>HG995376.1:22712500-23962500 GCA_905333075.3 Atethmia centrago
GAGCACTCGATCCCTATGACGCAAGAGTTTCAACCCCAAACGGCTCGAAACTATAATTACCGATAAAGTTATGATATTTTCGCCGCTTGAGGTTTCCATAGTCTCAGCAGCAGCGCCAACACAGCACGCTGAGCCCAGGAAGATGGGATGACGCAAGAGTTTCGACACACGTTGCGTCCCACACAAAAGGTACGTACCCACCTTCCATGGAAATAAAGATATGCCGTCGGGTCTATTGCCATCGTCGCGTGCCAAACCATTGCATTGTGTTGTAATACAACTGGAACGCCGACAGACACAAGAGCTCGTCGGATAATGTCATTAATGTTCGCATGCCTCGCTAAGCGACCCACACTTCGGCTGCAAGACAGGGCGTGGTGTCTGAGGCTATTGACAACTTCGCCACAATGACAGCGTTGAGGAGAACAACAAGACGATCCTAATCGCAGGGAAGCAGCGAGGCGGAAAGTAGTGTCGTCAAACAAAGTGCCTATGTTCGACGACCGTAGTGCATGAATCCAAAGACCCAACGCCCAGTTAGCCACAGCTCGCAGGGCGCTTGCTCCGCAGTAGTAGTAATAGCAGACGTGTCAAGAACTCAATTGAATAATAAACACACACATTTTACTCTTCGCAAAACAGCTGACTGCAAAATTTCAACGATGAATACTACAGAAATTAGAAATAATTCTTGCCCGGGTGAGATTATCATAAAAAAAAATGAAAATAAATCGCACCGGGTGAGATTATCATAAAAAAAATGAAAAAACAGCAATTTTAGAAAAGCCAAAAGCCAATTATTTTGTATCCGCTTATATCTGTAAATCGTTCCGGCTATTTGAAATCCCTCGGGGTCTCTAACTAGGTACTTACTAAGGCCTTATTTATCGGTGAATACATAAAAAGGTTAATCATCAATCCCAATGGTACGGGAATTTTGGCGATAAAATGTTTTGTGGTCTATCTATCGGGGCCAAATATTTGGAGCTGTTTTTTGGATTATATAGTACCCACAGTTTATGCAAATTACTGGTACCGGCATGAGCATCTAAAGCCATTTATTTATTGGATTGAAAGAGATACAAAAACTAATTGAATTGTTGTGGCCGATTCCATTTAAAGCTAGCAACTAGGTGCAAGTAACTTGCATGAAAGTATGCAAGTAACTTGCATGCCATTATGACATGCCCAATAAACTATCATATCATCAGCTTGGTTTGTTCCCAATACTATGTTGGGGTCGGCATCTCGTCTTACAGGATGCAATCAGTATTTTACATAGAGCGACTGCTTATCTGACTTCCACAACCCATTTACCTACTGGGTAATACGATATGTTTTATGACTAAAACACACCCGTATTCCTTCCGTTGCCTGTGTTGCCTCGGTAACCCTTTTGGACTTCCACGCGATCCCGGCAGGCATCGGCCCTAGTGGACTCTTACACTCATGCTGGCATCTCTTTGAGGCGCGCGTGGAACACAACGCGCCGTCGACTCGAACCTGGTCCTTATCGGACGGCGAGCTACCCATTGCTCACCGTCCGCAAGCCCGCGCGTACGGTGGCCGGAAAGCCGCCCGGGATTCCCGACGCCCAGCGCGTCTCCTGCGGCGGCTAGGGACGAGAGGGCGCGAAATTTGCTTTTCCCTCAACCGTCCCGCCTCTTCCTTCGCGAGCATTACTGCTTCGCAGAAGGAGGTGACGGCTGCCCTGCCCTCTCGCTCCGTACCATGACCTGAACCAGGGTCGGACGTGAGAGATCTCCGCCACCGATCGCCTCCATGAGAACACGCCGGTGCTCTGACCAAGCTGGGCAGACCTCCACCGTATGCTCCACCGTGTCCTCCGGACGATCCATACAGTGGTGACACCTGGGCGCTTCCTCCCGCCTTATCCGACACAGGAACCTCCCAAAGCTGCCGAGTCCGGTGAGGACCTGTGTCAGGTGGAAGGTGAAGACGCCATGGTGCCTCTCTAGCCACTCCTCAAAGTGGGGACTTATCGCCGCAATTTTGGCGTGCCCAAAACTTGGACACTTGACTCTAACAAAAATTAGCACTTTAATGCTTAATAATACGCAAACTGATCCTTGAATCGAAAAGTGGTGTTCACAGAGCCACAATATTTTTGAACGGCCTATCCAACGATACTCCACACTATGGGATAGATGAGGAAAATATATCATCCCCACATTAGGGAGGTAACCAAATTATTTTTTTTTGCAAAATTTCAATATTTAATTTTAGCACATTGTGGGCGAGCTTAATATGTATACTAATGCAAAATTACAGCTTTGTAGTACTAAGCTTCTCTGAGCTACAGCAGGGACAGACAGACAGACATACGGACATGGTGAAACTGTAAGAGAGGAACCCTAAAAACAATCTTTATAATTCGGTACAAAATCTCGCTAAAGCCGATAAATAAATTACAATTTTGATCGGATCAATGTAACAGGGAAAGTCGTTTCCGTGGAATTTCTGAAAGCATTATAATCTTAAGGTCCTATGTAACACAAATATTGGGTCCCTAAGCCAACAGAGTTCCTTGATTGTAAGATTTTGCCGGTGCTCCTTGTAACTTAATGAATTTAGAATTTGAATCCGCGTAAGGGAATGTACCATTCGGTTAAGTTACCTAAAGAGGCCCTGGACCTTCTAAAGTCTAGGGCCAATGATAATAATATAATCATTTGATAGTTGGACACTACTCAGTAGGAATCGCCTCTGTGGTCGAGTGGGAAGGCCACCTGTCTCAGACCCAGAGGTGGGTTCGATTCCCAGTGGGGGCAAAATTTCCTGCTCGGTTTGGTTGGTGGTAGGGCTTGTTCTAAGTCCGCCTGGCTAGCTATTACCGTCTTACCTAAGTTTGTCACCATAACAATAATGTTAATAGCACTTGTTGTGTTTCGCAGATAGAGGTAAGATAGCCAGAATTAGGTAACCCTAATTCAGTTGTCAGTCACTGGGCTCTTGATGACAAATATCAAAATGGAGGTTGTGGCGTAGCTTTGACAAATACGAGTATGTTAACGCTAAATGGAAATGGTTCAGACTTTACATTAAAAACTTTATCTGCCTTTTCCCTACTACGTTGGGGTCGGCCTCCAGTCTTACTGGATGCAGCTGACTACCAGTATCTTACATAAAGCGACTGCCTATCTGCCTTCCACGGACAGTTACCTACTGGGTAACATGATTGGTACCCTTTGGCTTACAGACTTTTGGGTTTGACCGACTACCAGTAACGACTGTCAAAGAATTACTCGTAAAAAGAAAAGATCTTGGCCCAATTCCGAGATTTTATGGATCCCAACTAAAAATACAATTTCACGATATCATGTATGTTCGAATCAATTCCATTACTCGATACATTCAATCACAACAATACCGATACCGATATCGATACCGAAATGGAATTCGGTACAAAATATCGAGCACAAACATTGTATGTTGTTAACGATGTTTTGGAACTGCGTCGTTACCGATAAAACCTTGTTTTCACACCTGACGACGTTGACAGAGTGATGGCTCAGATGTTTTCTAACTGTGTATTTCTTGGTTTAGTTAGTATAAAATGGGAAATTAGATTTGTTATTATACATATTATATAGATTATTGAAACGTCTAGTTGTTGTACCTACGTTTTACTAAAACGTTTCCTTGTCCCGTGGGTAGTAAAATCCAGTATCAATATAGATAACCGATAATTCACTTTTCGCCACGCTATGAGTTAACTATATTATTTTTGACATAAAGCTTGTCCCGAGACATTCCTTTCTCGGTGTTTTCAGCTCGATACAGCACAAAATTGCCTATGTATAGGTATAGTCTATTATTTTTAATCTTCTCCATCGCATCCACGACTTCGTAAAACGCGGCAAACGTTAACACGTAACACGGCACAAATACTGAGTCTGATACTTTCCACTTAGATTCTAAGGAAAAGGATTGATTTTACACAAAATAAACACTATTTATTAATAATTAAAAATAATTTAACTACGAGGTCGTTTTTTCACAACCTGTCACCAGTGTTGCCAGCGAGCACATTATAATAATTCCCTTCCAATTACTGATTCAAAGTCATTCTATTAAGAAATCTAGACCATGACAAAAGAGCAAAATAATAAGAAAAAAAAAAACAAAGTAAAAAAAAAAACAGAAATCTAACAAAATGTGGTAAACTGTTATTGGTCCAATTATACTAAATGTAATTAAAAATTATTTGGCATAAATGTTTGTAAGTCGCACAGAAACTTGGAGTGTTAGGGTCGGTGACTTTTCACCCACGCGTTGCTGGAAATTATAAAATTTTGCTAAAGACAACAATATTTTTCGGTGCTCGAGAAATATCTTGAAAAAGGTGAAATTTTAGTTATACCGCTCAGGGAGAAAAGAAATTGTAATAAGAGGATTTTATTAGATACTTGTGTTAGCTATGCTGTGGAAAAATTGCTGTTATTATTTAAAAAGTGATGTTTTGACCCAATTAACTAAGAAATACTTTTCTCAATATTTCTGTTTGTTTAATAGTAAAACTTGTTCAAAATCAAAAGTAACTTTTCATGACGAAATTTTTGAAAAACTAATGAATTTAAATTATTTCACATCAATTGTTTTTGTGACATCTACCAACCCGCACTGGGCCCGCGTGGTGGATTACGGCCCACACCCTCTCACATAGAGGAGGCCTGTGTCCCAGCAGTGGGAACATTAAAGGGTGATTATGTCATTGTTTTTGTAATTAATCAAATCACCCACCTGAAATGTCACTGACCCATTGTTTCCACGCCATGCAATTTCAGCTGTTGATAAAATTCAAAATAACATTCTATTGATAAATTAGATTATGAGATTGTAACAATAGCTACTCCGGGATCACCAATATAATCCATATGTCACGACCCTAGTCACTGGACTGACATCTGATTAATTTTATGAGTGTATTTATAAATATGACGAGATTACGTCTTATAACAATTTACGGTATAGGGCTGATTAAAAGCCTCCCCTTAAAGGCCTTTGGCTGAGCTCATGACGACGATGCACACTAGCTAAGAGACTTCAAAATGATGGTTCGCATAATTAGTCTTAACCCTTTGACCGCCACGTCAAAAATGCAAAAACGTGCTCTCGACGCCGAGCTACGTATTATTCCTTATAAATCTGTCATGTAGTACTGACCGTGGCGTGCTGGGCACATTTTGGTTTGTCATCTATACATGACTGTGGCGGTCAAAAGGTTAATGTCCCTCTGGTTGGACACAGGCATCCTTTCTTTGAGATACGGCTGCGGGTGCGGCTTATCGGATGTTACATGTCTTAGAATTTGCATGTTTTCTAACGCACTCTAACTTGATGACTTACTAAAACATTATATAGTATTTGTGAATTGTAAAGAAAAAGAATTTTGCATTTTAATGGCTACGTTATTTCTTAATCGTCCTGGCTATCGGAACTTCTAATGATGATTAAATCGAAAGAATATTAAATTCTACTTAACATTCTTAGCCTTTTCTAATTGTTTCGACAATCTTTTTGCGAATAAAGCCCAAACAAACTCAACAAGGGGCGAAATGAAGGGGAGCAGTGGTGGTACAGTGGAAGGCCCCGACTTACGAGATGTAGATCGTAAGTTCGATTCTAGGCAGGCACTTGCTCTCAAAACGGTGAAGGAAAACATCTAGAGGAAACCTGCATGTCCTAGAACTAATCATTCAACATGAAGACATGTGATATCCACCAACGCGCACTGGGCCCGCTTGTTGGACTATGGCCCACTCCCTCTCACAGAGAGGAGGCCTGTGTTCCAGCAATGAGAACATTATAGGCTGATTATGCTTAAGCTCGAAGGCCACTTCCCTTTCAAATCCAAGTTGTAATGTTAGAACTATTATGAAACTTTCACAATATAGGGCAACTTCTGGAAAACCCTTTCGAGGAATGAGCCATCACAGCTTTAAGATGATCTATCCTGACAGACGATACTCATAAATCAGTTAACTCTTAGCTTAGCCTTATTTATGGAGCTCAATGACCCGACGCTACCGTCAGCAGGCTTAGCATGACGCTTTCTATTTCTACGAAGAATAGACACAGCTCTTTCTATACAAAGTGACATTTCGTTTCTCCATTTTGACATCGCACCGTAGAAATCCTTCTACATAAAAAAGGACCTAGATAAAGATCGTTAGAAACGAAAGAAAAAATGAGAGATTGTATTAGGATTACTACGGTGCGATGTCAAAAATGGAGAAACGAAATGTCACTTTGTATAGAAAGAGCTGTGTCTATTCTTCGTAGAAATAGAAAGCGTCATGCTAAGCCTGCAGAAGAATGTTAGCGTAGGTCTTTCCAAGATGTAGGCTAGATATGCTCATTGTTGCATGAAATATTTCAGACATGATCATTGTTCAATTGATCCATGTCTAACTTAGTTCGTCATTGTAATCAACGCTTTTCCTAGCTCTGAGCTAAAGTTACATAGGTATAATAAATACTTATTTACGGGAGGTGATTAGAACATACTTGTTCCTTCACTATACCTAATGAGAAAAAGGACCTTACCCTGCATTAGGACAACGGAATCGTATTATAATTTAGTTAACTTTCCATTTCCTACCCACTACTCAATTAAGAAGTCGGTATAATTATACCGTATTCTAACAAAACAAATTTATAGAAACTGCAAAGCATTAATTGCCAACTTTAAAAATCCAATCCGAACTAAAACAAAAACAAATGAAAATCGGCACGGGTACCTATTTCATTTATTAAAACCGGGTGTTCATGAAATATTTAAAGTAGTGCGGTGTTTACTAGTTCCGTGTAATTCCGTATCTTGACTGCACAAGGCCCGGCCATTACTGCCATTAGTATTAATAACGCGTTCGCTCTCATTAAAGTGTGCGCTAACCCTCTCAGCGCTACGGTCTATTCAGTGCCGAGTTTAAGTACAGTTATTGATATCGCTTTATATAGACACTTTGAGCCGTTACGACTTTGACAGGAGAGGTGGGAAAATGCCGAGCAAGGTAGGTTTGTTTGAGTTAGAAAACTGAACTTTCTTTTTCTGTAACTTATGTACATATAAAATAAATTCAAGAAGTCTATTTAAAATTAAGGCTTAGGCTTTAAACTGACTTAGCTAAGGCTGCTTGCTGACTTGGCTTAGCTAAGGTTAGCCTAAAGGTATAATCAAACCTGTTAGAGTAAGTGAAAAAATTGTATGTAAAAGTAATATTACCTTCTAAAGAAAACAGAAAAAAAGAAAATGAATACAATAGGTATTTTATACACCTTTTCTTACTCACGAAACATGTAACAACTCTTTAGTAAGTCAAACCACTTTCGTCACAACTACGCCAATTGAATTCGAAAGAGTCCGAAAAAACACTTCATTCGTGAAAACACGAACGCCTATTTACTTTGTCCCTTCATGGTTAATTCCATACATGCGCGCCTCTATTACCATGGGCGAAGGTGCACGAAATCACAATTAACATATAGATGTGACACTCGACCCCAGCCGGCCCCTTTTAGCGAAATTACCAAAGACACGCTTTTAACAAGGTCTTGTAAAACTTTGGTCCCTACGAAATAACACAGATTAAAATATATTGCGCGGAAAATGAAGTCCGCACGCAGCGCGTCAATAAAAATGGTCGGGTGTGTTTTTTCTGTGGCACGTTGGTGGGTAAGGGTTGTCGAAATGGGAATAGAAAATGAGGCGGTGTTTTTGCTTTGACAATGGTATTCATTAGTGTGCCCTAGGGTGAGAGGCTGACTGTGACTTTAGGCAGGTTTAATAAGTAGCCTTCCAGTTAATTGTGTGCTCAGCCTATGTGGTACAAAATGGTGATACGCATATTAATTTTTAATTTTGTGGATTTTGCTCGGCATTATTGACAAAGGGAGCCTTGTGTGCGTTACACGGTACGTTATGAATTTAATTATTTTTATTTAATTAAAAAATATACAATTTAAAACGAGAGGAGCGTAAAAAAATGCCGTTGTTTAAACCAGCAAGTTTAATTTGATTATAAAGAAAATTAGGTAGGTACTTTCAAAAAGTTCTTGGCTGTAATGGTGAAATGCCTAAGTAAATTCTAATAATATTCCTTCACATTGTTGCTAAAGTTAATTTATTTTACTATTGTTGTGACCGCATTATAACTTAATTTTGATTAAATGTTCAGTATTTTTATGCACATCAGTTTATTATATTCGGTTCAACTTTAACTTACTGCTAGGTTTCATTTTATTAATGCTTAATTGTTTGATTTATGGGGATATATTTTTTACTGGCAACATTAAAGCAGTTATTAGTATCCCAACTAATATGGACACACATCAAAAAAGTCTAAGCAACACGCATCATTTACAGAATCTGCATGTTTTATTGATTGATTCTTTATTTTTTTCATATCAAACTAGATTGGTATACAATCTTTTTGTTCTCGGAAACTCATACTGGCTTATTTTAAAAAGAGAAACTTTTCGATTGTGTCTTGTTTTCATTAAAATAAAAGCAAATGATTTTGTCCCGATTTCATGTGTTTTCGTTGCTTGATAAATTTGGTATGAAATGAAATGAAATGAAATGAAAATGTTTATTTGTCCCAAATCAGTTACATGAATTATAAATGAGATATCCCCAGTAAGTAATTGATAATACTTGTGTTGGGGCTACCTCGCTCTATCCCTTAATTATTAAC
The DNA here is from genome assembly GCA_905333075.3 of Atethmia centrago. Classification (NCBI taxonomy): domain Eukaryota; kingdom Metazoa; phylum Arthropoda; class Insecta; order Lepidoptera; family Noctuidae; genus Atethmia; species Atethmia centrago. The sequence continues at coordinate 22,721,221 of HG995376.1, forward strand.
AATTTTGAGACGATTGTATACAAAAGGTAACTAAAAATTAAATTTAGGAAGAAAAGATAACAGTAAAACTGATTTGCAGCTCTTTGTGTAACTATAGTTGTGTGTATGCCTATGAAAACCTGTTTGTGCATCTTGAATTTAAATATGGGTTTGTGTTGTTGTGTCTGTGTGTGTATGAGTGTGTGTGTGTGAGTGTATGTGTGTGTGTGTGTGTGTGTGTGTGTGTGTGTGAGTGTGTGTGTGTATGTGTATGTGTTTCTTCTTTAAAGTGCCGATGTGTTCGAAACGCAATTGGTAGATTTAACTCCGTGAGTACTTGCTTTATTGATAATAAAGAAATAAAATAAATTGTTTAACCAAGTCTAGCTAAAATTTGCTCAGTTTCCTCGTATGTTAAGGTTTTTAGCCACTCGGTTATTACCTTTTTGCATACGTGTGAGACCTCATGGTGAAACCTTATCTTGACGTTTATTTTATTATAAATGTGGGCTGATTGGGTTGCATACTGACGCCGTGCAAAAGCGGTTCGGACCCTTGGGGAGTAAGCCACTATATCCTTTCGTCTTCTCTCCTGACTGACTTGATTAAATGGAATAGATTTTTGTACATATAAGGTCGTATTTATCTCACTTTTATCATTTTAAGATATACAGTTTTAAAAAAAATTGAGTGGTGAGTATTTTTTTATGTCATGCAGCGACGCCATTTGACTGTTGATGAAATGCAGAGAGCTGTAGGAATGCTACAAGCGGGAAGAAATCAGACCTAGGTATCTTCGCATTTTGGTGTCAATATAGGAGGGTGATTTGTCGTCTTTGGCAGCGTTACGTTAATGCAGGGGATCCTGCTGAGCAGCACCTAGGACGTGGAAGGAGTACAACTGCTCGACAGGACCGATACATACAACTGACTGCAAGTCGTCAGCCGATGTTAACCGCTCGGGAGATAGGTTTAAAGCTAAAATTCTCAAACGATGTTGTTGTTAGCCACCAAACCATGAGAAATAGGCTGCATGAATACGGCCTACGAGTACGTTGCTCAATTAGGTGCCCACCTATACGCCATGGGAATCGCGCCCGTCGAAACGAATGGTCTAGGGAACACTTGACACGGACCCAGGAGCAATGGGATACAATTTTGTTTTGTGATGAGTCCCGGTTTGGATTTAGGCCCGATACGAGAAGGGTAAGAATGTATCGTCGTCCCATAAATTCTGAATGGCTGAGATGCGTCTAGGAAGTGCACATTTACAGTGGCTCCACAGTGATGCTATGGGCGGGTATTATGAAGAACAGACGAACTGAGATCGTTTTTGTAGATGGCAATGTGAACGCTAATAGTTACGTACATTCTCTCGTCTTCGGGCCTTATTGCACAAAGTACCCATTTGCACAAAGTCTTGGCTCAGATTTCTAGCTGATGCATGACAATGCGCGTTCGCACACAGCTCGGACGATCAGAGAATATTTGGCAATGGAAAACATCCGGGTATTGCCGAGGCCTGCACAATCGCCAGTCCTCAATCCCATCGAGCACGCATGGGGCATGCTCCAGAGACATGTTCTAGAGAACCTGGACGGAGTGTCAACAACCCAACAACTGAAAGACTTGTTAAAATTCTGCTGGGAGCGATTGCCGCAGGATCAGATAAACAATCTTATAAATTCAATGAAAAATCGTTGCCGAGAAGTTTTAAACAACAGAGGCAGTCACACTTTGTATTGAATTACCAAAGAATAAAAAAAAATGTCGTTTTTAGTTTTGTAAAACATCCACCAACTTCGTTATCACCGCTCATAAACATCGTTTGTTTAAGTTTATTTATTTCGTTTTACACATATTGTTAATTATTGTACTAGGATACTTTTTATCTCACCAGTATGTTCCCGTGGGATAATTTCCGACCTCCACGCGGGCAAAAGCTAGTATTTTACAACTTAGTGCAAAATTGTTTGAATGTACTGGCAACACCGAAAATTCGAAATGTAAAATGACGCAACAAGGTGCCTTTCTTGTTCAGGCATTGATGACAGGACGACGTTCCTAGTGGCTGTGTCCGTTAAAATATACACTGGCATAGAATTATTGGATTTCTACTGTAAATTATGGTAACTTATTCGTGTTTATTGTAAATTTTAGAATACTAAGTAAATAGTGATATTATATAAAGAATAAGAGATAATATTATGATGGATACGGTGTAGAATATTTAATTTCATGTTCAAAAAGATATATAAATGAATGATAAAATGTCTTGGTGGTTTTTTTTTTACAGTTTTTTTTACAATTTACAGTTTGTGATATTGGGGTAACGACTTTAAGATCCATTTGGGGATTAGTAAGTATCAGTTTTGAGGTTAAATTATCTAGTTAATTTTATTTTATTTCGGGATAAAAAACAGGAGTCTTACTAATTAAACAACTACTAGCAACATTTTCCACATATTACTAATTTGTTGATTATTTTAATGCAACGTGAAATAAAAATAAAAACAGAATACATGATTTAATGAAGTGAAAGATTAGATGATTGATTGAATGAATGAATGATTTTTAGTAACGAAATTTATGGGATAGAAAAAGAAAAAAAAATATAAAAATACACCACTTAATAATTTATTAAGCTACGATAGAACCGACTACGTAGTTGTTTTAGAGTAATGGTAAATAACAGAACGATAATACTAAGTTCTGATTAAATTCAAATTATCATCAACGAAATTAATACCAACATAACAAGCCTATTTGCACCCTGCTAGCCGAGTATTTTCCTTCTAAAACTTTTCCTTAACCCTAAAATGCACTCGGTAAACAAGTTCAGGCCGTTGATACCACATCTCTGTGGGAACCTGGTACCTACTAATGGGAACATGGGCGATGCGACGTCGACATCGAAATTGCGGACCTGTTCACAGGTTTTAATGGTCGAACGAAACTTTTTTAAAACTGGACTACGGGGCTATTGGAAAATTTGTGGTGCAGTGTTTTATTACCTCTGCTGTTTTTATTTTTGTTTACTTATTTTCAAATCCGTGAAAATAAACTAAATATTCGATAGCATATAATAGTTGAACCTACCAAAATACACACATCAAAAAAGTCTATGCAACATGTACGGTTTTGAACATTTGAACGATTTCTACTGTTGTAATTTCTTTTATAGATAATAACTAAGCATTTTTTTATGCATTAGTGACTAAAACAACAAAAACCTTCATTCAATTGTTCATTTAATTACAAAAATTAACAATATGTGTACCGTAACAAACGCAGTATAAAATTAAATTAAAACGAAATTAAACTTTTCATGTTTTACAAAATTAAATAACGACATATTTTTAATTATTTGGTAATTCAATACAAAGTGTGACCGCCTCTGTTGTTTAAAACTTATCGGCAACAATTTTTCATTTTATTTATAAGATTGTTTATCTGATCCAGCGGCAATTGCTCCCAATGGAGTTTTAACAAGTCTTTCAGTTGTTGGGTTATTGACACTCCGTCCAGGTTGTCTAGAACATGTCTCTGGAGCATGTTCCATGCGTGCTCGATGGGATTGAGGTCTGGTGATTGTTCAGGCTACGGCAATACCTCGGGGTATGTTTTTCATTGCCAAATATTCTCTGGTCCTCCGAGCTGTGTGCGAACGCGCATTGTCATGCATCAGCGGGAAATCTGAGCCAAGACTTTGTTCAAATGAGTTTTGTTTCTAAGGCCCGAGGACAAATTTAATGTAACTTTTAGCGTTCATATTGCAATCTACAAAAAACGAGCTCAGTTCGTCTATTCTTCATAATACCCGCCCATACCATCAATACTCTCTAGCCACTGTAGAGTGCTCTTCCTGGACACATCTCAGCCGTTCAGCATTTCCAAGACGACGATACACTCTTACCCTTCTCTTATCAGGGCTTCCAAACCAGGACTCATCGCAAAATAAAATGTTATCAAATTGCTCCTGAGTCCATGTCAAGTGTTTCCTAGACCATTCGTTTCGACGGGCGCGATTCCCATGGCGTATAGGTGGGCACCTAATTGAGCAACGTACTCGTAGGCCGTATTCATGCAGCCTATTTCTCATGGTTTGGTGGCTAACAACAACACCGTTTGAGAATTTTAGCTTTAAACCTATCTCCCGAGCGGTTAACACCGGCTGACGACTTGCAGTCAGTTGTATGTATCGGTCCTGTCGAGCAGTTGTACTCCTTCCACGTCCTAGGTGCTGCTCAGCAGGATCCCCTGCATTAACGTAACGCTGCCAAAGACGACAAATCACCCTCCTATATTGACACCAAAATGCGAAGATACCTAGGTCTGATTTCTTCCCGCTTGTAGCATTCCTACAGCTCTCTGCATTTCATCAACAGTCAAATGGCGTCGCTGCATGACATAAAAAATTACTCACCACTCAATTTTTTTTAAAACTGTTTATTTTAAGATGATAAAAGTTGCATAAATACCAAATTTATCAAGCAACGAAAACAACATGAAATGGGAAAAAATAATTAGCTTTTATTTTAATGAAAACAAAACACAATCGAAACGTTTCTATTTTTTTAATCAGCCAGTATGTTTTTGAGAACAAAAAAATTTTATACAAAAATCTAGTTTCTGAGTAGTCTAGTTTGTTACGAAAAAAATAAAGTATCAGTTAATAAAACATGCAGTTTCTGCCAGATGCGTGCCGTCCATAGAGGCAATTAGGCCTAGCCGACCCTACCAACAACGCCAAATGCATTTATTTTAACTATGTAATACAATAATACAAAATATTAAAAAAAAAAGTTAAACTCCTGTTAAAACACTTATAGCAACTTGTCGCAGACGCCACGTGACTCACAGTTCGACGGAGCTTGGTACGGTAGGTATGCGCGATTTATTAGGCAAGCACTCGGCTAGCCTGTATACCGTTGATAAATTTACGCACACTCGTGTATATTTTCGTGTGTGTGAACGGCACACAATAGTGACATGGTTTAAATTAGAGGCGTAACTCCTGCGGTAGGAGCTCGCTACCCATTGGCTGTGTAAAGTCAAGATTTAATGAATGAAAAGGTAAAGTAGTGTAAATATTATTTGTTGTTTACCTAAGAAAGGTGTTCTGTTGTAAAGTTTGCGCCGATAATGTGTGTTTGTTAGAAGTTAAAAACAGTAAGTTTTCGCAATTGTCGTTTAATGATAAGATTCAAGTTGTGTCTAAAGGTAGATAGATGTGTGCAGGCACGTATCCAGACTTTTGGTTCGGGGACAAACATTGAAACAACCATGTGAACTGTGTGAAAATCGCTGTAATCATTGTACTATAATTTTCACTGTACTATACTATAATTATATAAGTATTTTTCTGTTTCCGCTGGCAGCCATTACGTCTATGGGCACGCCACGATTGCGGCGATAAGTCCCCTCTTTGAGGAGTGGCTGGAGAGGCGCCACGGCGTCCTCACCTTCCGCCTGACGCAGGTCCTCACCGGACACGGCAGCTTCGGGAGGTTCCTGTGTCGGATAAGGCGGGAGGAAACGTCCGGGTGTCACCACTGTGTGGATCGCCCGGAGGACACGGTGGAGCATACGGTGGAGGTCTGCCCGGCTTGGGCAGAGCACCGCCGTGTCCTCGTGGAGGCGATCGGCGGCAGAGACGTCTCGCGTCCGTCCCTGGTTCAGGCCATGGTACGGAGCGAGAGGACATGGGCAGCCGTCACCTCCTTCTGCGAAGCAGTAATGCTCGCGAAGGAGGAGGCGGGACGGTTGAGGGAAAGGCAAGTTTCGCGCCCTATCGCCCCTAGCCGCCGCAGGAGACGCCCAAGGCGTCGGGAATCCCGGGCGGATTTCCGGCCACCGTAGGCGCGGGCTTGCGGACGGTGAGCAATGGGTAGCTCACCGTCCGGTAAGGACCAGGCCCGGGTCAACGGCGCGTTGTATTCCACGCGCGCCTCAAAGAGATGTCGTCAGCACATAGTAGGGGTCCACTAGGGCCGATGCCTGCCGGGGTCGCGGGAAGGTACTTATGGGTCACCGAGGCCCCCGCAACACAGGCAACAAGAAGGAATACGGGTGGGTTTTAGTCAGTAAGAGTCTGACACACCCTCCCGCTCCGCCCAGAGCGGGAGAAGTTATTTGATGATTTCCCACCCAAAAAAAAAAAAAAAAGCCATTACGTCTAGTACCATATCAGGATCTGGCGCCAAAGCGGAATGAATAGACAATAGAGCGAGACCAGTAAGCCTCTCGCCCGCCATTCTATTCCTTAGGAAGGATTTTATTCTCTTTAGGCATGAAAATGACCGCTCCACAGATGCCGTTGAAACCGGAAGGGTGGCCAGAATATGTATTAGCCTGTTAATGGTAGGAAAGAAAACTTTGTCACACGTGTCTAAAATTTCCATAATTTCGACTGGTTTCTTATGTGTTTTTCCACTTGGCACACCACATACTGTACTCTGCTTTTATTAGTGAATCTCCAACACTTTCTTCCCAATAAATTTTCATATTTTCTAATTCACTTATTTTCCTCTCGTCCACATTTTTCGGAAGAATAATTTCTAAAGAAGAAAGCAGCTCTCTTTGATTCGCAAATCTATCATTCATGCCAGATATCAAATCGTCCAAGCACGGTATAAAAATAGTTCTTCTGAAGTATTCTTCAGCAGTATCGCTGGGAGGGTTGCTTCGTGCAGTTTGGTGGGCAGTAACTCGTAGACGCTGAATTTCTATTTGCAAGACATCTTCCGCTATTTTGCAGCATGCGTTATATATTTCTGAGAATACCGGGTTAACATCGTCACGTATCTCTTTTAGTTTTCCGATAATGTCATCGGAAAATTTCATAGCAGAGGCCAGGTCGTGTGTAGGGTTCTGCAAATATGCTGACAGTGGGAGAGTATAACTGAAAAATCTTTCACAGGTTTTTAGAGAAATCAAGAAACTACTCTTTTCCATCGCAGCTCCAAACCAAACTGCCTCTACACTCATGTAGAGGCAGTTTGGGCGACAGTTCTGTTTGTGTAGGATAGTTCTCTTAATGTAATGACAATAGGTTCGAGTAACTCACCAAATACATTTATAGAGTCGTGACGTTCTATAAATCTAGTGTCACACATGCCGACCAGTCTTTTTTTCTTACTTTCTGGTGTGAGCTTTTCCACATTTTCCTTGAACTGTTTCCCGGCCATTGCATTGTTGCGAAGTAAATTGCAGACTTCCTTCACAACGCCTATTGAATTTCTCACCTCGGGAACTGAAAGAGCTTTTGAAAGAACTAGGTTCAGACGATGTGCTGAGCAATGTACGTATGTGGCCTTAGGAAATTCTTTTCTGATTCTCGTCTGCACACCACTGATGTGTCCTCCCATGGTAGCAGCTCCGTCATACCCCTGACCAACTAGTTTATCGAGATTCAAACCAATCTCATGACATTTCTTTAAAATTTCTGCACTTATATTTTCGGCACTTAGGTCGTGTATTTCAATGAAACTGAGAAAGTCCTCCCTCAAAATACCTTTATAAACGTATCTCGCACATAAAGACAATTGCTCAGTTCCACTCACATCTAAAGTTTCATCGCCAAGAATCGCGAAACACTCTGAACTATTTATTTGTGTCACAACTTTTTTCTGAATTATCTTTCCGCAAGTATCTATTATTTCATTTTGAATAATAGGGCTAAAATACGTTGCATTTTTAGGGGTTGTAATGATATGATCTTTCAGGATATTATCATAGCTTGCTCGGTATCGTAGCAGAGCCCTGAATTTTCCATCTTTACCAAGTGGCTTTTCTAAAGTCAATGGTCCACTGTCTTTGTCTCCACGAAGCGGCAACTCTTGCTCTCCACAGAAGATGATAGTTTCGATTATAGGTTTTAGTGCTGTTCTATTTCTTTGCTTTTCTTTGAGCCTTTGATCATTAAGCAGCGATGCAATGTCTATAGCTGCTGAATCCATTACGCGTAAGAAATTTTCTGCGCATAACTTAGAAAACTGGTGATATTTAGCAGCAGAATGTTCGCGAAATCTCTCTGTTGCATCTTTCCAATTATCAAATGGTTTGCTGACAAAACTTCCAAGTGTTTGGTGGGAACCTTTTCCAGCGGTGCCTGATGAAAAGACAACGCAATATTTGCAGAACACACCATTCCTCCTCGGCGAATATGTTAACCATTCCCATGATCCCATCCATTCTCTTCGAAATCTAAGTTTCCTCTTTCCAAAGCTACTAGCCGGAAACGAAAATGACGCATCTGGGACAAACGGCTGTGTAATAATATTTTTTTTCTGTTCATCTGTGAGTACAAGAGGAGGATACTGTGTGTTATATATGGCATTAGAAACCACGCCGATATCAGGAAAAGTTTCATTTATAATCATTGTATCTAAACTGCACGTTTTTGAAGTTGAACATTCTCCTTCATCTTCCAGCCGGTTCGGCTGAAATCACATTTTTTTCTGTAAATTTTGACGAAGTTGTTTCTAGTTGTCTACTATCAACAGCAGAAGCCATGCTTGGAGTAGTTTTTTCCTCGCCTACCCTCTGTGTAGAACCACTGCACGCCACTGGTTTCTGCAAATGATGCGTGTTGCTTAGACTTTTTTGATGTGTGTATTTGAAAAACACATGACTTTTTTCAATAATTCGCGGTTGCTTAATCCTTAAAGATTTCATTTTTTGCCACGGCTGTTAGCTTTTGTGTAATCTACGAGTATGTAATAAATATTTGAATATATTTCCAACCATGTCGTTCTATCAACTCTATAAGTTACTATCAAAGAGGTCAAGGTTCTTAGGTCAAATACCATTAAAGTTTTATACCCAGATCAATTACTTACTTTTTATTATCACCTTTATTTTATGAATACACATATAAATGACATTTTTAATTAAAAGAAGAAAAATTTGTATGCCAACCGGTATCGGGAATAAGGTCCAAGCTACCGGCCCGAAGCAGGGCTCCAGAGAGTGGAACCTCCTGACAATACGAGGCGTGTCCTGAAGTACCGCTTTCTGGTAAAAGCCCTTAATCCAGATGCCCAACGAGAGCCTCCTCAGGTGTTGGTCAAGGCTCTTGGCTACTAAGCTATTGGCTGTCACGACTATCGGCGCAATGATCGCTGATTCCAAATCCTACATGTCGATAACCTCGCGAGCCAAGTCAAGATACTTGATATGCTTATCTTTCTCGGCTTTCACTGTCATGCAGAATCATTACGTCAACAATCTTTGCTCGCCGCTCTATTCGATCTACTACCACTGTATCAGGCTTATTAGCTACAATAGCCCGGTCAGTGATGATGGGTCGATCCCAATACAATGTGATATTGCCATTTTCGAGAACTGGGTCAAGCACAGTACGGAAATTTCGATTTCATAAGGCTGTATTTCGGAGCAAGTTGCTTATAGATAATCCTGGCTATAAAGTTGTGTTGATTTCCTAATTATTATTATTAGTCTGTTGTGTCCTACTGCAGGGTAAAGGCCTCCCTTCCGTATTTCCATGTTTCTCTCTCTATTGCAATTAGAGCCCAATATATAGGAATTTAACTCATCACGCCATCTCCTTCTGGGTCGACCGCGTACGCGGTTTCTGTTGTTCTTATACAACATTATTTATAAAATAACAGTTTCTAGTTAGACACTAACCAATTAGTTACAATCCGTACTGTACATCCTGTGCAATTTAAGACTGCATAGCTACGACGTAGCTGACTGAATTCATTGCTACGAGCTACGTCAGCTACGCCGCGTAGGAGTTACCGAACCACTACGCATCCTGTTTATGCCTCATTTGTGTGCTGTCCTAACTAAGTAAAATAAAAAGTTACATTTTTTACCTGACTGCCCCAGAAGGAGGGTAATGTTTTTCGAGTGTATGTATGTATGTATGTATGTCTATTTCTTTGGCACGCTCTGTAGCCTAAACGGCTTGATGGATTTTAACGTATGAGGTGTCCTTAGATTCGTCTTAATTGTGGGAGTGACATAGGCTATATAATATTTATATATTGCATCTGAAAATACAAAAAAAAGGGAGGCAAAGGTTTTTTTTAAATTAAATTGCAACAATATTGATATCAAATAATAGCTAGTAATGAGTCAATTCCATATACATATATATAAATAAAACTAAAAATCTTGAAATAAAGCAAATTATTTAAAAAAATAAAAAAACCCGACTGCAAAAACACAACTGAAAAGAGAAAAACAAGCATTATTATATATAGAATTTTGGTGTTGCAGACGGGACAAACGAAAGTTATACCATAATTTCAGGTTATTAGTTTGTCCCGCCTGCAATACCAACATTCTTTGCTTTTAAATGTTCAAATTTACATATCGAACCTTTTTGATCACTTGATTTCTTTTGCAAAACCTCCACAGATTAAATGAAATCTGTTGAAAACAATAGTTTTTGTTGGAAACGATAAAAAAATCCTTTTGTATTTTCTGATCACTGTTATAACGTTAAACTACATTGTCAGCCCTCATCATTAATATTAATTAAGTTCTAACTGCATGCTAGGAATGTTCGACAGTAATTAGTGACAAATTACGTAAGTAGTGACCTATTGTCTGCAATTAATAGTAATTAACAATCTAATCTGGTACTAGGTAATAACGAGTTCCGTTAATTAACATCCACCTGCCCTTATCCCAATTTATTTGTGGTCTATTTTCTTCATAATCAGCCTATAATGTTCCCACTGCTGGAACACAGGTCCTGTGAGAAGTGGGCCGTAAATCCACCACGCGGGCCCAGTGGTAGATGTCACATGTCTTCGAATTTTTGGTTCTAGGACATGGCGGTTTCCTCACGATGATTATAGGCTGATTATGCTGTTTTCGTATTAGTCCTCATCTCAATAATTACCACCTTTCATCCATTCGTTTCGTTGGTCTTCCCCTACTCTTAAATGCACATTCATACTCATAATTATCCTTACGACATGTACCTCATTCTTCAGTTAGCTATGTCATGCCATTAAATATCAAGCTCTATAAGCAAGGTCTATAATTAAACACAAATCATCTACCTTGATACTTTCGTGTTTTCGATGTATTTTAACATTTCATATGATAGCTAAGAGTTAAATTTTTTTATGTAGTTCAGGTTTTAATGAAATATCCATCTCAAATTTACGAAACTGAAGTGTTAATCTGACTGTACGTACATCAGGGGGTAGTAGGTTGCTTTAGATATTTTACGAAATAGTTTAAACCAGGTACAAGCGGTCACCTATATCTTGTAGTATTTTTCTTCCCACTATCCGTAAACGTCAGTAATATACTCAAACGTATTAGTGGTGGTTCCCCAAAGGATTATGGCTGACATATTTGAATCAATCCGGGGGATCCGATTAGTAAGGATATTACGGACCATTGTGAGACCCTTTCTCATACAAATGGAATTTTGTACCCCTAGATACTTTTGTAAAAGTAGAGAATTAATATGTGTCCATATTTTTGTGTGTCTGAATATGTTTTTATTAATTAAAATATTTATATTTCATGATTTATTTATAGTTCTTGAATTTTCTTTTAATTGTTTATGCTTAAAAGCAATAAAGTAGGTATATATATTCTATCGTTTTGTAATAGATTCAGGACTAGGCATTTAATATGTCGCTGGAAGGTACAAAAGGGTGACCGAGGGTCCTGGAAACACAGGCAACGAAAGGAATACGAGTGGGTTTTAGTCAGTAAGAGTCTGACACACCCTCCCGCTCCGCCCAGAGCGGGAAAAGTTATTTGATGATTTCCCACCCAAAAAAAAAAGCATTAAATATGGAATTTGAAACGTTATGCATAATGATACTTACTACATTAAATTATAAATGGTTACCCACATTACTAATAAAATAATAATGTAAACAATGCAATCACTAATCTTCCTTTCCAGAGTGGTCATTAATTTACAACATACATACATAAACTCACGCCTTCTTACCACGGGGCTAGGCAGAAACTATAGAACGCCACCTGCTACGCTCCTTACATACTCCTTTTGCTTCGTTTACGTTCATACATCTGGTCATACACGCACGCCGGTGTAATTTTTAATTTCCAAATAAATTTATATTAATATTTATATACAAATTCACCTAAAATCGATTGAAGCGGTCTATTTGGAGACTGCTATAAAAAAAAATCTATAGTAACTTTGCATTACATTACGCCAGAATTCTCCGAAGTATAGGGTCAAGGTGTAGGTACCATATATGTCCTATTCCTGAGTCCTGGGTAAAGCAGTAATTTCAACAAAATAAATGTTTCATTTTCATCCACCCTAAAATCAATAAAGATATTTTCTGCTCCAATAACATACTTCTGCCTCTAGTAACAACAACATCATCATCATCATCATCTGCGTAGCCTTTTCCCAACTATGTTGGGGTCGGCTTCTAGTCTTACCGGATACAGCTGAATACCGGTATTTTACATGGAGCGACTGCCTATCTGACCTCCACAACCCAGTTACTGGGTAACACGATACCCCTTAGTAAGACTGGTTGTCAGACTTTCGAGCTTCTGACGACCCGTAACGACTGTCAAAGATCTACAAATGACAGCTGGGACCAACGGCTTAACGTGCTTTCCGAGGCACGGACGGGTCTTCTAATGTAAAGATGGTCACCCATCCACGGACCAACCGCGGCAAGCGTAGCTTAACCTGATCGATCGACCCGTGCGGCTGTTATTACTTAGCCACAAGCCAATTAACAACAACACAATTCCCAAATAAACTTTACAATACCACCCATGATCGCAGAACCTCTCGCTAATTTGACATCCGATCTCAATCCAAGATTGATGTTCGAAAAACATGTTCGAAAACAACAAACAATACACAGCCAATACAGGTGTTTATAAAAACGGGAATACATCGATCAAAGTTTTTGTAAGGGCGCGTCTACACGGAGTAAGACAAATGAAACTGTTGGGCTATCGGTCTTTTTAAACGGAGTTGCTTTTTATTTTTTACACTGGGAGGAATTAGTGTCAGTGTCACTGACCCACTCGTGTTCCTTCCGTTGCCTGTGTTGCCAGGGGACGCGGCACTGCTAGCTGTGGCGATATCCACTTCTAGGTAGATACCTATTTTGAAAATGTCCTTGGTCTATCGAGCAAGATGGACCCTCAAATAATGCTTCATGAAACCATCGCCTAGTTTCTTCCTAATATATTATCTAAGTATGAGAATGCTTTAGTTCGTCCAGAGAACTCTAGGCAGTCAGCCCCGTTAGCAACCTTGTTGTCTCAGTGATATTTCTAACCACTTTACAATGTGTAACTGTACTAATGTACATTTTGAAAGTAGTTCATTCAGAATCGTTTACTGAATCTGTTTTTGTCATTTTTAATGTCGATATTTTTATCCCAAAAATTATTTATTTACATAACCAAATTACAAGATGATTACCTATTAACATTAACTAAATTAAATTAAAACTAAGTTAAGCCTAAAAAAGGCCCTCGGGGCATTGTACCGAGGATGCTGGCGGCATTTCCTCGCTGAATTGCGATGATCAGCATTGCAATTCAGCGAGAAAATGCCGCGTTCGCGCAACGCGGCATTTTTTTCATTTTTTTTTTAAAGCCGCCAGCTTTTCGGTCACCAGTTACATCAACTAAAATCATTAAAACTACGTAAATTACAGTTACACTTGCGCTGTACAGTCAAAACAAGCTAAAATGGGTGAAGTACCTACTACGCTAGACCCTTATTGGCGTGCGTCTGTATGCGTGCGTAAATTTTATAATGTGACCACAATTTTCTCCCACAATCAGTATAACCAATTTAATAAATACACAAGGTTTTATACATAATAGTAAAAATTCGGCAGGAGCAGTGATGGCCCAGTGGTAACGACCGTGACGTACGAGTTGTAGGTCGTAGGTTTAAACCAGGAAAGGCGCTTTACTTTGTGTACCTAACTTATTTCATCACCACTGCTCTAAAAACGGTGAAGGAAAACATCGTGAGGAAATGTCCTAGAACCAAAAATTCGAAGACATGTGACATCAACCAACCCGCACTGGGCTTGCGTGGTGGATTACGGCCCACTCCCTCTCACAGAGAGGAGGCCTGTGTCCCAGTAGTAGGAACTTTATAGGCTGATTATGAGTAAAAATTCAGTGTATGAATTGCGATTATAACATAATATTCTAATTGGGGTGTTTGGTGCTGGGTTTTAATTCCGGGACACGTCTAGTCTTGTATTAGATCTTGCCAACTTGAGAGAAGAATATTTGATTCCCACTCGACTTATTTTACTTTTAAGTCAAAGACAACAATATTTTAAATTAAACACAACAGTTACGTTATCGAACAATTTCAGTAGCAAAATTAAACGGTCGCTAAGCCATTATATTGGCAATTAGAATTGTGTTTATATCCTTGAGTTCGGGAGGTAATTTCCATAGTACTTGCTTCTAAAAGCTTCCCCTTGGGCCATTGATCCGGTTATTTGATCTGGCTGTTAAAGGAAAACACTTAATGCGACATTCTTCAGAAGTAGCTACAATATTTTGTAGACGGGTTCTTATATTATACGAACCGTGTTCAGTTAATGCTTATGACTCGTTTTTAATGTTACAAAACTTAAAAAGTAGTCATCACAAAAAAAAAATATTTTATGCTGCGATCGGAGGTTAAGTCATGCTTGCTGCGGTCGGTTCGTGGATGGGTGATCATCCATTACATACAGATATACCCTCCGTGCTTCGGAAAAGACGTTTAGCCGTAGGTCCCGGCTGTCATTCGTAGATCTCTGACAATACTGTCAGAGATCTACGAATGACAGCCGGGACGGGTGGCCAGAAGGCCAAAATTCTAACAACCAGTCATATCAAGGAGTATCGTGTTACCCAGTAAGTGGGTTAAGGAGTTCTGGGATAGTATGCTGCATTCAGTTAGTTTGGAATCCGACCCAACATAGTTAGGAAAAGACTAGGTAGATTAATATTTTTGGTGAAGCGTTTTATATCTAATTTTGTAGGTATTGTTAGAAAAAAGATTGGTTTCTTTAATGATTTATAAATAATAGCATTCTTAAGCTTAGCTTAGCTTAGCTTTAGCTTCTTTTCTCAGCTGGAATGCTGAAGCAATAATTATTTTGTATTGTGATATCTGTGTGTTTGTGTAATTGTTGTTGTACAATTACAACAACTAACTATGTTAGTAATACAATTATTACTAACATAGTTGTAAATTTATTTTATTGTCACTAACACTGTATGAGTCTCATGTTACTCTTAATAAAGAATTTATTATTTATTATTATTATTAACCACTTGTGCAAACTTTTTGTGACAAGATATTATAGAGACGCTAAACGTAAACATCTATAAATATGTTCTAAGTTTTATTATGTAGGTCTGTATCAGTTGTGACGATTATTACCTCGAATACATAAATCTCCAGCGTTTATATCCCAAAATCAATAAAGTCTTGCTACCAATGTTTCGTAATCCCACTATAAGTCTGCCAACCCATTACGTATTCAAATAATATCTATTTGGAAATCATTTCGATCGCGATACTAACAATTTATTAGTTCATAGTTATTAATAGATATTCGAAAAAAGTATGGATACGTTGTTCCGTGCGGTGCCGGACGTAAAGAATAGCACCATCCCATTTCTTCCCGTGGGTGTCGTAAAAGGCGACTAAGGGACTAGACTACTAGAGAATGGGCAGCAGCATTCTCTATGTATTTTAACACCATACTGCGATCGCCAACCCGCCTGCCAAGCGTGGCGATTATGGCAAACCCTCCCTATTGGGGGAGGCCTGTGTCCAGCAGTGGACGTCTTTCGGCTAGAATGATGATGATGGTGATGGATACGTAGTTAAGTAATATTTTTCTATCTTTTACAATATCACAGACAGACAGACAGACACACACACACACAGATACAGATTATTTTTTTTTCATATTACAGAATCAAGACTTAAGACTCAAGAATTACTCAAAACTAGTTTCAACCAATCAAATGGTTTTAAACTAATTTTAAGTAGGTAATGCTTGAGTCTTGAGTCTGGAACTGTAATACAGGCCTTAGTGCAAGTAGACACTCGATAGTTTTCAAGCAAAACTTTAGTAAAATCGTCAGTTTTTCTTCCAATATTCGTTAAAAATAATGTTGCTGTGTCGTCATGCGAATTCTGCTAGTCGTAAAAAAAATGGGAATTAGATAAGTTAGTAAATAATTAATTTTTGTACTTGTACAGATACTTCGTACCTAACTAATCTTAGCTACTCTATAACTGGGTATCAATCTGAATACTAATTATAACATAAAATAACACATAATATTACATCACATCTTGTTTCCCCGAAGGGTTGGCTAGAGGTACCTGTAGTACACCCACATGCCGCCAGTTACGTTTTTAAGTCCCATGTAATAGGGAGCGACCCTATTGCCATCAACCGGGCACAAATCCAGACTCCGGGCTGCTACTGAGAAATTCCAGATAGAAAAAACCAAATAACACTTTGCCCGACGTGGGAATCGAACCCAGGACCTCATGCTCAGCAGTAGTGCTTGCGACCACTAGACCAGCGACTAATTATCAATTGCTTAAAAAACGGCGCAGGAAGACATCGTGACATCGTGACATTCGTGAGGAAACCGGTATGCCTTTTTTTTTTGGGTAGGAAATTATCAATTAACTTCTCCCGCTCTGGGCGCAGTGGGAAGGTGTGTCAGACTCTTACTGACTAAAACCCACCCGTATTCCTTCCTGTTGCCTGTGTTGCGGGGGCCTCGGTGACCCATAAGTACCTTCCCGCGACCCCGGCAGGCATCGGCCCTAGTGGACCCCTACTTTTGTGCTGACGACATCTCTTTGAGGCGCGCGTGGAATACGACGCGCCGTCGACCCGGGCCTGGTCCTTACCGGACGGTGAGTTACCCATTGCTCACCGTCCGCAAGCCCGCGCCTACGGTGGCCGGAAATCCGCCCCAGATTCCCGACGCCCAGGGCGTCTCCTGCGGCGGCTAGAGGCGAGAGGGCGCGAAATTTGCCTTTCCCTCAACCATCCCGCCTCCTCTTTCGCAAGCATTACTGCTTCGCAGAAGGAGGTGACGCCTGCCCATGCCCTCTCGCTCCATACCATGGCCTGAACCAGGGCCGGACGCGAGAGATCTCTGCCGCCGATCGCCTCCACGGGGACACGGCGGTGCTCTGCCTAAGCCGGGCAGACCTCCACCGTATGCCACCATGTCCTCCGGGCGATCCACACAGTGGTGACACCCGGAAACCGGTATGCCTGAGAGATATTTCTCGAAGGCATGTGAAGCCAATTCAGAGGCCCATGGGGGCATAAAAACTGTCACCAGTGGAGTAATTGCGTACCACACTTACAGAAGCAATAGGTTTTATTTTGACAGTTCAACAACATTCAATGCTTTATTTACTGCGTTGAGCAGACAAATTTGCCGAACATATGAAGCAATGGAATAGCAATATCCTTCAAAATCATTTAGATGGTGATCTATAGTGTGTTGCCTAATTAGGGTACAGGTTAGTCACTAACCACACGATAAAGAAATAAAGAATCTGACTACTTCAATAACGATACTATTAATAAAATTCAATCCCTAGTTATAAACATTCCAATATTCTTTCAAATTTCCTTGATAACTTTAATGTTCTATTCTGGTCACGTCACGAAAGTGTGCCAGTCTAAGCTACCTAAATAATTTATTGTGATAATGTTGCGTTTTGACTCTAGGGAACGATATCGTTATCAGTAGGTTCGTGTATATAAATTCAGCTCGTTTTTGTTTCTATTTAAGGTTTGTCCAGGGATTTCATTAGAATTTAGGAAAGTTTTTCAGTGAATATTATTCAGCATTATTATTTCTCTGGTTTTAATGTATGGGTATCTGGGGATTTGTTTGTGATTGTGTTTTGAATAGATCATAGTTTTGTTTTGTTACAAAATAATAGACTAAATATTGATTTCCCTCTTTAAGATTCCTCGACTCAACTTCGCAATTCCAGAACTAATATTTTAATATCAATATACCGGATTCAATTGACAAATGAAAATATTTTTGAAAATAACTCTTTCTGTGAATATAAATTCTTTTCTCTTTTTAAACTTGATTAAAATTGACTTGTAATTAAACCGATCTTCTCATAAAATAGGACAACAAAACAAATTAATTATAAGCAAAATGTCTTAATAAATTCAGAATAAAGAAGCCTCAGGTGTAAAGGAAAAATAATTAGGCTGAAAGGCTTAGTCAGGCCAGACTTAAGCCAGCAAATCTTTTGTATAAACTGGTGTCGCAGCCCACGAATTGATTATCAAACCGTTAATTAATCTTCTTCACAAAACTACCCTTATTCTGTTAAACCAACACAGATTTTTTAACTAAAGTCACACTGAAGTAAGGAATCAATAAGTCGGTTATTGGTTATTTGGAAACTGGTGTTGTCTTGAATTCTTTTTGGAAAATTTGTAGTGTTTATTTACCATCAAATAGCATAAACATTCGTATAAAATGAGTGTTTTTAATGATCCAGCCACCACCGATCAAAGGCATTTTCTTACTGTTTGAAGTATGAGATAAAAGCTACAGGCAGTGATCAATAGATTATTGAAACTAGAGATGTATACCTATTTGAGCATACGTTTTTATCGTACGTAAGTGAAAAGTACCTACCTATGCTCCAGCTCAAGTACTTATACGACTTGAGATTCGGATGTTTATGTATTCGAATCTCAAGTCGTATAGGTAGACTGCCATGCAATTTTACAGTAGTAAAATTGCACGGCAGTTTTGCGACTGCGACAAAGTCACACATAAGACCCGACTAACCAGCTCTTTCCACACGTAAATCCTGATTCAATTTAAACTAACTATCACATTGTTGGTTCATAAATCTTTGCAATCTTTTCTCTTGCAAAGTTTCCACCTCTGAAGGTTTTGCAGTCAGAAGTTTTATTAAGTTGCTTGAAGCTGAGCACACACCGGGAGCATTTGCGTAAATGTAATAAGTAAGCTCGGGTTTCAGCATTTCATCAGTCAATGAGTGTCGATATAAGCATACGCAGACTTGGAACGGTACTATATACTTCGAGCTTAGGAATACATTGTGAGTATAAGGCCTAGTGCATACTACTTGTGACTTAAGACCTACATTGTCAAATCGAATGAATCAATGGTACATACACGAATGCTCGTGGTTTGTTATCTTCGCAAATTGCTTTACTTCGAGCAGTTCCAAAAGCAAACTCCAAACTACATAAATGGTAATGTTTTTTACAATTTGCAAGAATTTATTGATAAAAAGTAACAGATAAATATGGTTACTGAGCTCATGATATTACTTTATGCACTTATCTATTATTGTTAAGATGTCACCATTGTTATTAGACATGTTGGAATAATAATTATAACAAATTAATGTGACCTTTTAAATGTTTACGTTTAACATATTTAAATATGTGTATGCCAGTTCAAGGCGAAACATATAGGATAATAATAGGGAATATGCAAGTAAAGTAATTCAAAACTTATCCATTATTTAATATACATTGTGTAGGAGTCAAGAACAAATTCCTATTACTTATTTTTACAATTCATTTATTTATGTTGCGTGTTTGTGTGGAACGGAACGCAAACTTAAAACGCGTCGTCTTCGACAATGTCGGAAGTAACGAAAGAAACTATATCAATAAAAATCTATTCTTAGCAAAGTGCTTGAAAGCTCACTAAGGTAAGCACGTAGGTGCGATTTCTGCTTGAATAATGCACAAAACATAATTTAATTTATATGATTTGGGGCTACAAATAGATGTAAACAAAGTAGTTTCGTGGTAAATGAAGTCACATTATGCCCGCGACAGAAACGGTCGTTTGAACTGTAGAAGAAATTTTTTTGAGCAATGTGCAGTATTTGAATTTAACCTTTAATAGTTTTCTTGGGTTTATATTACTGTCTATTATAGATTTATTGAAAAAATAATTACATGCATATTCCCTATTCTATTAATAAGAACTTAATGTACCATGTTTCAAAGAAAATAAATATATTCTATTCTATTATATCTTAAAAGTGTCGGACAGCATCCACGTTGAGCTGGGGACAAACAAACACACAGGAATGCTCCCGGTGAGCACTCTCCTTTGGATGGTGAAGAAACAGGTGGGACGGTGGTCGTAATATTTACGAATTTCAAACTAGTTTGTGTGAACTTCGCAACCATTGGAGTGACGCCCCGGGTGAATGCTGTTTTATTCATCTGTCTGCATTTAAAGTTCCTATCGTTCGTAGAAGCTATTGTTTAGTATTGTAGTCTTCGATTGAAAATTCTTGTCTAAAGGAGTGCTGGACAGGAATTTTGAGGCAAATGCAAATACTTACTCATTCTGTGCCTGTTGACTGAGGAATTAAATATGACTTTTATAACACGCTTCTATTAGCTTCACTTGTAACTAATGTAATAAAATCTTTTTTTTTTTAACTATAACTGTTTAGGTACCTTGGCAACTTTAATCATTGGTGTCACAAATCCCATAACCAAAGATTTAATACTTCGTCATCATTTCAGCCGAAAGACGTCCACTGCTGGACATAGGCCTCCCCCAAGCACCCCTACTTCGACCGGTTTTGTGCTTCCCGCATCCAGCGGATTCCTGCGGCCTTCACAAGGTCGTCGGTCCACCTTGTAGGAGGCCTTCCAACGCTACGTCTTCCGGTACGCGGTCGCCACTACAGAACTTTTCAGCCCATCGGCCATCTGTACTGCGAGCAATGTACCCTGCCCACTGCCACTTAAGTTTGGAAATTCTTCGGGCTATGTCGGTAACCTTGGTTCGCCTGCGGATTTCTTCATTTCTGATTCGGTCATGTAGGGAAGCTCCAAGCATAGCCCTTTGAGGGACTAAAATAATACTTCGTATGTATGCAAAACTCCTAGCTCTAAAACAGCGCTGCAGTTTCGAGGCGTACGATACTTTTTACCCAGTAACTATTTATTTACAATATCACATAACATCACACAACATCAGCCATTGCGGACGCAATTTGACAAATTTGGGGATTACTGACCCATCCAACACCCAGTGCAAAGGCGGTGCTTCTGATCAGACCATGTTCCACTTGTTGGAGTGTCCTAAGTGCCCGTTTATCTGCACCTCGGATGACCTAAAGAATGCCATTCATGCCGCAATCAACCTGGCCACCTACTAGGCTCAAACAATATGAAAAATAACTAAGAAAACTACCATCGACATTAAAAGAAATTTAACATAATAATTATAGCTAGACAGAAATGTATAATTTTAATTGGTCACAATTGATTTTCTGTTGTTTGACTCCGAATCGGTGTTGAAAGCTCGAAAGTCTGACAACCAGTCTTACCATGGGGTATCGTGTTATCCAGTAACTGGGTTGTGGAGGTCAGATAGGCAGTCGCTCCAGCTGTATCCGGTAAGACTGGAAGCCGACCCCAACATAGTTGGGAAAAGGCTAGGCAGATGATGATGATGACTCCGAATCGGTGTCGCGCGGGGCTTAACGGGTAAAAAAGGGTAAAGAACAAAGGGGTACTGGGTGACAAACAGGTAGGGTAATAGAGTGATTATTATCATAATTACTCAAAATGTTGAGTAAGTATAATATAGTATAATCACTTCAGTTGGAATGTCAATATCATCCATACAATTTTAACGTATACCATATGATGAAAATAGGAGCTGGGGGACATCGAGGAGACACCAGGAGCTGGAAGAGATCGAGGAGAGCTGAGGAGCTGGAGGAGCTCGTGACTAAGTAATAACAGCCGCAAGGTTCGATTGACATTAGGCTAAGCTTCGCTTGCCAGGGTTGGTCCATAGATAGACCATCATTAGATACTGAGACTCCTGCGTGCCTCGGAAACGACGTTAAGCCATTGGCCCCGGCTGTTATTAGTGGATCATTGACAGTCGTTAGGGGTCGTCAGAAGCCCGAAAGTCTGACAACCAGTCTTACCAAGGGGTATAGTATTACCCAGGGTTGTGGAGGTCAGTATGACGAAAATCACATTTATTTCTGCACTAATTTGCTCATTACTAATCAGTAGGACATTTTGAACACGTGTGTCATGGCTGTGCTCAACAGAACGTCACGTAGCTGTAATGTAAAGCAAAAACGCCAACACGCTGGGTGGCTAAATGGCTAAACGGTTGTATGACCAGGCTAATGGTTATTGCCCTGATAGCTAATGTGGCTTTGTTAGAAAACAAAGCGACATTAGCAAAATTAGCATGTATTTCACGCGGCGACAAACTAATCTGCAAATCAATTCAATCGAAAAAATAATTAAAATGGGTAGCAAAAATAATAGGTTGGCAGCTACAGTGAAGTAGCATTTCATTTTAAGTGTAAAGTAGCAGCTTAATAATAAATAATTAGCTTTGTTTTAATTTAAACTAGCATCGAGTTTTTGTTTTGGTAACAGAGAGTCGCCAACAAACGAGGGGATCTGACTCTCGGCGGCCGCTGCCGCGGCACGCTCGCTCCGCTCGCTCACCTTTCCCCCGTTAGTGGTCACTGTTCTAACCTAATCTAACACAAATGATTTTATAGTTAAAATGCTACTTCACCGTAGCTGCTAACCTATTATTATTGCTACCCATTTTATTTTTTTAGTAGCAAATAATTAGTCGCCTTTTAAGTTGTTAGTCGCCTGGAAAATAATTAGCCATTGTGAATTATGCTAAGTATTATATTCAGGTCATGTATATAAAATATGTGCATGACCTATCTGTTGATTTGGAATTTTAAATTGGCATTTGAGTCTCGTGAAATACTTACAATTTAAAGTTCAGCGTTGTACCAGCATGTATGATTTTGTCGTTAGCATTTTCTATTCTTATTTCTTACGTTGTATCAGCACACGATATATCTTTAGTACCCTATAGTGTCTGTATTTAGTAACCAAGTTGTAGTATACTCTTTTTTTTCCCTATTTTTGTTGTAATGGTGTTTATCCTCTAAGCTGGCAACCGCCATTTTTTACCCCACACGCAAAAACGACGGGGTGTTATAAGTTGTGTGTGTGTGTGTGTGTGTCTGTGGCATCATAGCTCCGGAACGCATGAACCGATTTTGATTTTGTTTTTTTGTTTGAAAGGTGACTTAATCGATAGTGTTCTTACCTATGGTTCAAGAAAAAAGTTCAGTCGTTTGAAGATTATCAGCTCTTTTCTAGTTGATATTTAACTCGCTCACCAATTTACAGCGCAGATATCGTGTTTGGGCTCATTGTACTGGCCTCAATAAATAAGTTTTAGCTAGATGGTGATCAGGGTCTGATGATGGAGAAGGAAAGAGAAATGAGGGTAAATTAGTAAGTACCTTCACTTTGGGAAAAATACCTACAGGTGCGCAGATTTCGGCGAGGCACGTATCGATGGCAGCGTGTCTGACCTACTAGTAATATGTACCGTTGAAGAAGTAAGTAATAAAAGTTAAATTTAAATTTTAAAACACCCCCGACACCTAACAAAACCAGCTAAAAAGTAACAAACTAATACGTATACACACATCAACAGAATCTAGGGATATTTTATATTTCATCAAATATCTATAAATCTATAATTTTCTGATATAGTAAATGGAAGAATGATGGGTTATTTTAAGGTCTTTAATAAAAAATAAAAAATATTTCGTGATTTTTTGTTTTAAATAAAAATGTTATTTTTATTAATCGCCGTAGAAAATTGGTATGATAAAAAAACTTCATTTCTTCTTATAAAACTATGAATTTTAATTAAAATTATAAAAAAAAGTATATAATATAATGACTAATAATCAGTGTTGCCACCTCTTACATTAATTACACGTCGAGATCGATTATTCATTCTTAAAATTAAATTGTCAATGTCTTTCTGCGGTATGAGGTCCCATGTTCTTTGCAAGTTTTCGTAAAGTTGTTGTTCCGTCGTCAAATTTGGCGGGAAATCTCTCAAAGCTTTTGGTTGTAACATGTGCCAGGCATGCTCTACAGGATTTAAGTCGGGCGACTGTGCAGGCCAATCCAAAACTTGAATATCGTGGTCTCGGAGAGCGGCCGAAACCAGCTGCGCCGTGTCGGAAGGAGCATTATCGTGCATGAGTAGAAATTCCTGGCCCATTTGGATTCTGTGTGGGACAATAACAGGCTATACTACCTCCTCGTAGTATTTTTGTGCAGTCATTTTGCCTTGGATCTAAACGAGCTGGGTTCGTCCACCAAGACGAATTCCTGCCCACACCATGATGGTCTCGCCTTGGTATGAGTGGACCTCCTGAAGGTGCCGTAGACGGCTAACCCTCCCGGGAGTTCTCCAAACGCGTGTTCTTCGTGAATCTGGATGAAACCCAAACCGGGACTCATCGGTGAACAGCACCAAAGACCATTGTTCGTCACTCCATGGTAAATGCTCCCGAGCCCACGAAAGTCGCCAAGTATATGAAAACTAGCCAAGTCAGACCTTAGGCTACAATATATTATCCCAAGTTATAAGAATAAATTGTATTTTATGTTGTTATAAATAAATTTCCGGACTGACCATTGAACTTGGCACCCATTTAGATCTCACTTCTTTTGTCGTTGAAGTCAACAACCAAGGCAAATATCATTGGCTCTCATTTCACATTTATGTTTTTGATGGGATATCATTACTTTTTGTACATACATTATTAGTAAGTACTTATTTATAACAAAACTAATACCAAATGGTTTTTGTTAAGCTACTGTATTTTCCTTCGTTTACGGGGTATAATTGTCTTTTTTGTGTTATTTTCTATATTTTCTTGTTCCTTTGAAATGTTCGAGTGAATTGCCCATTCAGTATACGGATTTTTTTTTACGCTTTTTCCGTTTATACTTAATTTGGCCAAGTCGGGGCGGTATAACGTGCGCAGACGGTTATACTCTACAATAGAGCTCTCTTGTGTCTTGATTTGACTTGGATCTAAATTGATAAGATGTACTCCATCTAAGGCTTTACTAAATATAGAGGAGCCTATGTCGAGAAGAGCCCGGTCAAGGCTAAGGCCTTGTGATTTGTGGATAGTAATAGCATATGCTAAGCAAATAGGGAATTGTTCCCTGTGAACATTTATACATTACTTAATATCTGAAACTTGGTCTTGACCCGTTCTAGTTCTTAAATTAAATTATCTATTGATGTGCGCTAAATATTCAAACAATAATTAATACTAAATCCCAGTTAATAACGTAATAAATACGAAAGGCGACTATACTCTTAGTTATAAGTACCAAAACGGAAATACTTGCATTAAAAAATTAAAGGTGGTATTCAACTTGTTATTTATTCACGTGAAGACCTTAAAATCCACATAAAGACCGGCTGTCATAAGTTTTGATTGCTGATTGCTGATTTTTATATTATTACAGTTACAGGCATTACAGGCACTGAGTATATATAAGTTAACTGTTCTTAATAGAATCAATTAAGTGAAAAATTATAATAAAATGATAAAAATTTACCAGTTTCTGATTTATTCCTTTGTATTCACCTAATTAACTATCTGCATGGCAAATTTGAACTTTCTAGGTCATCTGGAACTGGATTAGAGTTTTGATCTATAGGCCAGTCAGTGATAAAAATGACGATTTTTGGACGTTAATATCTAAATAACCGTTTGAGATGTGTTTATGAAATTTGGAGCACATACATATGTAAGAGTATCTCGCAAGTCTCAATATATAATATAAGCCCAATTTGACACGTTGATGTGAAATAGTTTTTGAGTTATGAGGGGGTCAAAAGTGGCTCCAAATGGTGTAATATTACACACGGTGCTGCTCGCCAGTTCTGTTACTTGAACTTGGCTTGACACGCTACCGCGTGTCTAGGTCCCTAGATTCTGTTGATGTGTGTAAGTTTAATATAAGAGGTAATATTTTGAGCTAAGCGTCGTCGAGTCGGGGGACGGCTAAAGAAAACGTCAAACAGACGAGGCTTATACCTAGCAATAATGAATGTACGTATGCTACGAGTATTGTAGAAAGAATAGCCGCTGTTAACTTCCTATTTTCATCAGCCGTCCCCCGACTCGACGACGCTTCGTTCAAAATATTACCTAAATTTATAAACTTATACGTATTAGTTTGTTACTTTTTAGTGTCGGGGGTTTTTTTTAATTTTAAATTTAACGTTTTAATTTGAAAATAGAACTAGCTTAATTATCTGTTTTTTTTTTTATAATAACGATTTTTTACTATTAAGTGCACACACCATTGTAAAAACAACGTCCTTTTATTTCATTATGAGATAGTAATCTTGAAATAAAACTGAAAGTAAAATCCTTACTCGTATCTGAGCAATAAACTGCATATCCAACAACAAAGGAATGCTAATGCCAGCAGGACATTTTTTATTTAAATTTCGTCCAACTTTATAGCCCATATAAAGACGATACCGCCGTAATTCAAGGACACTTGTCCCGTATCGGACCGCACGTAATCCCACTAGAGAGGATTTTACGCGGACCAGAATTGGGGAGTTTAGCCGTCCAGTTAACTGATGTAATGTGTTCAGAATTGTTTTCATTCCCTGCGGTCGAAGTACCGTAGTAGGTTCCTACTCTATGTTGGTGTTTCAATTAGAGTAATTGGATTTGTAATGTGATTTTCGGAAATACCTAAATGGCGGAAATTTTGAATGTCAAAAGTTTTCAGTGCCAAAATGAATGTTAAGGAAAGTGTGAAGTTATTAGAATAATATCAAACAAACTTTAGTTCAACACAATTTTATTGTTTCATTACAATTTCAGCCTTGCTTTTATAAATAGTTTTATACATTATTTACATCACAAACCTCTTTCTTTTCGAGTACAAATTCCGTAAAAAGTTTTTTCAAATTTTGTTCAATATTTAAAATTATCATTACAATTTTGTGTAGATATGAGAAAATAATTTTCATTTATGATAATAATGATAACATGGGTTACAATAAATACAGATGTGGATCCAATGAGGAAATTAAATGATGTGGATCCTAAATCAATCGCTTACAATAACGATCATAACATTCTCAAGTGATTGTCTGATGAGCTACAATCACTCTTCTCGTACTGTCATTGTCGAGAAAGGCCTAAACTATTAGCTAATTGCGAACACCGAGCAACTACCTCATCTTGTAGAAGGCTAAACGACATAGCTATTAATATAAGTCCAAAAACCAGGTAAGCACAGCACGCGATCATTTGAACGTACTCGCTTTTCGTGTGTTCTGTGCTTTGCTTTGTTGTGAGGAAGCTGGTGGGAACAAAGTCTCCAAAGCCAATCGTGGCTAATGCTATGAAGCAGAAGTATGCGGCATCGAGGAAGCTCCAGTTTTCCCAGGCGGAGAAGATGGCGGCACCGACACAGATGTAGGTGAGGAGAAGGATCAAGACGATGCCTACGGGGATGTGGCAGTGCTCGATCCCGTGGTGCATATGATGCTGCACGCTGGTAGACGCGCTGCTGCTAGGCATGGTACAACTCTTCATCTTATGATTCTCCTCGTTCCATATCAAAGGCACTCGTGATGGCGTGTCATGTGGACATATTCTGTAAAAACAATTCAAACTTTCAAAACAAAATTCACCTTTTATAAAACTGAACTCGCTGCGGAAACTAGTTACAAAATTATGTTTGCATTAAAACATTACTCTATACGTAGCGTATATTTACGTTTTATTTGCGAATTTGAAAAAATATGCGCTGAATTTATTCTGAACTGCGATTTTAAAAACAACCATTCTAGCCTTTTATTTTTGTTAGATTGATAGTTTAAACCCGACTGGCCTTTAAACCAGAAACCAAATGTATTTATTTTTATTTTTTTAAAGTTTGATTCCACATAATTTACTTCGAACCTCAGGTATTCTAAATTACTGTGTTTCACGTGGTGTAAATTGTTTTGCATACTATTGTATAGAATCCATTATTTTCTCTAACTGAACAGACAGCTGTGCTGCTGGGGAGTTTGTTGGCCACTTCTTCTTCCCAGCTAAAGCACTAGGAAGTGGCGAAGGGCGGGCGTTTTGGGGGACTGTCTTATGTAATTTTGACGTTCGAAAAGTGCTGATCCTCAGCCTAGTTTGAATAAATGACTTTTGATTTTGATTTTTTATTTTTACTACTTAGTCTTGAAATCACAAGGGCGGCTTTACTATGTTCGTGGTCGTATCGGTGATTCCAATGAAGGTAAGCTTCGACCAGAACTTGGCCAAGTCGACAGTGGTAGCAGTAGAATTCGCGCGCAAGTCCTTAGGTAGGTAGTATACGTTGGGGATAGATTATGACAACTTCATTGACAGGAAACCGGTTAAGAAAATCACTCACGACTCATCAGGATCCTCCGAATCGTCCAGATCATCCTGGCTCCTGTTCATCTGCAGTTCTCCACACTCCTCAGCGATCAGCTGCTCAATGACAGCTCCCCTAGGCCTCTGCAAGGTAGACCGGCCTCTGCCTCGACCAGGTCCGTGCACTGTGGCCAGGCACTTGGTACTGCTCATGGACTTTTTGCGGTCTAGGGTCTGGGTTTGAAGTGATGATGATGTGTGGGGCTCTGTAGACAAGGATATTAAGGTTGATTAATACGCAGTTTCTATCGGAAGGGGACTTTAAAATCATGCAGAAAAAAAGAAAAGATTTCGTTCGTGTTTTACAGTTATTCAGAAAATAAGTTTAGTTAAGTATTAATTTTGAATGCTCTATTTTATTGTTTGAATTTCCCGTGCGAGTCACATAAAAAAAACCTTCTTTCTTTTCTCTCTAAGTTCAAACTTGTCAACACACTGTTATTGACGTGATAACGCCGGCTGCACGCACGAAGAAGAGTCACGTTCCGCCTGAGCCGAGCGTGCAAGCGAAAGCGCGGAACTAGCGATAGAGAGGCACGATCGGCATACGCGCTCGGCTTGTGACGCATCTCTCTCTCTCGTTATTACACAAAATTATCATCCGTAAACCGACTTTACAGACAACAATTTTTTTTATCATATATACACGAATTCAAGCATTTTTTTGTGATCTTTATACTATATACCAGATAATTTAACCGAAATATTTCAGGAGTAAGTAAAGTAAACCAACAATTAACCTCAAAAAGAACTGCTACTAGTGTGCCATATTATAATTACTACCAAAATCTGCCGCAGATTTACCTTCAGCTAAGTTACTGCGCTTCACCCGACCCAGCGTGGCTGCCCTAGCGGGACTGGCTGGGGCTCTCTCGAAGACCTGGGAGTACTGTCCCCTGTCACCAGCCCTGGCCTTCACAGTACCAGGAGACCTGTGACTTCTTGGTGGGAATGACGTGTACTGATTGTGTTCTGCTGGCTGTGGGAGGAGACGCTGTTGCTCGTGGAGTTGGAGGTAATTTTCCGGCTATGGGGTAGAAAGAAAAAGTTTGATTTATTTTTGTGGTACTGAGGTGTTTTCGGGTCAAAGTAATGTAAAGTCAGGAAAATAATTGCTAAGCAAATTGATTTTCAACTTAAATTTTCCGTAAATCCAAAAAAAAAGAATTAAATCCTATTTAGTCCGTCAGTCAGATAATAAAAAAATATTAGACACGTAGGTATTTTTTGCTTTATTATATTACAAAAAAATTACTTAGATAAAACATTAAAGTTGGGGAGTGGGGGCTTGGTACGTCACAATTGAGTATAAAATCTAGTAAGGCGTGACGTCATGTCACATTTTAACTCAATCTTTTATTACGTAAAAAAAAAGAAAAACATGTGTCCAATATTTTTTAATAATCTTGGTACCTAATGGGCAAAAAAAATGCCATCATCCCTATTGTCATTTTTTTGTCAGTGATATGGCATAAAATGGCTGTGAAGGGTGCAGTGTGTCAATCTGCTTACCAATTAATTTCCCTGAATGCACATTCATGAATTTAATGAAATGTTGAAAAAGACAACTCATCTATCTTAGAAGTAAAGACAGTGTTGAGCCAGAATATCTCTAGGTTATAAAATAAGACAAAGTAAGTTTTAAAGCTCTGACTTTCTTCAGATCCTTAATCTGAAGAGACTTATTACTAATTATATAAGCTGCAACTCTTTTCATTTTATTTACACTTTTAAACCTGAGACGTATTTTCAAGTCTTATCTAAATAACTACTTCAGCTACATCTTTTATTTTGTCACTTTAACTTTATGTACCTTGTACTTTATTGTCAAGTACCTTAAGGCGCTGACAAGACCCAATTGACCAAAATAGGTTTCGGTTAAGAAAAAAAATTGCCAAGTCTGTATAGTTTGTGGTAGCGGAAAAAATATATGTTAATTTTGAACATATTTCCCATAACTTGGTTGTTACCAAAACACGTTTTGAAAAAAATATCGATACAAACTAACATTAAACTAACCTCTTACCTTGAGTTCTAATCCAAAATACCTGTATTAAATATCAGCATACGTTACATATTTAATTAATAACAAGAACGTCTTATTTGAATGCAGAACTTGGTTGTTTTTTATTTTCGATTACTCAACTCAATTTTGAGTAAATGTATAATTGCATCATATTTTGCAATGAATTATAAGCGTTGTGTCATCGCGCTTCTCTTTCTTTTCTATGCAATCTGACAGTGACCGCGGTTCAGGTGTTGTCAGCGTCTTAATTATTTATTTTAATTTAAGCCTGCGGTTGGCATACACTTGTGTTTTTGTAATCCACTTTCTACCAGGTAATTACCGGCGACCGTTGCCGTTGTGATTAAACCAACTACTACACATTGTTCATCAGGAAGGTCTGCCAGGGACATTAATAGTTTGCTAGCTAGTTTTAAGGTAGACGCACATCTTTCCGCGCGGGACGAGCCGTATTTTTGAATCTACTTAATTAAACTGGGTCTAGAACACGAATTTTTGCACAAAAGTTCGTTTATAACAAACTAACTTTGCCCGCGTGGAAGTCGAAAATTATCCCACGGAAACGTACCTACTACAGCATACCGTAACGCGCACGTCAGTAAAGCTCCCAGTGGGAATGCTTTTTTTCGATATCTTCAACAATTATCAATCAGTCATATTTCAACCAATTTACACAAAACCCTACTGAATTACAAGATACCCAATCCATTAAAAGATCTTGACCTACACTAATTTAAAAATGGCTGTTCTTAATTTATTTAATATAAAAGCTATAATAAAATATTAACAAATTAAAATGTATTTACTAAAAAAAGTACAATACAAATGTCATTAAAATATAATTTGTCGTCTAGGTACTCATTGATTGGAGTACCTACACGACAAATTATATTTTAATGACATTTGTATTTTACTTTATTAGTAAATATATTTTAATTTGTTAATATTTTAAATTTTGTATTAATTTAATTTAATTTTGAATGTTTTTATTTGGTTTATCTTGTTGTTATGACAATTATCATAACAACAAGTTAAACCAAATAAAAACATTCAAATCGTATCGTAATAACGCATGTGTTTTTAATGTATAATTTTGAATTGTTATAATTTAGTTTTATTTATTAATGTTGAATGTTTGTTGTAGTTATTACTAATTAACTAAAAATTATAGTAGAATATTTGTATGCCGTTGACAGCTAGACATCATTTTATTAATACTAACATCTGTACTTTTTTGTTTACCTATGTTCTACAAATAAACATATTTGAATTTGAATTTAAATTTGAATTATACACCTAAACCTTCCTCGTGAATCACTCCGTCCATTGGTGAAAACCGTATGAAAATTCGTTCGGCAGTTTTTGAGTTTAGCGCGTTCAAACAGACAGATCCGGCGGGGGGACTTTGTTTTATAATATGTAGCGAAATGAGCACTAAGGAAGGATTTTTCAAAATTCGTCCCCTAAAGGGGTTAAATAGGGGATAAACGTTTGAAAACTAAAGTACGCCATTTTTGCTGATGGAAAATCGCATTGGGCACGTGGTTTGTTTTTATATGAAATCCTATGAAACCTTACCAACCATACCAAACCACGGCGAATCGTACGAGTCGCCAAAAGAATTCGGAAGGTAGGTACCAAATCCCAGATGAATTCGGATGGCGTCATTAAATTTGGCGTGGACAATGCGAAGCGGCCGATATGTCCGCATTCTGTAAGCTACGTCTTATTCTCTACGTCGCATTCTATGGGTTACCATTTCCAAATTTGAATAGTTATGACAAAAAGCCGGACTTTTGCAAAAAAGTACGGACATTTTACCTTTTAATCTTTCTTTTCTCAGTACTCATTGAACTCTTTATATTTCCTACAAAAACCTTTAAAGTCCGCACAAATGACAAGACCAACAAAATTCGGACGGGGGCAAAAAGGCGGACAAATCCCGATGGTAACCCTAGTCACGTATCAACCAAACGAATCTATAGGCTAAGTCGGTTTGGTCGGCACGGATAGGTGTGCAAAGCCTTCAGAAACTTCGACTTTTTCATCGCGGGCAAATGTGCGTTCAACTTAATAGGCTGCTACCTTGTTACAAAGAGGTGTCTCGTTTAACTAACGTTTCTCTTTTGTTTAAAATTCTGTGTGAGAATACTGCTAGTTTAAATTACAGCACATTTTTCGGAGTAATATTTTTGCTGTCAGAAAAACATAATTTTTGTGTTACGCTAATTCTTTGTTAGGCTATTTATTGCAGCCTTGTATGAGGAGGATGATATTGTTCAGGATTTTATTTACTTACCTGTTAAAAAAAATAATTTTAATATTTTGGTCATTTGATTCGTCCATTACCCGTGGCACCACGTGGTAGGAATTAATAATTTGCTTTTACCAATTTTTTAAAGGCAAAACATGGTTTATACGAGGCTGTACAGTCTTCTAATCCATTGAAGTTTCTAATCACTATAAAATCTTTCTATTTTAGACACATACATTTACAGATCTTCTTTTACGCTAGGAAACCAATCGGCAATGATAACTCTAAACAACGGATAGTGGGATCACGGTAATGCCTTGGTACTCACTTCTCCATCCTTCCTCCAGGTGTTAGGCACTTTCCTCTTGGTAGCCCTGAGCCAGGCCAATCGCGCCAGCCTTGCTAGGGATGCCCCCAGTCCTGCTAAACATGCCAGTGTGAGAGGCACCCCGGCTGCAGCGTATGCAACCGTTGCAGCTCGGCCAGCAGCTGTTCTTGGTGAGACGTTGCCGTAACCTGAGGGTGTAGAGGATATTTAAGATTACATGATAGATTTCAATGCATAGGTTAAACGCAGAGTATTCTGTTTTTTAAAGTACCTATGTAATGTATTGAATACAAAAGATCTACGATCAGTCATGACTTATGCAGACCTAGTGATCTGGTTAAACTTTTCATCACATCACCCACACCATCGACATTCAAACTCAAGACTTTTCTCACGACATTTTCCTCATTCCTCCGCATCACATGCCCATACCATGAGTATGAATGTCTGTGTGAAAGATGATATGCCTAGAAAGGGGGTGACTACCGAGATGACAACTAATAGAGAAGTATGGAAGAAAGCGACACGTTGCGCCGACCACAAATAAATTGGGATAAGGGCAGGAGAATGATGACCCACACCATCATCTACCACACTTTATTACGTACTAGTGTCATCGAATCGCTTGTGCACAAGAAAATAATGACTGAAGTTTTCGATTCGTGGTTAAATGTCAATATTACTAAAAAAAGTGAAATGCACTTTTCTAAAACCTAACCCAGAATGATCGGAACAAGTTTTAATAAAATTTGTTAGGTATTTTTTACTATCACCATCGTTTCAGCATCAGTTGTCAGCATCTCACAAATTCCCACGGTACTCATCTGCTTATACATCACAGCAGGGATAGCCGTAGTGGTGTGACCATCGGACTGTCAAGTCATAGGTCTCGAGTTTCGAACCCAAGGCCACCTCAGTCTGACTTTTCAATGTCAAGCAATTTTGACCGTCTAAGGACCGTCTTTGCCCCATCAACAAAGAAAATAAAGACCAACTTGGGTTTAAGGGTTTTATTAACTTACCGATCGTAGTAATAAGCGTGATACAATAAATCAGGGCTCCGGAGAAGGACCACTTGGAGTCCATGGCCAGTTCTGGTGGTTGTGCCTCGGGGGACTGCCTCGCAGCTGCCACAATGGACGACTCGAACTTACGAAGCTGTTCGTGGACCAGCCGCGTCCAGTTGCGTTCGTACAGGACATTCAGGCGTTCTGGAACAAAACATACTCGTAAGATAGTGTTAATTTAAATGTTGAGTTTAAGTGTAACTTTGTAGAATGAACTTCACATAATTATTATTTTTTAGGATTCCGTACCCCTTAAAAGAAAAAAATGGAACCCTTAAAGGATCACTCTTGCGTTTGTCTGTCTGTCCGTCTGTCACAGGCGATTTGCTCCGAACTCACTGGACCGATTAAGGTTTGGTACACATATGACTTTTTGAGACCCAAACACGAACGTGTAACGTAAATAAATGAATTTTGAATATTGGGTTCACTTTTGCGGGAAAAATAAGAAAAAAAAAGATTTTCTAATTGTACCGTGCGACATATCAAATGAAAGGATTTCTTGTGGGGATTTCAAATAGTTTGTTTTAAAGTTATTGAAGAAAATAGATGAAAATTAACCTTAACCCGATACCGCTGAATTAAAAATAAAAAAAAAATCCATAGAATAGTTATACAGGTTGATTGGAAGATGGGTGCAAAGCTTTAAGGCGAAGATAGTACAGACAATTTAGAACCATTTAAGCCATGGTTGTCTTAGACGAAGTCTTACCAAATATTTTTAACCAAATTTTTAAGTTTTTTTTCGAAAATTCTCAAAATTTAATGTAAACTGCATAATTATGGCCAAATTGAATGATAAATGAATTCATTTTTTATTTATTTAATTAAAGTAATGTGTAAGCAATCAAGCAAAACATGTTTTAGGCTTCTGTGTCATTAGACATTTTTTTTACAGACATTTAAAGCTCAGAAAAAATAAAAAAATTGTACAATACGTCTTTTAAACCTTATTAAAAAAAAAACGGAGGGTGCTTTTATTGTTCAAACCTTTTTGAAGACATGCTTGATAATCG
Source organism: Atethmia centrago (assembly GCA_905333075.3). Classification (NCBI taxonomy): domain Eukaryota; kingdom Metazoa; phylum Arthropoda; class Insecta; order Lepidoptera; family Noctuidae; genus Atethmia; species Atethmia centrago. Next base: position 22,756,278 of record HG995376.1, read on the forward strand.
CTCTTTCTTTTGAGGTATCATTTATGCGGATATCTTACAAATTATTGAAATTAGGGCCTACAAACCAATTTGAGGGAGAAATTTTTTATTTTAGGCAGACTAATTAAAACAACATTTGAATTAAAATTATTTATTTTTCATGTTCAAAATGACGGCCGTGATTCCTAATACAAGCACGGCCCCGTCTTCTAACTTCTGTAGTCGTTATTTTCAACATCATCTCCTGCTTCATTGTCTCAAACGCTGAATTTATTCTTTGTATCAATTCTTCTCTAGTGTTTATTTCTATGTTGTTATACACCAGTTCCTTGGCCTGGCCCCACACGAAAAAGTCCAACGGGGTCAGATCTGGGGAGCGAGCGGGCCAAGGGATGAGTCCATCCCTGCCGATCCAGCTATCAGGAAAGCAATTGTTGAGGTGTTCCCTTACATTTAAAATCCAATGCGCTGGACAGCCGTCTTGCTGAAAGATGACTGTTCGGTCTCTTTCGAAGATCGGGACACCTGATTCCTCTACCAGCAGTGGTAAATCAATTTGCAGAAATTGCAAATTATTTTTCGCCATTCAATGGATCAGGCAAAAAGTGGGGCCCAATCAATGTTCTGCCAATTATTCCAGCCCATACATTCACAGAGAATTTCATCTGAAATGACACCTGCTTCTTAAAATGTGGATTGTTGTCTGCGTCGGCCCATTCATGGATGTTGTGAAAGTTTGTAATACCTTCCCTTGAAAATTTACTTTCATCCGTCCACAAGATTGATTTCAGAAACCACGCATCTTCGATGTCTCTGTTGAGGAGGAAACGGCAAAACTGAATTCTTCTTTGAGGATCTTGCTCTACTAGACCTTGCACACTCCTGCCATGGAACGGATACTTATCATTTTGGTACATTGTATGCCACACCTTCCATTGAGAAATGTTTAAATTTCGAGCTACTGCTCTAGTACTGGTACTAGGATCCGCTTGAAATGCTGCTAAAATGTCTTCGTCGACGGCAGTTTCGTGTCTGCCCGGGTTGACTCCAGTTTCCACGCGGTGAAACCCATCTTGGGCAAGACGACGAAACGTGTTGTAAAACACTCGGACATTCGGTATCTTGCGATTCGGATAGCGCTCTTGATACATCCGTCGCGCCAAAGATCCATTGCCGTCTGCTCTACCGTACATAAATACGATATCCGCATATTCTTGATTGGAAAAAGTAGCCATAGTCACTTAACAATTAAGAAAAACGGCGTAGGAGCGCACTAAATGTCAACTCAACACAATTAAGTCAAAAATCAACACGTGCAGGAGCGCGAGGCTACGACTGGACACGGTGAAACAAAAAAGTTCAAAACTAACGCAAACAACACGTGCAGGAACGCAAAGGGCTACAACTGAACACGGTAAATTGTGAATCAACACGACAACGTCCACTCACAAGGGCAGTAGTTTGACTAATAAGTAAAAGATGTAACGGCTTCATCACAGACCGACTGACCCTGACTAAAGAAAAAAGACTTTGTTGCCTCAGTAACTAAGACCATTTTGCTGTAAAAACCAACTCTTATCGCTTTTTGCTATTCATTGGGCGTTCTAACTGGAAATGCCGTCGCACCGCGCTCGGTGGCCATTGTTTAGAGAATCCCCTCAATGGGTTCCCCTCAATTGGTTCCTGCATGTGCCAAAAATTCTTAGAATTGAACAATGTTATCGTTTCGAGCACAAAAAGTATTCTTTTAAGCAAAAATTTTGTGTTTTGTTAGACTGCCTAAAATTTAAAAGTTCTCCCTCAAATTGGTTTGTAGGTCCTAATTTCAATAATTTGTAAGATATCCGCATAAATGATACCTCAAAAGAAAGAGCGATTATCAAGCATGTATTCAAAAAGGTTTGAACAAAAAAAGCACCCTCCGTTTTTTTTTTTAAATAAGGTTTAAAAGACGTATTGTACAAATTTTTTATTTTTTCTGAGCTTTAAATATCTGTAAAAAAAATTCTAATGACACAGAAGCCTAACATGTTTTGCTTGGTTGCTTACACATTACTTTAATTAAATAAATAAAAAAATAATTCATTTATCATTCAATTTGGCCATAATTATGCAGTTTACATTAAATTTTGAGAATTTCCGAAAAAAAACTTAAAAATTTGGTTAAAAAAATTTGGTAAGACTTTGTCTAAGACAACCATGGCTTAAATGGTTCTAAATTGTCTATACTATCTTCACCTTAAAGCTTTGCACCCATCTTTCAATCACCCTGTATATTTATAGATTACAGGAACACCTATGAGAAGAATATGGTCTTAAAATAACTTGGTAAAACACTCTATATTGTGCGAACTAACTTAAATTTATTAAAAAAATAAAGAGAAAAAAAAAACAAAACTTAAATTTGCAGTTGGTGTGTATTGGGTTCTTTGTGTTGATCGCAGTAAAACAGCCCTCCTACGTAAAAGTACTTATCGAATGGCTCCAGTTATTTTCAATAAAATTCCACGACAGATAAAGAATCTTTAATAATAAGATGTTTAAAATTAAACTGAATCAATGTTTAATTCATAAATGTGACTTCACAACTGCGTTTATGGAAGGCACCACTGACATGTAGCTTATTACAATCTTACAGGAGGGACTTGTGGCTAAGTAATAACAGCCGTACGGGTCGATCGATCAGGTTAAGCTACGCTTACGTGGAGCGGGAGGGTGTGTCAGACTCTTACTGACTAAAACCCACCCGTATTCCTTCCGTTGCCTGTGTTGCGGGGGCCTCGGTGACCCATTAGTACCTTCCCGCGACCCCAGCAGGCATCGAACCTAGCCCTACCCCTACATTGTGCTGACGACATCTCTTTGAGGCGCGCGTGGAATACGACGCGCCGTCGACCAGGGCCTGGTCCTTACCGGACGGTGAGCTACCCTTTGCTCACCGTCCGCAAGCCCGCGCCTACGGTGGCCGGAAATCTGCCCGGGATTCCCGACGCCCAGGGCGTCTCCTGCGGCGGCTAGGGGCGAGAGGGCGCGAAACTTGCCTTTCCCTCAACCGTCCCACCTCCTCCTTCGCGAGCATTACTGCTTCGCAGAAGGAGGTGACGGCTGCCCATGCCCTCTCGCTCCGTACCATGGCCTGAACCAGGGCAGGACGTGAGAGATCTCTGCCACCGATCGCCTCCACGAGGATACGGCGGTGCTCTGCCCAAGCCGGGCAGACCTCCACCGTATGCTCCACCGTTTCCTCCGGGCGATCCACACAGTGGTGACACCCGGGCGTTTCCTCCCGCCTTATCCGACACCGGAACCTCTCGAAGCTGCCTTGTCCGGTGAGGACCTGCGTCAGGCGGAAGGTGAGGACGCCGTGGCGCCTCTCTAGCCAAGGTTAAGCTACGCTTGCCGCGGTTCCCCCCCCCCCCCCCCCCGTGACGACCCCTCTGTGCCTCGGAAAGCACGTTAAGCCGTTGGTCCCGGCTGTCATTTGTAGATCTGTGACAGACGTTACGGGTCGTCAGAAGCTCGATAGTCTGACAACCAGTCTTACCAAGGGGTACCGTGGGAAAAGGGTAGGCAGATGAAGATGACAATCTTACATTTAGATTATTATTATTTTGACATTGGTAATTGTGTTAGTACGTAAGGAATTCTGCATTACCTACTATGTAAGTAATTGAGTTATTTCATTAAATGTGTGTCTGTTAATTCGACACCACGAACTTTATTATTATATGTATGCTCTCGAGCGAAATATAGCGAACTGACCATTTTATTATAACATCCTATTGTATTGAAGACCGCGTATCGGCAAGCGTAGTGTGGGACGCCCCCCAGCTAGATGGACCGACGACCTTAAAAAGGTGGCTGGGACAGACTGAATGCGGAAGGCGGAGGACAGGGTGTTGTGGCGCAGCCTGGAAGAGGCCTATGTCCAGCAGTGGACTGGTATAGGCTGAGTTGATTGATTGTATTGAAACCTACATTTACGAATAAATTTGATTTGATTTGACGGGGAACATGTTTTTCAATAATGTTAAGTTTGTTCTTGGGATAAATTCATCTCAACTACGGAACCCTTTATTACGCACTTGGACAGTTTTTATGTCTTCTTAATTCTTCTTTTTAATATATTTGTTTACCTAACCAACTTACAAGATGATTATTAACATTAACTAAATTCAATTAAAACTAAGTTAAGCTTAAAAAAGGCCCTCGGGGCATTGTACCGAGGATGCTTTTTTTTTTTTTTTTTTGGGTGGGAAATCATCAAATAACTTCTCCCGCTCTGGGCGGAGCGGGAGGGTGTGTTAGACTCTTACTGACTAAAACCCACCCGTATTCCTTCCTGTTGCCTGTGTTGCGGGGGCCTCGGTGACCCATAAGTACCTTCCCGCGACCCCGGCAGGCATCGGCCCTAGTGGACCCCTACTTTGTGCTGACGACATCTCTTTGAGGCGCGCGTGGAATACGACGCGCCGTCGACCCGGGCCTGGTCCTTACCGGACGGTGAGCTACCCATTGCTCACCGTCCGCAAGCCCGCGCCTACGGTGGCTGGAAATCCGCCCGGGATTCCCGACGCCCTGGGCGTCTCCTGCGGCGGCTAGGGGCGAGAGGGCGCGAAACTCGCCTTTCCCTCAACCGTCCCGCCTCCTCCTTCGCGAGCATTACTACTTCGCAGAAGGAGGTGATGGCTGCCCATGCCCTCTCGCTCCGTACCATGGCCTGAACCAGGGCCGGACGCGAGAGGTCTCTGCCGCCGATCGCCTCCACGAGGACACGGCGGTGCTCTGCCCAAGCCGGGCAGACCTCCACCGTATGCTCCACCGTGTCCTCCGGGCGATCCACACAGTGGTGACACCCGGATGTTTCCTCCCGCCTTATCCGACACAGGAACCTCCCGAAGCTGCCGTGTCCGGTGAGGACCGTACCGAGGATGCTGGCGGCATTTCCTCGCTGAATTGCAATGCTGATGCGTTGCGCGAGAAAGCCGCCAGCTTTTCGGTCACCAGTTACATCAACTAGACGTTTCGCGATTTCCGCAAATAACTTATGCGCACTGGGACCCCACGGACCGAGGGTCTCGACGCCAAAGGGCACAAAGTTGTACTCTCTGCCAAGGCCTCCATATTTAATAACCTTCAGATTTTCGGCATTTTCTGCCGCTGCACCCGCTTTAGAAGTAGTCCGTTGGAGGTGGGACGGTGCCAGTGTGTCTACACAGGTAGCGTCCCACACAAGCATCCGTCCCAAACTCCACGGGACCAAAGACACACCATCAGGTCTTTTGCCATCATCTCTGACAATGCCAGTCGGCTCAAGAAGAGCAGGCACATTGATGCTGGCAAGAGACCGGCGGATTATGTCATTAAGTGTTGCATGTCTTGAAAAGCGGCCTGCACTTTTTTGACAACAAAGTCCGTGGTGACCCAGTCGGTCCACGTCCGTGCCACAAGGGCATGTGTGTGGAGTGCATACCGTGACCCCAAGCCGCAGACCAGTCGCCAGACGAAGCGAGGTCGGATCCAGGAAGGTACCGGTATATGGAGAAGGATGGGCATGTAGCCAATGACCGGCCTCTCTGGTTCCGACCGCCAAAAGTCTTGCGCGATCCGGACCTGAACTGCGGCTCAGAATCGATTTGTATGTTAAATCGCAATAAATATCGTCCCAGCTCCTCTGAGATTTTAGGTTGTCTGGAAATTCTTTACCCGGGCAAGCAATTTGAAAAGCATTCTTGGCATCCTCCAAGCCCGCAGTCTCATAGTTTGTGGGCAAAGCCCTTAGGACATTACCTATGAGACGTGACGTGCTATGGGTGGACGACAAAAAGGCTGGGGAAGCAACACTCGAAATTTTGCGGATTCCTAAACCGCCAAACCGAATAGGGAGGGATGCTTGTAACCAAGATGGTTCATTGAGCTGAATATTTAAAATCGTTTCTAAACTAGTTTTGACTAAATCGTCTATTGGTGAAAGCAAATTTGGATGTTTCCAAAAAGGGCTACAGCGAAGCACATAAGTAAATTTAGGGACAAAAAGGCAAAACTTTCTTCTTTTTTATCTTTTGAACTTCTTTATAAAGTCAATTAAGTGTCTATAGAGTGTTGCCCTATGATGGATGATATAAACTCGTAGCCACTTTTTTAATCGAGCATTTTACTGATATACCACGGAACTATAGCCAGAATCACCTTCGCCCTGTTCCTTGCATAGGTAAAAAATAGAAACATCAAACGTCCAATTTATAACTCAGAAGAAACCCATCTCAAGCATTTACAATTATTACCAAGATTAACTGTTAACCCGACGCTAGGATGGGCCATCAAGCACCAAGTGTTGACGATAAGATCTTCACTGAATAGAATTTTGGCCCACGTCCGCACGGGCGCTTTTTTAATGCGATGTTTTTTTACCACGTACTAGATTTTGTACGTTCGGATTAGCGCAGAGAGTTGAAAACCCAACAATGCGCTTTTTGAAACCGCGAGGGATACGCTCTGTTGGACTCTCAACGGTCGGATCAACGCCGAGAGTTAATAATCCAGTGTGCGGAAAAAGAACGTCGCGTTTAAGAAGCGCCCGTGCGTACATCGTCTTATAATGTCGATGGGAGAACTCAAATTAACGAGCCCCGCAATCAAGCTTTGTTTAGTTTAATCAAAAGTGAAAAGTACCATTTAACTTTTAAGGGGTATACTTGTTGGTAACGTTGTCAGATTCTGAACAGATACTTTTTGGAACTTTGACTAACGGATTTTGATTTAAATTTTGTCCATTGTATGAAGTTGGTGAGATGGGAGATCTTGAAGAATAATTATAATGGTTAACCTGAAACAGATTTGTGTGTTGTTTATTATTTTTCAATCGATAATCTTACTCCGGTATTATTTTCATTGCCTGATTAATTGTTGCAGCATTTGGGAAGCTTCGTTGAGTCTTCTCGTCACGTATTCTGGAGAGCCAAAAGAGTCTTCAATCAGTGTGTCCTGCCTGTTATGACTTACGGAGCCGAAATGTGGACACTCACGGTACGGCTGGTCCATAAATTCAAGGTCACTCAGCGAGCTATGGAACGGGCTATAGAAAAGGGAGGATCCTCCGACCATACGGGTATCGTGTCTGGTGGGCAACTGCCCGACGGTTGATGTCAGGATGTTGTATATATGCTAGTTGCGCGGTAAACTCTGCTTGCGCGATTCAGGATTTTGCGTGACATCAGTGTTTTGCGTAGTTCGCATGTGGCGATGTAGATGCCGCCACACTGGCCGCCACACTGCCACACACAGCTCACAAAATAAGCAAGTTGAAGTGGCAATGTTAGATGAACTGATGACCGTTGGGGTAGCCAAGTTCTTGAGTGGAGACCGCGAATCGGCAAACGTAAGGTAGGACGCCCTCTGCCTAGGTGGAGCGATGATCTTCGCAGGGTGGCTGGTAGCAGCTGGGTGAGAGTTGCCGAGAATTGAGATGAATGGCGTGCAATTGGAGAGGCCTATGTCCAGTAGTAGACTGCTGTAGGCTGATGAGGATGATGAATTAATTCTGACAATGACTGAACCAACATAGTTTTTTAGTAAATCCAGTGAAATACAAAGCTTGTATACCCAATAGGGATGATGACAATTTATTTTTTTCGTCAGGTACCATGTTTATAAAAAATATTGGACACTTTTTTTTTCTTTTTTTACGTAATCAAATGATTACGGCGATACATTTAGTTAAAATGTGACATGACGTCACGCCTTGCTATATTTTATGCTGAGTTGTGACGTAGCGAGCCCCCACTCCCCAACTTTAATGCGTTTTATCTAAGTAATTTTTTATTTATATGATAAAGCAAAAAAAACGTGTCCAATATTTTTTTTATTATCTGACTGACGGACTAAACAGAATTTCTTTTTTTTACCCAGGTACCATCCCTATTGTTATTCATTGGATTTTTAATGTTACCTCTTCTTGGTATTGTTTCTTTTGTGTTATTCTCTGTAGCAACCATTTTCTATGTCCTTTTAGATAGTCTGTTAATTGGATCGTTTTAAAAATTCAGAGAAAGTGAAATAATTTACAACAAGCAGTCTAGCTGAACGAACCTTTGATCTCTAAATTCTTAGAACTTGGTGTGGCTATATTAATTTCCATGATTATTTCGAGAAAGTAAGGGGTGTCCCAACAAGAGCGCCGGATCTAAATTTGCCGCCATTTGTTAATACGACTGGTACGGTGACTTTTTTTTGACAGTTGTCACGTACGGGCCATGCGATTTAAGAATATGGAGAAGTATTCAAACCAACAACGTTTAATTATTGTAAAAACACATTACAAAAATGGTGAAAGTTTTGCGAAAACAGTTCGCCAATTACGTCAACTTTTCCGTCGCAATAATGCGCCAAATGAATCGACTGAAACAGTTGATCATCTTAAAGAGGAAATACGGCGCGTTATTGATGAAAGAAAGCCACATTTATGTAAAAATATTATTCAAAATTTCAACAAAAGAATAACCCTGTGCCAGAGGTTTCGTGGTGTCCATTTGCCTGATGTTGTATTTCACGTTTAATCGGAACTATTTTTCTTTATGTTGAAATAAAAATGTTTGCTTGATTAAAAAATAAATGTGTTTTTCTTTCAAATTAAATCCGGCGCTCTTGTTGGGACACCCTATATAAGTTTGTTGTGTTACTTTCCTAGACATGACCAAGATAGCTATTTTTTGTACCTACAACAACTACTTGCGATCGACGACTTTTTAGGATTCCGTACCCAAAGGGTGCCAACGGGAACGGGAATTATTAAGGATCCGCTGTCCGTCCGTCCCTCCGTCTGTGACAGGGCTCTATCTTTTAAACCGTAATTGGTAGACACTTGAAATTTTCAGAGTATGCTATGGCTGCTATAACAACTAATAATAAAAATAAAATAAAGATAAAAATTACCCCCTCTAATTTTTATCTTTATTTTATTTTTATTATTAGTTGTTAAAAAAAAACGCCGAAAATAACACGTTTCTTGTAGGGGGGATACAAGAAACGTGTTTTTGCGGCGTTATTTTCTCGATCTAGAATGAAGAATGGCAATAGTATTATAGTGGAACGGAACCCTTCGTGTGCAAGTCCGACTTGCACTTGGCCGCTTTTTTCTCTTATTAAGTTCTTCTTATTCCAGAGAATTATAGTAAATTAGCATATTTTTTTCTAATCTCAACAATTTATCCCTATAACTTTAAAATGTGAAAGCAGACGAAACAAACAGACGCCCCTCTCAAACTTTCATAATTCACAATCCATGTAAGCATTCAAAAATGTCATTACTAAACAGGTTTCAAATCACCAGTAGGTACTAAAACTATAAGCTGTGGACGGAATAATCTGTATATGTATATTTAATTAGACAATCTTGGTCAACAATAAATTGGATCAGTTATGTCTACAAGAAGAATATCAAACAATTTATCTCGGAAGTTCCAATTAAGCGAACTGTCACGAGTTGTTTCAATTAATGTAGGTAAATCTGATTTATTTCCAGTAATACAAATATTTAACAAATTCGGATAGAATTATTTGACATTGACAAAGATGATAGACGCCTGCTTGAACACCTCTGTTTTACTTTTGATTAAAAATAAATAATAATAGGTAGTTATCAGAAGATAAAATTTGTCTCGATTATTCTAATACCTGGTGTCATAATTTTATTTGCTCTAAATATACTCGTTATTGGGTCAGGACCAATTTTTGGACGTAATTGCACAACGGAAATCACAACGGAAATGTATCACACTGGAAAATAAATGCAGCACAATATAATTATTAGAGTGTGTGTAAATTGTCGGAATATTTTAGGTATGTGTAATCAATTTGATTACACCTGCCTAAAATATTCACCCATCCTAATAATTATATTGTGCTGCATTTATTTTAAAGTGTTATACATTTCCGTTGTGATTTCCGTTGTGCAATTACGTCAAAAATGTGGTGCTGACCCAATTAGGACTCCTAAGTTTGAACTACCCATTACACTTTTGACGTAAATTCACTACTAGGACAACCAAGTCTTAGTTGGTGCAGTTATCAGTTAAGAAAATAATAACAATGGGCGTCCCAAAACATTACCTCCTGAAAAATCTACATCATTATGTATTTTTTGATGTGTAAGTAACATTCCTCACGCTTTCTGTGGAAGTGATTTCGTGAAAAGGGACGGAAGTGTTTAACAGGAAGTGACAGCTTGAGCATGGAATAAGTAAGTACTTTATAATAGCATGGAATTAGTGTACTCGTAGAATTAGAAAGTTAGTACTTTCTAATTTAGTTTATTATAAAGTACACGTTGTATAGTTACAAGGTGTCGTTTTGCATCCTCGTCAAATTCAAGGAACTAACGGATTCGCGACACGAATCAATAATAAAATAAGCATTTAGGTCTTTTTTTCTAACATTTGGAAATCGGCATGTGTGGGACACGCATGTTAAGACGCGGCCCGTGTGATACCGCACTGTAACTGCCCTTTCACACACACTACCGCATACGCAACAGGTTGATTCTGTTCTGTGAAAGTGGTGTATTCTAAAATACTGCCAAACTTAAATAACTAAAAAAACAAGTATATATTAATTATTGAGCAGGTATCGTAATTTTATTTGAGTATATATGTCTTTCATAGCAGCCTCCAAAAATTTGACGAGGATGCAAAACGACACCTTGTATATATTGTAAACAGAGGGGGTCGAATAATAAATTTTAATATTACAGTATTCAGTTTATTTTTTTGAGGTTAGTTTCTGTCGCTGCTCAGTTGGTTATTACCAAGGTGAGATGTCAGATGTTACACATAAAATGCCACTACTGGTAAGGCCCGCTCGTTTTTTATTTTTTGTATACTCAATTCTCAATTTTTTACTGCATTCCATAATTATGTATTACATAGTAGATGGTATAACAAAGTAGAAGATCAATATGGACCACAGCACAGCACAGTATAGCCTACATTATTCAACTGCTGGACAAAGGCCTCCCCTGAAGTCCTTCCAGGAACTCTATTCCCGCGCCAGAACCAGCCTTTACGAATCGCGTCCAGGTCATCTCGCCAGCTCTTTCTGGGCCGGCCTTGGCGGCGCCATCCCTCATTAGGCACACTTTGTGTGGAGACTTTTGCCCAGCGATCATTATCATTAAACCAAAAAGACTAGTTATACAAAACAATTATCCCTACGTCTTCTTATCCTTAAGGGTCGGGTAATCGCCGTTGACCTTGGCTATACAAATACAAAATACAAAATGTGAATATTTGAAAAAATCACAGATAGAATTATAGATAGTAAAATAGTCTGTTCATATGAAAAAAAAAACTTGAAAATATCTTAAGTAGTTTGAAAGTAAGTGGTTTTTATGCTTTGGGAAGACATTACTTCCTGAATTTATTTCATAAAGTATTTTACTATAATACTTAAATATTCACATATACAATTGATGTGTATGCGTTCTAGTTACATGCATTCGCATAACTTACTTGCATTATATGAAGGCGTAATAACAGTTGTAAAAGTCACTAAAATCATATATCTGCGCCTTAACAAGTAATCCTTACAATTAACTTGACAAGATAATCTCCTGTTCCATTAAACTTTATCAAGAAAATCCCGATCAAACTCTTAATTAACGAAACAAAACAAATCATTGTTGAAATATTCCGTAGTACACGTTCAAGGGAGTGTCCAGTTACAAAAGTTATTTTCATTAAGCTACTAATCCTCTCTACGTGATCAATCTTCTGAACGGCTAATTTAAATTCCTACTGTATTAGTCTGTAAATAAAGTTATCTCGATTTTACATCGTCTACTTTCGTTTAATTGAATTCTTGGTTTTTATCTGTTTGGAATATTGAAACGTCAAACACTGGAGAGTTAATTGGGTGTTTCATTGAGGCTTCAGTTCAGTCAGATGTTAGTGAAATTGGTCTGTTATTTTATTTGTAAATATTTAAATAATAGCTATGCCTTGGATTCTGTGAAGGTGCTATAATTGTGAATAAAAAACTCCCGCTTTCTTCCCCTGGGGGTAGGCAGAAACTATTGAACGCCACCTGCTATGATCCTTACATATTCCTTAAATTTTACTTCGTTTGCGATCATTCACCTGATTATTCACGCACGCCGATTGCAAGTATTACGTATGCACCTGACGTTTCTGAAGAACATCATCAATAAGGGAAGTAATGCCTAGGGTATATGTATATAGTATTGGAAAGAAAGAAAGAAAAATGAGTTCCCGGCATTTACACTCACATCTGCCTTTTTTATTGTGTATAAATAAATAAAATATTTAGAATCAATTCATAAAAACGTTTTTTTAACATTTTAGACATGACGACGGGTCAGACAATGTTCATCGAATGACCAGCACCCCATTTGCGTAATACACTTTCTTTAACAATCCGAAGGATTTTAGGGGTAATTCCTAATCCATTGCTTCATAAGTTTGAAATATTCGACTGCTCAACAACGTAAATAACACAATGAATTTCGTCGAACTTTCAAAATCACTTTTTAATAATAGGGTATTAATCCTAGTTTTTTTTATAAAATTTATTAAATTATAATTATTTTTTATATAAAACTAGCTGCGCCCCGCGGTTTCACCCGCGTAAGTCTCGATCCCGTGGGAATATCGGGATGAAATATACTTTACGACCTATTCTCATACCTACCAAATATGTGTTAAAATTTTAATAACAATCGGTCGACTGAGTGCGACCACAAACACCGTGACACGAGATTTTTTTATACCATTAGACAGATTTCATTAAATTAAAATTTCACTTAATAATTTAAATGCAATTATTTTTAGTGTATTACCCCGCTGATTTAACTAAAAACATTATTAAAAACCAGAATGGCCAGCGACAAACACTGTTTCCATAATTATCTGCGTGTTAGGAGTACTCCTGTGCGTTCTACCATAAATCCCAGACCGCATATTGATATTATTAAGAACAAGCATGTGGTTTTAATCGTACAAGTTTGACAATATTTTCCGCTTTCCTCAGAAATACGATATCCATGAGGATATCCAGACAGTTAAAAAACATTAATTAATTAATTAAACATTAATTAAGTAACAACGTCTATGATGCAAGTTGAAAAGAAAACAAGAGATCTGTGTCTTGTTTTCTTTATCTACTACAAACTCCGTACTAAAATACTTTGCTTGATTGCTATTTATTCAATGCAGGTATTAAATATCTCAATACGTGCGGGAACTAAATACCTCCAGTATTCAGTTCCCAACTATTCTCAGTCTAAGTAGGTAAACCTTATTTAGACTCCTGTTCACCGTAGCGTCAATAAAGGCTTGTCCACCTTCTTTAAAGTAGAAGTGAGTTCTCTTGTAAGAGAACGGTTTTCTAACATTGACTTTCGAATCTTTACACTTAATTAATAAAAGTATATTAGGATCGTAGCGGGTGGCGTTTTAGGGGGTCCAAACGCCTCCCGCCGGAGCTCGGAGAGTGCGATTTTCGCAACCGGCACGCCACAATTGTGGCGATAAGTCCCCTCTTTGAGGAGCAGCTAGAGAGGCGCAGGCGACGCAGGTCCACACCGGACATGGCTGCTTCTGGAGGTTCCTGTTTCGGATAAGGCAGGAGGAAATGCCCGGGTGTCACCACTGTGTGGATCACCCGAAGGACACGGTGGAGCATACAGTGGAGGTCTGCCTGGCTTTAACAGAGCACCGCCGTGTCCTCGTGGAGGCGATCGGCGGCGGAGATCTCTAGCGTCCGGCCCTGGTCCAGGCCATGGTGTGAGAGGGCATGAAAAGCCGTCACCTCCTTTTGCGAAGCAGTAATGCTCGCGAAGGAGGAGGCGGAACGGGCGAGGGAGGGGCAAAATTCGCGCCCTCACGCCCCTGGCCGCCGCAGGAGACTTTGGGGGCACTTGACACTTTTGGGGGTGAAAAAGAAAATAAAAATAAAAAGTTTTGCAAACTGTACCGTTTGATATACGTTTAACAAAAGGAAATATTGTGAGGGTCTCAAATACATATATTTTTTTATCATTCTAATATAATAGTTTTAAAGTTCGTTAAGAAATATAGAAACTGACCAGACCCTTTAATTTCCGAAACTACTGAGCCTAAAACTTTGAAAAAAAATACAGAAAATACTTCTTTACTTATAGATTACAGTAAAACCTTTACAAGTGTATGGTGTTAATATAACATGGTAAATCTCTCAATATTTTGCGTACAAACATCCATTTGTAGTTGGAATGTATGGGAAAACATGTTTTTCAACTACGATGTTAAGTTTGTTTTATGATAAAAAACATGGTACATAACAATCATTGTACGGAATACTTACCACGCAATTTTTATATAAGTCTATGCGCGAGTTCACCTCGCACTTGTCCGGTCTTTTGCCGGTTTCCTTACGATGCAGCGATGTTTCCTTCACCGTTTTGAGAGCAGTGATGATGACATAAATTGCATATAGTAACCTACACTCTTAATGCGAAGCCACTTCTAATGAGCCATATATGATGTTTTAAAAAAATTAAAATATCCTATATATGTATTATACTCGTATTTGTCGTTTACTATAGCAGACAAATTTGATTTAGAAGACGCAAACGTCAATTATGATGGTTGCAAATCCAGATAAAATGACAATAAGATCAATACGAGGTGGAATCGACAACGTGTCGCTAGGAATACGTGTCACAGAAAATCGTGTGTTGAAGTGTCTATTTGAATATCAAACAAGTGCAGCCTTCCCTGCCTTCCCCTATTGAACTGACTACACAATTTGTTGGAAGATTACTTGATCATTCCACACCATTTATTCCTTATAGATTTCAATAAAACGTTGAGTGTTTCCTGACAAAGGTTTTTTGGCCGTAGGAAAATCATAGGCGATTTTTGGATCATTTGAGAGGATGGACAGCAGTGACGCTTTCTGTAAAGCACGGTGATTTGGTACGGCCGGTACGGCAATGTCCCTACGATCGCTCATTTAAAAATAATTGGCCTCGCATTTTGCATAATCAGCCTATAACGTTCCCACTGCTGGGACACAGATTTCCTCTCGGTGAGAGGAAGTGGGCCGTAATCCACCATACTTGCCCAGTGCGGTTGGTAGATCTAACTTGTCTTCGAATTTTTGGTCCAAGGGCATGCCGGTTTCCTCACGATGTTTTCGTTCACCGTTTTGAGAGCAGTAGTGATGAAACCATTTACACAAAGTAAAGCGCGTGTCTGGGTTCGAACCTTTGACCTACAAATCGTAAGTAGCGGCCACCCTGCATTGCCTTGCATTTGAAAGTTATTATTTTTTTATATTGCTTACTTGGTTTTATAACAAACTACATACTGCATTATTCATTGGCAAGTGTGTCGACTGTGTCAAGATTGCTTATTAATAAGATCCGTTGGAACGCTTTTAAAAATTGTTTTGTGCATTTTACAATAAGCAATCTAAAAAACAAAGGTTTTTGTGTTATTTTTGGTAGGCTTTCTAAAACAGTGTTTACTATCATTACTTTTACCTAATCTTAAACCTTCTGAACGCAATCGAGTCATCTAAAAATTCAATCAAGCACAACTGTTGACTTTGCACGTCGATTTGTGTGGTGAAATCCTGGCAGCGACGTGGATAAGTGTGCGGTGACAGCCCTATCTCGATCTGTTTACGGTTTCTTTCACAATTGGGTTCGTGATCCCGCATCCTAGGGGTGTCACGTTAACGTGCGTAATTGGTATTGAGGATTTCTATAGGTTTTTTTTTGGCCTACTTACTTTTTAAAGCTTGAATAAACTTTTTGGTGTATTATCTGATCTTTACAAAACGTTATGTAAGTGTAAGTTAGTACTTACTTTTAAAACATTTTGTGATAACTAAAAAAACAGAATGTTTTGTTAATGGTAAGCAACTACAACTTTGATGTCATTTCTGATCCCCAACAGCTTTTGCTAAGTGCCTGTTCTGGAATTTTTAACCTACCTATCATTTTGCTATGAAAAGTTAAAAGCCTTCCCTAAAATTAATTTCTCGTAACATAACTTCTCCTGTTAAAATTTATTAACAATAAACTTTAATATTTCTCCATCTAAAAAGTGTAATATAAAATTATTTGAAACACAAAGTACGCAGAGGTAACCTATATTTTGTTATTTTACGATATTCGAACATAAAATGGAGACGGGTATCATTTCGGTCGTGAATTCAAACGTAGGATCGTCTATAAACTTTGTACCTTGAGGCGATATTTGAAACTTTCGTCATAGAAGACGTAGAATAAACATTGAGAACATCTGGATTAAATGGTAAGGCTTGTTCTTGGTGGTTTAAATGATAAGGGGCAGATTTCCTATGCCAGCGATAAAACAAAGAGTTTTTATTTAAGTTTACGTTTTTAAAATCGAATAAAAAGAAAATATGTATACATACATAAGCTCACGCCTTCTTCCCATGGCGGTAGGCAGAAACTACAGTCTGCCGTCTGCTACGATCCTGACATAAGTACTCTTTTTGGTTCGTTTACGTTCGTAATAGCTATACATTCCCGGAAAAGCCTTCAGTCTAGTATGGGTTTATCTAAAGAGCAAGCAGCCACCATAGTATCTGCCCGATCAGATAACTTTTGATTGTATTACTGCTCCAACCAGTACAAATACATTTACGGCCGTCCTTAACAAAATTATTAAAATAGGTACTCATTTCAAAATTTTCGTGCGTCCTAAAAAGACCACGCGAAAAAAGTTTTATCAATTTGGATGCTCCGAATTCCGATACGGTGTTGCCAGCGGATGGATATTCCGATATACATCGTTGCAACTTATACAGCCCTCGTTCGAGATTTATTCCCGTACGATTTTTATTTTCTATCCATTCGAGCGTGTTGCGGCAGATATGCGTCCGGGCATTTTGCGAAATGCCACCAATCGTTGTGCAATGTGGATAAAATTTAGTAACTATAAAAGCGTACCAGATTTTTTTTTTCTGCCCGCGTCTTCACCTGTGCATCCTTATTTACCGGAATAAAAGTATCCTATATGTTAAACCAGGCCAAAATTTTGTATGTTTGCTAAATTTCATCGAAATACGTTTAGTCGTTTTGCGTAATTGAGTAACACACATCCAAACATACAAACTTTCACATTTATAATATTAGTAGGATACATCTTACTTTCTTTCTTTCTTTTTTAGGACAGAATTGACTAATTGTTGTGATAGGACGAAATATTTAGTCTGATTGGTGTTTTAAGCCCTAATAATGTTATTAGTTTCAGGATAAGCCTTCGAGGTTGGAGCTAAATTGTTTTAATTTGCGCCACTTCATCAACAAACATATCTGTCCGGAGCCTTATTTATTAGGTCCAGAACTAACAACTGAATATCAGAATACGTGATAGTGCTCGTTGTTTATAAAGGCCTAAAACGACCTCCAAGACAAGTGTTGGTTTTCTAATGTACGTTTGTTAGATGCTTTTCTTATCCTCTAGGATGAAATTGTTCTCAGTTTTCCCGATGACATCAAATCTTAGCCACAATGATGGCATGATACGGTTATTCATAATCTTTTTTTAATAATAATGTTTATTTGCCAAACTTTAGTTTGTTTTGATCAATTTGTAAAACGGCTGATTTTTGCGTTATGCTCGTGAACGGGTGCTGCTTGTTGGTGACTGGTCGTCTTGCTGACCATTGTTTTGTTTTTTATTAGTAATTAACCGTTCTTTTATTTTACTTCGATGGTCCTAGTTTATCATTTGTAACTGAGTTACAGATATAGCTTTTTTTTTGTTGGTGTAGTGGTGTGCTAGCTGACATATGGCTAATAATTTAATTGTTTTGTGTTCCATTTTTTTTAAACTGAACAGACAGCTGTGCTGCTGGGGAGTTTGTTGCGCCACTTCTTCTTCCCAGCTAAAGCACTAGGAAGTGGTGAAGGGTGGGCGTTTTGGGGGACTGTCTTATGTAATTTTGACGTTCGAAAAGTGCTGATCCTCAGCCTAGTTTGAGTAAATGACTTTTGATTTTGATTTTTTTTTTTTGTTTTTTCTCTCGTCCAAAACCTACCACAAGAACAATTTTCAGTTGAACAACTGAAAATTGCTCTCAGTTTTCCCGATGACATCAAATCTTAGCCATAATGATAGACATCACACTGTTATTCATAATCCTTCCCAAGCTTTAGTTTGTTTAGTACAATTTTTCAGTTGAAAACTGAAAATTGTTCTTTAATTCGGCCATTTTACGACAATAGTCCCGTTTCACGGTCACGCGATACATCGCTCCATCTTTGCCTGTGTTGTGGTGAAGTTTCTTGTTTTTAACCGACTTCATAAAAAGGAGGAGGTTCTCAATTCGGTTGTAAGTTTTTATTCATATATACGTAACAGTTATTTGTTCAAAAGGGTTGGCAGAAGTGTAGATAGTGCTGTTGCTACAACGTAGGTTTAAGGGAATAGAATAGAATAGAATAATTATTTAGGGGTTAAAATAATAATCTCAATTGAAAACTGCGGATGGTAGGATCGTGACTTCGAAGTCCGAGATACTCGAGGACGTCGAGGATTTCTACGGGCTTGTACTCAACGCGGACGGCGAAACCAGCGGGGCATAGTAAAGATGACCATCGAGCCGATTTAACGCGCCACTGCACGGAAGACATCCCGGATGTCGATCAGTGCGAGATTAGGGCGGCTCTCGAGCAGCTAAAGAACAACAAGGCACCTGGTAATGACGGAATAACGACAGAGCTCCTTAAAGCGGGCGGGGCTCCAGTCCTGAAAGAGCTAGTGAGTCTCTTCAACTCCGTCATCCAAGAACGCACAACGCCGGAGGCGTAGAGCAGAGATGCGGTGGTTCTGTTCTTCAAAAAAGGCGACAAAACCTTACTGAAGAACTATAGACCCATCTCACTTCTGAGCCACGTTTGCAAGATGTTCTCGGGAGTCGTCACGAACCGTCTCGCCAGGAGACTTGACGAGTTCCAGCCACCAGAACAAGCCGGTTTTCGAAAAGGCTTCAGTACCTTGGACCACAACCATACTGTTTGGCAGATTGTACAGAAGACCAAAGAGTACAACCATCCGCTGTGTATGGCATTTGTGGACTACGAGAAAGCCTTCGACTCCGTCGAAATATGGGCAGTTCTGGCCTCTCTGCAACGATGTCGAATTGACTGGCGTTACATCCAAGTGTTGAGGTATTTGTATGACGCTGCAACGACGACTGTCCAAATCCAGGATGAAAAAACCAACCCTATCCAACTGCTCAAGTGGGTGACAATGCGTCGGAGGACGTGTTTAATACGCTGGACAGGACTGGACAGGGTATCAATGTAAACGGCAAGTACATCTCACACCTTCGATTTGCAGAGACACTGGAACAGTTAGACCAGATGCTGCACAGCCTAAATGGAGCCTCTCGGCGGGTTGGCCTCGGCATGAATTTGGACAGTCGAAAGTCATGTACAATTCGCACGTCTTGCCGAGTCCAATCCAATCCATCGAAGGGTCGCTTCTTGAAGTTGTGAAGGAGTACGTCTACCTAGGACAAGTTATCCAGCACGTTAGACACAACTTTGAGAAAGAAGCCAACAAGAGGATCCGATTGGGTTGGGCAGCGTTTGGAAAACTACGTCAAGTCTTCTCGTCGCCAATCCCGCAGTGTTTGAAGACTAATTATAACTAAGGTCTTCAACCAGTGCGTCCTGCCCGTTATTACATACGGTGCCGAAACGTGGACACTGACAGTCGGGCTGGTCCACAAATTCAAGGTCGCTCAGCGCGCCATGTAGCGGGCTATGCTCGGAATTTCTTTGAAGGATAAGATCAGAAATGAAGTTATCCGGAAGAGAACCGGAGTTACCGACATAGCCTGCAGAGTCAG
This sequence comes from Atethmia centrago, assembly GCA_905333075.3. Taxonomy (NCBI): domain Eukaryota; kingdom Metazoa; phylum Arthropoda; class Insecta; order Lepidoptera; family Noctuidae; genus Atethmia; species Atethmia centrago. The sequence continues at coordinate 22,776,147 of HG995376.1, forward strand.
CAAGCTGAAGTGGCAAAGGGCTGGCCATGTCTGTCAAAGGACCGATGGCCGGTGGAGCAGACGAGTCCTGGAGTGAAGACCGCGTATCGGCAAGCGTAGTGTGGGACGCCCCCCAGCTAGATGGACTGTCGACATTAAAAAGGTGGCTGGGACAGACTGAATGCGGAAGGCGGAGGACAGGGTGTTATGGCGCAGCCTGGGAGAGGGCTATGTCCAGCAGTGGACTGTTATAGGCTGAGTTGATTGATTGATTGAAACTAGAGACTACTATGGAAAATTTTCTAACCCAATACATACTTATTAAACCCTGTACCTGCAGGTAGATATGCCTTATTTATGTATTGTTTTGTTTATTTGTATCCAACAGTAGGATAATAAACGAGTTTACTTTCTAAGTCATTATTGACATAAAATATTCCGGTTATAGAGTAACTTCTGCAAGTTTATATTTCATTGTTCGCTGTTAGTAAAGTTAATGTTCATTATTTATGTGAGTTTGATGCAGTTTTAATTTTAAATATATTTTATGATACGGTGGCAAAGTTGTACAAATTGTTTACAAAATAACCATAGATATGGATGACTAAGTAAACTGTGATTTTTTATTTGCTAAACCGAAATGACAGCTGCCATCGACCTTTCTTCAAAAATAATACGATAAATAATTAATATTACAGAGACCAGTGGCGGTACCTTCATATAAGCCCAAAAGCCATGCCTTACTAAAATGCTCGATAGAGAATCAATATCAAACCCGAACTATTTAAAAGTTCGCGCGCTTAATTCTTATCAAAATAACACAAAGTATCTACCTATGCTACACTACTACACATCGCGATTGTTCGCGCGCAGAGTTTTGCATTTGTAGCATCTACGTATAGCTATCTCGCTTACACGCACCGGCTTTTACCGGGCTTTCAAATACTATATCTGTCACTTTCGCACTTATAGCGATGTGCCGTATAACGAGTTTGACCTTGTGCATAGAACAAATCGATCACTATGGCAGATTTAAGCAGGGCTTTCGGTATGAAGTTGCACGCGTATGCGTGACCTTGTCAGCTTGCCAACTCTGCAGTGTTGCCGTTTTAGCCACGTTGTGAGATCTTGGAGATTTTTAACGAGTTTGGAAACTTTTTTAACATTTAGCAACAAAAAAACTAGCGACTTTTTAAAATAAGGAAATTAAACATTCAAGCAATATCTTAAAAATAAAAAAAATGCGACATCTAGCTAGATTTTTCATATACCTGGCGACTTTTTTTGCCTAAATGACAACACTGAGTAGTTCCCGACATCCGAGAGTGCAACTAACTTCAGTTTCATTTGCTTGAGTGGAAAAAGGTTTTGTTGTTAAAGTTTTTTGTGTGTTTTCTTAGATTTCCTCAGTGATACAATTGTTTTGGTGACTTACCTACAACAATGGAGGTAATTGTACCTTGTGAGGATTTAAAATGCGTTCAAGTTTTGATTGGCGAAGATAAGGTAAAATCTTTAAACTTTGCTCAGAAAAAACAGTTAATTTCTTCATTAAAACCGACGCCTAATCTGTGATATGTTCATTATATTCAATCTAGCACTAGTATGCCTTCAGTGTGCTTTGGTTACCTCATTCACCGCACGACAAGCAAGAGTGAAATTGAAGAAAGAAGAGGAAAGAAGAAGATGGATGGATGAATTCACTTTTAATTTATTGTACCTAACCAGTAGTTTATGAGAAAATTGCGATGATACATACGTAGGTACCTACATACTCAGTCGAAAACTGAACTTTCTTTTTTTGATATCGGTTAAAATGTTATTGGGCTTGCGTTATTTTGAAACCCTAGGTACGCCACTGACAGAGACAACACGACAACAATAGAAGACCTCCTGCGAGAGATTGGTTCAGTAGTGCATGGTGAGTTTTTTTTTATTAAGAAATTATCAAATAACTTCTCCCTCTCTGGGCGGAGCGGGGGGGTGTGTCAGACTCTTACTGACTAAAACCCACCCGTATTCCTTCCGTTGCCTGTGTTGCCAGGGCCCTCGGCAACCTTTTCGGTCTTTCCCGCGACCCCGGCAGGCATCGACTCTAGTGGACCCCTACATTTGTGCTGACATCTCTGAGGCGCCTGTGGAACACGACGCGCCGCGACCCGGGCCTGGTCCTTATCGTACGGCGAGTTCCCCATTGCTCACCGTCCGCAAGCCCGCGCCTACGGTGGCTGGAAATCCGCCTGGGATTCCCGACGCGGCGACGCCCAGGCCGTCTCCTGCGGCAGCTAGGGGCGTGAGGGCTCGAAATGTGCCTCTTCCTCACCCGTATGGTGAGAGTAACTTGGTAACTAGATTATTTACTAGGTTATTTTTATGTCGAAAATCGCCATTCGAAAAGTGCCAAATGTCATTTTAGTCTACCAAAAAAAAAAAAAAACAGAGTATACGTATTATATTGTTTTGTAAACAATATGATCAATGTTCTAAGTCTTTAAGCCCACTTGCACCACAAATCAATGAATACATTTAACGGAAAACATATTTAGAGCATCATTATGTCTCTGTCATCTTCAAACGATTGACAGAAACAGACCAATGGTTTAAATTCGTTTAGCAATACATGTATTTAATGATTTGTGGCACTTGCACCACAAATCATTAAATACATGTATTGCTAAACGAATTTAAACCATTGGTCTGTTTCTGTCAATCGTTTGAAGATGACAGAGACATAATGATGCTCTAAATATGTTTTCCGTTAAATGTATTCAATGAATGTTCGAATTTTGAAATACAAAGAATTAACCCTACTTTGACGAGTGGTTTTGTAAAACTAAGTCTACGATATAAGTTTTCTTCGTTGTATTACGAGATTTTCTAAAAGGGCTTTCTCTTTTGTTTTATTTTAGGCCAGCGTTAACAATTATGCTGGCCTTAAAGAAATCGAGTAAACTAAGTAGGTAGGCACATTTTTTTTCAGAAAGAGCTGTTGCAAAGTTGCTTTTCATGTAGGTCCCAAACTTTGATGAATAGACTTTAGCTTGTACCAAACCTCTTTAGATGTTTTACAGCCAGTTATTTGCTTGAGCTGAGGTGGAAACATCAATAGCATGATCTCAGCATGAGCCATTGTGTCCCTTTTCAGTAACTTCTCTGTCTCTTGAGCGTCGCATTCACGGATAATTTTGTGGCTCCAGTCGCGAATTCCCATAGCTCATTTTTTATTAGGTTGACCTCCATAACAGAATAAATACAACCTTAAAAAATAACGTTGTAAAAACTCAAAAGTAATTACAACGTTATTTTGCTAAGAGTGACAGCAATTTGATGAAATAGTATTTTGGCTGATTATTAACAAACTTTAGTATTTTGGCTGAGTAAATAAATATAGCCGTTATGTAGGTACCTACATGTTTGAATAGGGCCATAGAATAAGAAAACTTATAGAAGTGAATCCACAAACCTTCCTTGTGCGATCAGTGGTTGAAATAATCACCTTGGTACAGCTCGGGGACCAGCCTGCTATAACTCCCGCTGGCCTAAGATACGTTGTCAGTTTTGTGGAAAATCTGCGGGGTGATTTCGAATATCTTTCGTTTTGACAGCTCAACAAAATTCATTGCGCTATTAACTTTGTTGAGCAGATGATATTTTTAGGGTTCCGTAGTAAGGAACCCTTATAGTTTCGCCACGTCCGTGTGTCTGTCTAGACAGCGGCGACAGACAGACGTTGTAGCTCAGAGACGCTTAGTACTAGAAAGCTGTATTTAGGCATAGGTATACATATTAATCGCGCCGACAAAGTGCTAAGCTAAAGCAAAAATATTTATTTTTAGGGTGCCTCCTTTGCACGTAATGTAATGTAGGGATATTTTTTTTATTCTCGTCTATCCCATAGTGTCGGATATCGTTGAATAGGCCGTTTAAAAATATTGTGGGTGTGTGAACACCACTTTTCGATTCAAGAATCCGTTTGCGTAATATTAAGCATTGAAGTACTAATATTTTTGTATGAGTCACGTGTCCCTCCCTGCCAGCTAAATGGTTGTTTATGGAGATGTAAAAAAATTGGTGGCAGTAGTACATATAATAAAATCAAAAGGAAAACTATCACAGATAAGTGGGCTTTACCAGTTAACCGAGTAATAGTCGACCAACTTAATTTTTCAGTTGGAGAATTGACCGTGGCATAATATAACGATGTATGGGAGAACATGTTTGTTCAACTACAAGGTTAAGTTTGTTTTGGGATAAATTCATCCCAACTTCCCAACTACGGAACCCTTCATTGTGCGTGGTCCGACACGCACTTGGCCGGTTTTTTTTTTAAATGAAGTGTTGTGAAATTAAGTATTGTGAAATTCACACACACCACAACACACAACTGGGATGCCGATCCGCAAGATCAATCCGAACAGGGGGGTAACCATCACCTTTTATAGCAGTATTATTATAATATTACTTCACAGTGGGAAAGTGATGGAGCTATACAGGACTTATAGCTCCATCTCTTTCTCACGCTAAAGTAATATTGAAGTAATACTGCTATAAGAGGTTATGGTTACCCCCCAGACTAATGTTTCAATTACAACTGTATCCCTTGAAACTGGAGACATTTTTAATAGGGCCTGTAAGATGCATTCGCGTCTACACCTACCTACATTAGTTAGTCTATGGCCAGAGTCTTACACGTGTCTAAGAGATTTTACACGCGTTCGAATAGAAATAGGAATAATATTTATTTGCATAAAACAAGGACAAGGAGCCTCCTTAACTAACGTAACAGCCACACTTAAGCTACGCTTGGCGCAGTTGATCCGTGGATGGGTGACCATATTTACATACCAAGACCCCTCCGTGCCTCGGAAAACACATTAAACCGTGGGTCCCGGCTGTTATTTGTGGATCTTTGACAGTCGTTAGGGGTCGTCAGAAGCCCGAAAGTCTGACAACCAGTCTTACCAAGGGGTATCGTATTACCCAGTAACTGGGTTGTGGAGGTCAGATAGGCAGTCACTCTATGTAAAATACTGGTAATCAGCTGTATCTGGTTAGACTTTTTTTTTTGTGGATGGGAAATCATCAAATAACTTCTCCCGCTCTGGGTGGAGCGGGAGGGTGTGCCAGACTCTTACTGACTAAAACCCACCCGTATTCCTTCTGTTGCCTGTGTTGCGGGGGCCTCGGTGACCCATTAGTACCTTCCCGCGACCCCGGCAGGATCTGGTTAGACTGGAAGCCGATCTTAACACAGTTGGGAAAAGAGTAGGCAGATGATCAAAACATGGTGTATAAATTTGTTTTGCTTATACCAGAACATGCAAATAATAATATATAATATTAATTACAAAATGTTTCCCGTCACTAAATTCATTTATGCTTAAAAAAATATTGGTGTTTAACCATTTAAGACGCTGACAACACCTAAACCGCGGGCACTGTCAAATTCCATAGAAAAGAAAGAGAAGCGCCATGACACAACGCTTGTAATTTATTGCAAAATATGAAGTAATTAGTTAATTACCTACATATTTACTCAAACTCAAGACTGAGTTGAGTAATCGAAAATAAAAAACAACCAAGGTCTGCATTCAAATAAGACGTTCTTGTTATTAATTAAATACGTAACGTATGTTGATATTTGATACAGATATTTTAGATTAGAACTCAAAGTAAGAGGTTAGTTTAACGTTAGTTTGTATCGAGATTTTGTTTTAAAAACGTGTTTTGGTAACAACCAAGTTCTGGGAAATATGTTCAAAATTAACATATATTTTTTCCGCTACCACAAACTATACAGATATGGCAATTTTTTTTTAAGCGAAGCCTATTTTGGTCAATTGGGTCTTGTCAGCGCCTTAAGACGCTGACAACACCTAAACCGTGGTCACTGTCAGATTGCATAGAAAATAAAGAGAAGCGCGATGACACAACGCTTGTAATTTATTGCAAAATATAAACCAATTCTACATACCTACTCAAAATTGAGTTGAGTAATCGAAAATAAAAAAACAACCAAGTTCTGCGTTTAAATAAGACGTTCTTGTTATTAATTAAATACGTAAAGTTGATATTTAACACAGATATTTCGGATTAGAACTCAAGGTAAGAGGTTAGTTTAACGTTAGTTTGTATCCAGATTTTTTTTTTCAAAACGTGTTTTGGTAACACCCAAGTTCTGGGAAATATGTTCAAAATTAACTTATATTTTTGCCACTACCAAAAACTACAGATTTGGGAATTTTTTTTCTTAAGACAAGCCTATTTTGGCCAATTGGGTCTTGTCAGCGCCTTAAGTAGCATTTTTTTTATCTAAAGTTTTTTAAATCACTTGGAATTTTATTATATTTTCAAACATACATGGCTAAACAGCTTTTATTATATTTACTACAAATAACATCACGCCTTGTTTCCCCGAAGGGTTGGGCAGAGATGTACCTGTAGTACACCCACATTACGCCAGTTGTGTTATATTTACTAAATTACTAATAAATTATTTATTATTAGTTTAGCCTTACCCTAGACTTGCTGTTATAGATTCTGCATCCTAGTACTATTTTATTAAATCATATTTTCTACTCTGTAATTTTAAGGGTTGTTCTTTGCTCGTTCGTTGTTTACCATGGAGCGGACTATGCTCGGAGTTTCTTTGAAGGATAAGATCTGAAATGAAGTTATCCGGAAGAGAACCGGAGTTACCGACATAGCTTGCAGAGTAAGCAAGCTGAAGTGGCAGTGGGCTGGCCATATTTGTCGAAGGACCGATGGCCGGTGGAGCAGACGAGTCCTAGAGTGGAGACCGCGTATTAGCAAGCGTAGTGTGGAGCTAGATGGACCGACGACCTTAAAAAGGTGGCTGGGACAGACTGGACGGAAGGCGGAGGACAGGATATTGTGGCGCAGCCTGGGAGAGGCCTACGTCCAGCAGTGGACTGCTATAGGCTGAGTTGATTGATTGATTGAAGGTGGAGGTGGTGAAGTGGTAATCCGCGAAATTCAATTTTTTTACGTTTTTTGCAATTAGCAGGCCAGTGTCAGGTTGTAATCCTGATCAAAATATGATTCGCAACCATAACAAATATGAATTTAAAGAATTATAATCATTAAAATCATTAATACCTACATCTCTCTAAGTTATATGTGTTCCATAAGTACTTTTTCATAAGCGGGCTACCACTGCGGATTCTTCAGCGCTGTCTGTCAGAAAGTCTCGATAAAAATAGCCTGGTTTATATTTTAAAGAAGAAAAAAGTTAAAGAAAATTACTGTTTTGTTTGAAGCCTAGTAAACTCGTGTCCCAATAAATAACTATAAATAAATTATTTTCAAAACCAACCACTGGTTTCGTCCAAAGTTATTTCTTTAGATATCGAATTCTCATTAATCAAAAGTATTAAGTAACATTAAAACACTGTACCTGCCTCAAAATTTTACTTGAAAGTTATGTACTTATTTCAGATCATTAAGTCTTTTGTTTTTAAAACAATATTCAGAAAACTAGCTTCTGCCCGCGACTTTGTTCGCGTAGAAGTCGTAAAACACCACAATATAATAAAATAACAGACATATTTTTATAAAAAATCCCTGTATACTACGTATGTAGTTTTGGTCTAAGCAGCCAAAATATACAGAGAATCAGGACAGGTGTCAGGGGAGCAAAGGACGTATAGTTGTCCGTATGAGAACCAGCTCGTCCTGAGGATAACACCCACAGCTTTCAGTTGGAATTTCCCATTGCTTGCGAAGTTTTTCGGTTTTAGTGAATTAATAATAATACATAAAATAATAAATGATAAATGATAATGATAAATGATAAATGATAAATGATAAATGATTTTATTTCTGTAAGTAGGTTTTTACAAACACTTTTACACGTCAAAACATATTTTTTAAACTAGATGAGGCCGGCGTTTCCTATCTGACTACTCTCAGAAGAAAGGCCGAAACAAACTCAGAGGTCACAGTCTCTTTTAAAGTCCAGACATAATCTTGGTCAGATCATGTGAAGACCATGTCGATTGGTGTCTGAAATGGTCTTTTGATGAAAGAACCACACAGATTGAGTGGACCTGTCCAGTCAGTGCACGCATTTGTCAGTCGTTGTGCAGCTCAACTCATAACTAAAGGAGCTCAACGATTCAACGAACAATACCAAAGAAAGGACATTTGGCTAGGCCGAAAAAAAATACTCAAAACTGCCAGACCATGTTAAAAACTAACTGAGAATAAAACAAAATTAAACAATGATCCACATAGTCTTCACATTTACAATAATTAAAACAATATAATACTACACAGAGTAAATATTTATGTCATTGCATAAATAAAATTCATCAATGTCAATGTGTATATTCGGACATAATCTTGGCCAGATCATTTGAGGACCATGTAGGTTGGTGTCCGAAATGGTCTTTTGAGGAAAGACCACACAGATTTGAGTGGACCTGTCCAGTCAGTGCACGCATTTGTCAGTTATCATGCAGCTCATCTCAAAACTTAAGGAGCTCAATGATTTGACGAACAATACCAAAGAAAAGACATTTAGGTAGGCCGCATAAAGTACTCAAACTGCCAGACCATCATTAAAACTAAGAGACAAAAACAAAAAAAAAAAAAAACAAACAATGACCCACATAGTCCTCACATTCCTAATAATTAAAATAATATAATATAATACTATACAAAGTAAATATTCATGTCATTGTTTATATAGAATGTTATATAGAATAAGAAAATATAAATAGCTAGCAAAATAAAAAGAGTAAAAAAAACAACATTCACTGTAAGTTTATTGGAGCAGCTCAATCCCAAGCCTTTTTGTCCTCAATATAATCTTTAACAGTATAAAAGGCTTTTAGGCACAGTTTCTGTTTTATAAAACATTTGAATTTATTAAGGCTTAGTTCTTGAATGTGGCTGGGAAGTTTATTATAAAAACGTATACATTGGCATCTAAACGAGCTGCCTATTTTTTTGAGCCTGGTTGTAGGAACAACAAATTTGTGTTTGTTCCTAGTATTTACATTATGGATATCACTGTATTTTTTAAACAAATTAATATTTTTATGTGCGTACAAAAGATTTTCATAAATGTACTGAGAAGCTACAGTCATTATATTAATCTCTTTAAATTTTTCTCTGAGGGAGTATCTGGGACTTAATTTATAAATTGAACGGATTGCCCTTTTTTGTAAAACAAAAATTGTCTGAATATCGGCGGCATTTCCCCATAACAGAATACCGTACGACATTACGCTATGAAAATAACTAAAGTATACTAAACGGGCTGTGTCTAAATCCGTTAAATCACGAATTTTTCTAACGGCGTATGCTGCCGAGCTAAGCCTTTTTGACAATTTATCTATATGGGGGCCCCATTGAAGCTTGGCATCCAAAGTTATGCCTAAGAACACAGTGGTATCTTCGGGGTTCAACTCTTCACCCTTTATGAGAACACTAGTTTTTACTTGTCTAACATTAGGTATTGTAAACTTAATACATTTGGTTTTTTTCTCGTTAAGAAGTAGGTTATTAACATTAAACCAGTTAACTACTTTTTCAAGGGCACTATTTACATTGTCAGTAACCAACTGCTGACGTTTGAGTTTAAATAAAAGTGAAGTGTCGTCTGCAAACAGCACTATATCATGATTATCCTTTATGAGGCAAGGCAAGTCATTTATATAAATAAGAAACAAAAATGGGCCGAGAATTGAGCCCTGGGGGACCCCCATTCTTAATACAGATCCGGGTGATCTTTTTCCGTTAACATCAACTCTCTGAATCCTATCACTCAAATATGAAGTAAGAAGATCCAGAGAGGAGTTTCGGATTCCGTAGTGGTGCAGTTTTCTGATCAAAGTTTCATGAAGAACGCAATCGAATGCCTTGGACAAATCGCAAAAAATACCCAAAGCATCGCATTTATCCTCCCATGCATCATAAACATGTCCTAAAAGTTCAACACCGGCATCAGTAGTCGAACGACCCCTTGTAAAACCGAACTGTTTGTTATGCATTAATTTATGTTTATTGAAAAATATTTGGATTTGATCTAAAATAAGTTTCTCGAAAATTTTACTAAAGGTAGGTAGTACTGAAATAGGTCTATAATTAGTAGGGTCTGATGTACTACCCGATTTAAACAACGGTATTATTTTACTGTTTTTCATAAGATCAGGAAACTCACCACAGTCAATACAATTATTAAAAATAACAACTAAAGTAGGTGCTACTATGTTTATAATCGACTTAGAACGTCCACAGAATTACCCCATAGATCTGCGGTCTTTTTAACGTTTAACGTGTGAAAGGTTTTAATTACATCTTTACAGGTGACATATTGGAAACTAAATTCTGAATCACAAACTGGAACGTTTTCTATAAGTAAAGACGCTGCGGCAGTGGGTGATGAGTTTAGAGATTTTGTAGTTGATATGGGAATCTCTGTAAAGAAATTTTCAAATGCCATGGCGACTTCAGAATCTAATTTAATTATATTGTCATCAATAGCAAGGCTGTAGTCACTACTTCGGTTGGATGACCTTCCCGTTTCACTATTAATGATATTCCATGTCATCTTAATCACATTACCACTATTTTTAATTTTTGAGCTCAAGTAACGTGACTTGGCCATACAACAAACTTTTTTAAATAATTTAGAATAATTCTTAACATATAAATTAAATTCAGCAGTGTTTATACTAATCCGTTCATCATACAAATCATATAGTCGTTTTCTACTTTTATGTATACCAATGGTGGCCCAGTCACTGAAGGAAGTGATACTATTAACCGACAATGTCTTAGGAATGAAAGTGTTCTCAAATTGTGTGCAATACATATTAAAAAAATCTTTATATTGTTGATTAGGGGCATCATTAGTTGACAATAGAGGTAATTTACTAAGAATTTTAGTTTTAAATGTTTCCAAACGCTTAGTCGTTTTTGGGTTGACAGTAATTTCTTTTTTAGTAACTTTTTTGCTTGGATTTGGAACAGTGATAAATTGTCCGCAATGATCTGATTCTATTAAATTAATAATTTTTTTGTGGGCTGGTGTAACATCTGTATAAATGTTATCTAGACATGTGGCACTAGTGGGGGTTATTCTAGTGGGCTCTAAAAATTGGTGAGCAAGATTGTATGACTGAAACAAACTTATAATTTTAGTACTTAAACCTGAATTTTCTAATAGATTAACATTAAAATCACCACAAGTGATGATAGACTTATTCGAATTACAGATTTTGTGCAACACATCATCCATAACCTTTTCAAAACAATCATACAATCCTGAAGGAGGTCTGTACACACTTAATATAATGAACTGCTCCAATTCTATACAGGCTATTTCAATTGTCCGCTCAACTGAGAGGCTCACAATGTCCTTGCGGTCTTTAAATCTAAGCTGATTATTTACTAGTATTAATGAGCCTCCATGTATAGCATTTACTCTGCTGAATGAACTACCAACCTGGTGATTACTAAAATTGAACATGAACTGGTGGCTTTTAAGCCAATGTTCTGTCATACAAAGAATATCTATATTGTTATAATTCAGGAATAATTCTACTTCTAAATCTTTGTTCAAAAACCCTTGAATGTTTTGATGCACCAGGTTGATTTTATTTAATTTTTTTACACTTTCATTTGATTTATTATTTACTTTCATAATATTTTTGCAAGAGGTTGACTCTATTGTCCTAATTTCTAATTTAAATGATAATCAATGTCATTAATTGTGACCAAATTATTGCCAGAAAAGTTTATAAAGTCATTGCATTGCTCAAAAGAAGCAATTTGTTTAGCCAAATATTTGGCTGAAATAGAAAAAAAATATGATAGCGACACAGCTATCTGTCTTTTGTGATAGTTTGAAAGATAGTACATAACAATATTATATCTATCTTTAGTCAAATACAAATTATTACCAACATAATTGTTAGTATCAATTAAATGGAATAGATTATCATTATAGGTCAAATTGTGCAATGTCATGTTAATGTCAAATCTTAAGTTATTTTCTTCCTGTGGCAAACTGTTACTATAGGGCAACGTAAACAACACAATTTTTCTTAAACTAAGATTGCACAATGTTCTATGATATTGGAGCAATTCTCCTTTGTTTACATTTCCTCTATTTCCCATAAAAATTAATAATGTTGTATCCTGTTTAAAATTACATTTAATGATTTTTTTCATAATATCAAATAATGAACAGCCAGGCATACAGTAATTTATTATTGACTGTCCTGGGGATTCATCTGTCAACAAGTGGCCTAAGTCCTTCCCAATCTCATCACAAAATAATACAATATCATTATTTACAATTTGTTTACAATGATTAATGGAATTATTAGTATAGGGAATTGTCAAATCAACACAAGGCTGCGGTAGGGTGGTATTGCAAGTTGACAATGAATGGTCTGGAGTTGGTACGTTAGATGCTGATTGACAATGCTCACAGTTGTTTGTTTGTGAGTTTACCAGCTCATTCATTGCCAACACATATTCCCTCATAAGGTCTTCTGAGGTATTATATTTGTTGGTCATTGAACTAAGTTTCTCTTGTAGAAGTTCAAGTTGAGATTGAAAGTCCTGTGTGTCAATGTTGTATTTCCTAGTACTTTGCTCCAAATTAAAAGAATACATATCTAATTGTTTAAGTAAATTTAACCTTTCTCTATTAAGTTTAACATTTTTGATAAAGAACCTTTGTCTTTTTACCATTTTTTGAGTTTTTACAATATATTTATTAATTTTAATATATTTTTTAAGTTTATTTTTACTGGTGACTACCCTCACTGAATTACATGACTTTGAATCATCATCACTGCTTGAATCTATAGTGTAAGAGGGTTTTATGGCAGAAACCATTGACGGGGCAATAGGCATCAATTCATTGAACAGACTTTGATTCAGCGAGGCGGTGATGTTATGATTTGTGGTCTCCAGTTGTGTAATTTGACTTTGAGCCTCATGTAGCTGTTGTTGAAGTAAATGTTTGTGACTAAGAGCTTGTTCATACTCTATGCTACACTGACTGAACCCGTCCACAACAAGTTGAAGCCTGTCCCGTTCTTCTATGGCATCAGTGAATTGAGTATATATCTGTGCCATTTCAACTTTTAACTTCCTATTCTTTTCATGGGCATCCGAGAGCACCCTTTCATTGTCATCTATTTCCTTAATCAGTTGGTCACAGGACTCCTTTGACGCCTTTAATTCGCTCAAAGCCTGATTGAGTTTGGACTCTTCAAGGCGAGCACGGGCGCTGCGAGTCATAATCATGATTATAACTTATAAGAAAGTGACAAGAAATTGGAAGTGAGAAGTAGGTAGTTGTGGCAGAAGTTAAAGAGTTGATTAGTGTAAAAGAAAAATGAAATTTAGGTGTAAAGAAGGAGTTCTGTCACCAAACCAAATTAAGGTTATGTTTACGTTCAAAGGTCATCGGCATTAATAAGTAGCCGTATTACGAGTGAACAAAGTGATTGCTAGATAAATAAGAGTACGTAAACAATCCAATAGCAAGTAAAATATAGAGTATTGTACCTGATATCAAGATGACAATGCAAAACTCACTTGTGCCGGTTACCTGTCACCGATTCACTTTCCAATATTTACACTTATTATGCACTTGGTATGTGAATCTAATACAAAAAAATACATTATTATCCTATTTACTAGATGAGTAATTGGAAATAGGCCTTAAAAACAAAGAAATTTAATATTTAAGATTAAAACTACAAGAACAAAATCAAATCAGCTGTTAGCTGTAGTGTTGCCACAGAAAAAATACATATTTGTTCCGGTTGTTCTCGTCTCTCTAATAGCGAGTTCTTGCACAGACACAATCTACGTAGAGGCTAGGATTACATAATCAGCCTATAATGTTTCTACTGCTGGGACACAGGCCTCATCTCTGTGAGAGAGAGTGGGCCGTAATCCACCACGCGGGCCCAGTGCGGGTTGGTAGATGTCAAATGTTTTCGAATTTTTGGTTCTAGAGCCGGTTTGCTCACGATGTTTTCCTTCACCGTTTTGAGAGCAGTGGTGATAAAATAATTTACACAAAGTAAAGCGCCTGTCTGGGTTCGAACCTGCGACCTACAACTCGTAAGTCGCGGCCGTTACCACTGTGCCACCATTGCTCTCCAGGCTAGGATTATCCACCAGACCTCCAGCCTCCTTGCAGCACAACCTTGTGGACGCCGAAGTACCGTACTACAGGTATGTGCCCGACCCAGTTCTCGAGAATGGTCACGCCACATTGAACTGGGATCGATCTATCACCACTGACAGTGCAATTGTAGCCAATAAGCCTGTTATAGTGGTGATAGATCGAAGAGAGCACCGTCCAATGATTATTGTTATTGCTGTCGCTCGTGAAAGCTTAGAAAGATAAAAAAAATCAAGTATCTTGACTTAGCACACGAGGTTGTCGACATGTGAGACTTGGACTTCAATCTGCAATCATTAAACCGATAATCTTTACGGTTAATGGCCTAATAGCGGAGAGCTTCGACCAACACCTTGACCGACCAAAGGCTTGATTCCGAGAGCAGTACTCCTGGGCACGGCACGCATAGTGATGCTTGCCCAGGAGTACTGCTCTAGGAGGTTCCTCTTTCTTGAGTTGTGACTACTGGCAGCTTGGACCCTGTTCCTGATGCCATTGTTTTTTTTAGTATGTTTTAATAAAATGATATAACAATGTATTTAATATGTATGTGTATATAATAAAGGAAAATAAAATAATAAAACAAATATTATTTCAGGCTACTATGGCCCATAGATAAATACATACCTTACAAACAAACATATTTAAAGTATAAAATAAAAATTGTGTTAATAAATAGAACTTAAATCTATGTAACTTGCACTTCTTTAGTTTGTTCTTGTGCTGCCCTGTGGTACTTGTCCGCGGAAGCGATGGAACTCCACCTCCTACGATCAAGTCTTCATTCATGAATAAGTGAATGCCTGCGTTCCTGCATATATGGCACAACTGACTGATGCATTCTTACAGATTATTCCAGATGAACAGCTATTACTAAAATAATATAACAGTAGATTGGAAACTCACGGGACCTCTCATTAAGAGCCATCTAACCATAGACATTTATTTTTATTACAGCCATTCAGATGACAGAAAAGGCCTAAACTTAATTATTTCTGTGTACGTTCTACAAATTATCATAAATAATAGTATAACAAAAAGTAAAAAAGAATAATTGGAGGTGGAACATATACCCACAGATTTGTAAGCCAGTAGTCGAACCGCTAAGCGAATTGCTTCGTTGAAAGTTGACTAAAATAACCGTTCTTATACAGGGAAGATTTTGGCATGAGGCAGTACCATGAGGGTCCCTTAACCGTTGCAGCTACAGGAAAAGTACTGTCCTTACCTTTTTGAGAAATTAATCTGCATTCACTGATTTCACTTCTAAGATCGATTTCCTTTACTTCCCCATCTCAAAAATTCACCCTGTATATTATGTCATGATGATTGATAGGTCAGCCCCATAAAGATATAGCGTGATGATAATCACTTAAAAGGTTAAACCTGTAACTATGCAATGTTCATGTCGATGTCCATTTGGCTCATCTTTTTACAATTTGATGTAAACTATAGAGGAATACAAACATTATGCAATATTGCTCATATTATCATATTGTTTCGGCCTTTCTTCTCAGAGTAGTCAGATAGGAAACGCTGAGCTCATCTAGTTTTTTTTCTAAGTATGATTGACGTGTAAAAGTGTTTGTATAAACCTACTTACAGAAAATAAAATCATTTCATTTCATTTCATACCCCATAGCAAATAGCGTGATAATATAGCCTAACGGCTGACCACACTTATAGGGAATATCTATGCAAAATTTGAACAGCATCTATCCGGTAGAATTTGCGTGATCCTATATCCGCGGTCGGCTACGCGACACCTCGTAGCGTAACACGACGCCGTCACTTCGTGTGCAGTAGTTTTTAAGTTTTTTTGTAGAAAATATGTATTAGTTTATAGTTATTGTTTTTATACTTATTAATGTATTGTGTTTTTATGGGCCTTAGTTGCCTGAAATAAAGGATATTATTATTTCGTTTATTTATTTTTTTACATATAAAATATATTTTTAAATATTTCTTGAAAAAAGGTATAAAAAAAAAAAAAAAACATTTAAAAATA
This sequence comes from Atethmia centrago, assembly GCA_905333075.3. Lineage (NCBI taxonomy): Eukaryota > Metazoa > Arthropoda > Insecta > Lepidoptera > Noctuidae > Atethmia > Atethmia centrago. The sequence goes on from HG995376.1 coordinate 22,792,319, forward strand.
TAAAAAATAGTGGTCCGCCGGTGTCGGGAGCAGAGTCCAAGCTACCGGTGGTTAGGACTCCAGAGACAGGAACCTCCTCACAATGCGGGCCGTATCGAGGAGTACTGCCTTCTGAATCAGGCCCTTGATCCAGCCGTTTAACGAGAGCCTCGAGAGATGATGGTTGAGGCTTTCAGCCATCAGGCCATTGGCCGTAACGACAATCGGCACAATGACAGCCGAGTCAACATTCCACATGTCAACAACCTCGTGTGCTAAGTCGAGATATTTTATTTGCTTCTCTTTCTCAGCTTTCACGAGGTTTTCGTCATGTGGAATGGTAACATCGACTATCATTGCGCGGCGCGCTAATCGATCTATCACCACTATATCAGGCTTATTGGCGACAATAGTCAGTAATGATAGACCGATCCCAGTACAACGTGACATGGTCATTTTCGAGAACTGGGTCGGGCGCATACTTGTAATACGGTACCTCAGAGTTCACAAGTTTATATTTCAAAGCAAGTTGCTGGTGAATAATCCTAGCCACTTGGTTATGTCTGTGCAAGTACTCGCCGTTAGCCAGACGAGAACAACCAGAGATAATATGTCTGATAGACTCACCCGGACGGTGGCATGCCCGACACACGTCAACCGTCCCGTCCTTCATAATATGTCTCCGGTAGTTATTCGTCAAGATAACTTCGTCCATAATTGCACAGACGAAACCTTCAGTTTCCCCGAAAAGGTCCCCAAAGCGTAGCCAGGATACGGACGCTAAAAAATCTACATCGGGCTCATGAAGAGCCCGATAGAAGCGCCCGTGTAGCTCCTTGTTTTGCCATATCTCCTTGCGGTCATCCGTTGTAAGTATTACAGGTTTGCACCAGTTCTCTTTAGCCATGGAAAGTGGGGTGAGCCCTTTGTCCACTGCGACCACATCACGGTGCATACCCACTTCGGTTTTCAAAAAATATTCCCTGAGACTGCATATCTCGCGGTTGTGGAGGGTCTTCGCATTTAAAAAGCCTCGACCCCCGCACTTCCGCGGGATGTACAGTCTCATCACAGATGATCGTGGGTGATGCATCCGGTTTGCGGTCAACAGTGTACGGACCCTCCTATCCAGGGCGTCGAGTTCGGTCTGAGTCCATTTGAGTATGCCGAAAGAGTACATCAAAACCGGCATGACCCAACCGTTGAAGGCACGCACCTTGTTTCCGCCTGAAAGAGGACTAATCAATACCTTCTTCAGACGGCCAAAAAAGCGCTCCTTCAATGATTGCTTCATGTCAGTAACGTTGATGCCTAACGCTTCCGACATACCCAAATACTTATAGCTTTCGGGTGAGGAGAGGGATCTAAGGTGTATGGAATCCGAAAGTTGAATTCCCTCGGATTCCATTATCTCCCCACGCTTTACATGCACATAACACATAATCAGCCTATAATGTTCCCACTGCTGGGACACAGGCCTCCTCTCTGTGAGAGGGAGTGGGCCGTAATCTACCACGCGGGCCCAGTGCGGGTTGGTAGATGTCACATGTCTTCGAATTTTTGGTTCTAGGACATGCCGGTTTCCTCACGATGTTTTCCTTCACCGTTTTGAGAGCAGTGGTGAAGAAATAATTTACACAAAGTAAAGCGCCTGTCTGGGTTCGAACCTACGACATACAACTCGTAAGTCGCGGCCGTTACCACTGGGCCACCACTGCTCTCACTCTCTGCTCGCTTTACATGCATGACTGCACATTTGTCCACACCAAACTCCATTCTGATGGCGCTACTGAAAGTTTCAGTTACCTTCAGTAGCTCCATCAGTTGCAATTTGTTGGGGGCAAAGATTTTCAAGTCATATTATTATTATTATTAATATATTTTTCTTTACATATCTCAGAACCATGGGGTCCCGGACCTTTGGAAGGCATACGAGGGGCCGAGGCCAACTCGCAGAGGCCCTTTGGACAATTGTAATAGAATGAGGCACCAACCGACGATTATCCCTGTTTGCTCTATGATGGCGCACCCAAGGACAACCCCCGGTTGATGCAGGACTATTGCAGAACACGGGAACAAAACATATTGGGCTATGGGTTTGGGAGGCTATAGTGGATCGGTTTCCTAAGGCTATAGAAAGGCTATGGCCCCTACCTGACCGATGCTTTATATAAAATACACCGATAAAATGGCAGGGGGTGACTTGCACACTCAATAATGGGCCCCCGAAAACGGCCGCTAGCACATAGTGACGTAGTGACAAGGGGGCAACACTTCCTGAGGTGCTTGAGGAGTGGAGAGGTATTCCACGGCTATCAGGACAATACCGGAAGACGGTCAAGATCCCTACCAGCATCTTACTGGCATACTTCCTTCCTCCGGGCACGTTTGCTCTTGCGAATCTCCACTCAAGCCAGCCAATAAAGGCAAGAATGAGGTGAGAGCTCTGTTCCTCGTCAGTGTTCACTCCAGCCGGCCAATAAAGGCAAGCTACAGATGAGGAACAAGACTTCTCCCAGGGGATAGGGTCCATGGGGTCGCTACTGCCCAACAGCTCGCCACATGCTGCCCTGCGGGTTTCTGTGTCTCTCTTTGTTTGGCTCCTTACCCTAGACCCGTTCCGGCAAAGTAAACTCTACTGGCACAGACCTAGAGTTCGGAGCGTGCAAGCCCCACCACGACGTCAACGTAGAGATACGGCGGTGGGGTTATTATTATTATTATTATATTCAGACAAACAGACAAAAATTCTAAAAACTATATTTTTGGCATTAGAATCGTTGCCAGACCTAGCAAACGACAAAAAAAACAATATACAGTTTTGACTTCGCTTATAAAATATGTATAAATATAGATGGTCAGATAGGCAGGCGCTCCATGTAAAATATCGGTATTCAGCTGTATCAGGTTAGACAGGAAGCTGACCTCAACATAGTTGGGAAAACGGCTAGGCAGATGATGATTTAGGAAATGTTTGGGGGTTTTGAGGCATTATTCCAACAATGGGGCTCACCAATTATTCTCAAATATGCCTCGACATGAAAGCCATAAAAAGCCTTTTGATATTGTATCCGTCCAATTTAGCTCGTTTTTTTTCTTTTTACTGGCATTTTACGGTTTTTTTCGTTTTCAGAATGACCTGATTTTAGGTTTAAGTCATTGTAATTGTTTAAAATAAATGCATCGTAATTTATGATATTTTACCTAAGTACTAGAGGTGTATATAATATGTGGTGCATACGAACCCGTGGTATTATAATTAAAATATATTTTCTACTACATATTTTCAAACGCCAATTTTTACATCAAGGTATAGGTTTATGTTAAATAGAATTAAGTACTAACAACAATAACATAAGCATGTAAGCACAGTTTGTTTTAATCACTAACTACGTATGGACTGCTTACGTCTGAAATAAAGATATTTTATTATTATTTATTTATATTGTGGCGTAGATGTATACAACAATGATTTACCTTTTATTTATTAGTTTGCAATGTTATTGTTAACACTTAAAATTAAATATGTAAAATCTTGATACCTATATATTTTCTATGAACGGACGGACAAGCGCATTAATTATGTTATTAGATGCCCGGCCGGCCGATCACCGTTATGTCTATTGTTCTGCGTGCGAGGTGGGGCTTGCATTCCCTGAGCCGCGCGCGCGCATCATTTCGACCGGTCGGCCCACCAGTCCGCTTGCCGCACCGCAGATGACAGCTGTGTCTCTCGGGCACTCGCGCGCTATCGCAAACGCTAACGTGCTACACGCTTGATCCTATAATCTTGCAAATCTCTGTGCTTTCTTCCTATCTACTCCTTCTATCTGTATTTCGTGTTCTTGACTCTTGTGTTGTGGACCTATAACTTTCTGTGCTTATCATCTGATTAAACTTTATTTAACGTGCAAGTGTACAAACTTTTATTTCTCTCCGCACACACCGTACCTATCTAATACACGCTAAAATATGTTAAAAGCCCCACAGTTTTGGGTACCGGAACTCTCTGCGAACGATAACTGTAAAAACATTCCCGGTTGTAGATTGCCAGTCCCCGTAAAACCAATATCTCACTATTTCATGGAACTGACCGGGCACTAACTAACGAGCTAACCGTAAACCAATCATTTTGACAAATAGGGAAGTCTCGAATCGGTCACAGAATGAAAGAAATGCAAGAAAAAAAACAGGAGTTGACTAACATATTAAAAAAACTAATAGCGACCCGCACATACTTCGCATGGGTTTTACGACTCGAAAATCATCGAGATTTTTTTATTATAACTATGTTTAATAGTTTAAAAATCTTAATTTAAATCTTATTTCTGGATAACATTTAAATAATTTAAAAGTTTAAAGATTTTCAGTCTTACAATAATATACATTTATAAATAAAACCGGCAAAGTACGTGTCGGACCACGGACAATGAAGAGTTCCGTAGTTGGAATGTATTTATCCCAAAAACTAAAGGCTCCTTCAAACAGGCGCGACACGCGACGCGACACAAAGACACCGCGTGTAGTGCTACAAGCGGTGCCTTTGTGTCGCGTCGCGTGTCGCGCTTGTTTGTAAGAGTCTTACCTTAAAATTTGTACTTGAAAACCTTGTTCTCTCATACATCGAAATACATACGTCACGGTCAATTCTCCAACTGCAAATGCAAGTTGGTCGAATATTACTCGTTAGCTTGTAAAAATTGTTTTCCAACTAACACAACTTAGCTGTGATAGTTTTCCTTTTAATTTCCTTATATACTACTGTATACTACTCTATATACTACAGCCATAAACGCAAACGCATTGTGAATCGAAAAATGGTTTTCACAAACCCACAATAGTTTTGAACGGCCTATCCAACGATACCCCACACCATGGAATAGACGAGAAAAAATATATCATCCCCACTTTACGATCTAGGGAGATACCCAAAAAAAATAAATACTTTGTCGGCGGGATTAATACGTAAATCCATGCCAAATTAGAGCTATCTAGTACTAAGAGTCTCTGAGCTAAGCCGTGGACAGAGAGACAGACAGACAGACATGGAGAAACTATAAGGGTTCCTTGTTGACTACGGAACCCTAAAAAGGTAAAAAATGACAGACAAAATTTAAAAAAAAAAACATGATAGTCAAAAGTATAGATTCCAGATGCCCCTGACATTAAAATATAAAAAATATTCACGAGATAAAACTTACGTTGCGTTTTAGTATTGATTGGGGAAAAAGCATAGTGCATCAAGGTCTTTGTCAACAGGAAAAGTTCCAAAAAGGCTGGCATCATTACCAGCTAAGATAAGATACAAATGTTGTTAGTAAAAGTCTTATCCTAATGTTAGTAAAACCACACTATATACTAGTACAAAAACAGAATTGTGGCAGCATCTACATCGCCACATGCGAACTACGCAACACACTGATGTCACGCAAAATCCTGCATCGCGCAAGCAGAGTTTACCGCGCAACTAGCAAATATACAACATCCCGACATCAACCGTCGGGCAGTTGCCCACCAGACACGACACCCGTCTGGTCGGAGGATCCTCCCTTTTCTATGGAGGATGAGTTACTTTACACCCTGTTCCTGATGCCACCATAGAACCATTAATTTACTTGAAAATGCATAATCATATAATGTTCCTACTGCTGGGACACAGGCCTCCTTTCTGTGAGACCCGCGTTGAAAATATTATTCTAAAAATAAAAAATACCAACCTAAAAAAAAAAACAAAATCACGAGCCACGAAAATAAAAAGATTTTCATTGGGAATGCGATCAGCGAGGCACGCTACAAAAGGTGAAAAGCGAACATGTGTGATTAAATTTTCAAAACACATCAAACGCACAGCTTCCCTGCTGCTACCAATTAAAAGTTTGACATAAAGCGAATGACCACCATCAATGGTGGCCGGTTGTTGTTAGAAATGGGGTTTATTCACGTGCTATTTGTAAAAAAGGGTTTTTACACGTGCTATTTGTGAAAGTACGGTTTATTAACATTTAATAGAGGTAAACTACGTTATTCTAGTGGTCTTAAGCGCTACTGCTGAGCATGAGATCCTTTTTTTCTTTTTTGGATGGGAAATCATCAAATAACTTCTCCGGGGGGCGGAGCGGTAGGGTGTGTCAGACTCTTACTGACTAAAACCCACCCGTATTCCTTCCTGTTGCCTGTATTGCCAGGGGCCTCGGTGATCCTTTAGTACCTTCCCGCAAAGCATGAGATCCTGGGTTCGATTCTCAGCTTGGGCAAAGTGTTATAGAGTTTATCCATTTGAAATTTCTCATGTGCCCTTTTTCATGGTTCTTAAACATAATTGCTGAAATGTGGATGTACTATAGGTGCACCTCTGCCTAACCTTTCGGGGAATACAGGCGTGATGGTGTCTTTTTTTTTAAGGGGCTTTATGCAATACTTATGTCAGTCCCATCATATACGAGAAAAAATCTATAAATATATTATTGAAATAGTTTAGGCAAAAAGGAGTCGGAAAATGTTAGTTTTAGTTCATAAAATAACAAAATAAATTTTGAAATTCAATTCAACGTTTTCAGTTTTTCTTATCTGTTAAAAAACATCATGAAATAGTAGCCGCCATGTTATTACGTCATACGGCTAGTAAACAAAAACGTGTCAATTATCATACAAAAGATCAGCGCATTTGTTTTTATAGCCCAATGACGTCATGACCACAGAGAAACATGGCTTCCACTGCGTCCAGCGTTTTCGTAAACCTACGCGCGAAATTTTAAAATGTAAAATTTTAAATGCATAGTTATGGCACTTATCGGTTGAATAAAAAATTTGTGATTTTTTTTGGGGCATATTAACACTATAGAATTGAATTAAGACACTTTTCAAAAATGGGTGTAAGACCCTATTCTACTTTCACAAGTCGTGGGCCATGAATTTGAACAAACCCTTCGCATCGTCGACATTTTGTTGGGATAGAATTGTATAGAACATGCCTACATCAGTTCTGTTCAAATATGTTATAAGTTATGTTTTATGTAAACTACTTAAAGTGGGAACTTAGTTCTTTTAACATCTTAATAACTTGGCAACAATAACACTTTCTATAAACTATGTGATTCATCTTTTCGGTTGATCTATGTATCTTTTTTTTTTTTTATAAAATTGTTAGTCAAGTAAAACAGGTACAGGATAAACTATCCTGTACCTGTTTTACTTGACTAACAATTTTATAATTTTTTAGAGTTCCGTACCTCAAATAACAAAAACAGAACCCTTATAAGATCACCCGTGTGTCTACCTGTCATGTCCATCCGTCACAGCCGATTTGCTCCGAATCTACTGGACCGATTAAGTTGAAATTTGTTACACATATGTATGAATTTCTGTGACCCAAAGACGAACATGTAACGTACATAAATACATTTTGAATATGGGGTACACTTTTGGGGAACAAAAAATTAATTAAAAAATAAAATCAAGCTGGAGGTACCGTGTGACATATAAAATGAAAGGACTTATGAGGATTATTTTTTTTTATAATAATACGTATTTAAAGTTATTAAATAAAATTGATGAAACCACCACCACCACCCAGACCATTGGGCCCTTCGAAACGGCTGAGCCTAAAGTTTTGAAAAAAAAATACAGAGAATAGTTCTGTACTTATAGATTACAAGAAAACCTACAAGTAGTCTATGGTCTTATGATAATGTTATCACTCAAAATTGTGTGTAAAAACTTACATTTGCAGTTGGAATGTATGGTCATGATCATGTGATCATGAGTCATGATAAATTCATCCCAACTACGAAACCCTTCATTGTGCGTGGTCTGACACGCACTTGGCCGGTTTTTTTAATGACCATTATCAATCACCAAACTAAACTCTATTAGTATTGAATCTAAGACTGCAAAATTCAGTGCTACCATTCACGTCACGCGTCAAGTTGTAGTGAATGCACTATACATAGATACTTTCAAACAGCAATTTTATTAAACAAATGTAACATTATATTACCGATCGCATCTAATAGCCATTTCGGACGTCACCACTTTGAATTTAACCCTATACTGATGTAGCTAAAGTCGGATGTCCTGTAACAGGTTCTGTCAGAAGTAGCGTGTTTCGTGTAAACATGTATACAGGGTGGTTTCGACATGCGGTAATCGCTAAACGTCCGGTTGGGCACGGTTCGGGCGACGACGCCTGTTGCCCCGGTTATAAAACCTTTATTAGGGTTCGTGATGGGAGAAAAAAGGGCAAAACACTTTGATGTCTGAACACACATTTCTTTGAAAGACGAGATTTTTGTTAATCATGTCAGTTTTATCGAATTGTTACTTGGCTTGGATATATTCATTTTTTGTATTTTTAAGTAATAACAGCCGCACGGATGGATGACCATCTTTAAATACCGTAAAGATGCGTCCTCTGTGCCTCGGAAAGCACGTTAATCCGTTGGTCCCGGCTGTCATTCGTGAATCTTTTTTGGTCGTGGGTCGATTTGCAGTTGGAATGTATGAGAGTACCTAATTATGTTTTTAAACTACATTTGTTAAGTTTGTTCTTGGGATAGATTCATCCCAACTACGTAACCCTTCATTGTGTTTGGTCCGACACACACTTGGCCGTTATTTTTTTTAAATTCTGTACCTTGAAGATCTTTTAAAAACCAGCCAGTTGTATTCCTGTTCCAGACATTTGAGTTAAAACTGTAATTTCAGTACTACAATGTAAACTAATTAGATTTATTATTCTATTCATATCACAAACAGCGGTTTGAGTTTAGTGTTAATTCTCTAATTACTCATGCCTTCGTCCCGTGGGGGTAGGCAGAAACTATACAACGCCATGCCACCTGCTACGCTCCTTACTGTATACTCCTTTAACTTCGTTTGCGTTCATACATCGGTCATACACGCACGCCGGTTGCGAGTAGGTACTACGCACCTGACCTTTCTGAAGCACATCTCCAAAAAGGTCACTATAATTGTCTCTTATTAAATTCTGTAAAATCAAATATTGCGCACGCTTCTTTATTTGCAACGTGCATACAATTGGCACACTGTATAATGCTGTAAATATAATGTAAATCTCATATATGTATGTTCAGGATTGTATTCATAATAATGATGATTGGTCTAATAAGTGGTATTTAAAAGGTGCAGTGAAATTCAAACCCATTTTCAGCGACAAGTCGTGATCATTATTATCTATTTTTATTTTAGAGGTATGTATGCATTTAAGTATATTTTCTTATTGTATGTTTATATATTAGTGAATAGTTTTTTTTTGTTTTCTTATGTTTTTGTTTTCTCTTCTACTCTTACACACAGTGTAAGAGGTATGCTATCCTATCGCAGGTATGCTAGAAGAGATTTCTTTAGAAATAAGCATCACCTTTGTACGTATTTTTCTGTTCCTTTCTTCTTGTCTGTTTATAAGTGTGTACCTACATAAACTGTTAAATAAATAAATAGCTGCGTCAATCACTACCAGTTCTCTGTTTTATCTCGGTTTACGTTATCGACTTCCGGAAACCCATAGCAAATTCATAAAAAAAAAACAATCTGCCTAGCCTTTTCCCAACTACATATGTTGGGGTCGGCTTGTAGTCTATCCGGATGCAACTGAATACCGGTATTATACATGGAGTGACTGCCTATCTGACCTCCACAACCCGGTAACTGGTTAATACGATACCCTAGGTAAGGCTGTTTGTCAGAATTTTGGGCTTCTGACGACCCCTAACGACTGTCAAAGATCTATAAATTACAGCCAGGACCAACGGCTTAACGTGCTTTCCGAGGCATGGAGGGGTCTTGGTAAATAAAGATGGTCACCCATCTCCGGACCAACCGCGGCAAGCGTAGCTTGCCTTATCGATCGACCCGTGTGGCTGTTACCACTTAGCCACAAGCCCCTCCTGTCCAAAATGATAAGTAACATTAAAATAAACATACTCATGAAGTGGATGATGGCATTAAGCCCTAAACAGATACAATCATACTGCGGGATCCTGATTTGCTTAAATATGTCAAAGTGAAACCGCAATTGGACCCAAAAGTGTCACAACAGAGAAGAAGGTTAATCAATAAGGCTGGCCACACATTGGCTACTATCACTTGTTCAACGTTTGCTACATCAAGCTATAGAGGCATGAGGAACAGGATGTAAAGTTCACTCATCCGTCTGGTCTGAGGGTCCTCTTGTCCTCGTGTCTGGTGGGCAACTGCCGAACAGTTGATCTCGGGATATTGCTTATATTCTAGTTGCACGGTAAACTCAGCTTGCGCGATGCAGGATTTGGCGTGACGTCAGTGTGTTGCATAGTTCGCATGTGGCTATGTAGATGCCGCCACAGAGAAATCACCGCATAAAACTAGATTTTTAGTAGCATAGGTAAAACGTCCTGTTGCTCAAGCGACCAAACAGTTACTCAAACTACTATTCTGCCACCTACGACCGAATCCACTATTTTGTTTGATGTCCCACGGAAAATCACACGCAGGTGCGATAAATCAATATAAAGAAGAAGAAGGAAAATACATTTATTTAGAACATACTAAAAGGCACACAATATAAAAATAAGCAGATAAAAAAGTTTATAAAAAATCTAATAAAAACACAAGTCAATAATATGTAAACAAGTCTATATGCGTCGCACACGCAGTACACAGATTTTGAAAAGAGTAAACGCGGAGTTCCTTTCCGGTTCTGCTCCATAGGAAACGATTAATAGGGATGATGCCTGGGTAAAAATAAAAGAATCCTATTTAGTCCATCAGTCGGATAATAAAAAAAATATTAGACACGTATTTTTTGCTTTATCATATTAATAAAAAAAATGACTTAGATAAAATTCATTAAAGTTGGAGAGTCGGGGCTCGCTACGTCACAATTCAGTATAAAATCTAGCAAGACGTGACGTTATTCTTTTGATTACGTAAAAAAAGAAAAAACACGTGTCGAATATTTTTTTATAATCTTGGCACCAGATGGACAAAAAAAAATATCATCATCCCTTGACGTTTCATCAGTACCCCCAATAGGTTTGTAAGAAACAAAATGTATCGAATTTTGAATTTCTGGAGCTCAATACGACGCCGAGCAACTTCTTGAACGCGACCGTTAGTAACATTCCTGTGCGGGGGGGTAACAATAAGAAACCGAGATTTGAGGTCAACCTAAATGCTCTTATTAAAATATTTATGACCTTTTAGGCCTAAAATAGAAGTTAGAAATTGATGTGAGTAAGGATAGCTTTCCAGCAAGGATTATATCGATGCCCTCAAATATTCAGCAGCTATGAAGTACATTCCGATGTTTGGGGTGAGAGGATTTATACAATTTTAAAGTGTTTCATACGGTCAATTTGGTGACGAAAATTGGAGAGCTCTTGTACCCACATTGATTTTAACTACCAATAAAAATAAATTATTGTTGATACTCATGTACCTAAAATTCGGATATTGAAAATCAGGAGCAGAATATTTTTCATTTGTATTATTTTCGGGAAAAACAAACAAGATCGCTGATAAGGAAGATTTATCCCATGCAAGGATACAATTCACAAAAACAAATAAATCATAACATAACATTACATCGCGCTTTGTTTCCCCGAAGGGTTGGGCAGAGGTGTATCTGGTAGTACACCCACATTTCGCTTGTTATGTTTAAGTGTCATGTAAAAGGGGGTGAGCCTATTGCCATCAACCGGACACAAATCCAGACTCCGGGCTGCTACTGAGAAATTACAGATAGAAAAAACATGTCGTTTGAAAACAAAAAAAAAAACACATTCTGAAAACTTATTTAAAAGGGACTTAACAATGGGAATACTTCACGATTTTGTAATATTTTATTTTAATTATTCTATGTTGACGACCTCGACTATTTATCAGATTAAACACGCGCCTGTAAAGATATGGCCGAGTTGATATTAAAAACATAACACAAAAAAAAATACATTCAAGATAATACATTCAACAGAGCCAAAACGACGGACCTTTGAATTTTTTTTACGAAGCTTCTAGTAAACAAACAAAAAATTCTACAACTTTTTATTAAAAATATTTGGAATTTAGTTGCCGTGACGTTAACGCAATTTCAGTTATTTTTTTGTTTTCGTTACTTTGTTTGACCTGACATTTATTTCGTAGCGACTGTTTTTCATGACAATCTACAATCATGAAGTATTGTTGCTGTTTCGACCATAAACTAAGCATTGTATTTCATAAGAAAAATAAATGTTTTCTATTTACATACATACATAACATAAACTCACACCTTCTTCCCATGGGGGTAGGTAGAAACTATAGAACGCCACCTGCTACGCTCCTTACTTACTCCTTTTGCTTCGTTTACGTTCATACATCTGGTCATACGCGCACGCCGGTTGCGAGTACTACGCACCTTACCTTTCCGAAAAACATCACTAATGAGGTCACTATATGTCTTCCTGGGGCGTCCCCTCCCGGCGTTTCCACTCACATCTGCGTTATATACCTTTTGTTAGTCGCCTTTCATTCATCCTCTCAACATGACCAAACCATCTAAGCATACTCTTTTCAATTTTTGTCACTACATCTTCTTTTAAACCGCATCGTTGCCTTATCACATCAATTTTTAGCCTATCATTTATAGTCACACCACACATGCTTCGCAAGGAACGCATTTCGATAGCATTAACTCTACTTTCATGCTTCTTTTGCCACACCATATATTCACTTCCATACATAAGCGTAGGCACCAGCAGACCATTTTCTATTTATTATTGTGATTTAAGTTTTGTTTACTCGCGAACACATGCGTGACCTTTTGATAGGTACTTAACAAATATATAATAGATATGCCAATTGGTTACCCCATTTTCAATCTGAGATCAAAGAAAGGTCAATAGAACTTATGTTATAACTAAAGGGGATCCACAAAATATTGCTTATTAATTTATTCATATCAAACACCCATTTTCTGAAAAACTTATCAAAATAATTTGCTGTATGCTGTAAAATGTATGTTAACTAACTAACTGTGATTTGTGTTTTTTTTTATAATTCACGCAAGCAATGAACCTGCATACTTATGTCTTCACCATCTTTGGAGTGGTAGATAATGCTGAAACCATCAAGGCCTCCTTTACGTCTTAATGCTTAAAGCATTAAGTCCTCCTTTACGACTTAAAGCTTAAAGCACAAAGTCATCCTTTACGACTTAATGCTTAAATCAGTAAGTCCTCCTCCTGCGAATCGGAACCGACCAAGTGAGTCCATATGTACATCTACGAGATCACTGCACTCGTTCTTGAGCCTACACATTCTTGGCAGTGAGGAATTTGCTCCATACACGATTCTTTGGCGTGGGGGATAGAAAGGGGTGATAGGAAAGCGGGGATATCTAGCAAGGACACTGTAATTAATCCTACTCAGGAACTTAGGACAGTCTAGTTACATTATTAGAAAATGTTAAGTGTACATGAATAGCCAATCCGACAATTATTTTCATTAATGACAAAGAAATCATGCCGTTCGTCAATTTATCCGTGTAAGATGCCTTTTTCTTTACTCTGCTAGAACAACATACTCATGTACTCATGCCACAAGAAGTGTTTCTGAATCCTTTCCAGTCAAAATGAATGTGCACAAAGTGACCTCCATACCTAGCGGAAATAATAAAAAATAATAACTTTAAAAATACCATCACTCTCCTTAAGAAACACGAAAACCTTTTAATCCAATCCTATGAATCAGTAAACCCAATCAATGCATACATGTAAACTTATGGCACCGTGGCACATAAGCCGGCAATTCTTGGCGCCTTGCCAACTAATTAGTCATGTAAATGGAAACTACGCAACGTGCCGTTTGGCGACACTGGGGCACACGGAGTTAGGGAGCCTGAAGGTGCAGGATCCTGAGAGGAGCGCAAATATTGGACGGTTGGTTTGTGATTTGGACTTTGGAAATTGTGGGTAACGGTAGAGGCAAGCTAGCATGTAGACGAGGACAGAAAGGTGTGTAACACCACTTATGATTTGTGAATCATGGCTTTAGATAAAAGAGTTACCCGTAGTGAATTAATAAGGTGGAAAGTAGTGGTAGTAGATACTAGAAAACAAACCACTCAACTTAGATCACAATACAAAACCATGTTGTGTGCAAGTAAATACAAAACAGGACTAGCAAGGAGAAGTATTTTAGGTATGGCTCCGATTATTTACAATAAAATTCCTGATAGCAATAAAAGTGAAAATTTGCACAACTGTAAAAGGAAATTAAAGATTTTTTTAATTGAAAAATGTTATTATTCAATCACCGAATATTTGAATGACATGCAGTTATAAAATTTCTAACGATTCTTAGGTAACAATTATTGATCCTTAGTGACATTTAATTTTAATTTATGACATTCAAATTCTTTAACATTCTTTAAATAAGTAAGTGCTGACAATTTTCATTTTATTACAACAACTGTTAACATTTTTTATTATTTATCTTTCCTCACTACAAATAATTTATTTAATTATCTAATTGACATTATCCAGTGTGAGTGAAAATTCTTAATGCTATGATGATCTAATTTATTTATTTGTGGTTCATATATCTCTAATAATATTAATTTCTTGTGCATGGAATTACTACTTTTGTACGCCCTAGAGGCAAAACATAGCGCCCTCAATGTATTAGCAAATAAGAACTTATAATGTACCTATGTTTTACAATTAATAAATGAATCTGAATCTGGGTCTGAAATAAAGTCTACATTTAATTAGTCCTGTGAAAACATGGTAACGAAAATGTTCAAAATACATTTTTATTATAACGTGTCCCGCTGGTTGCCGTCACAGCCTTCTATGTTTTAAATATCACAAAATTATTTTTATTGTGGATATATTTAATGTTCCTTTTAATGACTACGGTTCCAAACTCTGGAACAATTGTCATAAAAGAACGTTTTTGCCACTTCCGCAAACTTTTGCTCCACGCTGTTCTGTAGCGCTCGCGACGGATTGCAATCACTGATTGATCCCTGCCTCGCGTCGAGTCGACGATGAAGTACCTGGGACTCGTCCTCGACAGCCGGTGGAACTTCGTGGAGCATTTCCGACGTTTGGCTCCCAAACTGGAGCGGGCGGGCGCTGCATTGAAACGCCTCCTGCCGGAAGCTCTACGCGGGGGTCGTGCGGTCCATGGCCCTCTACGGGGCTCCTGTATGGGCGCGCTCTCTGGCGCTGCGGCCAGCCCGCCGGTTGAGCGCGGCCCAAAGGGTCATGGCCATCCGGATGGTCCGAGGATACCGCACGGTCTCCTGTGAGGCAGCGAGCCTCCTTGCCGGATTGCCACCATGGGATCTGGAGGCGAAAGTCCTCGCGCACGTATGGGAGTGGCGCGAGGAGGCGAAACGCCGGGGCGTAAGTCCGTTGCCGCGAGAAATCGCGGCACAGCGGACGGAGCTCCGGCGGGATCTCATGGCGTCATGGAAAGTACGGTTGTCGCAACCCAGTGCTGGGCACGCCACGATTGCGGCGATAAGTCCCCTCTTTGAGGAGTGGCTGGAGAGGCGCCACGGCGTCCTCACCTTCCGCCTGACGCAGGTCCTCACCGGACACGGCAGTTTCGGGAGGTTCCTGTGTCGGATAAGGCGGGAGGAAACGTCCGGGTGTCACCACTGTGTGGATCGCCCGGAGGACACGGTGGAGCATACGGTGGAGGTCTGCCCGGCTTGGGCAGAGCACCGCCGTGTCCTCGTGGAGGCGATCGGCGGCAGAGACCTCTCGCGTCCGGCCCTGGTTCAGGCCATGGTACGGAGCGAGAGGGCATGGGCAGCCGTCACCTCCTTCTGCGAAGCAGTAATGCTCGCGAAGGAGGAGGCGGGACGGTTGAGGGAAAGGCACGTTTCGCGCCCTCTCGCCCCTAGCCGCCGCAGGAGACGCCCAGGGCGTCGGGAATCCCGGGCGGATTTCCGGCCACCGTAGGCGCGGGCTTGCGGACGCTGAGCAATGGGTAGCTCATCGTCCGGTAAGGACCAGGCCCGGGTCGACGGCGCGTCGTATTCCACGCGCGCCTCAAAGAGATGTCGTCAGCACAAAGTAGGGGTCCACTAGGGCCGATGCCTGCCGGGGTCGCGGGAAGGTACTTATGGTTCACCGAGGCCCCCGCAACACAGGCAACAGGAAGGAATACGGGTGGGGTTTAGTCAGTAAGAGTCTGACACACCCTCCCGCTCCGCCCAGAGCGGGAGAAGTTATTTGATGATTTCCCACCCAAAAAAAAAAAAAAAAAGCTCCATGCACCAGATGTTTCTGGTTGACTAAGTACACACACATTAACTTAGTTGTATTAGTTTCCTAAACTTCGTCTCAAGGAAACGTTCATTGTGAATTCCTCGAAATTCTTGAATGGCATTTGAAATGCGGATTTTGTGTGATTGGGTAAAATTTTAGTTAGAGGTCGTGGTTTCTCGGTTTTTAGGATAGAATATACATTGCAAAAGGAATCTTTGAAAGCAGAAATGAATTTCCTAATTAGTTTTTCATCGAAAAACTTGGAAGTAAACTTACCAACATATTAAGTTTAAAAATATTTTTATTTAAATTAATAATAGTTTATTTACATTGTAAAATATTTTAGTAATAATGTAAGTACTAGCTTCATACAGTCCATTGAGTGTTCTTCAATAAAATATGAGTACCAACTCAAGGAGAACAAAATACCTACTAGAATTTTAACAAAAGTAACAAAACATTTTAATAATTCACCTCAACACACCCGAGCGAAGTCTACAGTTCTCTAACTGGATTAAATTCGTAACAAACTTTTGTTTGAGAAAAATAAAATACATTTTTAACGAATCAAACGGATAATGAATTTGTCATTTGAAACGACCAACCGACACTTTAATTGGGCTGTATAAAACTTAAGGAAAGTTTTTATTGCGTCTCCCCTAATCAAAATTTTGCCACCCGAAGTCGAGTTTTAATAGCAAAGAATCTTCAGCTATCATTAAGACTCATGACTTTTTCTAATTCCGTGTTATAATATTAAAAATGCGACTTTGATTTAAACTTTGAACAGTTTCGTTAAGGCGCCAGCGTCAGGGCAGACCGTGTCCTCGTGGAGGCGATCGGCGGCAGAGATTTCTCGCGTCCGGCCCTGGTCCAGGCCATGGTACGGAGCGAGAGGGCATGGGCAGCCGTCACCTCCTTCTGCGAAGCAGTAATGCTCGCGAAGGAGGAGGCGGGACGGTTGAGAGAAAGGCTAATTTCGCGCTCTCTCTCCCCTAGCCGCCGCAGGAGACGCCCTGGGCGTCGGGAATCCCGGGCGGATTTCCGGCCACCGTAGGCGCGGGCTTGCGGACGGTGAGCAATGGGTAGCTCACCGTCCGGTAAGGACCAGGCCCGGATCGACGGCGCGTTGTATTCCACGCGTCATGTCGTCAGCACAATTGTAGGGGTCCACTAGGGTATCGGCCCTTGAAGACCCCTCTATACTTGTGCAGGCATCGGCCTGCCGGGGTCGTGGGAAGGTACTAAAGGGTTACCACAGGCAACGGAAGGAATACGGGTGGGTTTTAGTCAGTAAGAGTCTGACACATCCTCCCACTCCGGCCAGAGCGGGAAAAGTTATTTGATGATTTCCCACGCAAAAAAAAAAAAAAAAAAGGGCAGCAGGTGAAATTCAAATTTTCTTAAGTTTTTTACAATTTGCAGGTCAATATCAGGTTGTATGTTGATCTAAATATGATTCGCGGCCGTATCAAATATTTATTTATAGAATTATGATCATAAAAATCAATACAACTCACTAAGTTCATATTACCTTAATGAATGAATATTAATTCATGAAATCGTGCCAATTCTAACTTGAGGAGCTGTATTGCTGATTCTAATGTTTATAATTCCGTAAAGTCATATTTGTTACGGTCGCGAATTATATTTTAATCAACATACGGCCTGACACTGACCTAAAATTGCAAAACAACGTAAGAAAAATTGAATATCGTAATAAAGGTGCTTCCTTTTTTAAAGTTGAAGT
The DNA here is from genome assembly GCA_905333075.3 of Atethmia centrago. Taxonomy (NCBI): domain Eukaryota; kingdom Metazoa; phylum Arthropoda; class Insecta; order Lepidoptera; family Noctuidae; genus Atethmia; species Atethmia centrago. The sequence continues at coordinate 22,810,310 of HG995376.1, forward strand.
CTGATTTTTCCTATGTAATCCCGGGCAGGTGTTCAGATTCAGATGTGGACTGAGCTGGTCCCACTTTATCTAATATACAGTACATCCTAGATAACGGGACAACTTTGTAAACTTTTATACTAGCGACGTCGACATTTAGTTTTTTATAGAAAAAAAAATTGTAAAACAGAGCTAAGCTCTTTATCTTTTGAGAATTGTGATGTTTTAGTGAGAAAATCAAATCAAATCAAAATACTTTTATTTCACATAAACCTACATGGGCACTTATGAAACGTCAGAAGCTAGGTGCACGGTTCCAATTGGTCAATTCCTATGGAGAAGAGCCGCCAAAAAACTCCACGGTTACTCTTTTAAAAATAATTGCCTTTTACAATGTTTTCAAATTACAGTGTTAATAGATATGGGAGGACAGTGTAGGCCTGTCGAGAAGTACCAGGTACTTAACAAAAAAAAAAAACAGGTCTACAAAATATCATGTCTTAATAGACTTGATATTTTGTAGACCTGTTTTTTTTTACCTTGTGAATGTGTGAACGTTGTAGGCTTAATAGCCTACAACGTTCTCACATTCATAAGGTACACAAAATTCTACGTAAAATATTAATAAAATAATAAATATAAAAACCTATTTAAACAAAATGACATGATTGCCATTACAACAAGTCTGAATTAATATCTTGTCCTCAAAAGCCTTAAATAGTCCTTAAGTAATCCTTAAATAGTTTGATATCAAAAAAGCAGCTTTATATGGCAGACTGAGAAATGACTTATCTGTATGCAGATTTGTCAAAACTTTTATAAAGTTTTGATAATAATATCAAGTATGTCGTCTAAATCCTGTAAATACTTTGTAAAAACAGCAATAACTTGACTTTGGTTGTTAGTTACAACCAGTTAGGTTATTTTTACTACATTTTGGCTGAAAAAATGACTGTGTGACTTCTGGGCATTACGGACTGTCAGACGAACATTTCGAAATTATAAGGGTTCCGTTTTTACCATTCTTCTTTCTTTTCGTGTGTGTAGTGTCTAACCTGGTGTCAGAGTTTTTATGCCGCCCATGGACCTCTGACTTGGCTTCACATGCCGTCGAGCAATATCTCTCAGTCATGCCGATTTACTCACGATGTTTTCCTTCACCGTTTCTTAAACAAATAATACCATTTGATTACGGAACTTTAAACATATCATTAAAAAAAGTATTGAATAAAAAATTGTGTAGTCAAAAATCTACCCGTTACAGTCCCGGGTCAACGAACGGTGCGTTGTATTCCACGCGCACCTCAAAGAGATGTCGTCAGCACAAGTGTAGGGGTCCACTAGGGCCGATTCCTGCCGGGGTCGCGGAAAGGTACTAAAGGGTCACCGAGGCCCCTGGCAACACAGGCAACAGGAAGGAATACGGGTGAGTTTTAGTCAGTAAGAGTTTGACACACCCTCCCGCTCCGCCCAGAGCGGGAGAAGATATATTTTGATGATTTCCCACCCAAAAAAAAAAACCCGTTACAGTACGCGCAAAACAGCAAATTATTTTTGTGATGAACTAATTAATGCTGTAGGTAGACATAAAGTTACTACATAAATATTTAATTATATGTTATGTAATTAGTTATTAATATACTTTTAGGCCACTCGCGTGCAACTTCCGAGAGCTCATAATTCAGGTAAAAAAACACTTTCTCTCTCCCTAAACATCATCATTCCTTATAGTTATATAGTTCTTGATTTTGTTTCATGTTTATGGCATATATATATATATATATATATATATGTATGTATGTATGATATATGTTATGTATAGTATATGCTTTATGTATTTATTGTATATGTAACTGGTACACCACTGACTACCTGCAGTATTGTCTCTCCTATGTCCCTGTCCTCCCCCTTTAATCCATCCAAAGGTTGTCTGTAAAAGATCGCTTTTAGCGATAAGACCGCCCATTGTGTCACCCCTTGTAAAATTTCAACATTTGTATCTGTAATTTTTATGGTGTACATAATAAAGAGTATTCTATCTATCTATCTATCTATCTATAAACTATTCCACGTGCTGCGTATACGTAAGTTGAAAAACATGTTTTTTCATAACAAAATGTTTGTGTTCTGCGTGGTGGTTGAATGGTTTGGAATAGAAAACCCAATTTTTGCTTTTGACAGCAAACGTTTTGCAGTTATGAAATGTTTGCGAGTTTGCCAATGTACAAAACACGTAGTGTAGTTTTTTGGTGATGGTTACGATATGGTATTCCTTATTTTTACCCGACTGCCCCAGGAACCCTCCTGGGGCAGTCGGGTTGTCGGGAATGTTTTTCGAGAGTATGTATGTATGTATGTATGCCTATGTCTTTGGCACGCTCTGTAGCCTAAACGGCTTGATGGATTTAAGCACATGAGGCGAATAAGGTCATTATTCGTCTCAATTGTGGGAGTGACATAGGCTATATATAATATTTATAAATTGTATTTGCAAATACAAAAATAAGGAGGGGAAGGTTTTTTAAATAAATTGCAACAATATGGGTATCAAATAAAAGCTAGTAATGAGTATTTCTCAAATATATATATTAATAAAACTAAAAAGCTTGAAATAAAATAAATTATTTAAAAAACATAAACCCGACTGCAAAAACACATAATTGAAAATGGAAAAACAAGCATCATAATCTATAGAATTTTGGTATCGCAGGCGGGGGGGGTAAAACAAAAGTTACACCATATTTCAGGTTATTGGTTTGGCCTGCGATACCAAAATTCTATAGATTATAATGCTTGTTTTTCCCTTTTCAGCTACTTGCGTTTCGTAAACTTATATACATTTCGCGTAAAGATTTTCATTGACACAGGCTTGGGACTTAATTACATACAATGTATGAGTATATGTTAGTAATATAAATAGCATAGGTCCCAAAGATAACAGAAAAGAAAAGAAAAGAATATATTTTAGTTTGGGACACGCACAAGACATATAAAAAGTAAAAAAGGAGCATTTAAAACTGACCAAATTTACATATTTGTTCAATTAAAAACAAAAAACAACAAAAAAAATAAATAAATAAAAACGACTTGTGCGACGCCAAAAAGGCTTCTATCTCAGCATAATGCTGTGATGTTTAAAAAATAACTATCGCAGCACTGGTATTCTGACAGGTAAACCAACATTACTTTGAATACGTGTAACTAGGTCTGGTAATGATTTACTGTTATTAAAAGAAAAATGCAATAAAGGCAAAAAAATCAAATATTGATTTTAGCCAGAAATATCCTTGAATGCAATTTTAATAAGATGCTCTGTTTAAAATCATGTATCGAGTTTTAGTGAAATAGCTTAGGTGATTTTAAAATTTACCATTATGTAAAACTTACCCCCACGTGGAAACTAGTTATTGGCCTGTTTTACTACAAAAACAATACTTTGTACTCGGCAGCTCCATTCACGAACTGCATAGAAGAGCGTACATTGTGTGAACACTCGCGACCCACATATTTGTACACCTGAACGATGCTTTTCAGGTTTGTATGCTTTTCAATCGGGATTTCCTGCGAAACACCGCTTGGTACGCGGGGACATCAAATCAAACGTTTGTGTCGATAGTGATCAAACGTTTGGTTCTGTGCCGGTACTTATTATAACTCAACTATTAGTTTACGTTCCATCTGTGAAACTGTAGGATGTATGCTGATTTTGTCAATTTACTTAGATGCCCACGTGATTTGTGAGGACTATGTGGGTCATTGTTTGTTTTTTTAGTTTTATAGCAGTTTAAGTACTTTATGCGGCCTACCCAAATGTCTTTTCTTTGGTATTGTTAGTCAAATCCTTGAGCTCCTTAAGTTTTGAGTTGAGCTGCATGATAACTGACAAATGCATGTACTGACTGGACAGGTCCATTCAAATCTGTGTGGTTCTTTCCTCAAAAGACCATTTTATGACCACCTATATGATCCTCAAATGATCTGACCAAGATTATGTCTGGACTTTAAAAGAGACTGTGACATCTAAGTTTGTTTCGGCCTTTCTTCTCAGACACATTGATGAATTTTATTTAGGCAATGACATGAATATTTACTCTGTGAAGTATTATATTATTTGAATTATTGTAAATGTGAAGACTATATGGGTCATTGTTTAATTTTGTTTTATTCTCAGTTAGTTTTTAACATGGTCTGGCAGTTTGAGTATATTTTGCGGCCTAGCCAAACGTCCTTTCTTTGATATTGTTCGTTGAATCGTTGTGCTCCTTTAGTTCTGAGTTGAGCTGCACAACTACTGACAAATGCGTGCACTGACTAGACAGGTCCGCTCAATCTGTGTGGTTCTTTCATCAAAAGACCATTTCAGACACCAATCGACATGGTCTTCACATGTTCTGACCAAGATTATGTCTGGACTATAAAAGAGACTGTGACCTCTGAGTTTGTTTCGGCCTTACTTCTCAGAGTAGTCAGATAGGAAACGCCAACCTCATCTAGTTTTAAAAAATATGTTTGACGTGTAAAAGTGTTTGTAAAAACCTACTTACAGAAATAAAATCATTTATCATTCATCATTTATCATTTATGATTGGCTGCGCGGTGTTAAGACGCTGACAACACCTAAACCGCGGTCACTGTCAGATTGCATAGTTATAGAAAGAGAAGCGCGATGACACAACGATTGTAATTTATTGGAAAATATGAAGCAATTATCTATTTACTGAAAATTGAGTTGAGTAATCGAAAATAAAAAACAACCAAGTTCTGCATTCAAATAAGACGTTGTTGTTATTCATTAAATACGTAACGTATATTGATATTTAATACAGATATTTTGTGTTAGAACTCAAGGTAAGAGGTTAGTTTAACGTTAGTTTGTATCGAGATTTTTATTCAAAACGTGTTTTGGTAACAACTAAGTTCCGGGAAATATGTTAAAAATTAGCATATATTTTTTCCGCTACCACAAACTACACAGATTAGGCAATTTTTTTGCTCAAGAGAAGCCTATTTTGGTCAAGTGGGTCTTGTCAGTGCCTTAAACATGTGGGTGTACTACAGGTAAAACTCTGCCCAACCCTTCGGGGAAACAAGGCGTGATGTTATATGTGATGAAATTCGAAATCAAAAGCGACGGGTTACCATTTATCATGCACTAAGCAATATTTGACAACGAGTGAGATCTATCAAGCGATTTTTTACCATATGGAGTACAACAGCTATACGGTACGGACCCTATGCTTTTGAAGTTCATGCATTTTAATAAAATAATCTAGACCCTTTACCCGACTGCGTGACAGCAAAGACAGGGTTATGTTTTTTACCAACTCCTATACCTAACATTAACAGTCCACGCTTTACCTACACTAGACGTATCGATTCCAGTTAATAACTCCATTACGATAATGGATTTACCCGCCTAGTGATTTGGAAACGTAATTTATTAAGTCAATCTAATTTCCTTTAAATCTGAATTGGAATTGTGAAAAAAACTGTGTTAGCCTCCGTCATTTGAAACGTTTTTGTAATTCAAATAATTGTAGCATTTACCTACAATAGTTTGTTGAACGACCTCCACTGAATTGAAGTAGATTAAAATGGCCTCCGTTTGGAATATTTATAGAATAATCAAATATTATTATTTCTCGCTTTTATTAACCTCTAATGAAAAGGGGTTTTATTGTATTGAAGCATTGTTTTGTGTGTTTGTCTAGCACTAGTACTGAAAAGTGAATTTTGGTCCAGATGTTTTTATACCTAATCAGCCTACACTGTTCCCACTGTTGGCTACAGGCCTCCTCTCTGTATTCAAAACACGTTTTGAATAAAAGTCTCGATACAAACTAACGTTAAACTAACCTCTTACCTTGATTTCTAATCCAAAATATCTGTATTAAATATAATACGTTGCGTATTTAATTAATAACAAGAACGTCTTATTTGAATGCAGAACAAGCGTTGTGTCATGGCACTTCTCTTTCTTTTCTATGCAATCTGACAGTGACCGCGGTTTAGGTGTTGTCAGCGTCTTAAGTCAAATGTAATAGGGTGCGAGCCTATTGCCATCAACTGGGCACAAATCCAGACTCCGGGCTGCTACTGAGAAATTCCAGATAGAATAACCCATTAAAACTTTACCCGACGTGGGATATAACCCAAGGGGGTAACCATCACCTCTTATAGCAGTATTATTATAATATTACTTCACAGTGCGAAAGTGATGGAGCTATACTGGACTTATAGCTGCATCTCTTTCTCACGCTGAAGTAATATTGAATTAATACTGCTATAAGAGGTGATGGTTACCCCCCAGGACCTCAAGGCTCCTACAGACTAGCGCGATATATCGGGCTAGTCTGTAGGAGCCTTCATGATCAGCAGTAGCGCTTGTGACCACTAGACCCACGAGGCAGTCAGATTTCGAATTAGTCCTTCGTAATTCAAAATCACCTTGGCTGTATATATAGTTTAAGGTTTTTTTTAAGGTTTTCCTTAATTTCGGTCAACATTAAAATGATTATCTATATTTTTTTTAAGCTAAGAAGTACTATTCCTTTCGTATTTTTTAAGGAATCAAACGTATCTGTGTTAAATTCTTTGATAAATTCGGCATGAAAACTTTTCCAACGGGAAGAGTTAAGGCTCCTGCATACTGAGGCGATATCGCGGGCGCGACAGGCAGCAATATGCCTGTCGCGGCCGTGATATCGCCCCAGTCTGTAAGAGACTTTAAGCTCCATTTACACGGTCCAAGTTTCTAGAACGTTCAAGAGCAATAATCGCCTGCCGTAAAGCACGTTCAATTTTATTGCCATTCAAGAATTGCATGCAAGTGTTTACACACGTACGATTTTCATAATATGGAATACAAAAATTGAATGCAGCAAATTTCGTTTCAAAGCAAAGCCGTTCAATAAAATTGCATGCGAATTACACCAAGGCAACTATATTGCAAGGCGATTATTGCATGCAAGCTTTGCCTGGTCCTAACGCAGAGTTGCACGTCTTTGTATAATTAGTTCAAGTATTGCCCGTATTTGCGATGCCAAATATTTCATAAACATTTTATTGAAGGTGTTCTCAAGATTTTTTTTACTTGTTTCATTAGTTCGTACTAGTAGAGTTGAATGCGATTTTATTGCGCGTGCAATTTTATTGTACGCGCTGTTTACAACTATACCAATTTTGAACGAAAACTAACTTGCCCGTATCGTGCAACAATATTGTACGTCTTCTTCAATTTTATGGTTTGCAACAGGCAATACACTTGCACCGTGTAAATGGAGCTTAACTTTCGCATACACCACCAACATAAAAAAAAAAATCTAAGAAACAACAAGCATATTACTTACAAATAAGATTACATTACGGTTTCATAACCTGATACGAAGTTTAGAACTTTTAATATCAAGAACATACCAAAACAAACAAGGCATATGGAACTAAATTATGAGTGTTTTGCATACATGTATAATCTGAAAACTTTGCCTGTTTAACCAAGGTTTAAGCTTCATGGAGTTTTCATTCAGGGTCTTGAACTCTTGGAACAAACATTTGAAGACAGCTGTTCCTTGTGTGTGACTAGAAGTTGTAAAATAAACTGTGGACACAAACTTAAAACTACTTTATTTACATAATCAAATTACAAGATGGTTATTAACATTTACTAAATTAAATTAAAACTAAGTTAAACCTAAAAAAGGCCCTCGAGGCATTGTATAGTCAGCGTCAAAAATATCGGGACAAACTGACTGTTCAAAATGATCTCAACAACTAAGAAAATTAAACTTTATCTCGATTTGATAAAATTCTTGTTAGAATGACAGTTGTCGTGAACTATCTTCATTTTGAAACTGTTCTTGTGTCATTGAGTTAATATTTAATTTTCATAGTTGTTTCGATCATTTTGAACAGTCTGTTCGTCCCGATATTATTGACGCTGACTGTACCGATGCTGGTGGCATTTCCTCGCTGAATTGCAATGCTGATGCGTTGCGCGAGAAAGCCGCCAGATTTTTGGTAACCAGTTACATCAACTAGACGTTTCGTGATTTCCGCAAATAACTTATGCGCACTGCAGGACCCCACGGACCGAGGGTCTCAACGCCAAAGGTCACAAAGTTGTACTCTCTGCCAATATATTTAATAATTTTCAGATTTTCGGCATTTTCTGCTGCTGCACCCGCTTTAGAAGTAGTCCGTTGGAGGTGGGACGGTGCCAGTGTGTCTACACAGGTAGCGTCCCACACAAGCATCCGTCCCAAACTCACCATCAGGTCTTTTGCCATCATTTCTGACAATGCCAGTTGGCTCAAGAAAAGCAGGCACATTTATGCTGGCAAGAGACCGGCGGATTATGTCATTAAGTGTCGCATGTCTTGAAATTCCGCCTGTACTTTTTTGACAACAAAATCAAAGTAAATAACACTTAAAACTTAAGTTTAACATGTTGGTAGTTGATGATACAATAATACTACTACTAGACAGCCAAAAGACGTCCACTGCTGGACTTTGGCCTCCCCCAACCGTCGCCACTTCGACCGGTTGTGTGCTTCTCGCATCCAGCGTATTCCAGCGGCCTTCACAAGGTCATTGGTTCACCTTGTGGGACTTGAGCCTTCCAACGCTACATCTTCCTTCATTTGTACTTTTTTATTAAAGGAGTACCTTCCTATTTTTAATATCACAGTGTTGTTTTTTATTATTATATTTAAATGTTTCTTGATCATTTTAATTTACAAAAATAAATTAATCGTGTTTAGGTGATGAACGAGAGTTTCATTTTTGTGCTCTATGGCGTTCGGGTTTCGATTCACTGTAACAACGTAATACCTACTAATATAAAGTGGTGGTTTGTGCTCTCAGCATCTGCGGTTGTGATGCAACCACGGATGTTTACTACATAATTTGACGATGATAGAAATGTGTTAAAAACATTAAAAATGGGCACAACACTGTTTCCGCCCTCCTCAAAGTGACTGGCGATATAAGAGCAGGACTGGAAAACACCAAAGTTACTGCACTAGTGTTAGTCGACTTCTCGAATGCCTTTAATACCGTCAGTCACGACATTCTGTTAGCCATTCTTTGCTATGTTATGGTCTCTCCAGAAGCACTGGAGTGGTTCTCCTATTACCTTCATGTTGGGGATTCTTCATCTTGCTGGTGTGATTTGGAAACTGGCATTCCTCAAGGCGGTAATCTTTCTCCTTTTCTGTTTTCTATTTTTATTAATCTTATAACCTCTGATCTTCAGTGTGCGTATCATTTGTATGCAGATAGATGACTTGCAGTTGTACTGTCAAGGGAGGCTTGATGAATAATCTGACTTTATTGACAAATTATATAGGGACTTGATAGCCATAAAAACCTGGTCTGATACATTTGGTGTAGCAGTAAACCCTAATAAGTGTCAGGCGATCATCAATGGAAGTTCTCGGAGTATTATTTTGATGGATGGTACAAACTTGCTACCAGTTCTCTTCAACGGTACGATCGTTCCATTTAGCACAAATGTGAAGGACCTATGCTTGCACATGAATATCTCCCTGAAATGGCGTTCTCAAGTCGCCAGGGTCAGCCAAAAGATAACTGGAACACTACGGACTCTGGACTGAAAAAATTGTTTACATCAAGTACGAAAAGAATGCTTGTGCAGTCCTTAATTCTTCCTATCATCGATTATGGTGATGTGTGCTACAATCTCCTTTTTTTTTTTTTTGAGGGTGGGAAATCATCAAATAACTTCTCCCGCTCTGGGCGGAGCGGGAGGGTGTGTCAGACTCTTACTGACTAAAACCCACCCGTATTCCTTCCTGTTGCTTGTGTTGCGGGGGCCTCGGTGACCCATAAGTACCTTCCCGCGAGCTACTATCCCCTGAATGCAGATCTCCTCGACAAACTTGACCGTCTTCTCAATTCGATTCGTTTTCAATCTGTTCTAAATATAATCATGTTTCTGCGCATCGTTCGCTTTTAAGATGGTTGCCCAAACGCCAGCGTAGAGAGCAAAGGGCGCTGACCACCTTGTTTTAATTTCTGGACTCTCCCACTTCCCTGGTTATCCTGCTGCCCACTTTCAGTAAATTTGCACCAACCACAATAAAAATCTACGTTCATCAAATAATCGTATTCTTCAATTCCCAGTCATTCACTTTGTTCACTCATACTTCTTCATTCAGTCTCTATCTGTGGAATGCGCTCCCCCTGGAAATTTTGGAAAGTCGTATGAAGCTTTGTGTCTGTTCCGAATCTTTACTCAGATGATTTCGCCGTACCAACAAGTTCTCACCGCGATGATATCGCTGTGTGGAGATTGCTTACAGTTTCTATTTAATTTGATGCCATAACTTTGGCGGCATAACTATCGCCGCGATACTCTTGCCCGTATAGATGGAGCCTTAATAACAAAAGCACAGACCGAGACTAGCCTAACCACGTTAGGTTATAAAGGGGAACGACAATTACTGCCGATTAAGTAAATCACAAAACGATAGTTCCAAACCTATGTCGCGACTAAAACAGTAATACCATACCAGTAACTAATACATAAGATCTACACTATCTGATAATGGGCATTTGTGCCAAATTAATGTCCTGTTTCACCCCTTTATGAGGGTAAAAGCCATATATTGGTTTATGGCAACATTATCGTTAGTATGGATTTCGTTCTGACCTTTGGCCTAATGTTCGATACAGGAAGGGATTTGCTTAGTCGGTTTTATGGTGTATTAATGTGGCAAACTGTTGGGGTTGAGAGAATTTGTCTAAACTGATAATTTTCAGGGTTCCGTAGTAAACAAGGAACACTTATAGTTTCGCCATGTCCGTCACTTAGTACAAGAAAGCTGTAATTTGGCATATGTAGACATATTAATCACGCTGACAAAGTGCTAAAAAATATCTTGAATTTTTTTTTTATTAAATAAATAAATAAATAATAAATAAAGTATTTATTTGCAAACAACGTGGTATACATGGTATTTCAATAATTACAATAAAGAGTTGCATGTTTTGCCAGAATTGTACTTAGCATAATTTTTACTTAAAACTAACATGAGAATTTCTTTTCCATGAATTCTTTAGACTATAGAAATTTTTAGAATTTAACCAATCAAACAATTTTCCCTTAAGTTTTTTATGTTACTCGGTATCTTATTATATATACGAACACAAGTATATAAGCAGCTTTTATTATATTTAGCAAATTTGTGAAGATCATGCAGAACGAGTCTCTGTGGATCACGCTGGCTCCGTGGATTAATATCATTAGCTGATATAAACAAAGCTTTATTTTTATTAACGAACATGCATATTTCAAATATATAGAGGGACGGCAGAGGTAACAAACGTAGTTTTTTAAATATAGGTTGACATGATTCCTCCGGGTGCATCCCGTGAATTGCCCTAATGCACTTTTTTGAGCAACAAATGCTCGGTTTATATCTGTGCTATTTCCCCATATTATAAGCCCGTAGCGTAGTACCGATTCTACATATGCATGATAGGTCATAAGAGCTGTTTATTGTGGCACCTTGCACGTAATGTTTCAAGAATCCGTTTGCGTAATATTAAGCTTTAAAGTGCTAATATTAAGCTTTAAAGTGCTAATTTTTGTTAGAGTCAAGTCTTCCTCCCCCCTGCCAGCTAAATGGTTGTTTATGGAGATGTGAAAAAGTCACAGCTAAGTAGGCTTTACAAGTTACCGAGTAATAGTCGACCAACTTAAATTTGCGGTTGAAGAATTGATCGTCACGTATATCAATGTATGGGAGAACATGTTTTTCAACTACAATGTTAAGTTGATTTTGGGATAAATTCATCCCAAGTAATCCCAACTACGGAACTCTTCATGGTCCGACACGCACTGGACCGGTATTTTAGTTACAATCATAACATCAGTCTGTTTTATTTATTTATTTGTTTAGATTTACCAACGTTCATAAACACTATAGAAATTACAGGAAGCAACAGAAAATAAAGAACTCAATGTAACAAACAATTAGAGGTAAATACAGCATTTTCTTATTATTACCTACTAGATGAACAATCTTAAAATAAGCAGTTAAATCAGTGGCGTGCCTAGGGTTTCAAAATAACGCAAGCCCAATAAAATTTTAACCGATTTCAAAAAAAGAAAGTTCAGTTTTCGACTGAGTATGTAGGTACCTACGTATCTACGTATGTATCATCGCAATTTTCTCATAAACTACTGGTTAGGTACAATAAATTATCTATCGAGCATTTTAGTAAGGCTTTGGGGCTTATATGAAGGTACCGCCACTGAGTTAAATCATTTGTATATGACGGAGAAGGTAAATCTCTCTGACATTTATATAACGAAATAAAGAGAGCTACTGCCATCTCATATGTAATTAATTAAAAAAATAAAATAAAGAGAAAATAATAAAAAAAATATGAAAAATTGAGCGTTTTAAAATTGCTATTACTTGCGACACAAATTATCAAGAAGTTTAGATCGGAACCGACCAAGTGAGCCCATATGTACATCTACTAGATCACTGCACTCGTTCATGAGCCTACAAATTCTTGGTAGTGGAGAATTTGCTCCGTACACGGTTCTTCGGTGAGAGCAGTGGTGGCCCAGTGTAACGGCCGCGACTTACGAGTTGTACGTCGTATGTTCTAACCCGGACAGGCGCTTTACTTTGTGTAAATTATTTCATCAGCACTGCTCTCAAAAACGGTGATGGAAAACATCGTGAGAAAACCGGCATGTCCTAAAACCAAAAATACGATGACATGTGACATCTACCAACCCGGACTGGGCCCGCTTGGTGGATTATGGCCCACTCCCTCTCGCAGTGAGGAGGCCTGTGTTCCAGCAGTGGGAACATTATAGGCTGATTATGTACGGTTCTTCGGCGCGGGGGATAGAAAGAGGTGATACGACTGCGGGGATATCTAGCAGGGACCCTGTAATTAATCCTACTCAGGAATTTAGGACAGTCTATCATATTATTCAAAATGTTGTACATGAAAAGACAATCCGACAATTCTCTTCGACTAGACAAGGAAGTCATGCTAAATTTCGTCAATTTATCCGTGTAAGACGCTTTTTTCTTTACTCTACCTGAACTACGTACCAAGTGCCACATGAACCGTTTCTGTATCCTTTCCAGTCGAAGCGAATGTGTCGCATAATGTGGCCTCCATACCACGCTGCAATAGTCCAAAGTACTCCTAACCAAGCCGTTAAACAAACCTGTTTTGTTAGTAATTTTATTTTTATTTTGTCCCTACCCACGTATGAACACCATTCTGTGGTCAAATCATTTTCATTGCTTTATGGTACACAAAATAGCAAAGATGAGATTGCTGTTTATTATCTAAACTTTAAAATTATAGAGCAAAACAAAAACTCTTTATACGTTTTCATCTTTACAAATAAAATAACACTCGTCCATTAAAATCTTAAAAAATCATGTAAGTAACCTTCTTAGTATGTAAAATACACTTATCCATTGCTAAACACTGAAGTAAGGCGTAGAACAATCGAGTAACAGGTGGCTCATCATTTTCAAGTATTATGAAACCTCCGGAGATTCCTCTCGATCAATCATTACACTCTTCTCCTTAGTCGGATCATTTGTTACCCTTCACTTTGGATGTCTTTTATATTCTTTATTTTATCCTTATTTCTCAGAATTGCCTAATTTTAGATCAATATTGAGGATTTTACCTCCTCAATATTGATCTAAAATTACCAGTCTAAAAAAACAGACCTGTGATTAAGAGACCCAAAAAAAATACGAACTTTTTTGTTCTTTGCTTTATACACATGGGCTCTAAATTAATTGTTCCCAAATGACCCCGATTTCCTTGCCTTAAAATTGGATGACTAAAATCCCCTTTGCTGGGCCCCGGAGACCCCACTTTTGTTATCAAAGGTAAAGCCTACTGAAGGTCAATCCATTGAATTACCCAAAAAAGGTCTGGTCTAAATTTAGAATTGTTATACGTAAATTAAGTAAGCATTTTATGGTTTATTTCGGTCTACCCCCAGATGTGTTTCAACCGCTATTATTTCATTTTCACCTGTTTCAGTTTATTTCTCTCGACCTTAAACTCGATTATTCTTCAAGAACAATAATGATAAAACGCATGAAATCACCAAACCACTCTAATATATACCGTTTTTCACAAAAGTGTGTATTTACAGAGCTTCACGATTTATTATGGAGAACCTCAAAGCCGCAAATATTTATCAGTTCCACCGAAAACTTTTCATAATAAATGAACAAATTCGTTTATTTAATTCGACTGTACGTTATAAAACTTACTGTGTGTCAGAGAGGATTATATAGTTGATCAAAACCATCATAAATATTTCGCAATAATAAAAAAAAAAACATTATGGTCTGTTTGAGTTAAATACATGGGTACAACAATAGCAATCAAACTACTAACAGACTAATAGGTACAATCGCGAACAGTAATTGCCACTGCAGCCGCGAGCAAACGCATCAAAGTTGTGACTACTTTTATTTGCAACGCATAAAAGTTTTGCAATATTATAGCGTTGCCGGGTTGCAAGCATTTGTGTACGCGACTATGTTATTTTGCAATGATGTTGTTTTGCTGGATGTAAATATGTATTCTATTTGAATAATTCTCTAATATAAGATAATGACATTTCTGTAAATGACTCTGTGTCTATAAAACCTTGTGTCCAAAATTACCCTATGTCTTAAAAGTCCCCAAATGTCTTTAGTTCTTTACGGTTAAATTAAAAATGAGTTCAGCTCCAGTAGGTACCTACGTAAAAGTGAGCTTCTTCTGAGCTTTGAGGTTCTTTAAGCATGTAATTAGGTAATCGTATAAAAGTCAAGTGGGTACTCAGTTAATAAAACCATTCAAAGTAGAGGGCAGACAGATTTCAACCTCAATAATTTTTAATTTCGATAAAAATAGCATTGGTAAACAAATTACATAACAATATATTTTTTTACAGAATAAAGTGAATCGTTGGTGCCTGTACTAATGAAAAAAATAATTGTACACAGACACTAGATATTATTAGAAGTCTGTAATTTTAGAAGCCTATCTTTATGTATATCAAATATTATATCTTAGTTTTGTAGATTTTTTTAATGCTCAATATTTTATGCGATATTTTTATGAGTAGCTACTAGAGTTTACTAGTTAGTGAAATATCAAAACTACAGCCGTAGCTGGTCTAACCTTGTAATATCGATATATCCCAGTATTTGGATTGTGTAGGGTATGTTTGTATGGGGTTGAACTAAATATCCTTTAGCGCAGATAAATTGTACCTACTTGAACTTGTGTGCTTCTTTAGCATACTTGAGTTGAGTTGAAGCGAGGAAGGAAATTCTGTTTGTAAGTTGACGTGTTAAGAAATGCTTTTTCATGTCAACATCACTCTGATTGAAATATTGACGTCTTAGGTTGATATGGAGCCCTATCTGACTGGACTGAAAGGCTAGATGGAAGATGATCGTCTTTTTTTTCTCATATTTTCTGGTATTCCCTACTGTGTACGATAATTATATTTAGAGAGCATTTAAAGAACCTCCATTAATGACGATAAAATTGGTTCATCCAAAGCAACCTGCCAATCTTGGCCAATCCACTGCTCACTAATAAATCTTTATTCCACAGCTTAAGAAAAATAAAAAAAGAATAGAAAGTCAGAAAGTACATTTATTTCCACTAAATGTGACGCATAATGAAAATAATAATACACACATAACATCACGCCTTGTTTCCCCGAAGGGTTGGGCAGAGGTATACCTGTAGTACACCCACATTTCGCCAGTTATGTTTAAGTCCCATGTAATTGGGGCGAGCCTATTGCCATCAACCGGGCACAAATTTAGACTCTGGGCTGCTACTAAAATTCCATACAGAAAAACCCAATAACACATAAAAAAAATAAAAAAATATTCTCCTGTTAAGACGCTGACAACACCTAAACCGCGGTCACTGTCAGACTGCATAGAAAAGAAACAGAAGCGCGATGACACAACGCTTTTAATTTATTGCACAATATGAAGCAATAAGGTATTTTACTATACACGAGAAAAAATCTATAAATAGATTATTGAGATTATTGAGAGGCAAAAAGGAGTCGGAAAATGTTACTTTTAGTTCATAACATAAATAATAAATTTTAAAATTCAATTCAACGTTTTCAGTTTTTCTAATCTGTTAAAAAACACCATGAAATAGTAGCCGCCATGTTATTACGTCATACCGCTAAGTAAACTAAAACGTGTCAACTGTCAACTGATAGTTAGATAATAGATCAGCGCATTTGTTTACTAGCCACGTGACGTCATGACCACAGAGCAACATGGCGTCCACTACGTCCAGCGTTTTCGTCAAACTACGCGCGAAATTTGAAAATGTAAAATTTAAATGCATTTTTATGGCACTTATCGATTGAATAAAAATTTTGTGATTTTTTTTGGGGCTTATTAGCACTATAGAATTTAATTAAGACACTTTTTAAAAATGGGTTTAAGACCCTTTTATCTATTTACTCAAAGTTAAGTTGAGTAATCGAAAATAAAAAAACAACCAAGTTCTGCATTAAAATAAGACATTAATGTTATTAATTAATTAATTAAATACGTAACGTATGTTGATATTTAATACAGATATTTTGGATTAGAACTCACGGTAAGAGGTTAGTTTAAAGTTAGTTTGTATCGAGATTTTTTTTCAAAACGAGTATATTCAAATTTAACATATATTTTTCCGCTACCACAAACTATACAGATTTGGCAATTTTTTTTCGTAGGACATGCCTATTTTGGTCATTTGCCTCATGTCAGCGCCTTAAGCTTTATCGTGCCAGCCCGATAGAAGAACATCGAAAGATTTATTTCAATGTTCAAATATGCTTTATTCCTACGAAAGGTAAACAAGAACAAACTCTGAAGCCATCGCTTCCAGTCGATTTCAAATCTGCGTGTATCCAGGTCAGAGCGCTCAGGTACAGTCGAGCACAAAACTAGAACGTGCTCACATAGTTATTAAGAGGCGAGTGCCATTGTTTGTTCGTTAGTCGGTTTTAGAAAATGGTATCTCAATTACAACGCTTCCAATTGCTATTGGGCATTTTCCAATGAACGAAGGATATAGTGGTAATAAATTGATGATCTTAGTCAACGCTGTTTAAGAGCCATTTCACAAAATTACTACGCTCGAGTTTAGGTAAAAGACGGCATTATTGTGTATGTGTGCGCAGCTATCCACACATACACAATGCAAGCAGTGTAGCGCGAGCGTCGAGATGGACTAAACAGTCTTGAGCCGTTATAATCGTAATGCACCATGGTTAGAGATTTATGAAAAAAGTTATTTTATTTATTCAGTCTATGCTTTCTAGACTAATAAAAAAATCACAAATATATGTTATGTAAAGTATGTAATAAAAATTAACAGGGAAAAAATCACATATCATTTACATTATATGAATAATTGTTGTAAAGGCATTGATATTGCCTTTCTAGGGTCTATGATTTCTGGCAATACGCAATCTTGGTAAAACCTCGTCAATTTTGGAAGCAATTTTTCCTGCCAAAAACCGTCATCTTTCACTATGCTCACTACTTTCAATGGAAAATCAGGACCTGTCCACACAGCAAATAAACATACGTTTTATTTGCAATGTGCAACTGGCCCTGTACCTGGTAGTACCAGTCATGATTTTGGTTCATTACGACGAGATTGACTGTTCAATTTGAAACATTTAATTTTTTTGCTTGTACAGCGGTATCAGGATCGATTCCAAAAAGTGAGCTAGGACATTTCACTTCCACTAATCCTTCACTGCACAATCCATCCGGTGTCGCACCTAAATAACAATGTTCCTCGTCTATAAAAATACCACATTTTTCTATAATTGTGTATTCTTGCACACTGAGTTGTGCTAAAGCCTTTGGTTCATTGTCCCTACCATGTTTAATTGCGGTGATATTGTCCAAGTTATATGAGTACAGAATGGATTTTAGCAGGGGAGCAGAGTTTTGGTTCGAACGCCTTTTGCAAATCTTCCCAAAGAAAGACGCGGTGAGTATGCATCTTCTAAGTTTAAGCCACAAAGAGCTTGTAATATACTAGCCCTCTCAATTTCATGGCGTTTTGATGCCTGTTCTTTTAATAAATTGTTCAAGAAAAGTTGTTTTCCTTGTTCATCCAGTAACTTCCCATTGACTTCCGAATAGGAGTCGCACTCCCGAACCCTTCAGTCCCCACTGACACCGAATAGGAGTCTTGGGCCACGCGGTTTGCAACTCTATTATGATGCAATAAGGTGCTCATCCGTTATAATAGAGTTGCAAACCGCGCGCCCCAAAGACCCCGAATAGGTGTCAGTGGGGAATGACGGTTGGAGGAGTGAAACTCCTATTCGGAGTCAATGGGGACTGACCGGTTTTGATTTTTCTGCGAGCGCTACCTCTACGCGCCATTACTTATCGACTATTTTTGGCGAATCTCCTGGCTTCCAACGATTTTAACGATTTTCCAGGACTAGCGTGACAGATTGATTTATACAAAGTATATTGTGGCTTTTTTTTTTTTTTTTGAGGGTGGGAAATCATCAAATAACTTCTCCCGCTCTGGGCGGAGCGGGAGGGTGTGTCAGACTCTTACTGACTAAAACCCACCCGTATTCCTTCTTGTTGCCTGTGTTGCGGGGGCCTCGGTGACCCATAAGTACCTTCCCGCGACCCCGGCAGGATATTGTGGCTTGCCGGTATTAAACGATACCACTGCTGCATAGCATCTTGTAGTGTAGAAGGCTTTTAACGAAAAATTTTGACACAATGGTATACCCTTACGCCCCATTGCTAAAACTAATAAAACAAAAATATGTAATTATTCTACAAACTACTAAACTAATACTTTACTTGATAATAAATTACCTCATGCAAAAAAATACGAAGAGAATCAAAATGTTGTAGTCGTAGTATAATAATTCGTTCACAATACGTGCGCTCGAAAATCGAGACGCGGGAAAATATGGCACAGGTCCTACCTCGATGGGCGCTCACGCCGTACTAAACGGTGTCCGCTTAGCATCGGAATTTATTCTAATTTAGAGTGATTTTAATAACGATATTATGTCTAAGTAAATGAAAGGATTTTAATAAAACTTTAGAATGCGATTTGTTAAAGAACATAGTTTATTTTGCCAATAAAAAAAAATGTAATTACGCATTATAGAAACCAAAAAATCACGATTTATTAGCGATATAAAACGTAAAAATTGGCCTAAGACTTTATTTTTTTACTAATTAATGTTATTAATAATCGATATTCTAGTACTGTATGTGCCGACTAAATTATATTTCTGATGCTTTATGTATTTTTTTCAGTCAAATGTATAAATATTAATGATAGATATAGGAGTCTGAAATTGACTCTGCGATGATTTTTCAGTAAACTAGTTGTGGGAGATTAATCACCACAAAGAAAACAAATAAGTTTTTGTAAATGTGTTACATGAAGTGTCAAAATGAAGGATTGATCTATTTTTTACATGTATTCACCAATGTCAGAGTATTACCTAAGATGGTAAATTAGGCGACTGAAATCTTCGATATTCGCGCGAAAACGTGAAATGGCTCTTAAAAGGGTGTTCTCTAATATCTTCAGCAATAAAAATAATGAAAAACACTTGCCTTTGAACTTTGTTTTGGTAATTATCTGACTGGTTTCGGAGTCTAACCGAGCTTATAAATAAATATTTATTTAGAAAAAGGCAACTGAAATAAACAGAGAAGCAAACTGGTAAACAAAAAAAAAGCCTCTTTGTAATTTAAATATTAGTTTATATTTAAATAATTCTTGTTTGGAAAGTTACAGCTGATATCTTTTCCGGGGCAAAATCGTAATTTTCCTAACACTTATCCCAATTTCTAGGACAAAATGTACTTAGTAAAAATAAAATCCAAAAAAGAAGAATTTCTTGCTTACAAAATACTAAAAAAGGCAGCCAAACATAAATTCTATCTACATCCACAAAGTAGAACTAAAACAAGCTGCAAAGTTATAATTTCCAGTCGATTTAAAATCTACGTGGATTCAGGTCACAGTGCTCAGGTACAGGCGAGTACAAAGCGAGAACAGCGTGCTCAAATATGATTACGATGAACGTTTTGTCGTGAATTATACCTTTTTTAACATCACATGCCGCGGAAGTTAGGGTTATAGACGCGGAGTTCGACTTTTAAAAACGATTTTTATGTTATTAAAGTCGCGTTTCTAAGCGTCAGTGCTAGATATAAATTGTGAATTTATTTGACAATTCTTATATTCTTTGAATATTCTTTGAATTCTGATGTTTACGTCTTCTTTAGTTTGAACATTTGCCGTTTTCGATAATATTGTCTGTTCTGTGTTATATGTTTTGTGTGTGTGTAATATTGTGTGTTATGTATATGATAAAAGTATAAACACACACACAAAGGGAATTAGTAACACATTCTGTTTCAACTTTATGTCTTACAACTTTTTCCAACAACTAGTGTTTGAATAACACTTTTTTAAAATTACACTTTAGTAAGTGTAATTCCGGCCCTAGTTTAGGCCATGGTACGGAGCGAGAGGACATGGGCAGCCGTCACCTCCTTCTACGAAGCAGTAATGCTCGCGAAGGAGGAGGCGGGACGGTTGAGGGAAAGGCAAGTTTCGCGCCCTCTCGCCCCTAGCCGCCGCAGAAGACGCCCAGGGCGTCGGGAATCCCGGGCGGATTTCCGGCCACCGTAGGCGCGGGCTTGCGGACGGTGAGCAATGGGTAGCTCACCGTCCGGTAAGGACCAGGCCCGGGTCGACGGCGCGTTGTATTCCACGCGCGCCTAAATGAGATGTCGACAGCACATAGGTAGGGGTCCACTAGGGCCGATGCCTGCCGGGGTCGCGGGAAGGTACTTATGGCACCGAGGTCCCCGCAACACAGGCAACAGAAAGGAATACGGGTGGGTTTTAGTCAGTAAGAGTCTGACACACCCTCCCGCTCCGCCCAGAGCGGGAGAAGTTATTTGATGATTTCCCACCCTCAAAAAAAAAAAAAGGAAGTGTAATTGAAAAACCCATCAACGAAAATTTAAGTTATGAAATTAACCTCAATTATCAATTTATTTATTGGATCTCCAACATAAACTACACAATTACTTGCAAGTATACATAGGATAGGGACAAATACAAGTGTGCGCTTCCAATTATAGGAAACCACATCATTCACTTATAATCTAGGTATTTACATAATTTGATAAGGTAAAAAATCTAAATAAATCCAAATACATTACACGAAGATAATACAAAGGAAACAAGTTGAATTACGTAAAGTAGTAGCCAATACTAATGATGAAAATGCACAAAAAAAATGGAAAACATCTTTAAGGTGATTTTAAATTCGAATTTCGGGTTAAATCATGCCAATAATCAAATTAACGCATTTAATTTGCAAGTGGCATCACAAATTGACATCCACATGGTACATTTACTGATACATTTGTTTACATTTTTAACCGCCTTCAAAAAAGCAGGAGGTTCTCAATTCGGTTGTATCGTTTTGTATTTGTTATCTCAGAAATCCGTCGTTTATAAACCGATTTGGAAAAATCTTTTTTTATTTAAAAGGATATACTTCCAGATTGGTCCCATTTTTATCAAAATTCAGCTCTAATGATGTGGAATCGAGTAACTCCTCAAATAATATAGACATACATAATTAGTGATTTTTATATTTTTCACCGATTGGTCCCATTTTTATCAAAATACAGCTCTGATGATGTGGAATTGAGGGAGCTCTTCAAATATTATAGGCATATTAAAAAAAAATGGTACTGATCAAAATGGTACCTTTAAACTGGTCTGATGATGAAGCCAGAAGGCAAACACCGGAACTCCATAATAAAACAATGTATCATAGCTGTGTTTGGGCTTATTGGAATTGTTATGAGAGGACTCTGATTATAAATGATTTCTAAACGACTTAAAAAAAATAAGGAGGTTCTCAATTCGTCTTACATGATATTATTACTAAGTTTTCCAAGAATCAGTCAGCTATCGTTCTGCCAGAATGCAAAACTTTCCTAACTTGATCTGACGAGCACCGTACCTATGTATAAAAATATATGTAGCTACGTTTTTCTAATTTGCCACAAACAGCTGACCAATGAAGAGACACCTGAAGATGAAAAGACGAACTTACGTTTGTCTTTTTAGCTTACGCTCAAATAAATTAATATTAAACAAAACACTAAAAAGTTAAATTTAAGTTTAATTTAAGGTAATAGTTTGAGCCAAGCGTCGTCTAGTCTGGGGACGGCTAAAGAAAACGTCAAACAGATGAGGCTTATACCTAGCAATAATTAATGTTTGCTATTGCCGTCCCCGACTCGACGACGCTTGGCTCAAACTATTACTTAAATTTATATTAAACTGAAAGGGCCCAATACGTATTATTTTGTTAGTTTTTAGATGTTTTTGTAAGTGTCGGGGTTTTTTTTAATTTAACTTTTATTACCTACTTTTTAAACTTTATATATTACTGGTAGGTCAGACTCGCCGCCATCGATAGGTACGTACCTCGCCGAAATCTGCGCCCCTGTAGGTATTTTTCCCAAAGTGAAGGTACTTACTAATTTACCCTCATTTCTCTTTCCTTCTCCATCACCAGACCCTGATCACCGATGACAGACACACAAACACACACACACACACACACACACACACACACACACACACACACACACAGACAGCCAGACACGTCAAACTTATAACACCCCGCCGTTTTTGCGTCGGGGGTTAATAAAACAAGTCGACTTAAAGTTTTTATTAACATGACGCAAAACATCACCTAGGTAACAAATAATAATGGTAGGTAAGTTTGATTACATGTATAAAAGAAGTGTTATTATTGAAATGTAACTTTTAACCACTAAACAATAAAAAAAAATCGGAGATGACGTTATTCTCATAAAATAATATACGGGCACAACTCATTTGTTTATGAACCGATTATTAAATTCTTACATTTGGTAGAGGAAGCTTGCGCGGTGGTCCCATATAAATTGTATTAACTTTGCTCGGGTATTTTTGAGTTAGCTTCAATAATGCGTATTTAATCCACTCGGTGTATGTTGATGATGTTAAAAAACTTCCAATGACTGTGTCTTCCTGTAATAGCAAGTAGTGGTATACGAATTAGTGGAGTAGGTACCACAAATAAAAAGTGAAAAATAAAAAAATGTTTTTTACAAAAAAAACTTCCATATAAAAACGCTAAAAAGAGAAAAATAACTTTAATTATGCAAGTCGGTGTCTTTGCTGTGACTGTGTGTGACTTCCGAAATACTTTTGGAAAACACATACGTATTACTATTATTCTTTGTTTAAGTTAATTGTGATCTTTTTAGCAGCAGCTATGAGTAATTTTTCCGGTCCCACAGTGGAACGAATGTATGGGAGCGGTTGGACGTAGACATGTCCGAAAAAAAAGAGTAAAATTATGCCAAACTAATGATGCCATCTTATTCGATTACTTAATGCCTTCATAACTTGTGGTGATGAATTTCTTCATAACTCCCATATTTCGGGAGTAATTTGAGAAAATGTGAAATTTTACTATGAAAATGAGTGTATCGAGCTCTCTCCCTCCTGATTCCGGGCTTGTTTCAAGTAGCGGTCTCTAATATCATAATGCTAATACTAAGAGCTATATTTAATACTAAGACACATAGTGCGCCAAATGTGCACTTTCTGGGATAAAGAGTGATGTTTATTTTATAACACAATTTTTTTATTTTTTGTTTATTTTGTTGATTAAAACCGTTTTTCTAAAGGTTTACCTTATTACAATAACATTTCTGAGCAGCCAATTAGAGAAGATATAAGCTAATTAGGATATATAATTAGGGACTTAAGGTTTACATATAAAACTGATGCACTAATGATTACTGATAAGAACATTGCTATTATTTAATTACTAAATGGCTCTTAATACACTAATTTAGCATGCATCATTTACTAATTATCACAATAACTAATTACCTTGCAATATTTAACAAAGGATACCTGGGATACCTGGATTTTATATAAATAGGTCACTATTAGTAACTTTAAAATCAGTGTTGATTTACACCTCGTTGTATCCAAGCTAATCTCGCAATGTATTTTCCAAATTTTAATACAAATCTTGATATTCACGTTGCTTTATGCGCACGCGCACATAAAGATTTACGCGACTTTAACTATTTGTTCAGTGTTTTAAAAGATAACAGTTGTGTTCAGTTATGTGAAAGTGCTGAAACAAGTTTAAAAGACTGGTGTCGTCGATTTTGCTACCGCATTTATGCAAAATGGACACAGTCTGGAAGAAGCACAGATAAGTTTCGGAAGAAACATGAGATTTGGCTACAGGCTGCAATTCAATGGCCGGAATTACAGAATGAAAATATGGAACCTTCTACAGAAAATATAAGTGACGTCATCGAGCCCATAATTTCTCCTGCTAAATCTGATGCTTCAACTTGTACACATCCTAGTCCTCGTAAATCTTTTGAGGACCTTAGTAACCGGCAAAAAAGAAGACGCACTGAAGATAGTCTTTCATGCAGCAGTAGCAGCGCTGAAATTATGTTTTCGGCCGAAAGGGCGCTTCAAAAGGCAGGACAAAGCGATACAGCTTATGTTATGAAATACTTGACGGAGAATCCAGAAGAGGCCTCAAAAATCAAAGCCTTCATTGAAGGTAAATCAATTCAGGTACGGGAAATATCCCCTTTGAAGGCATTGGCTCTTTATGTATCGATGAACTTATCGAAATGGCGCTATAACACTCTTCGGGATTTCAACACTCAAGAAGGAGCTCTTCAATACCCGAGTTACTACATGTTGGTTAAAGAAAAAATTAAGTGCTATCCGGCCAAAGAAGATCTCACAGTTACAGAGAGCTCTGCAAAAATCAAATTACAAGCCTTGATGGATTTAACCTCAAGAAGACTTATTAGGTCGTTAGAAACCCCTGTTGATCCCAATCAACAGCTCGTATTGACCAGCAAATGGGGTTTTGACGGATCATCTAGCCAAAGCATTTATCATCAAAGGACGAGTGAAGATGAGCAAATCGATCTTGCTAGTAATTTTATGATTAGTCTTGTACCACTGCGGCTCGTCTCAAAAGGTGTAACAATTTGGGAAAACGAGCGACCATCTTCCACTTCATTTTGCCGGCCAATATTGTTTAAGTTTATAAAGGAAACCAAAGAAAATGTGCAGAGAGAGATGGCTGAAATCGAAGCAGAGATTAAAGCCTTAACTCCATCCACCATCACTGATGGAATTAGTGTCAAACACCAACTGCTGTTGACAATGATTGATGGTAAAATTCATTCCATTATATCCAATACAGCAGCTTCAGTGTGTGACATATGCAAGGCTTGTCCTAAAGAAATGAATAATTTAGAGTTAATCAAAGATAAACACGCAAACGAGGACATGTATAAATATAGCTTAAGCACCCTTCACGCTTGGATTCGCTCAATGGAATGCTTATTACACATTTCCTACAAATTAGACATAAAATCATGGCAAGTAAGGGGTGATATAGCAAAAAGGCAAGTTGATGACAGGAAGAAAAGAGTTCAAGAGGCTGTAAGAAGAGAAACGGGCTTACTTCTCGATGTTGTGAAACAAGGCAGTGGATCCACCAACAATGGCAACTCGGCAAGGAGATTTTTTGAAAACTACACTAAATCTGCTGAACTGACCGGAATAGATGCTATGCTTTTAAGAAAAATCTGTGTGATCTTGCAGTGTATTTCATCAGGAGAGAAGATCAACGTAACTAAATTCCGAGAGTTCTGCTTTGATACTGCTAAGCTTTACGTGGAGTTATACCCATGGTATTATATGCCTTCTTCACTTCATAAAATTTTAATGCATGGGCCAGACATAGTTCAGAACATGTCAATTGTGCCCATTGGTTTTCTATCCGAAGAGGCATCTGAGGCTAGAAATAAAGATTTTAGAAAATATAGAGAGGGGCATTCTCGAAAGCATAGCAGTATCTCATGCAATGAAGATATTATGCACAATCTTTTACTGTCTTCTGATCCACTTGTTACAAGTATCCGTCCAAAAGGAAATAAGTTTGTAAAAAAATCTTCTATTAAGGAATTTTATGAGCTTACGGATTCTGAGAAAAGTGATATCGAATTTGTTAACATAAATGATTTAGCGGACATCGATTCTGAATTTGAATTAATTGATGATGATGATGATGACGAAGATAATTAAATGATGTTATTGTTTTAAAATGTGTAACTTAGTAAATTAGAGCTTACATCTTAATTATTTATTGTACTTTTAATGAAACTAGGTAATTTATTATCAACTTACTTAAAAGTCATACTCTCATCAGTTCTTGTGAATATTTTTGTTAATATATATTTCTGTATATATATAATATATTTATAGACCTCTTAATAAGTCTGTCTGCGGTTTAAAGTAAATACAAATGGGGAAAAAACGTTTTTTTTTTTAAATTTTCATTTCCTTTTATCCCAGAAAGTGCACATTTGGCGCACTATGTGTCTTAGTATTAAATATAGCTCTTAGTAATAGCATTACGATATTAGAGACCGCTACTTGAAACAAGCCCGGAATCAGGAGGGAGAGAGCTCGATACACTCATTTTCATAGTAAAATTTCACATTTTCTCAAATTACTCCCGAAATATGGGAGTTATGAAGAAATTCATCACCACAATTTATGAAGGCATTAAGTAATCGAATAAGATGGCATCATTAGTTTGTCATAATTTTACTCTTATTTTTCGGACATGTCTACGGCCAACCGCTCCCATACATTCGTTCCACTGTGGGTCCATGAGTAAAAATAAATAAACCACTTTATGATAGGGTATTGCAACGCCAAACGCCAATTCTCCAATTAACAGAACTTGTATTTAGCCTTTTGTGGACTTTGGCACATTTAACTCGTTACCTACTCGACAAGATCTTGTAAGTTTGTATGTTTTATCACTTGTGTGGATTACGTCATTGACACAATTGGCGGTGTCATTTACATCGAAGGTACTTTGATAAGATTCTGATTAGCGTTTTCACAGGCCGATTGTACACAATTACTGTATAATTACAACAAGTGGGTTTATCGATCAGTAAATGATAGCAATGTTAAGTAAGTCTATTGACGACAGCAAATGCGATTCGTTATCAGATTAACTGTTCGGTATCAAAATAAAACATCCACACCTTGATAAATAAAGTGTTTGTACAAACCTACTTACAGAAAATAAAATCATTTCATTTCAAATAAAACACAAAGTATCTATAAAGCATTTAATAAAATATCAGTGTTTCTATAATTAATTTAGACAAATAATGCGGTACGGTTTTTTTTTTCTTTATTTGAACACAGTGTTATAAATGGACAAAAAAAAATGTGGAATTTACAACAAAAAAACTGTGTTATGAATGATGACGTGGCAAAAATACGATAATGTTTATTCCAGAAGATTTACCTACTTTGATAATTGACATAATAAACGTATTGAATGTGCTTCACATTCATTATTGACCTATATCTAATATCAAATAGGAAGTTTTGCCCTTGAAGATATCAAGTGTAGTAAAATCAAAGATATTGACTGTTCACGTGGCTATAACTCATAAAAGTTCGGTGGACAAAATCGAAACATCAATAAGTTGATTACTGTTACTATTTACTTAGACCTTTTAATTTCTTGGTCTTTCTAGAACTTTTAACAACATTCCATTATCACTTACAAAAGACGAGCCAGTGATAGCTTTAGATTTATCACTAGCTAGAAACAGAACAAGATCAGCTATTTCTTCAGGAACAGAAATTCTGTCCAGCGCTGTCATGTCCTGCATGTGTTTGTAAATAGCTTCTTGCATGTCTCCGCTTGCACCCATATTTTCAATGATATCGGTTCGTACCGGTCCTGGATTCACAACGTTCACTCGTACTCCACTTGCCGCTAGTTCTTGTGCAACAGCTCTTGTGAAATGATCTAGACCAGCCTTCGAAGTACTGTATGAAAAAGTTTCCTTTGCCAGTACTCGGAGTGCAGCAACGCTTGATATATTGACGATGTTACCTTTGGTCTTCACAAGGTGAGGAGCAGCAAGGTGAGTCAAGTAAACTACTGAGCGCAGGTTTGTCGACATTACTTGATCAAATACTGCCATAGCATGGTCGGCTAGAATACCTGCTGACTGGCCTATGCCAGCATTGTTTATCAGAATATCCAAATTTCCGAATTTGCTCAAAGTTTCACTGACAATTCTTTTGACATCTGCATCTTTAGAGACGTCAGCCACTATCACTAAAGGGTTACCACATTTCTTCGCGACGTTGTCCAGTTTCGCCTTGTTCCTTCCTACTATAGCGACCTTGGCACCTTCTTCAGCAAACTTGATAGCTGTAGCTGCTCCAATACCAGAGCTGCCACCAGTCACGATAACCACTTTGTCTTGAAAACTCATGTTTATGCACCAACTCTAAATTTAATACTGGCTTTTTGTTGCAACTATGGTTATTTAATACAAGACAATCTAATCTTAAATATATTCAGTGATAAACAGTGACGCACGATTGATAAATATAATTAATTTTGAGTTAACGGAATCTCTAAACGAAGGTCGTGCGATCACAACAACACTAGCCGACGAACTATAGACGACGTTGATTATACGTGGATTATATACTCTATCGGTAGCTTGATGGAAATATCACAGGCCAACACGTACAGACAGAAGGTAAAGTCCTATCATCGCAAATACTAAACACTGTGAGGACTTTTTTTAAGTTAACAAGTGAAGACACATTTCTGTATTAATTTGATAATACCCATTGGAAAAAATCGAATTGTCGTGTAAAATCGTTATGTATTGTAAAATCATGATTTGAAAAAGTGTGTTATGAAATTTTATTGTCTGACACAGCAGATAGTCGGGATAATAATTTTGAAGATTTATATTTTTAGTAACCCTAATTAACATTTTATAAAATAAAAATAAATAAATTATTTTATAATTATTCTATTTTTAATTATTATTTTAGAACCATATATTTCAATTAATACCTTCATTGAACAATCTATACCTTTAGTGGCATACGTTACTACGCGGATGGAGTAGTGAAGCATGCTTTGAAGCATTCATAAATCTCTTATTTTTCAAGGGCACGGTACAAGCACAACATTATATAACTTTTTTGAATGAATGAAAGAAATTATCTTGGCCTACTTCTTCTAATTATTTATTAATATTAAGGTTGGTATAAAATTACTGTACATAAAATACTATAGCCATTTATTTATAGGAACTAAAATCGATTTCATCCGTAGGTTTTAACATTACTTCAAAATCACTCACAAAAGACGAACCAGTGATGGCTCTATAATAGCTTTGTCACTAGCTTGAAACAGAACAAGGTCAGCTATTTCTTCAGGAACAGAAATCCTGTCCAGAGCTGTCATTATCTGCATATGTTTGTAAATAGCTTCTTCAAGTTCTCCTGTTGCACCCATATTTTCAATGATATCAGTCCGCACTGGTTCTGGGTTCACAATGTTTACACAAACTCCACTTGGAGCTAGTTTCTGTGCAACAGATCTCGAGAAATGATCCAGTCTTGCCTTCGATGTGTTGTATGAAAAAGTGTCCTTTCCAACTACTCGGAGTCCAGCAACGCTTAATAATATCATTTTTAAGAGTACATAATACCTCAGCGCCGCCACTCTTTATCTCGCTCGCACGCTACTGGCGGTTACGCGAGCATGCGAGGCAGGGCGGCAGGGCGAAGGTTCTAAGGCGCTGATAGTTTCATAACTTCTTTTTACGGTGAAAATAATGGTAATTTAAAAATATAAAAACATAGTATTTGCGATAGCTAGCGGTTTATTGTTCGGTTTGGAGGTACGAGTTTGTATTTTTTTTCCTATGGAATTAAAATATTTTATGGAATCGTGGTTTCGTCAAAAATTCCTCGAATTTTCCATATTTATTCCAAAATTAATTCTGCAGTATTTTCGATATAACGGAGGATAATGTTAAGTAATTTGAGGTATTGTAGACTCTTGAGGTAAAATTAATAATTATGTAGTACAGATAATTATGTAATTTACGAAATAATGACGAATTAACAAAAAACACGTCATGATGAATTGGTAAAAAGTGGTATCTATGAACATTGATGTAAAAAACCAAAGATATGCAAGTTTTTCAAATGCTGGCATTATTAAAAAGTCACTTCGATTATCTTAACAAAAGCCAAACATCAGAAAATTAAACTTTAAACCCATTCATATAAAGTGGCTTTTTGAACAAAATATTAAACAGTATCACCTCAAACTTTGGTTTTGATAATCACATATTCCAATGTTAAACCAACCCAAAAATAAAGCGGTTTTTTTTAATATAAAATATAGGTAACCATAATCTGACTTTTTAAAAGCAGGACTGCAAAAGAAACAACAACAATTATTGAAACACACTTAAACAATTTATTTAGGCACATTAAAATTATTAGTATCAAGCAACTTTCAACATTGTTCCATTATCACTTACAAATGACGAACCAGTGATTCCTTTAGCTTTGTCACTAGCTAGAAACAGGACAAGGTCAGCCATTTCTTCAGGATCAGAAACTCTGTTTAGGGCAGTCATGTCCAGCACTGATTTCACAAAAGCTTCATGCATTTCTATGGGGACACCCATATTTTCCATGAAATCAGTCCGAACTGGTCCTGGGTGTACCATGTTTACACGAACTCCACTTGAAGCTAGTTCCTGAGCCACTGCTCTCGAGAAATGATCTAGACCAGCCTTCGAGGTACTATATGAAAAAGTTTCCTTTCCTAGTGCTCGGAGTGCAGCAATGCTTGATATATTGACGATGTTACCTTTGGTCTTCACAAGGTGAGGAGCAGCAAGATGTGTCAAGTAAACTACTGAGCGCAGGTTCGTCGACATAACTTGATCAAATACTGCCATAGCATGGCTGGCTTCAATACCTGCTGACTGGCCTATGCCAGCATTGTTTAACAGAATATCCAATTTTCCGAATTTGCTCAAAGTTTCACTGACAATTCTTTTGACATCTGCATCTTTAGAAAGGTCAGCCACTATCACTAAAGGATTACCACATTTCTTTGCGACGTTGTCCAGTTTCGCCTTATTCCTTCCTACTATAGTGACCTTCGCACCTTCTTCAGCAAACTTGATGGCTGTAGCTGCTCCAATACCAGAGCTGCCGCCAGTCACGATAACCACTTTGTCTTGGAAACTCATGTTCATGCGCCAAATACGAATTTAGTAATGCTTTTTTGTTGCAACTACAGTATATTTAGTGATAAACAGAGATGCACGATCGATAAATATAATTAATTTTAAGATAAGCCGTATCGCCGAAACGAGGCCGACCGATCACAATAACATTAGCCGATGCACTATAGACGTTGATTATGCGTCGATTATATATGTATATACTCATTCGGTGACTTGTTATAAGGTAAAGTCTTATCATCGCAACTAAAGCACATAGATTGCCTTATACTAATATTACAAAGAGAAAATATTTGAATTTTTGTCTGTTTATTCGTTAAATGGACTCTAAAACGACTAAACTGGTACTACTAAAGGTTGATTATGTACGAGTATCATAATTTGTAAATTCCTAATTAAATTATTCGGAGCTTTCGTTTAGAAGTTACGACGGGTATAAAAATGCTAAAAGTAAGAAAAATGCCGTGCTGTGAGCGAACAGGCATACGCTTAGTCTATTAGTTACCTACACACATTTTATTTTTTGTGGATTGACAAATAGGATTTACTACTTCTGATCCCGGTAGTACGTGCCCATGGGCTATTTTCCAACATCCACGCGGGCGACGCCGCGAGCAAAAGCTAGTTGTATCATAAACTAACAAATTCTTGTAACAACAAGTTAATTGCCTTCTTGCTTATCAATTGCTGCAAAAGTCAGGACAATGGTCAGTGTTATAACCAAATCATAAACTCCAAAGTGAAATCGACTGCAAGCTACGGAAAGGTTATGTTGAAATTCTCTGTAGCCGCTATTGTTATATCTGTCTATTCTCCATCTTCCGTGGTATTGACATTGCCGAACTATGTAAATAAATATGATCTTCGTGGATGTAGGCTGTCTTTATTACCTGTGATTAGTAAACCACTTATTTTTCGTGTCATTTGCATCGTATAATATAACAAGGTTTTAAAAAATACGATTAATGTTTCGATAGGCCATCGTTACCACAGAGTATGGATTCATACGTGTTGCGTCCAACACGATAAAATTGTGTTTTTATAAAAAAAAAACGAAGCATAAGCATAATCAGCCTATAATGGTATCACTTCTGGGACACAGGCCTACTCTCGGTGAGAGGGAGTGGGCCGTAATCCACCACGCGGGCCCAGTGCGGGCACATGTCTTCGAATTCTTGGTTCTAGGACATACCGGTTCCCTCATGATGTATACCTTCACTGTTTTGTCAGCAGTGGTGATGAAATAATTAACAAAGGTTAAAGCGCCTGTCTAGATTCGAATCTAGGATCTACAAACTCGTAAGTCACGACCGTTGCCACTAAACTACCACAACTCTCAAAAAAAGAAAGCCTACGTACAATCGTTTAATTCTATTATTAATCTAATCTGTGGTCTTTCAGGTAAGTTATTGTTTGATGTCAACACAGGTGAAGGAAGACACATTTCTTGTGTCAGTGTGTTATGAAATTTTATTGTCTGACACAGCAAATAAATACGAGTCGGGATAATTATTTAGAAGATTTTTATTTTTAATAACCGTAATTAAAATTAAAATAAATTAACATCGAATAGCATAATTATTTTAGAACAATCTATTTCAATTAAGACCTTCATTGAACTATCTGTACCTTTAGCTTGATTGCATATATTGATGTATAATTGCATTGCACAGGTGTGAGTACTTTGTATAATAGAGCTACCATTTACCGGTTAAATTGTCATTGACTTGAATGGGCCCTGGCGGCTGAGAGTATGTCATGCTCACTCAGATGGCTCGCTGATGGTGGCGCGTGTGTTGGATCACTTAGCTCCCTTCAAAATGGCTGAATGGTGCTGATCCATGCGTCATGCTCGTGAACGGGTGCCGTCAGTTGGGACTGGTCACCTCTTAGCTTCCTCGGCTTATTTGTAATTATTTTATTTTGAAATTGTTATTTTTTGTTTATTTTGCTACTATGAACGCGTTTTTTTTTTACATCGTCCTCACATTTAGTTATAAATTCAACATTATTTATACTAATCTTTATGTGAGTTTTTCCCCCGTTCTTCTCCATAGGTACCTACTACGCTTTGGAATGGGCAACTAACTTCATATTTCTAACTGAGCGACTCCTTGACAATTTAAAAGTGCCTGTAAATGGTTTAATTAAAATAAATGCTTTGAGTTTGAGTTTGAGTTTAATAATCTAGACCTGCCTTCGATGAGCTGTATGAAAAAGTGTCCTTTCCAACTTCTCGGAGTCCAATAACGCTTGATATAATCGTTCAGATTCCATAACACCTCAGCGCCACCAATCTTTATCTTAATCGCACACTACTGCTCGCGGCTACGAGATCAAGACACACACAGCAGTAGGGCGAAGGTTCTCAGGCACCGATAGTTTAGTTAATTTCTTTTTACGGTGAAAATAATGATTAAAATATAGAAAACATATTACTTATCTGCGAATACCAGCGGTTTATTGTTCGGTTTGGAGGTAACTTTTTATTTTTTTCTGTCGAGAAAATTGTATGCAATCCTGTTTTCGTCAAATATTAATCCTCAACTTTACCATATACTTATTACAAAATGAATGCTGCACTATTTTCGATAACAGAAGGTCATGCTTTTTTTTTTGGGTGGGAAATCATTAAATAACTTCTCCCGCTCTGGGCGGAGCGGGAGGGTGTGTCAGACTCTTACTGACTAAAACCCACCCGTATTCCTTCTTGTTGCCTCTACGCTTTGGAATGGGCAGCTTCATATTTCTAACTAACCGACTCCTTGACAATTCAAAAGTGCCTGTAAATGGTTTAATTGAAATAAATGCTTTGAGTTTGAGTATAATAATCTAGACCTGCCTTCGATGTGCTGTATGAAAAAGTGTCCTTTCCAACTTCTCGGAGTCCAATAACGCTTGATATAATCTTTCAGATTCCATAACACCTCAGCGCGACCAATCTTTATCTTACTCGCACACTACTGCTCGCGGTTACGAGAGCAAGACACACACGGCAGTACGGTGAAGGTTCTCAGGCGCCGATAGTTTAGTTAATTTCTTTTTACGGTGAAAATAATGATTAAAATATTGAAAACATATTACTTATCTGCGAATACCAGCGGTTTATTGTTCGGTTTGGAGGTAACTTTTTATTTTTTTTTCTGTCGAGAAAATTGTATGCAATCCTGTTTTCGTCAAATACTAATCCTCAACTTTACCATATACTTATTACAAAATGAATGCTGCACTATTTTCGATAACAGAAGGTCATGCTTTTTTTTTTGGGTGGGAAATCATCAAATATCTTCAGATTCGGAGGGTGTGTCAGACTCTTACTGTCTAACACCCACCCGTATTCCTTCCTGTTGCCAGTGTTGCGGGGGCCTCGGTGACCCATAAGTACCTTCCCGGGATTCCGGCAGAAGGTCATGCTAAGCAATTTGAGGTATGGTACACTCATAAGGTAAAATTTATAATTATGTAGTACAGATAATTATGTAGTTTACGAACTAATGATGAATTGACAAAAAATATGTCATGATGAATTGGCAAAAAATATGTCATGATGAATTGGCAAAAAAGTGGTATCTATGAACATTGATGTAAAAACCCACGATACGCAAATGCTAACAGTATTATAAAAGTCGCCTCGATTAAAAAAACAAAAGACAAACATCACAAAGTTAAACTTTAAACCCATTCATATAAAGTGGCTTCTTGAAAGAAATTTTAAAAAAGTATCACCACATTGATTTAGATAATCACAATTTCCAATTTTAAATCAACCCATAAATATAAAGTTGTTTTTGTTAACAAAATATAAAATATAGGTAACCTTAATGTAACATGTTTTAAAAGCGGGATTGCAAAAGAAACAATAACAATTATTGAAACACACAACCATTTATTTAGGCACATCAAAATTATTAGTATCAGCAACTTTTAACAATACTCCATTATCACTCACAAATGACGAACCAGTGATTGCTTTAGCTTTGTCACTAGCTAGAAACAGGACAAGGTCAGCTATTTCTTCAGGCTCAGAAGTTCTATTTAGGGCTGTCATATCCAGCACTAACTTCATAAATGTTTCATGCATTTCCACGGGGACACCCATATTTGCCATGAAATCAGTCTGAACTGGTCCTGGATTCACAATGTTTACACGAACTCCACTTGAAGCTAGTTCCTGTGCCACTGCTCTCGAAAAATGATCTAGACCAGCCTTCGAAGCACAATATGAAAAACTTCCCTTTGCTAGTACTCGGAGTGCAGCAACGCTTGATATATTGACGATGTTACCTTTGGTCTTCACAAGGTGAGGAGCAGAAATATGTGTCAAGTAAACTACTGAGCGCAGGTTCGTCGACATAACTTGATCAAATACTGTCATAGCATGGTCGGCTTGAATATCTACTGAGGTGCCTATGCCAGCATTGTTTATCAGAATATCCAATTTTCCGAATTTGCTCAAAGTTTCACTGACAATTCTTTTGACATCTGCATCTTTAGAAAGGTCAGCTACAAGCACTAAAGGATTTCCACATTTCTGTGCTACTTTGTTCAGTTTCAGCTTGTTCCTTCCTACTATAGCGACTTTAGCACCTTCTTCAGCAAACTTGATAGCTGTAGCTGCTCCAATGCCAGAGCTGCCGCCAGTCACGATAACCACTTTGTCTTGGAAACTCATGTTCATGCGCCAAATACGAATTTAGTACTGCCTTTTTGTTGCAACTACAGTGTATTTACTGATAAACGCACGATCGATAAATATAATTAATTTTAAGATATGCCGAATCGCCTAAACGAGGCCGACCGATCACAATAACATTAGCCGATGCACTATAGACGTTGATTATGCGTCGATTACGTATGTATATACGAGTACTCATCCGGTGACTTGTTATAAGGTAAAGTCTTATAATCGCCACTAAAGCACATAGATTGCCTTATCTATACTAATATTACAAAGAGAAAATATTTGATTTTTTGTCTGTTTATTCGTTAAATGGACTCTAAAACGACTAAACTGGTACTACTAAAGGTTGATTATGTATCATAATTTGTAAATTCCTAATTAAATTA
This sequence comes from Atethmia centrago, assembly GCA_905333075.3. Classification (NCBI taxonomy): domain Eukaryota; kingdom Metazoa; phylum Arthropoda; class Insecta; order Lepidoptera; family Noctuidae; genus Atethmia; species Atethmia centrago. The sequence goes on from HG995376.1 coordinate 22,846,690, forward strand.
TTCGAATCGGAGCTTCCGTTTAGAAGTTACGACGGGTTTAAAAATGCTAAAAGTAAGAAAAATGCCGTGGTGTGAGCGAATAGTCATACGCTTAGTCTATTAGTTACCTACACACATTTTATTTTTTGTGGATTGACAAATAGGATTTACTACTTCTGATCCCGGTAGTACGTGCCCATGGGCTATTTTCCAACATCCACGCGGGCGACGCCGCACGGTGGATCGAAAATCGGCTGTAGAAGACATAGGATCTCGATTTCTTAAATGTTATTTTTTTGCTGGAAATGACTTCTGCTGATCATTACTGTTCTATAAAATGTCATATGAAGTAATTGTGTGCACAAATGGAAGAGTTATAGTGTAATTTACAATAATTTTTATGCTTAGACCAAAACATTCTAAGAAATCACAAAGTCGTATTACCTACTTATTTGAAATGACATGGTAATTATGAATTACGTAATACGTAATCTTGTCTAATGCCTCAAGTCCACATCAGCTAATGATTAATAAAACTTAATACCTATATACCTAGTTAAAAGGATACGTACCAAAATAATTTGGGGTACTCGCTAATTTAGCAATTAGTGCAGGATTAACTTAATGAAAGTAATTAGATAAATGTGATACCATCATTAGTCAATAACAATAAATAGTCAAACATTGGATTCACAACTTCTGTTCATTTAGAGCATTTCTAATACTAACATCTATCCTACCGTGTCTTTTTACTCAGTGATCGTGAATAATGGAAAGCATTATTACAAATTTGGATTTGTTTGTTATTCTGAGCAATCAGGATGCTTCGTCTTTCGATCATGAAATATTGTTCAACACACTTGTTATTCGACTGGGCTCTAGCCTTTCAGATGAAGACAGTGTTACCGTGAAAGAATTTTGTCGAAGATTTACACGGGCAGTTCAAAAGAGATGGTTACGATCCCACAGGAAAAGTGAAGTTTTTAGACGTGATTACAGTAATTGGCTTGAGGCAAATATTGACTGGCCAAACTGCGTGCAAACCAATTTGCTCATTCAAGAATCAATAAGTGAAAATATTTCTACTGAACCTGTACCTGAACCTGTACCATCAACTTCAACAATGAAATCAACTTCAACGATGACAAAAAGATCTCGAAAGCCGTTTGCAGATCTAAGTAACAAGCAGAAGAAGAGACGATGTGATGAACATATAGGCGATGACCCTAATGAAGTAGCTTATTCAGCTGCAGCACTTTTGAAAGGAGGTGGTCGTGAGGATATTGCATCTGTTATTGAACATATGCTCTAAAATCCAGAAGCAGCAGCAAAAGTCAAGGAAATGTTGAACAACCCAGCTCCTTCAACAATATTTTCACCAGAAAAAGCACTGGGTTTGCTACTTTCATTAAAACTATCGAAATGGCAATATATCACATTAAGGGAAACGACTATTCGAGAAGGTTCAAAGCTGATATATCCGTCTTACTATAAAGTGCAAAAAGCTAAGCTACAGTGCTACCCTCCGAAGACATTTGTGACTGTAACGGATTCATCTGCTAAGATTGCACTACAAGCGTTACTAGATTTAACAGTGACCAGAATTTTTGAAACTATTCGTAGTCCTGATGCGATACAAGATAAACAATTGATATTAATATCAAAGTGGGGATTTGACGGTGCATCTAACCAAAGTAGATATAAGCAAAACATAGAGAGTGGTCAAGATGATTCCAGCATATTTATGACCTCTTTAGTTCCATTAAAGTTGACAGCTGATGGTGATACCGTATGGGTGAATCCAAAACCCTGCTCACCTAGGTATTTCCGTCCAGTCCAGTTTAGTTTTGTGAAAGAAACCAAAGACGTTGTCATTAATGAAAAAACTGCAATGGATAATGAAATTGAAGCTCTCGTTCCCTCAAAATGTCAAAGACATGAAATTAGTCACAAATTAATGATGACGATGATTGACGGCAAAATTTGTACATATCTGTCTGAAGCTAAGTCAAATGCGGCCTGCTACCTGTGTTTGGCTAAGCCTACAGAAATGAATAAGTTAGATGTCATTGCGTCAAAAACCATTTCTTCTGGTGTGTATGAGTTCGGATTATCATCACTTCATGCCCGCATTAATGTGATGGAATGTCTGCTACACATAGCGTATCGTCTCGACTTCAAAAAGTGGTCTGCAAGAGGAGAAGGTCATCAAGAGTTATTGCATTCACGAAAAAAACTCATTCAAGATCGATTCAAAGATGATCTCAACCTTTTGATTGACATCGTTAAGCAAGGATCAGGCACAACTAACGACGGGAACACAGCAAGGTGGTTTTTTGAATTTCCTGATAAAACTGCAGCGATCACTGGATTAGATGAAGACCTAATACGCAGATTTGCTGTGATTCTGCAAGCACATCACATCTGGAGAGATTGTAGACGTGCCGAAATTTAAAGAATACGCTAGAACAACCGCTGAAAAATACGTGTACGATTGGTACTACATGTCATCAACCGTCCACAAATTGCTGATTCACGGAGGGGACATAATTGCAGAAAATGCTATTGTACCAATTGGAAGTCTTTCGGAAGAAGCTTCAGAGGCCCGAAACAAAGACTTTAGGAGGTTCAGAGAACACCATTCGAGGAAAAAGAGTAGACAAGCATCAAACGAGGATATCCTCAATATGCTTATCGTCTCTTCTCATCCTCTAATTTCTTCCACAAGACCAAAATTAAATGCCCACAAGAGTCAGACATACTTTAAGGAAACAGTAGTACTACTGAAACTTCAGGATCAGGAAGCTCCAACAGAGTTCTTAGAAGTTATATCTATTGTAGAGCCTGATTCTGAAGTGGATTCTGATGGTGACGAAATATAAAATAAGTTGACTTTTATTGTTTATGTTAAGTTAGGTTAAGTTAATATTTTTTTTTAATAATTTGCTTTTATTTTTAATCATACAATAGTTTACCATTTATTGTTATTGATTATTGATCACGTTTATCTAATTACCCTCATTATGGTACGTATCCTTTTAACAGGTATATAGGTATTAAGTTTTATTAATCATTAGCTAATGTGGACTTGAGGCATTAGACAAGATTACATATTATGTAATTCATAATTACCATGTCATTTCAAATAAGTAGGTAATACGACTTTGTGATTTCTTAGAATGTTTTGGTCTAAGCATAAAAAAAAATTGTAAATTACACTTGGTATAGCCATATTTAAGCATTAAAATGTATCATATACTTTTTTTTTTAATTTTGAAGATTAAAAAAAAATCGCAAGTGATGCCGCGATATTAAGTATGTCAAAAATTCACAAATAAATAGTACTATAACAGTGTGCAAGGATGTAACGTCCAACCTTGCGATTCCAGAGATATCCTCATTTTTCATGTCAGCTCGATACATTTTTTTCTTATAAAAATTATAACTCTTCCATTTGTGCACACAATTACTTCATATGACATTTTATAGAACAGTAATGACCAGCAGAAGTCATTTCCACCAAAAAAAATAACATTTAAGAAATCGAGATCCTATGTCTTCTACAGCCGATTTTCGATCCACTGTGCGCCGCGGGCAAAAGCTAGTTGTATCATAAACTAACAAATTCTTGTAACAACAAGTTAATTGCCTTCTTGCTTATCAATTGCTGCAAAAGTCAGGACAATGGTCAGTGTTATAACTAAATCATAAACTCCAAAGTGAAATCGACTGCAAGCTACGGAAAGGTTATGTTGAAATTCTCTGTAGCCGCTATTGTTATATCTGTCTATTCTCCATCTTCCGTGGTATTGACATTGCCGAACTATGTAAATAAATATGATCTTCGTGGATGTAGGCTGTCTTTATTACCTGTGATTAGTAAACCACTTATTTTTCGTGTCATTTGCATCGTATCATATAACAAGGTTTTAAAAAATACGATTAATGTTTTGATAGGCCATCGTTACCACAGAGTATGGATTCATACGTGTTGCATCCAACAAGATAAAATTGTGTTTTTATAAAAAAAAAAAAAAACAAAGCATAAGCATAATCAGCCTATAATGGTATCACTTCTGGGACACAGGCCTACTCTCGGTGAGAGGGAGTGGGCCGTAATCCACCACGTGGGCCCAGTGCGGGCACATGTCTTCGAATTCTTGGTTCTAGGACATACCGGTTCCATCATGATGTATACCTTCACTGTTTTGACAGCAGTGGTGATGAAATAATTTACAAAGGGTAAAGCGCCTGTCTAGGTTCGAATCTAGGATCAACAAACTCGTAAGTCGCGACCGTTGCCACTAAACTACCACAACTCTCAAAAAAAGAAAGCCTACGTACAATCGTTTAATTCTATTATTAATCTAATCTGTGGTCTTTCAGGTAAGTTATTGTTTTAATTCAACACAGGTGAAGGAAGACACATTGCTTGTGTCAGTGTGTTATGAAATTTTATTGTCTGACACAGCAAATAGTCGGGATAATTATTTAGAAGATTTTTATTTTTAAAACCGTAATTAAAATTAAAATAAATTAACGTCGAATAACATAACTATTTTAGAACAATCTATTTCAATTAAGACCTTCATTGAACTATCTGTACCTTTAGCTTGATTGCACATATTGATGTATGCCTTGCACAGGTGTGAGTACTATGTATAATAGAGCTACCATTTACCGGTTAATATGTCATTGACTTGAATGGGCCCTGGCGGCTGAGAGTATGTCATGCTCACTCAGATGGCTCGCTGATGGTGGCGCGTGTGTTGGATCATTTAGCTCCCTTCAAAATGGTTGAGCAGAATGGTGCTGATCCATGCATCATGCTCGTGAACGGGCGCCGTCAGTTGGGACTGGTCACCTCTTAGCTTCCTCGGCTTATTTGTAATTATTTTATTTTGAAATGGTTTTTTTTTCTGTTTATTTTGCTACTATGGACGCATTTTTTTTTACATCGTCTTCACATTTAGTTTTAAATTCAAACATTATTTATCTTTATGTATAATTTAAAAGAGAGTCCATGGAGTTTCTTGCCCGTTCTTCTCCATAGGTACCCACCTTTTTTTTTTTTTTGGATGGGAAATCATCAAATAACTTCTCCCGCTCTGGGCGGAGCGGGAGGGTGTGTCAGACTCTTATTGACTAAAACCCACCCGTATTCCTTCTTGTTGCCTGTACGCTTTGGAATGGGCAGCTTCATATTTCTAACTAACCGACTCCTTGACAATTCAAAAGTGCCTGTAAATGGTTTAATTGAAATGAATGCTTTGAGTTTGAGTTTGATTATAATAATCTAGACCTGCCTTCGATGTGCTGTATGAAAAACTGTCCTTTCCAACTTCTCGGAGTCCAATAACGCTTGATATCATCGTTCAGATTCCATAACACCTCAGCGCCACCAATCTTTATCTTACTCGCACACTACTGCTCGCGGTTACGAGAGCAAGACACACACGGCAGTAGGGCGAAGGTTCTCATGCGCCGATAGTTTAGTTAATTTCTTTTTACGGTGAAAATAATGATTAAAATATAGAAAACATATTACTTATCTGCGAATACCAGCGGTTTATTGTTCGGTTTGGAGGTAACTTTTTATTTTTTTTCTGTCGAGAAAATTGTATGCAATCCTGTTTTCGTCAAATAGTAATCCTTAACTTTACCACTATACTTATTACAAAATGAATGCTGCTTTATTTTCGATAACAGAAGGTCATGTTTTTTTTTGGGTGGGAAATCATCAAATATCTTCAGATTCGGAGGGTGTGTCAGACTCTTACTGTCTAACACCCACCCGTATTCCTTCCTGTTGCCAGTGTTTCCGGGGCCTCGGTGACCCATAAGTACCTTCCCGGGACCCCGGCAGAAGGTCACGCTAAGCAATTTGAGGTATGGTACACTCATAAGGTAAAATTTATAATTATGTAGTACAGATAATTATGTAGTTTACGAACTAATGTTAAATTGACAAAAAATATGTCATGATGAATTGGCAAAAAAGTGGTATCTATGAACATTGATGTAAAAACCCACGATACGCAATTCTTTCAAATGCTGGCAGTATTATAAAAGTCGCCTCGATTAAAAAAACAAAAGCCAAACATCACAAAGTTAAACTTTGAACCCATTCATATAAAGTGGCTTCTTGAAAGAAATTTTAAAAAAGTATCACCACATTGATTTAGATAATCACAATTTCCAATTTTAAACCAACCCATAAATATAAAGTTGTTTTTGTTAACAAAATATAAAATATAGGTAACCTTAATGTAACATGTTTTAAAAGCGGGATTGCAAAAGAAACAATAACAATTATTGGAACACACAACCATTTATTTAGGCACATCAAAATTATTAGTATCAGCTACTTTTAACAATACTCCATTATCACTCACAAATGACGAACCAGTGATTGCTTTAGCTTTGTCACTAGCTAGAAACAGGACAAGGTCAGCTATTTCTTCAGCATCAGAAGTTCTATTTAGGGCTGTCATATCCTGCACTAATTTCATTAATGTGTCATGCATTTCTACGGGGACACCCATATTTGCCATGAAATCAGTCTGAACTGGTCCTGGATTCACAGTGTTTACACGAACTCCACTTGAAGCTAGTTCCTGTGCCACTGCTCTCGAAAAATGATCTAGACCAGCCTTCGAAGCACAATATGAAAAAGTTCCCTTTCCTAGTACTCGAAGTGCAGCAACGCTTGATATATTGACGATGTTACCTTTGGTCTTCACAAGGTGAGGAGCAGAAAGATGTGTCAAGTAAACTACTGAGCGCAGGTTCGTCGACATAACTTGATCAAATACTGCCATAGCATTGTCGGCTTGAATATTTACTGAGGTGCCTATGCCAGCATTGTTTACCAGAATATCCAATTTTCCGAATTTGCTCAAAGTTTCACTGACAATTCTTTTGACATCTGCATCTTTAGAAAGGTCAGCTACAAGCACTAAAGGATTGCCACATTTCTGTGCTACTTTGTTCAGTTTCAGCTTGTTCCTTCCTACTATAGCGACTTTAGCACCTTCTTCAGCAAACTTGATAGCTGTAGCTGCTCCAATTCCAGAGCTGCCGAATAAAAGACTCTTCCATAATTAGTGGCGTCAGGTCTGACCATACTGGTCAACTTGTATCATTTGACCTAGATAAAAAGTTACACATAGATAAAACCATTCAGTTAAGACACCTCACTAAAAATAAATTGAAAATGTTTAATAATAATGTTCTTAGTAATCTTTCAACAGCTAGTTTTGATTCACAAGACCCCAATATAAACTATCGTACATTATTTTCTTCAGTTTGCCAAGAATTCAATAAAGCCTGTCCTGTGAAAAAAGTCGCAATCAATACTAAACCAAAATTTAATGAATGTGCCACTGCTGGCATTAGAAAAAGCAGAGATATTTTATATAATTTGTACTACGAGAAATCATTGACTTCTGATCAAGCCCTTCATAATTATGTCAGAAATTATTCTAAGATATTCAAAAGAGTCTGCGCTCAAGCTAAATCTAAATTAATAAGTAACAAAATTAGTATGTCTAACAATAAAATAAAAGCTGTGTGGCAGGTAATCAACAAAGAAACTGGAAACACAAAACAGCGAGATCAAAATGAATTGTCTTTAAAAATTAATAATGAAACCATTACAGATAAGTTAAAAGTTGCTGAGACACTAGAAAATTTCTTTACCGAAATCCCAATAGAGGTTACGAAATCTCTTCCCTCATCACCTATTTTAGCTGAATCTCTTCTCAAACAACACTTCTCTAAGGACATTCCAAGTTTTGAATTCAAGCCCATTTCTATTGTCACTATTAAGAGGGCATTTAAAAGTCTTAACATAAAGAAAACTGAAGACTTATGGGGGATTTCCGTTAAGGTTCTTGGAGATATCATTGACACAATAGCCCCTGTCCTAACAGGCATATTTAATCAATGTTTAGACAGCGGTACGTTTCCTGATTTAATGAAACATAGTAAAGTAGTACCAATTTTCAAATCGGGTAGTAAGAGTGATCCCTCTAATTATAGACCTATATCTGTGCTACCAGCATTGAGTAAAATATATGAAAAAATCATGCTAGACCAGATGCTGTCACATTTCAATTCTAATGGGATTTTACATAGTCGCCAGTTTGGTTTCACGAAAGGTAGGTCGACGACTGACGCAGGAGTAAAACTCATCAGTCACATTTTGGAATCCTGGGAGAAATCCCAGGATGCCATTGGCATTTTCTGTGACCTCTCAAAAGCGTTTGACTGCGTTGACCACAATACACTGACCTGTAAATTACACCACTACGGAATTCGTGGACAAGCTGCTGATCTTGTTCTGTCCTATCTATCAAACAGGCAGCAAAAAGTAAACGTTAACGGGGCGACGTCCTCGGGGTCTCTAGTAAAGATGGGCGTGCCCCAAGGTTCAATTCTTGGCCCTTTCCTATTTCTAGTTTATATTAATGATCTTCCTTACATGATGGCAAACTTATCGGATATAATTCTATTCGCTGACGATACTTCTCTTATTTTTAAAATAGATAGAAAAAATCCGGATGTCTTACACGTCAATGATAGTCTGGATATTCTTTCGAAATGGTTCGCAGCTAATAATCTCTTACTTAATGCGAACAAAACAAAATGTATAAAGTTCTCACTACCAAATGTACCCCAAGTGGATCTAAATTTAAAACTTGATGGCAAGAGACTAGATGCTATTACAGAAACTATATTTCTAGGAATTACTCTAGATTCAAAATTACAATGGGGAGCCCACATTAGAGCTCTTTCAGGTAGATTAAGTTCAGCTGCATATGCAGTAAGAAAAATTAGACAGTTGACTGATATAGCCACAGCTAGGTTAGTATACTTTGCTTATTTCCACAGTATTATGTCTTATGGCGTTCTGCTGTGGGGATCGGCAGCTGATGTAGATTCAATTTTTATCTTACAAAAGAGGGCAATCCGCGCAGTATATAGAATGGGTCCTCGTGAGTCCCTTAGAAACAAATTCAAAGAAATTAATGTACTTACTCTGCCTTCTCTTTATATCTTAGAAAGTATTTTGTATGTTCGCAAGAACTTATGTCTTTTCAAAACAAGAAGTGATTTCCATAATATAAATACACGTAGTAAACATGAAATTGTGATACCCAAATTTAGATTAACAAAAACAAGCAAATCATTTGTTATTAACAGTATCCGCTTTTATAACAAGTTGCCAAAGTCAGTTACAGAACTTAGCGATGGAAAGTTCAAAACCCACATCAAACGTGTCCTTATCAAAAACGCATATTACAAGATTAAAGACTACGTTGAAGACAAGGAAGTTTGGCAATAATTCCTTCTGCACATGTGGCTTCCCTGGTACACCAGAAACGGCATAACTATGGAAATATCTATTAACTGCTCCCAAATTACGATGTTTATTATTATTATTTTTTAGACATACATTTTTGACATTATATTTTCACTATTTGACATTATATATCTACAATTTATATTTCAGACTTAATATTATTAATATTATTTTACATGGATTCTTGTGTACGTTGTGAATGTGAGAACGTTGTAGGCTTAATAGACTAGATCTTTTTTTCTTTAGACCGTTTCCTTTTCTCTTTTTTTTTTTTTTTGTTAAGTACTTTTCGACAGGCCTACACTGTTCTCCCATACTTAATTTGTGTAATTTGAAAACATTGTAAAAGCCAATTATTTTTAAAAGAGTAACCGTGGAGTTTCTTGCCGGCTCTTCTCCATAGGAAACAACCAATTGGAACCGTGCACCTAGCTTCTGACGTTTCATAAGTGCCCATGTAGGTTTATGTGAAATAAAAATATTTTGATTTTGATTTTTGATTTTGCCGCCAGTCACGATAACCACTTTGTCTTGGAAACTCATGTTATGCACGAATATCAAATACGCTTCTGAATCTTTGATATAGCAGCAACTATTTATATACCCAACAATCTAATCTTTCAAAGACTTAGAACGCAAGGCGATAAAGAATTGAATTGATTATCGAGCAATATATTATAACATATTATATGAAGCATATGCACATAAACGACGTGGACCGGGAACGCAGGGGGCTCGCGATTCGCTGAATATATTGGCTCGCAGGTTTGCCAGGTGTTCAGAGGTCGTCAAAACAACATTGTTTAAGGCCTTCTGCCAATCTTTTTGTACCTGCAGCCTGTGGGTCAGCTGCACGCAGCGGGTCATAAGTGCTCTGAGAGTTCAGTATTGAAATGCCTTCAGGGTGTTGATGGGGCTGCTTTGCTATTGCAGTGCATCAGCGATGTTTACAAAATCACAAGTAAGGATGACTATAATACCATAATTAGAAAAATAACAACATCGTTGATGCGCAGAGCGAGAGACAGCCCTAACGGTTACCTGAAGTTCATTGCTGAACATATTGAGAATCCTATCTGGAGGCACTGGATTCGCCTACATATAGGAAAATTATTAGAGTTTGTTTTTGTATGCGTGTGTTTAATAATGATTAATATAGTTCTTGAGTTTTAGTGTATTACTAACAATCTATGGACAACCTAGTCTGAAATGAATGATTATTATTATTATTATTATTTTTACATATTTTACATATCTCGGGACCATGTGGTCCTGGACCGTTGGAAGGCGTACGAGGGGCCAAAGCTAACTCGCAGAGGCTTCTTTGACAATTTGAAATGAAATATGGCACCAACCGACGATTATCCCTGTTTGCACTATGCAATTGCACCCAAGGACAACCCCGGTTGGTGCAGGACTATTGCATTTACACGGAGACAAAATAATTATATAGGGCTATGGGTTTGGGTGGCTATAGTGGTGTTTGGTTACCTAGAACTATGGAGGGACTATGTCTCCTGCCTGATCAATGGTATATAATACATGGATAAAATGGCAGGGTGTGACAGGGCCGCCATGGGATCTGGAGGCAAAAGTCCTTGCGCACGTATGGGAGTGAGAAATCACGGCTCAGCGGACTGAGCTCCGGCCGGATCTCAGGGCGACATGGAGAGTGCGATTGTCGCAACCCAGTGCTGGGTACGCCACAATTGTGGCGATAAGTCCCTTCTTTGAGGAGTGGCTAGAGAGGCGCCACGGCTTCCTCACCTTCCACCTGACGCAGTTTCTCACGGGACACAACAGCTTCGGGAGGTTCCTGTGTGTTCCGGAGCGGGTTAAGTTACTCGTATTTGATAATTTTCCACCCAAAAAAACAAAAAAAAGGGGGTGACTTGCACATTTATTAATGGGCTCCGAAAACAGTCGCTAGCACATAGTGACATAGCGACAAGGGGGCATCATATCCTGAGGCGCTTATGAGGAGTGGAGAGGTATGCCACGGTTATCAGTAGGCAACAGATAGGAGATGAAAATTTGCATGGAAGCTTGTCATTTATTCCGATAGGAAATACCATCGAGCACACGGCTTGTCTTTTCAGAATTCAGGTAAAAACTACGGTTATATGTTAGCATTTTGAATTGATTTTATTTACTCTGTTTATTTTTGTACGATGAAACTTGGACGGAGCTCGTCCATTTGACAAGGTCACTGGCGTCAAACACCTCAATTAGATTAATATAGGAACGAAGTTCCTTCTCACTTATGATGTAAAACAACAACTTTTGACACTTGAAACTTGAGGTCTCAAGGTCTCAAGTTTTAAGTGGCAAAGTTTTTGTTTTTGTCTGACTTTGAACTGACTTTTAGAAGTTTCTTTTAGCTCGCATAGACTGTTTTACCCACCCACAGACGCATATTACAGAGTCATCTAGTGAACGTTGAAGCTCCGTATTAAAAACGCGTAATAAATTCACCCTTTCTCTCTGTCCCTTTCTATTATATATTAGAAAGAGACACAAAGCGAGAAAGTCGCATGGAGGGGCTAAGAGGCATAACGCTTTTTCCTTACGTGACGATTTCTACCATCGAACACCTATAGCAAGCTGTGTTAAAGAACGTCGTTCCAAAAACTTAGTGCAATAGCTGCTAGACCTCAGTGAAATTAGGCATAAATAACCGTCCGGTAAGGTCCAGGCCCGGGTCGACGGCGTGTTGTATTCCACGCGCGCCTCAAAGAGATGTCGTCAGCAAAAATGTAGGGGTCCACTAGGGCCGATGCCTGCCGGGGTCGCGGGAAGGTACTAATGGTTCACCGAGACCCCTGGTAACACAGGCAACAGGAAGGAATACGGGTGGGTTTTAGTCAGTAAGAGTCTGACACACCCTCCCACTCCGCCCAGAGCGGGAGAAGTTATTTGATGATTTCCCATCCAAAAAATAAAAAGACAAACGCATAGTGGTTGGAATTTTTTCTATAATACTTTCAAGCAGAACTATGTGGAATCTTGCTAGGAGAGTTTTGCTACTAAAATACTGCAATCTAACCCTTTGGACAAAACATTGGATATTCTCGTGTAATAAAATGTTTTTAAGTGGGTACATTATTTATGCACTCACGGTGATATTTTTTTATGTTATTTAATAATATTTATTGTTATATTTGGTTGTATAGTTGCATTATATTTTAAGAAATATTTATTTTGTTACCTACATTTATGCAACTTATTAAACCTGACTTGGATTCCGTACGTCTGTTACGGGTGACTACTGAAAATCAGCGCTGTGCTGTGGGTCCCCCATAGCACAGCATCATGCTGACTGGAAGCCTTCTTGTCACAGTCATGATGTGCAGATTTGTGCTTTGTGCTTGTGATTATATATGTAGATCTATTATATCGTTTTATTTTTCTATTTACCTACTCCAGATCTTTGTGTTTTTGTTTTTTGTGTTTTTTTCGCGTATTTCTGTGATAAATAAACTTATTTTTCTCTCTTTTGGTGGTTTTTTGTACACTCACGTCTGAAGAGCGGCTCACTTCTGCCTCTATTTATATCCTTGAATTGTATGATCCCGGATCAAAGGCATTGCCAACATTGTTACATAGAAGAACAGTTCCAAAGTTCAAAGCGTCACGTTCGCGTACTCAATACGCTTGAAATTCGTACTGGCATACTTACAACTTACATACAAAACGCAAGCCTGACTCACAATAAATGTTATTGATTAACCACGTAGTCAGCGGGGTGTGAAATGTTTGCTGGTTATATGCATAGTCAATTAACCCGTTAAATGGCAATGGCATATTCTTATTAATGTAATTCGAATTTCGGCCGGTATTTGGCCAGTATTAAATTACTAGCTGCACTGCGGTTTTACCCACGTCAGTCTCGATCCCGTGGGAATTTTGGGATAAAAGTATCCTATGTCCTAATCAAGATCATGGTCTAACTGTGTGCCAATTTTCGTCCGAATCGATTCATCCATTTTAACGTGAAAGCGTAATAAACAAACAAAGTCACTTTCGCATTTATAATATTATTCAAATAAGTTAGAATTAAAATAAAATGAAGTGACGGTACTGAAACACAACTGGCATGTCTATGGAAACCAATGGATTGTTGTTGACTTATTTAAATTTAGACAGTTTTTAGAATGTTAGAATATTAATAAAAAAGTTAAAATATAGGTATTACGGAAATAAGTACCTATGTAAAACGTCAAGATTTGGTCAATGACAACAGTTGGGAATTTACTCCAAAACTTTTGAACGCTTGTACTTACGAGTACCTTTGAATGCTTCAGTCCATATTCAAATTCAGAATAAAATCTGTATGTGACAGCCCGATCCCGTTCGAAGTTTGAAACTCGAGAAAACCGATACTTTGATAGGTTAGAACTTACACAAGTCAGACAGCGGGATTGGAACATTGCATTTTATCATGAATTCTGTCCATCCAACGATATGTTCCCGAATTCCGACTCCACTTTAATTAAGATTGGGCCTCGATACATCAATAAATTGGTCGGTATGGATATAACCACGTTGGACATCGAAGCTGGATACATTAATTGGTTTCCGAAAAATGGATATTTCCCGTCCAATTTACCGTCACTTCACGCTTGTTGCTTATGTAGTGACGTTTTGAATCGGAACAATTATGACACTGCTATGTATGGTGAATGAAAACGGAATATTTTTTTCTTGTAAAAATAAAATAAAATAATAACATAACTTATAGGATTCAAAATAGTATTAAAAATCTTACGTGAACAGTTTTATTTTTTTAATATATGTTTTGAGTTGAGTTTGATAGGTACTTAATTTAGCTTAGGTACAGTCAGGGAAATTAATTACTTAGCAAATTAACCACCATCAATTTTTCGTGTCTATATACTCTAGTCACGCATTTACTATCTCTATGGCAAAACACAATAGCCCCGCAACCCAACGCCGTGTAAACATCTTAATACCGCAGGGACGGGTTACCTTCTAAATCACCATCATGTAGGGTAAGCAACCCAGTTGATATCCTTGATAAAATATAATAATATTCTTCGCACTATTTACTAACAAAGACGCACCCACGTCATGTATAGTTTAGTAGATCGTTGACTTTTTAAAAAGGTATTTTATTATCTCGGAGCCCTTTTTCTAAGTGAAGAAGTAGTTAGTCAACGCTGGGGATTTCTTGTAAATATTATGAGAACTAGCTGCGCCCCGCGGTTTCACCCGCATAAGTCCCGATCCCGTGGGAATATCGGGATAAAAAGTATTATATGTCCTAATCCAGGTTATAGTCTATCCATGTGCCAAATTTCATTTAAATCCGTTCAGCCGTTTTAGCGTGAAAGCATAACAAGCAAACAAGGTCACTTTCGCATTTATAATATTAGTAAGGATTAGCAGCGTTTTATTGTCAAAGTCTGAAATAATACTATGAATCCTTGTTTGTTGCCGATGTAGGTCTAAATAAGACGTTTCGCCTCTGTATGGACTGGCAATTAATCGACAAAACCCAAACAGGAACATTTTCAATAAGAAACACTATCATTTCGTTAAAAAAAATCGTGAAGCGCCTGCTTTATAGATAAGTAAATAAATAATAAAAAAAATTAACCTTCGTAAATATAGATATCCGTGTTCGTAAACAATATTTCTGACGCTCCCATACTTTAAGATATGATAATATTTATTTGCTTAATTGGTCAAGGACAGCTAATGTCACACAATTGATTCTATTGTTTGACTCCGAATCGGTGTCGCGCGGAGCTTAAAGGCTTCTGCAGAGTGGAGCGATATCGCGGGCGCGGCAGGCAGCAATATGCCTGTCGCGCCCGCGATATCGCCCCATTCTGTAGAAGCCTTAACAGGTTAAACCTGTGTCATGTCATACATACTCGTACATGAAAGACATGCATGCAAGACGGTAACAACATTATTGGGTACAGAATGTTTGCCACATGATGTGACGTGCAAATGTCAAGAAATATTATTAATTACAACATTCTCTTAAAATAACAATCAATTAATTAATTAATTAAAGAATAATAATAATATTGTAATAAATTTAAATATCAAAAAATCAAACAGAATATTAAAAACAAAATAAGTTATTAAGACTTTTTTTACAATAATCAATTAATTCCCCTCGCCTCAAAATTCAGACCACCAAACTATATAAAAATGGTTACTTAGATACAAAAAAAAAATCCACTCGTACAGTATGGGCAGTGATTTCTATTTTAGCCAAACCCCAAGATTTTCCGTCCAGTTCCCAGCTTACCACCTGCTTTTAAACAAAGGTTTACAAGTGCCGGCTTATAGTCGCCATTTTCTTGATGACAGCCATCGTCTTCCCTTTTATTTAAGCATTGCGGCTTTTTCGCATTCTGAGATGTAATTTATTTAAGCTTATCAAGTTGTATTGAGATAAATATGAATTCAGAGCCGGTTTTATTGTTTTTGCAATAATTATTTGTTTCTTATTACTATTGGAGGTTGTTGTTATGTTCCAAGTCTCTTTGAAGGATAAAATCAGGAATGAAATTATCCGCTAAAGAACCGGGGTTACCGATATAGCTTGCAGAGCAAGCAAACTGAAGTGGCAGCGGGCTGGCTATGTTAGTCGAAGGACCGATGGCCAATGGAGCAGACGAGCCTTGGAGTGAGGAACACTCCCCAGCTAGATGGACCAACGACCTTAAGATGGTGGCTGCGTCAGACTGACAGGCCGATGTAGTACAGCCTGGGCCTATGTCCAGCAGTGGACTGCGATAGGCTGAGTCGATTGACTATTGAAGGTTGAAGAGAATTAACTAATGAAGCAAACCTACATGTTAAGGTAGATACTATGACTATTATTATTCTAACCGCCTTTTGGACTGCCTCGTTGGTCTAGTGGGTGCAAGCGCTACTGCTGAGCATGAGGTCCTGGGTTCGATTCCCGGGTCGGGCAAAGTGTTATTGGGTTTTTCTATTTGGAATATCTCAGTAGCAGCCCGGAGTCTGGATGTGTGCCCGGTTGATGGCAATAGGCTCGCCCCATATTACATGGGACTTAACATAACTGGCGAAATGTAGGTGTACTACAGGTATACTTCTGCCCAACCCTCAGGGGAAACAAGGCGTGATGTTATAACCTGAAACCCGGTAGTACAGTAGGCCAGCTCCTCCCCACTAACCAAAGGTCATCAAGAAGATGGGCAGAGTCGCCCACTTGGTCGCGGGAAGGTACCAAAGGGTCACCGAGGCCCCCGCAACACTGGCAACAGGAAGGAATACGGGTGGGTGTTAGTCAGTAAGAGTCTGACACACCCTCCCGCTCCGCTCAGAGCGGGAGAAGATATTTGATTATTTCCCACCCAAAAAAAAAAGCATGACCTTCTGTTATCGAAAATAGTGCAGCATTCATTTTCCCGGGACCCCGGCAGAAGGTCATGCTAAGCAATTTGAGGTATGGTACACTCATAAGGTAAAATTTATAATTATGTAGTACAGATAATTATGTAGTTTATGAACTAATGATGAATTGACAAAAAATATGTCATGATGAATTTTAAAAAAGTATCACCACATTGATTAAGATAATCACTATTTACAATTTTAAACCAACCCATAAATATAAAGTTGTTTTTGTTAACAAAATATAAAATATAGGTAACCTTAATGTAACATGTTTTAAAAGCGGGATTGCAAAAGAAACAATAACAATTATTGAAACACACGACCATTTATTTAGGCACATCAAAATTATTAGTATCAGCAACTTTTAACAATACTCCATTATCACTCACAAATGACGAACCAGTGATTGCTTTAGCTTTGTCACTAGCTAGAAACAGCACAAGGTCAGCTATTTCTTCAGGATCAGAAGTTCTATTTAGGGCTGTCATATCCAGCACTAACTTCATAAATGTTTCATGCATTTCTACGGGGACACCCATATTTGCCATGAAATCAGTCTGAACTGGTCCTGGATTCACAATGTTTACACGAACTCCACTTGAAGCTAGTTCCTGTGCCACTGCTCTCGAAAAATGATCTAGACCAGCCTTCGAAGCACAATATGAAAAACTTCCCTTTGCTAGTACTCGGAGTGCAGCAACGCTTGATATATTGACGATGTTACCTTTGGTCTTCACAAGGTGAGGAGCAGAAAGATGTGTCAAGTAAACTACTGAGCGCAGGTTCGTCGACATAACTTGATCAAATACTGCCATAGCATTGTCGGCTTGAATATCTACTGAGGTGCCTATGCCAGCATTGTTTATCAGAATATCCAATTTTCCGAATTTGCTCAAAGTTTCACTGACAATTCTTTTGACATCTGCATCTTTAGAAAGGTCAGCTACAATCACTAAAGGATTGCCACATTTCTGTGCTACTTTGTTCAGTTTCAGCTTGTTCCTTCCTACTATAGCGACTTTAGCACCTTCTTCAGCAAACTTGATAGCTGTAGCTGCTCCAATTCCAGAGCTGCCGCCAGTCACGATAACCACTTTGTCTTGGAAACTCATGTTATGCACGAATATCAAATACACTTCTGAATCTTTTATATAGCAGCAACTATTTATATACCCAACAATCTAATCTTTCAAAGACATAAGAACGCAAGGCGATAAAGAACTGAATTGATTATCGAGCAATATATTATAACATATTATATGAAGCATATGCACATAAACGACGTGGACCGGGAACGCAGGGGGCTCGTGATTCGCTGAATATACTGGCTCGCAGGTTTGCCAGGTGTTCAAAAACCCTCAAAACAACTTTATTTAAGGCCTTCTGCCAATCTTTTTGTACCTGCAGCCTGTGGTCAGCTGCACGCAGCGGGTCATGAGTGCTCTGAGAGTTCAGTATTAAAATGCCTTCAGGGTGTTGATGGGGCTGCTTTGCTATTGCAGTGCATCAGCGATGTTTACAAAATCACAAGTAAGGATGGCTATAATACCATAATTAGAAACACAAGGATGGCTATAATACCATAATTAGAACAACATCGTTGATGCGCAGAGCGAGAGACAGTCCTAACGGCTACCTGAAGTTCATTGCTGAACATATTGAGAATCCTATCTGGAGGCACTGGATTCGCCCACATATAGGATAATTATTATAGCTTGTTTTTGTATGCGTGTGTTTAATAATGATTAATATAGTTCTTAAGTTTTAGTGTATTACTAACAATCTATGGACAAACTAGTCTGAAATGAATGATTATTATTATTATTATTATTATTTTTACATATTTTACATATCTCGGGACCATGTGGTCCTGGACCGTTGAAAGGCGTACGAGGGGCCGAAGCCAACTCGCAGAGGCTTCTTTGACAATTTGAAATGAAATATGGCACCAACCGACGATTATCCCTGTTTGCACTATGCAATTGCACCCAAGGACAACCCCGGTTGGTGCAGGACTATTGCATTTACACAGAAACAAAATAATTATATAGGGCTATGGGTTTGGGTAGCTATAGTGGTGTTTGGTTACCTAGAACTATGGAGGGACTATGTCTCCTGCCTGATCAATGTTATATAATACATGGATGAAATGGCAGGGTGTGACAGGGCCGCCATGGGATCTGGAGGCAAAAGTCCTCGCGCACGTATTGGAGTGGCACGAGGAGGCGAAACGCCGCCCGGGGCGTAACTCCGCTGCCGCGAGAAATCGCGGCTCAGCGGACTGAGCTCCGGCCGGATCTCATGGGGACATGGAGAGTGCGATTGTCGCAACCCAGTGCTGGGCACGCCACAATTGTGGCGATAAGTCCCTTCTTTGAGGAGTGGCTAGAGAGGCGCCACGGAGTCCTCACCTTCCGCCTGACGCAGGTTCTCACGGGACACGACAGCTTCGGGAGGTTCCTGTGTGTTCCGGAGCGGGTGAAGTTATTTGATAATTTCCCACCCAAAAAAACAAAAAAAGGGGGGTGACTTGCACATTTATTAATGGGCTCCGAAAACAGTCGCTAGCACATAGTGACATAGCGACAAGGGGGCAACATATCCTGAGGCGCTTATGAGGAGTGGAGAGGTATGCCACGGTTATCAGTAGGCAACAGATAGGAGATGAAAATTTGCATGGAAGCTTGTCATTTATTCCGATAGGAAATACCATCGAGCACACGGCTTGTCTTTTCAGAATTCAGGTAAAAAATACGGTTATATGTTAGCATTTTGAATTGATTTTATTTACTCTGTTTATTTTTGTACGATGAAACTTATCTCCGTCCATTTGACAAGGTCACTGGCGTCAAACACCTCAATTAGATTAATATAGGAACGAAGTTCCTTCTCACTTATGATTTAAAACAACAACTTTTGACACTTGAAACTTGAGGTTTCAAGATCTCAAGTTTCAAGTGGCAAAGTTTTTGTTTTTGTCTGACTTTGAACTGACTTTTAGAAGTTTCTTTTAGCTCGCATAGACTGTTTTACCCACCCACAGACGCATAATACAGAGTCATCTAGTGAACGTTGAAGCTCCGTATTAAAAACGCGTAATAAATTCACCCTTTCTCTCTGTCCCTTTCTATTATATATTAGAAAGAGACACAAAGCGAGAAAGTCGCATGGAGGGGCTAAGAGGCATAACGCTTTTTCCTTACGTGACGATTTCTACTATCGAACACCTACAGCAAGCTGTGTTAAAGAACTTCGTTCCAAAAACTTAGTGCAATAGCTGCTAGACCTCAGTGAAATTAGGTATAAATAATCGTCCGGTAAGGTCCAGGCCCGGGTCGACGGCGTGTTGTATTCCACGCGCGCCTCAAAGAGATGTCGTCAGCACAAAGGTAGGGGTCCACTAGGGCCGATGCCTGCCGGGGTCGCGGGAATGTACTAATGGGTCACCGAGGCCCCTGGCAACACAGGCAACAGGAAGGAATACGGGTGGGTTTTAGTCAGTAAGAGTCTGACACACCCTCCCGCTCCGTCCAGAGCGGGAGAAGTTATTTGATGATTTCCCACCCAAAAAAAAAAAGCCTGGCTCACAATAAATGTTATTGATTAACCACGTAGTCAGCGGGGTGTGAAATATTTGCTGGTTATATGCATAGTCAATTAACCCGTTAAATGAGAATGGCAAATTCTTATTAATGTAATTCGAATTTCGGCCGGTATTTGGCCAGTATTAAATTACTAGCTGCACTGCGGTTTTACCCACGTAAGTCTCGATCTCGTAAGAGTTTCGGGATAAAAGTATCCTATGTTCTAATCAAGATCATGGTCGACCCGTGTGCGAAATTTCGTCCAAATCCGTTCAGCAATTTTAGCGTGAAAGCGTAACAAACAAACAAAATCACTTTCGCATTTATAATATTATTCAAGTAAGTTAGAATTAAAATAAAATGAAGTGACGTTACTGAAACACAACTGGCATGTCTATGGAAACCAATGGATTGTTGTTGACTTATTTAAATTTAGACAGTTTTTAGAATGTTAGAATATTAATAAAAAAGTTAAAATATTATAGGTATTACGGAAATAAGTACTTATGTAAAACGTCAAGATTTGGTCAATGACAACAGTTGGGAATTTACTCCAAAACCTTTGACCGCTAGCACTTACCTATGAATGCTTCAGTCCATATTTAAATTCAGAATAAAATCTGTATGTGACAGCCCGATCCAGTTCGAAGTTTGAAACTCGAGAAATCCGTTACATTGATAGGTTAGAACTTACACAAGTCAGACAGCGGGATTGGAACATTGCGTTGTAGCTTGAATTCTGTCCATCCAAAGTTATGTTCCCGAATTCCGACTCCACTTTAATTAAGATTGGGCCTCGATACATCAATAAATTGGTCGGTATGGATATAACCACGTTGGGCATCGAAGCTGGATACATTAATTGGATTCCGAAAAATGGATATTTCCCGTCCAATTTACCGTCACTTCACGCTTGTTGCATATGTAGTGACGTTTTGAATCGGAACAATTATGACACTGCTATGTATGGTGAATGAAAACGGAATATTTTTTCTTGTAAAAATAAAATAAAATAATAACATAAATCTTACGTGAACAGTTTTATTTTTTTAATATATGTTTTGAGTTGAGTTTGATAGGTACTTAATTTAGCTTAGGTACAGTCAGGGAAATTAATTGTTAAGCAAATTAACAACCGTCAATTTTTCGTGTCTATTTACTCTAGTCACGCATTTACTATCTCTATAACAAAAACAATAGCCCCGCAACCCAACGCCGTGTAAACATCTTAATACCGCAGGGACGGGTTACCTTCCAAATCACCATCATGTAGGGTAAGCAACCCAGTTGATATCCTTGATAAAATATAATAATATTCTTCGCACTATTTACTAACAAAGACGCACCCACGTCATGTATAGTTTAGTAGATCGTTGACTTTTCAAAAAGGTATTTTATTTTCTCCGATCCCTTTTTCTAAGTGAAGAAGTAGTTAGTCAACGCTGGGGATTTCTTGTAAATATTATGAGAATTAGCTGCGCCCCGCGGTTTCACCCGCATAAAGGTCATGGCACATTATACCGGCACCGCAACGGCACCGCTCCAAACCAGCAATTAACTTGTCATTCAATTTAGAGCATTAAATCGTGAGTAGTATAATATATTTCATAATGTCAATATGAAAAAGCCAACGGCGGGCAGTCAGTGCGCTTGCCGATACCATACAACTCGACTCGCAGCCCGCGTGCTGCAAGCGACCGGACCATGTGCTTACAGCGCGCTGACCGCATGCTTATTACGCGCCGACTCCGAGTCGCCAGCGAAACAACGTCATTCCCGTGCTGTTTCGTCAACTAGGCGTATTCAATCATAAATGCCAGATAACAATATTGAGTTCGCGGTGACAGCAAAATCTTGCACCTCGCGGCCACCGCGCGGACTGTGAGCTGACGCGTAGTTAGCGCGCTGGCAGCTAGCCTTAGCCTTAATTCGAGGCGATGCCGTGCAGTTGCGGTGCCGGTATAATGTGCTAAAACCTTTAGTCTCGATCCCGTGGGAATATCCGGATAAAAAGTATCCTATGTCCTAATCCAGGTTATAGTCTATCCATGTGCCAAATTTCATTTTTATCCGTTTAGCCGTTTTAGCGTGAAAGCGTAACAAGCAAACAAAGTCACTTTCGCGTTTATAATATTAATTAGGATTAGCAGCGTTTTATTGTCAAAGTCTGAAATAATACTATGAACCCTTGTTTGTTGCCAATGTAGGTCTAAATAAGACGTTTCGTCTCTGTATGGACTGGCAAGTTTCCGACAAAACCCATACGGAAACATTTTCAATAAGAAACACTATCATTTCGTTAAAAAAAAATCGTGAAGCACCTGCTTCATAGATCATCATCATCTGCCTAGTCTTTTCCCAACTATATTGGGGTCGGCTTCCAGTCTTACCGGATACAACTGAATACCAGTATTTTACATGGAGCGACTGCCTATCTGACCTCCACAACCCTGTTACTGGGTAACACGATACCCCGTGGTAAGATTGGTTGACTTTCGAGCTTCTGACGACCCGTAACAACGTTCACAGATTTACAAATGACAGCCGGGACCAACGGCTTAACGTGCTTTCCGAGGCACGCAGGGGTCTTGGTGTGTAAAGATGGTCACCCATCTATGGACCAACCGCGGCAAGCGTAGCTTAACTTGATCGATCGACCCGTGCGGTTGTTATTAGTAAGCTACAAGCCCCTGCTTCATAGGTAAATAAATAAATAACAAAAAAAACTAACCTTCGTAAATATAGATATCCGTGTTCGTAAACAATATTTCTGACGCTCCCATACAGATATAAGATATAAGATAAGATAATATTTATTTGCTTAAACCTGTGTCATACTCGTACATACAAGAAAGACATGCATGCAAGATGGTAACAACATTATTGGGTACCGACATGTTTGCCACATGATGTGACGTGCAAATGTCAAGAAATATTATTAATTACAACATTGTCTTAAAATTACAATCAATTAATAATTAAAATAGCAAAAAATCATACAGAATATTAAAAAAGTAAAGTAGTCATAAGTTATTAAGACTTTTATACAATAATCAATTAATTCCCCTCGCCTCAAAATTCAGACCACCAAACTATATAAAAATGGGTACTTAGATACAAAAAAAAAATCCACTCGTACAGTATGGGCAGTAATTTCTATTTTAGCCAAACCCCAAGATTTTCCGTCCAGTTCCCAGCTTACCACCTGCCTTTAAACAAGGATTTACTAGTGCCGGCTTATAGTCGCCATTTTCTTGATGACAGCCATGGTCTTCCCTTTTATTTATGCATTGTGGCTTTTTCGCATTCTGACATGCAATTTATTTAAGCCTATCAAGCTGTATTGAGATAAATATGAATTCAGAGCTGTTTTTATTGTTTTTGCAAAATTCCTTTCTTGTTACTATTGACGGTTGTTGTTATGCTCCGAGTCTCTTTGAAGTATAAAATCAGGAATTAAATTATCCGGAAAAGAACCGGAGTTACCGACATACCTTGCAGAGTAAGCAAACTGAAGTGGCAGTGGGCTGGCTATGTTAGTCGAAGGACCGATGGCCAATGGAAAAGACGCAGTCCTTTTTTTTTTTTTTTTAGGGTGGGAAATCATCAAATAACTTCTCCCGCTCTGGGCGGAGCGGGAGGGTGTGTCAGACTCTTACTGACTAAAACCCACCCGTATTCCTTCTTGTTGCCTGTGTTGCGGGGGCCTCGGTGACCCATAAGTACCTTCCCGCGACCCCGGCAGGCATCGGCCCTAGTGGACCCCTACTTTTGTGCTGACGACATCTCTTTGAGGCGCGCGTGGAATACGACGCGCCGTCGACCCGGGCCTGGTCCTTACCGGACGGTGAGCTACCCATTGCTCACCGTCCGCAAGCCCGCGCCTACGGTGGCCGGAAATCCGCCCGGGATTCCCGACGCCCTGGGCGTCTCCTGCGGCGGCTAGGGGCGAGAGGGCGCGAAACTTGCCTTTCCCTCAACCGTCCCGCCTCCTCCTTTGCGAGCATTACTGCTTCGCAGAAGGAGGTGACGGCTGCCCATGCCCTCTCGCTCCGTACCATGGCCTGAACCAGGGCCGGACGCGAGAGGTCTCTGCCGCCGATCGCCTCCACGAGGACACGGCGGTGCTCTGCCCAAGCCGGGCAGACCTCCACCGTATGCTCCACCGTGTCCTCCAGGCGATCCACACAGTGGTGACACCCGGACGTTTCCTCCCGCCTTATCCGACACAGGAACCTCCCGAAGCTGCCGTGTCCGGTGAGGACCTGCGTCACGCGGAAGGTGAGGACGCCGTGGCGCCTCTCCAGCCACTCCTCAAAGAGGGGACTTATCGCCGCAATCGTGGCGTGCCCAAAAAGACGCAGTCCTGGAGCGGAGACCGCGTATCGGCAAGCGCAGTGTGGGACGCTCCCCAGCTAGATGGACCGACGACCTTAAGATGGTGGCTGCGTCAGACTGGATGCGGAAGGTGGAGGACAGGGTGATGTAGTGCAGCCTGGGAGAGGCCATGTCCAGCAGTGGACAGCGATAGGCTGAGTTGACTGACTATTGAAAGTTGAAGATAATGAACTAATAAAGCAAACCTACATTTTCAGGTAGATACTATGACCATTATTATTATAACCTGAAACCTGGTAGTACAGTAGGCTAGCTCCTGCCCACTAACCAAAGGTTTAGTCAAGAAGATGGGCAGAGTCACCCACTTGTTTGGTTATAACAACATGTTACGCTCATTATCGAACTGCCAAGAGAATGCTTACTGTGCACGGAAAAAAAAGGATCTCTTCAGCGAAGAATATCAATATTCTCAGATAAATTGTTTCAATCCAAGTAAATATTTTCTTAACGTAAGTACTCAGTCCGGTACTCAGTCCAAGAAAACCTGTTTACTCAAATTAAGAATAATAAATACTTGGTTTTTATTCTTGACTTAAGCAAATATTTTTCCTGCAAGACTTTAATAATCTTAATTGAAGAAAATATTCTAAGAGAGAAATCATATTCTTAAAATTAAACTTAATAATTCTTTTTTTAAGTATATTCATATAGTATATTCATTCATTATATTTATAGTATAGTAAGTCTTCTTCGAAGACAATAAAACTAAGACAAAATTTTACCCCATTCAAGAATATATTGTTTTCTTATATGAATCAATATTTGTCTTGACCAAAAGGATATTGTCTTAATTTCAGACATCCTTTTTTTCCGTGTGGTCGTTTCAATCACAATCGGAAGGATTTTGAAGGACATTGCCAATCCATTGCTTCTTATTTTTGAAAAATTCTTCTGCTCGACAACGTACATGACGCATTGAGTGTTGTTGAATTGTTAAATTGAAGGACATTGCCATTGAAAGTGTGTCTCACTATTACCTCGCAAGTACTAAGCAAACAGTAAGTTTACAAATTAAAATAAGTAAGGACAAGGAGGGGCTTGTGGCTAAGTAATAACAGCCGCACGGGTCGATCGATCAGGTGGCCGCGGTTAGTCCGTGGATGAGTGAGTATCTTTACATACTAAGACCCATCCGTGCCTTGGAAAGTATGTCAAGCCGTCGGTCCCGTTATTTGTAGATCTTTGACAGTCGTTACGGGTCGTCAGAGGCCCGAAAGTCTGACAACCAGTCTGACAAGGGTTATCGTGTAACTCAGTAACTGGGTTGTGGAGGTCAGGTAGGCAGTCGCTCCATGTAAAATACCTACTGGTATTCTGCTGCATCCAGCTAGACTGGAAACTGACGTAGTTGGGACAAGGCTAGGCAGATGATGAAGTAGAGCTCAGATCTCATAAGATGGAGCTCAGTGACATTATAAATTCATTATAAAACATACCTAAATACAGAATAAAGAAGGCTATTTATCCCGTAAAGTTTTTGTTACAGCTCTCAATGGAGTGATGTAACAAAACGTTTGAAAAGTAACTGCCTACCTACGTGAACCTCGAGACTCGACCTTTGTCCGAGTTTTTACAAGTCACGATCAAATGAACTCATGTTTTGTGACGAAGTAAATTCCTTTGTCGGTAAGTACCTACCTGTTTGCCTACATAAAGAATCAAGGTTAGATTGTGCTGCTGTTATTAGATACGTCATCTTTTTTTGACTTAGTTTTTGCTCATGTAAGTAGATACCTACTACATTTTTAGGATTCTGTATGTCAGAATGAAAAAACGGAACCCTTATCACCACTCGTATGTCTGTCTGTCCGTCTATCACACAATTTGCTTCGAATCTAACGGACCGATTAAGTTGAAATTTGGTAGGTACACATATCAATTTCTGTGACCCAAATACGGACGTGTTTCGTAAATAAATTCATTTTGAAAGTGACCTCTGGGAGACAAACCAAAAAACAGTTTTGCGCACTGTACCGTGTGAGATTTCAAATGAACGGGCAAACGGTATTTTTATTTTTATTTTAAAACCAATAGTAGGTATTAAAGTTATATATGAAAACAGATTTTTTTTTCTTACACTTTGCACTTGCTTTTGTTCTTAACACTTGTTTCAAAATTAATAATTAATATATTATATAGAGAGCAGTGGTAGCCCGGTGATAACGGCCGCGACCTACGAGTTGTAGGTCGTAGGTTTGAACCCAGACAGGCGCTTTACTTCGTGTAAATTATTTTATCAACACTCTCTCAAAACGGTGAACGAAAACATCGTGAGGAAACCGGAATGTCCTAGAAACAAAAATTCAAAGACCTGTGACATCTACCAATCCGAACTGGGTCCGCGTGGTGGATTACGGCCCAGTCCCTTTCACCGTGGGGAGGCCTGTGTCCCAGCAGTGGGAACATTATAATCATAATCATAATCATATGTATATTAATGAAACGCGCTGTACGTGGCATGTAAACCGATAATTTTTAAATAAAAATAAATAATTATATTATTTTTATTTTATTTTATGTATTTGGGAAAATAAACGGTTATATAAACAAATATATCAGATACAGGTGTGACGGTATAAGATAATAAACGACCTAATTGGATGATTGCAACCAAACCCCTTAGGTGCGTTCAAGACGCCCATAATTAGCCAAAATAGAAAAAATAAAAATATTAAATGGTTATCTGGAAATCCTGCCGCTGTAACCGCAACACCAGGGGCAGCAGTTCGGCTTGCCGGCTGAGATGGGACACGCCGCGAAGTCGCGGGTCACGAAATGATGCTCAGCCTGAACACCGCTGTTGAGTGGAGATGGGACCGCTGCGTAGCAGCGAGTCACGCGATGGTATTTGGCCTAGGCGTGTAATGATGGGAAGCGCCCAAAGCCGAATCCTAGATAATTTTCCACTTCGTCGTGGGACTCAATTTATGGGACTCTTAACGAGTCTGTGCGGCACGCAGGGCTAAACGGCAAATAAAAAGTTATATATATATTGAGAGAGATGGCGATGCCTTTTCACTTTAAATTTTCATGTACAATCCAAGAAATATTCTAATAAGAGTACGTCCTGGTATCTGATATAACTAGTTATAAATTTTCTGACGTTGAACGTCAGAAAATTTATAACGATTGTCTCAAAAATTCAAGAATTTCCATACTAATATTCAAACGATAGACACAAATGTGTGCCAGTAGGAATCCACAAAATAGGTTGAAAGTGTGGTGTTAGAACGAAAGACAAATAATAAAAAAAAATGTAGAATTAATAATTCCACAGTACCTATATATTTACTGTATTAATGTAAATGGTACGCCACAGACTACCTGCGGTATTGCCTCCCCTTTCCCCCCTAATCTATCCAAAGGTTGTCTTTAGAAGATCGCTTTTAGCGATAAGACTGCCCATTGTGTCACTCTATGTAAAATTTCTACATTTATATCTATAATTTATATGATATACATAATAAAGATTATTCTATTCTCTAAAATTGACCATTCCCTTATCTCCGAAACTGTTGAGCCTAAAATTTTGAAAAAAAAAAAAAAAAAAAAATACAGAACATAGTTTTATACTTATCGATTACAGAAAAACTTCAAAGAAGTCTATGGTTTTACAATAACATCGTAAATCTCGCAATATTGTGCGTACATTTGCAGTTGGAATGTATGGGAGAACATGTTTTTCAACTACAATAATAAATTAAAAGACAAATATACAATATTGATGCTACTAACTATTTACACTAGGTAGACACTAAATTAAATAACTAACTATATATACAAATTAATACAAAAAACAAAAGGACACTTAGGCGTCAAAGTATTCGTCCGCATCGCTGTCATCCGGAAACGTGCCCAGAAGACTGGCAGCATTGCCACGTTGAATGGCAATGCTAATTCTTTGGCCAAAGAACGAGTCAGCCCTCTGGTCACGTGAAGTGTCGATCAATCGGCGAGAAATTTCCTTAAAAAGGAGACGCGCACTTGGGCCCCATGACCCGAGCGTTTCGACCCCAAACGGCTCAAAAGTGTAGTTTCCTATAATGTTGCATTATTTGCGCCGCTTGAGGGTCTCAGCAGCTGCAGCAGCGGCGCCAGCACAGCCAGCCGTGCTTGGAACATGAGATGGCGCAAGGGTGTCGACACTACAATATAAGTTTGTTCTTGGGATAAATTCATCCCAGCTATGGAACCCTTCACAATGCGTGGGCCGACATGCACTTGGCCGATTCTTTAAAATAAATTATCATTAGTGTGTGTTCTACAAGGTGTCGTTTTGCACCCTCGTCAAATTCAAGGAGGTAATTATGCTAATGATTCGCGACACGAATCAATAATAAAATAATTAGGTCATTTTTTTTTTGTTTTTCTAATTTTCGGAAATCGACATGTGTGGGACACGCATGTTAAATCACGGCCCGTGTGATACCGCACTGTAACTGCCCTTTTACACACACACTACCGCACACGCAACGGGGTTGATTCTGTTCTGTGAAAGTGGTGTATTCTAAAATACTGTAAAACTTAAATAACTAAAAAAACAAGTATATATTAATTATTGAGCAGGTATCGTAATTTTATTTGATTATATGTGTCTTTTATAGCAGCCTCCTGAAACTTGACGAGGATGCAAAACGACGCCTTGTATATTAGTTGAAAGTAATTAATTATGCCTGAACCCACATAGCACAACCGATGGGATTTAAATTCATAACATTTCACTCGCCATTTACGCCTTTAGTCGGTGGTTATTGTCGCTCATTGATTTATAGATTGCTCGAATATTATATTCAATCCTTGATTACCAAACTATCTACTACTGTAATAATGCTTTTATCGTAAGGAAATCCTTATGATAAAAAGATTGTTATTGTAATAAATACTTTAACAATTGTTTCTGGTGTGAAAAAAGTGATATCATAAAATTAAGTCATAAAAGTTACCTTATGACTTAATCTCCCTACCCTGTCATCACGAAAATTAGCTTCAACAATTTCAGAAAACTTCTAAGACAACTTCAGTCTTAAAATTCTACAGCAATTTGAGCAAAATGTTGAAAACTTATTCATTGAGTAATATGTGGGGGTACTCCGAAACTTCTCATATCTAAAAGTTGTTTTACGTTACAAAATTAACATTTATTGTTCTTGCTTTCAAGTTTATGACGGAACTTTTAGACGTTGTAAAAGTTAACGTTTACTTCAGTTTTCTTGTAGGTAAGGTGAAATTGAGACAAACAGCCCCCGAATGGCGTGACACACTATCAGTAGCAATAAGTTTCATTTTGACAGTTCAACAACATTTATTGCATTATTTACGTTGCTGAGCGGACAAATTTTTCGAGCTTATGAAGCAATGGATTGGCAATATCATTAATATTGTGATTGATTATGTGTGTGTGTACAGTTCAGTTGTGGGGAAACTCTAAACACCGATTTTTTGTTCTAGTGCCTATTAGTGCAGAGATGATTCATGAACCCCCGATGCAAGAGAAATCTACATAAGTGAATCATTAATAAAATAAACTGATAATTCTAGCGTAGGCTATCGAGACGATAACATATTTTCATTTGACACTAAGGACTATTCAAAGTACGTCACCCATTTTAAACACAACGATAAAGTCGCAAATATATTTTATATCGACAGAATTAGAATCCATAGTACTTAAACCAATATGGCGGCTAGACTTCAAACCCTGATCACATTGAAAACCAGATTTTTATTCGGAATAAATATTTGAATACCAACAGCTATTAAGGTTTCTACAAACGTTAACGAAATTGAATATATTGTGTGTCCAGTGTAAGCAAAATGAGGTCACATTAGTGTCATAGAGTTCATTTCAAAGAGCTTTAAAGGGCAGACGATAGATCATCCATGTCTGCCCACTCATCAACCAAGCAAACACTCATTTATATAAAAAAAAAAACTATCGAAAACACTGGGTAACTGGATTATAGGCTTATCCCAATGACTGCTCCAATTCAGGATACTTCATTAGAATCAATTTGACAGAACTTGCAAAACCTTCGATTTTGAATTTTTTAATCTTTCAATTCTGCCAAAGCTTTCTGTTTCGTTTTCAAATGAAAGTTAGACAAACGTGTTGTTAATAACTTTACCCGCAAAACCAAATGAAAATAAGTTCTAAAAAACCCAGTCAGCAATCAACTCAATCTACCTACAAATACCGATTTGCCGCGACAACCTAAAGATAGTTCAAAGCTGTATTGCCTAGTCTGGTTACAAATAAAACAGTCAACCTCCAACAATTGATATCATTCCATCCTCCAGTTTTCCGTTTAGAACAAAGTCACGAACCGCAAGAACAAGAGTTGATATTCGACAGAGTCCAAACACACAGGTATAATTATGAAGAGTACACCAAGAGAACAAACCGGTTCAAAGTGAGTACGATTTTGTCAACGTTACGCACATCCAAGGCTTGTAGTAGTGTCACAGACTACATAATTCAGATATGAGGATGTAGCGCCGTAAAAGGGATAATTCTGGAATGGCGTAATAAGCTATGTGCATGATGCAGCCGAGATTTCTACTCGCTGAGCCTATGTGAAGGATAAGATCAGAAATGCAGTTATCCGGAAGAGAACCGGAGTTACCGACATAGCCTGCAGAGTCAGCAAGCTGAAGTGGCAGTGGGCTGGCAATGTGTGTCGAAGGACCGATGGCCGGTGGAGCAGACGAGTCCTGGAGTGGAGACCACGTATCGCCAAGCGTAGTGTGGGACGCCCCCCAGCTAGATGGACCGACGACCTTAAAAAGGTGGCTGGGACAGACTGGATGCGGAAGGCGGAGGACAGGGTGTTGTGGCGCAGCCTGGGAGAGGCCTATGTCCAGCAGTGGACTGCTATAGGCTGAGTTGATTGATTGACTGATTGAGCCTATGTCTTATACTGTCACAAGCAGTGCTTATTTAAACGTATCAGTATGACGTTTGTTCATTATAAAAGTGACAGGCAGCAGACTCACAGACAACAGAATCTAGATACAATACATTAAAATATGCTACATTAATTTCGTTTGCCTTTCGCAGTGCGATTTTCATAAGCTTAGTCTCTGTAACATTTCTACTCTTGTCCCAGGTAGAACAAGGCCACCGCTATACGGCATTATAAAAAATATCGAGCATCCCCCGATGGCATTTTTATTACACCGCAAAATAATGACGGTCCCCTTTCGTGGACTACCGTTTACAGACCGGAATATATTTTAGTATGAACGCTTATTAATGGTGAATTGTGAATAATGTTATATAGAGATTATCGGTTAAGGGCTAAAATATGGTGTAATAGACTAGGTTTCAACGGATTTCGTTGACTTGAATTGAATAAAGGAGTCGATGTGGGTTTTTCAAGTAGGTAACTTGGGGTGGTACCCAGCTGTTTGTAAAACGGTTGGGACAAAAATGTTAAAATGAGACTTTTTAAACGTATTTTGTGATCTTTTGTTCTGAATAACTTCGCTGGCTAATACTTCTTATTACCGTATTTAATATTGAGGCCAAATCTATGTGTGTTTCGCCTGGTTTCCCCAAATACTCGGAAAAACGAGTAGGTAATGGTTTTCTATTAAACTATCCAAAGAATGACACGTGTTATCAGCTGCTGCAGATTAAAAATTATTTCTTAAGATCTTCAAAATGACTTTCCATCTTTTGGCTTTGACTCTAAATGACTACATATTATAATATGAGAAGACTCTCCCTAAACTATTTAGTGTCATAACTTTCAAGATAAGTAACATGAGAACAAGTTTTTTATTTATTTATTTAGGTTAGCCAACAATTGTTTACACAATACATTAACAATATTTTACATAATAGATACATTTATAAGTGCAACAATCACTTACAGGCTAACACAACATGCACCATTTTATGGTTTTACATAATAATACAAAGCCAAAAGGTTATAATATACAATTAAAGTTATTCAATAATTTTGGTGATTCGCGAGTAAAAATAAAAATATCAAAAATTTAATTCAAAATAATATAACAATAAGATTAAAACATTAACATTAATTTAACAAAAAAAAAATAATAAAAGCTAAAATAATAAAAATTTAAATTAAAAATTAACATTCGCTAAGGAGATCATTGGTTATTATTGGAATGGTAGTTAATAATTATTTTATAAAAATGTCCTACGCTGTCATGATGTATATCAGTGAGATCACTGCAACTGTTCAAATTTTTACACAGGCTTTTTTTACTTGTTGTTTGATTTAAGCTCCAATAAAGTTTCATTTAGAGACATCTCAAATGCACCTGAAATCCTGAATGCACCACAATCTGGTCTAGTCATCATTTTACCTAGATAAACGCTGTATTATCGTGAAAGGAGAACATTTTCAGCTTTCTCAAACATAAATATATTTTGTACCACAACAATGTTTGTCTTTATGGACCGTTTTTAAGGATAACAATAACTACCGGAGACACGTCGACCAACAAACAAGTTTGAGAAAAATAAGCTGGAGTATATTTGTGCAAGTTTATAAATACAGCTCGTCTTTGAGTTTACGACTTTTACTGGATTTAAACGATCTCTGGATGTGAAATGGGAAGAATCAATTCAACTGGTGTACGAGTACTCTCTTTTTTTTGTTTGTGGGAGGGTGTGTCAGACTCTTACTGACTAAAACCCACCCGTATTCCTTCCGTTGCCTGTGTTGCCAGGGGCCTCGGTTACCCTTTAGTACCTTCCCGCGACCCCGGCAGACATCGGCCCTAGTGGACCCCTACACTTGTGCTGACGACATCTCTTTGAGGCGCGCGTGGAATAAAACGCGCCGTCGACCCGGGCCAGCAGGGCTAACATGACACACGCGACAATTACTCACTCTCGCGTGAGTAATTTTTGTCTATTTCAGTCAATTTTCTCGTTTTCTGACAGCGCTGCCATACAAAATACTCGACTCGTTCTGTCAAACTCGATATTTTGTCGACAAACCCTAACATGGCACCTAAGTTATCTCGAATTTTGACAATTCAACACGAGATAATCTTCGATTCTGCTGTCATTTAGTCGTCCTCGATTTTGACGACGAGAAGAGTAGACAAAATTATAATACAAAAAAATATGGCATTCATGGGGACTGTTGACAGAAATGAAAACTTAAAACTTTGGAATAACATATATAAGTATATATTTGCGTATACATGTACGTACACAGGCCGCTGCGCGACTCCAGTCTGAGGCACACGTTACATTAACATGTCGGTGACTTGGGAAGCATGTTGGTGCCGCAGTCTGCATGTCGGTGACGTGGTTAGGATGTCGGTGACGCGGTGTGCATGTTGGTGACGCAAATTGCATGTCAACAAGTGCTTTCAGAATGTCGGTGACGCGGTTATCACGGCGTAAGTCGATTGGCATTTCGTAAATCTGCTAGCATTTCGGTGACGCTGCTAGCAGGTCGGGCTCGCTGTTAGCATGTCGGTGACGCTGTTAGCATGTCGGTGACGCTGCCAGCACGTCGGGCACGCTGCTAGCAGGTCGGGCACGCTGTTAGCATGTCGGTGACTCGGTTAGCGTGTTGGTGACGCATTCAGCATGTCGGTTTCTCGTTTAGCATGTTGGTGACGCAGATTGCATATTCAAGGGATGCTGTTCATATGTCCATTACCAAAACTGTATCTAAGCTAGTAAGATGTGGAAACGTAGTGGATTGTACATTTACTTATAGCATACTGTGTATCTAGATGTAACATAAAGTGTATGATTGTTTGCTTCCCAAATAAAAATAAAATAAAAATGTCGGTGACGCGGCTAGTATGTCGATGACGTGGTTAGTATGTCGGTGACGCGGTTAACATATTGGTGACGCGAACCCACAGGTTTTTCCCCTAACAAAAATGGCTCACTCGCTTTCATTTCCGTCATTTTGTATTTTAATTTCGGCATGCCATTGAAAAATATTAAATTTTAATCAAAAAAGATCGGTTACACAAAAAAATACAACATAAATTAATAGAGGTGGATGTAAAATCAATATAGTACATACTAATTCCATGCGTAAAATTTAATGAATAAGCCGATGTTGCTAAAATAAAAATGATTTGTTTTTAATAATTTGCTACATCGGTCTCTCGTCGCGAGATAAAGAACTGTCAAAGTGCCTTTCTCGAGATTACTCGAGCTTAGCGGTCATGTTAGGCATTCGGATGACGTCAGAATCGTAGACAAATTTCGACTAATCGAGAAAGAGAGCGTTCTCGCGCTTGTCATGTTAGCCCTGCTGGTCCTTACCGGACGGTAAGCTACCCATTGCTCACCGTCCGCAAGCCTGCGCCTACGGTGGCCGGAAATCCACCCAGGATTCCCGACGCCCAGGGCGTCTCCTGCGGCGACTAGGGACGAGAGGGCGCGAAATTTGCCTTTCCCTCAACCGTCCCGCCTCCTCCTTCGCGAGCATTACTGCTTCGCAGAAGGAGGTGACGGCAGCCCATGCCCTCTCGCTCCGTACCATGGCCTGAACCAGGGCCGGACGCGAGAGATCTCTGCCACCGATCGCATCCACGAGGACAGGGCTGTGCTCTGCCCAAGCCGGGCAGACCACCATCGTATGCTCCACCGTGTCCTCCGGGCGATCCACACAATGGTGACACCCGGCCGTTTCCTCCCGCCTTATCCGACACAGGAAGCTCCCGAAGCTGCCGTGTCTGGTGAGGACCTGCATCAGGCCGAATGTGAGGACGCCGTGGCGCCTCTCTACCCCGCTACTTAAGCGAGGATACTTTTAAATCTGTTATTACGTCTTCATATAATGCAAGTAAAATATGCAAAATATGTACGTTAAACTAGAATACATACACATCAATTCTTATGTGAATATTTAAGTATTGTAGTAAAATACTTTATGAAATAAATTCAGGAAGTTAATGTCTACCCTAAGCATAAAAAAACGATATTACTTTTAAACTACTTAAGATATTTTCATGATTTTTTGTATGAACAACATTTTATCATCTATAATTTATCATCTATAATTTACAGCTGTCATTTTTTTCAATTATTCATATTTTCGTTACAAACATTATATATTCCCTATGAAAGCGAACGGCGGGCGGCGCGGCATTGTATGGCCCAGGTCAACGACGATTACCCGACCCTTAACTAATGCAAATATAAATCAGTCATAATAGAGTATTTTGAACCAGTCTGTAGTTAAGGCTGGTGTTGATTAAAGTGAACACAATTGCTCTCTCATTCACTTAAAGTTTTTTAACTCCTAAAATATTTTTAGGAGTTAAAAACTTTTTCAAGCATAATTTACAATTTAAAACTAGATTAGAGTAGAGAATACCTACCTGTTCTCTTTTAATCATCATCTGCCTAGCCTTTTCCCAACTATGTTAGGGTCGGCTTCTAGTCTCACCGGATGCAGCTGAATACCAGTATTTTACATGGAGCGACTGCCTATCTGACCTCCACAACCCATTTACCTACGGGGTACGATACCTCTTGGTAAGACTGGTTTTCAGACTTTCGGGTTTCTGACGACCCGTAACAACTGTCAAAGATCTTACAAGTGACAGCCGGGACCAACGGCTTAACGGTATGTAAAGATAGTCACTCATCCACGGACCAACCGCGGCCACCTGATCGATCGACCCGTGCGGCTGTTATTACTTCGCCACAAGCCCCTCCTTGTCCTTACTTATTTTAATTTGTAAAATTACTGTTTGCTTAGTACTTGCGAGGTAATAGTGAGACACACTTTCAATGGCAATGAAGGACATTGCCATTGAAATTTTAACAATTCAACAACACTCATTGCATCATGTACGTTGTCGAGCAGAAGAATTTTTCAAAAATAAGAAGCAATGGATTGGCAATGTCCTTCAAAATCCTTCCGATTGTGATTGAAACGACCACACGGAAAAAAAAGGATGTCTTAATTTAAGACAATATCCTTTTGGTCAAGACAAATATTGATTCATATAAGAAAACAATATATTCTTGAAGGGAGTAAAATTTTGTCTTAGTTTTATTGTCTTCGAAGAAGACTTACTATACTATAAAAATGAATGAATATACTATATGAATATACTTAAATAAGGAGGAGGGGTCTTGGTATGTAAAGATGATCACCCATCCACGGACCAACCGCGACAAGCGTAGCTTAACCTGATCGATCGACCCGTGCGGCTGTTATTACTTGGCCACAAGCCCCTCTGTTCCTGTTCTCTTTTAATGTTTCCTCTCAGAGCACCTGCCATGTTATCTCTTCACCACTCTTTGTTGACTGGTAGAGAATGCCTGAGAAGGCATTAAGTCCGCTTTCGTGCCTTATTGTGTACGAGAAGTTTAAATAAGTAAATGCCTAGTAGTCTGTGTGGATTTAGATTTAAGAATCGTGATTACTAAATACTTAATAACCTGAAACCAGAAGCTTTTTTCATTGAATTCTGAAAAGACTTCAAAATGATCTCAACAACTAAGAAAATTAAACTTTATCTCAATTGGATAAAATTCTTGTCAGAATGACAGTAGTAGTGTACTTTCTTCATTTCGAAACAGTTCTTGTGTCATTGAGTTAAAATTCAATTTTCATAGTTGTTTAGATCATTTTGAACAGTCTGTTCATCCCGATATTATTGACGCTGACTGTACGTAGATATACGTAGTCTTTTCGTATTTTTTCTTACGGTTCCGTACCCGAAGGGTGCCAAACGGAACCTTATTACTAAGCCTCCGCTGTCCGTCCTTCCTGCCTGTCACCGGCCTGTATCTCATGAACCGTAATAGGTAGACAGTTGAGTGTTTCACAGATTGTGTATTTCTATTGCCGCTATAAAAAGAAATAATAAAAATTTAATAATTTAAGAAATTATAGGGACACGAAAAAAGAGCAAGTTTTCTGCATGGGGAAGCCCCATACAAAACTTGTTTATTTCGGCGACTTTTTCTAAATATTATACGGTGGTACAAAACCCTTCGTGTGCGAGTCCGACTCACACTTGGGCGGGTTTTTAATTTTTCTATGTTTGTGAGTTTAATATGTTTTGCTATTTGTCCATTTCACAATTTCTGTAGCCGTCTGATTTTCTTAAAAAAAAAACTGTTGTTAAAGAAAACCAGCGTACAAATCAAAAGAATATTTCAAGCGCTTTGTTTCCAGATTATTAAAACCCCAACTATTCTGCACTCGTTAACCCTGTAATGTTTTATTCAGGGCATGTAACGTCAGCATGCCAGTGACAGGTTGAAGACGTCGGCCAACGCTGCCATAGTAATATTTAATACGAAGGACGGACATGAGTACAATAAGATTTTATGTTTTTGTTGCTGGCTGTATAGCCGGCGAGTCGGTACTTTTAGTGCCTGAATGTTTTTACCTATTCTTCGCATAGGAATGTCACTAAATTGGTGTTCTATTTTTGAATTTGGGTCTACCTGTATATTTTATTGACTGTATATGTGTATGTGGGTAGATAGGTACTTTCCCTTTTTTATTTCATTTATGCATTTATTACCCGAGAAGGATATTCTTCTGTTATCACAAGCATCTAGTATATTATTTAAATCATACGCGATATGTTTTTAGTTGGACCGCTATTTAGAAAAATCTGGAAACGGTAGGTACCTAGGTAGATAAAGGTTTTTATTATTCGCCGAGTATTTTCCTGATGCTGCAGTTTCGACATAGATAGCGATCGCCTTATGACCGAATTCGGTCGCAAAGTCCTAATGGGGTCCTTAGACGGTCAAAATTGCTTGACAAGCACGAAAAAATCAGACTAGCAATATTTTTGAACAACCTATACAACGATACCCCCCACCATGGGATAGAAAAGAAAATATCATCCCCACGTAACAATTATTTTTCAAGATTTTATTTTACCACTTTCTCGGCATGATTAATATGTACCTATGCCAAATTACAGCTTTTAAGTACTAAGAGTCTCTGAGCTTAGCCGTGGACAGACAGACAGACATGGTGAAACTAAAGGGGTTCCTTGATGACTACGTAACCCTTAAAAGGGAAAGTAACTGCCTACTCCTATCCTGAATGGTCAATAAAATATATAACATAACATCAATTTCACGACGTTCCTATGCAAAGAAAACGTAAAAACATTCTGGCACTAAAAGTACCGACTCGCTGGCTAAACAGCCAGCAACAAAAAAATAGAATCTTATTGTACTCATGTCCGTCCTGCTTGTTAAATATTTAACAATCAGGATAGTAATATTTTATTACTATGGCGGCGTTGGCCGACGTCTTCAACTGGCATGCTGACGTTACATGCCCTATGCGAAGAACACGTAAAGACGCACTCAAAATTATCGTAGCACGTATTTTCGTACACAGCAATAATGTTTTATTGCTCGGCTACGAAAATTTTAAACTACAGAACTACAGCATTGTTATATTTCAGTATTTCACTTTTAATTCGCAGTAGAATTTGTAGCGATGACAATGTTATGGCAAGAAATCCCCTTACAATTTATAGCAGGAACTGCATCGCCAGCGGCGCAAGTAATTATTATGTTCTTGTAGCTCTGTCGTCGTCTACTGAACCGAGTAGAAACTTACGACTTTGTTAAAAGATTGTACAGGCATAATGTATGTTTGTTATGTCTATAAAAGTGCATCATAATGTTAAAAATGAATACTTTATTGTGAGTTCGACTTTTCTTTTCTTTTGGGTGAGAAATTATCAAATAACTTCTCCCGCTCTGGGCGAATAGAATAGAATAGAATATCATTTATTTGTATAAAACATGGTATACAGGATGGTAAGGTAAATGCAATTGTAGAACATACATGTTTTGCTTCATAAATATAATCGTGCAAATTTTACATACATAACAATTCAATATAACTACCATCATCATCGGATTTTATGCTCTAGGAACTTCTTGACACTATAAAAGCTATTAGCAGACAGCCATTTGTGTAATCTTATTTTGAATAATCTTGTATTTAATGCTTTTAATTTATCTGATATCTTATTATATACTCGGACACACATTGACATGCAGTTTTTGTTATATTTTGCAAGCCTGTAGGATGCGACGGCTTGGAGAACTAACATCGCTTGCTTTAGTTAACAGCTCCATGTGCCTCCTTGCAAACATACCTACAAATTTCTAATATATAGAGAGACGGCAACGGTAACAAATCAAGTTTTTTTTAAATATCGGCCTACAAGATTCGTCGGGTTTAAGCCCATATATTGCTCTAATGCATTGTTTTTGTTCGACAAATGCTCTATTTTGATTAGAAGCTAGGGTGTGTCAGACTCTTACTGACTAAAACTCACCCGTATTCCTTCCGTTGCCTATGTTGCCAGGGGCCTCGGTAACCGTTTTGGACTGCCACGCGTGTGAGTTCGATTTACCAACTGGATACAGAAGACGATATTACGCTCTAAGACACAAATCGCAGACGACAACCCAAGAAGTAACCAAGGTCAAATGGGACTGGGCCGGACACGTTTGCCGCATGTTGGGTGCATTGTGGGCATTGACCACCGCAGCATGGGTTCCTGAAAACGGCATCACGGAAGACCCAGGCGTAGATGGTGGGACGAACATGCCGTTTATAGGAGGGATTGCTCCATATTAACTCAGGGTCGAGTTGAGAAGAAACAGCAAAGGGAGGGCTTTGCTCAATACAATACAACAATATAATATAGTACAATACAGGCTGAAGGCTCGTGGAGACTGACGCGATAGCGACACTTTCCATAAAGTTGTCATAGAATGTGTTTTTTTTTGTTTTAAGTATCGTATATGCTTTCATATGCATTTAGTAAAAAGCTGTTATTTTGATATTACAAACAGACACTTCAATATTATTTATGTGTAAGTATAGATAATTAGTTAGGACTATTACTTTTATAGATTTACTAATCGTAAAGAATTTCTCAATTCTTTATTGAGTACCATAATGTATATAGTTGGTAGGGAAATAACTATATTAGTCACAATTATGGACCCTGTCGGACACAGCATATATCAAGTAGGAGAGAGAAGGCACTGGCTGTTTATGTGATAACTGATAAATTTTGTTTCTCGTAACATGTGGGTTTTCCTAAAAATATAGGGGTCATAGAACACTTAAATAAATATCATACAAAATCACATTCACCTAAGAACATCGATTACCTACATTTTTCACAAATCTCATAATATTCCGTCCTCCATATATTTGGGCCACCCTCAATATCACCATATTTTTTTGTGAAAACGCCAGCTTTCGACGCCAGCAAATACCATTCTCGACCTTTCTTAATACCCCGTTTGTTTGATACGCTATTGGATTCAATAATATATTTCCGATTCCTTTATCTTAAGTATAAATCTAAGAATTGTTTTTATAAACAATTTCTGTTAAGATATGAATCTTCTATTGCATGTTATGAGAACTAAACAATGGCGCGACAGTTGAGAACAGGTTTTTACAAGATATGACTAGCGATCTGCCCCTGCTTCGCACGGTTTTTACGACTTGACAAAACATGAAGATTTCGTTATTATATCTCAGTTGAACATTAATGTATTATACACATAAGCGTTCCGGATGAAATTACCTTAATTATGTTGAAAAACTCATCAAAATCTGTTGCGGTGTTTCGAAGAATAACGCGATCGCATAGACAGATACGAAAAGTGACTTTCATTTATAATATTTATAGATACAGTGGTGGCCCAGTAGTAACGACTGCGACTTACGAGCTGTAGGTCGTAGGTTCGAACCCGGACAGGCGCTTTACTTTGTGTAAATTATTTTATCACCACTGCTCTCAAAATCGTGAAGAAACCGGCATGTCCTAGAACCAAAAATTCGAAGACCCGTGATATCTACCAACCCGCACTGGGCCCGCGTGGCCCACTCTCTCTCACAGAGTGGGTAGAGTAGGCCTGTGTCCCAGCAGTGGGAACATTATAGGCTGATTATGTTATGCTATGTTTTAAAGATATAGATTAAAGATCTCTTGACTCTCATTGCGCATGGTAAAGCTTCTATTACTATTAACCCGACTGCCCCCAGCAGGAGGGAGAATATTTATTTTCTGAGTGTTTCTATCGATGTTTTCAGACTAAGCCTAGTTCTAAATCAATTATATTTTATCTCTCCATATTATTCAGGCTGCCTATACGTCTGTCACACCTCAAAAATGTTAATGCTCATTTCTCTAATACTAGAAGGCACCTAAATGAATACCTAAATAAAAGCCTGCAGCGGAATTTTCAATGCGCGTAGCGCTGAATTCAAAAAATCCAATAGCGCACTTTTACGAAACCAATATTCAAAAATAATTTATTAAAACTGGACTGATTCTCAGAATCAGCACATAAGGCAGACCAAAACGTCCACCTTTCACCACTTCCTAGTGCTTTAGCTGGGAAGAAAAAGTGGCGCAAGAAACTCCCCAGCAGCACAGCTGTCTGGTTTGTTAGAAAAACAAATTGGATTCTATACGATAGTATGCAAAATAATTTACACTACGCGCAACACAAAACATTAAATTATTAGCCATATGTCAGCTAGCACACCATTAGCCCAACAAACAAAAAAAAAAACAAAATTACGGAATACTATAGGTACTCAAGCGAAAATAAAAACGTAAACAGAACTTAATACCTAAATAAAAGCCTCCAGGCATAAAGGGCGTGCCCGCTTACATATAGCTATAGCTGTAACTCAGTCACAAATGATAAACTAGGACCATCGAAGTAAAATAAACAAACAGTTAATTACTAATAGCAATAACAAAACCATGGTCAGCAAGATGACCAGTCACCACAAGCAGCACCCGTTCATAAGCATAACGCATAAACTCACCTAACCAAAGGTTTCATCTAGTGTTCGGAAAACGGACATTGAACACAGAAGAATATTCGAGGGAATGCTAATCAACGGACTTGTTTACCGGTCCAGAGAAAATATCTTACCAATGTTGTCTTGAAAGAAAAACAATGTATTTGCAGAAAAACAAGGCGATACCGTTATCGGAGCAGTATCAATTATTTAGCGATGGATAAATTGGGTCTGGCGCGTGACGTGTACGCCTACAACGAATTTGTTAGCCAGGGACGGATTGACGCATAGTTTATTTAAGCTATAAGCGAATTTAACATTTAAGGGGACTACAGGACCTAAACGCAAATTTTGTAAGTTTTATAATGCCTTAAAGTATATGATCCACTGCAGTAAACAAAATAAAAAAAAAATGTGATTTTCTTCAGGATATATGCTAGGTAGATAGTGTGTTGAAAACATAATAAAACTAATTTGATACGATAGAAAAAAATAACGAAGATACCTCTAAAAAAATATTTTAACGATTAAAAACCACACTAATATGCATGCAATTATTTAGATTTTTTGTCAGATCCTTCTACAAGCAACATATTAGCATAATAATGTTTTAATTTTTTTATCGAATCAATAGATTTTTTGTAAATAGATAATTGCTTCATATTTAGCAATAAATTACCAGCGT
Organism: Atethmia centrago; assembly: GCA_905333075.3. Lineage (NCBI taxonomy): Eukaryota > Metazoa > Arthropoda > Insecta > Lepidoptera > Noctuidae > Atethmia > Atethmia centrago. Next base: position 22,889,914 of record HG995376.1, read on the forward strand.
TGTGTCATCGCGCTTCTCTTTCTTTTCTATGCAGTCCGACAGTGACCGCGCTTTAGCTGTTGTCAGCCTCTTAAACCGCTTGACATTTCGTGTAGTCAAAATCAGACTATCGAAATTAAGTGCCAAATATATTATGAATAGGTAATTAATATCAGTAGTAACCTTATAATAACATGTATCTATTAACCATTGTGACAACAATGTGATATGTAAGACAACATTAACCACCGCGTTTTACCTAATGGATTAAAAATCGCGAAGAATTATATTTCTTACTGGGCGCACAGAAAGATCTGCCGATCCTATCCTCTTAATATTAATCAATTTTACTTAAAACAAAAACCACAGGAAACAATGGCCAGACTTTCCGAAAAAGAAAGAAAAAAACCGGCCTAGTGCGTGTCGGACCACGCACAATGAAAGGTTCCGCAGTTGGGATGAAGTTATCCCAAAAACTAATATTGTAGTTGAAAAACATGTCCTCCCCTAAATCGACGTAGGCCACGGTCAATTCTCCAACTGCAAATGTAAGATTACAATCGCAAAAAAAAATAATGATAAACTACAAATAAACGATTTCCGGACTTTTTCCTTTACTTGTGCTGTGAGACCTTGCTTTTTGCCAAAATTCATGATTTAGGTCAACGGGAATTACCCTATAGGTTTTGATTAATTTGCGAGTATCAAAATACATATGTCGCATAAATGGCCGTATATTTTATTGCGTTGGCTTATTAACTTGTTTTTTTGAGCTCCAATGGCCCGTAGACCTACGTATTTGATAAAAAAATTTCACTCCACGCAGTCCTGAGAAAAATAATGACAGATAGACAGACGGACAACGAAGTGATCCTATAAGATTCCATTTTTTTCCTCTTGAAGTACGGAACCCTAAAAATAATATTACTGAAGAAAATAATAACATGATATTTAAAAGTACTAAGGCAAGCTTTTCATTCCAAAAGGTCAACGTTTTCAAACTTTGAACCTGTCAAAATATACCTAATAAAAATGTTAGCCTGTTCTAAGTTTATCTGTTAACGTAAAAATATTGATTACTTCCGGAACAGCGAGGTTTATTTTTCCGTTTCTTCGTGGACATTTTTATGGCACCTGTTTTAACGATTTATGGGGGCAACAACATTATTGTAACACTACATTGTATACAAAATATACAATAAAGTAACGTACATAGGTACGTATAGGTGAGAGCAGTGGTGGCCCAGTGATAACGGCCGCGACTTACGAGTTGTAGATCGTAGGTTCGAACCCAGACAGGCGCTTTACTTTGTGTACATTATTTAATCTCTCAAAACGGTGAAGGAAAACATCGTGAGGAAACCGGCATGTCCTAGTACCAAAAATTCGAAGACTTGTGACACCTACCAACCCGCACTGGGCCCGCGTGGTGGATTACGGCCCACTCCCTCTCACAGAGAGGAGGTGGGTCCCAGCAGTGGGAACATTATAGGCTGATTACGTACATAGGTATATAATAAAGATGCCAATCGGGCGAAAAAACACCACTATTTTAATGTTTATTAACACTTGGAAAATACAAAATAACGACTCCCGCACACAGGCGCGACGCGACACTAGTAGCACAATTACTATGAAAGCACAATTACACAATTACATGGATGCTGCACGTCGCGCCGCCTGTCGCGTCTGCAATATCGCGCCAGTGTGCACGAGCCTTAATACGTTTTCGTTTTCTATTTATTAGGAAAATAAAATAAACTGTGGAAAGCACTAATTAACTAAAATGTCGAGATCGTTCTATAAGCTTTAGAAATGGATAAAAAAATGTTGGAATCTGACGAGATGCAGTAAATTGGAGCAGAACATTTGTCTATTTGCCTGCATTTCCCTAAAATAAACAGCACAGTTAGCATGTAGATATGTTGACCAAAAACTGATTTATTTCAACATACGGTTACATAATTACATCAGCTGCAAAACCTGGAGATATTATTTTCCAAAATTATTCTCGATATCTAAATACGTCCCCGCGTGTAATCGCGTAGTTCGCTCCAGAAACAAACTGTTTGTACTCGTAGCTCGGGTCCTTAATGGGTTTTACAGCGAAAGTCTAATAAAACGCGACAAAAAATATAAAACAGCACCCAAGATACCTTGAAGAAAGGCTTGAGAAAGGAAAAAGTTAATAATTGAGTTAAAATGTCACTATAAAAAGAAAAATAAGCTTCGACTTTTATTAATGCCATTAAATAAAATTATAATTTTGTTCAAAACATACCTATTTACCTAAAATACAGAGGGCCAACTCGCCCAAAACTCAGCGCTAGGGAATGGACTCATTTTAAATTACATTTTTACAAATTTATTCGATGAGAATCAAGGCTGCAACTATTTATAACGTAAACTAAAGTCGAATTAATTAATTAGTCGAGTGAATTAATATTCACTGGAGTAATCTGACAAGTGCTAGCTGTAATATTGTGTAAATAGATAGTCATATTTATTGTAATGGTGATCGTTTAGTTTAATTGATTTATATAAGTGTAAGAAAAGTGTAGTCTGGAATACAATAAATATGACCATTTTATTACACAAAGTGACAGCTAGCACATGTCAGATTACTCCAGTGAATTAAAAATTCGACTTTAGCAACCCGTCCTAGCTTTGCAAGGGTAGCAGAGCATATTGTATGCCTAAATTTGTTTATCTGTCGTGTCGGTTTGCATGTGCCTGTTGCATGGAGAATGCCGTTTAGATTAAAATGTAATTGATGTTCATCCTACTTGTAATATTTTACATAGAATATAATATTTAGAATAGAATACTCTTTATTATGTACACCATAAAAATTACAGACACAAATGTTGAAATTTTACAAGGGGTGACACAATGGGCGGTCTTATCGCTAAAAGCGATCTTTTACAGACAACCTTTGGATGGATTAAAGGGGGGAGGAGAGACAATACTGCAGGTAGTCAGTGGTGTACCAGTTACATATACAATAAATACATACATACATAAAGCATATTCTATACATAACATATATTATACATAAAAGTCAAGCCAAATGTCCTTTCTTTGGTATTGTTCGTTGAATCGTTGAGCTCCTTTAGTTATGAGTTGAGCTGCACAACGACTGACAAATACGTGCACTGACTGGACAGGTCCACTCAATCTGTGTGGTTCTTTCATCAAAAGACCATTTCAGACACCAATCGACATGGTCTTCACATGATCTGACCAAGATTATGTCTGGACTTTAAAAGAGACTGTGACCTCTGAGTTTGTTTCGGCCTTTCTTCTCAGAGTAGTCAGATAGGAAACGCCGGCCTCATCTAGTTTAAAAAAATATGTTTTGACGTGTAAAAGTGTTTGTAAAAACCTACTTACAGAAATAAAATCATTTATCATTTATCATTTATCATAAATATATATATATATATGCCATAAACATGAAACAAGATCAAGAACTATATAAGTAATGATGATGTTTAAGGAGAGAGAAAGTGTTTTTACATAGTCATATTTCAGCCAATTTACACAAAACCTTAATGAAATATACACCTAAACCTTCCTCAAGAATAACTCCGTCGCTTAAATATGAAAAAAAACCGTATGAAAATCCGTTTGGTAGTTTTTGATTTTAATCGTTTAGACAGACTTGGCGGGGGGACTTCGTTTTATATTATAAAACGAAGTCCCCCCGCCAAGTCTGTATATATAATATGTAGTGATAGCTAGACATATAGCTATAGACAAATATCAAAACATGAAAATCAAAGATAGTTGAAGACAGTGATATATTTTTTTACTATTTTGTATTTAGGGTAAGAACGTATGTGCATTGGACAAGCCAATCTAACAAACCAAGATGTTTAAAACAAACAATGAACCTGAAGTGCTAAAATAATTTATAGCACATACATAAATAAAACGTGCGTGTACGAAGCCAGCAAAGGAAATGAAAGGAGAGGTGTGGAGTGAGGTCATAGCCGCTGGCGATTTGTTATCTGTGGCCGCACGAAGTGCTAGAGGTGTTTCAAATGTGTAAACAATTTCCGTAGGAAATGTAATGAAAAGTTTGAGAATGATTCAAATATAGAACGATTTACTCAGAAAAACTAAATTCGATAAAGTTATTATGTCGATGGATGACAAGAGATCAACATAGCTGATTAACAAAACGTAAACCCTGCTAACGAAATGATAAGATTTGGAAAGTAATGATGATGTTTAAAAAGATATATTTTTAAATATCAGTGTCAAACTACATTTTGTGCTTACCCTAGAATCAGGATAAAGGCAGAAATTGAATGTTAAGGTACATGTCTATGGCTTTTTTTTTTGGGTAGGAAATTATTCAATAACTTCTCCTGCTCTGAGCGGAGCGGGAGGGTGTGTCAGACTCTTACTGACTAATACCCACCCGTATTCCTTCCGTTGCCTGTGTTGCCAGGGGCCTGGGTAACCCTTTTGGACTTCCACGTGACACCGGCAGGCATTGGCCCTAGTGGACTCCTATACTTGTGCTGACATCTCTTTAAGGCGAGCGTGGAACATAACGCGCCGACGGCCCGGGCGCGGACGGCCCATTACCCATTGCTCACCGTCCGCAAGCCCGCGCCTACGGTGGCCGGAAATCCGCCCGGGATTCCCGACGCCCAGGGCGTCTCCTGCGGCGGCTAGGGGCGAGAGGGCGCGAAACATGCCTTTCCCTCAACCATCCCGCCTCCTCCATCGCGAGCTTTGCCGGCGACGGTGGCTTTGAGGTGACGGCTGCCCATGCCCTCTCGCAATGGTACAATGGCCTGAACCAGGGCCGGATGCGAGAGATCTCTCCCGCCGATCGCCTTCACGAGGACACGGCAGTGCTCTGCCTATGCCGGGCAGACCTCCACCGTATGCTCCACCATGTCCTCCGGGCGATCCACACAGTGGTGACACCTGGGCGTTTCCTCCCGCCTTATCCGACACAGGAACCTCCCGAAGCACATGTCTACGGCTAGGAACGTGACATCTTTTCTACAGACTTTCAAAAAAGTTTCCTATAGAACAATCGGTGGTCATAAAAGCCAAATAGGTAATAATCTGCAATCTGCAAATATTATCATTCAACATAAAAATAATAATAATTTTATATAAAGCATTGGTCATATAGGGGCTATATAGCCTTTCTATAGTCTTAGGAAACTGATCCTCTATAGCCTCCCAAACTCATAGCCCAATATTTTTTGTTCCCATGTTCTGCAATAGTCTTGCATCAACCGGGGGTTGTCCTTGGGTGCACCTTCATAAAGCAAACAGGGATAATCGTCGGTTGGTGCCTCATTCCATTAAAGCTGTCCAAGGGGCCTCTGCGAGTTGGCTTCGGCATCTCGTACGCCTTTCAAAGGTCCGGGACCCCATGGTCCCGAGATATGTAAGGACATAATAATATAATAACATTGTAATAGTAAAGATGATACGGACGTAATGATAATATTTCGAAGAATTTAATCGAAAAAGGACATTATGTCCCCAATATTTTGATGGATTTAAGAGAAGAGCTATCTGAACATGCGAAACAACTGATAAACATATTAAAGTAAGATTTAGCAAGTCATGATGATTTAAGGATGACTGTAATCCTAACAAAAATTAGGAAATGATTGTGCAATAGTAAAAATCATGATAATAAAGGATGTGAAAAACCGGCTTAAAGGTATCTGATAAGCAATCAACAAGATTGTTTGTCAGATAGCTTTTAGCCGGTTATCATACGTAACAACTGATACACATATTAAAGTTAGATTTAGCAAGTCATGATGATTTTTGGATGACTGAAATCATCACAAAAATTGAAAATGATTGTGCAATAGTAAAAATAATTATAATAAATGAGTGAGGAGATTCTTGTCACTAGAGGCCAAACTAAAGTCGAATTATTAAATCACTAGAGTAATCCGATATGTGCTAGTTGTCACTTTGTGTAATGAAATAGTCATATTCATCATTCAATCATTATAATAAATGAGTAAGGACATTTTTGTCACTAGAGGCCTAACTAAAGTCGAATTATTAAATCACTAGAGTAATCTGATATGTGCTAGTTGTCACTTTGTGTAATTAAATAGTCATATTCATCATTCAATCATTATAATAAATGACTAAGAAAATTCTCGCCACTAGAGGCCTTAATAAAGTTGAATTATTAATTCACTGGAGTAATGACATGTGCTAGTTGTCACATTGTGTAATAAAATAGTCATATTCTTCATTCAATCATTATAATAAATGAGTAAGGACATTCTTGTCACTAGAGGCCTTATTAAAGTTGAATTATTAATTGACTGGAGTAATCTGACATGTGCTAGTCGTCACTTTGTGTAAGTAAATGGTCATATTCATCATTCAATCATTATAATAAATGAGTAAGGAAATTCTTGTCACTAGAGGCCTTACTAAAGTTGAATTATTAATTCACTGGAGTAATGACATCTGCTAGCTGTCACTTTGTGTAATTAAATTGTCATATTCATAATTCAATCATTATAATAAATGAGTTAGGAAATTCTTTTCACTAGAGGCCTTACTAAAGTTGAATTTTTAATTCACTGGAGTAATCTGACATGTGCTAGCTGTCACTTTGTGTAATTAAATGGTCATATTCATCATTTAATCATTATAATAAATGAGTGAGAAAATTCTTGTCACTAGAGGCCTTACTAAGGTTGAATTTTTAATTCACTGGAGTAATCTGACATGTGCTAGCTGTCACTTTGTGTAATTAAATGGTCATATTCATCATTCAATCATTTTAATAAATGAGTGAGGAGATTCTTGTCACTAGAGGCCTTACTAAAGTTGAATTATGAATTCACTGGAGTAATGACATGTGCTAGCTGTCACTTTGTGTAATTAAATGGTCATATTCATCATTCAATCATTATAATAAATGAGTGAGGAGATTCTTGTCACTAGAGGCCTTACTAAAGTTGAATTATTAATTCACTGGAGTAATCTGACATATTGTGCTAGTTGCCACTTTGTGTAATTAAATGGTGATATTCATCATTAAATCATTATAATAAATGAGTGAGGAGATTCTTGTCACTAGAGGCCTTACTAAAGTTGAATTATGAATTCACTGGAGTAATCTGACACATTGTGCTATTTGCCACTTTGTGTAATTAAATGGTCATATTCATCATTCAATCATTATAATAAATAAGTGAGGAGATTCTTGTCACTAGAGGCCTTACCAAAGTCGAATTATTAATTCACTGGAGTAATCTGACGTATTGTGCTAGTTGCCACTTTGTGTAATTAAATGGTCATATTCATCATTCAATCATTATAATAAATGAGTGAGAAAATTCTTGTCACTAGAGGCCTTACTAAAGTCGAATTATTAATTTACTGGGGTAATCTGACATGTGCTAGCTGTCACTTTGTGTAATTAAATAGTCATATTCATCATTCAATCATTTTAATAAATGAGTGACGAGATTCTGGTCACTAGAGGCCTTACTAAAGTTGAATTATTAATTCACTGGAGTAATCTGACATATTGTGCTAGTTGCCACTTTGTGTAATTAAATAGTCATATTCATCATTCAATCATTATAATAAATGAGTTAGGAGATTCTTGTCACTAGAGGCCTTACTAAAGTTGAATTATTAATTCACTGGAGTAATCTGACATATTGTCCTAGTTGCCACTTTGTGTAATTAAATGGTGATATTCATCATTCAATCATTATAATAAATGAGTGAGGAGATTCTTGTCACTAGAGGCCTTACTAAAGTTGAATTATGAATTCACTGGAGTAATCTGACACTTTGTGCTAGTTGCCACTTTGTGTAATTAAATGGTCATATTCATCATTCAATCATTATAATAAATAAGTGAGGAGATTCTCGTCACTAGAGTCTCGGTAGCTTAAACCCTTCTCCAGACGCGTATATACAAAGGCGGATGCAACACTGATGCAGCACACAATCGTGGCGTGCCCAACCTTACAAGTGGCTTAAAACAGTAATAGTCCGTCCGAACCCAGCTACAACATAGTGGCTTGTAGTGCAGCCGCATTTGTTTTTTATAAAGCAATGAAAAGGTGGATTCAACGGAGCCACCCATTGTATTATTTCCGCTAGATTAGTAACTGTCGAAAAATTGTGAACTGGGTGAAATGGGTTAGGTTAGGTTTGAACTGTGGCGAACTGTGTGCGAGCCGAGCGATGCCGCGGGAGAGGCCGGCGAGCGCTACTTCCAAGTTGCTCGCAGCTAGGCAGTCTATTTAGTTTCAGCGCAAGATCCGTTACGTCGCAAGCAAGCTTAATACCTGCAGTATAGACATAGCGAATATTTTTACGCTGTATTGCAGTCGCTTTTGTTAAAACAATGTCTTTCGGAGTCGATCACATTGCAGACAGTTTTCAAATATCTGTGGTGCAATCGTAATTGTAATACTTTGTTTATGCGGCTGCGTTACAGAACAGCTACTGTCTAAGTTGCATCCGCCTTTGAATTTACGGATTCAGTCTCCGGACACCAGTGGACCTCTATTAGAATACATATTTGAACACATTTATTAAGAAACAAGCTATGTGCCCGGTAGTACATTTCCATCAGCGAAAATTATGAACTTTCTTACAACATTTCATGATTTTTCAAAGATCCTTAAGGCGGATCCGCAGTGGTAGCCGTCAAAATTCAAATTTTCTTAGGTTTTTTTTTTATTCAATTTGCATGTAGTGTGAGGTTGTAAATTGATCAAAATTTGATTCGCGAACATAAAAAATATGTATTTACAGAATTATAATCATTAAACTCATTAATACATCTCACAAATCTAACTTAAAACTTAAGAAAAAAAAGTTTCGTGGGCTACTACTGCGGATCCGTCTTAAAAATCCTTCATTATCGCTATAAAAAAAAATCTTGTGCAAAATTTCATGCTCTTACTTTGAAGCCACATGGTCGCGATAAGGCGAACTACACTGCGCGCTTTCTCTCGCTCACCGCTCAACGTCTCGCTGAGAAAAGAGAGAGCGCACGAAGTATAGTTCGCTTTATCGCAACAAAGTACCTACCCATAGTATTAGATCTAGGGGTTTCGGCTATTGTTTTAATAATATAAAATTATTGAGTAGTAAAATAATATTTTTACTAAGCAGGTAGATACAGAAATGAACTTGTTTACATTTTTATGAAACTTTAAAAATAAAATTACTTTATGTTTAGAAAAATGAATACAGGAAATCAAAGGTGTTATAAACCTATCCATAATTCCACAGTGGGCTACCAAAGTTACCTTTAGAATCTTATTTTATTTCAAAAGAGTGGAAGGTGTGGAATGAGGTAAAAGCCGCTGGCGATATGTTATCTATGACCACACGAAGAACCACAAGGTGTTTCAAATGTGTAAACAATTTCCTTAAGTCTGTTTGTTTTGTGTTTGCTTTACCATATTTTATCCGTGGCTTGAGAAATACTTACTACTGTCTTTATAGGGTCTTAGGGAAGAATTTATTTCAGATTTTTTTTTTTTGTCCTTACGGTTTTGTAACTGTGACTGTAGGCGTTGTTTATTAATCCTCAAAAGACCATTTCACACACCAACCTAGCAATGGGTAGCTTGCCGTCCGATAAGCACCAGGCCCGGGTCGTCGGCGCGTTGTATTCCACGCGCGCCTCAAAGAGATGTCAGTACAAGTGTAGGGGTCCACTAGGGCCGCTGCCTGCCGGGGTCGCGGGAAAGTTCGAAAGGGTTACTGAGGCCCCTGGCAACATAGGCAACGGAAGGAATACGGGTGGGTTTTAATCAGTAAGAGTCTGAAACACCCTTCTGCTCCGACCAGAGTGAGAGAAGTTATATGATAATTTCCCTCCCAAAAAAAAATAAAAGACCAACCTACATGGTCCTCAAATGATCTGACCAGGATATGTCCAGATTGTTATATACACATTGACATTGATGAATTTTATTTATGCAATGACATGAATATTTACGGTGTGAAGTATTTTAATTATTGTAAATGTGTAGTCTATGTGGGTCACTGTTTATTGTTGTCTTTTTTTTTTCTCAGTTATTTTTTAACATGGACTAGCAGTTTGAGTCATGTTTGCGGCCTACCCAAATTCGTTGAATCGTTGAGCTCCCTAAGTTCTGAGTTGAGCTGCACGACTGGACAAGTCCACTCAATCTGTGTGGTTCTTTCATTAAAAGACCACTTCAAACACCAATCTACATGGTTCACATGATCTGGCGAAGATTATGTCTGGACCTTAAAAGAGACTGTGACCTGTGATTTGTGATTTTGTTTTGGCCTTTCTTGTCAGAGTAGTCAGATAGGAAACGCGGACCTCATCTAGTTTTTTTTTTTTTTTTCTAAATATGATTGACGTGTAAAAGTGTTTGTATAAACCTACTTACAGAAAAAAATCATTTATCGTTTATTATTTTATCAATTTTATTGTTTAATAAAAACAGAAGTTTTAAGAACTTTTACTCTTAGGTATGTAATTGATCATAACTGGAAGTATGTGATGTTACAAAAGATCCCAATACCTATATCAAAAACCCTTTTATTACTGAAGTCCTTTGATTAGATAACTGACTAATCTTTATCTTATTTTCCATGTTTGTAATCTTGACGTAATATATTTTTATATTTGTGGTTGTCGTAATGTACGGATCCATGATATCTGAAATAAAATATTTTTAATTATTCAAAGTTGTGTAATAAAAGTGTTTTTTTACAATTCAAACCCCTATCAAAATGCTAAACGTCAATACAATTATTCAATTAACTCTCACTGTAACTTGAACCCCGCACTGTTGCAGCCAGTTATTAACTTCCGCAATCTAGTTTATCAACCTAACACGCCAATTTTGGACTTCAACCCTTTAAACATACATATTTATCGGATTATCAATCGGCAATTGCCGTGTGTTACAGAATAGGTAAATAGATCAGAAGGTTAGTTTCATTCAACGAGCGAATACGCACGCACAAAGACACGCGTGGCATTCTTATTACACAGCATTCTTATTCTCAATACAAATATTTTAAGCACTAATTCATCATTTGAAATAGGAAAGATGCGAGAGTCGGCCCTGTTGGCTAATAGTCAAGAATGTGATTTTAACCTAAATAATTATGGAATTGCAAATCTATATGCGTTTCATTTTTTTTTAAATAAAGACCGAATGAAAGTACAAAATTAAAATCAAATCTAAATATTTTATTTCACATTAACCTATATGGGCACTTATGACATGTCAGAAGCTAGGTGCATGGTTCCAATTGGTCGTTTCCTATGGAGAAGAGACGGCAAGAAACTCTATGGTTACTCTTTTAAAAATAATTTGCTTTTACAATGTTATCAAATTACAGTGTTAAAGGAAGGACAGTGTAGGCCTGTCAAGAAGTACCACGTAATTAACAAAAAATAAATGGTATACAAATGTAGTCTATTAAGCCTACAACGTTCTCACATTCACAAAATATAAAAGAATCTAGGTGAAATATTAATAAAATAATAAAAATAAAAACCTATTTAAACCAAATGAAATGTTTGCGTTTGCAACTGTAACAAGTCTGAATTAATATCCTGTCCACAAAAGCAACTAATAAATGGTTTGACATCAAACCATTTATTAGTGATAATGTACCTGTATAATAATATCAAATAATGAAAATATTATGTCAAGGAAGTATGTATAGAAAATAAACATCGTAATTTGGGAGCAGTTAATAGACATTTACATAGTTAACAGCAAGTGCAAGCACACTCGAGTCGCGACTGACATTTGTTTGACATTAGTTTTGGATCGCTTTACGTCTACGTGACTACGTGTCTACGCGTCTACGTGTGCGTGCGTCTGTTTTCTTTATACGAGCCGGGCCTTCTGTATCACTATCTATTGTATATTCAAACCGGCAAATATAACAAAATCTAGTTTGTACATCGAACCTCTAATATCGGGGTTCAATGCAAACTAGATTTGAGTTATTTTTGCGGGCTACACAAATTCGTTGAATCGTTGAGCTGCTTAAGTTCTGAGTTGAGCTGCACGACTGGACAGGTCTACTCAATCTGTGTGGTTCTTTTATCAAAAGACCACTTCAGACACCAATCTACATGTTATTCACATGATCTGGCGAAGATTATGTCTGGACCTTAAAAGAGACTGTGACCTGTGATTTTGCTTTGGATTTTCTTGTCAGAGTAGTCAGATAGGAAACGCCGACCACATCTAGTTCAAAAAAATATGATTGACATGTAATAGTGTTTGTATAAACCTACTTACAGAAATAAAATCATTTATCATTTATTTATCTATTTTATTGTTGAAGAAGAGCCGGGCCTTCTGCATCACTACCTATTGTGTGTGCCGAACGAATTTTCCCGTTCAAACATTCGGGCGGCACGGCAAATATAACAAAATCTAGTTTGCATCGAACCCCGATACTTGCTCTCCAATATTTGCATTTTCACCGAAACATGGTATTCGGGAATTCATGGAAGTGTAATATTTGGCGAGTAAACGTTGCGTTGTTGTCACTTCGACATCAATGTTAAACATATTAGGAAGTTTTGGTTATTTGCTGTTGCTCAATTAATTTCTGTATCTTACCGAGCGTTGATCGTTCCATCTAACACGATCGTCTTTGTCGCATTGTCATATCTTTCAAAAGTAACGTATAGGCTTCGTGTCTTTTTTGGGACCAGCCGGTGTATTCTGAAAAATCTCAACGTGACAACTAAGGTAAAGTGGGCGTGAAGTGAGGTGTCTTTTCACCTGATGCTAGGGATTGACTCTAATGATAGCTCACTTCACCTAAGTATTCACGATGAAATTTGTACAGACCAGACCGGCTATTCTTGTGTTACAGCGCATTTTTATTTTGTAAAAGATAGGTAGGTACTTATGTCCAAGATTATTTCCGGATTATTATATACATATGTATACATTGACATTGCTGAACTTTATTTATACAATGACATGAATATGTACTCTGTGAAGTATTATATTATTTTAATTATTGTGAATGTTAAGACTATGTGGGTCATTGTTTATTTTTTTTTCTTAGTTAGTTTCTAACATGGTCTGGCAGTTTGAGATTTTTTTTGCGGCCTACCCAAATGTCCTTTCTTTGGTATTGTTCGTTGAATCGTTGAACTCCTTAAGTTCTGAGTTGAGCTGCATGACTACTGACAAATGCGTGCACTGACTGGATAGGTCCACTCAATCTGTGTGGTTCTTTCCTCAAAAGACTATTTCAGACACATGATTTTCACATGATCTGACCAAGATTATGTCTGGATTCTAAAAGATACCTTTGAGTTTGTTTCGGCTTTTCTTCTCAGAGTAGTCAGGTATGAAACGCCAACCTCGTCTAGATTTAAAAAATATGATTGACGTGTAAGTATTTGTACAAACCTACTTACAGAAATAAAATCATTTATCACGCAATTCCACCGAATATTATAATTATCACAAAGTAGCTAATTTCATCCACTCGAAGTCTTTGACACAAAATAGGGCTTCTTGGATAATGCCAAATAGATGGTACTTATTGAACCTAACCCACTTCAATGTCAGACCCTGTACAAATATCGGACCCTAGTTTCTAGTTCAGTGGTTGAGAGTAAAAATGGGCCTAAATAAGTGCTCATTCGACGCTAATAAAGGGAATAACGATCGTCAATTTTTTATTGTTATTTTATCGAAGGTCCAATTACTGTTTTTTTTTTGTGTTCTGTGTACAGAAAAGAAAAAGAAATAATAAGACATGCTATAGTATGTCTGTGTTTTTGTCTGCCAAGTATTATTAGATGTGTACTATACATACCAGTAAGGAGTGGAATTCTTTAGCAAAGGTTATGTGTCAGAAAGGTTGGTAGTCTTAAAACCACAAGGTTGCTTGTGGCGAGCGTTCAAAGTTGCCATTAATTGCATGATAAAGGCCTAATTAATATTAGAAAACATAGGCATTCATGAGGACTGCCGACAAAAGTAAAAACTTATCGCTCAACGCGCCTAAAGAAGGTTTCACATCAATAAAATAATGATTATCTAAAACACAATTTAAACAATGCGCAGTATGAAAATGAAAATGAAAATGTTTATTTGTCCCAAATCAGTTACATGAATTATAAATGAGATATCCCCAGTAAGTAATTGATAATACTTGTGTTGGGGCTACCTCGCTCTATCCCTTAATTATTAACAATTTTGAGACGATTGTATACAAAAGGTAACTAAAAATTAAATTTAGGAAGAAAAGATAACAGTAAATAACTTATAAACTAATTTACAGCTCTTTGTGTAACTATAGTTGTGTGTATGCCTATGAAAACCTGTTTGTGCATCTTGAATTTAAACATGGGTTTGTGTTGTTGTGTCTGTGTGTGTATGAGCGTGTGTGAGTGTATGAGTGTGTGTTTGTGTGAGTGTGTGTGTGTGTGTGTATGTGTATGCGTATGTGTATCTTCTTTAAAGTGCCGATGTGTTCGAAACGCAATTGGTAGATTTAACTCTGTGAGTACTTGCTTTATTGATAATAAAGAAATAAAATAAATTGTTTAACCAAGTTTAGCTAAAATTTGGTCAGTTTCCTCGTATGTTAAGGTTTTTAGCCACTCGGTTATTACCTTTTTGCATACGTGTAAGACCTCATGGTGGAACCTTACTTTGACGTTTATTTTATTATAAATGTGGGCTGACTGGGTTGCATACTGACGCCGTGCAAAAGCGGTTCGGACCCTTGGGGAGTAAGCCACTATATCCTTTCGTCTTCTCTCCTGACTGACTTGATTAAATGGAATAGATTTTTGTACATATAAGGTCGTAATTAAGAAATATAGTTTTCTTACTGAAAGCAAGCCACTGATTCTGTATAGGTCGACTGTGGGGTATCTGTATGGTTTATAGTACATAACTTTTATAAGTGACCTTTGGGCTCTTTCTAACTCAAGGAATTTAGTTTTAGTAGCTCCTCCCCAGACTGGTATACAGTATGTAATAACTGATTGCGTGAGCGCAATGTAGATGCTATTTAGTGTCTTCGGAGGCATCACAAATCTTAGATTTTTAAAAATCCATATACAGTTTTGTACCCGTGACGTGACAATATCAATATGCGAATGCCAAGTTAAGCACTCGTCAACTATAACTCCCAGATATCTTGTGGTTGTTACATGTTTAATAGCTTGACAATTACAATTTTGGTCCCAGTGGTCCGCACACGTATGGATTCGAAGTCTAAAGTTAGGGCCTGGTTTAGATCTTATACTAGGAGAAAAACAAATGTAATTTGTTTTAGCAACACTGAGGGTTAGTAGATTGGCTTTGAGCCATCTATCTATAGTAACTAATAGTATTAAGATGTGTACTATACATACCACTAAGGAGTGGAATTCTTTAGCAAAGGTTGTGTGTCAGAAAGCTTGGTAGTCTTAAAACCACAAGGTTGCTTGTGGCGAGCGTACAAAGTTGCCATTAATTGCATGATAAAGGCCTAATTAATATTAGAAAACATAGGCAGTCATGAGGACTGCCGACAAAAGTAAAAACTTATCGCTCAACGCGCCTAAAGAAGGTTTCACATCAATAAAATAATGATTATCTAAAACACAATTTAAACAATTCACAGTATACACAAATTAAACTTTTCACGTAGTCAATTTAACTTCACTTCACTGCTACTACTAACAGCATGTCGGCGCGGGCATGTCGGTGACGCGAACCCATAAGTGTTTCCCCTACCAAAAATCGCTCAACGCGCCTAAAGAAGTTTTCGCCTCAAAAAAACAAGATACCTTCATTGTACTAGACCAAACAGACTTTTGTAGTCTGATACCATTGTTTTCAAATCTAAAAAAAATACATTTATCACTCCATCATGTTAGTTTTTGCTCCCAAGTTTTAAATTTGTTATTGCAAGTTCTTGCCTATTAAAAATTAACTAGAACTTCGCTCTAGATCATGAAAACAATATTGCAATATATATAAGTACAGTGATTATTACATTTTAGATTACATTAGTTACATTTTAGACTTTCTTTTGTTATTTAGTCGATAAAAAGTAAATAAAAAAAGTAAAACGCGAATAAATACAATACGCGCCGTATTGTATTTATTCGCGTTTTACTTTTTACTTTAATGATACAATTAACAATAATTTATGACGTAATACACTCAGGGCGAAATTCAGCAATGGATCTGAACTCAATTTAAACTGCGCTCAAGAGCTGTCAGTGTCATAATTATGATGACACTGACAATTATACACTTACGGACGAATTTCAATCGATTAATTTTGCGATGAGTTATGTATGATGAGATGAGTCACGAATCCGTCAACATGCTGCCGATCCAATTAACAACACTATCATAACTCATCGCAAAATTAATCGATTCCCGTTAATGACTTGGTCCAATATTAATATTTAAGTTCGCCATATTGGAGACAGCGTAAACTATAACCAACAACGTAAACACAATATTAGTTAACTTGACGTAAAGAGTGTTACAACCGCCATTTTGACTCGTCAAGTCCGCTCTATGACAGCTATGTTGACAGTTGGGTAAATATTTACCGCGCTGCAAAGAAGGGTAAGGTATGTTTAGAGCCGTAACGTGTTTTGCTAACGGTGTAAAAGGGTTACGTTGGCTACAGCAGTGGTAATAAATTATGATGTTATGCTTAAAACTTGAAACGAGTTACTCATTAATTCAATTATGATGGGTCGAAACCATTTCTTTTTTTGTAAATTATCCTTCACAAGGTGGACCGATTCGGGGTCGCGAGAAGGTGCTAAAGGGTTACCGAGGCCCCTGGCAACACAGGGAAAAGTTATTTGATGATTTCCCACCAAAAAAAAAAAGATGGCCGATGACCTTGTGAAGGCCTCAGGAATCCGCCTGGTTGCGGGATGCACAGAACCGGTCGAAGTGGCGGTGCTTGGGGGAGGCCTATGTCCAGCAATGGACTGTCTTTCGCCTGAAATGATGACGATCCTTCACAAGCGAGATGTAAGTAACGATTACACTTTATTTAATTTATTTTTAATACTAACATATATAGAAAGGCTCCTGCAGACTAGACTGGGGCAATATCGCGAGCGCGACAGGCATATAGCTGCCTGTCGCGTCCGCAATATTGCCCCAGTCTGCACGAGCTTTAAGTAATTTGTAATAGTACCAAACTATGGGCCTTCGAAGCCTTACATAAAAAGATTATATTTATTTTATTTTAATGTAAAAATATCTAATATTAATAACGTGAGAATGAAACAATTCAAATCTAAAACGAGGTAAATTGTATTGTTTTAAACCAGAAATGAAACTAATTATAATAAATTCAGTACCCAGAAGATTTCAGATACGCGTCGGCGTTATTCCGGATAATACCCGCGGGAGGAGACGGGATATTTCGGATCGAAGGTATCCGAGAATCTAGAGATAGTACGTTGGTACGTTCCGTTCGTTCGAATTTGCCGCTGCATTTCCAATTTCTATATCCAAAATTCCTCCTGGGATCTTTTTATCAAGTCATGTATTTCTTAGTGTGTTCTAGTAAAATCCAATATAGCAATTCTAGGAGTGGCTTTGTGCTTTTATGGGTAAAACTATTCCAGTTTTCAGTAATCTATAAGTTTTCCTAAAACTGGTATAACAATCGACTGCGTCATTGGTCTTAGTGGTCGCAAGTGGTACTTCTGAGCATGAGGTCGTGGGTTCGATTCCCAGGTCACCCGAAGTGTTATTGGGTTTTACCATCAGGAATTTGTCAAGCCTGGAGTTGTGCCCGGTTGATGGTAATAGGCTCGCACCCAATTACATGAAACTTAAACATAACTGGCTAAATGTGGATGTACTATAGATATACCTCTGCCAAATCATTCGGCGATTACAGACGTAACGTTATTTTGTTGTTGGTATAATATCTATATATATATCACACATCATTTATTCACAGCTAAAGCGCCGTCTTATCCACGATTTTTTCAAGCATTAAGCATGTACGGATGCAGTTTGTTTCACAAAACCGCACTAGTTCAATTAACTGGCTCGCGTCATGTTGTGCTACTCGAATCGGATGCGAGTAGCGGAACATGATGCGAGCCAGGTGAATTGCGTAGTAGTTACCGCGCTTATGCTGCTATTGTTTCGCGGCGGAGTCTCGACATAGATAGCGATCACTTTGCCGGGGTCGCGGGAAGGTACTAAAGGGTTACCGAGGCCCCTGGCAACACAGGCAACGGAAGGAATACGGGTGGGTTTTAGTCAGTAAAGGTCTGACACAAAGAGCGGGGGAAGTTATTTGATGATTTCCCACCCAAAAAAAAAAAGCAATCACTTTAACCTATAAAGCCCCGCGCGACTCCGATTCGGTGCCAAACAATAGAAAATCAATTGTATCTCATTAGCTGTGCTTGACCAATTAAACCCTATTTCGGTCGCAAAGTCTTAGACGGTCAAAATTGCTTGACAAGCACGAAATAATCTAAAAGTCCCTAGACGGTCAAAGGTGGACCGTCTAGAGACCCCATTAGGACATTGCGACTGTATTCAGTCGTGAAGCGGTCACCATCTATGCCGAGACTGCAGCCTCTGGTGTGTAGCAACGTTGAATATAACTGAAGAATATAGAATCAATGTTAATTGAAGATGAATGGTTTTCGAATCTATTATCTACAACTTAAAAAATCTAATTTATAAACCTATTTACAAATACGCACAAAATATTTACCCACCAACAAAACTGTCAAAAATAAAATAATTCTCTATATCGTTTAGCTCCGCGAACGGCGCGCGTAATTTTAGGAAAATGACAACCCAAATCTCGGTTTATTGTTTCAAAGCTATTATTTAGAAGATTAGAGAGGCCTACGGGACTCAGTCGCTTAGAGATTTCAATTTGCAGACTATAATACACCCCTGTGCGAGATACGTCCCGTTTACGTAAGATAATGTGCTATTGAACCCTTGTGTGGATGAGCTGCCGGGCTCATTGGCAGGTTGCGTTCTTGAAATATTAAGCATTTAAGCGTTATTAGGTGCAGTTATTAATCTTATATTAATTTACATTTTTCTTCTTTGTGTCTCAGAGGCCCGCTTGCACCACACATTACTAAATATGTTTAACGTTAAACGAATTAAATAAAATAGTTATGTTTCTGTTAACCGTTTAAAGATGACAAAGACAGAATCATCATCTGCCTATCCTTTTCCCAACTATGTTGGGGCCGGCTTCTAGTCTTAACTGGATGCAGCGGAGTACCAGTATTTTAAATGGAGCGACTACCTATCTTTTTTTTTTGGGTGTAAAATTATCAAATAACTTCTCCCGCTCTGGGCGGAACAGGAGGGTGTGTCAGACTCTCACTGACTAAACCCACCCGTGTTTCTTCCGTTGCCTGTGTTGCCAGGGGCCTCGGTATACCTTTTGGACTTTCTCACGACCCCGGCAGGATATAGTTGGTGGGAGATTAGATAACTTCTCCCGCTCTGGGCGGAGCAGGAGGGTGAACGGGCGCCGTCAGTAGAGACTGGTCATCTCTTAGCTGCCACGGCTTATTTTAATTTTAATTTTTGAATTGCTTTTTTTTTGTTGTAATTTTTTTATTACGGACGCTTTTGCATCGTTCTCACATGTATAATTTCAAAATGAATGATGTAAACAATATTTTGTAACCATAATACGTTGATTTAAAAGAGTGTCCGTGGAGTTTCTTGCCCGTTCTTCTCCATAGGTACCTACTACGCTTTGGAATGGGCAACTAGCTTCATCTTTCTGACTGACTGACCGAACCCTTGACAATTCAAAAGTGCCTGTAATTGGTTTATTTGAAATAAATGCTTTGAGTTTTGAGGTGTGTCAGACTCTTACTGACTAAAACCCACCCATGTTCCTTCGATTGCCTGTGTTGCCAGGGTTCACGGAGCGACCACCTATCTGACCTCCACATCCCAGTGACTGGGTAATACGATACCCCTTGGTAAGACTAGCTGTTAGACTTTCGGGTTTCTGACAACCCGTAACAACTGTCAAAGATGTACAAATAACAGCCGGGACCAACGGCTTAACGTGCTTTCCGAGGCACGGAGGGGTTTTGGTTGTAAATATGGATGTAAAGATGGTCACACATCCACGGACCAACCGCGGCAAGCGTAGCTTAACCTGATCAATAGACCCGTGCGGATGCTATTACTTGCCCACAAGCCCCTACATGACAGAGACAGAATGATGGTTTAAATATGTTTTGTGTTAAACGTATCATGTGTCTTGTGATGCAAGTGGGCCGAAGGGGCCACCTCCACGAGCAAGAAAATCGCGGCGATATTATCGTCTTGCCACTTCATTCTATAACAATTCTATGAACGTGTCTCCACATGGCGATACTATCGCGACGATGCGGCCAATAACATTGACGAGCAAAACGTCAACAACTCACCGTGCACCCACCGCGAGACTTTAGCTACACGCAGCGCACTCGCCGCGAGACACGACCTGCTCGCAAGGCGACCTACCGCCCCGCTAACCCTTACCCCGCGCATGTGTGAACAACTGTGAAACGAGTGTTGCGGTCACGCGGCGATCCGTCGCGAGTTGCAACGATATGCAGGCGGAAGAATATTAGTCTCGTGGAGATTACCCGACGATAGCAGGGCGGACTCATGGCGATACACTCGCTCGTGGAGGTGGCGCCTTAGTGTCAACAGGCTTATGAATAAGCGGTCATCACCATTGACCCCGAATAAATTGGGATAAGGGCAGTAGTGCCCTTATCCCAATTTATTTGGGGTCTGTGGAACATGTCCTTGTCGTCCAAACTTCTCTGTTAGTTGTCATCTCGGTAGTCACTCCATTTTTAGCCATATCATCTTCCACATAATCCATTCATTGTTTTTTGGTCTTCCCCTACTCTTATAGCCGTCGTTAACATTCATACAGTCGACTATTAAAAATGGCATGGCTTTTCACTGTTTCACTACAGAATTAAATCGGCCAAGTGCGTGTTGGACCATGCACAATGAAGGGTTCCGTAGCTGGGATGAATTTATCTCAAATACAGACTTAACATTGTAGTTGAAAAACACATCTATATACGTCACGGTCAATTCTCCAGCTGCAAATGTAAGTTGGTCGAATATTACTCGTTAACTTGTCAAGCCAGCTGTGATAGTTTTCCTTTTAATTTCGTTACTCGTATATATACTACTGCCATGATTTTTTTCACATATCTAAAAACAACCATTTAGCTGGTTGGCTGCATACACACTTAACTCTAACAAAAATTAGCACTTTGTTTTCACAGACCCAGAATATTTTGAAATGTTCTATCCAACGATACCCCATACCCCATGGGCTAGACGAGAAAAAAATATCACCCCCATTTTACGTGTAAGGGAAGTATGCAAAAAAAAAATTACCGATTTGTCGGCGTGACTAACATTATAATTATACCCATGCTAAATTACAGCTTTCTAGTACTAAGAGTCTCTGCGCTAAGCCGACAGACAGACAGACGGACATGACAAAACTATAAGGGTTCCTTGTAGACTAGGGAACCATTTTAACCACAGTCAATGGGGTTTGTTATTGTAAAGGCACAATGAGATCGGAACAGAAATCACCAATTTACAGTTGTTTTCTTGTGAAATCAAAATAAAACACGGAAATATCGTTATTTCTTTGAAAAACCCATTTGAGAAACCCATTCTTAGAATTTTTGTATATTTTTTGTTATGCAGTTGACATTAACATTAGAACTTGTCAAAAAATAACACAAAAATAAACCCATTTCCTATCGACATCAATATCAAAGCGTTTCATTATCAATTTTCCATCCGAATAATATTCGTAGAAACAATCGCAGAGCAGTCTTCGAATAACCTTTTGATTTCGAATAATTATTCGGAAAATAGGTCGTGTAGACAGATTTATATCACAGGAATAAAAATAGTAACGCTTTAATAAAAATATGAGAACGTGTCCCGTTATGCTTGATCATGTTTGTTGAGAGATTCATTATTATAGATCAGGGATTTTATTAGACTGAAATGTTGTGGAAATAATCTGTCTGTCTTTTTGTGAGCCTTATGATTTGGTCTTTGATTAATCACCAAATGTTTTCCTAAGAAAACATCGTTTTAATATCTGCACAGGAAGAAGATTCTAACATTTGTTTCATAATTAAAAAAAGTTTCCACAATGTGCTTTTTTATAATATTTTTAACATAGTTTTAGACATATTTAATTATAACACAGGTCACACATTTGCAACACAATAAAGTAAAAGTAGCAGTGCATAAAAAAAATACGAATTGACAAAATATAAAATCTCCGAAACGTTTAAATTTTACGTCCATAATGGGATGGAATAAAACACCAAAAAACTTCAATTCACACAGAAATATCATCCCATTAAATAAATTAAATATTAAACATTCAAATGCTTACCTAATTGCTATGCACCGTCACGTAGCCTACATTTATATGTATCTAGTGCCCCGCCCCTGCTTTCCACGGTTTTTACGACTTGACAAAATATCGAGATTTCGTTATTATATGTATGTTTAACATATTTATTGTACACATAAACCTTTCAGAATAAATTCTCTAAATGATGGTGAAAGCCGCATCAAAATCCGTTGCGTAGTTTAAAAGAACAACGCGGTCACACAGAAAGACACGAAAAGCGGGTTTATTTTAATTATTATTTATTTATTTGACTCTTCAACAATGGGTACTATTACATTTAATAGGAAAACAATTCGAACTCAAATTAAGTGCCCCATCTCTTAAGTAAGAGCACTTTATTTAACGTGTAAACTGCTAAAAAACAATGAAATAAAAACTAAAATAAATGAAATATAAAAAAACACTTTTTACAAAAAAAAAAAACAACCGACTTCCAAAAAAACACTTCAACAAGACTTTTCTTGATGCAGAGACGTTAATTGTTGAGGAGTTCTCCTGCAGGCTTAGCATGACACTCTCTATTTCTTCGAAGAATAGACACGGCTCTTTCCATACAAAGTGACATTTCGTTTCTCCTTTTTTGACATTCCACCGTAGAAATCTTTCTACATAAAAAAGGACCTAGACAAAGATCGTTAGAAACGGAAGACAAGATGACAGATTGTAGAAGGATTTCTACGGTGAGATGTCAAAAACTGAGAAACGAAATGTCACTTTGTATAGAAAGAGCCGTGTCTATTCTTCGAAGAAATAGAGAGTGTCATGCTAAGCCTGCTGGTAAGAACCAAGAGAACTGTCACTCACCATATGCATTGTGAAGAGCATAAATAGCTTAGCAACCATATTAAAGTACCTAATCGAATCGCAACTCTTTAAGTACATCTTATCAGGTGGCCATCTGTGATCTTCAATTCCATTCTACCAAATGGTGCTTTTCGAGAGCAAATGCACAAGTTACTATAAAAAAAAATACTTAAATCGCTATAGGTGTGCCTTTAAATGGGATCCCCTCATCAGATTATGACTTGGTGACAGTAGGACCACCTCAGGAGCATATATTTTTTTTTAAAATCGGTCCACAATTGACGGAGAAATCAGCGAACACATAAAAATATATATATATACGGTCGAATTGAGAAACCTTGTTTGAAGTCGGTTAAAAAAGAAAAATAACAACCAATAAATTATTAATTATAATATGTATACATATGTTACCGTAAGATCGTGAGTACCGTTAGTTTATGATCTATGTAGCGAGAATATAAACTATCAAAAAAAATGTGAACTGTTACAATATTTTTTTTTTTTTTTGAGGTTGGGAAGTCATCAAATAACTTCTCCCGCTCTGGGCGGAGCGGGAGGGTGTGTCAGACTCTTACTGACTAAAACCCACCCGTATTCCTTCCTGTTGCCTGTGTTGCCAGGGGACTCGGTGACCCATAAGTACCTTCCCACGCCCCGGCAGGCATCGGCCCTAGTGGACCCCTACATTTGTGCTGACATCTCTTAGAGGCGGGCGTGGAATACGACGCGCCGTCGACCCGGGCCTGGTCCCTGCCGGACGGTGAGCTACCCATTGCTCACCGTCCGCAAGCCCGCGCCTACGGTCGCCGGAAATCCGCCTGGGATTCCCGACGCCCAGGGCGTCTCCTGCTGCGGCTAGGGGCGAGAGGGCGCGAAACATGCCTTTCCCTCAACCGTCCCGCCTCCTCCTTCGCGAGCATTACTGCTTCGCAGAAGGAGGTGACGGCTGCCCATGCCCTCTCGCTCCGTACCATGGCCTGAACCAGGGCCGGACGCGAGAGGTCTCTGCCGCCGATAACTGTTACAATATAACACATTCATTTTCGGTAGATTATAATCTGTCAGACATCCATGAGGATTTTCCATCCCTGACCAAAAAAAAAAAAAAGAACAGTGACAGTTAGGTTAGGTAAGCGGTGTCGCGGCAGCGGCCGGCGAGCACTTCTTCCAAGTTGGTCGCAGTTACTTGGCTATTTAGTATTAAGGCTCATGCAGACTAGCGCGACTTGTCGCGCGATGCGACACCTGTTGAACAATTTCTATGAAAACTTCATAGATATTGATCTACCAGTGACGCGTCGCGTGACAAGTCACAGACAGAATTTTTCGATAGTTTGTAATGTCGCTATAGATTATAAACATAGGATATTCATAATCATACGCTGACATATAGTTAGAGAAGAATCCAGCGGGTCAACGAAATAACTCGCAATTTTGCAGTTACAGCATAATGGAGAATGCTAATTTTGTTATTCAAAAAAAGTAATTCTGTTGTTGGCAAAATGGGAGATAATAGATCTATTGGACACCCAATGTGAATGCGGTGCCTCTGATCAGAACATGACCCACCTGGAGTGACCTAAGTGTCCAGACACCTGCACTTTTGCGGAATAAATGAAGCTAGTTGGCTTTATTTAGTCCGCAAAAATGGGCCTGGGCCCAAGTAATTTAGAAAGTAACACCGATTTGAAAAAAAAAGAAGGTACGACTAAGGAGCGCAAATTTTAAACAAATTCCTTCCTCACATAACTAGGTCGCATGTCATTTCACCTATTCGAACTGTCATTTTTATTCAAAATATTTATTTTACCTTAATCGGAAAAATAAAAAGGTGCTAGTAAAAATGTACCTTAAGGTGCTTGACATTCGCGGGAAGGTACTAAAGGGTCACCGAGGCCCCTGGCAACACAGGCAACAGGAAGGAATACGGGTGGGTTTTAGTCAGTAAGAGTCTGACACACCCTCCCGCTCCGCCCAGAGCTGGAGAAGTTATTTGATGATTAACCATCCAAAAAAAAAAAGAAGGTGCTTGACATATTTATTCCTTCACTACGTAAACGGTGAACGGCAGATTTCATACAGCCTACTTTTTTTGTTGTTTTGTTATAGAATTTGTACCACATATTAAGGCAACTAAGCCATTTATTTTCATGTAACTGTAATATTTTTGGAAGTTCGGATTAATTAATAATATTAAAAGGAAGATTTTAATAATTACACGTAATTTAGTCGTAACTAAACGCAGTTATGTTGGTATTTAAGCTATGCTTGCCATGAGGGCCCGACCTGCCCCCTACTTAGATGAAGTAACATTAACTATTAATTAATTATAAATAAAATCATCATCATCTGCCTGCCTTTTCCCAACTACGTTGGGATCGGCTTCCAGTCTTACCGGATGCAGCTGAATACCAGTATTTTACATGGAGCGACTACCTATCTGACCTCCATAACCCAGTTACTGGGTAATACGATACCCCTTGGTAAGACGGCTTCTGACGACCCGTAACGACTGTCAAAGATTTACGAATGACAACCGGGACCAACGGCTTAACGTACTTTCCGAGGCACGGAGGGGTCTTGGTATGTAAAGATGTTCACCCATCTACGGACCAACCGCGGAAAGCGTAGCTTAACCTTATCGATTGACCCGTGCGGCTGTTATTATTTAGCCACAAGCCCCTCAACAAAAAATTAAATAAAATAAATGAAATAATAATTAATTAATTAATTATAAATAAAATAAATGTACTTAAAAAAACTATTAACTGTATTGTTTTATTTAACTTTTAACTACAATCAAAACCCACGGCGTCCTCACCTTCCGCCTGACGCAGGTCCTCACCGGACACGGCAGTTTCGGTAGGTTCCTGTGTCGGATAAGGCGGGAGGAAACGTCCGGGTGTCACCACTGTGTGGATCGCCCGGAGGACACGGTGGAGCATACGGTGGAGGTCTGCCCGGCTTGGGCAGAGCACCGCCGTGTCCTCGTGGAGGCGATCGGCGGCAGAGACCTCTCGCGTCCGGCCCTGGTTCAGGCCATGGTACGGAGCGAGAGGGCATGGGCAGCCGTCACCTCCTTCTGCGAAGCAGTAATGCTCGCGAAGGAGGAGGCGGGATGGTTGAGGGAAAGGCAAGTTTCGCGCCCTCTCGCCCCTAGCCGCTGCAGGAGACGCCCAGGGCGTCGGGAATCCCGGCGGATTTCCGGCCACCGTAGGCGCGGGCTTGCGGACGGTGAGCAATGGGTAGCTCACCGTCCGGTAAGGACCAGGCCCGGGTCGACGGCGCGTTGTATTCCACGCGCGCCTCAAAGAGATGTCGTCAGCATATAGGTAGGGGTCCACTAGGGCCGATGCCTGTCGGGGTCGCGGGAAGGTACTTATGGGTCACCGAGGCCCCCGCAACACAGGCAACAGGAAGGAATATGGGTGGGTTTTAGTCATTAAGAGTCTGACACGCCCTCCCGCTCCACCCAGAGTGGGAGAAGTTATTTGGTGATTTCGCACCCTCAAAAAAAAAAAAAACTACAATCAAAACCCCATCAGGACTTCATCATTATCAAACTGTTGTTGTTCTTCTAATGCACTCCGCTGAGTAGGTACGATCCTCATCTCAATTTACCTACTTGATAGTAAGTAAAACACTACAAAAATAACGACAAGCAATCTAGAACATGTACTTTATTACCGAAACAATGTTTATGTGCCTATAAGTAACAATCTACATTGGTACACTAGTACATAACCTTAAAAAATAAAACTAGTTATAACTTTTACGTCCCAAGTTCTAAAAATCCAAGAATTTAAAAAGGGCTTGTCTATCGTATTAACTACCAATTAAAACAAAAAATATCCCAAAACACGAAATTTTATTAGCTGTACGAAAGTCCCATACAAGCCTGCCGTTCGCCTTTGAGGATGAAATTGTACAGTATGAACATTTTGTATAAATTTTTCCTAGGGTACAAAGCGATGTAGAAAGAAATAGGGAAAGCGGATTTTATTGAGACGGAAATAACGCTAGGCTATGAAAGTCCTCAGCTAAAAGATTTCAATAAAGATAATCGATACGAAAATATAAATGTTAAAAAACGAAGTCAAGTACTAATTGTCATTCACGTTCAAATATACGCATTAGTGGAATGTTGCCTATATAATTATTTTAGATACACTTCCCAAAATATTTACCTTTTAATTCGACCTTATTTCTAAACAAAATCTAAAATTATTTCATACATTTTGTAATGAAATGAAATGATGAAATGATTTTATTTTCTGTATGTAGGTTTGTACAAACACTTTTACACGTCAATCATATTTAGAAAAAAAAAAGATGAGCTCGGCGTTTCCTATCTGACTGCTCTGAGAAAAAAGGCCGAAACAAACTCAGAGGTCACAGTCTCTTTTAAAGTCCAGACATAATCTTGGTCAGGTCATGTGAAGACCATGTCGATTCGTGTCTGAAATGGTCTTTTAAGGAAAGAACCACACAGATTGAGTGGATCTGTCCAGTCAGTGCAAGCATTTGTCAGTAGTCATGCAGCTTAACTCAGAACTTAAGGAGCTCAACGATTCGACGAACAAAACCAAAGAAAGGTCATTTAGGTAGGCCGCTTAAATGATTCAAACTGCCACACCAAGATTAAAACTAACTGAGAGAAAAAATAAAAACAATAACCCACATAGTCTTTACATTTACAAAAAATTTAAAAAATATACCGGCTGATTTTTTTTATCGTCTCGAAAAACATAGGGTATAGTAGGTGAACGGAGTAGAAGCCTATGGCATAGTCATTTTTTTTTTTGTTCACCCTGTAAAGAAATCGATTTATCAATAAAGTTTTTTCCCATTTGAAGTAAACTTTTCATACTAAAACAATAGAAACAGAAAAAAAAAGAATAAATCGATGAAAAAATATCGAAATTCAAATCATACGCAGGGTGCGTATGATTTGATTTTTTTCAGTTTAACTACGACGATAAAAAAATCAGCCGGTATAATACTTCAAAAGGTCATGTCATTTTATGTACACAGTTTCTTCTTCTGCAATAGTTATTTTACTAACTGCCAACTTGTAGAAAAGAGTTGAAATTGAATGTCAAAACTTTATTACTATGGCCACGTTATACGCACGTTATTTACCGTTATCTTAGATATCGTACCATATCTGCATTCCTGTCGACTTATTAGGTGAAATAACGTAAACAATTTAAAAACCAAGCTGCTATTTCTGAAACCATATCAATCTGCCTAGTCTTTTTCCCAACTATGTTAAGGTCGGCTTCCAGTCTAACGGGACGGAGCTGAATACCAGTATTTTACATGGAGCGACTGCCTATCTGACCTCCACAACCCAGTTACTGGCTAACACGATACCCCTTGATAATACTGGTTGACCCTTTTTTTTGTTGTTTGGGTGCGTTGCAAAAGCGAGCTGTCAGAGACATTTATAATCTACGTCGCCGTCAATCTCTTAGGGAACAATATAAAAGATTAATATTATGACAGTACCTTTTTTTTTTTGAGGGTGGGAATACATCAAATAACTTCTCCCGTTCTGGGTGGATCGGGAGCGTGTGTCGGACTCTTACTGACTAAAACCCACCCATATTCCTTCCGTTGCCTGTGTTGCTAGGGGCCTCGGTAACCCTTTAGTACCACCGCGACCCCGGCAGGCATTGGCCCTAGTGAAACCCTAAACTTATGCTGACGACACGTCTTTGAGGCGCGCGTGGAATACAATGCGCCGTCGACCCGGGCCTGGTCCTTACCGGACGGTGAGTTACCCATTGCTCACCGTACGCACGCCCGTGCACTGGTTGAACCCTTTGTAGTACTTTTGGGCTTCTGACTAAACGTAACCATGATCAAAGAGCCTTTCTTTGACAGTTGTTATTCGTAGGAATGACAGCCGGAAGCAACAAACGGCTTAACGTGCTTTCCGCGGCACGGTGAGGTCTTGACATGTAAGGGATGATCCACGAACCGACCGCGGCAAGCGTAGCTTAACCTTTGTTCGACCCGTGCGGCTGTTAGCCACGACCCTCCTATTTCTGAAACCATATTTGGGTCAGGACCAAATTTTTGACGTGTTGCACAACGGAAATGTATCACAATGGAAAATAAATGCAGCGCAATATAATTATAAGGGTTTTGTGAATATTTTAGGCAGGTGTAATGAAATTAATTACACTTGCCTAAAATATTCCGACGATTTACACACACCCTAATAATTATATTGCGCGCATTTATATTCCAGTGTGACACATTTCCGTTGTGATTTCCGTTGTGCAACATGTCAAAAATTTAGTCCTGACCCATTTGCTATTTAAATTAAATGCGGTACATACTCGTACAAGACTTGGTAATATTGTTATTATTTATCCCCTACTGGCAAAAAACAAAAAAAAAGAACGGACAGATATCTCGTACCATGGGCAAGGAGCAAGTTTGCCAGAAGGCACTACGATGGTTTAGCGTCTCGCCTCTGCGGCAAATTTAGTAGTCAGTTCACATTAGTGACAGACGTGAACAATTAAGCGTACCGTAAATGGGAAGCCGTTACGAATTTATCCCAAAAACAAACTTAACATTGTAGTTGAGAAACATGTTCTCCCATACATCGATATATTATGTCACAATCAATTCTCCAACTACAAATTTAAGTTGGTCGACTATTACTCCTTAACTTGTAAAGCCCACGTAGCCGTGATAGTTTTCCTTTTAATTTCATTTATGTACTACTGCCATGTTTTTTTTCACATCTCCATAAATAACTATTTAGCTGGCAGGAGGAGGGAGGCACACTTGACTCTAACAAAAACTAACACTCTAATGCACGTAAAAAAAAAATCTTTATTTTATTTTAGCACTTTGTCGGCTTGATTAATATGTATACCTATGCCAAATTACAGCTTTCTAGTACTAAGCGTCTTTGATCTACAGCGGGGACAGACAGACGGACATGGCGAAACTGTAAGGGTTCCTTGTTTACTACGGAACCCTAAAAAGGAAATCTTACTTTGGCTTGAAAGCTACAGCAACGATGATACTGAAAACATTATCAGTAATCTAACCTAGTGGACTGACTCGGACAACACCCATCACACATCTCACCACACACATGCTACCCCTATTCTAATCTAAAACAGAAAATGTTTTAGAATGATAAATTTAATTTTAAAAAAATATGTTCATTAATTTTATGTCTTTTTTGTATTTTTTTTACGTTTTTTCTTCGTGTTTTGTAAAAAAAAAACTGAAATTTATTTGTCATATTTTTAGGGTTCCGTAGTAAACAAGGAACCCTTATAGTTTCGCCATGTCCATCTGTCTGTCTCTGTCTGTCTGTCCCCGCTGTAGCTCAAAGACGCTTAGTACTAGACAGCTGTAATTTGGCATAGGTATACATATTATCACGCCGACCAAGTGCTAAAATAAAGTCGTGTGTCACCCCCCTGCCAGCTAAATGGTTATTTATGAGGAGATGTGAACTACAATGCTAAGTTTGTTTTTAGTGTAAATTCATCCCAACTTCCCAACTACGGGACCCTTCATTGTGCGTGGTCCGCACTTGGCCGGTTTTTTTTATATTTTATTTAAATTTTTGTATAATTTATTGTAAATTCTTTTGTATTTGGTCTAAGCCTTCTCATGCTGACCCATTTAACAGGAGAAACTTTGACCCCTGTCATACAGGATGTCCTAGTTCCAGTCCAGGGTCGAGACCTCATTGATGTAACGTGTACCGAAGTTTGGAAATAAATTACTATTACTGTATAATATTTATATTTATCTACCTATATATAGAAGCAAAAGGATTATTAAAGGATCGTAGCAGGTGGCGTTCTATAGTTTCTGCCTACCCCCTTGGGAAGAAGGCGTCAGTTTGTGTATGTATGTAGGTATCTATAAATAGTACAAACCAAAGTAGCTTTTCGTGTGAGCGCTTTAATCTTCAAAATGCGCAACGGATTTGATGCGGTTTACACAACCATGTAGAGAATTTATTCCGGAAGGTTTCTGTGTAATGTGTATATATTATGTACATTCATATTTAACTTTGTACCCGTGCAGTGCAGAGAAGCAGGGGAGGGTCGCTAGTTTTATTTATTTTACTTCGATGGTCCTGACTTGTGACTTCGAATTACAGCTATAGGTATGTGTAAGCGGGCACGCCCTTTATGCCTGGACGATTATATTTATACTTGTATTAAGATCTGTCTACGTTTTTTTTTTGTAGTATAGTTTTCGATGTTTAATTTTGTTGCTCTAGTGGCGTGTGCTAACTGACATATCGCAAATAATTTAATGTAATGTTTTGTGCATCTTAATGTAATTTATTTTGCATACTATTGTATAGAATCAAGATTTTTCTAACTGAACAGACATTTTGTGCTGCTGGGGATTTTGTTGCGCCCATTCTTCTTCCCGGCTAAAGCACTAGGAAGTGGTGAAGGGCGGGCGTTTTGGGGACTGTCTTATGTAATTTTGACTTTCGAAAAGTCCTGATTCTCAGCCCAGTTTTAATAAAATAATTTTGTTATTGATTTTATTCTATTTTAGTCAAAATAGCTTTGTCTACGGGCCAATCTGTGTATAGTTTGGCCATGACAGCGTATACTAAACTTATTTTCATCTAATTTGCAATATTAATACATACATACACAACATCACGCCTTGTTTCCCCGAAGGGTTGGGCAGAGGTGTACCTTTAGTACATCCACATTTCGCCAGTTATGTTTAAGTCCCATGTAATAGGGGGCGACCCTATTGCCAATATTAATATGAGTGTGCATTAAAAGCTGCGCTCTATAATTGTAGTTTGATCGCGTTTTTTAATGTCATTCATAGCGAATCCGTTTAATTCCAAAAGACACGAGGTTTAGACAGAACTTTCTCTAAATAAACAAAGCATTATTTTAATCCACTTTAGTTTAGAGACGCAAAACTTTGTGAAATTATTTCAGTTAACTCACTATTGTTCTCTTCACTTTTAATAAAAGATTTTCCAACATTAATTTATTGCTCCTCCGTAGTTTCCTGAAATTTGGAGAAGTTTATTTATATATATATTATATTATATTTAATGTTCTTAATGCGAAAGTGAGTTTGTTTACTTGTGATTCTTTCATGCTAAACGGCAGAACGTATTTGGATGAAATTTGGCACATGGGTAGACCATGACCTGGAAAAGCACATGGCTACTTTTCATCCTGAACTGCAGACGAAGTCGTGCTATAAATCCCAATGTCCACTGTCTTCTTAAATATAAAAGTGAATTCAACTATTAAGTTTAACTATTTTTTAACGAGACAAGGCTTTTAAAAACATTATCGCCGTTTTAAAATACCCAGAATTTTAAAGAAAAGTGTTCGTCGTAATAGATATACAAATAGTTTTCGTTTCCTTTAGTTCTTTGCATAACAAGACTTGAAATGTGTCCCAAACACTAAGTTATAGCGATTGAGACCGTGATCTATAAATGTTACTTAGCTCGTGGTTTGACTTAGACATCTTCTAGTCTCTATCTTGCACTTTTAGTTTGACAGTGACAGGAATAACATTTAAAGATCGCCGACGCCGGAAAGTTAAACGTTATCTAAAAATTTGAAGTCACAGTTCACTTCATTTTATGGGCTGACATACAAGACGGATCTCTGATGGTTATTGGATACAGCCGCCTCGGGCAATGGCAGAGGTATCACAGGAGTGATACCATCCTGCCATCAGAACCGTAGAGTTTCTTGCCGGCTCTTCTCCATAGGAAACTAACAATTGGAATCATGCATCTACTCGTCTGATGTTTCAGAAGTGCCCGTGTAGGTGTATGTGAAATAAAATATTTTGATTATTACTCGTAGAAACATAATTGCACTGGCCTCCCATACCACACAAGCCGGAACACAGCAACACTGCTTATCGACAGAAATGGGCTGGTTCGATGGCAAAGAAAGAAAAAAAGGCAATACGTTTATTGACGGTAAAACATACGCAAAGAAAAAACACAAAGAAAAACAAGTCGGGGGAAAATATGTTCAGCATAATGCACACAGAGCCCCAGCATCGGTTTTCAGTGACAACGTGATGACGTCAACAGGGGCAGCTTAAAGTGAGGTACAAGAAGCGAAATAAAAAATAATAAATGTACAATATAAGTTCTAAATCTACATATACAAGTTCTAGCTGGTGGTAGCTTATTCAAAGGACTTCGATAAGGTTTTGGTAATAAGCTTATGGAACTAATTATATTAATGCATAATGTATCAATCGACCCTCGTTAAAAGCCATCACTTAGTGCCATTTTAACAGTGTGGAATTTTCCTAAAATCAACAACCAATTTTGCAGTTTCACATATTATTTACAAGAGTAATTTCAGGACCATTTGCAGTGAAATGAAATTCATTGAAATAAAGCTGTGTTTTAAATATGCACTTTGCTTTTTGAGTTTCTGTAACGTCAAATGATTTGCTAATGTAAACAGGAATAAGAGTGCTTTTAATGAGAGGTAATTAAATGTCCCTTCCTGTAGTGTTTCGTATTTTAAATTGCGTTTTTTTTGTAAATAAAAATATTCATAATTTCACTTACAAAAGTAGTTATTTTCCCAATCTGCAATCGGCATTGTTTTTGTTTTGTTTGTATTGCAATGGACAAGTTTGTTAAACTTTTATGGCGTGATTGCGAGGCTTTTGGCTACTTTGTATGTGTGTATTTTATGTTATTTTTTTTGCAATGTGCATTTTGTTTCTGCAGATTAAACTATTTTTCATTCTTTCTTTTCACTTAGGTCATGTCAAGTTTACATGATTCCATATTTTATGCCGTATAATGCATGTGTCCCAAATATCTAAACTGTTGGTCTATGCTCTTAAGTTAGAATCAACATCCAATAATCAAGCTCAAATAAACATCAGCTAGATAAATATCTTCATCTCTCATCCCTTGCACCACCCCCACAGCACCGTACCTTCAAACAATAGCGTGACAACGAACTCGGCCGCTTTACGTTGAATAACAATACGCCAGTACACCAGTACGCCAGTACGCCCTTCATAGTAAACTTTTACAATACTATATACTATATATATTATAGTAGGTAGCTACAGAAGAGAACTTATTGCCAACACGACACGATCAACCGAATACCTTCGAATCAAGAATGTTTGTAAAAGGAAGCCTCCAAAATATTCGCGTGACAAGGTGGTTTAATGCAATTTAAAAGTCAGGTTAAGTTATAAATGTAAAAGAAGCTCAGAGCTAAAAAGAATTTGGATGTATGGTACATAATTAAACAGCCTAAATACTTGCCACCGGCTGTTTGGTATTCAATCAAAACCTCAACCAAAATGTTATTTCTGAGGACAGCGTGTCGTTACCAACGCGATGCAATCTTTGCACTAAAGGCCCGTAGCACTCGTAAGTTACTGATTGTGACTGTCAGAATTCAGCATCTAATCTGCCATTTTCCATTGTAACTTACAAGTCTTGTACCAGTAACCTGTCTAGCATATTCCATAGAAAATGGAACAGTCTTACAAAATTTCTGCTACAGCTCGTTCCGCCTATTGCGTTTCCCACTGTTCACACTTTGCTTTACATTAACTATGTCCTCTCATCATTGTCGCTACAAACTTTGCCTACCCTCCCGAGCGAACATGAAGATATAACCGAACGTCGTCACCACAAATTCTCATTACCAACATGTTTGACTAACACAGAACTTCACACGAAATGGACCCGCTGTAATTGAGGTTCGGACCTAACCCTTTCAGAGGCAGATCTTCAAAGTTATACCCTGGGAAATGTGTCAGCGGCAATCGAAATGTCTAGATTATAATGATGGACACTATTGTTGGTCCGACTGCTTGTAACTGGGACGAGTTGTATGGACAGTTCGACGGTAATTGTGTAAATTATTGTCTTATTTAGGTAAGAATGTAAGAAATTTCGTTATGATTTTGGAGGTGCCTGTTCCATGAAATTGAAAAAGTTGTAAATTAAAGAGGATAAAATTATAAATATACTTCCCCAAGGGCTGGCTTTTACCTTGGTCAGAGGCTAATGCCATACAACGTGGTAATGCTCCCAGTCTCTTGAGTACATAACCAGTCAACATCGATGCTGAGGAACTTTTCGACGCCATAATTTAGTTTGTAATAGTTTAATTTACGCTAGGTTATGATATTTTTATATTTTCTTAGTTAATTTAATATAAGAAGTTGTACAGTGAGTGGTGTTATCTTTAAAAATCATTTTACATGATCCATTCTGAGATCAAAGCTAATAGGAACCCATTGGACAATTCAAGACATAACCTAATCGACATCATCTACTAATGCTTGCGAGTTATTAAATATGGATGCCTTGGCAGAGAGTACAACTTTGTGCCCTTTGGCGTCGAGACCCTCGGTCCGTGGGGTCCCAGTGCGCATAAGTTATTTGCGGAAATCGCGAAACGTCTAATTGATGTAACTGGTGACCGAAAACCTGGCGGCTTTCTCGCGCAACGCATCAGCATTGCAATTCAGCGAGGAAATGCCGCCAGCATCCTCGGTACAATTCCTCGAGGGCCCTTTTTAGGCTTAACTTAGTTTTAATTTAATTTAGTTAATGTTGACAATCATCTTTGCCTACTGAGACCAGTATGTAACGGACACACTTGTCTTAACAGGTACACTGATGGTATTTTCATCAATTCAGTACGTTATTATAAGCAGACAGAAGAATGTCCTTTAATAATTTCAGAGTAATCTCTTTGTTGCCTCTACAATACACACTGCCGGGAAAGCTCAAAAAAGAATCAGTAAAAACAAAAGCCTTCCAAAAAAAATATTCCACAGAGTTCATCGAAAATATTTTATAAAAGCCTTCCCACAGAACTATGGAAAATTTTGAATTGTACCACGAATTGTAGTACCTGCAGTTTTATTTTTACGCAGAACTAAAAAAAGTTGGATTGGATAAAAGCACTTTCAATCGCACAATCCGGAAGGCTTCAAAACCAAAATAAAGAAAAAATATGGCCGGATTCTGAAATCCTAAAATTCAACGTTAGCTCTCATTCGAAGTGAGTACTACTTTTTTTTTTAGTATCATTCTCGATATGAAACATCCTATTTTGAGATCTAGCTCACCTGCTATTCGTAATTTAATTTTTGTCTGTAACAACGCGGAATCTCAACCTTTGGTGGATTTAAAACATCAGTCATTGTTTTTAAATGCGATAGTAATCATTCTGTCAGTAACTATACATTTTTAGGGTTCCATATCTCAAAAGGAAAAAACGGAACCCTTACTCGTATAGGATCACTCGTGTCTGTCTGACTGTCTGTCCGTCACAGCCGATTTGCTCCGACTCTACTGGACCGATAAATTGAAATTTGGTAAACATACCAATTTCTGTGAATAGAACACGGACGTGTATCGTAAATAAATGATTTTTTGATACGGGGGTCAGTTTTGGGGCAGCAAATTTAGAAAAAAAAATAGAAAAAAAAAAGTTTTGCAAACTGTACCGTGTGAAATATCAAATGAAACGTCTTGTTGTGAGTGTCTCAAATATTATTATTATTATATTTCTTATAATGTTTAAATAAATAGTTTAAAAGTTCGTTGAAAAAGATGATTATATTAACTTTATACCAAAGACAAAACTTTTTAACCGAAAACCTATAAAAGTGCATGATTCTGTGCGAGGTGCTAGGATCGAGGGTAAGTGCATATATTAAGATAAGGCATACGAGTAGCAGCATCTTTATGTAAACTTGAGTCACCAGAAACATTAGCAGTTAATTCTTAAAACTTATTAAGAGGATCACATTTCTATCGGATTCCCATAGAAGGTAAACTGAATATTTTCTACAGTTTAATGCATCTTATAAACCTTATCACAAGCACTGCCATTGCGGTTACTGGCTGTCTGGTGATTCATGCTGCCAATTTCTTTAATCAAACACTTTTTTAATATTTCGCTTATCTTTTCATAACATTTTTATTTTATTTACATCACATACACGGTGTTATATCGACGCTCAAACTGTTATCATGCACATGATTATAGACCCCATCGTAGACAGAACTCTCTCGTCCTTTAATTACATAAAAATCAGCTCATGTACAGAATTCCACACCACGCTACATCTCACCACACCACACCACACCACACCACACCACACCACACCACACCACACCACACCACACCACATCACATCACATCACATCACATCACATCACATCACATCACATCACATCACATCACATCACATCACATCAGATTCATATTAAACCACACTAATCATACACACACTCCACACCAAACTAAGCACACCACGCTTCTTACCTTCATGATACATACTTAAGATGTTAGAACATTAATGATAAGAATACCAAGATGTTTAATTGTAGCACTACATGTAAGATATGGAAGAGCGGAGTCTCCTAACACAGGCATTGTTTGCCTAAAAGGAAGCTCCAAATACAATTTAATGTTTAAGAAGCTTTTTGTGAAAATATTTTTTTTTTCATTTCATTTCTCATTGTCATTCATAGTACTTAACATTTTTCGTTGATGTCCCTACACCCGGTATAAGTAAATAGAAGGTTGTCTAAATATAAAGTCCATTTCACAATGATCTAAATTCTGGGTTAACCAACCCGACCCGCGGCAGTAACTTTAGTCCTTTACAACTATTAGTAGCATTTCGTAAAGGTTTCAACTGTTTCTGTTTTGACCCATTTTCCCATTCGCTCATATTATAATGACTTAAGTTTCAAATTAAGTTTAAAATTTGCATGCCTAATAGGCAGAATGTACAAGGCCCTGTAATAATATTCTAACACCAAATTGTAAATACCTGCATTCAAAGCAAATAAATTTATTTCATTTCATTTCATTTCATTTCATATGACTTAACGTTTCATTAAGTTTGTATACCTAACGCAGTGAGTAGATATGTAACACTTACAGTTACATTTTTTAGAAACTGCAAAGGATAAACTGCTGTTGTGTGACCCATTTTCGTCTCTTGAAAGTTTGAAAGCGTGCAACTGCAAAAGTAGCGCTCATTCACAGCACTTGGCTAAAATATACCTACATATCATGAGATGTTAATAATTATGTAGGAAATCTGCAGAAATACATCATTGTAACCGAAGCTAGTAAAATTTCTTGAATGATGTTGTTGCTTATACCTATTTCGGTATTACAGAATTCCTAATCATCTGCCTAGCCTTTTTCCAACTATCTTGGGGTCGGCTTCCAGCCTTACCGGATACAGCTGAATACCAGTATTTTACATGGAGCGACTGCCTATCTGACCTCCACAACCCAGTTACTAGGTAACACGATACCCATTGGTAAGATTGATTGTCAAACTTTCCGGCTTCTGACGACCCGTAACGACTGTCAAAGATCCACGAATGTCAGCCGGAACCAACGGCTTAACGTACTTTCCGGGGCACTTGATATGTAAAGATGATCCCACCCATCTACGGACCAACCGCGGCAAACGTAGCTTAACCTGATCGATTGACCCGTGCGGCTGTTATTATTTACACATAAATAACATAATAAACATAATGTCTTTCTATTTACCTAAGTCTGTATTTTACAAGGTTCAGAATATTTAGATCGATTTAGTTCGGTCTGATGCATTTCGCAGATAGCACTTATAACGTTAAGCTAATTGGTTTACGACGCAACGCTGTCTGTTGGTTATCAATGAGAGTGTAGCAATAGAATTCTATTGTTTAACAGATCAATTAACGTATTCCAGATGGACAGGTGTTATTTGCTAATCCATATCCATACTAGCATTATCCTGCCGGAGTCGCGTGGAAGTTCGAAAGGGTTACCGAGGCCCCTGGCAACACAGGCAACGGAAGAACACGGGTGGGTTTTAGTCAGTAAGAGTCGGACACACATTATAAATGCGAAGGTAACTGTCTGTCTTTATGTCTGTCTATCTCTTACCTTGGCCTGGGTAAGGACATAGGATCAAGTTTTAAATGCTCTTTTTTACTTTTTGTATTTCTTGTGCGTGTCCCAAATAAAATATTTTTCTTTCTTTCTTTCTTCTTTCTTTGTGTTTATTTAGAACTGGCTGCTGACCGCGGCTTTGCCGCCGTGTCTTTTCTAAAATATAAAAGTAGCCTATGTTACTCCTTATCACATGTGCTATCTGCCAGTGAAAGTCCTGTCAAAATCGGTCCAGCCGTTTCCGAGATTAGCGGGTACAAAAGGAAAAAAGACAAATAATGTTTATTTTTATATTATATTAAAAAAAGACAAATAAATAAAATCTTTGTTAGAAGTGCCATCATAAAAAGCTATTTTGAACAGACACTCCAATTTTATTTATTTGTATAGATTCAATTTTGCGGCAAATTGAAGCGTCTCTATGAAACTATGCTTCGATTCTTACAAATTATACAATAAAGAAAACTAAATTATCTCAAGAAAATAAACAGTGTTCCCAGAAATTATTAGGGTTAGCCCACAAATGTACTGTCTTCTAGGGCAACGAGGCTCATTTTGGGTATAGCACAGATAACGACCATTTATAGAGAGTTATTTACGGTTCTCTGAGTCTTGGAGATATTATGGAAGGTTCTTCTTACACACCCTTAAGTAAATGTGTTACTTGTTATTACCGTCATGGCCATGATCGGTTATGGATTTACGTAAGTTTTTATTTTTAAAGTAAAAACTTCTTTAGGCGCATTAAGCGATTTTTGGTAGGGGAAAAACTTATGGGTTCACGTCACCGACATGCTGTAGTAGCAGCAACTGAAGTTAAATTGACCACGTGAAAAGTTTAATTTGTGTATAGTGTGTGTACGGGTAAAATACATTTAAATTATAAACTGATTTGAGTTCAACTTGTGTATAGTTGGATAAATTATCGACCCACGGCGAATGAATTATTTTGCTTTTACCCAAACGATGCTATGAGAGGGATGCAAGTAGTGCCTAAAAGTATCGATATATATCGTATCGATATTTAAAAATAATATTGATATCCATTTCCATATAACGAAATCAAAATATCGATTTATCGGTGAAATTTATTTATATAATTCATTTATATGTTATTAGTTTATACTTTATGAAATTCTTTAATGTTTGTGTTTTATTCATATACATACCAAACAAGGAACATCATTTCTGATGTACAATCTTATGTGATATTTAAAATAAGTCTACTTTTTATGGCTCTGAATTTCAGCGGTTTTAGGCAGTGGCGACAACGGTGTTGCTATTGGAACACCAGCATACATTGATACATTTTCGATACTTGATAGTATAGATCTATATATCGAAATAATAGATGTCACCAAAAATTATCGATATATCGAATAAAAAATATGTATATTTTGTTCATTCGCTTCACGTCGATGTCAGCATAAAATTGATACAATTGATAATTATGTACGAGTTTGCTCGTACACTGTGCATTGTTTAAATTGTATTTTAGATAATCATTATTTTATTCAACTGAAAACTTATTTAGGCGCGTTGAGCCATAAGTTTATTAGTTACTTCTGTCAGCATTCCCCATGACAGCCCGTTTTTTTTTTTATTATTTTACTACAAAATCTATGCAAACAAATGTTTACTTTACTTTGTTGCACAGAGTTTGATTGCTCAGAAAGTGACTTTTGCTTTTTTCGCTAGGTTATCACTACAGGCGGCTAACACAGGTGGTTACACTAAACGCGGAGATAAGGCTCTTACAGACTGGGGCGATATTTATACCCAGTTACTGGGGCTTGCGATATCGCCTCAGTATGCAGGAGCCTATAGGCATAATTACTGTACTCGCGGTAGAGTTAAATTAGTAGTCACACTCCCTATTATATCTTAAGGGTCGGGTAAACGCCGATGACATTGGCCATAAAAATGCGCGTCGCGCTCACTGAGCCCGCCGCACTGCTGTTCGATTTCAAAAGGAATATTTATTTTTAGTAACCAAAATACAAATATTTGAAAAAATCACATATATAATTACAGGTAGTAAAATAGTCTGTTCATACAAAAAAAGAACATGAAAATATTAAGTAGTTTGAAAGTAATATAATTTTTTATGCTTTGGGTAGACATTACTTCCTGAATTTATTTCATAAAGTATTTTACTACATTACTTAAATATTCACATATACAGGTTGAAATTGAAAACTTGCGACAAACTGAAATGGGGCATTGTATACATCATTATTAACAACTTTTACTAAGGGACCAAAGCTGTAATCCCAAAAAAAAAATCTGCTTTTCCTACATTTTGATGAGGTATTGCGAACATAAATGTAGGGGACAGCAGTTTTTTTTTTGGGATTGTAGCTTTGGTCCCTTAGTAAAAGTTGTTCATAATGATGAGTACAATCTCCCATTTCGATTTGTCGCATGTTTTCAATGTCACCCTGTAGAATTGATATTATGCGTTCTAGTTTAACATACAGTTTTTGCATAACTTACTTGCATTATTTGAAGGCGTAAAAGAACAGATTTTAAAGTCACTAAAATGCTGCCGGAGAATATTGTAAGCGCGACGTCCGACAATGCTTTTAAAGCTAAACCCAAATGTGGGATAACTGACCAGGCTTTATATGACATGAAATAATGGTATTAAGTAATGTAAATTATTTTCATTATTGTTTTTTTAGGATATTGAATTATTTATTTATAATCAAAAACTTTTATGTTTTATATTTTTGTGTAGGATGATTGTGTTTCTATGTACTTAAAGATTGAAGTGAATGACCCGTAATTATAGAATATAATAGAATAGAACACTCTTTATTATGTATACATAAAAATTAGAGAATTGTAGAAATTTTACATAGGGTGACACAATGGGCGGTCTTATCGCTAAAAGCAATCTTTTAAAAACAAACTTTGGATGGATTAGGGAGGAAAGGAGAGACAATACTGCAGGTGTACCATTAACATATATACAATAAATACATAGATAGTGTTAGTGTGTGTGTTACTCGTAGTGTGTGTGTTGTGTTGTAGGTAATTATAATAAAAAATTAAATTGAAGTTTTATCCCGGAAAAACTCCCGCACGGAAACCACGGTCATAAGCTGGTTAAATCTAAAATATTACCAATTCCGAATCAAAATTCTCACCCACAACATCTCACCCACTAATTAACAGAACATTATTA
The DNA here is from genome assembly GCA_905333075.3 of Atethmia centrago. Lineage (NCBI taxonomy): Eukaryota > Metazoa > Arthropoda > Insecta > Lepidoptera > Noctuidae > Atethmia > Atethmia centrago. The sequence goes on from HG995376.1 coordinate 22,932,355, forward strand.
CACAGTTCTGTATCAAAGTTGTCTTTGCAACAACTTCGTGACAATTTACACCCGAAGCGTTGAACCGTACACAACAGATAATGCCGCTCTTACTTACTACGTACAGAACCGCAATTAACGTCAACACAATTTGTATTCGTTGAAATTATTCTCTCAATGTGAACACACAGATTTTCATCATCATTATTGTGGATGGGATCCACAACCAACCCCAAGGAATCTTTACTCACTAACCCGGGGAGGGTTGGTGAGTAAAGATTCCTTGAGGTTGGACTTGAGAAAATTGTGAATGTTTACGTTGCGAATACATGTTTTAAACCGCATTGAAAAATTTGTTTGATTTTAGAATAGAATAGAACACTCTTTTTAACGTACACCATAAAAATTACAGATATAAATGCTGAAATTTTACATAGGGTGACACAATGTGTGTGGTCTTATCGCTAAAAGCGATCTTTTACAGACAAAGACAAGACAAGAAGGAGATACAATACTGCAGGAAGTCAGTGGTGTACCTTTTACATATACAATAAATACATAAAATATATACTTATCTATATAAATATATATTCAATAATAACTATGAAACTAGAGCAAGGAACTATATTATGTAATGATGATGTTTTGAAACAAATAAATGATTTTAATTACTAAGGATAGAGGAAGTGTTTTTTTACCAGAATTTTAAAAGTGGACAAAGATTATACGGGCAAGGCATTCCATAACCGTACTGCTTGAACTGTAAAAGACTTATTATAAAAGCTGGTGGAATGCATCGGCATCTCTAGCCTCCAATTTTCCGATGACCTCAGATGTCTATTATGTGTCATGAAGGAACTTGGTCATGAAGGTTTGGGGGGAGGGGGATTTCGTTTCTTCCTATTTTCGTATCGCTGATAAGTACAACATTCGTCTGGTTAACCAGATTACTTTGGTTTACTAGGTGACCATGTAGATAGCGTGCTTCTTCAAGACTTTTCGCAATTTGCCAAGGTTAGGTCACAAAAACCAGGGCCGTCCAAAAGCGCATCGGGTTGGTGATATCGTCAAATTCGCGAGAAACACCGCATGAGGGACGCACGGAACCGGGAATTATGGCAGAAAAAGAGGACACTCAGCAGTGGGTAATTCCGGGCTAAAATGATGATGATGGAGTATTTGGTAATAAGTCTTCCTAATCTATTCGATGACGTCAGCCTAAGGCCAAGGAACATATAACGGAAACCAGGTGAGCGCTTATTTTTCTTTTTTGGGTGGGAAATTATCATTTAACTTCTTCCGCTCTGGGCGGAGCGGGAGGGTGTGTCAGACTCTTACTGACTAAAACCCACCCGTGTGTTCCTTCCGTTGCCTGTGTTGCCAGGGGCCTTGGTTACCCTTTTGTACCTTCCCGCGACCCCGGCAGGCATCGGCCCTAGTTGACCCCAACACTTGTGCCGACATCTCTTTGAGGCGCGCGTGGAACAGAACGCGCCGTCGACCTGGGCCTGGTCATTATCGGATGGCGAGCTACCCATTGCTTACCGTCCGCAAGCCCGCGCCTACGGTGGCCGGAAATCCGCCCGGGTTTTCCGACGACCAGGGCGTCTCCTGCGGCGGCTAGGTGGCGTGAGGGCGCGAAATATGCTTTTCCCTTAACCGTCCCGCGTCCTCCTTCGCGAGCATTACTGCTTCGCAGAAGGAAGTGACGGCTGCCCATGGCCAGGTGAGGCTAAGTTGAGGGCGCGACCTAAACGTCTGTAATCATAGCTGTAAGTATGACGGTGTTAAAGGCAGCTGAACAATTCAGTCTATAGGTCATTCGTCTTTGCCCACAGGTATCCAGTATACAAATCAAATCAAATCAAATCAAAAGTCATTTATTCAAACTAGGCTGAGGATCAACACTTCGAACGTCAAAATTACATAAGACATTCCCCCAAAACGCCCACCCTTCACCACTTCCTAATGCTTTAGCTGGGAAGAAGAAGTGGCCAACAAACTCCCCAGCAGCACAGCTGTCTGTTCAGTTAGAGAAAATAATGGATTCTTTATAACAGTATGCAAAACAATTTACACCACGTGAAACACAAAACATTAAATTATTAGCCATATGTCAGCTAGCACACCACTATACCAACAAAAAAAAAGAAAAGAAAAAGACCGAAAACTTTTCTCAAGCAGAAATAAAAAACGTAAACAGAACTTAAAACCTAAATAAAAGCCTTCAAGTATAAAGGGCGTGCCCGCTTACATATATCTACAGCCGTAACAGTCACAAATGATGAACTAGGACCACCAAAGTAAAATAAATAAACAGTTAATTACTAATAACAAAACAAAACAATGGTCAGCAAGACGACCAGTCACCACAAGCAGCACCCGTTCACGAGCATAACGCAAAAATCAGCCACCTACCTACGAGCTACTAGGGATCCCAAGAGAAATCCATCTTATCTCGAATAAAACCACCCATAGCCGACTCCAACAGTTCTACCGATCAAAACATCCGGCCACGACATACGACTCCAGCCATAACAGTCCAATATCTCCCAAAATTATTAAAAAAAATATCAAAAATGTTCCATTTCCTAGATATTCGCATACCGGGGCATTATCATCGATATGAACCCACTGGGAGGCAATCTCTCGGATGGATGCCGCCGCACATTGCACCTGACATCTGCATTACGGAATTTACGGAACAAATATTACATGGAAAGCATTTTTTAACCTTTTTTGTACGATCGATTTGCACTGTGATTGGGAATGTGAAATTGGTTTTAATGAAATAGCATAGATGTGAGAGTATTCGTTATTGGTAGTGACACATCTGAGGGGCAATATCCCCGAGTTTTTAAGAACGTTCGCATTCTAATCTCAATCTGTCAAAAAAGCTCTGATTTAGTTACTTTTTGGCAAGTTTTTGACATTGATTGTCGCTGAGATGAGATTGTGACTTAAATTTCGAGGTTTTTTGAGAACGATTCTGGCCTTCAGTAGGCTTAGCATGACGCTTTCAATTTCTACGAATAATAGACATAGCTCCTTCTATACAAATTGACATTTAGTTTCTCAATTTTTGACATCGCACCGTAAAAATCCTTCTACAATCTGTCATTTTTTCTTTCGTTTCTTACGATCTTTGTCTAGGTCCTTTTTTATGTAGAAGGATTTCTACGATACGTCATGCTAAGCCTACAGGAGATTAAAAAAGAATTTTAATTTTGGTTCGTATTTATACTTTGCACCCAATCATAGGTAGCGTTGATGTGTTTCCTATTAAAATCCCCTGCAGTCAGCTTATTACAAAGTTAAACACACATGTCAGATAGATCTAATACTATACCTAATTGCATAAAACAGTTTGAAACACAATCCGAGAATGTTGAAGGATATTGATAATCCATTGCTTCATAGTTTTTAAAAATTCGTCTGCTCAGCAACGTGAATAACGCAATAGACGTAGGTGAACTGTCAAAATGAAATCCATTGCGATCAATAGGGTATTTTACTATATACGAGAAAAAAACTATAAATAGATTATTGAGATAGTTTAGGCAAAAAGGAGTCGGAAAATGTTACTTTTAGTTCATAAAATAACAAAATAAATTTTAAAATTCAGTTCAACGTTTTCAGTTTTTCTAATCTGTTAAAAACACCATGAAATAGTAGCCGCCATGTTACGTCACGCAGCTCTGTAAACTAAAACGTGTCAACTGTCAACTGATAGATAATAGATCAGCGCATTTGTTTACATAGCCAAGTGACGTCATGACCACAGCGCAACAGGGCGTCAACTGCGTCCAGCGTTTTCGTCAAACTACGCGTGAAATTTGAAAATGTAAAATTTAAATGCATTTTATGGCACTTATCGATTGAATAAAAATTTTGTGATTTTTTTTTTGGGGCATATTAGCACTATAGAATTTAATTAAGACACTTTTCAAAAATGGGTGTAAGACCCTATTGTCATTCTCTGTGTGTTACGCAATTGCCCCGCAGGTTACCCAAGATTAAGGCGCTGACAAGAGGCAAATGACCAAAATAGGCTTGTCTTAAGATTTTTTTTTGCAAATCTGTATAGTTTGTGGTAACGGAAAAAATATATCTTAAAGGCTCGGGCAGATTGGGGCGAAATCGCGGGCGGGACAGGCATATTGCTGCCTGCCGCGCCTGCGACATCGCGCTAGTCTGTATGAGTCTTAATTTTGAACATATTTTCCAGAACTTGGTTGTTACCAAAACGCAAATTTTATAAGTTTTATAATGCCTAAAAGTATATAATCCACTGCAATAAACAAAATCAGAAAATATATGATATTCTTAGGGATATATGCTAGGTAGATAGTGTGTTGAAAACATAATATAACTAATTTGTTACGATAGAAAAAAATCACGAAGATACCTCTAAACAATTCTTTTAACGATTTAAAACCATACTAATATACATGCAATCATTCTGATTTTTTGTCAGATTATTCTATAAGCAACATATTAGCATAATAGTGTTTTATTTTTTTTATACAATCTATAGATTTTTGTAAATCGATAATTGCTTCATATTTTGCAATAAATTACCAGCTTTGTGTCATCGCGCTTCTCTTTCTTTTCTATGCAGTCAGACAGTAACCGCGCTTTAGGTGTTGTCGGCCTCTTAAACTAACCTCTTACCTTAAGTTCCAATCCAAAATATCTGTAATAGAAATCAACAATCATAGGTTACGTATTTAATTAATAACAACAATGTCTTGTTTAAATGCAGAACTTAGTTGTTTTTTATTTTCGATTACTCAACTTAATTTTGAGTAAATAGATTTATAGAATAGCTTCATATTTTGCAATACATTACAAGCGTTGTATCATCGCGCTTCTCTTTTTTTTCTATGCAGTCTGACAGTGACCGCGGTTTAGGTGTTGTCAGCGTATTAATAATAAAAACACAATCTTCGCTTTTAACATAAACAAAATAAGATTACTTACTATAAATCCCAACTCCATTCTTATTCACTTTGTTATAATAAATCTGATTCTAGTGCTCCTGCGTTGTGTATTGTAACGCCAAGGTTCGTTACGTCAAAAGAAAATGTCTGTCTGTAGTTTTATTTATAAATTCTTGCCACATATTATAATTATTGAGATAAACATAGGACTTCAATGCGAAAAACTGCCAGAAACCCGGTATACTAGTTGTAGTAAAAAAAGTATTGACCTTAACTCTCTGTCCGGTTAAAATTAAAATCTCCCCTACCATCAAAACTGTTAGACCATCCAAGCAACGCTGATACAATCACAAATCCCATCGGTGCATTTTCACAACCACGCAACTGCATTTTATTATTTCACGGCGGACGCTATTGAATTAGAACGCTACGAAGCGATTGGCGGCACTCAACAATTGTAAAGCGAACGAATCGAACACCACAATGTCCATTGTCGCACAGATAGACTCCAGCTTTCTGTCGCGGTGAATAACCGTCGATGTATTGTGTAGTCAGAGATGGGAACGCGCGCGAGTCCTGCCATTGTTTCGCCAACGTCAACACTTCCCGCTGTAAATGAATGCAGAACTGGGACGTTTATTGTCGTTTAGATTGTCGACGGTTTTTACGAAATGCAAATGTTACAAAAAAATGCTGGAGCATAACGGGTTTATAAGTGAGTCTTTACTCTTTAGGTTAATATGGGAGGTTATAAAAACAGTAGAAATTTACGTTTGTAGTCGTAGCAAACAATTTTGTTTTACTTGAAAACTGTAAAGTTGTGCATTGTGCAGCAGTAGTATACCAAAATATTTCGAGTTAAGTAAGTTATTTTGAGTTGAAATCCGAGGATTTTTGTGTCAAAGGTAAACTGTGCAATTTGCTAGACCAAAATTTCAAAGGGAGTTTATTTCAGTAGTGTGAGGAGCGTGATTTTCATTTATGCAGTGGTAAATTATGCTTAAAATAGAGCAATGTTTTGAATGTATAATTTTACACTTAAAATATGACTTTGTAACAATCTTCTAGAAATATTTTGTTCCGCTAACGTGTATTAAAAATCCTATATACTATAAATAAATAATATCCAATTCCCTGTGGCCTTTTCATCCGAGAAAACGTAACGAAAATATAGTTCAGCTGTGTCTACAAAATCCGTATCACAGATTTACGATGTTCAGTTACGTTAGCATTCACTGGCAGCGATGGCAAACATTTTGCGACTCCATTTTCGGTATAACAATTACTGTTATCGAGTATAGAGCGAATAGTAAACGGAGATCACGAAACTGATTCTACAGAATCAGCCTTTGATAGAATTTAATTTGTGATTTTTTCTTTTGTCATTGTTGTCGTATTGAGAAAAGGGATTATTGTGGTTGTGTCTTTTTTTAGTATCGTATATATTTTATTTGTGTGGCTAAAGAAGTACTGACAGTATTTGTTTTTACCGAAATCACATCATATTACCTATGTGACTTTTAAGGAAAACCTACAACTCCATGATAAGACCTGTCGTACTGCATAGATCCAAATGGTGGGCCGTGAAGAAGACGGGTGAAAACATATTGCATACAGCGGAGATGACTATGTTGAGATGGATGTGTGGGTGGAAGCAGTGACAAGAATGGATAAGGTAAGGAATAAGTATGTAAGGTAATAAAGAGTGCGAAAGTGGTGCCAGAGACAGAAAAGCTAAAAGGAAATCGTTCTGTTTGGCATGTGATGAGAAGGGATGAAATGCATGTGACTAAAAGAGTGATAAATATAAATGTTGATAGATAGAGGAATAAAATATAAATGGATTGTGTGAGGAATGATATGAAAGAAAAGGGAGTAAATGATAACGTGCCGGTTGACAGAGGAGAAATGGAAGCAGAAAACGTGTTGCGCCAACCCCAAGTAACATGGGAACAGGGCAGAAAAAGTGCCGTAAAGAGATCTAGTTTCATCATTGTATATATCTAAATAAATAAATAAATACTAGGACTGACAACCCAGGTTTTCGTCGAACTACGCGCGAAAGAAAATGTAAAATTTAAATGCATTTTTATGGCACTTATCGTTGGAATAAAAATGTTGTGTTTTTTGTGGCATATTAGCACTATAGAATTAAATTGAGACACTTTTCACTTGAACTGAGATCTTGCGATCTGACGCCACTGAATTTCAACCACGAGCGAAGCGAGAATATAAACCCGATACCTATTATAGAAACCCGAGCGTAGCATTTCAAAGCTACGAGACGCAGAATAACTTTACTGCCGAGCGATACACAACTTTTCACCTCACCAGCGAAGAAAATACGAGCGACGTGATGACAACCGCTGCAGCATTCAGTGGAATCGTTTATTTACATAACCAAATAACCAAATTACAAGATTTCCAAAAACAAGATCAACATCAAAAAAAGAAGACTGCAACCTGCACGCGCAGCGCCGCGGTGCCCTAGGCCCGCGCCAGTGTGTCACAGCCGTCACGCTGACACCAAGTTGTCAAACATTTTTATAGTTGTGTTTTTGTGTGTGAATGTTTCATATTTGTAAATAATTATTTAAGTGTATTGTGCATAGTTATTATTTATTTTAGGTAAGTCGTTTTACATATATGTTTAACGCCGGCTGTAGCGACGCCGGATATAGTGCCAGTCAACCTGCCACATCGCTTGATGTCCAGGTGAGATGTCCCCATTGCTCCCAGCCACGCTTCTTTAAAGGCGAACGGGGGCTACGGATACACTATGGCAAGGTTCACAAACCTCATAGTGTAACTTTGTGCCCCCCAGCCACATCCCCAACATCAACAACTCCTGATCAAAGTTTGTGGAAAACGTTGGCAAAATTCAAAAATTCTACCCCTGTATTAAAGAGAGTTCCCCGGGGCGCGAGACGGTCTGTTGCACTGAGTTTGGCGCAATGTCTCCGTCTTGCGACCCAGGAGAACTCACAAAGTGCCTGGGAGCAATTACTTACCTTCCCTTATAGGATTCTGCATGTTCAAAAAAATTTGGCAACTAAAAAAACCTTAACGAACCAAATTAAAGAAAATTGCAACAATTCGACCCTAACTTTAGATACAAAATTACCTGTTTTCAATAATTCATCACGAAGGATTATGTTCACATGTGGAATCCAAATTAGGTGAAGGTGACATCAGGGGTGCGGCCAGGATACTTTTCAGCAGCGATGTGGTGGCGCCTTACTCTCCAGAAACGGTAACAGCTCTAGAGAGTAAACACCCAGCGCCTGCGGATGGTCTCACCTTTCCCGATCCTCCCGACCTTCCCAACCTAAATTCAACCTTCCTAAACGTTTCGGCCCCCCAGTTGATTGCAGCCGTGAGCTCCTTCCGAAGTGGTTCAGCCGGTGGCCTCGACGGTCTGACTCCTCAACATCTTAAGGATCTTTTGAGTTCAGACGCCGGGGAAGCTGGTGAATCGTTTCTAAAGGAGCTTGCAGCCCTGATTAACCTCATGCTCACCGGCGGTGTGAACGAGGCCGTCGTCGATGTCTTATACGGGGCCAACCTATGTGCCCTGCGTAAGAAGGACGGCGGTATCCGTCCCATCGCCGTTGGCTGCACTTACAGGCGTACGGCAGCCAAAATATGCTGTAAGTTATATAGCGAACCGCTTATAGCTAAGTTTCAGCCCCTGCAGCTTGGTTTCGGCTCAAAAGGGGGCTGTGAGGCTGCCGTGCATGCCCTTTCCACTTTTTTGAATTTCAACAAAGGTCAGGTCATCCTCAAGGTCAACGTTAAGAATGCCTTTAACTCTGTCAACAGGGACACTGTTGGCTGTAGTCAAAAAGGAATTACCCGAAATTTATGGTTTTATGTGGCAATGTTACAGGTACCCTTCTAAATTATTATACAAGGACAATGTTTTGGAATCTGCAGTAGGATGCCAACAAGGTGACCCTCTCGGACCAGTCATTTTCAGCTTGGCTATTCATCCAATTATTCAGAAACTAAATTCAAAATTTAATGTGTGGTATTTAGATGATGGAACGCTAGGAGGTGATGTAGACACCGTTTTGAAAGACTTAAAATTCCTCAAACAGCAATTTAAATCTATTGGCCTGGACCTTAACCCATCTAAATGTGAAATTTACCTTTCTGACATTACCGACAGACAATTGACCCTAGATAAATTTAATGAAATAACCCCACAAATCAAAATTTTAGAAAAAAGTTCACTGCACCTCCTAGGTTCCCCAGTTTTAGAAGACAGTTTTTCTTTTTTTATCGACGAAAAAATCAAAAACATCAACGATATTTCAGACAGACTCTCCAAAATTAATTTACATTCGGCATTCACCCTGATTAGATACTGTTGTTTTGGCCCAAATTTTATATATTTTCTACGTTCTTCCCCCTTATGGAAGCAGTCACACCTCTTGGACAAAATTGACCAAATTATTCGCAATACATTAACTTCCATTTTAAATGTGGCCTTGGACGACCGAGCGTGGTTGCAAGCCACACTACCCATTCGTTTTGGTGGCCTCGGTGTCCGTAAAATTACTAATATTAGCTTACCGGCGTTCCTGTCCTCTGTCCACAGCACTGAAAAGCTAACCAGGGAAATTTTAGCCCCCTCCCTGGTTGACTCTGAAGTGCCGTGCTTGACCGACGCAGTGAACGCCTGGAAAATGGCTTGCCCGGATACAGATCGTCCCGTGAACCCATCTTCCCAGAGACAGTGGGACGGGCCGCTCTGCAGGTTGGTACGGAATAATCTTATTAATACGTCCACCAATACTGCTGAGCGTGCCCGCCTGCTGGCTGTGGGTGAGTGGGAGTCGGGCCTCTGGCTTCAGGCGCTACCGTCACCCAACATAGGCACTATGCTGGGTGACACCACCTTCCGGCTCGCTACTTGTCTGCGTCTGGGCGCTCCTTGCGTAGCTCCGCATCGCTGCCAATGCGGTGAAGGTGTCGACTGCCTCGGACACCATGGTCTATCCTGCAGTAAAAGCGCAGGGCGGATAGCACGGCACGCCAGTATCAACGACATCATCCGTCGCGCTCTTGGCACCGTCGGGGTGCCCGCTGTTTTAGAACCTAATGGTTTGGCACGCGACGATGGGAAGAGACCAGACGGAATGACCATAATGCCTTGGAAGGTAGGTAGGCCTTTGGTGTGGGATGCCACGTGTGTCGACACCCTTGCGCCATCCCATCATCCTAGCACGGCGGGCTGTGCTGGGGCGGCTGCTGCAGGTGCGGAAAACCTCAAACGGCGCAAGTACTCAAATCTTTTTGGGACTTATATGTTCGAGCCGTTTGGGGTTGAAACACTAGGGCCATGGGGTCCGAGTGCCCACTTAGTTTTTAGAGACATCGCCAAGCGGTTGGTCGACTCCTCACGTGACCAGAGGGCTGGTCTATTTTTTTCGGCCAAAGAATCAGCATTGCCATACAACGTGGTAATGCTGCCAGCCTTTTGGGTACTTTTCCTGTTGACAGCGATGCGGACGAATTTTTTGACGCCCTTTGATATTTTGCCCTCCCTTTTTTATAATTGTACATATAATTATTATTATTTTAAGTTTGTTAGTTTTTAAATGATGTAGATATTACCAATAAATAAAATATATCTAGTTAACTCAGAAGCCACAAGGTTTATCGAGAGCATGATACCACAGCAAGAAAGCGAACAAAGATAGCAACCACTGACCACTGTGTATTACACAGTTGTCACAAACTCATTAATAGAATGTAACCGTGTGTAAAATTGTCTCCAACAACCCAGCACTCGATGGGACGATGTATTACTCGTATGTTCGCTTCTCAAGTTACTGAATCTTAAGCTATAAGTAATTAATTATTCAATTATATGATACTATATACTTGATTTCAATTATATACAATTGAATTGGTATTTTTGCGTAATTGATATGTGTAATGGTTTATTTTGAATGGAAAGTTATTTGATGGAAAAATTGTGTAAAACTTAAACTTAATTGCCGCTTTGACATTAAATAGTTTTTCCGCTTGATGAATCTTCGTTTAAATAGACTAGATTAGTGTTACGTAAAATGACATACAACACACGCTGACATAAAGTCACCTAGTTTTTGTGTTTAGATAGACTAGATTACTGTTACGTAAAATTATTTATAACTCGTTGACATAAAGTCACCTAGTTGTTGTGTTTAGATAGACTAGATTAGTGTTACGTAAAATGACATATAACACACGTTGACATAAATTCACCTAGTTTTTGTGTTTAGATAGACTAGATTACTGTTACGTAAAATTATATATAACACGTTGACATAAAGTCACCTAGTTGTTGTGTTTAGATAGACTAGATTAGTGTTACGTAAAATGACATATAACACACGTTGACATAAATTCACCTAGTTTTTGTATTTAGATAGACTAGATTAGTGTTACATAAAATTACATATAACACACGTTGGCATAAAGACACTTAGTTTTTGTGTTCAGATAGACTAGATTAGTGTTGTATAAAATGACATATAACACACGTTGACATAAAGACACTTAGCTTTTGTGTTCAGATAGACTAGATTAGTGTTACATAAAATGACATACAACACACGTTGACACAAAGTCACTTAGTTTTTGTGTTACATTTCATGTTGCATTGCATTTTGGACGGCTCTTTTGTGTTACATTTGAAGTTACGATTTACCAATCTGAAGATAAAATATTAAGTTAACTTTAAACCTTTAGGTTCAAATGTTTACTAACTAAAAACACACCTTGAACTAAAAGCACTGCCGACCAGGTAAACCGTTCCACTCTATATAAAATATTTACAAACGCCAGTACAAATACATTAGACGTCGACGTGGCTAAGCAACTGTAGATGTGGCACAGGTCTGGTATTCCTGGCAGTAGGTGCATAATAAATCGAATCGAGACTGGTATTACTACACCTTCGCCCGTCGGTCTCGATTCGTCTCGGAACGTTTGAGAGCTGCCTGAATGTAGAGAGATGTCGCGAGATTGTCGAGAGTTATTTTCTTGTTTGATGATAATATTATTGGTTTTTTATTTTCTTTTTTACGTTAGAACAGTACAAATTGGTTTTCAAAGGTAGTTACTTCCGTACTTGGCCAATATGTCATTATTTTGTTTTATTTATTATGTTTTTCTTCGGGGAATACAGGCATGATGTTATGTATAAGTTGTTTTATTTTGAAAATATCTACCTACATCATTTAAAAACTAATAAACTTAAAATAATAATTATTATATGTACAATTATATAAAAAGGGAGGGCAAAATATCATAGGGCGTCAAAAAATTCGTCCGCATCGCTGTCAACAAGAAAAGAGCCCAAAAGGCTGGCAGCATTACCATACATAATCAGCCTATAATGTTCCCACTGCTGGGACACAGGCCTCCTCTCTGTGAGAGGGAGTGGGCCGTAATCCACCACGCGGGCCCAGTGCAACCCGCACTGGGCCCGCAGTAGATGTCACATGTCTTCGAATTTTTGATTCTAGGACATGCCGGTTTCCTCACGATGTTTTCCTTCACCGTTTTGAGAGCAGTAGTGATGATAATAATTTACAAAAAGTAAAGCGCCTGTCTGGGTTCGAACCTACGATCTACAACTCGTAAGTCGCGGCCGTTACCACTGGGCCACCACTGCTCTCATTACCATGCTGCCAGCCTTTTGGGCACTTTTCCTGTGTTAACGTAGTAACGTTGTATGGCAATGCTGATTCTTTGGCCAAAAAATAGACCAGCGCTCTGGTCACGTGAGGAGTCGACCAACCGCTTGGCGATGTCTCTATAAACAAGGAAGTATGGCAATAATTCCTTCTGCACATGTGGCTTCCCTGGTACATCAGAAACGGCATAACTATGGAAATATCTATTAACTGCTCCCAAATTACGATGTTTATTATTATTATTTTTTAGACATACATTTTTGACATTATATTTTCACTATTTGACATTATATACCTACAATTTATATTTCAGACTTAATATTATTAATATTATTTTACATGGATTCTTGTGTACGTTGTGAATGTGAGAACGTTGTAGGCTTAATAGACTTGATCTTTTTTTCTTTAGACCGTTTCCTTTTCTCTTTTTTTTTGTTAAGTACTTCTCGACAGGCCTACACTGTTCTCCCATACCTAATTTGTGTAATTTGAAAACATTGTAAAAGCCAATTATTTTTAAAAGAGTAACCGTGGAGTTTCTTGCCGGCTCTTCTCCATAGGAAACGACCAATTGGAACCGTGCACCTAGCTTCTGACGTTTCATAAGTGCCCATGTAGGTTTATGTGAAATAAAAATATTTTGATTTTGATTTTGATTTTTAAGTGGGCACTCGGGCCCCATAGCCCTAGTGTTTCAACCCCAAATGGCTCGAACATATAAGTCCCAATAAGATTGGAGTACTTGCGCCGTTTGAGGTTTTCCGCACCTGCAGCAGCCGCCCCAGCACAGCCCGCCGTGCTAGGAAGATGAGATGGCGCAAGGGTGTCGACACACGTTGCATCGCACACCCTACATACCTTCTATGGCATTATGGTCATTCCGTCTGGTCTCTTCCCATCGTCACGTGCCAAGCCATTAGGTTCTAAAACAGCGGGCACCCCGACGGTGCCAAGAGCGCGACGGATGATGTCGTTGATGCTGGCGTGCCGTGCTATCCGCCCTGCGCTTTTACTGCAGGATAGACCATGGTGTCCGAGGCAGTCGACACCTTCACCGCATTGGCAGCGATGCGGAGCCACGAAATGAGCACACAGACGCAGACAAGTCGCAAATAAGTAAAGGTTAAGTAGTATAAGTTGTATAAGTTGTTTTTTGTAATTATTTTCATTTGGCAAAACTTTTCAAGTCCGGGATGATTATGTAAAATCTGTTAATTTGGAAATTGAACTAATATTATTGAATACAAAGTACATATCTGTAAGAATTTACAATTAAAAAAATGTATTTCGTTAATATAATTATTTTGAATTGTTCATAATTCTCTAGGTAACGTAGATTTTGTTTTTACTGACAGAATACTTGTCTTTCCTTGGTTGTGAGGTCCAAATCGCCTAGAGCGATAAGACCGCCCATTGTATTCATATTTCTTGTTTTTCTATTCGAAGAATAGCATTATAATTAAGAATGTGGCTGTTTTGTGCACACCAAAAAAGATTTGTTTTTAGATTTTACCAAACCATGCCTTTTTCTTTTTGTACTAATATTTTATTGGTTAAGATCACAAAGAATCTATAAACTAGATAGGTACCTAGTAGGGTAGTGTAGCTTGCCTAAATGTTACGAGTAGATGAACTCAAGTTAGATCTAAGTTAATTCGGATATTAGATCGGGTTTGATACGATCTTGATTAAGTTAGGAAATTATATTAGCTTCGTGAATCGGAAGGTATCATTCCAAAACGAGAGATATCTGCATTCAGTATTAAAGTGTTATGTAAGTTGAAGAATGAATATGAAATCAACTTCATACTTCATACTGTTTTACTGTTGACTGCGTTGTTGGTCTAGTAGTAGCAAGCGCTACTGCTGAGCATTGGTCATGGGTTCGATTCCCAGGTCGGGAAAAGTGTTATTGGGTTTTTCCAACAGGAAAACAGTAGCAGCCTGGAGTTTGGATTTGTGCCCGGTTGATGGTATGCATGTTATGTTGCCTACAAAAGAAAGAAAAAGAAAAAAAAAATACATAATTAGAATTCAAGGCCCTTAACAATATTATGCTAAGTAAGATGTAAAAAAGTGACCTTTAAATAATGCCATTAGTAAGCAACACAATATTTTTAGGTTATAGTTAGTGTAGGTAATCAGGTTTTTCACTGCTACAAATTGGTATAATCGTAAACTTTGGTCAGATTTGATCTAATTTGTTAAGTTACTAATGTAATAAAATAAAATAAAGGAAGGTTAACTACAAAAAACATAGTTATAAAAGCTCCCGCAGACGCGACACCAGTAGCACAATTTTTATGAAAACTTCATGGAAAGTGTCACGCTGCGCGTCACGCTGCCTGTCGCGCCCGCGATATCGCGCCAGTCTGCACGAGCCTTTACACTGCTAGACAAGGATCTTTTGGCGCTCCAATGACGTTGAAGGGGAGCGTAACTCCGCTGCCGCGACAAATCGCGGCACAGCGGCCAGAGCTCCGGCGGAATCTCATGGCGACATGGAGAGTGCGATTGTCGCAACCCAGTGCTCGGCACGCCACAATTGCGGCGATAAGTCGAAGAGTGGCTAGAGAGGCACCACGGCGTCCTCACCTTCCACCCGACGCAGGTCCTCACCGGACTCGGCAGCTTCGGGAGGTTCCTGTGTCGCATAAGAAGGGAGGAAACGCCAGGGTGTCACCACTGTGTGGATCGCCCAGAGAACACGATGAAGCATACGGTGGGGTTCTGCCCGGCTTGGGCAGAGCACCACCGAGTCCTCGTGGAGGCAATCGGGGGCAGAGATCTCTCGCGTCTCGCCCTCGTTCAGGCCATGGTACGGAGTAAGAGGACATGGGCAGCCATCACCTCCTTCTGCGAAGCAGTAATGCTCGCAAAGGAGGAGGCGGGACGGTTGAGGGAAAGGCAAATTTCGTGCCCTCTTGCCCCTAGCCACCGCAGGAGACGCACTGGGCGTCGCATCCCAGGCGGATTTCCGGCCACCGTAGGCGCGGGCTTGCGGACAGTAAGCAATGAGTAGCTCGCTGTCCGATAAGTACCAAGCCCGGGTCTACGGCGCATTGTGTTCCACGCACGCCTCAAAGAGATTTCGTCAGCACAAGTGTAGGAGTCCACTAGGGCCGATGCCTGCCGGGGTCGTGGGAAAGTCCGAAGGGAATACCGAGGCCCCTGACGACACAGGCAACGGAAGGAACTCGGGTAGGTTTTAGTCAGTAAGAGTCTGACACACCCTCTCGCTCCGCCCAGCGGGAGAAGTTATTTGATAATTTAATAACCAAAAAAAAAGGGTGTTAGTAAACAGAGTTCAATTATTGTTATGTGAAATATATTAAAAAAACAAGATGGCGGCCTTAGTTCAGATTTGAGTTTTAAATTACTTATTCCAAAGGTGCGCTTCAAATATGAAAAGTGTACCTACTATGGCGTAATTAAATTAAAAAAATACACCATATATCCTTAACACCTTATAATACTTAAGACTATATTTAAGACTGAAAATTTAAAAACTCACACGATAATCAAAGGGAGATTTCACGAGATAAAACTTAAACGCGCGAGTTTTAGTACTGATAACTTATACATCGTACCGCAATTGTTGCAACCATGGTTGCAAGCCTCGGAGCTACGCTTAAAAGATGAGATAAATGTAACACCTAAAACGTAGCGCTAAGCTCTAAACCATGGTTGTGGTACATACTTAATTCATAAGGAAAAGACTAATAAATACTCGCGCGTTAGAAACTAACAAGTTTAGTCAAATAATTATGATGAAAGGAAATAAATAAAAAATAATAACCTGGATCACAATTCCGAAGCGATGTAGCGTAGATGACAAAGGAACTCCACGCAAAGCGAAGATTCAGGTTGATAGTATATTTTTTTAGATCTCATTTAGGATTATGCTCGGGATATTCTGTCGCTTAGGTTGAATGCCAAAAAAAACTGACTTGATGAACTCTCCAGTTTCTGGAGAGAATAAATCCTGTCGCAAAAGATCTTGTTAAGCGAAGGCAGTCGGGTCTTGAATAGAAAGATCCGAAACAGAACTACACAATATCACGTGAAACACCAGTCACGTTGTGCAAATATATAATCAAGTATCACGAGATGGAATAATGGTGTGCTGGTTCAAAAAAAATACATGACCGATACAGGTCGGAGCTGAAATATAGAATCCTCACGTCCTAGTAAGAAAAATTCGAAGCTTTGCCAGTCTGACAATTCAAAAGTAAACCATAATGTTAGGACCGAACTTCAAATAAGGTGAAATATGTGATGATACCAAGGAGGAACATATTCAAAATTAATTGTAGAATTGGTAATTCTGCACTACCTACTATAAAGCATAGTTGAAATGCACATCCACATGATACGATACGGCGCAAGATACTGAAACCTCATAATGAAAATGAACCAATGTGAACAAACCATTCAATCAATCTATGAACGATAATAACCAAACCTCCACAACAGAGTGAAAATACGGAAATAATCTCAGCAATCATTTACGTATACAAGTTAAAACACCAATATTACGGTAAAGCCGCATTTATAAAAGAGGGAATTACCGCTGTTATAAAGTGTATAAATCACGCAAATAACTTAATAGAAGCTAACTTAGAAATTTACATAATAACCGCCTTTTCAACGTTTATTAAGTAATTTTTCATCGGATTTGATGTTAATTCTAGCTCAGGCTAGAATATAGTGGATCGAACTTATACGAGTAAGTGTTATGTTTATCTTGTACCTGAATACGTCAAGGGAGAAAAATGCAGCCGTAATTTAAAACATTCTAACAGTCAGTTTTTTAAGAGTAGGTAACCACGGAGTTTCTTGCCGGCTCTTCTCCATAGGAACACCGTGCGCCTGTCTTCTGACTCTTCATAAGTGCACTTGTAGGTTTATGTAAAATAAAATGTTTTGAAATATCATCATTCCAGCCGAAAGACGTCCGCTGCTGGACATAGGCCTCGGGGGGGTGCCATAATCGCCAGGTTTTTTTTGTTTTGGGTGGGAAATCATCAAATAACTTCTCTGGGCGGAGCGGGACGGTGTGTCAGAGCCTTGCTTGTTACCATGGCCTGAACCAGGGCCGGACGCGAGAGATCTCTGCTGCAGATCGCCTCCACGAGGGCACGGCGGTGCTCTGCCCAAGCCGGGCAGACCTCCACCGTCCTGCCGGGGTCGCGGGAAGGTACTTATGGGTCACCGAGGCCCCCGCAACACAGGCAACAGGAAGGAATACGGGTGGGTTTTAGTCAGTAAGAGTCTGACACACCCTCCCACTCCGCCCAGAGCGGGAGAAGTTATTTGACGATTTCCCACCCAAAAAAAAAAAAAAAAGACCTCCACCTAATGCTCCACCGTGTGCTCCGGACGATGCACACAGTGGTGACACCCGGGCGATAATCGCCACGCTTGGCACGCGGGTTGGCGATCGTAGTATGGTGTTAAAATGCATAGAGAACGCTGCTGCCCATTCTCTAGCAAGTCACTTAGTCGCCTTTTACGACACCCACGGGAAGAAATGGGATGGTACTATTCTTTACATCCGGCACCACGCGGAAATTTTGAAATATATGTATTATATTTATTTATTTAGTAAAACTTCATGCACAAGTTAACAAAGTACTGTACAAAGGCGGACTTAATGCCTGAGGCATTTTCCTCCAGTCAGTCAGTATATTTATATTTTGAATATTTTGATTTTTTTTATTTATGAGAAAAACTTTAATTAATTTAGTGCGAAAAGCATTTTCAGGTCGATTCTTACAACAGACAATGTTATTGGGATTTCAGATGGAAAATACTTAGTCGCAGTTTGGCTTTAATAAAAGGATATGTCTATAAATTAAATTGTTCTAAATCATAGCATCCAAAAGCATTATCCCAAGTTTGATTGCCGTACAAAACTAGTATTTTTGTGAGATCTTAGATTATAAACGCAGTCACGAAACAGGAAGAATACTATACTTTACTTTGTGTCTCAGGGAAATTCAAAAAGTAATGTCAATAAGAAACATAAAGACAAAATGTAAAAGCCTTCTTGGTTAAAATAAAAATAAAAAACGCACAATGAAGGGTACCGTAGTTGGGATGAACTTATCCCAAGAACAGATTTGACATTGTAGTTGAAAAACATGTTCTCCCATACATACTAACTGCAAATGTAAGTTGGTCGACTATTACCCGTTAACTTGTAAAGCCTACTTAGCTGTGATAGTTTTCTTTTTAACTTCATTATATATCCCATTGCCGTAAATTTCATATATCCAAAAACAACCATTTAGCTGGCAGGGGGGGGGGACACTCGAATCTAACAAAATTTAGCACTTTAAAGCTTAATATTTCGCAAACGGATCCCTGAATCGAAAAATGGCCTTCACACTCGAACGACCTTTCCAACGACATCTTACGCAATGGGAAAGAGGAGAAAAACAATTATTTTACCTCTTTGTCGGTGTGATTAAGGCGCTGACAAGACCCAATTGACCAAAATAGGCTTCTCTTAAGAAAAAAAAATGCCAAATCTGTATAGTTTGTGGTAGCGGAAAAAGTATATGTTAATTTTGAACATATTTCCCAGAACTTGATTGTTACCAAAACACGTTTTGAAAAAAAATATCGATACAAACTAACGCTAAACTAACCTCTTACCTTGAGTTCTAATCCAAAATATCTGCATTAAATATCAACATACGTTACGTATTTAATCAATAACAAGAACATCTTATTTGAATGCAGAACTTGGCTGTTTTTTATTTTCGATTACTCAACTCAATTTTTAGTAAATAGTTTTTGCAATCTGTACTTTGCAATCTGACAGTGACCGCGGTTTAGGTGTTGTCAGCGTCTTAATATGTATACTCATGCCAAATAACAGATTTCTAGTACAAGCAGTCTCTGAGCTAAGCCGCGGACAGACAGACGGACATGGCGAAACTAAAAAAGGTTCCTTGTTGACTACGGAATCGTAAAGAGACGACTTATTTCATGCTCTATGGTGGAAGAAAAGAAAAACTTCATCAACTGATTTATCTTGTGGCGCAGTCTGCAGTGGAATAACTTCTTATTTCTTGAGGACTTGGTTACTTTTTAAAAGTAAAACAACTTTTTTTATGTTCATTAAATATTGTGTCCAAGACATTTTTGCGACCCAGCAATAATATTGCGGCTAAATGCTAGCTATATTTTTATGAGCTCAAGTCTATTTCATCTTACGGTCAGATTATTTCAGTTGCTTTTATACGTTCAGTTTAAATTTATTTATTAGACTTGCTTGATATTTAAAAACCTCTTAATCAAGAACTAAACGAATGTTAAAGTATACTATCGTGTGCTAGAACATATGGCAAATAATTAAATTTAATGGTTTGTGTTTCGTAATGTTAATTACTTTGCATACGATTTGTATAGAGTCAAGTTTTTCTAACTAAACAGACAGCTGTGCTGCTGGGAGCTTGTTTCACCACTTCTTCCCAGCTAAAGCACTAGGAAATGGTGAAGGGCGGGCGTTTTTGGGCGACTGTCTTATGTAATTTTGATGTTCGAAAAGTGCTGATTCTCAGCCTAGTTTGAATAAATAACTGGATTTGAAAAAAAAGCGGATAAAATATTTATATTACGAGTCGTACAGAAGACCGCAGGTCAATGGTAGCAAAACCAGCGTAAGCTGGCCTCGCATTCCATCGAAACTCATAAACAAGTTATTTATTAGGAAACGCTTATTTTTATTTCAAACATCTGCTTATTGTTTCTCAAACAAATATTCTCACAAATGCAAGATCAAATACAATTCGAAACAAAGATTTAAATCGTTGCCCGACGATCTCAAAAGATGCTCACGTTTCTGTTTTGTTGTTAATGACATTCGCTCACTCATACTTTAATAAATATCGTTCATCTTTAAGTGGATCGGGATATGGTGTGCTCAGTATTCTCATCATGAACACTTCACTCGAACTAAGTACGGTGAGAGCAAATCTGATGAACCTAATCTTTGATTTGACAGCAAAGTCGTTTGTTTTAAAAGTAGCATCGTGGAGTCACGTCGACGCCCGTTCAAATTTTCAACTGATAAATAGAGAATACATACCTTATCGTCAATTGTTTCCTAATTAACACCAAGGGAAATGCAATTTTGTTGCCAAGAAAAGCATAAACACTATGAACATCGGTATTTCAAATGTTTGTGCAATCAAACTGCCAAGTTGCATTAAGTTTTGGAAGTTAGTGTTGCTTCCCACAAGTGGCGTAGTCCCAGGATCTAGGTTCTCAACTTATAATTGTACTTTGCTGCAAACCTCTCATCTTGTAGCTAAGGCAACTAACTACTGCTGATGCTGGGCTAATTAATAGTTCTGGGGAATCTTTGTGTACGGTGCTCCTAATTGTAAATGCCGTAGTTTAACATACGGAATTTTTTATTCGGAGCATATGTACACATACATAGATAATCTGCCTATGATGTTCCAACTACTGGGACACAGGCCTCCTCTCCGTGAGGGGGAGAGGGCCGTAATCCACCACGCGGGCCCAGTGTGGGTTGGTAGATGTCACATGTCTTCGAATTTTTGGTTCTAGGGCATGCCGGTTTCCTCACGATGTTTTCCTTCACCGTTTGGAGAGCAGTGGGGATAAATTAATTTACACAAAGTAAAGCACCTGTCTGGGTTCGAACCTACGACCTGCAGCCCGTAAGTTGCGGCCGTTACCACGCGATTGTCTTAAAATAACTCAGGCAAAAGATAACTTTTAAATTGATGTTAATCAACTGAATAAAAACTTTGTTCTACCCAGAATATTAAAATATTTTATTTAAAACAAATCAATCATATTATCCCAATCATAAGACTTGAGACCACATTAAACAGCACAATAAGGAGAAACTCTTCTTACTTTTCTAAAAGAACATCTCTCGTTACCAAACTACTAAGGCTGAGTTTACATTGACCACATACAAATACATTAAATAGAAATCCTTGACGGAAACGTTCAGTAAATGCGGTACACAGTGTAACCAATTTTGTAAAAGGAATCGCAAAGAGTATTGGATGCATTCAGGTGTATCACCCAAAGACTCGTATATCAATGGCATTTAATAAAATTAAACGAGGTTTATTTATTACTATTACTATGTTTCTTTACAAGCAAAAATGAATCACTAAACCTTTAAATAACTAACGTTTTTACCATATTCTCGAATTGTAAATAATAGATTTTAATGACAGGTTGGTTGGCATCTAAAAAATCAAAAAATCAAAATCAAAAGTCATTTATTCAAACTAGGCTGAAAATCGGCACTTTTCGAACGTCATCTGGCTTCCTATGTCAATTTTTTTTTTACATCTAGTGTGTGTCCATATAGATAACTTATTACGACTTACCTAAATAATAGGCAATTTAAAACTCAATTAATCAATCTGCCTAAGTATTTTCCAAACTATGTTGGGGTCGGCTTCCAGACTAACTGGATGCAGTCGAGTACTAGTATTTTACATGGATCGATTGCCTATCTGACCTCCACAATCCAGTAACTGGGTAATACGATACTCCTTGGTAAGAGTGGTTTTCAGATTTTCGGGCTTCTGACGACTCCTATCGACTGTCAAAGATCCCCGAATGACAGCCGGGACCAGCGGCTTAACCTTTTGACCGCCACAGTCATGTATAGATGACAAACCAAAATGTGCCCAGCACGCCACGGTCAGTACTACATGACAGATTTATAAGGAATAATACGTAGCTCGGCGCCGAGGGCACGTTTTTGCATTTTTGACGTGGCGGTCAAAGGGTTAACGTGCTTTTAAAACTAACTCGTCTAATTATCGGCGTTTTTTACGCCATGTCCGTCTGTTCCCGGCTTAGCTTAGAGACTCTTAGGACTAGAAAGCTATAATTTGGCATGAGTATACATATTAATCACGCTGTCAATGTGGAATAATAGGAAAACTATCACAGCTGAGTAGGCTTTACAAGTTAACGAGTAATAGTCGACCAACTTACATTTGCAGTTGGAGAATTGTCCGTGACGTATATCAATGTATGGGAGAACCTGTTTTTCAACTACAATGTTAAGTTTGTTTTTTGGATAGATTCATCCCAATTACGGAACCCTTCATTGTCCATGGTCCGATACGCACTTGGCCGGTTTTATTTAAGTAGGTTTTTATTCAGCCAAACTTCGAACTTGACTGACTGACTTCTCAATCTATTTTAAACCATAGCATAATGGACATTTAAAAATAATTAATCAAACAACTCAAGTTCTTACAAAAAACAAACAAATATTTGTGACGGAAATAAAGCTTAGAACGATATCTTTACATAGCAGGCGGAATTTCAATAGAAAACTGTCCGACAGTAATGCAAGTTAATTACTTGTCTGTGGTTTAATAAAACATACTTCTACTTCTTATTATAACTTCTGTGTTCTGTTAATTTAGGGTTATGGTTTATTTTAGACATTTCTCTTTTCAAAATGGAAAGTGAAATTCGAACATTGTAACAATGTATAAGAACGTGACTATTTCCGATACTTAAATGAAAATAATGCAATCATTTTGAAATAGCAGAAAATGCACCATTGAGTTTTGATAAACGATGTAACGATTTTACACTGACAGCGCCTTTTTATCGTAATTCTAAGAGTGATTTTCGTAGAGCAAGTGTTACTACTGATTTGAAAAACAAATTTGAAACCGGAACAACAGTTCATTCCAAACTAGGACTTCAGATTTGCAAGTGTGGTTTTTTTCTTTTAGTTCGCGTGAACAGTGACACCATCTTTATCTTTGAGCCACGCTAACCTCTTTCGCGGGTAAAAACATACTGTCGATACGGTGCGTCTAATATAAAGATACTAAACTTCTAACTAGCTAACTTCTATTGTGAGGTCGGTGCAACATGTACATCATGGTCTGGCAATTTGAGTAATTTATGCGGGTGCGTGCAGTGGTGGCCCAGTGGTAACGGCCGCGACTTCCGAGTAGTGGGTCGTTGATTCGAACCCAGACAGGCGCTTTACTTTGTGTACATTTTTTCATCACCACTGCTCTCAAAACGGTGAAGGAAAACATCGTGAGGAAACCGACATGCCCTAATACCAAAAATTCGAATACATGTGACATCTACCCATCCGCACAGGGCCCGCGTGGTGGATTATGGCCCACTCCCTCTTACAGAGAGCTGTGTCCCAGCAGTGGGAACATTTTAGGCTGATTATGCATGCGGGAGCGTCTCATATCATAGTTATTTGGTATATTTTCATTTCAATAACGTTCACAAGATGTAATAAACTTGAGATATACCAACTGTTGATATAATTACTTTATGTATAACATTTATATACTCTAAAACTTATTTCGTATTTAACGTTATCGGATATAACGTTTATTTAATCGAAAATCATTAGGTTGTAAGAATTAATTTTTAAAGAAATACATTATTATTTAACTGAGCAAGATTATGCACACAAAGTGACAACTAACAATGATATTTGTTAAGGTATCTACAGGCTACAACTTATCAATAATTAGACTAAGTTATAATGTGTATAAATTCAATTTTGCTGTGTTGAACTAGGCTTTTTATCATTTTAGACTAAATAGGTTTTATGCCTTTTGAGTGGTATATCAAACGATTTTATATTTAATGTATGTTATGCTTATAAAAATAGTTATTTTAAAATTATATCTATCGTTTACTGATCATTATATATCAAATTAAATTATAGATTCAGTTGTTATATCTTGTAAATATTAGAGATTTTGTGATATATTACTCACCCAATTTATGCGGCCTACCCAAATGTCCTTTCTTTGGTATTGTTAGTCGAATCGTTGAGCTCGTTAAGTTCTGAGTCGATCTGCATGATCACTGACAAATGCGTGCACTGACTGGACAGGGCCACTCAATCTGTGTGATTCTTTCTTGAAAATTTCAGAAACCAAGCTATATGTTTGGACTTTAAAAGAAACTGTGAGATCTGAGTTTGTTTCGGCCTTTCTTCTCAGAGTAGTCAGATAGGATTCGCCGAAATCATCTAATTTTTTAAATATGATTGACGTGTTAAAGTGTTTGTACAATCCCACTTACAGAAATGAAATAATTTATCATAAGTTAAGTCGCACTTGACTCTACGGGACCAGGGAGTACCAGTCTCAGTTAAAAACATCTTATTACTAATTAACTGAAATCCCTGAGCAAAATCGGCTATTAAGAGGACAAACTCATTTTCGAACACTCATAAAATAAAATGAGGACAATAAATTCCCCTGAAAGTTCCTTGAGACCAAAAATAATTAATTGGTTTGTGCCTTAACAAAATAAAGCCAGCTTTAGGTTAATTAAACCCAGGCGGGTATCAGACCCTTCGCTGGCTTTTAACTTAATTAATGGTATTTTTAGGGTTTTTGTATAGCTGATGAGTTTAAGTTTACCTTAGGTATCGTTAAACATGTGAGGTCAGGTCAAGTGCGTAGTAGTAGACCAGATGTATGAAAGTCATCATAATCAGCCTATAATGTTCCCACTGCTGCGACACAAGCCTCCTCTCTGTGAGAGGCAGTGGGCCGTAATCCACCACGCGGGCCCAGTGCGGGTTGGTAGATGTCACATGCCTTCGATTTTTTGGTTCTAGGACATGCCGGTTTCCTCACGATGTTTTCCTTCACCGTTTTGAGAGCAGAGGTGATGAAATAATTTACACAAAGTAAAGCGCCTGTCTGGGTTCGAACCTATGACCTGCAACTCGTAAGTCGCAGCCGTTACCACTGGGCCACCACTGCTCTCTAGTATGAACGTAAACGAAGCAAAAGGAGTATGTAAGAATCGTAGCAGGCGGCGTTCTGTAGTTTCTGCTTATCACCATGGGAAGAAGGCGTAAGGTTATGTATGTATGTAAACAAGTGAGGTTAGAAGCTGTAATGCTCATCAAGTCATGTCCTAAGTAATTCAAAAAACCGTAAGTGCTTTTTAGTGCAATTAGATAGAATGGCATTAATATAGGCACAGAGGTCCATGATAATTAGGTACAATCTCTATAATTAACTACCTACATAGGTAAGACTACTAAAAGTGAAGACATCATCTGATTGTTCACCTTAAGTCTGTCATAATATCATTGGATGGAAAAATGCAAGAGTGTTAAACAAATTTTACAATATTATTATTAAATTAATTGATAAAGTTCATGTCGGATCTTAAAAGAAAGGCAAGAAAAACCGTAGCAATGTTTGAATATTTTTTGTTGATCAAAAGAGCGGGCTTATGACATAAACAAGGAAGGAAGCAAAACTAATTAACAAAGTTATAAAATAAACAGTAAAAAAATAATGTAATCTCTTTTAAAAAGTCAATTATGGAGTATTTTTAGTAACATCGAATTTTAACATTTTTAAACAGGTAAATTGGATAGGTAGGTAAAGGTTACTTTGAAAATATCTCTGACAAAATAGTTTAAGAACTGTAGCTAAGTCTACCCAAACTTTATCCACCCCAGATAAATTTTAGCTTTAATTTCCAACCTACACGAAAATGATAATATTTTATATTGAGGCAAGTCGATATTAGGTACCGTAATCTAACAGAGAAACATTGTTTGAAAAATATACAGCAAATAGTATAATCTAACAAATTAGAACACATTCATTATCATAGTATTAAACGCAATAAACAAGCATAAGACATTAACTACCACACAAAAACGCCAGTTAAAATACCGAGCATAGTCAGCAACAATTCATAATTTGCATAACGCGGACCTCTGAACTGCGATGGCAGCTCGGGGCAGAAAGTTAAGTACGAGTATAGCTCGGTATAGCCCAGTATCGGTTATTGCATAAATAGCGGCGCATCGCGGCGGCCGTGGCTCCTTTCTGCATGAAACATTCATGATTTAGTACATATTTTACATCTCTCTTCACATTCAGTGATCGTAAGTCTACTTTTAACATTGAAATGCTTTTTAAATAAAGCCGAGGCTTAGGGTTATGCTAGGACTTGGTGTCGGCTTTTGAACTGTTCAATTTTTTTCATTTTTGTTGGAGTCAAAATCTCAAGTTGATATTCTTTTCGGGAGGTTCCTGTGTTCGGTAAGGCGGGAGGAAATGCCCGGGTGTCACCACTGTGTGGAGGACCACCCAGAGGACACGATGAAGGTCTGCCCGGCTTGAGCAGAGCACCGCCGTGTCCTCGTGGAGGCGATTGGTGGCGGAGATCTCTCGCGTCCGGCACTGGTCCAGGCCATGGTACGGATCGAGAGGACATGGACAGCCATCACCTCCTTCTGCGAAGCAGTAATGGTCGCGAAGGAGGAGGCGGGATGGTTGAGGGAAAGGCAAATTTCGCGCCCTCTCGCCCCTTGTGGCCGCAGGAGTTGCCCTGGGCGTCGGGAATTCCAGACGGATTTCCGGCCACCGTAGGCGCGGGCTTTCGGACGGTGAGCAATGGGTAGCTCGCCATACTGGTCATACGCACAAGCTGGTTGCGAGTAGGTACTACGCACCTGACCTAATAAAATGTATAAAGAAAAAAAACTGTCAGTCGTAAGACTGCACGACACCTGCCGGAGTCGCGGGAAAGCCCGAAAGGGATACCGAGGCCCCTGGCAACACAGGCAATGGAAGGAACATGGGTGGGTTTTAGTCAGTAAGGGTCTGACACACCCTCCCGTTCTGGGCGGAGCGAAGTTATTTGATAATTTCTGACCAAAAAATAAAAGGTTGATATTCTTCGTCAAATTTATCTGTCTACTTATCAGTCTTATGACAGCAGAAGAAGCTTTCATAAATATGAAAATGGGCTGAGAAAAAGGATTGCTAAACTATAATGTTGCTTGAAGGCATTGTAAAAGTAATAACATTATTATGATTAACTTAGGTAGTTTTAAAAGCACTAAAGTAAGCCTAGCTGAAAGTTCTAACGTATCGAATTTATTGAAGTACCTAAGCACTTTACTAAAAATGTTCCTCTCACAAGCTGCTCATTAAATAAACTCCATTATCCCGACCAAATATTTCGATAGCAGTATAATGCTGTCACGTTACGAGTTCGCAGTGAAAAGTCTAAAATTATCATCTATCAGGGCATCCCACAAATTGCCGTGTTGCATTTTTCATGAGTCCTACAGTATCCGATGGTATAAATTGTTGATTTAATTATTGAGATAGCTCCGTACTCTGAGTTTGAAGATTGGTTAGGGATCTTTCAGTTAATCATGAATAATAGGAGATCGAATGGAAATTGTTTAAGAAACATGGCGGAGAAAAAGAGCGAAGAAAAGTGAATGGAATTGGCAGATAATGCAAAATAGTCGTGTTTTTAAACTGTTGTTGAGTTGGACACTGAAATTCTCAAGCATTTTCAAGACAGAATTTCGATTTGTTAATTATTCAGACGTGATTTGATCGTGCGTAGACAATTCAAATTCAAAAGTTTATATTATGATGCCTGAGCCTGAAGGCACACGTTCTCACATAGCCTTATTATTCAATGAAACTGAATAAAACATACTCGTAACATAACAATGTTATCTTGCAAAACATTGTATGCGCTTTTTTGTAAAAACACTGATAAATTTACTTTTACATCTATTTTTGTAGCACTTTCGTAACAAAACAAATCCACTCGCAAAAAACTAGTCAGGCGTGTACCATTACATAATATCACATACGCTGAAAACAACATAATGCTATTCACAAAGCTTTTATTCATAAGCGACCGCCATTTGTCGGCCATCTTGCTAAAATATAAATATGGCGACGAGTCAATGACAGTTCGTTTTTTTTTTTGTTTTGGTAATATGCACCGGAATCCGTTACACAATGGCTGTCGAAAAAGTTTTTTTTTTTATAAAAAAAATATTTTGCGTGTTTATATAAAGTTTTGTCTGGAAAATTAGAACCTAAATTGTGTAGTTGTTTTATCTAGAAAGAAAAACCGATGTTTGTGATAAAATTGTCTGGAGAAGTTTTCATTGTAATATTATTAGTGTTGTAAGTTTTAAATAGTTTTGTAGTGATTTAGTATTATATTCTTGATGTATCTATTGAGTTATATTTTTCCAAGGAAGTCCTATCTTAATGAATGGATATCTTTATTGTAACTATTAGCTTTGGACAAAACAACATAACGCTGTAGCATAAGTATCTAAATACTAATTTATTTGCAAACTGGCTAGACATTCATAACTATCCTAACTAATATGCGAAAGTGAGTTTGTTTGTTTGTTACGCTTTCACGCTAAAACGGCTGAAAGGATTTGGATGAAATTTGACACATGGGTAGACCATGACCTGGATTAGGATACTATGCATCCCGATATTCCCGGAATCGAGACTTATGCGGGTGAAACTGCAGGGCGTAGCTAGTCAACCATACACTTTAAAATGTTATAGGTACTAGTAGCCCGTCATTCCTTAAATAACACTAGTATTAAAGACACAGTCAGTTTACACAAGTATTTCTTTAGCTGGCTAGAAAAGGATATTAAAATACTTCAAGATGACTTCCAGCCACTTTATCACCGACCAACTTCGGTGTCCTCAAAATAAATCATGGGTTATCGGCGATTCGCACTTGTTCGTTTTCTTAGCCTGAAGTATTGAAGTGAAAATGTTTCCCTATTCTGAACCCGAAGGTACAATTTTGATCGGTTCGTTTCTTTACTAGCGCATGTTTTCAAGATGTTACCTATTCGGTCTTGAGGTAAATATCGATTTTTATGACATAATTCATCCTGCAGTCTGTCAAAAACAACTCTAATAACAAATAAGTCAGATTAAAAAAAAATACTTTAGTTTCCATTATATTACTTGAAATATTTAGAATAAGATTTTGTAACCAACTTTCCATGATTCACATAAAATTATTATGTATTTTTGTGTCTTATTTTACAAAGGTCGTGCATCGTCCACCTTTGTTGTGCCCCTTCTTAAGGCGCAGATATATGACTTTAGTGACTTTAAAATCTGTTATTAAGCCTTAATTTATTGCAAGTAAGTCATGCAAAAAATGTATGTTCAACTAGAACGCATACAAATCAATTCTTTATGTGAATATTTAAGTTTTGTAGTAAAATACTTTATGAAATAAATTCAGGAATTATTGTCTACCCAAAGCACAAAAAACAAACAAAAACAAAACTTAAAAATATTTTCATGTTTTATTTTTGTATGAATGATTTAACTATTATAATTAGGTATTACTAATAATTATAAGTTTTATTATTATTTAATTTTATCTGTGATTTTTTTTTAAATAATCATATTTTCGTTAATACAAATAAATAATCCCTATGAAACTGAATGGTGTCGCGGCGTGAGCGCGATGCACATTTGTATGGCTAAGGTTACGGCGATTACTCGACCCTTAATTATTTAAACTGGAAATTGTAGGTAATATCTATCTAACTAGATAGATACTAGGATTCCCAGTTGCTTCCACTATGTAAATATATTAAAATACAAACCGACTAACCAAGTTAAATATTTGTATTTCTTAACAGATTTGGAAGATTGAAATATCTTACAATACAGTTGACATTTAATTAAATATCTCTGACAGTAATTGATAGGAAACTGCTTACTTTGTATATTTCATGCATCAACGGGTGTGTCAAGTGTAATTATAAGGCATTTCATTTATTTAGGTGTAAAAGCTTGCTTAGATTTTGCTTAATTTCTTGTCTGCTGAAATGGGTGAACAGTCTGTTTTTACACGACTGCCTAAAAAAAAGAGTGTTATGTTTTGAGAGCAGTGGTGGCCCAGTGATAACGGCCGCGACTTACGAGTTGTACGTCGTAGGTTCGAATCCGGACAGGCGCTTTACTTTGTGTAAATGATTTCATCACCACTGCTCTCAAAAACGGTGAAGGAAAACATCGTGAGGAAACCGGCATGTCCTAGAACCAAAAATTCGAAGACATGTGACATCTACCAACCCGCACTGGGCCCGCGTGGTGGATTACGGCCCACTCCCTCTCGCAGAGAGGAGGCCTGTGTCCCAGCAGTGGGAACATTATAGACTGATTATGTATGTATGTATGTTTTCAGGGTTCATGTATGTTTGTGTTTATTTATTCCACCATAACTTCTAAACAGCTTAACCGATATCAATGTATGTGGTATCGTTAGAAGCGTTGCATTACCCCGGGTAACATAGGCTAATTTATTAGTCCAATTTTTGTAATTAAGTTTTTGACAAGGCAGGCGTGTTTTTTAATGATTTTAATTATTTTGTTGCCTCATTTATGAAATATCATTCTTCCTACTCAGCTGTAAACATAAAAGTATACATATACGTATACATATTATGAAACAAATTCCCCCGCGTCTGTCTGGCTGTATGTCTGTCTGAACGCGATAAACTCAAAACCTCAGCACATATGTATTTTCAAACGGTTTTCACCAATAGACGGAGTGATTCGTGAGGAATGGTAATGTGTATAATTAATGTTTTGTGTAAATTGGCTAAAATATGACGATTATTATAATTGAGTATATTAAAATAATCATGTCGACTGGGAGATTTACTGGTGTAGGCGGCGTAAACCGTACGACATACCTACATAAAATTTATTTTCTATAGGTTTCTACATCTTAAAAAGTTCAAAAAAATCCCGACAGCATATGTCATTTTCTAAGTATGACCCACAGTAACCATTTCTATCTTTCAGATTTTGATACAATTTTAATTCTTTTTTCCGAAGTTATTTTAAACGGTATTATATTCATTCTTATTCTACTCCAATAAATATGTTATTTAAATTCGGAATTTAATTAATCACATCATATTATTTAAATTAATGCTTTAAAAGATATCACAGATTCAAAATTACGCGTTACAAAATAATTAGGTATGGTTGACGCGGCGGGCGCAGCGCTCGGCTATGAGGTGTGCGATCGCTTTCATTTCCTTTTAATCCCGGTAGTATGTTCCCGTGGGATCTTTTCCGAAATCCACACGGGCGAAGCCGCGGGCAAAAGCTAGTAATTATTAAAACATTTCCGTAGGTATCTTAAATGAGGTAAGATGAGATTTTTTATGAATAATAATTGTTTATCGGTAATGTTCATCATTCAATTATTAAAACTTGAATAAGTACCATAGACTGTAAAATACCTAATTTCATGAATTATTAAGTACCTATATAATAACGGTTACTACATTTTAACTAAGTACTTGAATATTAATCGTAGACGACCGTAAAAGGGTAAGTTTCTTAAGTGACGTGCGATTATAAACTTGTAATGACGTTTTCAGCGTTTTACATGTCGTTAAACCGAATCCCTTTTGTTGAATAGTTAACAGCAATAAACGAACCATAATGTTAATGAAGCTCTTTTAAACACGTGAAAACTTTCGATATACAGGGTGACATTGAAAACATGCGACAAATCGAAATGGGAGATTGTACTCATCATTATGAACAACTTTTACTAAGGGACCAAAGCTACAATCCCAAAAAAAAAACTGCTGTCCCCTACATTTACGTTCGCAATACCTCATCAAAATGTAGGAAAAGCAGATTTTTTTTTTGGAATTACAGCTTTGGTCCCTTAGTAAAAGTTATTAATAATGATGATCCCATTTCAGTTTGTCGCAAGTTTTCAATTTCAACCTGTAGAGCTTTAATAAAACGTACAAACGGCTTTGAGATACTTGAAGAATTCATTTCTAATAAATTAAAAAGCTATGGAGAAATTGTAGAGGAAATGATGAAAGGCCTATGCCCAAAAGTGAGACCGACACTGAAATTAAATCAATCGTACCAAAGCATTAAAACAGTTTAACCTGTTAAGCCCCGCGCGACACCGATTCGGAGTCAAACTATAGAAAATCAATTGTGTCTCATTTGCTGTCCTTGACCAATTAAGGTTGATCCGCAGTTCACGAAATTCAAATTTTCTTACGTTCCTCGAAATTCCTCGTTTTTGCAATTGCAATTTGCAGGTCAGTGTCAGGTTGTATCTTGATCAAAATATGACTCGCAACTATAACAGATATGTACTATCGGCCAAAGTTCCGCATGCTCACCTTAAAGGCGATAATCGCATAGCACGACTCACGACTCGATCGCACAATGCACGAGTTTTGACCAATAGGATGCACAAAGCGTATTTTAGTGGTGTTCGTATTAGTATAATCATGTATAGAATGTGTGACACTCACACTAGGAGCGTACTATGCTCACTTGTTTCTGCTAAGAGACGAGTTTTTAATGGGCACGGCCAGCGCGGCTCGGCGGCGGCGTGAGCTCTTTGTTATTGAATTGAATTGTTATTTTATTATTGACCAGAATTAATTTTAGTACTCATATCTTCTGTTTGTTTGGTTTAGAAAATGTATTATTGATATTGCAGTATTTACAAAAATAATTTGTAATAACTAATAAACTACAATTTATATGTATTAATCCACTTTAATATTTTCCTCTCTCTATCGGGTCTATAGATATAGGTTATTTATGAACACTTTCACTGCCTCTCCAATTTTCACCATATCCTATGTGATGCCGCATGCCGCAGCAACCGCACCATATTCCCCTCACAATAAGATGAGACATTGAAACGAACCGTTTTATTACAGTCCGTTCCACCGATTTTGACTTCTATTCCGTAGGCTTATGGATGGCATTAAAGGCAAAAAAGTGGTTACAATACCAACTGTTTACTGCAGCTGCCATTTGTCATGCCACCAACACAATAGCATTCAAAATCGATTGAACGGACATTTATGGTTTGTTTACCTTTTATCTCACGGCTCCCTGAATACGTTAGGTATAGGTGCGTTGACCGGCACTGCATGAAGGTATCAAATGTTTATATTGAAATTTTTTGTGTTTAATCGACTTTATTAAAAGTAAATAACTATCTAAATTTCTATGTGTTTGTTTATACTTGGGCAATTTGGGAATACTTGAAAATTACAGTAATATTTGAACCAATACTCTGCGCAGTTCATACAATGTTATCAGAGCTTTTTGTTTGTAGCTAACGCAAGGCCGCAAGCCGCACAACTCTTGCAACTGAAATAAAAATAAGTTCATTATCTAAGACCCATTGTTATTTAGTGGGAATGTCTGGAAATTCGGTTAAACAATAGAGGACGGCTTAATACAAGGGCCATACGTTTTTTTATTACCTTAGGATTATCTCAAATGTTTTGCAGTTGTTCCTTGTATTTGGTTTAATACTTTTAACAGTAGGTAATTGTAATATTACCTTTTATTCATTAAAATAATACAGGGTGAAATTGAATTCATGGGCATCCTTTTAAGGAGTCATTGTACTCATCATTATGAACAACTTCAACTATGAGACCATACCTGAAATCGCGAAAAAAAAATCAGCTGTTCCCTACATTTATGTTTGCATAACTCGACAAAATGTAGGGAACAGCAATTTTTTTTTCTCGATTTCATATTTGTTCCCATAGTCAAAGTTGTTCATAATGACGAGTACAATGACCCCTTAAGAGGATACCCATGAATTAAATTTCAGCCTGTATAACGAACAAGGTATCGTTGCAATTAAAATGCCCAGGCATGCCGTGCAGGATGAGCACTTTAAGACTGGATTATAATCAAACCAACACTTTACTCTTTTATAATTCATGCTCTAGTCATAGTTTGACAATTCATGATTTTAAGCGAAATCATGCATGTCAAGTTTTTTTTTGACAAATCTAACAATGATTCAGTTCCTACGCCACTTTAAAATTCAGAAGCTTATCAAGTAATTAAACTGAACTATAATTTGTGCCTTGGCAGCAGTGAGAGTGAAAGGATTGAAATAAAATGTTGGGTACTAGTGAAATATATATTTTTAGTTTGTGTTCATTTAACATTATGCAGGATTAAAGATTTATTTAGGTTGATATTTAAATCTTATCTGTATAATAAAAGATGTATAGTAAGTGCTTTTTGTATGAAACTATCGGCTGTAATCTCAGTGTGAAAAAATAAACAGTTAGTTAAAATCTACTTGAGAACAATTTTAAGGATTTGCTGTTGTAGAAAAAAAAACAATATAAGTAACTTAATTTATTTTTAATAGACTTTTTCAAAACATTAAAGATTCATCCAGAAATTAACATATTATAACAAAAAATTACACAGAAATTATCATCAAAATGCAAAATATTATAAGTGAAAAGATTCTTACTCATAATATCATTTATAAACTGTATTTATCTACACTTATATCGTAAAGTTCAAAATATGAAATCAACACAACAATGACAAACAGACAACACAACAACAACAGGCAAAAAGCCTGTCAGTAAATAAGATTAGGAGAATATTGCTCGTGCAGTTCTAATGAAATTGAAAAGTTTTAAGATTAGTACAATTTAAGAATCTTAATATTTTTTATAATTTGCAATAATTACATTACACTACAGACTAGGTTTATCAAGCAAATGAGATCAATTATTTATGAGGTGGACGGATATGATGACACTACTGAATATGTAAAATAACAAACTAACGAGATCGGGGCTTATGACAACATTGATTGTAAATAAAACAACAAATCCACCAATAAAGGCAACATGACACTAAATTGACATCAATAATTTTACAAGAAGACTTCAAAATCGTTGGCAATATTTTAAACTATGATTACGGTCTACAGTCTACCCTGTGACATTAATCAACGAAGTAATATAATACAAATTGGAATAATAAAAATAAACCTAATAAAAATAGCTATACAGGGTTATTTGCAAGCCGCCGGAGTCGCGGGTTGTTCGAAAGAGATACCATGGCCCTGGCACAGGCAACTGAAGGAACACGGGTGGGTTTTAGTCAGTAAAAGTTTGACACGACCTTCCGCTCCGCCCAGAGCGGGAGAAGTCATTTGATGATAAAACACTAATAAGCTCGTAGGACTATAATACTAACATCATAAATAACAACTTTTGTTGTATGACTTTTAATAATTCATAAAAAAATAATTTCATAATACAATTAAAAATATTTATTTTGATCGCTCTAAATTTGAACAACTCTACGCGGTACCAAAATATGTAAGTAGTTAAATAAACAAACAGTGCGTTGCGAATGCAGGGTCGCAGCGGTACTTACTACAAAATACAGATCTAAAAAGTGTTATTACAAATATTACAACAAAAACTTGAAAGTTTACTTTTGGTATTCTAAAAAGTCATAGATCAAAAGTGGTTGTACTAATATAGTCCTACCAGGTGTTAGAAAAATAACCCTGTATAATGTAATTATACAGTATGTTAATTAACGAAAGGCGTTCCCGTTAACCCGCAATAGTATAGCGTCCACATGCTACCAAAATATGACCATTCGAAAATTCACGAAAAAAAATCTGCTGTTCATTACATTTATGTTCGCATACCTAGCTTAACAAAATGTAGGGAGCAGCTGATTTTTTTTCGCGAATTTTTAAATGGTAATATTAATTGTAGCATGTTTGGACTATTGCGGGTTAACGGGAACGCCTTTCGTTAATTAACATAGTGCATGTTAAAAATTATATTAACTTAAGGGGATTACATCGCTCAAATCCCAAAAATACCGTATGTTTAACGAAGTTTGTAGATGAAACCTGTAGTGCGTTTTCGATATAAAAAATATATGTTGTACTTAAGGTCATTACAAATGCATTGTATTGTTTAAAATTTTAATAAACTTTCCCAAATTTTGGAAAAAAAATATTTTAAATAGGTCCTTTTTCAACCTAAATTGTAAATGTTCTCTGTAATGGCTGAATAGTTCGGCATGAATTTTGTACCAAAAAATACGTAATGACGTATTTAACAATTTGTATTGTTTTTTTTTTCGTATTTCATTAAATATATTTTAATAATAAATAAAAACCCGAAACTACGCGAGAAAAGCCTGTGATGCACACTCGGGACGCGACACTTCAGTGTCTCTATGACTCCGGTGACGGGTGGACTATACGCGCGTTATTTTTTTCAAATAAAATAGTTAAGTTCACTTTTTGAATGATTTCTGAATGAAATCATATTGTAAATAGTACAAATATAAATATTTCGTAAAATAAGAATATAATTTAAGTTTGTAAATATATATAAAGTAGTTTGTAGTTTTGTTTTGTTTTTTGAACCCATCATAGAGTAAGCTTGAATATGCCTAAATATAAAAATAAATGTAAAGTGAAGCGTGGACGAGCTCTCCAAAACTATTGGTAAGTACCTACCCTTTTAGTGTATATACATATTATTATTTCTATGGTGTTTATTTTTTTATCGTTTAACTATCTCGAGAATTTCGTTTGATGGAGGATGGAGACCTAGGTGACTAATGATGTCACCTACCTGATGGTGGACTCCGAAGGTGGGTATAGGATCTCATTGATGGCACTACGTAGAACCATCGTGTTTGGACTCATTTGAAAGAGCTCTTAGAGAGCTAGGCGACTGGTGATGTCACCTACGTGATAGTGGACTCCGAAGGTGGTAAAGGACCTCATTGACGGCACTACTTAGAGCCGTCGTGTTTGGACTCATTTGAAAGAGCTCATGGAGACCTAGGTGACTAATGATGTCACCTACCTGATGGTGGACTCCGAAGGTGGGTATAGGATCTCATTGATGGCACTACGTAGAACCGTCGTGTTTGGACTCATTTGAAAGAGCTCGTGGAGAGCTAGGCGACTGGTGATGTCACCTACGTGATAGTGGACTCCGAAGGTGGGTAAAGAACCTCATTGTCGGCACTACGTAGAGCCGTCGTGTTTGGACTCATTTAAAAGAGCTTATGGAGACCTAGGTGACTGATGATGTCACCTACCTGATGGTGTACTCCGAAGGTGAGAGAGAGAGAATGTAAGAAGATAGCTGAAGTTGTAAGGAGTAACATAGGTTGCTTTTGTCCCATAGCACGTTCCCGTGGGATAATTTTCGACACTCACACGGGCGAACCCGCGGGCAGCAGCTAGTCAATTATGAAAAAGAACGTTCATATTTAGGCGTCAGTAAACATTTAGGTATTATCAGTATTTTTGTTCATTTTATCATTTAACAAAAGGCTCCTAATTTGTCTTCGTGGTGCCGAAATTTCTAAGAAAGACACCTGAGGTCGTAAACAGCCGCCTTGCTTTTGTTATTGTTAATTGTCTAGAACACGTGTGCCATTGCCCTTAGATAATGTAATTAGGAGCCTATTGATTCAAATATAAAAAAGTTTTATGTGATATCCAGGTATTTTTCTTTTTTCACTCAACATAACGAAAAAAATGCTCGGGCCCTTGAGTTTCGTTAAAAAGAAGTTACATTGTAATATACCGGCTGACTATTTTTACCGTCTTGAATAAAATTGGGTATTATACCTTTGGTGAACGGAGCAGAAAGCCTATGGCTTATTTTTTTTTTTAGTTTTTACTAGCATAGAGAGAAATTAATCTATCACTAAATAGTAAACATTTGAAGTATTTTTTCACACTAAAACAATAAAAACAGAAACCTGTGATTTGAACTTGGATATTCATTTATCGATTTATTTATTTTTTACTAATTGCGCAGAATATATCAATGAATTCGTAGCGCGATTCTATCCTTTGAAGCCTGCCGATAGATACTCGCCACACTTGCCGTCGGCCTCTTTGATATCCTGTCGCAGGTGCACGAGCCGCTCATGCATACTCGCTCGCCCGAGTCCCGCTCTCTCTCTCTCTCTCTCTCTCTAGTACTTACATCATTCATTCATGCGTGATCGCAGCCAACGCCGCCATTTCCTATCTTCTCCTGTTTTGGCTATTATTCGTTCTACGCACGGGCCGTAGCATGAATAGTTTTCATGTTTTTTTTTTGAGATACCTTATCGGAACTTTTACAAATTCAATGGTACTAACCAAATATAACCAAAACAATTTCCAGACCGTAAAAATGTCATTCGGTATATATTCTGTTTGACCCTATATCGGCTGTAAAAACATATGACTAAGTATTTTCTTAGCCCTTGAACAAAAAAAAAAAAAAGAATATCTTAAAAATCATCTTGTATATTATTAAAATGTTTGTTATAGCTTGAACAACATGAAGATTTACCAGATTTGATTATTGAAGAAAAACACTCACAAGCGGAAACAAAATATTATATATCTGGATGACGAGTCATTGACATTGCTTACTTTTTTCCAAAATTCAAGAAATAGGTGGTCATGGTGCTTTAAACTGTGGTATACAATGATTGAAACGCATAGGAGAGAAAATCGTAGGACTTGCATCTAAGTTTACAGTAGAGTACTTTTTTGAAAATAAAATTATGTACATTTTATTTGAATTGTTTTTTGCCGGAACTTTTGGATACGCGGCATAGTCGAAATATGGAAATTTGAAATCCGCCATATATATTACAAGCAATAAAGAACAAGGAAGACCGGAAAAGGTGCATAACGTACAAAAACTAGAAGACAAAGATATGTGCGCACTTCAAGAAAGCCTACATGCACCTTCAACACCAACACCACTCCCAATAAATGACCAACCGACCTGTTCACGCTTTTTGGATTTCAATGACTTTTAACGGTAATTAAAAGTTTTAGATTTTGTAAACGAAACATTTAAAAAAAACTAAACTTATTTTTTTATTTTACTAGTCATCATCAGACACCCAACTTTATTACCTACACACATAGGAAAATACATGGTCAAATCAAATCGATCTGATGACATTATTTATGTGTACTACTGACACTGACATGGTCATCATCAGACCTTCAGAATGTATCATATAGTAGCACCCGTGCTCAATTAGATAAATATTAAAAGCTAGGTCATCCTAACTATTTCCTTTACTGAGCACCGATAAGCACTTACCTGGTCATCATCAGACCTTCAGAATGTATCATGTAGTAGCACCCGTGCTCAATTAGATAAATATTAAAAGCTAGGTCATCCTAACTATTTCCGTTACTGAGCACCGATAAGCACTTACCTGGTCATCATCAGACCTTCAGAATGTATCATGTAGTAGCACCCGTGCTCAATTAGATAAATATTAAAAGCTAGGTCATCCTAACTATTTCCGTTACTGAGCACCGATAAGCACTTACCTGGTCATCATCAGACCTTCAGAATGTATCATGTAGTAGCACCCGTGCCCAATTAGATAAATATTAAAAGCTAGGTCATCCTAACTATTTCCGTTACTGAGCACCGATAAGCACTTACCTGGTCATCATCAGACCTTCAGAATGTATCATATAGTAGCACCCGTGCTCAATTAGATAAATATTAAAAGCTAGGTCATCCTAACTATTTCCGTTACTGAGAACTGATAAGTGCTTACCTGGTCATCATTAGACCTTCAGATTGTATCATGTAGTAGCACCCGTGCTCAATTAGATAAATGTTAAAAGCTAGGTCATCCTAACTATTTCCGTTACTGATCACCGATAAGCACTTGCCTGGTCATCATCAGACCTTCGGAATGTATCATGTAGTAGCACCCGTGCTCAATTAGATAAATGTTAAAAGCTAGGTCATCCTAACTATTTCCGTTACTGAGCACCGATAAGCACTTACCTGGCCATCATCAGACCTTCGGAATGTATCATGTAGTAGCACCCGTGCTCAATTAGATAAATATTAAAAGCTAGGTCATCCTAACTATTTCCGTTACTGAGCACCGATAAGCACTTACCTGGTCATCATCAGACCTTCAGAATGTATCATGTAGTCGCACCCGAGCTCAATTAGATGAATGTTAAAAGCTAGGTCATCCTAACTATTTCCCTTACTGAGCACCGATAAGCACTTACCTGGTCATCATCAGACCTTCAGAATGTATCATATAGTAGCACCCGTGCTCAATTAGATAAATATTAAAAGCTAGGTCATCCTAACTATTTCCGTTACTGAGCACCGATAAGCACTTACCTGGTCATCATCAGACCTTCAGAATGTATCATATAGTCGCACCCGTGCTCAATTAGATAAATGTTAAAAGCTAGGTCATTCTAACTATTTCCGTTACTGAGAACCGATAAGTGCTTACCTGGTCATCATCAGACCTTCAGATTGTA
This sequence comes from Atethmia centrago, assembly GCA_905333075.3. Taxonomy (NCBI): domain Eukaryota; kingdom Metazoa; phylum Arthropoda; class Insecta; order Lepidoptera; family Noctuidae; genus Atethmia; species Atethmia centrago. The sequence goes on from HG995376.1 coordinate 22,973,006, forward strand.
TCATGTAGTTAGCACCCGTGCTCAATAAAGAAACTGATGAAAACTAGTTCATTAAGCAAAGTGCATCTACAATTACAAAATAAATACAAATTATGATGTAGGTACTCGTACAAGACTCATAAGGGACAAATGTATTAAATCTCTCAGAGAGCGAATAAAATAGGCAAAAACGATGACAACTCTGCGACACATCTGTGTTCTTGCTTTATCTTAAGTTCGTTTTAGTGAAGTATGGCCGTTTGTCGGTAGGTGGCGCCAAAGTAACTAATACCAGAACGGAGATCAAATCATCAAGGTCATCGAGCAATGTAATACCCTTAATATTTCGTCGCTGCTCCTCCCGCATCTATCACAGCATCGCAACGGCTACGCATGGACCTAGCCAGGACTTCGCACAAATTCGAACCTCTGAATGTGTCCCAAACTTGTTCGCAATGTGTGACAAGTGCTTCCTTCGTTCTTTCTGCTCTACTATCCCATCTCTGGACCATTAAACCCCACAAATTTTCAATGGGGTTTAAGTCTGGCGATCGGGAGGGCCATGGCACTGTTTTAATTTGTGGTTGCCCTCGCAACCACTCTTGAACAACCCGCGCACGGTGTATCGGGCAATTGTCCTGGAAAAAATAAAATTCTGGCACGTCCAGTTGTGGATACACCGTGCGCACTGTGGGTACCATGATGGTTTGTAGCACCTCTAAATACGTTTGGCCGTTTGCCCTCCCTGGTACATAAGCGAGCTCGCCTGGTCCAGCAGCACTCATCCAGCCCCACATGTTCACTACAATTCTTCCCGATTCTGCATTTGGGTTCACATTTCGAGGTTCGTATCTTGTGTTATCTACACGCCATAAATTCCGACGACCTTGTTGGCTAGACCTAAAGCACTTTTCATCAGAAAATATGGCGTAAGAGAAATCGAAGTCCCTGTAGTCACGAGCGAATCGCACGCGAGCAGCTTTCTGCTCCTGCGTCAAAATAATTTTTTTTGCGGGACGTCTGTGATGGACTCCAGCTCGATGCAACTCGTTTCTAATAGTTTGCATCGAAACTTCGTATTCTTGTGCGAAACTGCGAGTGGGTGTGAACGGGTTCTCTTCATACGTGGCTATCATATTATACTCGTTTTCGTTTATAGCCCGGGGTCGAGGTGCACGAACGCGTTCTGTAATTTCTCCTTCTTCATATCTTCGCACCCAGCGGCGCACCGTTGTTCTCTAACGAAAAAAAAAAAAAAAAACAATCAGCATCGATTTTTTACATAATATAGGAACTAAGTATAATAATACGAGTACACTACAAAAGTCTTATTCAAAGGGCACAACTAGTACACTCTATATAAAAATTATAAGTATTGAAATACTTAAGGTGTGCATTTTGGTTGACTTCATGATAAATAAACTCTTAACTTTTCTATAACTAATTTAAGTAGTTATAACATTCATAACTATATTTTAAAATACAAGTTGTAAATGCAATAACAGAAAATCTCTTAAGGGGTCATTACTCATCATTATAAACAACTTTTACTATGAGAACCAAACCTGAAATCGCGATAAAAAAGCAGCTGGTCCATACATTTTGACGAGTTACGCGAACATAAATGTAGGGAACAGCTGTTTTTTTTTCGCGATTTCAGGTTTGGTCCCGTAGTAAAAGTTGTTCATAATGATTAGTACAATGACCCCTTAAGAGGTTTTCAGATATTGCAATTTACACCTCGTATACCTATGAGTAAGAAAAATGGCATAGCGTAAATTCCAACATTGTATGAAACTGTCCCAAGCAAATTTGTGCTTTATCTCTACTATTTAAAAGTGTTTATCCCGTGCGGGCTGGCAACGTGGCATTTCTAAAGGTTTTTCGTGGTTAAATACCAACGATCTAGTGCTTGGCCGAAAAAATAGTAAGTACTTGCTATTTTATCGGCCAGCCAAGCACTAAATCGTTAGTATTTAAAACTATGTGTGCAATTTTTTTTAAGTTTTTTTTGGTAAGTATTTACGAGCACTACTAACAAAAATTTACATTATTGTCAATTACTTTCCATCTGCAGTATTATGATAAAATAAATGTTAAAAATAATTATAAAAAACAATTATCTTGTGCTTGGGCGAAAAAAAATTGTAGTTTGAAATATAATGATCAAGCCTCTAGAAATGCGACGAATGCGCTCTGGTTTTTCTAATTAAAATGCGGCAACGACGCTGTGAGATAAGGCACCATTGTTTAGGTTGTTTTGGTTTAGGATTTATTATCGGGTCATAAAAGGCTCCAACAACGTCTTTGAAAGCAAAAATAAATAAAAAGAACAATCTTATTTGAATGCATTACTATAAGTAGGTAATATCTTATGAGACTTTTAAAAAGAATCCATCTGAAAGTTATAATAATTTTATTATTTTTATATATAAATCTGCCTAGCCTTTTCCCAACTATGTTGGGGTCGGCTTCCAGTCTAACCGGATGCAGCTGAATACCAATATTTTTCATGGAATTTGTTTTTAAATTGCAATATAAGGAAAAATGCAAACTATGAAATAATAATATTACTATCACTTTATTTATTTCTATATCTCTCCCTCTATCTGAATACAAAAACATAACTTACTTGCATGTTCAACTCCACTGCTATTTGGGATATATTTAACCCTTGTCTATGCAAAACAATAATTTGATTCCTTTCTTCCTGAATCAGGTTTCGGGTCGTCATGGTTGCACCACGTTAGTCACAGCCCACACACAATACACACACATTCCAGGATACAAGCTAGGGTCAAGAAGAGGCTTTCGATCACAGTCCGGTATACAAGCAGAGGTCACAGTTAGGCAGGCAATCAGTCCGATAGAAATAAACAGGTCGTAAAATGAAATGGCGATAGGAATTTAAGGGAAGCGTCAACAATTAGCGAGAGCAAATTGGCACTGCCGCGCTCTAGCTAATGTTTGTTATTTTATGTTACTCGCTCATTACTCACACAAATGCATATTGTCTCTAATTGGGGGAAACTAGGAAGGGGTGTGGTTTTTCACTAGCTGCGCTCTCGCAGGAATATTTTCTTAAGTGAGCATGCTTAACTTGGGCCGATAGTAGGTACTATTGGCAAAACTTAAGCATGCTCACTTTAGAAAATATTTCTGCGGCAAGCGCAGCTAGTGACAAACCACACCCCTTCCTGGTTTCGTCCAATTAGAGACAATATGAATTTGTGTGAGTATAGGGCGTGTAACAAAAAATATAAAATATATGTGTGATAAGTTGGTTACTCACTGCACGAGCCGGTATTATTCGCGCGAGCCGAGGGCGAGCGAGCGCGATAAGGGAGTCGAGTGTGTGCGCGTTTCATACGACGGTTTTCAACTTGAGAGGAAAAAAAGAGACTGGTATTGTTATTAGTTTCGTACGCCGCTAGGTATTTCTCTCTAGATTTTGCAGGCAACAGGCTGTCACTAGCGTTTCGTGCCTAGATTAGTATTTCCGGGGGGTTAAATCTACGCGTTGCTCTTCGCTCTTCTTTCCTAATTGAAGTCAACATTTTTGATAATAATTAACCACACAATGAAAACGTTAACAAGTATTTCTGGAAAATACCGCGCTTGTTTTGTTTATCCCGCGCGCCGCAGGTGTAAATAAAGGCGCTGGAAAAACCGCTAAACAGCCTATATAAAAAATATAATAAACAAAATAATGTTTTGAATAAGCAAATTAAGGTTAATATGTAGTGAAAAATATATAATTTTATGAAATGATGATAATTTTGATGATTGATTTATCTGATGTAACGAATTTTTTTTTCTCAAAAATATTCATTGTTTTTGGACAAAAACTGCGTATATTGAAAAAAGAAATGTAAAGTAAAAATACTTCTATATAATAAGCTGAATTTCTGAGTCACTTTACAAGCAAGTGTGTTGAAGAAATATTTCGTAATTTTTTGCGACCGTATTTTATGGCCGTTCTATAAAGCCGATCTATTGTTTAACCAGATGTTCTGACGTTCCCACTGAATAACAATGGTGCTTAGATAATGAACTTATTTTTATTGCAGTTGCAAAAGTTGCGACAGCAATAATAAAAGAATCTGATAACATTGTATAAACTGCGCCAAGTAATGGTTCAAATACTACTGTAAGTAATTTTGCTATTTTAATCAAAACAGCAATAAAAGAAAGAGATAGCAAATGACAATTTCTAACAAAACTACGTAACTTGCTTCGTTTTAGGGTTCCGTAGTCAACAAGGAACTCTTATAGTTTCGCCATGACCGTCTGTCTGTCTGTCTGTCTGTCTGTCCCCGGCTTAGCTCACAGACTCTTACTAGAAAGCTGTAATTTGGCAAAGTGGTAAACAAAAATGCTAAATAAAGTTTTTTTAGGGTACGCGTATAGCAATACCAATAATACATTTTCTAAACCAAACGGAAGATATTAGTACGAAATTACTTCTTGTCAACAATAACAATTCATAAAGCGCTCTCGCTGGCCGTGTCCATTAAAAAAATGTCTTACAAACAAGTGAGCATAGCACGCGCCTAGTGTGACTGTCACACACACTATACATAATTACATTAATACAAACACGGCTAAAATACGCTTCATGCATCCCATTGGCCAAAACGCTTGCATCGGGCGATCGAGTCGTGAGCCGTGCTATACGATTATCGCCTTAGAGGTGAGCATGCGGTAGATTGGCCGATAGTATGTATTTACATAATTATACTCTTTAGAATCATTAATATATCTCTCTAGGTTACATTTGTTCCGTAGAATGACTTTTTCATGAAATCATGACATTGGAAGTCGGCAATCAGCCACCATTTTGTTTTGTTTTGTTTGTTTATTGTCATTTGCCAGCATGGCAACGCATACGAATTACCATAATTACGCATCGTGGATTGTCTTTGGTCTTCGTGTAGACCATTAGATGACTTGCTCTGACATTAAGCAATGTCAAACTTTTAAGTTTTTGAATACGAGGCTTTTGGCTACTTTGTATTAGTGCGTGTACTTTGTCTATTTTTTTGTAACGTGCTTCTTGATTAGGCAGAATAATCATTTTTCTATAAAAGTTACATTCAGAGGGCCTACAGATCTGTGGCAATCGCTTACAAAGCGATTCGTAGTTCTAGAACGGCTTTAAACAGGAATGACATCAGCTTTTAGGTACCTAGCTTAATTCAATCCAATACATTTTTGACTTTTCTATCAGCGTTACGGCTGATAGAATAACACTTCGTCTACACATTCTAATGATGGAAATCTCGTAACAGTTCGAAATGACTACATCACAAGAGGAATCTATCAAAGTTAAGCTCCACCATTTATGGATCAGTCATGCATTTTAGAACACAAGTTTAACTACAAACGCACACTACAGGCAAACTTAATCCACCCAACCAAATCAGATTACGTCGCACTTTAGCTTTTAGTTTTAACTAACATCACATAGCATCACGCCTGTATTTCCCGAAGGGTTAGGCAGAGAAAGAAAGAAAGAAAAGAAAGAAAGAAAAATATTTTATTTGGGACACGCACAAGAAATACAAAAGTAAAAAAAGAAGCATTTAAAACTAAACTTCGAATAAACAAAAACAACAAAACCTACACTCATAATTCGCCAGTTACGTTTAAGTCCCATGTAATAGGGGGCGAGCCTATTGCCATCAACCGCACAAGTCTAGACTCCGGGCTGCTATTAAGAAATTCCTGATGGAAGACTCCGATAACACTTTACCCGAGCCGAGAATCGAACCCAGAACCTCATGCACAGAAGTAGAGCTTGCAACCATTAAACCAACAAGGCAATGGAGCTGCAACTAAAAGCATAAACTGTACACATGATAACACCGCACACTCTCATTAATGCTAGCCGATCGCTTATTGGATAGGTAGAGAGAAACGATCGTGCCATCCAATCAATGGATGGTGATATCGTGACATGGATCGCAGTAAAAAATTGATGGCTCTGATTGCTAACACAGATGATGATGGTACAAAAAAAAAACAAAATATGCACTCAGGAGACGCCCTGGGCGTCGGGAATCCCGGGCGGATTTCCGGCTATCGTAGGCGCGGGCTTGCGGATGGTGAGCAATGGGTAGCTCACCGTCCGGTAAGGACCAGGCCCGGGTCGACGGCGCGTTGTATTCCACGCGCGCCTCAAAGAGATGTCGTCAGCACAAGTGTAGGGGTCCACTAGGGCCGATGCCTGCCGGGGTCGCAGGAAGGTACTAAAGGGTTACCGAAGCCCCTGGCAACACAGGCAACGGAAGGAATACGGGTGAGTTTTAGTCAGTAAGTCTGACACACCCTCCCGCTCCGCCCAGAGCTGGAGAAGTTATTAGATGAATTCCCACCAAAAAAAAAAATGCCAACAGAAATAAAAACTTATAACTTTGAAAATATTTTACTGATGGCCTAGCGCAACACGTCATACTCATACTCATAGATACTGTTCACATTAGCGTGTCGGTGACGCGAACCCACAAGGATAAAAACTGCCACTTGCTCACTACAGATGTCGCTACTACCCAACGTCTAAGAATTTGGCAGCTAGCTGTCACTATCCATATTTTTTTTTTGTATACAAGCGACTTCATTTAGGTACGCATAATTAATTAATATGCCCCGTTGCGCAGCTGTTGACTGCAATAACACGAGGTCCCATGTATTTGTCAAAGATGTAAAAAGACGAAAACTTTTGAAGAAAGCTCGCGGAAAAAAAAAATGTGAACCCGACATTTCGTCGAGACTATGTGCTATCCTTTTAAAACCTGAAGACTTTAATGGGAGAAATTCGTATACAAGTGATGCTCCCGAGAGACATAAGACTGTTTTCGTAACCTATAGGCAATTGTGATGTGATATTATTTAAATTATAGTAAATGTGTTGTGATTTTTATTATCATATTAGTTAATATAAGATCAGTGCTAGAATTAACATCGCTGACCTTTTTCAGTCAGGAAAATCATTCTCGAGTTGATTTTTAACTTTGATTAGGTTATTTCTGTCGTACCGTAAACGTTCTGCCTCCAGTATTAAACAAAAAAGACAACATACACAAAATAATCTATAAATTATTAAACATTTATTTATTTATTGATTTAGGATCTCCAACAAAAGATGTACACAATACATGACACATAAATAAAGGGCAAAATCGGGTATTAAGTAGGTGTACTCCTTCACTTATAGGAAACCACACCACACATTCATAATTTATTGACTTTTCCGCTACAGCTGCTTTGTTTACAGTGGTAGTCACTTCCTCTGTCTCTTATCTCGCCTTTTAATAGTGGTACACTCCAAGTCGCATAAATATTTATCTAGTTTTCGTTTAATTTGTGATCGACACAAAAGTAAACATAAAAAATACAATGGTAGTTTGTAGACGGACAACTGTGCTGGAGCTTTCAGTTTTTAACCCCACTAAAGGATCATTGCCTTTTTTTAAATAGAGATGGTACAGGCTTTGGATGCAGGGGAAAATAATATTATTGGAGTTCAAATGCACATTGATCCATAACGGGTGCGAAATTGCGACCGCTTCCTTTAAAAAAAAAATGTTCTTAGACCTCTGAATCATGGCATGTAAATTAAAAGCTAAACCTAAATAAATAAAGCTACACAGGCATTTGTCATTATATTAATTCTAAAAAGAGCACGAGAAATTTAGAGAATTGACAACATAATAAAAATGAGACGAAGAAATAGCGTTCCCTGTAAGATTTAAAAGAAAAAGTTGACAAAGGCTCGGAAAATTAAAAGACACTAGTTTTGTTCAGACTAGACTATTAACTTGTACGTTCAGCTAACAGGCTAATGGGCCGTCCGTTTATCAAAAGATAACTAAATCCAAATTATGGCGCTGACAGCAAGACATTAAGTTTACGACTTTGTTAGGCTGTACGGCGAGTTTTCTTTGCATTTTAATTAAATGTTTCGCTTGCTCTTACTAACGTTGTTATTTCCACGTAAAAGTCAAAGTTGACAGAATTGTAAACTGACAAAATTAACATAGAACCATGGCTTTCTATATAAAACAACATTACAGACTGATCGTTATCATTGAATCATGGAAAGAATATTTTATTGTTTTATTATCTAAATATATTTTTGGTATGACCCGACGTAGTAACGTAAACAATGATAAATATTGTAGCAGGTGGCGTTTTATAGTTTCTGCCTACCCAATGGGAAGAAGGCTTGAGTTTATGTATGAATGTATTTTTTTTTAATGTTTAAAATCGTTCTGAAAACAATTACCCTCGTACACTATGATGTATTTAATTTAAAATAAACGCTACAAATCTTGACCAAACAAACGTCTTTGCAACCCAATGTCATACAAAATCGGAAGGCACACAGAGCCTTTTTCGAAATTGCAAAGAGCAAACTCTAGCATTGTAACAAAAATAGTCTAGAAGGCAGTACCTTGACAAAGTATTTCCGATTCCAATTCAATTTATTCAGAGTACTCTTCAAGTGTTTATTCGTTCAACACAAGGAGGCTTTAGACGAGGAATTTTTCACCTTTTTTTAGATGAACTCCCAGACATTGTTACTTTTGTTGGTTTCTTTGTTAAAGATAAATAGACGCGGTGAGATGTCGCGGCGTTTTGTTGAAATTAATGATATTACTGTGTCCGTTTTATAAATTGCTGGACTTACCAACTGGTGGACTGGTGTTGTCTGTTGTTATTACCTGAAAAGAGTGAGATGTTTTATTAGAATGGTTTTGAATACTCTTGGTTTTAGACATACATTTTTTAATACAAAACATCTGTATTTTTTTAAGTGAAAACTTTTTTAGGCACGTTGGGGACTTTAGGGGTGGGGGAAAAGCACTGGACTCGCGTGACCGTCACGCTCAGATATACAGTATACAGATGTTTACAAGTTTGTGAAGCTAAGACATTTTCACTTCTGACGTGCATTCTTTTTTATGAGAAATTATCAAATAACTTCTCCCGCTCTGAGCGGAGCGGGGGAGGGTGTGTCAACTCTTGCTGACTAAAACCCACCCGTGTTTCTTCCGTTGCCTTTGTTGCCAGTGGCCTCGGTATCCCTTTCGGACTTTCCCGCGACCCCGGCAGATCACGTGCAGTCTTACGACGGACAGTTTTTTTCTTTATAATTTTTATTAGGTCAGGTGCGCAGTACCTACTCGCAAACAGCTTGTACGTATGACCATGCTTTCGAGTCATCGAGTGTGAGTTTTATCATATAGAAAACGCTACTACCACAAATCCGGATCGAATATTAAAAACGAAAAAAAAAACAAAAATTTATGAAAACGTAAAAAGTGCCCCCGGTGGAAAGTATTGTAAACTGAAACAGCGAGTGTAATATTTTTAACAGTACTAGAATAGTTCGGTATTTTAAACGTAACGTAGTAGCGTTTCAGGAAACGTTTTGCGGGTCATTGCGAGTGTGAGTTACAATTTGACTTTTCCAAGCGATGTCCGTGAAGTGAAAAAGTTTACGAATACAAAAGCGTTTGTATACTTACGTATACAAACGCTTTTGTATTCGTAAACTTTTTAGTCAAGTCACTCACTTAGTGTGTGACAGGTGAATTGTTGTTTATTAATATTAGTTACGTTTGTATTATTTGCGTGTAATTTTGTACTATATAACTACTCATTATCAAGATTAAATTAATTAAATCGGCTCTTTGTTTTCGGATATGCGTCCGTTCGGACGCATATCCGAAAACAAAGAGCCGATTTTCGTGCCTGTTTTATTAATCCAGTGGAGGATCTCAACAGTAATTTAGGAATACACATGGTTTTTCAAAGGAAGCCTTTTTATTTCGTTGTCAAGTTCTTCGAGGTTATTTATTAATTGATTAAGACAGATTATCTAATCCGAGGAAGAGCATTGCGTGATCAAATATAGCCCGACGATTACATCAGTAATTTCTTAATTTTATATCCGAATTATCCTTTTTTTTCTGAGTCTTTATTTCTTATATATATTCCACCTATTACAATATTACCTCAGCTGTTTAATACTTTTGCGCGCAAAGCGGTCAAGTACTTTTTATTCTTCATTTTTTACATATTCAAATATGATAGTTTTCCAAACAACAATTTTATGAAAACTTCATGGAAATTGATTTACCTAAATAGCATCGCACCGTCGCGTCGCGCCTGAGCTTTACCTTGATCGTCACGTATTTCGTGATACGGCAAGAAACTCACACTGGAGCTACAGAAGTATGAACGTAAACGAAGCAAAAAGAGTTCGTAAGGATCGTAACAGGTCGTGTTCTAGTCCCCCTTTGGGAGGAAGACGAGATTTTACATATGTGTTGTAATATTTATAATAAAATAATACATAGCTACCTCGTTGGTCTAGTGGTTGCAAGCGCTACTGCTGAGCATGAGGTCCTGGGTTCGATTCCCGGGTCGAGCAAAGTGTTATCGGGTTTTTCTATCTGGAATTTCTCAGTATCAGCCCGGAGTCTAGATCTGTGCTCGGTTGATGGCAATAGGCTCGCCCCCTATTTCATGGGACTTAAACATAACTGAAGAAATGTGGGTGTACTATAGGTACACGTATGCCCAACCCTTCGATTGTTTTCCATCTTCAGCGAGGTATTAAGACCCAAGCTAACCAAGGCTAGATCATATTTGTTTACGTACCAAATAGTTTTTAAATACTAACTACAAATACCTACATTATGATTGCAGTGGAAATATATTTTTGGTTAAGCCCAATCCAGTTCATTCGGCTAAAATGACTGAATTTTCAGCAAGCGATGCTCGACATTCGACACCGGTATCTAATCTACATAAATAACTTCCCGGAGCTCTTTGACCTTGATCGATTATCAATTTGGCATGTCGTCATAAGCCTATTTAAGGCATGCAAACCATATAAGCAAAATTTTATCTCTTCTTCTTTTAATTTCGACGATATATATAGAGTTATTTTCAGTTGACTAGCTAAACTCTGTAGATGCGATGGATATCGATTTTTAAAGAGTATTTTTTTTATGGTGAGGTCATCCACCGCTTTTAGTGTCCTTACTTGAAGTATGAGTTGAGAAAAACAGGTTTTCTTGTATTTTATCATGTTTAAATATCGATACCTATCACGTATGTGAAGTTTACACAAAAAAAAACAGACATTTTAAACTGATATTCCAAGTGACTACAATAAGGAGGAGGCGGGACGGTTGAGGGAAAGGCAAATTTCGCGCCCTCTTGCCCTTCCAGCCACCGTAGGCGCGGGCTTGCGGACGGTGAGCAATGGATAGCTCACCAGGACCAGGCCCGGGTCGACGGCGTGTTGTATTCAACGCGCGCCTCAAGGAGATGTCAGCACAAGTGTAGCGGTCCACTCGGGCCGATGCCTGCCGGGGTCGCAAGGTAGTCCAAAAGGGTTACCGAGGCCCCTGGCAACACAGGCAACGGAAGGAATACGGGTGGATTTTACTCAGTAAGAGTCTGACACACCCTCCCGCTCCACCCAGAGCGGGAGAAGTTATTTGTTGATTTCCCACCCAAAAAAAAGTGACTACAATGATCGCAGTCGATGACCTCACAAAAATCATGAAATTAATGTATTTTTTGTTTTGTCATGTTTAGATATCGATCGATACCCATCGCATCTGCGGAGTTTAGCTAGTCAATTTAAAATAAACCTGTATATGTTTCTCATACTGTTTAGGTCCAGTAGTTGGCCATATTAGTAGCGGCGTCACAGGCGTTGTTCAGATCTCCTAGGGTGGAGGTGAACGGACATTTGATACTCTAGCAGATGGGCAGTCTGTTCAGGAGCACCGCATTCACACTGGATGTTGAATGAATCGATAATGCCCCATTTCACCAACGTACGTAATCGATTCATTGCTTTCCAAATAGGCCACTGCAGTTCGCGACCGGGAGGCAGCTGTTCTTGGGGCTTACGAAGTCTTGAGGCGGTGGATACCTCTAATTTACTTCACTCTTTATGTGGCCGGTGATGGTAACAAACTCTCACGACTTTTTTATCTAGATAGAAAGACACATAGATAGAATACTCTTTATTATACCAGGAGTACTCGTATAGTAGTGTAGGGGAGACGTCGGGAATTGGTTTCTGGGATTTTTTACCCCTGCATACGGCAGGCGTTACTTGTTATGTAACTGCAATCAGCAACAAAAGAGCGCGCAGAAAAAAAAATGTAAATTCAATGGTAATTTTCTCGTGGAGATTCGATTTAAGTGGAGAAAAACTGAATTATGGATGTGTTCGAAGATAAACAAAATCAAAGTCAAATTATTTATTTCAAATAGGCACATAAAAGGCACTTTTGAATGCCAAAATTTACAAAAAAAATAGCATAGAATAAGTACATTTTTTTACAACAATAAGTAGGTAGGTACGTTATTGTAAAAAAGAAAAAAAGTTACTAAAAGCCGATTCATATTTGCAATAGTTTCCCTTGACATCTGTACATGACGTTTCACAATGAAAAACTGTCACTTCGTTAGGACACATAACTTGCTACTAATACGAGTACTAAACTCGCTTCATGACTAGTGCAAGTAAGTGTAAATCAGCCTTATGTGCCCATGCCTAGGTAATATTGGGCTTAAGGGGGAAGCGCTACAGAAGCCCGCGAAATTGATATTTTTTTACGTTTTTTGCAATTTGCAGGTCTGTGTCGAGTTGTACCATCATCATCTGCCTAGCCTTTTCCTAACTATGTTGGGGTCGGCTTCCAGTCTAACCGGATGCAGCTGAATACCAGTATTTTACATGGAGCGACAGCCTATCTGATCTCAACAACTCACGATACCCCTTCGTATGTGGATGTCAGACTTTCGGGCTTCTGACGGCCCGTAACGACTGTCAAAGATCCACAAATGACAGCCGAGACCAACGGCTTAGCGTGCTTTCCGCGGGGCGTAAGTCCGCTGCCGCGAAAAATCGCGGCACAGCGGACGGAGCTCCGGCGGGATCTCATGGCGTCATGGAAAGTACGGTTGCCGCAACCCAGTGCTGGGCACGCCACGATTGCGGCGATTAGTCCCCTCTTTGAGGAGTGGCTAGAGAGGCGCCACGGCGTCCTCACCTTCCGCCTGACGCAGGTCCTCACCGGACACAGCAGTTTCGGGAGGTTCCTGTGTCGGATAAGGCGGGAGGAAACGTCCGTGTGTCACCACTGTGTGGATCGCCCGGAAGACACGGTGGAGCATACGGTGGAGTTCTGCCCGGCTTGGGCAGAGCACAGCCGTGTCCTCGTGGAGGCGATCGGCGGCAGAGATCTCTCGCGTCCGGCCCTGGTTCAGGCCATGGTACGGAGCGAGAGGGCATGGGCAGCCGTCACCTCCTTCTGCGAAGCAGTAATGCTCGCGAAGGAGGAGGCGGGACGGTTGCGGGAAAGGCAATTTCGCACCCTCTCGCCCCTAACCGCCGCAGGAGACGCCCAGGGCGTCGGGAATCCCGGGCGGATTTCCGGCCACCGTAGGCGCGGGCTTGCGGACGGTGAGCAATGGGTAGCTCACCGTCCGGTAAGGACCAGACCCGGGTCGACGGAGCGTTGTATTCCACGCGCGCCTCAAAGAGATGTCGTCAGCACATAGGTAGGGGTCCACTAGGGCTGATGCCTGCCGGGGTCGCGGGAAGGTACTTATGGGTCACCGAGGCCCCCGCAACACAGGCAACAGGAAGGAATACGGGTGGGTTTTAGTCAGTAAGAGTCTGACACACCCTCCCGCTCCGCCCAGAGCGGGAGAAGTTACTTGATGATTTCCCACCATCAAAAAAAAAAAAGCGTGCTTTCCGAGGCACGGAGGAGTCTTGGTATGTAAAGATGGTCACCCATTGACGAATCAACCGTATGACCGTTATGTTGATTAAATTATGATTTGCCACCGAAACAAATATGTATTTACAGAATTACAATTATTAGAATCAGCAATATAACTCCTTAATACAACTCCTTAGAATCATTCATACATCTCTCCAAGTTAAATTTGTTCCATTGAATGACATTTTCATAAAATCATGACATTGGGGAACAAATCTAATTTAGAGAGATGTATTAATGATTCTAATAATTATAATTTTGTAAATACATAGCGACTTTAGTCGCGAATCATATTTTGATCAAGATTCAACCTGACACTGACTTAAAAATAGCAAAAAACGCAAGAAAATTTGAATATCGCTGGCTACAGCTGCGGATTTACCTTAATTGCGATGGTTGGATTTAGGTAGGTAGGTACTACATCCTGCCTTCTCCCATTTTATTTGGGATCAGCGTAACATGTCTTTTCTTCCATACTTCTCTATTAGTCGTCATCATAAGCGGCATAACTATGTAAATTTCTATTAACTGCTCCCAAATTACGATGCTCATTTAATAATATGTTGATTTAAAAGAGTGTCCGTGGAGTTTCTTGCCAGTTCATCTCCATAGGTAACTACTACGCTTTGGAATGGGCAACTAGCTTCATCTTTCTGACTGACCGTAACCTTGACAATATTCAAAAGTGTAATTGGTTTATTTGAAATACATGCTTTGAGTTGAGTTTGAGTTTATTTTCTTATTTTTTCTATACATATTATTTTGACACAATATTTTCATTATTAGAGATTATATACCTACAATTGTGATTTATCAATCTATTTATGAGTGGCTTTTGTGGACAGAATTAATTCAAACTTGTAACAGTTGTACCTAATGGAAAACATGTCCTTTGGTTTAATCGGTCAAGGACAGCTAATGACACACAATTGATTTTCTATCGTTTTACACCGAATCGGTGTCGCGCGTTGCTGAACAGGTTAAATAGGTTTTTATTTTTATTATTTTATTGATATTTTACATAGATTCTTTTGTATTTTGTGAACGTGAGAACGTTGTAGGCTTAATTGACTAGATTCGTAGACCATTTATTTATTGTTAAGTGCCTGGTACTTCTTGACAGATCTACACTATCCCCCATACCTATTAACACTGTGATTTGAAGGCTAATTATTTTTAAAAGAGTAACCGTGGAGTTTCTTGCCGGCTCTTCTCCATAGGAAACGACCAATTGGAACCGTTCACCTAGCTTCTGACGTTTCATTAGTGCCCATATAGGTTTATGTGAAATAAAAAATAATATATATCATCTTTCACACAGTTCATCCATCGTTTCTTTGGTCTTCCCCTACTCATATAGCCATCCACATTCATACTCAAAACGTTCTTGACGACATCTCCCTCAATTCTCCAATGTTTTTATTTATTGTCGTCATGTAAAAGCATAAAATCTCAAACCGTTCCTCCATAATGTTCCTTTAGAATGTTAGGAATATCCAATTTACGTAATAATCGTCCACACGCGATCCACGCTTTATGCTAAGTGGATAGGTATACGTTTCTTTTGAGACGAGATAAAAGGGTAGTTCAATGTTCTCGTAGTGCCGTGTGGTAATAATGTTAGCAGATACGAAAGAGAAATTATGCAAGGGTGAGGTAACTTTAATATATTTTATATGTAGAAGAAAATTATTCCTTTCCTATGTTCTATTATATCCTTCGTTCTTATTTATTTATTTATATATACTTTATTGTACACCAGATACAATACAAAAATAAAAAAAATATACACTACAAAATATATAATACTGCGATCTCTTTCAGGCAACCATGGAATGGACAGTGATTATCTGGACATGAAATGGGGTTGTCTTTGGTGCAAATAAAAAGTATATAAGTACCTACAATATAATATAATAGATACACAGAAACACGAACACGATCACGAACACACGAACACACACGAACTATATAAACAACGACAATAAATGAACGCTATAGATTGTTTAATACAGCTAACAATGAGAACAAAATCATAACGACAAGTAATGTTCTTTCACGAGTCTTTTAAAAAGAGGCCACGATTGTTCTTTTTCATGTTCTACACCCCGTCTTGGCATTTTGGTTAGCAAACTGATTCTATTCTTGTCTTATATTTTTAATGATGTCTACTGTCCATTGATCTAATAGGTGTATCTACCTACTTTGTTATTGTATGCCTTCAGCTCATAGTAAAAAGACATAGATATATTTTTCTTCTTTTGCATTGAATTAAATCTACTGAGATTTAATCAAACGCAAAATTAACGCCTGTCTCTAAACACTTTTCTTAGCACTTTTAAATAAGACCAACAATACCGTCTCGATCAAAATCAAATTCATAATATATTATTTCACATAAGCCTACATGGGCACTTATGAAACGTCAGAAGCTAGGTGCATGGTTGCAATTGGTCGTTTCCTATAGAGAAGAACCAGCAAGAAACTCCACGGTTACCCTTTTAAAAATAATTGACTTTTACAATGTTTTCAAATGACAGTGTTAATAGATATGGGAGGACAGTGTAGGCCTGTCAACAAGTACCAGGTACTTATGAAAATTGAAACTGGTCTACAAATCTACAGTCTATTGAGCCTACAACGTTCTCAAATTTAAATGAGATATGTGTTTGTGTTTGTTATGATCAGAGATCGGATATTCGGATGAATATTTACCTAAAGTTAAATTTTAGCTGTGAAAGTATGGAAGCGGCTTCCTAAAATATTTTTATTTGTAAAAAAAAAACACAGGATGCCAGGAACACCGGGAATGTATAGCTAGTCGGGTGTATAATAAAGAAGCGACTTCTAAAATATGTACATGTAGGGTGTAAGAGGAGGGGTGGTGTGTGTTAGTTAAATAAAAAAAAAAACACCCGAACGCATGGCAAGCACAGCGACGAATGCAATTATTGTAATTAAATAAACTAAGAGAACTATTTGTCGGGGTAGCTACTTGCGCACAAGCAGGTATAATTTGCCGTCCCACTCACAAACTCGCAAAATGCCTATCGTCGTTTTCTATTAACATAATGGTGCTAACATATACTGTTTATTTTCGCTAAGTATGTGGAGAGGAAAGGAATTTAACAGAATTTCACTAAGCACAATAATTTTAACTATTTGTTTCAATAGGTAGCTACATCAATTATTCTAATATATGTAGTCCGTTATCTTATATTAACGTTATTTGCTATGGCAGTTTGGTATTTACCTACCTACTTTACAATATTAGGTAGGTAGATATGCATCCGCTTACATAGTCAGAAAACACACAAAATTTGTCGATTCCGGAATCGCGGGTTTTTTTTTTTACTATAGTGCATTCCATATAAGCCAACATTTGAAAGTAAGTTATATGTAGTACTGATTATAATACTAATCTGATTCAATAATCAGAAACCTTGTTGATCCCGGAACCGCAGGATTTTTTCGATACAAAAGCGCATTCCACATTCGCCAACATCTCAACTTTAGGTGAATATGCATCCGAATATCCGATCTCTAGTTATGATGTGTGTTTTTAATATTTTTTATTTAAATGTACAATATAATCTTGAATGGATTGACATAAATGATTTTTTTTTAATTTGAATTTTGAATATTTGAATTCACAAAATACAAAAGAATCTATATAAAATATTAATGAAACAATAAAAACCTATTTAAACCAAATGACATGATCCGAACTTGTAGAACCGAAGTTACTTGTATACTTCAGACTATCTCCGTGCTTCAGATGCCATAACAATATGTCAAACATCAACATCGGATAGTCTAGCGACATCTAAACGTTAATACTTTTAACCTATATCTTCAGGAAGTGCTGCCACCAGTTTATCTGACAGCTGACCATTCCAGGCCATTGTTGAGCTATCATTTATAACGTTGAGATTTTATAGTGGAGCACTTTTCACTTCATTGTTGACATGTCTTTGTTGCTCACATGGGGAGTTACGATGTTATATGGAATTATGGGTAATTTTATCTTACGGTATGAAAGTAGCTATCTTATCTATAAATGAGGTTGATAAAGCGCAGGCGCCTAATTTTTAAACTGCCTAGCGCCTGTAACGGTTTGATCCCACGGAATCATATATATCGGAATCACTGTTTATATATATATATATTTTTTTTGTATAATCATATTTAAACTCCGTCTGGTGGGACCCTGGTGATCTGCTATACAGGTTTTCCTAGTGCAGACACCAGTCTCTCACAAACTTTATCACGTAGTTTTTAAGCTTGTTTTATATATATGTTACGTCATTGTTTGTGAAGAGAAAATAAATTATTTGAATTTGAATTTGAATTTTTGAATCACGAAACCGAATGAAAAGGAAAGATGATCTCACTTAACTATGCCTGATTAATTTCAAACAAAATCTAGAAAATTGAGTCTTCATACACCAAGGTTTAGTTCGGGTAGGTAGTATATCAGCTTGGGCGCTCCACCATAGACGCAATTATGCGGTTGAGAGTCCTGGCGGAGGAAGTGAAGTCTCGGGATGGGGTGATGCTGGTGGTGTCCTTGGACGTATCCAACGCCTTCAACATCATGCCCTGGAGTTGTATTAGGGAGGCACTGTGTTATCCAGGGGTGCCTTCCTACCCCCGCCACGTGGTCTTGCACACTGGCTGGATCTACGCCTTGGATCCTGGAAGCGAGAGCCCTTGCATCACTGCATCGGCGGCGTGAGGAGGCGCGGACGCGAGGCATGGTACTGGTGCAGCAGTAGATCACACTGCACCGGACTGAGCTCCGTCAGGTCGTGTTGGTGGAATGGCGGGACAGACTTCTGCGCACTACCCTCGTCACCATTGAGGCGGTTTGGCCGATGCTCGACGACTGGCTCGTGAGGAGGCACGGCTCTCTGTCATTTAAGGCGACGCAGGTGCTCTCGGGGCATGGCTGCTTCGGGAAGTTCCTTCATTGCATAGGCAGGGAGCCAGACGCTCGGTGTCATCACTGCCTGGCATACGCTTGCAGAGTGTGCAGCTTGGGAGGAGCCTCGCCGTGCCTTCGTTTCGGAAGTGGTAAGTGATCTGTCGCTGCCAGCTGTGATTTCTATGATCGGCGGCGCAGCGTCGTGGGACGCGGCTATCTCCTTTTGCCTCCTTCTCAGGGCGGAGGACATCCACAAGGATTTTCACCCCGTTAACAAAACAAAAAAAAAACGTTGGTATACCAGCTATCGTGGTTTGGCTGCTGATTAATAATAATTAATAATTACTACACAGCTAATCTATACTAATATTAATTTCTGCGAAAGTCACTGTCAGTCTGTTACCATTTCACGTTTTCACGGCTGCACGGATTAGGATGAAATTTTGGCAAACGGACAGGCTCCGTCCCGCTTTTCGGGGATAACAAAAAAGAGCAATTCGTAAGTTACGTGTTACTTATTCATATTATATCCCTCTAAAGACTTAACTGCATTACAGAGCAAACCACACAATTATTGTAATTACTACAGTAAAGTAACGTTTTTTCATAAAAGTATTTTTTATGGTTATATCACTCATAATCCCATCATAAACTTAATTTAAAACTCAATTATTACGATAAGTAGTAAAAAATAAATGAAATAGTACTGATTATCTATGTTTTTTTACTGTCCCGCTTTCGATGAATAAATCTCGTGTTTTTTACTCAAAAGGTTTCAAAATCCCGCTTTGCCCTAAAAAAATCTGGCAACGCTGGTAAGGACATATTATTATATAATACTTTTTTAACCCAGGAATACGATCCCGTGGGATAATTTCCAACCTCTATGCGGGTGAAGTCGCGGGAACGAGTTAGTGATGTGTGAGTTTCAACTTGAAAACTCACTTCCTGGAATTGTAACTTAAAAACTTAGCACCCACACCTCACCGATACCACAAGATGTAACAGGTAGTTTTACTTATGACTTCTCCAGTTCTTTATTACTAAGTATATTCCTTTATGACCTGTTATCTTTATGTTTATATTACTCCGTTAAAGGAAAACTCATAAACCATACATAATATTTATCATCATGCTCCATTAACTTCATGAGCGAACAAAAGTAAAAACGTTATGATCGACAAGTGCAGCAGACAGTCGATACGCAACATTAGAACTTGAATACTTAGCTTCTGCCCGCGACTTTGTCTTAAATTATAATCTATGACATTTGGCAATAGTGGAGCTTCCCATCAGTGAAAGGATTTCTGGAAATTTAACCCTTACATACAAACTCACAAACATTAGAATAGAGTTAAACGGTTACGTTCAACTGCGATAAAGGCATGAGGAACAGGGTGTAAAATTCACTCATCCTCCTTAGAAAAGGAAGGATCCGCGGACCAGACGGGTGTCGTGTCTGGTGGGCAACTGACCGATGGTTGATGATGTATATATCCTAGTTGCGCGATAAACTCTGCTTGCGCGATGCAGGATTTTGCGTGACGTCCGTGTGTTGCGTAGTTCGCATGTGGCGATGTAGATGCCGCCACAGGAGAAAGCAGGCGTGATGTTACATTAGTAACAGGGTTAGGCAGAACATGTACTTATTGTACACCCACATTTCTTTATCTTGCTTTGAATTACTACGACGTGAAAAGGTCGCTCAAAACCTTTTATTAACATCTTATTACATCAGAAAGAACCTGCACCCTGTTGTGTGGATTTAGTTCTCAAGTGATACCTTCCATATAGTCTTTTGTAACAGATTTTGTCATTAGGGCCTTGAAATTACGGCATTGGGTAGCAGTATTCAAATATATAATACATTAGATATTTGTTGGCCCACACCTTCGCCACGGCATCGTCGGTAGCAGCGCAGCGGCCATTATGACTACATTTTTGGGGCCCAGAGGGCAGGATAAAAAGTAGGACATAGATTAACCCTGTAAACATATTGCCCTTTCATCATTGTTTTCCAGGCCACCCCAGTGAAAATAAGAAAACAAAGTTCATGTAATGTAGAAAAATAATCACAGCTAAAACTAACCCGCCTCAAAAAACTTTAAAATCTAATTGAATAAAAACGGACAATTACATCATTGCCCAATTCTTAATTCTACAATTTTCAACTGGCAACACCGAAACGATTTTAATTAAACCAAATAAAATATACAATGATGGACTTTTACGTCGATACCTTTAATAATTGGGCCTACAATTAAATTCAATATTGCCGGTACTGAGCAAAAATTAATTGTTTGATGTTTGTCCCTTTGTGTGGTTCACTGAATGAAACGGAACAGTTACTTTATAAATTGAGAAACTCAATTTGTGTGAACCAATGGCTGGTATATTTTTGGATTATTAATTCCGAGTCGTTTTTATTGGGTTGTTAAAAAAATTACAATATCCGCCTGGACCCTGACCCTTGGCATATTGGACCTCTATGCCACTTATTCCTTTTTGATGTGACCATCTTTCCTCCCACTTTCTGTGGGAGTGATGTCATGAAAAGGGACGGAAGTGTGTAACAGGAAGTGACAGCTTGAGCATGGAATAAGTAAGTACTTTTCAATAGCATGGAATTATTGTACTCATTTATTTTTTTGGGTGGGAAATCATCAACTAATTTCTCTTGCTCTGGGCTGAGTGGGAGGGTATGTCAGACTCTTACTGACTAAAACCCCTATTCATTCCGTTGTCTGTGTTGCCAGGGGCCTCGGTAACCCTTTAGTACCTTCCCGCGACCCCGGCAGGCATCGGCCCTAGTGGACCCTACGCTTGTGCTGACAACATCTCTTTGAGTCGCCGTCGACCCAGCCTGGTCCTTACCGGACGGTGAGCTGCCCATTACTCACCGTCCGCAAGCCCGCGCCTACGGTGACCGGAAATCCGCCCGGGAATCCCGACGCCCAGGGCGTCTCCTGCGGCGGCTAGGGGCGAGAGGGCGCGAAATTTGCCTTTCCCTCAACCATCCCGCCTTCGCGAGCATTACTGCTTCGCAAAAGGAGGTGACGGCTGCCCATGCCCTCTCGCTCCGTACCATGGCCTGAACCAGGGCTGGACGCGAGAGATCTCTGCGCCGATCGCCTCCACGAGGTCACTCATGGAATTAGTAAGTACTATATAGATTGTAAGTAAAGTGGGTCGAATTTCGACCAGTGAGCGACCACTAGTCATGAATAATAATTCGAATAAATATTTTAGTATTTAGGTTTTTCAATTTTAAAGTTAATTTCTGTCGCTGCTCAGTTGCTTATTACAGCCGTGGGATGTCAAATGTTACACATCATATTCGACTACTGTAAGGCATGCTCATTTTTTAAATAGGTTTTTTGTTGAGTGTTAGATGGGCGAGAAACCATTTTCAAAGCAATAACAACAATGCTCAACAGCAAACACTTAAAAATTATTCCTATTATTAGGTATATTCGACTACTTTGTAAGCACAAAATTGGTCCAAAGATCAATTGTTACGTAGGTTCCTACGTAACCTTTGATCTTTAAACCAATTTGGGCTTAACACTTAACTCGATACAGCTAACTCAAATATCATCACCAAACTTCTATTTCATAGTTACCCAAATCTATTCCTATTATCCAAATTGCCGTGCTCCCCTTGCAAATTAATGAATTCTCGATATATTAATTAGTTAACGCTACTGTGAATTATTGTTTTACCGACTAGGTACTAATTATGCCAAGTCGGTATTATTGATCGTTATTACTATTATGGAACCCATGGGTGTAATAAATATGACATTAGGGACAGTGAAGAATTTGCCTGTCCGAGTTACGATGCGTAGTATATTGAAATAGTTTATCGTACCTGAGGTTTAGGAGTTACATGATAGTAATTTAACTTTCCGTCTTGGGAAATTCGGGATTTTTTGAATGCGGAAGGGATGTCGGATGTGACGACGAAAGACGAGACTTGAAAGGGCCAGTTCTGAAGTGGGCTAGTTATACATACATAATCAGCCTATAATGGTCGCACTGCTGGGACTTAGGCCTCCTTTCTGTGAGATAAATGATAAATGATTTTTATTTCTGTAAGTAGGTTTATACAAACACTTTTACACGTCAATCATATTTTTTAAATAAAGCTAGATGAGGTCCCCGTTTCCTATCTGACTACTCTGAGAAGAAAGGCCGAAACAAACTCAGAGGGAAATATCCCTCTCACATATAGCAAAAATGAACGTATAACAATACGTTCATTAAACAACTTCAGATGAGGGCAAATTTTTAAAAACATTCTCATTCAAATCAGTCCCAATCTGTTCAAAATTGTATGGTGCTTTTGACTACCTATTGATTGTCGCCGAGATGAGATTTTGACTAGATTTTGAACGCTTACAATTTAGGTATCATGAAAAAATCAGCGCTAAAACATAACACGGATAAAACTGCTCAAACACGGTAAGTAAGTATGCAATGAGTCACAGAGAAGCTCGTACATATTGTCCTAATTAAATCATGTAATACTGGTCGAAAACGGCCAATAACACTCTATAAAGCCACTATCCCGGTGTGAGCTGAGCGATCCGATACGAGCAAGCCATACACTACGTTTAATACACTCGGGCGTCGGCGGATAAGCAGCTGGCTTATGTACTATCTCAGAGTTATATTATGGCAGCCTAGCCTAGAAAATTCAGGGATTTCGGAAACTAAATGGAAAGGATAAAGGTTTTTTATTGTTCTTTCTTTTGTTTTCCGGTTTTGTTTGGCTTATTGCTTTGTAAGAGAAAAAATAAGCTTAGCTAGCAGACACAATTTGGTATGGTTACGTTTCTAACGGAATTACCTCAATTTTGGACTAACAAGTCTTATTACAATCTCAGACCACAAAATAAAGACGTTTAAAAATACTACTCAAATACGTTGATAAATTTAATGATTCACAATTATTTATTCAAAATATTAAGTTGAGAAGCACATTTTGAAGACCAACATTTTAAAAATACAGACCGAAAACGTACCCTTCACCTTTAAAAACCAATTTCATTAGACCATAACAGTGACAGCTAATAACGTGTTCACACGGCCACTCATCTACGTCACGATAAACAACAGTCAACTGCCTCCATGCATACGATAAATGATTTGACAGCTTCCAACACAACAGGCTAACCCAATAAGTTAACATGTCGAACCGCAGTCGGCGAATGGACCACACAAACACACACACACTCACAAACACACTCCCATGCAGTGATTTAGGACGCGCAGCGTTTTACACGATTAATCTTGCATGATTGTCCGGACTGGTAATACCGCGCATTGTCCGGGATTTATACGAACTACCTAGTTCCGCAATGCTTTATCTTTGGGAATTTCGTGATTACGCCCTTTATGACCAACTGCAGCTTTGGTGTTCGGACTTGCAACTTTGGAGTGCAATATGCAACTTGGAAGTAGCCGTTGTTTTGCAGTTTCAATACTGCTCTTCTCTATTGTAACTGTTTGTTGAAGATGTTTATGGCACATAACATTACGCTGATAATTGCTGTAGATATGATTATTATGCATTGCAATCGCCAACTATCTGCAAAGTCAGAAAGTGACTGCAAACTTGGGCTGTAACAAGATTATATAGGTGATTATAACACGCAATAAAGATCTTCAATATAATTACTATATTTATATTTATTTATTTAAACTTCTCGCACACATAATTGTGTGTACAAAGGCGAACTTAATGTCTTAGGCATACTCTGCCAGTCAACCAAGTGTGGGGAAGAGATAAGATGGCAGGTGCTCTGAGAGGAAATAATAATAATGAAAAATATAAAAGATAACATAATAGATTATAAATAAAATAGGTACAGAAGTACATAAATAGGTTACAAACTTATAATACAAATACTAGTACTATTTACTACAATATATAATTACATTATATTTGTATGTATATATTACATATGTTACGGCTAATAGCCGAAGTGCGGCTGCACCTAGTTCTAGCCACTATGATAAAGGCTAAACCTAGTTCTAACCGAAGATAAGTAGGATATATCTAAGTTTAACCGCATGTGGCCGGCTGCACCTAGTTGTAGCCGGCTAAAACTAGACGTAGCCGCACTTTGGTTATTAGCCGTAACATACAAATTCAAGGAAAAGAAATGATTATGATGACTACGCTATTTGTCTAGAATATAACTCTGCAATTTCCGCTTAAATGCATACCGACTCTTGGCCATCCTGATATCAAGAGGAAGCGCATTCCAGAGAAGAATGGATTGAATATGAAAGGAAGAATGAAATAAGATAAGGAGCGGTGGGAGAGTACCAGAGAGGTGGGGAGTGGGGTGGTGGGTGGGACCTATTTAGAAAAAAACGAGCCAGTCTTACAGTAGCCGCATATGGTATCTAACATCTGACATCACACCTTGGTAATAGGCAACTGAGCAGCGATAGAAATTAACCTCAGAATTGAAAAAAGCTAAATATACGTACTTAAATATTTATTCGAATCATTCATTAGTATTGGTCGCCCACTGGTCGAAATTCGACCCACACTACTTACAATATGTATAGTACTTACTAATTTCATGAGTACACTAATTCGATGCTATTAATAAAAACTTACTTATTCCATGCTGAAGCTGTCAGTTCCTGTCTACACACATCCGTCCCTTTCACTCCACGAAATCACTCCCACAGAAAGCGAGAGGAAAACACATAAAAAAAATATGATGTCTTTACAAAAAAATACTAAGTAATAATAACTATGGGGATACATTTCCAGTATAAGCTGATCCCGCATTGTATAGAATTTCCGTACAATGCGAGGTCAGCGTAAACTGGAAAAGTATAGCTTGATGTGTAGCTGTGTGTACCAATTAGAGAAAATATAACAATTATTTTAAACCTTCACTGTCACAATGCAAAGATCAATTTCACGGCTTATACCTTCACACAAACAACCAAAAAAAAATGTAGCCATCATACTGGACAGAAATTAATTACGAAATTATTTGCCGAGGGCATATCGAGAAATATTCGAAAAATAATTACATCTGCATTCAAAGTAACAGGTGTTGTTTCAATGATAAAACGGAGCCAATTAAGAACGGAAGAGTACCACGAAATGCGTGATTAATTAAAACTGTCCGGAAAATACGTAAACCAATTTACAGGGATGCTGGGATCGGAATTCCGTTATGATTGGAGTTAATTGGTTTGAGTCAGAAGTTATTTTTGAGTTACATATTTTTGGTTCCGTGGTATTTTTGCATTTTCGTTTCAGAATCAGAATCAGAAAGCTTTATTTGTAAATATAGGTCAAAATACAACAGAGTGTGAGATGTTACAGATAGATAGATCTTCTATGTTTTGCCTAGAGGCGTACAAATATATCGTTCGTCCGTACGTTTATATATCGTTCGTTCGTTTATCGTTTTGTCGTTCGTTTGTTCGTTATCGTTTATAAAGAATGTTTATTTTAGAATTTCATTTTTTTCAGGCGGGTTCCTCCCTACGACGCACGTACGCACCTAGACAATTTTAAAATACTTATGATAATGTACAATTTATTATAAACACTGTTACGTTGTAAATTTGAGTACCTACCAAGGGTTGGTATTACACAGCTGCATTACTAATAAGTAAAGTAGCATTTACCTGAAAACATTAGTAGTACCTTATGAGGTTTCTGAGTAATTTATTTCATTGTAGTGTGCAAGTAACTTTGGTCTGCACTTGATGGAAGGACTCATTCCTTCAACTATATTTCGTCACTGGACTCTTTAGTAAACACTTTCTAACATTAAATCAATTTTCTAAACCCTGATAACAGGTTTTCACAATTAATTAGAACAATAAATATAATGTTTACATTCCAACTGTCATCCTGTCGAACGTCAGATTCTGTCGTTTAGAAACGACATCTGATGGTCGCCGGTTCACAGTTGTAGTTAAATCGATAATTGAACTTATTGATTGCCAACCATCGAAATAAATCGTATGGAACAATCCTTAATAATTTTCAGCTTTCAGTAAAACTTAATAATAAAATAAATAACCGAAAGCGGAAATGAAATAGTTTTTACAATATAGACTTTTCTTCTAGAAACTTCGGTGTCAAATAAATCCATTTTTAATCTGTGATTTATCTTTGACATAATGTAGCCAGGTTGTACGTTGTTAATTACCCAAATTAATATTTCGGAATAATTACCCCGATCAAGACAAGTTTTAGAATTGGGATTTATGAATAAATTGTTTGTTGGTCTAGATCATGAAGATTCTTATTGTTTCAGAGTTTAAACGTCACGTTGGAATGTTGTTAGTGATTTTCAAGAATTTATTATCTTGGTGTAGTATTTATCTTATAATCATTTTACCCGAAATATGGGAGATTTTAGAAATAGTCTGTCTATTTCCGGTTTGTAATCCGTGACAGGATTATTAAAGAGTGGTGGCGTCTATTTGCCCTTGAACACGCTTGAGTGATACTGGAAAACTAATTCCATGTTTTAAAAGGTAAGGATTTGGTGGTAATAGTGCCTAGAAGTGGTCTGTGAGCCCTTCCCTGGTTGTTAAAAGGATATTCTAGTGATCCATGGATATTTATTACAGGATTCCAAATTGCGCATACGCAGACTATTTTCCAGCCAGTCGAGGATCTTACAGTCAAGTGCTTTTTCCCTAAGCCAACCGTGAGTACTTCACCTGCTGACTATTTGCCTTAGATATTTCATGGGATATTCCTCAGTGTTAACAATGGATTAGATTCTTGTTCAGGGATACGCAACAAGTCCTTGTTGTGAAGTTGATGGATGCCACATGGGTAATCCTCATTACTCTTGTCCCACCGCTCAGGATCAGGCAAACAGAAGTCGTAACTCCTTATGTTGTATTTGAAACAAGGCCAAGTTAACCGGCTAATGTATTAGCCTTTTAGATTTCCAAGCTCAGTCACCTCCCGGAAGGTTAATTTGCTTCCCTTATATTATTAGGTCCCCGTATTGTCAATTCCAGGAGAGGCACCTCGAGAGATTCGTCTCGCCGCCAGGATCTAGAGGAGAGTCTGGGACCTGGACGCGAGACCCGTTCCTCGAGGCAACTCGAAGCCTCTTGTGGAGACGACTGTGCGGCTGGCAGACCCCGTCTAGCGAAAGCGCAGGCGGGACGGTTTTTTTTTTTATACCTTATTACTTTTCTATTATAATAAGGTTTCAGTAGGAACCTATTGTTTACCGCAGTCCGGTTTTCTGTAGTGGAAACCGGTCTGACAACTAAATTGAAATAGAGGATCTTGGGTTCGACAATCCTCGTTCATCCAGACGAATATTGGACACCTTCGTCGGCTCCAGGATCCGGGACTCTTCAAAGTCCCTGGCGCCCATTTAATAAATATTAACATACATAATAACTGGAAGGTTAAACAATAATATTCAAATTAATAATATTAAATTAGAACTTTTAAAAGGAACAGTACTGGGTTTATCTCCAACTCCCCACGACCGAAGCTTTATCCGCTGAATTATAAGCTGGCTGGCAAAAGTAGGCTTTCACAGTAGTCGCCTACCTCATTTTTAAGACGGTAGCCCCGTATCGGCTACCGTGTGTTATGTTGTGAAGAATTAATTTTATAATTATACTGTATTGAAGATAGTTTCTTGTTTGTTTTCAATTCAATACCCAACCACCTGGCCTCTGGGCTTATGTTAGTTTACCGCTAGGGGGAACAAAAATAAAAATATAACAACACTTTGAACTAGATAAGTAGGTAATTTATCTCTAAAGACTCTTACAAACAAGCGCGACACGCGACGCGACACAAAGGCACCGCTTGTAGTGCTACACGCGGTGTATTTGTGTCGTGTCGCGTGTCGCGCCTGTTTGAAGGAGCCTTAATAGTCAACTAAATGGAAAGTCATTTCAATTTTTATACTTTGTATATTGTTGTGCCCTTAAAGGGTTCATGTTCATGTTCAAAAAAAAAACGGTTCATGTCAGATTTGAATGTAACATCATCTGACCACATGATTGCAATAAAATATCTGAGTTTGATGAAGGAGAGAGGAGAGGAGAAAACCAGGTTACATAATCAGCCTATAATGTTCCCACTGCTGGGTCACAGGCCTCCTCTCGGTGAAAGGGACTGGGCAGTAATGCACAATGCAGGCCCAGTGCGGGTTGATAGATGTCACATGTCTTTGAATTTTTGGTTCTAGGACATGCCGGTTTCCTCACGATGTTTTCCTTCACCGTTTTGGGAGCAGTGGTGATGAAAAATAATGTACACAAAGTAAAGCGCCTGTCTGGGTTTAAACCTACGACCAAGTCACTGCCGTTACCACTGGGCCACCACTGCTACTGCTGAAAACCAGGTTAAAATCACCAAAAAGCACCAATTTTTATTTCAACAGTTTAATCCATTAGAATCGATACGGAATCCAAAGTCAAACGGATTTTACCTTTATTTTGTTAAACGATACCGTGTATAAAGAAGCTGAGCGACTGCAAGTCATCATTGAGATTGAATGTCGTCAAAGAGATCTGCTAAAATACTCGCAAATGGCGGAAGATGAGACGGCCATTTGGTTTATTTTCGTTCTCCGTGATTTTGGTAGAATTATTTGTAATTTACTGCGGAAATTCTAAGTTACAGATGTTATCTTACTTTATATTACTATACTATCATCCCAAAGGTTTGTATCATGACATAACTTTCATCAAAAATGTGCTTAAGTCATGCAACGAAAGCACACACAGCACAAAGGAGAGGGGTGCACAGTCAGGGAAATGAATTGTAAAGCAAATGAATAAATAATAAAATAAATAAAAATGATTGGGACTATATTTATTTACATAACCAAATTACAAGATGATTATTAACATTAACTAAATTAAATTAAAACTAAGTTAAGCTTAAAAAAGGCCCTCGGGGCATTGTACCGAGGATGCTGGCGGCATTTCCTCGCTGAATTGCAATGCTGATGCGTTGCGCGAGAAAGCCGCCAGCTTTTCGGTCACCAGTTACATCAACTAGACGTTTCGCGATTTCCGCAAATAACTTATGCGCACTGGGACCCCACGGACCGAGGGTCTCGACGCCAAAGGGCACAAATTTGTACTCTCTGCCAAGGCCTCCATATTTAATAACTTTCAGATTTTACGGCATTTTCTGCCGCTGCACCCGCTTTAGAAGTAGTCCGTTGGAGGTGGGACGGTGCCAGTGTGTCTACACAGGTCACAGTGTACAAGGTACAGTGGGTCCCACACAAGCATCCGTCCCAAACTCCACGGGACCAAAGACACACTATCAGGTCTTTTGCCATCATCTCTGACAATGCCAGTTGGCTCAAGAAGAGCAGGCACATTGATGCTGGCAAGAGACTGGCGGATTATGTCTTTATCAAAACTGATTTAATTCAGTCATCAGTCCATAGATTGTTAGTAATATGTTCGTAACAATTTGTGCTTATCTGCTATGTTAGTAATGTTGGTAGATAACTCTGAGTTTCTTTACTTTGTTAAACCTAAAGCTACCTCCACCAGGTGCCTTTGGATGAGGCAGTCTGGTCTCGCAACAATCATTTTCAGGATGCCATTCCGACTGTTACGTAAACTTTTTAGTAAAGGTGCTGCTTTCTTACGCATAACGGCATGAAAGCCACCCGTATGTGCTTCCGCAAACATGCTCGACGCACTACAACGCCACGGCAGCCGCAATAGCATCCTGAAGGCGTTGTTATATTGCACACGCAGGACGTAATACGCCCGCGCGCGTACGCGCGTTGTACCCTACGTCAATTTGTTACGTCGTAAATGAAGTCCACCTTTGTACAGTTTTTTTTTACTCGTACATAAAGTTGTAATAAGTAAATTAATTTGCCCTGTTATAGAATGACAGTTGTGATTGGATTTTAGGGACAATTTAGTTGATAGCCAATTTGCTTAAAAATGAATTTCCCTGACTTTACAATCATGTTATGCTTTGCACTAACGAAACAATTAAAAGAAAGCTTTAACCTTTTGACTGCCACAGTCATGTATAGATGACAAACCAAAATGTGCCCAGCACGCCACGGTCACGACTACATGACTTTCGTAGCTTGGTGCCGTGGGCACGTTTTTGCTTTTTTGACGCGGCGGTCAAAGGATTTAACATATTTTATCGATAACATATTCAGCCTATAGTGTTCCCACTCCTGGGACACAGGCCTCCTCTCTGTGAGAGGGGTGGGCCGTGGGTCCAGTGAGGGTTGGTAGATGTCACAAATAGAGAGAGAGTAGATGTGCGGGTTGTGCGTGTTTTATCGATAAATCAATTCAAATACGAACCGTAAACATTGAAGTAGCTATACTTGTATTTTTCATCTAAAAGAATCGTTCTTGCAGCAATATTCAACAATACAAACGTTCATGAATTCATTTTATCGATACAGGCTCGTAAAATTGCGTGTCAAATGGCTCAGCGAATCCGGGGTGATTCGCATCGAACTTTTTCTTTACATTCGGTGAAGAAAATCTACCCTTAATAATATATTTGTGATTTATTTTATATCATCGTTTGTAAGCCGAATTGCGTCTTTGTGGTTTAAGTATTGCTTACAAAGCCATTTACAGGAAAACATTGTTATGGGGGAAAATGGAGACGGAAACACCTATTAGGTATTTTGCGAAAGTGTAGGCAGGCTCTTTTGTCATTCAAAATCAAAACATTTTACTTCACATAAACCTACATGGGCACTTATGAAACGTCAGAAGCTAGGTGCATAGTTCCAATTGGTCGTTTCCTATGGAGAAGAGCCGGCAAGAAACTCCACGGTTACTCTTCTAAAAATAATTGCCATTTACAATGTTTTCAAATTACAGTGTTAATTGGTATGGGAGGATAGTGTAGGTCTGTCAAGAAGTACCAGGTACTTAACAAATATTAAATGGTCTACAAATCTAGTCTATTAAGCCTATAACGTTCTCACATTCCCAAAATATAAAATAATCTATGTAAAATATGAATAAAATAATAAAAACCTATTTAAACCAAATGACATGTTTGCCATTACAACTGTAACAAGTCTTAATTAGTATCCTGTCCACATTCCTTAAAGACTCCCGCAGACAGGCGCGACGCGACAGCGTGATGCGACACCAGTAGCACAATTTCTATAAATATATTTTTTTTCGTTTTCAAAGTATCACGCTGCACTTTGCGGTGCCTATCGTGCTCGTGATATCGCGCCAGTCTGCTTGAGCCTTAATATTATGTAGTTCGCAATATTTTGTGTTAAGTGCCACAGCTAATTTCCATTTAGCGGGCACTATTCCTAACCCTGTGTTACAACTGAAAAAATATTCTGATATAAAAATAAAAATTACGGCATTAGTTATGGTTCCGTGCTCAAAGGGTGCCAACGACTTAAGGCTTCGGTGTCCGTCTATCACAAGGCTGTATATTTTGAACCGTAATATGTAGACACTTGAAATTATCACAGAGCGTGAACTACGATGGAGATAATAGAAATAAAATAAAGTTAATAATCAAAGGAGGTCTCTCAAGTTAAAGGGGAAAATTTACAAGTCCGTGATAAGGCATGTCGTACTGTAGGAATCGGAGAACTGGGTCATGGAAAAGACGGACGAAAAAAGAGTGCATGCAGCGGAGATGAGAATGTTGAGATGGATGTGTGGAGTGATGAAAATGGATAAAGTAAGAAATGAATATATAAGGGGCAGCTTGAAAGTGCCGCCAGTGACAGATAAGTTGAAAGGAAATCGTTTGGCTTGGTATGGGCTGTGATGAGGAGGGATGAAACGCATGTGACTAAAAGAGTGATGATTATGAATATTGATGGGTGGAGAGGGAGAGAAAAGCCAAAGAAAAGATGGATGGATTGTGTGAGGAATGATATGAAAGTGAAGTGAGTGAATGATGGCATGACGGCTAACAGGGGAGGATGGAAGAAGATAACGTGTTGCACCGACCCCAAATAACAAGGGACAAGGGCAGGATAATGATGAATTAAAGGAGGTCTCTCTCCAAGAAACGTGTTAAAGAAATATGCAGTGTTAAATATTGCACTTGGTCGTCTTTTTTTTCGTACGCATTCTCCGTATTTAACCTGTAAAGCCCCGCGCGACACCGATTCGGAGTCAAACAATAGAAAATCGATTGTGTGTCATTAGCTGTCCTTGACCAATTAATGCTCTTCTCGATAACATTATCATAGTTATTAGTTACCTTAACGTAACAAACTGGCTAATACGACATGACACGTGTTCTTGGTTTATTGATATCGTATCAGGAAATCTCCTTTTAGCTAAGAATCAGATGATTGTCTCTCACGTTCATCAATTATCGGCAACATTTATCAGACACAGGCCCGTTTCTTGTGGGTGGCGTTTAGACTTTTTGTCTGACTGAGGATAAATAAACATAACCTTACGTAATCTAATAGAATATTTATTGTAATACATACATAAACTAACGCCTTCTTCCCATGGGAGTTGGCAGAAACTACAGAACGACACCTGCTACGATTCTTACATAATCCTTTTGCTCCGTTTCGTCAACTTGACGGTTACTATTTTTTTTTATTACAAATTATTTAAAACATTAATATTCCGTAATGTTTTAAATAATTAAAACACGCATTGAAAACAGTGCCTGAAAAAAAAAAGAAAAAGTTTTTATTGGGGTGTATGTTTTTCAATATTCCACGAACGGAATCCCCCAAATAAAAATTTAATCAAAACTGAAAGAGATCAAAGCATATAACGTGAGTTTTATCATCTCATACAGCAGTTGTCATAAAACAAGTCCAAATGTCCTGTATAAAAAGATATCAAACTCATTTAATTTTCCGCCAAAACAGAGTAATGACCAGGAGGGTTCTTTAATAAGACTGACGAGATTTTCTTGTGATTTTATTGCCCACTCCTCCGACTAAATCGCTCGTTTAGATGTAACGGCCAACGATTTACAGATCTCGTCATGGCTTGTCCTAATTTTCTTTGAGTTTTTATGTGCCTTAACATTTCTTTTGAAGTAGTCAATGTTTTAGTGTTTTAGATCGGGGATTACTATCTGTTAAATCTGTATAATTGAAACATGCCATGAAAATGCAATTAGATAGACAGATAGAATACTCTTTATTATGTACACCATAAAAATTACAGCTATAAATGTAGAAATTTTACATAGGGTGACACAATGGGCGGTCTTATCGCTAAAAGCGATATTTTAAAGACAACCTTTGGATGGATTAGGGGGGAAAGGAGAGACAATACTGCAGGTAGTCTGTAGTGTACCATTTACATATATACAATAAATACATACATACATAAAATATATTAAAATTCTCTATATAATATATTCAATAATAATTAATCATAAAACTAGCGCTAAGAATCAAAACAGGTGCAAAGAACAAAGAAAATAAAAAAATATATTTAAGGAGAGAGATAGTGTTTTTTTACCATAATTAATTAGCGTTTATTGCATAACAATGTTCAGTAAACAGCTAATATTAGCAGTGAATAATTTATTGGTTTCATTGCTCACTCGAAAATTCAAACTGAAACCAGTTCACTGAATTATTCAATCATGAATAAAATTGTAAACGACTGTTTTATTATTCACAAATAGTTGACAGATATTTATTTATACGACCGAATTATTAGCAGTGATTTAAATAGAAATATTCCAAACAAATAATTACAAGAGCCAAAAAGAACTGACCTAATTACATCAAAATTATCTGCCTAATAAGGCAGATAATTTTAATGTAATTAGGTCAGTTTCGCATTTTTTTGCAGTTGTGTCACTGTCGCTCCAAATGAGCGATTTGTTCTTACAGCGGCAAAAGAAATACATTATCTGTCAAAATTTCAACTGTCTTACTATCACGGCTCGTGAGATACAGCCTGGTGACAGATGGTCAGATAGACAGACAGACGGACAACGGAGTCTTAGTAATAGGGTCCCGTTTTACCCTTCTGGTACGGAACCCTAAACATTACTTACTTATTCCGTGCTCAAACTGTCACTTTCTGTCCCTTTTCACGAAACACAAAAATCAGAAAATAGGGAAAAGAAAAGTCATTTCATACGACTTTATTAACATAAATATTGATTTTGT
This sequence comes from Atethmia centrago, assembly GCA_905333075.3. Taxonomy (NCBI): domain Eukaryota; kingdom Metazoa; phylum Arthropoda; class Insecta; order Lepidoptera; family Noctuidae; genus Atethmia; species Atethmia centrago. The sequence goes on from HG995376.1 coordinate 23,007,883, forward strand.
TCGCACTTAAGTAATTAGTTCACCCGCATTACGATAAAAGTTACATATATTCCGAAATTTAATACACAAAATTGAACCATGCGGGCGGTTATCAACAAAAGCCTTTTTTTGAAAGCACTCTGCGCCCGGCTGCCCGAGAGTTAAACAAAAAAGGCTTGGTTTGCGACAAAAACGACCACTATCTTCCGTTGAATCTTTTGTTTGTTAAAACCCCATTATTGGAATTAAACTGTGGTTTAGATATCATAATTGACTTATGTAGTGTTCTGTACGTGATCTTAATATTTTTGAGAGAACTTTCATACTGATATCAGAGGGAGTGAACATGTTTTCCGTTAATATATAGAAAGAGGCTTTAGGCTCCAAGACAATAAAAATACTTGTAAAGCTGTTAGGGCCCATTCTGAGAAGTAATACTTCTCAGAATGGGCCCTAACAGCTCAAAATCAATGGTGTTTGGTGGCGTTTTAATTTAGTGATATTATCACTAAATTAAAACGCCACCAAACACCATTGATTTTCAAAGGATTAAATTTAAAAAAAAACCGGCCAAGTGCGTGGCGGACCACGCACAATGAAGGGTTCCGTAGTTGGGATTACTTGGGACGATTTTATTCCAAAAACAAATTTAACATTTTAGTTGAGAAACCTATTCTCCCACACATCGATTTGCAGTTGGAAAATTGACCGTGGCATATGCCACGGTCCATTCTCCAACTCCAACCAGCCGTGATAGTTTTCATTTTAATTTCATTATATGTACTACTGCCATGAATTTTTTCACATCTCCAAAAATAACCATTTAGCTGGCAGGGGGGGGGGGACAAACTTGAATGTAACAAAAATTAGCACTTTAATGCTTAATATTACGTAAGTGGATCCTTGAATCGAAAAGTGGTGTTCACAGACCTGCAATATTTTTGAACGGCCTATCCAACGATACCTACTCCATGGGGTAGACGAGAAAAAAATATCATCCCCACATTACGTGCATTATTGTAGTACTTTGTCGGCGTGCTTAATATGTATACCTATGCCAAATTACAGCTAGTACTAAGCGTCTCTAAGCTACAGTGGGGTCAGACGGACAGACAGATAGACATGGCGAAACTATAAGGGTTCCTTGTTTACTACGAAACCCTAAAAAGATCAAACAGGCTGTCCCCTATAATTGCTTAGCATACATTCATAATAAAGCTTTAAAGCTTTATTTAATAAAAAATGTACTTAGATTACATTACAGTTATGTGCTATGATAAAACAAAGTACACAAAAGTTTGAACATCTGGAGCCGAACTAGGAGGAATCTGTATTTCGTCTGACAGCGCCAAATCCCGCGAGTTACTTTAGATTAGAGTTCTTAAATGCTAGCATTTTACAAAACAGGAATAATAATAGTCTAAGGTTATATTTAAGGTCTATTAATGAATATCAACGGGACAACTTGTAGTCTGTTGTACGAAGGACCAGAAAATAAACATTTAATTATGATGACGCCATACAATTTCTCTTCGTAAACAACAAAAAATACGCCAAGAAATTTTACTGGATATCAAAAGAGCCAAATTTAAAAACACGTCAAGTTATTTACGGACGCTCAAATTAAAAATGTTGTTGCCCGGATTCTGCGTCTGATCTGACGTTAGTATACAAGCAAATTGCTTTTTAAATATCGTATAGACTTCGTTAAGCTTTAATAAACACAGCTGAACAAATTTTATTACAGCACCTAATAAAATTGAAAACGTTGTATTCAAATATGAATTGAATGAACATTTGCACGTGTTGAAGACATCAAGTGAAACATAATATAAATTAGTGAACAATAATGAACATTTTTTAAGCGAGTAAAATATTAGTAGGATAAGCAAATGAATGGAAATATAAATACATAGATAATAAGATATAAAATAATTCTAATGGATAAATTCAATAATAATAATACAGAAAAATTGATAACAGATATATTTTAATAAGTAAAATAACAAAAATAAATTATAACATAATACTTAATAATTATACTACATTCATAATAATGAACAATTTTTAAAGCGATTAAAGAAATAAGCAATATTAAATATAATTAAATAAATAATAAAAAAACAGATAGGCCTGCATATAAAATATAAATACGTAGGATATAAAATAATTCTAACTTAATAACAAGGAAAAATAATAAAGCGCTCCTCCTCTCTTTACTTATTTAAAAATTTGCTGTGCCCGACGGGGTCCATAATTGTTTCTATTATTTTTATTTTTTTATATATTTTCTACCTGTAACTGTACATTATGGATTGCAATAAACGATTTGATTTGATTTTATTTAATTATTGCTTTTTTTTAAAAATCTTCCACCATATTTCAAAGGACCACTCTAAATTTTGTCTTTTGTGTAGTTAAATTGGTCCTTCCATCCTCCCAATACATATTGCGTGTCCCTTTGGTATGTCCTAAGTTAGAATCAGACGGTTCTAACTTAGGCCTCATTTCCGACCAACATCCTGGGTCGACACAAAGCGGTATATTATGTTGACATCCTTTGTTAAAGTAATGGACAGATTACTAACTTCACAGAAACGCTTAATTAAACTAAAACCTTAAACTTCACGCCTCTTTATTGAACTTTAATCGGTTTTCAAAAGAAATAAAAATGGATTAAAAAGTCGTTGGACAACTTTTACTTCGCCCTAAAATAGTTTGCTAAAGAAACGTGCTTCAACTTGGTTAAATCTTTGGCGAAACTATAAAATACCTCTGCACGGGTCATTAATACTGAAGCTATTGGTAGTGTTTCAAATACTTATCTCATTTTATAGTGAGTGCTCGGATTTTACGTGAGTATGGGCGTATTTTACTATAAAGTTCCGGTACTTGTTCCGGGCTGATTTATACGGCATTAGCTGCACCCCGCAGTTTCACCCACATAAGTCTCGATCCCGTAGGAATATCGGTATAAAAATGTTCTGTGTCCTCATCCGGGTCATGGTCTACCTATGTGCCAAATTTCATTCAAATCCGTTCAATACGACTGAACGGATTTGAATGAAATTTAGCGTGAAAGCGTAACAAGCAAACGAACAAACAAAAAACTCACTTTCGCATTTATAATTTATATCAACATCGTAATCGAGAAAAAATAATCAGCCTTCCCATATAATTGGGTCGGGCAGGTGATGAAGTTTTGTATGGAATAGTTGTTGTTTTAGGGTTACGTAGTAAACAAGGAACCCTGATAGTTTCGCCATGTCCGTCTGTCTGTCTGTCCCCGCTGTAGCTCAGTGACACTTTTTTTTTTTGTGGATGGGAAATCATCAAATAACTTCTCCCGCTCTGGGTGGAGCGGGAGGGTGTCTCAGACTCTTACTGACTAAAACCCACCCGTATTCCTTCCGTTGCCTGTGGTGCGGGGGCCTCGGTGACCCATTAGTACCTTCCCGCGACCCCGGCAGGTATCGGCCCTAGCGGACCCCTACATTGTGCTGACGACATCTCTTTGAGGCGCGCGTGGAATACGACGCGCCGTCGACCCGGGCCTGGTCCTTACCGGACGGTGAGCTACCCATTGCTCACCGTCCGCAAGCCCGCGCCTACGGTGGCCGGTAATCCGCCCGGGATTCCCGACGCCCAGGGCGTCTCCTGCGGCGGCTAGGGGCGAGAGGGCGCGAAACTTGCCTTTCCCTCAACCGTCCCGCCTCCTCCTTCGCGAAAATTGCATTGCAAAAATCGAAAGCGGTAATTTGGCATAGGCAAACATATTAATTACGCCGACAAAGTGGTAAAATAAATAATAATAATAAGCTACGCTTGCCGCGGTTGGTCCGTGGATGGGTGACCATCTTTACATACCAAGACCCCTTCGTGCTTCGGAGAGCACGTTAAGCCGTTGGTCTCGGCTGTCATTTGTGGATCTTCATGGCAGTAGTTCACATAATGAAATTAAAAGGAAAACTATCACAGCTAAGTGGGCTTTATAGGCTAACGAGTAATAGTCAACCAACTTAAATTTGCAGTTGGAGAACTGACCGTGGCATATATCAATGTATGGAGAACATGTTTTACAACTACAATGTTAAGTTTGTTTTTGGGATAAATTCATCCCAACTTTCCAACCACGGAACCTTTCATTGTGCGACACACAACACGCAGTTGGCTGGTTTTTTTTTATCTGGATTACGATATTTTATAACGGGAGTGTACTATTATAATTATATTTTGAATTTACAGCTGCAGGCTTAGCATGACGCTTTTAATTCTACTCTACTCTAGAATAGAAATTACTTGTCTTAATTTCTCGGTAGAACACTGTCTACACGGAAACGTCATTTTTGTCTACTCTACCGTCGACAAAACGCTTCTGTACGGTTCTCGTGCTACGCCAGCTGCTGATAAAGTCTTACTTTTGATTAGAGTGGAGCGAGTTTGATAACAGAATCGTGACTAATTTAATGATCGTTATAAAGTATTGTAATTTACAGCACCCCACTGAAATGTTGCCAAAACGCACGTACAACTCAACGTCTGTCGAGCTACCTCAACCCTTACAGCTTCTGACTCCATTAAAACAACAAAGCAAATAAATCATTTCTCAACTATTTCCTTTGTCAGGAAACTCTAGGTTTGAGTAAAAAACCTGAACAAACCAGCAGTCTCTCTCTCACAAAGAACATGTTTTATCAGCAAAAGGCAGAGATTACATCTTTCAATTTAAAAAGTCCTACTAGTTCTGAAGGTTTAGAAAAGAGCAACAATATATTCCTTTGAGGCAATGCTGCCTAACACGGGAAAGCAATTCCGTTTTCGCAGTCCGACGACTTATTATTCAAGTTGTGATTGCTACCAAACCATTGCAAATATAAAATGAAAATCTGATACGAATGAGATTTAGGAATTGAATTGTAGTAAGCAACCGTTTGAAAGGTGAGTCATGTAGGAGAATGAGTTTAACTGTGTAGAAATGTGTGTGTGAATTTTTTCATAAAAAATATTCCAAGCCTTAAGGCATATATATATATAATAAGGAGATTACAACTCAAAAATCATCGAAATATTTTATTTCACATAAACATACATGGACACTTATGAAACGTCAGAAGCAAGGTGCACAGTTCCAATTTGTCGTTTCCTATGGAGAAGAGCCGGCAAGAAACTCCACGGTTACCTACTCGTTTAAAAATAATTGGCTTTCAAATCACAGTGTTAAAATATTAATAATTAATAAAAACCTATTTAAACCAAATGATATGTTTGCCGTTACAACTGTAACGAGTGTTATTTAGTATCCTGTCCAAAAAATCCACTAATAAATAGTTTGATATAAAAATTATAGCTGTTTAATGTCAAATAATGAAAATATTATGTCAAGGAAGTTTGTATAAAAAAAGAAAATAAACATAGTTATTTGTGAGCAGTTAATAGACATTTAACACGACAACTAATTCAATAACCCGAATAGCGAAATAAATTTCGAACAATTTCTTTCGAAGATAAAAAAGTATGAAATGAGCGAACGTACTCCCAAAAATAAACAAGACTCAGGACCCGAACCACGAATGTTTATTGCTCACAATCGTTTCGTGACGCATTTTCAGACGTTTCTGCTTTTAATAAAGGGCTTACTAGAAACAACAAACTCTAAACATTTGTCAGCAACCTGCTGTGGGCAGGCAGAATCATTAATTTACGACACTCATTTATCTTGCGAATCCGAAGTAAACAATGAAATGGTGTGATCAATAAAAAAACCTCTCACAGATCGTCTATTGTCAGTGTAAAAGGTTTTAATAAATACTGGGGACTATTTTCCGTGGGGCCGTCTGTGTGATGGGCAATTTTATCAATAAAATTTGGTCCTTTCATTAGCTGGTACGTGTAAGGTTCACTGCCTCGAGTGATGCGAATTATGTCAAGTGACACGTGCGCGTTTCCGTCTGTCGCTTCGCAAGACGAGTCTCGGTGACTCAAGGTATGCATGCTCGCCATGGGATCTGGAGGCAAAAGTTCTCGCGCACGTATGGGAGTGGCGCGAGGAGGCAAACGCCGGGGCGTAACTCCGCTGCCGCGAGAAATCGCGGCACAGCGGACGGAGCTCCGGCGGGATCTCATGGCGACATGGAGAGTACGGTTGTCGCAACCCAGTGCTGGGCACGCCACGATTGCGGCGATAAATCCCCTCTTTGAGGAGTGGCTAGAGAGGCGCCACGGCGTCCTCACCTTCCGCCTGACGCAGGTCCTCACCGGACACGGCAGCTTCGGGAGGTTCCTGTGTCGGATAAGGCGGGAGGAAACGCCCGTGTGTCACCACTGTGTGGATCGCCCGGAGGATACGGTGGAGCATACGATGGAGGCCTGCCCGGCTTGGGCAGAGCACCGCCGTGTCCTCGTGGAGGCGATCGGCGGCAGAGATCTCTCGCGTCCGGCCCCGGTTCAGGCCATGGTGCGGAGCGAGAGGGCATGGGCAACCGTCACCTCCTTCTGCGAAGCAGTAATGCTCGCGAAGGAGGAGGCGGGACGGTTGAGGGAAAGGCAAATTTCGCGCCCTCTCGCCCCTAGCCGCGGCAGGAGATGCCCTGGGCGTCGGGAATCCCGGGCGGATTTCTAGCCACCGTAGGCGCGGGCTTGCGGATGGTGAGCAATGGGTAGCTCACCGTCCGGTAAGGACCAGGCCCGGGTCGACGGCGCGTCGTATTCCACGCGCGCCTCAAAGAGATGTCGTCAGCACAATGTAGGGGTCCACTAGGGCCGATGCCTGCCGGGGTCGCGGGAAGGTACTAATGGGTCACCGAGGCCCCCACAACACAGGCAACGGAAGGAATACGGGTGGGTTTTAGTCAGTCTTTAAAGTTGAATTATTAATTCACTGGAGTAATCTGACATGTGGTAGCTGTCACTTTGTGTAATAAAATGGTCATATTTATTGTATTCGAGATACATTTATTTTACACTTATATAAATAGATTAAACTATGACTATTTTGTTACGCAAAGTGAGAGCTAACACATGTCAGATTACTTCAGTCCTGCCGGGGTCGCGGGAAAGTCCAAAAGGGTTACCGAGGCCCCTGGCAACACAGGCAACGGGAGGAACACCTGTGGGTTTTAGTCAGTAAGAGTTTGGCACACCCTCCCGCTGTTGGAATTATTTGATAATATCCCACCCAAAAAAGAAAAAGAAAAGATTACTCCAGTGAATTAATAATTCGACAGTAAACAACTTCTTTCATTTGTTTTCCCGCAGTCGCTGTCGCAAGACGCGCTTGAAGGGCTCGTAGCCCGTAGATTAGGAGTTAACAATGATCTGGTGCCAATTAAAAGCATGTATTGTTTTATCAGTAAATCCTGGAACTGAACGAACCAACCAACAAACAAAGTTCATTATCTTTATATTAAAAATGAAATGCTTTTCGTTGGTAAGCGCATCACTTGAGATCGGCTGGACCGATTTGGTTTTTATTTTTAAATGTTCGTAATTGTCCGAATCAGGTTTTTTTGCTGGGAAATTTAGAAAAATCAGGAAAACTGAAAGTGCATTTTCTCTGGGAATGAATTATTGAAATTTAGACAGGACAACATGTGTCAGGTCTTTTGTTTATATTTTCATGTTATCAACGACAATGTGCCGAAATATTATTTTCTAACAAAATTTAAAACAGCTCTATTTGAGATATTTTTGGTATTCAAGTATTGGAAGTGCCGAACAAACAGCGTCATATGTAAAACGTTCCATGAGACTCGTAAAATATTTCTACGTATGGTTACTTTGATATCATAAAGAAGCATAGTATCTGTCACTAAGCCGTTGGTCCCGGGTGTCATTTGTAGATCTTTGACAATCGTTACGGGTAGTTGCTAGAAGCTAGCTAGAAGCTTGAAAGTCTAGCAACCAGTCTTACCAAGGGGTATCGTGTTACCCAGTAAATGGGTTGTGGAAGTCAGCTATGCAGTCGCTCCATGTAAAATATTGGTATTCAGCTGTATCCGGTAAGACTAGAAGCCGACCCCAACTTAGTTGGGAAAATGCTAGGCAGATGATGATGAAAGTGGTAAAATAAAATCTTGATTTTCTTTAGGGTTCCCTTGCGCTTGATATATTTTATATGATATATTTTTTTCTCGTCTGTCCCCCTTGTTTATTTAGACTACATATTTTTACTTTAGTTTTAAGTTGGCTTATAGACTGTACCTACACCTAGGCTTACAAATTAGATAATTTTAGTTAATGTGGTGTTTACCTTTAAGTAATTGTTACACTTTTCCAAGTTTTTAAGATGTTATTTTTATCAAGATGTTAGTGTAAACAATTGTTGGTGAACCAAATAAATAAATAAAGTATCTGTTACTACATAGAGCAATTTTTTTTAGGTTTATCTGCAATCAAAGGTTTGTGTCATGATTTCCTAATATTAATATTATTATAGATTTGTAGTGATTTTATACTATAATACTAAATATAAAATTGAAAGTATGTGATTTGCCTCAAATGATTTTTGTATCAGGGTAGTCATGAAGTTTTAAAGTATATCATTTGACAATTACCGTAAAAGTACTGGTTATTTAACAGAATGGAATGAAAACATGATATTTGGGCGTCACGTAGTTGATAAGTCAATTCTCTTCGAGCGAACCTAAAGGTTCAAAAAGTCTAAAGTCTATACTGATATTATATTAAGTACCCAATTAAATAGTTCATTAAATATTGCTATATACCAAGTTTGTATGTTTCCAAGAATACAGAAATATTAGTAGGTACTGAAAAGGCGTTTCATTAAACTTATTTTAAACGTAAGGCGTGATTTACGGGCTTAAAATGCTAAAAGTGCAATTTAATAATTTTTTTGAGAGCAATGGTGGCCCAGTGGTAACGGCCGCGACTTACGAGTTGTGTGTCGTAGGTTCGAACCCAGACAGGCGCTTTACTTTGTGTAAATTATTTCATCACCACTGCTCTCACAACGGTGAAGGAAAACATCGTGAGGAAACCGGTATGTCCTAGAACCAAAAATTCGAAGACATGTGACATCTACCAACCCGCACTGGGCCCGCGTGGTGGATTCATCGTGAGGAAACCGGTATGTCCTAGAACCAAAAATTCGAAGACATGTGACATCTACCAACCCGCACTGGGCCCGCGTGGTGGATTACGGCCCACTCCCTCTCACAGAGAAGAGGCCTGTGTCCCAGCAGTGGGGACATTATAGGCTGATTATGTATGTATGTATGCAATTTAAAAGTAAAATTTGTAAGTAATTTGCATGACAGCTTCTAAATACAACACATAACATTACATGACGCCCGTAATTCCCGAAGGGTTAGGCACGGCAGGCATCGGCCCTAGTGGACCCCTACGCTTGTGCTGACGACATCTCTTTGAGGCGCGCGTGGAATACGACGCGCCGTCGACCGGGGCCTGGTCCTTACCGGCCGGTGAGCTACCCATTGCTCACCGTCAGCAAGCCCGCGCCTACGGTGGCCGGAAATCCGCTCGGGATTCTCGACTCCCAGGGCGTCTCCTGCGGCGGCTAGGGGCGAGAGGGTGCAAAATTTGCTTTTACCTCAACCGTCCCGCCTCCTCCTTCGTGAGCATTACTGCTTCGCTGAAGGAGGGGACGGCTGCCCATGCCCTCTCGCTCCGTACCATGGCCTGAACCAGGGCCGGGCGCGAGAGATCTCTGCCACCGATCGCCTCCACGAGGACACGGCGGTGCTCTGCTCAAGCCGTGCAGACCTCCACAGTATGCTCCACTGTGTCCTCCGGGCGATCCACACAGTGGTGACAACCGGGCGTTTCCTCCCGCCTTATCCGACACAGGAACCTCCCGAAGCTGCCGTGTCCGGTGAGGACCGTAAAAACCGTATGACGTGTAAAACTGATTCCGATATCCTACTTGCAGAATAAACAATTTCATTTCGTTTCTTAAACATAGCTGGCAAAATGTGGATGTAATACTCAACTCAAAGTATTTATTTCAAGTAAACCACTTACAGGCCTTTGAATTGTCAAGGTGTCGGTCAGTTAGAAATATGAAGCTAGTTGCCCATTCCTAAGCATAGTACCTACCTACTACGCTTAAGAATGGGCAACTAGCTTATCTATGGAGAAGAACGGGTAAGAAACTCCATAGACACTCTTTTAAATTATATTGTGTAAAAAGATTAGTATAAATAATGTTGAATTTATAACTAAATGTGAGGACGATGTAAACAGACGCGTCCATAGTATAGCAAAACTAACAAAAAAAAAAAACAATTTAAAAGTAAAATAATTAAAATAAGCCGTGGCAGCTAAGAGATGACCAATCCCACTGACGGCGCGGGCGCCCTTTCACGAACATGATGCATGAATCAGCACCATTCAACTCAACTATTTTGAAGGAAGCTAAATGATCTAACATACGCTCACCACCAGCGAGGCATATGAGTGAGCATGACATACATACTCTCAGCCAGCCGCCAGGGTACATTCAAGTCAATGAAAGATATATTAACCAGTAAACAGTAGCTCTATTATACATAGTACTCACATGGCCGAAAGATGTTCTGTATCGGCGTTTCCGCGGTCGGCTACGCGATACCTCGCAGAGTAACACGATGCCCTCACTTCGTGTGAAGTAGTTTTTAGGATTTTTTAGGATTGTTGTAGAAAATATGTATTAGTTTATAGTTATTGTTTTTATACTTATATATAAATTGTGTTTTTATGGGCCTTAGTTGCCTGAGATAAAGGACATTATTACACATACACATATTCAGCCTATAATGTTCCCACTGCTGGGACACAAGCCTCCTCTCTGTGAGAGGGGATGGGCCGTAATCCACCACGCGGGCCCAGTACGCGTTGGTAAATGTCACATGTCTTCGAATTTCTTGGTTCTAGGACATGATAAGGATAGGATAAGGAAGATAAGGATGCTGAAGGATATTATTATTATTATGCAATTATATAATACAAAGGAAAAACATAATATACACCTTTGCCTAATCCTTCGGGGTAAACGGGCATGACGTTATGTCACGTTATTATATATGTATATGAATATACGTACAACATCTCATCACCCATTGACATACAATATGTACGAGTACTTATTGCATAGGTACTAGGTACATATAAAGAATGAATCTATCAACAATGTACGTTCATTGTGAAAGTTGAGTGTATTATTCAAAGCACTCAGAGAAGAGATTCTTACTAGGTATTGTTTTCCTATTTCCTAAGGGTAATAATTTCTGTCGGTCACTTGAGCGATTGGAAATGTGCAATCAATATTAGCGATGCTGGGCTTGTTGCCTTTATTTATTTTCTTGTTGCTTCTGGTAAGAAACTGTCATAGGAGCTGTTGTTTTTTTTTTTTAATTTAGGTTATTTTGCTCAGGGGAATGAGTGATATTTTGGAAAGTTACTGTGAAAGAGAAAATGCCAAAAAGGCGTTTCCCGAGTGTTTTGGCATATGCATGCAAAAACACGCCTTTTTCCCATGGGACATAAACTACAGATCGCCACCTGCTACGATCCTTAAACACTTCCTTTGCTTCGTCTACATTCATACACGCTCGCGGGTTGCGATTAATACGCAACTGACCTTCCTGAAGAACATCACCTCAATAAGGTCACTATATCCTTCTAGGGCGCCCCCTCCCGATATTTAAATCAAATTGTCTTGTAAATCATAACCATAGAACGCATTATTTCTTTGATGGTAACACCTACACATTATGGGCAACATTAATTCCTGTGAAAAACGATTCAATAATGTAAGCAACCTAACTACCTTCAATAAATAAAAACTTTTTCACAAAACATACCAACACAACAAAATAGTTTTTTCTTCGAAAAAGTTCGCCAACTTCGGAGACCCTAATTTCGTTGACGTGAACCTCGTATAATAAATGATGAAAATTTTATCTTGTACGAAATTATTTATATTTTTTCTTTATGGCGGCCATTTTTCATTTGGCCTTTCATAGAAGATTCCCAAATCTGTCAAAGTTCAGTCGTTTATGTGCGAAGACGTGTGTCTAAATTAATGACGTCACGACTCACTGATATGATTCACTGTGACATCACGGAAGGCCGGATTTATGGGCCTGATATATCCTCGTTAAAGAAGAATGAGATAGGTTAAGCTGTTGTGAATTAGTTATTGTTTGTAAGGAATACGTAAGAAAATGGCTTTTTTGCCTGTTGGACTTTATGTATGGTTCCGTATCGTCCACTGCTGGACATAGGCCTTCGCCATGCACCACCACAAAGTCCGGTTCCGTGCCTCACGCATTCAGCGGATTCCTGCGACCTTCACCAGGTCATCAGTCCACCTCATGGGAGCCCTTCTAACGCTACGTCTTCCGGTACGCGGTCGCCACTGTATTGACAGTGCTGTAATTTATTATTATTAACTTTAACAGTGGCCGAATACAAATAAATCAATCATTATCGAAGTAACACCATCCGTTATATCCAAAAAAAACGCCATTTAAATGCCAAAATTGAAACAAATACTTACTAATATTGCTATATTTTACTCCCTTAATAGAAAAAAGAAACACGCGTTACTAAGAAGATATGCCTTTTATCTTTCTCAACTTAAGATACCGTTTTCGAAGTAAAGACATCTTGACATGTTGTAAGAATTAATTGCGTCACTAACTACATTAAGTACATCAAACGTCCAAGGATAAGCGCTTTTACCATCTTTTACTTGATAAAACTTCGTATCTTTTTCCTTTAAAAATCTCTATATCCGTAGTTTGTTGAGAGATTTTTTTTCGTAAATGAAGTCAGCCACGTCAGTCAGGTTCATCGTCATCATTATAGCCGAAAGACGTCCACTGCTGGACGCCAGACAAATCAAATTTTCATGAAAAAGACATATTTGTGATCCTATAACACTACTTATAAATCGTATATCCCACGCATGAAAGATCTTACGAACGTCGCACCTACACGTCCAGAATTTTAGTATCACAGGGTTCTGTTTGTCCATTTCTTTTGAAATTTGCTAGCCACGCGTGTATCAATGACAGTAGGTTTTACCGATAAAAGCTGAAAAAGGTGCCGCATGACGTACTCTTTATATGTATATATTGAAGTTTGAGAAATAATAAGAATAACATTTATTTGTTCATTGATCAAAGATTTTACCGATAAAAAGCTGAAAAAGGTGCCGCATGACGTACTCCTTATTATATGTATATCTTAAAGTTTGAGAAATAATAAGAATAACATTTATTTGTTCATTGATCAAAGATGCCCTTACAACATTAACATTATTACATACATCCATATACTCACGCCTTCTTCTCATGGGGGTAATATTATATTTTATTATGACGTGTAAAACTGATTCCGATATCCTACTTGCAGAATAAACAATTTCATTTCGTTTCTTAAACATAGCTGGCAAAATGTGGATGTAATACTCAACTCAAAGTATTTATTTCAACTAAACCATTTACAGGCACCTTTGAATTGTCAAGGTGTCGGTCAGTTAGAAATATGATGCTGCCCATGTTGCCCATTCCTAAGCATAGTACCTACCTACTACGCTTAGGAATGGGCAACTAGCTTATCTATGGAGAAGAACGGGTAAGAAACTCCATGGACACTCTTTTAAATTATATTGTGTAAAAAGATTAGTATAAATAATGTTGAATTTGTAACTAAATGTGAGGATGATGTAAACAGACGCGTCCATAGTATAGCAAAAAAAAAAACAATTTAAAAATAAAATAATTAAAATATGCCGGGGCAGCTAAGAGATGACCAATCCCAACTGACGGTGCGGGCGCCCATTCACGAACATGATGCATGAATCACCACCATTCAACTCAACCATTTTGAAGGAAGCTAAATGATCTAACATACGCGCCACCACCAGCGAGGCATATGAGTGAGCATGACATACATACTCTCAGCCAGACGCCACTCAACTCACGACATTCAAGTCAATGAAAGATATATTAACCAGTAATCAGTAACTCTATTATACATAGTACTCACATGGCCGAAAGATGTTCTGTATCGGCGTTTCCGCGGTCGGCTACGCGATACCTCGCAGCATAACACGATGCCCTCACTTCGTGTGAAGTAGTTTTTAGGATTGTTGTAGAATATATGTATTAGTTTATAGTTATTGTTTTTATACTTATATATGAATTGTGTTTTTATGGGCCTTAGTTGCCTGAGATAAAGGACATTATTACACATACACATATTCAGCCTATAATGTTCCCACTGCTGGGACACAGGCCTCCTCTCTGTGAGAGGGGATGGGCCGTAATCCACCACGCGGGCCCAGTACGCGTTGGTAAATGTCACATGTCTTCGAATTTCTTGGTTCTAGGACATGATAAGGATAGGATAAGGAAGATAAGGATGCATGAAGGATATTATTATTATTATGCAATTATATAATAGAAATGAAAAACATAATATACACCTTTGCCAATCCTAATCAATCTTTGCTAATCCTTCGGGGTAAACAGGCGTGACGTTATGTCAAGTTATTATACATGTATATGAATATACGTACAACATCTCATCACCCATTGACATACAATATGTACGAGTACTTATTGCATAGGTACTAGGTACATATAAAGAATGAATCTATCAACAATGTACGTTCATTGTGAAAGTTGAGTGTATTATTCAAAGCACTCAGAGAAGAGATTCTTACTATTGTATCCTATTTCCTAAGGGTAATTATTTCTGTCGGTCACTTGAGCGATTGGAAATGTGCAATCAATATTAGCGAAGCTGGGCTTGTTGCCTTTATTTATTTTCTTGTTGCTTCAGTTAAGAAACTGTCATAGGAGCTGTAGTTTTTTTTTTTAACATTTAGGTTACTTTGCTCAGGGGAATGATTGATTTTTACGTGAGTGGTTAGACATGTGCATACAAAAACACGCCTTTTTCCCATGGGACATAAACTACAGATCGCCACCTGCTACGATCCTTAAACGCTTCATTTGCTTCGTCTACATTCATACACGCTCGCGGGTTGCGATTAATACGCAACTGACCTTCCTGAAGAACATCACCTCAATAAGGTCACTATATCCTCCTAGGGCGCCCCCTTCCGATATTTAAATCAAATTGTCTTGTAAATCATAACCATAGAACGCATTATTTCTTTGATGGTAACACCTACACATTATGGGCAACATTAATTCCTGTGAAAAACGATTCAATAATGTGAGCAACCTAACTACCTTCAATAAATAAAAACTTTTTCACAAAACATACCAACACAACAAAATAGTTTTTTCTTCGAAAAAGTTCGCCAACTTCGGAGACCCTAATTTCGTTGACGTGAACCTCGTATAATAAATGATGAAAATTTTATCTTGTACGAAATTATTTATATTTTTTCTTTATGGCGGCCATTTTTCATTTGGCCTTTCATAGAAGATTCCCAAATCTGTCAAAGTTCAGTCGTTTATGTGCGAAGACGTGTGTCTAAATTAATGACGTCACGACTCACTGATATGATTCACTGTGACATCACGGAAGGCCGGATTTATGGGCCTGATATATCCTCGTTAAAGAAGAATGAGATAGGTTAAGCTGTTGTGAATTAGTTATTGTTTGTAAGGAATACGTAAGAAAATGGCTTTTTTGCCTGTTGGACTTTATGTATGGTTCCGTATCGTCCACTGCTGGACGTAGGCCTTCGCCATGCACCACCACTTCGTCCGGTTCCGTGCCTCACGCATTCAGCGGATTCCTGCGACTTTCACCAGGTCATCGGTCCACCTCATGGGAGCCCTTCTAACGCTACGTCTTCCGGTACGCGGTCGCCACTGTATTGACAGTGCTGTAATTTATTATTATTAACTTTAACAGTGGCCGAATACAAGTAAATCAATCATTATCGAAGTAACACCATCCGTTATATCCAAAAAAAACGCCATTTAAATGCCAAAATTGAAACAGATACTTACTAATATTGCTATATTTTACTCCCTTAATAGAAAAAAGAAACACGCGTTACTAAGAAGATATGCCTTTTATCTTTCTCAACTTAAGATACCGTTTTCGAAGTAAAGACATCTTGACATGTTGTAAGAATTAATTGCGTCACTAACTACATTAAGTACATCAAACGTCCAAGGATAAGCGCTTTTACCATCTTTTACTTGATAAAACTTCGTATCTTTTTCCTTTAAAAATCTCTCTATCCGTAGTTTGTTGAGAGATTTTTTTTCGTAAATGAAGTCAGCCACGTCAGTCAGGTTCATCGTCATCATTATAGCCGAAAGACGTCCACTGCTGGACGCCAGACAAATCAAATTTTCATGAAAAAGACATATTTGTGATCCTATAACACTACTTATAAATCGTATATGCCACGCATGAAAGATCTTACGAACGTCGCACCTACACGTCCAGAATTTTAGTATCACAGGGTTCGGTTTGTCCATTTCTTTTGAAATTTGCTAGCCACGCGTGTATCAATGACAGTAGGTTTTACCGATAAAAAGCTGAAAAAGGTGCCGCATGAAGTACTCTTTATATGTATATCTTGAAGTTTGAGAAATAATAAGAATAACATTTATTTGTTCATTGATCAAAGATTTTACCGATAAAAAGCTGAAAAAGGTGCCGCATGACGTACTCCTTATTATATGTACCTATATCTTAAAGTTTGAGAAATAATAAGAATAAAATTGATTTGTTCATTGATCAAAGATGCCATTACAACATTAACATTATTACATACATCCATAAACTCACGCCTTCTTCTCATGGGGGTAGGCAGACACTACAGAACGCCACCTGCTACGACCTACTACCTACTTTCTACATACTTTCATACATAACATTGTTATTTTATGTAAATAATCAGTTTATTTGGTCGGTGGAACCCAACCCAGGTTTGTATCTTGGGGACCTGATTATTCATCAAATAATCAAATATAACTTGCCTAATTTGATTGAAATAAAATGACATTTTGGCAGTTATTTGTACCAAATTCAGATTTTAAAGATTATATTCAGAACCTGAAAACGTAGGAGTAACGTCAACAAAACTGTAGGAGTCCGCTAGGGCCGATGCCTGCCGGGGTCGCGGAAAAGTCCGAAAGGGTTATCTAGGCCCCTGGCAACACAGGCAATGGAAGGAACACGGGTAGGTTTTAGTTAGTAAGAGACACGCCCTCCCGCTCCGCCCAGAGCGGGAGAAATTATTTGATAATTACCCACCCAAAAAAAAAGGCCTAGCGATCTACTAACCATGACCATAATGTAGTTGAATTGTAGAGGTCAGACTGTCTGGGGATAACTTACTGACTTTTACGAGAAACTCAGTGAGAATGGAAGCGACCACTGACAAGTATCTTAGAAGCGACAGATAAAATATTCTAGAGTTGAATTTATGAACTACACATTTTTCTCCAAAAGGCTATGATTTTCATCCCTCAATCAAATCCTACCAATAAATAAGGTCCAAACTAACAAGATATCAAAAGAACCGTTGTCAAATACGTCCAAGTACCAGCACCCTGGGGACCGACTCAAATCTATTCAGTAAATGTTTTTCTCTTCACTTTAAATGTTGACTTTCTCGAACTCAATTCACCATTTCTCAGTAACTGCCTCACAGGACCAATATTCGGACCTTTCCTCAAATGAAAAGATCTAATCTCACTTTTTTATCCAATTCTTTACGACCTGCCCGAATTGGCATTGCTTAAGAGGGTAATAGCTTGAACCTGCTTTGAGAAAATAAATACTCGTATTCTTCTACTTGGAAGTTAAAAGAGACCTAGTTAACAATGTATGAAGTTTAAGAGGTTCAATAAATTGAGTGGGACTAGAAAAACTATTAGTCAAGGACTTTATTTATGTGTATTTTTAATTGGATGTTAATCTTAACGTCTGACAGTTTAAGTGTTCTAATAAATATTTTGTAACTAAAGTAGGTACCTATTTTATATCATCGCGTAAAATAAATATTCTATTTCAATAGTGGTCCTTCTGATAAATGATTTTATTTCTGTAAATAGGTTTGTACAAACACTTTCTAACGTCAATCATATTTTAAAAACTAAATGAGGTCGGCGTTTTCTATCTGACTACTCTGAGAAGAAAGGCTGAAACAAAATTTTAGTCCATCCAGATATAATCTTGGTCAGATTATGTGTTGTCTGAAATGATCTTTTGATGAAAAAACCACGCAGATTGAGTGGACCTGTCCAGTCAGTGAACGCATTTGTCAATAATCGTGCAGCTCAATTCAGGACTTAAAGAGCTCAACGGTCAATACCAAAGAAAGGCCATTTGGGTAGGCCGCATAAATTACTCAAACTTACTTGGAAAAAAAAATCACACCGACCTACGTTCCGACCTCGCCGCCGAGGTCCCTCGCGAAAACCCCGACGTAATTGTCCCCCCCGACCCTTGCTCGACGAAGTGCCAGCCCGCGCCGCAGCTGAGCCTGTAGCTTTAAATTCCCCGATTAATAATAATAATATTAACCAGATCCAGCCTGTCCCATCTTGCTGTCCTCCCCCCAGCGACGCCCTAAGCCGAGGTCCGTACCCCACAGGGGGTGCCTTTAGCGTGCAGTCGCTTAGTAGGTACTATAAGAAATTCGCCCCTGGCTGGAGGCTTTGAGTTCGCTTAAGGCAGCCACAGGAAAGTCCGGTTAAGTAGTCACGACCTCTCAAGGTCAACTACGAGATGCCATACATAAAAAAATAAAAATCAAAAACAATGACCCATAACCACATAGTCTTCACATTCACAATAATTAAACCTTAGGTACAGCTAATGAATTTGAAAGTAGACATAAATAACAATACTAGACATTCATTTTGATAATAATATTATTCTTCCACTCTGCGATTGATCACCACCCTTGCTCAAGGCGGATTGGCGATTTCAGACTTATGATTTTAATTATAAGTTTATATTAATTTATAACTTCAGGTTTCCTTGCGATGTTTCCTTCACCAATGTCAAAGTAAACACTGCTTTCTAGTAAAGAAATAAAATATTAGAATTAAGCATAGCCCAATTGAATTCATAAAACAGAGGAAGTAATAAATTTTAATAGCCGCCTGCAGTTATCGAAAAGACATCATATTTGGCTCATTGCACAAAACTATCAGAGTCCGTTCGATTGGATAAACTTTTATTTTTCTGCAGTTTTCTATCGGTATTATTGTATCTGTGGAATGAGAGCTTTATTTCTGAAGCAATATTACTTAATAAATGGCGAAAATGTCTTGGAAAATACATGGAACTTTTTCTTTATTGACCACTGATCTGGAGCAATATCGCAAACCATACTGCACCTCCTATTCTGCCTTCTGTGTCCCAAAATATGCAGTCAAAATGACGCCTGCGCTGCCAGCGACGACGCCGTCAAAGTGGCGAAGTTTTAGGCCAACACGACTTGAAATAGAGTTATGCAAGCGACACGAAGAAGAGGATTGACCACTGTGCACGAACTGTTTAAAAGTAAATTACTCTTTGAAATATACTGAAGTCTTTCCGGAATATTGAACAGAGAAGTAAGCATGATAACTACGTAATACATCTACAACAAGTGAATTTTTCGTGTAGATGATTGTACAAAAGTGACGTTTGCATTTAGTTGATTACCCCTTTGCTAAAGAACCCCTCCGTTAGCAAAGGTGGTAAATATAACCCCCCCGGTTATATTTTATAACATGACGGATAGGTTCTAATTTTAGGGATCTGTATGTTTAAAGCTTATACAATAATTATTTCAAATAAATAAAATTATTTACATTTATTTATTAATTTATTTATTCATTTGCATAATGTACACTCAGTTACAGGCTAGGCTAAAACATATGAGTACATGACCCTGTTAGGACGCAGCAAGTATTACATTTAACTTATACCTTTGTTAAATATTTAGTAGTTAACATTACATTACATTACATACCTACTAGATAGTAATATCACAACATTAATTATTATTACTAATATATAATCGCTTATTCTCTTATTTATTTTTATTAATTAAAGTAATTTGAACTGTATAGTATCAATAATAAAATAAGTTTATACGTAGATACACACACACACACTTTACTAACCCGCCCGGAAGTTACCTTATTACTTTTTAAAAATGAGGCAGATGTACGTCATTACTGTTGTACAAATGTGCGGGTCGAAAAGGTGTATGAAAATCCATTGTTAACGTGCTTGCTGTGTTTTTAATTTAGGGAAATTCAGTAGCTAACCTAATTTAATATAGTATGATGCCAAAATACAAAAAGTTTTTATCACCAACCGCAAAATGATACTATACTGATGCTACATACTTTTACTGAACAATGATTTAAAAAGAATATATAAAAAAGAATGAACAAGTAAAAACCGCGTGCGCGCGGATAGCTTTATTTTGTTTTATTTATCTGAATGTTCAATTTGTGTTTACGATCTACTCGAATTGTCGTTTAGTAGTGATAGGAAGATATGGTGATGTCGCAAGAATTAAAAGAATTTGCCCAAGCATATTGAGAACCCATTGCCCGAGAAATTCAGAAATAAATATAACAAGACGTATGAATTGTTTTTAATTGGAAAAGCGAGAAAAATACGCTTTCTTTTACAGAATGTTTTATACTGTCTTATTTTAGTGAAAAAGCGCAAAATATAAGCTAAGTACCTCGTGGTCTTTGTATTATGTTAAAAAGTACTATTTATTTTCTTCGTGGGTAAAATAAATAGTACTTTTATACCATTGTAAGCACTATGTATAACTCGGATGAAAATGCGATTCCCATCTCGTGTGTATTCACATCCTCGTTAGTAATCGGTTACTTTCTCCCCTCGGTGAACAATGTACTATTACAAATCATTCAGTGACGCTTTCGTGTCGATTTTTGTAGCTTACTTCAAAATCAACGTAATCAGCAGTAGTAGTGGGTGCATTTTAAACCCTAACAAAAAAACACGCGTCGCTCTCAAGTACTTAATGAAGCTCCATGGTTCATCTGATCAAACAGCCCCGGATGTGATGATCGGGAGACGCATTAGGCCGTATTTCTTTTCACACCATACTTGATGGGGAGAACCTGTGAAGCGATTTTAATGATGTTGAAGTAAGAGGTTGTCAAAAAGTCATCGGTATTTCAAAGATACGTCTACTACTTTTTTTTTTTGGGTGGGAAATTATCAAATAACTTCTCCCGCTCTGGGCGGAGTGGGAGGGTGTGTCAGATTCTTACTGACTAAAACCCACCCGTATTCCTTCCGTTGCCTGTGTTGCCAGCGGCCTCGGTAACCCTTCCTGCGACCCCGGCAGGCATCGGCCCTAGTGGACCCCTACACTTGTGCTGACGACATCTCTTTGAGGCGCGCGTGGAATACCACGTGCCGTCGACCCGGGCCTGGTCCACACTGATGTCATAGTCATAGTACCCAGGCTTCGTCAAATAAAAGAAATAAGAAAGAAAGAGATACAAGTTCATTTGTCACAGAAACACGTGCACACAACAGGGGGGTAACCATCACCTCTTATAGCAGTATTATTTCAATATTACTTAGCGTGAGAAAGAGATGGAGCTATAAGTCTTGTATAGCTCCATCACTTTCCCACTGTGAAGTAATATTATAATAATGCTATAAGAGGTGATGGTTACCCCCCTGATCTAGAGTAGATAAACAGAACATTAAAACAAAATAGATCGACATATAATCACAAAACACAAACAGTCGGCATCTGCACGTCA
This sequence comes from Atethmia centrago, assembly GCA_905333075.3. NCBI lineage: Eukaryota > Metazoa > Arthropoda > Insecta > Lepidoptera > Noctuidae > Atethmia > Atethmia centrago. The sequence continues at coordinate 23,029,593 of HG995376.1, forward strand.
TGACTGTGACAAGAAGGCTTCCGCTCAGCATGATGCTGTGCTATGGGGGACCCACAGCACAGCGGTGATTTTCAGTGGTCACCCGAAACAGACGTACGGAATCCAAGTCAGGTTTAATGAGTTGTACATATGTAGAAAACAAAATAAAATAAAATAAATAGTACATAGAATATAATGCGATAGTCCAGAAAGTTTTATTTTTATTACAGCAGATTGGAACTTTAAATCCATTAACCAGGTGAAGAGCGCATAACCGGTCAAAGTGGCGGTGTAAATTTGTAGATATTAAAAAAGTCCTGAATTATAGTTTAGTCCCGAAAATAAGATTTGTAGTCTAATTTCATTTTAGGTACACTTTTCACAAAACAGGTCGAAAATTGGTTTCAAATAATAAAATTTCAAGAAACTAGTTGGGTAACCAAGAACCACGCAAATTAAAAACAATATCTCTTTTATTAAACAACTTATTTTTCGTATTATTAAAAAACAACTTCAAGATAAAAAGTAACAAATATGAATTCAGTATAACACTGTGGAGAAAAAAAATAGGCAGTCATGGGGACTGCCATCAGAAAACTTAAAACTTTTGAATAACATACGTATATATCTAAATATATGCGCGTATACATGTTGTAGAATTATTAATTCTACAATTTTTTTTTTTTGGTATTTATCCTCTTTGTAACTACCACATATTCAACGTTATTTGCAAATCCGGTCCTGCCATTATGTTTTTTCTTTTGAATGTTCGAATTTTTCTAAAATTATTTTTGCTTATCAGAAAATTTAGTCTGGGGTCTGATTCCTCATCATCGCTCCGGACTGGAAGGTCATATGGTTATGACCATACCAGTCTGGTTGGTTTGAACACCAACACCATTTTTTTTGTCTGATATTTCTTGTGCTCTCTCTCTGCCTGTGTTGTGAATTTAACTAGAGACTTCTGTCTTCGCTTGCTTTATCGAGCCTGGCGAGTTTTCTCTCCTGGAACCGGTTTGCAAATTTTCTCATTTCTTTTTCCATTTTCATTTTAACAACAGACTTGTGGCTCGATGACTTATTCGCTTATGTTTTGTTGTAGGAAAGTTCATCAAGCCTATTTAGCCAAAATAAGCCAAGCTTATTTTTTTTTTACCAACTAAATATCTTCATATATGGAGTGAGATTAACTGACACACACCTTTATCAAAAGGTGTGAGATCAGATCAAAACACGTAATTCCCGGAACTAACAACCGGAATCTTTGTAACCCGTGGAGGTCCAGTGATATCTACGCTACATCGTTTCGGAATTGTGGTCCAGATAATTTATTTTATTATTATCATTCTTCTTTGTAATTTGACTTAAATTTGTTTCTAATGCGCGTCAGTTTTAGTTAGTCTTTTCCTTATTAAGGCTCGTGCAGACTAGCGCAATATTGCAGGCGCGGCAGGCTGCAACATGCCTGTCGCGCCCGCGATATCGCCTCAGTCTGCATGAGCCTTTAAGTCTGTACCACGACCACGGCTTAGAGCTTAACGCCGTGGGTTTTAGGATTACATTTAATCCCAACTTTGAAGCGTATCTCCGAGGCCTGGTTGCAACCATTGCGGTAGGACGTATAAGCTTTCAGTTCTAAACTCGCGCGTTGTAAGTTGTAAATCATAGTCCGTGAAATCTAATTTTACCCAAATATTTGTTTTTAGCTTCAGGAATCCTTTTTTTATATAAAGTGATATTTTTAAATTTATATTTTTATATGGTTCAGTGTTTTATATTTTGTATGCACAAAATTATATGTATGTGGTGAGTGTTTTCTTTATCTGAATCACGCTACAATGTACACAGGCCGGTACGCGTCGCCAGTCTGGCGCAACACGTCACAAGCATGTCGCGGTTAGTATGTCGGTGACGCGAACCCATAAGTTTGGCCCCACCAAAAATCGCTCAACGCGGCTAAAGAAGTTGTCACTTCAAAAATATTGAACACCAAAATATACTCTAAGACTTAAGCTAAATTCAGTATCAATTTGTAGGGGGTGTCTTGAGAAATGTATTGTAACGTTTCGTTGTAATATTTCATCAAGTATGATTGCGCTCAATGTTATTGAGATCCAAGTGATACACTTTTCGCGGGAAATTCCGAAAGGGTTACCGAGGCCCCTGGCAACACTGGCAACGGAAGAAACACGGGTGGGTTTTAGTCAGTAAGAGTCTGGCACACCCTCCCGCTAAAAGTGATACACTTTTAGCTCTTGAAACTATTAACTCCATTAAATGCTCTAGTTTACCATACAATAACTATCAATCTTTATCATCTGTAAACAGTGTTCCAATGAGAGTTTACCCACCTGTTAGAGTGTGACGATACAATATAAAATGATGCACATAGACTAAAAATTATAATAATTAGCACTCACACACTTACTCACTTATAAATGTATAATATACAGGCGTTCTTATAGCAATTCTTCTAAGTACGAGTCAACTCTCGCCACTTTTACCTTATTTTCAACAACCACAAACACATAACATACATCAACTCACGAATTTTTCCCATAAGGGTAGGATAAAACTACAGAACATCACCTGCTACGTTTCTTACAAAATTCTTTCGCTTGGTTTGTGTTCATACATCAACCTCAAACACCGTTACGGTTATTCATAACACCATTTAATATGTACCTTTATCTACACCCATGCTAAAAAAGTTTCTGAAACAGTTATCTTATTGCCAACATTAAAACAACCAGTGTCATAGTAACCATAATATCATAAAAACGAGTGTTATAATGTTGTATTAAATTTAATTATGCAACTCCTTTTCAAAAAAAGAACATTGTCATGCACACGCGTTTGACTACCACAGCGACGTAATTTAAAAAAAAAAACTTATCGATAATTCCAATTCACGTCGTATCCGCCATTTTTGTTCGATATTTAGAATTGCAAAAATTTATTACTTTGTTGTTTACAAAAATGAGCGATACGAGCTTTGATAACACACCACCAGATATTTCTAATGCAGCAAAGGACATTTCTAACCAATTATTACCGGAAAGCAAAGCCATATAACCACCATAACCAAAGGTTTCAGAACCTTTTATAGAGGATTCATATCATGTGTGTAGATAAAGTCTTGTGTGCAATTGTACATAATTAGATATTAAAACACTCATGTGATGCTAAAATAAAAACACATTCGTGTTTTAATACCCTTATTATACAACAGTTGCATAAATAACTATTACAACCCCCAAAACATTTTTAATCATTGATCCTCTAAACAATAAGCTCATTACTTACACCTACCCGCAAGCCTCAAGTTTCATCTACAGCGTGTTTGATAAATGAGCCACAGGCTGCTCATTTTCACGCTAGTCTTGATTGATTAGTTCCGATATTGAAATTCGAAACGCCCTGTATCGCGATCAGAGAAACGATGAGCAAGCGCCAGGGTCTCTTCAGCTAATGAAATCAATTTCGAAGGCATCCGGGTAGCTAAAATCAATGGAAAGCCCGATATTGCCTGTAATGAGAATCCTGTGTTGCTTTCAAAATGATTTTTGATGAACAAGCAGTGTTTGGAGATACATAATAATAGTACATTAATATTACGACGCTCTACTTACTAGAGCAGTGGTGGCCCAGTAGAAACGGCCGCGACTTACGAGTTGTAGGTCATAGGTTCGAACACAGGCGGGCTTTGTGTAAATTATTTCATCACCACTGCTCTCAAAACGATGAAGGAAACCACCGTGAGGAAACCGGCATGTCCTAGAAATAAAAAATCAAAGACCTACGAAACCACACAAGGCCCACGTGGTGGATTACGGCCCACTACCTCTCGAAAAAAGGAGACCTGTGTCCCAGCAGTGGGAACATTATAGGCTGATTGTGCATTACCAGTGCAAAAATGAGGTTAAAAAAGGTCAAATGAGACCTTTTATGTTTTGTTTCTGAACTGAATATAAAGTGGTTCATGGGCAAGGAAGGGTTCTACCTCCGTTTGACCTTCACAAACTTTTGGTAGCCCTTGGTCTGAAAAACCGTCTATCTCATTATAGTATACGGGTTTTTTTTTTCAAATCTCGCGTCGTTGCGTATTCAGGATCAAAACAGCGTACGACGAATTGGTCTATACTGTTTTACATGCCTCATTCAATTAGCCTCATCATATAATTGGGGTCGGTGCAGCATATCTTCTTTGATACTAGTCTATAAATCGTCATCTCAATAGTTTCACCCCATTTCTAGCTATATCATCTTTCACACAGTACATCCATAGTTTCTTTGGTCTTCCCCTACTCTTTCTACTTCCACTTTCATACTCAAAACTTTCCTCACAATTTTTATTTAATTGCCCTAATTACCAAAAAAAAAAAACCCGAAAATGGCAATATAAATAACACCAACAAGATGCAAATTAAAACCAGAGCGCAACATAAAATAAGTTGTCGTCTACAAGTTCGCAAAACCCACTTTATCTCACAGCTCAACGAGACTTTAAAAGTCCGACGTCAACCACGCAAATGTCAACACAACAAATGTCATCACAAGTTCATAACTTTGCCTACGTATATACATACTTTATGAGGCACCCATTCATTAATTAGGTCATCCTAATTAATGATTGAGTGCCTCGTTGGACTTGTGGTTGGAAGCGTGACTGCTAAGCAAAGGATACTGGATTCAATCCCTAGGTCGGGCAAAGTATCGGCGGCAGAAATCTCTCGCGTCCGGCCCTGGTTCAGGCCATGGTACAGAGCGAGAGGGCATGGGCAGCCGTCACCTCCTTCTGCGAAGCAGTATTGCTTGCGAAGGAGGAGGCGGGACGGTTGAGGGAAAGGCAAGTTTCGCGCCCTCTCGCCCCTAGCCGCCGCAGGAGAAACCCTGGGCGTTGGGAATCTCGGGCGGATTTCCGGCCACCGTAGGCATGGGCTTGCGGACGGTGAGCAATGGGTAGCTCACCGTCCGGTAAGGACCAGGCCCGGGTCGACGGCGCGTCGTATTCCACACGCGCCTCAAAGAGATGTCGTCAGCACAATGTAGGGCCGATGCCTGCCGGGGTCGCGGGAAGGTACTAATGGGTCACCGAGGCCCCCGCAACACAGGCAACGGAAGGAATACGGGTGGGTTTTAGTCAGTAAGAGTCTGACACACCCTCCCGCTCCACCCAGAGCGGGAGAAGTTATTTGATGATTTCCCATCCAAAAAAAAAAAAGTTCGGGCAAAGTGTGTGTTTTTTTTACAGGTTTTCTCAAAGCAGGCAGGAGCCTGCCGAGGTCGTGGGAAAGTCCGAAAGGAATACCAAGGTCCCTGGCAACACAGACAACGGAAAGAAAACGGGTGGGTTTTAGACGGTAAGAGTCTGACACACCTTGCCGCTCCGCCCAGAGCGGGAGAAGTTATTTGATAATTTCCCACCCAAAAAAAAAGCCAGGAGTTTCGTTTTGTGCGTGGTTGATGAAAATAGCTCCGTTAAGGCTTTGTAGACTGGGGCGATGCAGAGAGGCAGCAATGCCTGTCGTGCCCGTGATATCACCCCAGTCTGCAGAAGCCTTTACATAGAACTTAAACATTATTGGCGAAATAATAAATGGTATGTTGTAAAGGGAACGTTATTAATAAGCAGATTAACGTCTATTTGCATGTGTATCATTTATAGTCATTTCAGACGACTGTCCAAGATAAACATTTGTGATTTCAGTTTACGGCATATTGGAGGTAAATCAATCTGCCTAGCCTTTTCCTAACTATGGTGGGGTCGGCATCCAGTCTAACCCGACCAGTATTTTACAATTCATTTTTGTGATAGGTTTTTCCAATATCGAATATGTTTTCAACGATAGTTGCGGTATAACAAAAAAACCAAATGCACCACTTCCCATAATGATATTGTCCTTTGAAAAACAATTACTTTCCCTGACCATACACCTCTGCTTACCCGGATAACACAAGCATGATAATATGTTACGTAACTTTATGACCCAATTAATGATTGCTTCAAGTTTAAGTAGAGACGCAGATGGGCAGTGACGTCACTGATTGATTCGAACCACGTCGACCCGACATTAATCATGTTCGGGCGATGCGTGTTACAATAGTATTGTTGATGGGGGCGTGGCGCCCTATTTGTAGGGTAAACCAAGCTATTACTTATGTTCTGGGAGTGGATTTTGAGTGGTAGGTATATGATACCTATTGTGTTTTTATGTTATTTTGATGGCTTTATTATTAAATAAAGGAATTGATTGAAATAATTATAACACTCGTGGTACCGCAGAATCATAGAGAATATATATATATTGAAAAAAAAACCACAGAGTATACACGTAACATTAAGGTTGAACAATTATGGAAAGGCGGGGGATTTAAATATTAGTTCAACACTCCTACCAAATTCAAGCCTTCCATGTACTAAATTAATTACAACAGTAACAACATAGTAAACACATCAACTTAAATTAAAGATTACATAACATATCAATAGATAACATTCCAATTTCATCTCTCAGATATTGAAATTTATCTCTAGGTAAAGCCTTAGTTAGAAAGTCAGCAAGTTGATTGCTTGTTGAAACATATTTTAGATCAATCACTTTGGTATAATACATTTCTTTGATGAAATGATATTTAGTGTCTATATGTTTGCACCTCTTGTGAAAGTTTATGTTTTTAATAACACTTATTGCACTTTGATTGTCTATATTTATTACTATGGTTTGTTGCTTTAATTCACCCAGGTCACATAACAATTGTTTAATCCAAATAGCTTCTTTGGTGGCAGCACAGGCTGCCATAAATTCAGCTTCTGTTGTAGAAAGAGCGACAGTGTGTTGCCTTTGACTGGACCATGTCACGGCAGCTCCATTTTTAATGAATATATATCCAGTTGTTGACCTTCTGGTTGTGATGTCATTGGCATAATCAGCATCACTGTAGCCAATTAGCTCTGAAGATTTCGATGCTGATAGGTAACATAGACCGAAATTGACAGTATCTTTGAGATACTTAAAAATTTTCTTGATAGCTGTCCAGTGAGATTCATTATAGCAGTTCAAAAATCTACTCACCAAGCTTACAGCGAACATTATGTCTGGTCGACTTACTATGGCAACATGCATCAGAGAACCCACTGCTTCTCGGTAAGGAAGATTCTTGTCGGGCTGGTGCTCACTTTTCTCTAGCTTCGAATGAGGATCAACTGGAACACTGTTGCTGTTGGCATTTTCCATATTAAATTTATTTAATAACTGTTTAATATATTTAGATTGATGTATAAAGATGTATTTGTCAGAAACATGAATGTCCATTCCAACAAAATTTCCAGGTGGGCGGATATTGTCATATCAAATATTGTTTTCAAATCATTTGTTACAGATTGCAGAACAGACTTTGATTTTGAAAATAGAAGCCCGTCGTCCACATATATACAGAGATAACACTTTGTTCCTTTGACATTTGCGACATAGACACATTGATCTGCTTTACTATTTATGAAGCCAAATTTCTGAAGTACAGAGTTGAATGTAGTATTCCAGCACCGTGGTGCTTGTTTGAGACCATACAGTGACTTTATTAATTTACATACTTTATTGGGTTCATGTATTAGACCTTCAGGGGGATACATATATATGTTTTCTTCCAGTTCCCCATACAGAAAAGCTGTCTTAATATCAAGTTGAAGAATTTCATAACCATTTTGAGCAGCTAGAGATAATAATAAACGTATTGAATCATACCTGACAGTGGGTGAAAATGTTTCTTTATAGTCTATACCTTTCGCTTGTGCATAACCCTTTGCACATAGTCTGGACTTGAAGCGTGGACCCGTTGGTTGGTCTTTGACTCTGAAAACCCATTTAGAGCCAATGATGTTTGTATTTTCAGGTTTGTTTACCAATATCCATGTACCATTTCTTCTATGGGCTTCAAGTTCCTCTTCAATAGACTTTTTCCATTTTTCAGCATTCTCACAACTAATAGCTTCTTTGTATGTTTCAGGGACTTGCTCAGGTACTAAGCATTCATCATAGCAAAGGTAAGTTTGTTCTTTATTTTTATTTCTAGGTCTCAATGTTATGTTGCTTCGGGAGGGAGTATCAATCTTACCATCTGGTAAGTATTCATCTGAATCTGAGTTATTTTTAACAGTATTGTATGAGCTATCTGAGCTATAGGATTCTTTTCTGTTTACTTCATTGGACTCATTTGACATTAAACTTTCTTCATTACTTTTGGGATGTATATCTAATGTTTTATTTTCTGTTTCAGACAATTCCAGAGCGGCATAGTTTCTCTTCACAGTGGATTCAAGAAATACAGCATCCCGGCTCTTTGTAACAGTTCTAGTATTTGGTATTATGAACCTGTATCCTTTTGTGTTCTCGCAATAGCCAATAAAGATCATCTTCTTTGCTTTTGGATCCCACTTTTTGCGTTTTTCTTTTGGCAGGTGGACCATAGCTTCACACCCGAACACTTTCATATGACTGACATTTGGTTTATGACCAGACCAAACCTCTTCAGGGGTTTTAAACGATAAGGATCTAGTTGGAGATCTGTTTATGATATATGCAGCAGTTTTTATAGCCTCAGCCCAGAAAAACTTCGCCAAGCCAGCATTCAGGATCATACACTTTGCTCTCTCGACTAGAGTCCTATTTAGCCTCTCTGCAGCTCCATTTTGTTCTGGAGTATAAGGTGTTGATGTTTGATGTCTTATTCCAGCACTTATTAGGAAGTCAGAGAATTGTTTGTTGACATATTCTAGGCCATTGTCAGTCCGGATACATTTGAGTTTACATTCAGTTTGATTTTCAGCTTCTGTTTTGAACTCTTTGAATTTTGACAACACCTCTGTTTTGTTGTTCAAAATGTACAGAGATACCTTTTTGGAATAATCGTCCAAAAATGTTAAGAAGTATTTAGCCCCTCCTAATGACTGTGTTTCCATGGGGCCACACAAGTCAGAATGCACCAGTTCCAATAGCTTTGAGGAATGTGATCCTTGACTCTTGAAAGGCAATCTTGTTTGCTTGCCCTCTTTACATGTTATACAAGTTACATTGTTCATTTCTTTATCAGATAATGTTAATCCTTCAGAACATTCTTTCAATTTCTTCAGGGTGTCAAAGTTCAGATGACCCATCCGTTGGTGCCATAAAAATATATCATCTTGTTTAACATCAGACATGCATGCATAATCAGTATTCATGTTAAGCCGGTACATGTTGTTAACTTTTGTTGCTGTTGCTACAATAACATTTTGTTGGTTCAGTATAACACAGCCTTTAGAATCAAATTTAACTTGACCACCATTTTCTGTAATTTGATGTACAGATACTAAATTCACTGCAAGTTCGGGTACATACAAGACATTTGTAAATAAAATTGTGTTCAAATGATTTTGTCCATTCAATGTATTCAAGGTCACATCACCAGAGCTACTTACTGAAAGTGTTTTGTTATTAGCAACTTTGATTTGCTCTATAGGTGGTGAGTGTTCATTTTGTAGAAGGTTTTGATGTCTTGTCATGTGCATGGTTGCCCCAGAATCAATGTACCATGCAGAGCTGTTGTTGTCAAACGGAGTGACAAATGCGGCAGCATATGAACTATTTGATTTAGCAACCTTTTCTTTCGGTTTTGACCTGCATTCTGGACTCCTGTGTCAATATTTATTACACTGAAAACATCTAGGACCTTTGTTGAACTTCTTTTTCACATTCTTGGTTTGAGAACCATGAGCAGATGTAAAAGCAGAGTTACTGTTTTCAGATTTTACTTCTTGGAGCAATTTAGATTTAACAGAGTCTGCGCTTATTTTCATCCCTGAGCTTTCTATAGCGAGGATCATTGGTTTATAATGTTCAGGTAACCCGGAGAGTAAAAGTGTTCCAAGCCACTCATCATCAACTTTGAATCCTATATTTCGGAGTTTGTGCGCTGTAGACATTATCTTGCTCACGTATTCATCTATATTTTGGCAACTAGAGAGTGTAGTTGTACAGAGATCACGTAGTAGGCCAACTCTGCGTGTAAGCCCTGAGTCGTCGAAAGCGCGGGACAGGTTTTCCCACACTTCTTTTGCTGTTTCTGCCTCTTGGATATGTACGAAGTTGATGCTGTCGACAAGTAAAATGATTTTGGATTTTGCTTTTGTGTCCTTTTTCTGGTCAATTGGTTCGTTGTTGGGATTTTCAATACATTCCCAAAGCTCTTCATGTTGGAGGTATGTTTTAACAGCAAACCGCCAGGTACTGTAGTTTTCTCGGCCTGTTAGTTTTTCTATAATTGCCAGATGATTGCTACTAGCCATGATGATTGGTATTCTTAACGACTTGACGATTTTTTCAAAACTGAACCACGCTGCTTTTAGGTTATTTCGGTACACTACCAATTCGCCAGCTCGAAACTGTTTTGCGTATGATTAACTTTGCAAACACTTTTCTTTACAACTTGGGCTTTACTGGGCCCATAACCTGATGGCTTTATTATTAAATAAAGGAATTGATTGAAATAATTATAACACTCGTGGTACCGCAGAATCATAGAGAATATATATATATTGAAAAAAAAACCACAGAGTATACACGTAACATTAAGGTTGAACAATTATGGAAAGGCGGGGGATTTAAATATTAGTTCAACATATTTGTTAGTGAATATAAACACCAGTTTTTTTGCAATTATGCGAGATATTACACTGATGCGTCAGTTCCAGAACTGATTACAAAATTGAAAATTAAACGTAACAAACGCATTGAATTAAAATGATTTTGGAAGTCACAGATGATGGCATAAAACCTGATGGTGTGTATTTGGTCCCGTGGAGTTTGGGATGGATGCTTGTGTGGGACGCCACCTGTGTAGACACACTGGCAACGTCCTACCTCCAACGGACTACTTCTAAAGCGGGTGCAGCGGCAGAAAATGCCGAAAATCTAAAATGATTATTTAAAGAGGCCTTGGCAGAGAGTACCTACAACTTTTTGCCCTTTGGCGTCGAGACCCTCGGTCCGTGGGGTCCCACTACGCATAAATTACTTGCGGAAATCGCGAAACGTCTAGTTGATGTAACTGGTGACCGAAAAGCGGCGGCTTTCTCGCGCAACGCATCAGCATTGCAATTCAGCGAGGAAATGCCGCCAGCATCCTCGGTACAATGCCCGAGGGCCTTTTTTAGGCTTAACTTAGTTTTAATTTAATTTCGTTAATATTAATGATCATCTTGTAATTTGGCAGTCAGTTAAGTATTTTCGTCCTTTGACATATGAATACAATATACATAACATACCAACCTAAATCTAAAAATTAACTATTTACACGGTAGAGATATACCTAATGAACAGACACATTTCGCCAGTTGTGTTTAAGTCCCTTAAAAAGAGACGCCAACATAAATATTATGGTCGAGCATCTCTTTTTTCAAGTTGTGTTCCAAAATGATTTTGCCATATTATTATATTTAACAGTAATATATATATATATACTGCCGCGGTACCTTCATATAAGCCCAAAAGCCCGGCCATGCCTTACTAAAATGCTCGATAGAGAATTTATTGTACCTAACCAGTAGTTGATGAGAAAATTGCGATGATACATACGTAGATACGTAGGTACCTACACACTCAGTCGAAAACTGAACTTTCTTTTTTTGAAATCGGTTAAAATTTTATTGGGCTTGCGTTATTTTGAAACCCTAGGCACGCCACTGTATATATATTATGTACAGTCGCCAGTCAAGTCAAATTACCACAAACTGTCAAATTTTCCCATTCGATTTTTAACTTAACCATTAACATTTTAAGGTTTAAAATCATTTGGAGAAATTTGACAGTAACCTGATGTGCTGTACAAGTATATGAATTTAAAAAAAAAATCAAAGAAAAAGGGGAACACCTCAATGGGCATCAAAAAATTCATCCGCATCTCTGTCAGCGGGAATAGTGCCCAAAAGGCTGTCAGCGTTGCCACGTTGCCATTGCCGTTTCGCCTGATCTCATAATGACTATAATATAATATTACAGTGGCGGTACCTTCATACAAGCCCAAAAGCCTTACTAAAATGCTCGATAGAGAATTTATTGTACCTAACCAGTAGTTTATGAGAAAATTGCGATGATACATACGTAGATACGTAGGTACCTACATACTCAGTCGAAAACTGAACTTTCTTTTTTTTAAATCGGTTAAAATTTTATTGGGCTTGCGTTATTTTGAAACCCTAGGCACGCCACTGTAATATTATATATGTTGACTAACGGCCCACTTGTGAGATATTAAACAGCAGCCGCCACGTTTTCTTTTAACGTCAAATCCCGATACACTCGTTAAATCTTCAGAATTCTCTGAAAAGCAAATACACTTAATTCGACTTAAGTGGCCTTATCTAACAATCTGTCTTGAAAGCCAATTTCTGCGTTATAAGCTGATTATAAAACGTGATAGGTATTTACTTTAAGTTTAAGAGTGATCTTAGGACCAAGACCAACCCAGCTTAGAATTACTGACATTAAAATTTGGGTCAAACCGGGTCATTTCTTTAGGTGATTTTGCTCAAACTGACCAAGAGGTCAACGAGGTTACAGGATTTTTAATACATTTTTCAAAACATAATCAGGAGTTTCGTTGCATAAAAATATTTTTCGTCGACACTGCGGCGACGTTGAAAATATCATCTTGTCATGCCATTCTCAATTACAAGTCTCTTTTAACAAAAGAGACTTGTAAATGAGAATGGCCCTTATGCGATGAAGAGCTATGTTTCCTTCTAAATTGAAAACATTTGCAAACAATATAATTCAGCTGAATAGATTGGTAGTTATTGTTACTGTTATTCTGGATTTTCCCACAGTTCATTCGATACTAATCTGAAGTAAACATTCATCATTCATTGGTCGACTCACCGTACTTTTTACATTATTTGGCAATGTTAAGGCCTTTTTAATAGCCCACCAGACACGACGCCCGTCTGGTCGGAGGATCCTCCCTTTTCTATGGACGATGTGTGAACTTTACACCCTGTTCTTCATGTCTCTATAAGGTTAAGCGACGCTTGCCGGGGTTGGTCCGTGGATGGGTGGCCATTTTTACTTACTGAGACTCCCCCGTGCCTCGGAAAGCACGTTAAGCCGTTGGTACCGGCTGTCATTCGTGTCATTGGTAAATTCGTTAACCATTTATGTACACACATATAAAAACAGAAAAGAAGAACAGAACAGAAAAATACGTACAAAAGTGATGCTTATTTCTAAAGAAATCTCTTCCAGCATACCTGCGATAGGAAAGTAGATAAAGAGATGTAGACAACGTGTGTAAGAGTAGAAGAGAAAATAGAATATCATAAAATCGAAACAATCATTGACAGTTGTTAGGGGTTGCCAGAAGCCCGAAAGACGGACAACCAGTCTTACTAAGAGGTATCGTATTACCCAGTTACTGGTTTGTGGAGAACAGATAGGCAATCGTTCCATGTAAGATACTGGTATTCTGCTGCAGCCGGTTAGACTCGAAGCCGACCTCAACATAAATGGGAAAAGGCTCAGTAGATGTGTGATGTTAAGGCCTTTTAAACCTACTCCTCAGCTAGAGGTTATTATAGTACCAAAATATTTCTTTACAGCAATCTATGGGAAAGGTCCCATGTGTCGAATACCCCGTAGGTATAAGGTAACGTATGTATACCTTGAACCCTCCAAAGGTTCGGGTTTCGATCAAGTTGCACGAAAAACATTTTTCAAATTAATTGGACTCACTTAGGCCGAGCTTGTTTACCAATGTTCGTCGAAGTTCTGACGGGTTGACGTGTGGATGTTGTCGTAAGATTTAGCGGTCGATATTTTAGGGTTGGGCCTAGATTTTGGAAAGTAGAATGAGATTGCGGATAAGGGTCGGGTAAACGCCGATGGCCTTGGCCATACAAATGCGCGTCGCGCTCACACCGCGCCGCCGTTCGCTTTCAAAGGGAATATTTAATTTTAGTAACGAAAATATGAATATTTAAAAAACACATTTATATAATTATAGATAATAAAATAGTCTGTACATACAAAAAAAAACATGAAAATACCTGTAAGTAGTTTGATAGTAATATGGTTTTTAATGCTTTGGGTAGACCAAAAATACCTCCTCCTGCTTTCTTAATTTATTTCAATACTTAAATATTCACACATATAATTGATGTGTACGCGTTGTAGTTTAACATAAATTTTTTGCATAAGTTGCATTATTTGAAGGCGTAATAACAGATTTAAAAGTCAGTAAAATCATATATCTGCGCCTTAAACCATTCAATTGGAGACAATTTTAAGATAGAGGTTTTGCCCGTAGCTTCACACGCGTGGTTGTCTCAATATATCGCCCGGGAACGCACTACCGGTATTAAATTCTTATGTGTTAATCCATGTTATAAACTATCTGTATGCCAATTATCTTATCTACCGATCGCCATCATGGCCCTGATTTACCGAAAAAAAAATGTTATCTAAACCAAGTTACGAATAGCTAGAAAAACTTATATCGTACTTTTATTTTAACACTAGCCTTTGGCAGCAGCTTCACCCGCGTGTAGCTCGTAATTTATCCCACGGGAACCTACTACTGGGATAAAAAGTATCTTAAGTGTTAAACCAGGTTATAAAATATCTGTATGCCAAATTTCATACAAATCCATTCAGCCGTTTTTGCGTGATTGAGTAACAAAGATACAAAGTTTCACATTTTTAATATTGCTAGCTGCATCCCGTGTAAGTCTCTATATCGTGGGTTTATTGGGATAAAAAGCATAGCCCAATAATTTAGTAATTGCAATATTAACACAGTAATGCATGTCAAAATTATTTAGTTGTAATTGTTTCTGACAATTTTCAAGACGCTGTTTGGATTCGGCCCAAAAAATACTTAATCCTCTAGGTGAATAATACAATTTTCTTTAAATGGAAAAAAAACTGATTAAGCTTAAAGCTTTGACATCGAGAACGCCAAAACCAATGACATATCTCGCGATATCGCGACATCTGCCATCACTAGTCTTCGTATTTAATATATAATATTATATCGCCAGATTTTGGGTCACAATAATATTTTACTTGTGTGTAGAATTATTTCATTTCAGTGCCAGCACAGATAGAAAGGGACTCAGGTGTTTTTCTTTTGCAAAGCTAATGTAGATGTCTGTGTTGGTTCCTACACTTTTTTTGGGGCCAATGTAAAACTCTTATATTTTTGGCAAAGATTTTATTTATTATTATTACTAGCTGTGCCCCGCAGTTTCAACCGCATAAATCTCGATTCCGTGGGAATATCGGGATAAAAGTATGAGATCTCTCGCGTCCGGCCCTGGTTCAGGCCATGGTACGGAGTGAGAGGGCATGGGCAGCCGTCACCTCCTTCTGCGAAGCAGTAATGCTCGCGAAGGAGGCGGCGGGACGGTTGAGGGAAAGGCAAGTTTCGCGCCCTCTCGCCCCTAGCCGCCGCAGGAGACGCCCAGGGCGTCGGGAGTCCCGGGCGGATTTCCAGCCACCGTAGGCGCGGGCTTGCGGACGGTGAGTAACGGGTAGCTCACCGTTCGGTAAGGACCAAGCCCGGGTCGACGGCGCGTTGTATTCGACGCGCGCCTCAAAGAGATGTTGTCAGCAAATAGGTAAGGGTCCACTAGGGCCGATGCCTGCCGGGGTCGCGGGAAAGTACTTATGGGTCACCGAGGCCCCCGCAACACAGGCAACAGGAAGGAATATGGGTGGATTTTAGTCAGTAGGAGTCTGACACACCCTCCCGCTCCGCCCAGAGCGGGAAAAGTTATTTGATGATTTCCTACCCTCAAAAAAAAAAAGCACAGATAGAAAGGGACTCAGGTGTATTTTTTTTTTTTGCAAATCTAATGTAGATGTCTTTGTTGGTACTGAAGTGTGGGGGACGTGCTACACTAAATAAATAATATTCTTTTTTTTAACTGTTTAAATATTTATATTTTATAATACAATACACATTCGTTTGTGAGTTTATACAAGACTGTCACTATGACGATCCATCGTTTTAAATCTATATTCCGATTTTAAATAAGTATTTATATTAAGTTGCCAGTGAATAGAACCTCTACAGTACCTATACTTTTTGGGGTCAATATAAAACTCTTATAATATTTTTGGCACAGGTTTTATTTATTATTATTAATAGCTGCGCCCCGCGGTTTCACACGCATAAATCTGGATTCCGTGGGAATATCGGGATAAAATATATCCTATGTCCTAATTTAGGTCATGCTCTACCCATGTGCCAAATTTCGTCCAAATCCGTTCGATCGTTTTAGCGTAAGCGTAACAAACAAACATACAAATAAACAAACAAACTCACTTTTGCATTTATAATATTAGTTAGGATGATATTATTACGGAATTTTAAATATCCTATCTTACTATCCTATAGTAAAAAAAAAAAACCGTCAATCCAAATAATCTGCTTGTCACAAAATTGGTTTATTTATTTATTTGTTAACATAGGTAAGGAAATACAGATCTTATGATTGATGAACAGAGCGCCAGGAGGCGTACAAATATGGTGTGCAAATATAACTGATGATTACAAATTAATATTAACTAAAAATATTTTTAAACCATGCATAATTCTGATATTAAATTAGAAAATAAATTGAACAGTTAAATATTATTTAAAACTCAATTATGACGTAACCTTCGCATATATTCTGAAGTTTCACAATAGCCAACATTCTAATTAAATATTTGAGGTATTGGGTAGCAATATAGCTATGTTATCAATTTTATATTATATATTGAAACAAAATAACTACAGAATTAGTTTTGTATGCAAGCCCAACGGCTTTGTACAGTACGCCAGTACATGGCGAAAATAACAAAAAAGCCAATATGACTGGAAAAAACGCCTGATACAGAGATAATCTACAGTCTGTGTAAGTCGGCTTACCCGGCCATTGGAACACGCAAAAGTGACATTTATGTGTCAGTGAACGTCCCACGCCATGTTCGTAATAAACTGCCGCCGGCCGCTCTGAAAATATTCAGAAATAATATTAGAACGCGGTTCACGAACTATTTCGGGCTTTGTTTTTACTTTATTTGGTTGGAGCGAAGTTATGGGAAGTAACATTTTGGGTAGATATTCGGTAGTAATGTGCATACTTATTATTATGATATTTTTTATTAGTGAAATATTTTTTTATTGTTTTGTGTTTGATACTATTTCTCTATCTATTTAGTGTGGCAATAGCGGTCATCATTGCCCGTTCCCTAATATCTCTCCGTAGGTTTTTCGTCATTAACCTGTTAAGCCCCGCGCGACACCGATTCGGAGTCAAACAATAGAAAATCAATTGTGTCTCATAAGCTGTCCTTGACCAATTAAACAATGTATGGTTTTAGTTTTTGGAACATCTGATTACGATAGGTATTGATTGAGGACGTTAATGTACATTATTGCCGTTTTTTAAATAAAAAAATGCTACGCAAAAGCGATTGAGGTATAGTAGCAGATTCTTTTTAAGTTTATGGTTTTCTGAATAATGTCATGAAAATAGTGGTTAGTAAAATAAATCCCTCGTTAAGTCTCGTACAGACTAGCGCGATATCGCGTGCGCGACATGCAGTGATATGCCTGTCGCGCCCGCGATATCGCCCCAGTCTGCATGAGCGTTTAAAGGTGACAGGTGTGTTCTATCAAAAACTAATCTAAAAACTTACACTAACAATAACCGTACCTAAACGACTTCATCAAATCAACAATTTATTTATTTCAAATTAACTTACTTAATATTAAATGAAGCGAGGTAAAATAATTTTATTGGCTCCTAAAATTACCAAACTCACGACAGTCAAATGAAATGTTAAAGTTTTCTGATTGATTTATTTGATTTGATTATTCTATTAAAATCAAAACGATAGAATTCATTTACATTTCGACGAACTTTCATTTCGTTTGAATTCTCAATTAATTTCTTTGATAAGTTACAAATAATGTTTGTATTTTCGTAAATTGTAACTGAAATAAACAAATTGGAGGGTTGATTTTGCGCTTTGTTTTAGGTATATAGAACATTAATTTTAGCCTAGTTAGCTAGCTGTTAATGTGTACAGGAACACGAAGTGGTAATTAGGCGATGTTAATCAGGGTATATATTTGGGTTTTTGTCGGAGTATTCATGTTTATATTTGAATTAATAATATTGTTTACAAACTGAGCAATGGTTTATAATATATTGGGCACGATATTTAAATAGGAGAATGATTTTACCAGCTGAAATATTTTGTTAGAGAACAAACATTTTTACACAATAAATTTATTTTTTTGTGGGATTACTATTGTTCGAGCTTCTATTCATTCACAACACGCCAAGTAACAAACACTCAAACATTATTAAAACACGATGAACATAAAAAAAAACCGAAAATCTACCAGAATTTTAAAACCATAATACAAAATATTATCACATCTCAACAAAAGACTCCAATATTGTTTTTAATACCGCGACAGTGGCTCCCCTCCGCTACAAAGTCAATCGTCAAAGTGGTAGAAACGGGGTCAGCAGACGGCCACGGAAATAGAGCACTCGTGGCGATGACGACTTGCTATTAACTGTGATGATGATGTCTGTCAGAGACTACGGGCAATGAACGTGTTTTTTTGTTTTGGGAAGTGGATTTTTGTTTAGCCAGTTTGCAGGTATTTTTTCTCTGGAGGTAAATGATTGATAGCCAATATTATAGGTAAATGTCTGTAGATTGATTATAGAATCTACGCAATTTGTACGTCAATACTTGGCTGGGTAGCCAAGTTACATAATTATTGTTGCTTATAAGGTAAAACTCACTAAGTGATATTTTTGGTAAAAAAACAAAACCATCAGTTATGGATTTTTTTCATGCTGAAAAATGTTTTTACATGTCATTATAAATCTAATTATTTAATTACACTTAGTGACTTTTACCTTTAAACCAACAATATTGTCTTTTTCGCGCCACATAAATACGACATGCCGTCCTACTTCCACGTGGCATCTAATATACGCTATATTTGACATTGTGCCGTTTTTGAAGATCGAATGTCGGATTTGTAACCTCTTTTTACATAAAATATATTTGATTATAGCGACAAGACCGCAGTTTGTACAGCGTTCTTTATTTAAATTCACTTGCATAATTCTTGCAATTCTTTTTTGTAAATAGAACCATTAAGAACCCATATAGTAAATAGGTACCTATATGAAGTGAGTGTTTCATTGCAGGTTGTTTTCTACTAAATAAATCGTTAATTTCATAGCAATGTATTCCATTTCCAGTTACCAGCGTCTTTGTTCTATTGTAAACACAACGACGGTCGTATTTCATGCAAGAAAAAACACAGAATGTATTTTTAAACTAGCCAAATCCTGTTCAGGGTCATAATTTTCAGACAAAACGTAACACTATTATGCAACCGCATAATACTGAATAAACGTCATAGTATTATTGCAGGAACATTTTAATGAATGAGAAAGCAAACCCTTAAGTTCTATTTATATTTATAGTAGAATAAACTGAGAATGGTTAAGACTTCTGTACACAGAGTTTTGAAGTTTTATTTAGCTATGTTGCAACTTGAATATTTTAGTTGAAAGTTAGTTGTGCAAAGAAGTTATCTTTTTACAGCCAGATTATTAATGTTACGACAAATTAATCCTCACAGCCCCAAAAATATTATTACGTCTGTAGCTACGCCATGGTACGGTTGCTACGCAGTCGTAGCACACAGCTACGCGCCGTAGCAGTGAGTGCTACGCAGCAAAACACTGCTACAAAAATCTATATCTATACATAATTATATTAAAATAGTAACGAAGTAAAAACTTTACATTAAATATTTTTGAAAAAAAGTAATTGCTACGAGGTTTGGGAACGAGTGTGATGCCAGGAGTCAGTGGTGACGCAGTGGTAACGGCCCCAATGAGTCAGTGCCTCGACTTACGAGTTCGAACGTGAATCGTGAGTTCGGACCTAGACACGCGCTTTACTTTTTGTAAATTATTTCATCACCACTGCTCTCAAAACGGTGAAGGAAAACATCGTGAGGAAACCGGCATGTCCTAGAACCGAAATTTCGAAGACACGTGACATCTACCAACACGCACTGGGCCCGCGCGGTGGATTGCGGCCTACTCCCTCGAAGAGAGGAGGCCGGTGTCCCAGCAGTGGAAACATTATAGGTTGATTATGCTTATGCTGATGCCAAAAATGTAAATTTTAAAATTTTTGTCCGTATGTCTGAATGTATGTTACAGATTGGCGTAAAACCGGCTGAACAGATTTGGATGAAATTTGACGTACAGATAGTATATAACTTGGATTAACACATAGGGTACTTTTAATCCTGTTAGTAAGTTCCCGTGGGATATTTTCCGACATCGACGCGGGCGACACCGCGGGCCAAAGCTAGCATACTTTAAAGTGAAAGTCAATTCATTTAATTTACGTTCTCGAAGTGAAATATAACCTTAGTTGATTAAACCTCTATATTAAACGTTTATCATACATCTGAATTTCCAGACAGAAACGATATTAATATTGACTTCCCACCATCTTCCCACGCACGATTACTAGTACCTATTTGATTAAGCTCTAATTGAATACTTCGAGTACTAACTTTTCAATAAAGCTAAGCGTCTATTGGAGCGAAAACTGATGAGTGTATTTGTAGAATATTATTGCCATTCTAGTTTAAATATCAGTGAAGCGAGTCGAAATCCTGTGGCTAAATATTGATTATACACAATATAATTAATACAATGGCGGTGCTTGGGGGAGGCCTATGTCCAACAGTGGACGTCTTTCGGCTGAAATGATGATGATGATGAATTAATACAAATAATTTGAATACTTTTACTGCGAATTGTAGTGAATTTGAAATTCCTATCAAAAATACTTTCATGTTGATTACATGAAAGTATTTTTTGATAGGAATTTCTACAATTCTTCATCAAAGCTTACTGAAATTAAATTGTAGTGACCAAAAAATACTTTCATGTTGATTTTACTGTGTGAAGTGCAGCAGTTACTGATACTTACAAGGCCTTCCGATGAGAGAATGTGTTCCTGACAGCTGTCATTTAGATAAAATCCTTTCACGGTTTTACATGTGACAGCAAAAGATTGCTGTAAGATAAGCAACGACAGTAAAGTTCACTGTGATGCAAAATCAGAGGTAAACTTACTGTGAAAGGTCTGCACACGCTGAGTACAAAGAATACAATGTGTTACGAAATGAAACTTCATTAGTTCCTAATCGTGTCCAACTGACAGAGGTCACAAACCGGCCTGCGGCAGAGATCTCTCGCGTCTGGCCCTGCTTCAGGCCATGGTACGGAGCGAGAGGGCATGGGCAGCCGTCACCTCCTTCTGCGAAGCAGTAATGCTCGCCAAGGAGGAGGCGGGACGGTTGAGAGAAAGGCAAGTTTCGCACCCTCTTGCCGCTAGCCACCGCAGGAGACGCCCTGGGCGTCGGGAATCCCAAGCGCGGATCCCCACCGTAGGCGCGGGCTTGCGGACGGTGAGCAATGGGTAGCTCACCGTCCGGTAAGGACCAGGCCCGGGACGACGGCGCGTTGTATTCCACGCGCGCCTCAAAGAGATATCGTCAGCACATTTGTAGGGGTCCACTAGGGCCGATGCCTGCCGGGGTCGAGGGAAGGTACTAAAGGGTCACCGAGGCAAAAAAAAAAAGAGGTCAGGAACGCATTCTCTCAATGGCCACAATTTACTTAACGGAGAATGTACGTCATGATCTCACAAGAAACTAGACTAAAACAAATAACGTTTTCAAAATCAAAACAACTGAATACAGTTTACCACTTGAAGCAGAACAAATTCCATCATAGTAGATAACAGCCGCGTTTATAATCGAAACAATTTGAATAATTACATGAATTTCCATATCTGTAGCCTTCGTAAAATTTATAGAAGGTAGGTAGACTGGTGTGGTTTAAAGATGAGCGAGAAATGAACGGAGCTAAAGGGCCGTACAAATAATGTTCAGATAATGCCTGATTGTCACAATGACAACAGTTTTATCTTTTCAATCAATTTCTATAATTAAATGTTTTAAATTAAATGTTTATATAAATATGTAATTAAATGTTTTTTAAAGACTGGACTTTTCGCTGCATTGTGATATCTTTTTTTAGTGCGTCAGATTTGTACAAGATAAAAAAATCCTTCAATGTTTAGAAACGACGCAGCGACGTGATGTATACCAGCGTGGTTGAAACATGACCGAGAAATAAACAGAGCTAAGAAGCCGCACAAACAATTTGAGAGTAATAAGTTTAATGAAGCTACATTGGTGGAGTATCAATTTTCAATTAATAAACTTGTTGTTGAACTCTCTATTTATATTTGGTTGATTGTGGAATATAATGTGTAACTTTTCTTTTATTTATTTATTTAACCATTTATGTATACACAGACAAGATGAAAAGAACAAAAACATACGTAAAAAGGTAATTTAATGTAGTGTAATAGTAAAAAGGTAATGTAATAAACTTGTTGTTAAGCTGTCTATTTATATCCGGTTGATTGTGGAATATAATGTGTAACTTTTCTTTTTTATTTAATTAATCATTTATGTATACACAGAACACAAGAAGAAAAGAACAGAAACATACGTAAAAAGGTAATTTAATGTAGTGTAATAGTAAAAAGTAAAAAGGTAATGTAATGTAGTGTAATAAACTTGTTATTAAACTGTCTATTTATATCTGGTTGATTGTGGAATATAATCTGTAACTTTTCTTTTTTATTTATTTAACCATTTATGTACACAGAAGACAAGAAGAAAAATACGTAAAAAGGTAATGTAATGTAAGGTAATGTAGTGTAATAAAAAGGTTCTTCTTTGTGTTTTAAAAGAATTTAAATGATTTATGTCTACCTATTTGCCTGTGTTAATTGGAAACCATTTAATTTCAGTAGCAGAATCATCCAGCCAGTAACAACGTGGAATCTCGATTTGTGCCCGGTTGTTGGCAATAGGCTCGCCCCCTATTACATGGGACTTACCTAAACATAACTGAATAAATGTCGGTGTACTACTGGTACACCTCTGCCCAAACCCTTTGGTGATTTTGGGTGCGATTTTATGTTATCTTACGTTATTACATTTTCGTATCGCTGTTAATTTAAAGATTCAAATAAAATTTATTTCATAAATTATTCAACATAATACAGCGATACAGTAAGTTTACAATTAAATATCCTGTAACTTAATTAGTAAAAGAATAAACTCGTGTAGTTAGTCTTTCGAGCACATTCCCTGTGAGAGCGAACGTTATAGAATTTATATACATTGGATTTATTTGGCAACCGCTGTTAAAAATGTTTTAATTCATTATTTTGCTACATCATCATAATCAGCCTATAGCGTTCCCACTGCTGGGATACTGCTCCTCTTTGTGAGAGGGAATAGCCCTTAATCCACCACGCGGGCCCAGTGCGGGTTGGTAGATGTCACATGTCTTCGAATTTTGCTTCAAATATGAGCTTATTTATAGGTATAACAATTCGGTATTGCAATTATTGTGCTCGAAATTCCACAATGAAAGTGATGCCAGACGTTACATACGTAGGTACCCAATCTACATAATGATGACTATAATTTGTATTCTATTTTTATTTGTTGGCTAAGCTAAACCAAATATACTTTTAAAACTACTAAAAAGATATGAGAATTTTCAAATTGAAAGTGTTAGTATGCCACCGCAACTTGCCTGTGTATCCATTTTTCCAATTTACTCTACAAAACCAATTAAGCAATAATAAAAAATACTTCCCAAGTATATACATACAACTTAATCAAGATAAAGAAATCTAACTGTAGTTAGTCCAAGTGTTTCTTTCAACTATTCGAAAAAGGAGCTAAGCGAGTAAATGTCTCAGTAGAACTCGCGATAAAACTTTGTCTCTACATCTCCACATATCGCGATTCGCGACAACGGCCTTATGTCGCGAACTTGTGAGTTATGGCCGGTTGGCTACGGAGTGTAATTTGAAATGAGTAATAGAACGACGACCGTTATTTTTACAGGCAAGTTGTATTTTTTTATTGTAAATATTGCTATAATTGCTGCTATTTGGTTTTAATATTAGATGGATGGAAAGTAAATATTTTTAAATGATTCGTGGCTAAACAGCTGCTGTTCGGAATCTCTAAATCCAAATTGATGACTACTAAACTGTACATAAAACTGTTGCTGTTTTTAAAAGAAGAGTGAAAGAATCTTTCCACTTTGCCATAGTTGCAAATTATGTATTTATTATTTTATATTATTAATTATATATAAGTATTTTAGTGATATTTATTTTAGAAGTATGTATTTATGTAAATATCTCCTCTTATTGTATATTTTAATTAGGAAATAGTATTTTTTCTCTCTTCTACTCTTACACACGGTGTCTACATCTCTTTGTCTACTGTCCTATCGCAGATATGCTGGAAGAGATTTCTTTAGAAATAAGCATCACCTTTGTACGTATTTTTCTGTTCCTTTCTTCTTGTCTGTTTATATGTGTGCACATAAACTGTTAAATAAAATAAATAAATAAATGTAAACTTTTTATGTCTTAGTACAACTCGCGATAAAACTATGTCTCTAGGTCTTCATATGTCGCGATTCACGCCAATGGTCTTATGTTGCGAACTTGTGAGATGGCCAGCCGGCTACGGAGTTTGAGATGAGTAATAGAATGACGTCAGTTATCGTTACAGAAACGTTTATGTTGTTCTGAATTGTTGCAAAGTTTGATCTTGCATTACACTGGGAGAGTAGTTATTTATTTATGTACAGAATAACTAACAGGCTCTATAACAGAAGGATACCGATTGGATTAGTAACACAGAGCCAATAACAGTTTCTCATTATTATAGCTTCAGTCCGAAAAAATGTATATAATCAGTGACTACTTAAAATATGGCCAAATGTACTTGTACAGCTTCAAAATTATCTTTGTATCGTTCACTTTGTTATTATTCTGACACTGAATAAATATTTCTCAAGGATCTCATCAAACGGATTTTAACTTTAAGGCCTTTTTTATTGGGTGGGAAATCATCAAATAACTTCTTCCGCTCTGGGCGGAGCGGGGGGGTGTGTCAGACTTTTACTGACTAAAACCCACCCGTATTCCATCCGTGTTGCCTGTGTTGCCAGTGGCCTCGGTAACCCTTTAGTACCTTCCCGCGACAACTTTAAGGCCTGTCTTCCCGCTTTAATTACCTTTTTTCGTTCGTGAAATCCCGTGAAACCTTAACCAATTCCCAGTATAATACACCATGACCAACGTTTGCTAAGTATTTGTCCGGGATCTTGGATGGAAAGCACTGGTGGGACCTTCGCTACTAGGCCATGCATTTGGGATGTCCCAAGGGAAAAAGCCACCTCCCCTCTTCAACTTTCCTGCGATGTAGGTATTTGGAACTAATCAAGTACCTTGACTTATTTATAGGAATGGCCAACAGGAAATACGTTCCCATAAAGTTACGTATAGTCTGTTCCATAAGTATCGGATGACAATTTAAACAAATGGATCAGGAAAAAGACAAACACTTTTTTCTTCAGATATGGTAGGAACAAAGTTGGATAGTTGAGTTATGTTCAGGACACATCAGCCGCTAAAGTAATGCCACTTACAAATTGAGTGCTTGCATTTGATTTTATTTGAATACCAAAACCTGTAATTCCAATTTAAACCACCTTAAAGACTGATGTTTTTCATTTGACAGATTAACTTTAATTTTTGTCGATGATAGTTAATTTATTTATTTAAGGACTTTGGAAGACTTACAGCTAAATACAATGGTGATAAATAACAGTATGATAATCTGACAACCAATTACAGGTCTTCACGTCTAGAGCTTGCCTGGTATAATAGTACTGTGGAACGAATATACACACAGCCAAATATTGCCAATAAAAAAAGAAAACAAAATAAAAATATAAAGAATAAACATTTGCAGATCAAGAATCACCTAATACATGTAAAATCGAATATAATTGCGACAGGTTATTTCCCTTAAGAACCAAGATGTTAAAAATGCAATTTAATAAAATAAAAATTAAGAGAACACAAAGTCTTTAAGCTTTAAAGAAATCCATTGCTAAACACCTAATAAAGGGTAATAGTGAAATTAATAATTGTTGGAAAAAGTGGTGAAATATAAAATTTAAAACTTCTAAATACAGATGAATGTAATACTCGTACTTCCCTTTAGTAAGTGATTGCGTAAGAATTTAACCTGCACCCCAATTGCGTAACAGAGTTTGAAGTTTCAAATCACAATCCGAGAGTTTTGAAGCATATTGCTAATCCATTGCTTCATAGGTTTAAAAAATTCGTCTGCTCGTAAATAACGCAATGGACGTGGATTTTAAATTAAAATTGCTTCATAGGTTTAAAATTACAATTGATCGCAATTAGTTTCAAAATTAAACCAATTGCGATCAATTGTAATTTTATGTATGTTACACAATTGCCCCTGTAAACAGGGTTTGTTTATATTTTTAACAGATACTTTTAGAACAGACCATAACTCAATTTATTCTTGGGAAGGGCACTGACCTTGTGTCCCTTAAAACCCCCTTAAATCAACAACCGTTAATCTAAAATAAGGAAAATTTCGAAAACAAATCACACATGAAACGCCGTAATATTTATATACGCAGCATTCCAAAGGTAATCTAATATAGAAGGGCAGTGGTCAAGGCGACAGTCGCCCGCCAGCCACATTTGTCGAAATCAAATTTATTACAGGTGTGTACCGAACCGAACGGTGTCAAAACGTAATCCCTACCAAGTTTCGGGTCATGCACGTACCGATGAAAATTGGGTAAAATTGGTTGATACTAACTGAAATGTAAAACGAGTATTGGATCTATTTTCTTTAGAGTTTCGAGTTATTTTTGATTTGCGATAGTTTTAGTATTTCATTTCAAAACTTTTTGTACGAATAATATATTTATTCAAAAGAAGGAGGTGGAATCGTTGGAATTTTTTTTTTATTCTTTCCAATTACTCGAAGATGGCTCCACCGACCTAGAAAATTATTTTTTGTTTGAAATAAACAATAAATACGAGTAAAACACCTTGGAAGTATACCCCATACGTTCACGATATTTTATTTATTGTTTATAACTTCCATATAAATTTTATTAACTTACTTTACTTGGGTAGTTTTTGAGTTCTATGTGGATGTTGTTAGAATAACTTCCTATCACTGTTATTCAAGTCAGTTTTTTTTTTATTTTTGTATTTTTTTTATGTATCGAATAATAATAGGAGTTTATCAAAATGTTGTAATCCCTACCATGTTTCGGGTCATGCACGTACCGATGAAAATTGGGTAAAATTTTTTGATACTAACTGAAATGCAAAACGAAAATTGGATCTATTTTAGGCTAGTGTTATTTTTGATTTGTGATAGTTTTAGTTTTTAAATTCAATCGTTTTTTTTTATTATTACTTAACTTCGAATAGTCGCTTCGGCTATTGTTGTTGTTTTACATAGGTAATAAATATTATAGTAGGTATCTAGTTCAGTATTTAGTTGCAAAAAAATTGCTAACACAGTGTAGCGGTGTGCCCGTCGGATTGCCAAGTCATAGGTCTCGACTTGTCGCGGGAAGGTACTTATGGGTCACCGAGGCCCCCGCAACACAGGCAACAGGAAGGAATACGGGTGGGTTTTAGTCAGTAAGAGTCTGACACACCCGGGACCCGCTCCGCCCAGAGCGGGAGAAGTTATTTGATGATTTCCCATCCAAAAAAAAAAAAAAAATAGGTCTCGACTTGAACCCAAGGCACGCATCTCTGAATTTTCGGATTCATGTGCGTATTGTATAATTATCATTTGTTTAAAACAGGAAAAAATCGTGAGGAAACCAGCATGGAAATTAACAAATAACTTCTCCCGCTCTGGGTGGAGAGGGAGGGTGTATCAGACTCTTACTGACTAAAACCCACCCGTGTTCCTGTTGCCAGGGGCCTCGGTAACCCTTTTGGACTTTCACGCGACCCCGGCAGGCATCGGCCCTCGTGGACCCCTACACTTATGCTGACATCGCTTTGAGACACTCCTGGAACACAACGCGCCGTCGACCCGGGCCTAGTCCTTATCGGCTGGCGAGCTACCCATTGTTCACCGTCCGCAAGCCCGCACCTACGGTAGCGCCGAATGCCTGAGAGATATTTCTCGACGGCATGTGAAGCCAAGTCAGAGGCTCATGGGCGGACTAAGAACTCTGACACCAGGTTAGTCACTAACCACACGAAAAAAAAACCACCGAATTATGTTACAAATACCAATATTTGTAACATAATTCTGTGTTTTTTTTAGTACCAGCACTACTTTACAGTTTCATGAGAAAAAGTATAATGCAACATATTCTAAACTTTTCTATTCTCAGTCGATTATATTATAATTTTAATTCAAAGTAATTAATACTTAGAATACATTTTATAAGTTCACAAACTATTTTAATATTAATGCGAACACTTAATGAAAGTTTAGTAGGTACAATAAAACCTGAATTATAATATTCTGTATGGACGGGATTAAGTCTGGATTAAGCTTTGTCAGGTATGAAATAGGGACTAAAATAAATTAAAAGCAGGTACATTTATAGGCATTAATAAGAATGGATGAAATTTTATTATTTGTATTGATGATGTTATTAAATTACTTACAAAGTAGAAAAACTGCTATAAATGTTGCAAATTACTTTTATTCTTTTCGATGAACATTAATATTAAAATAGAGGTACAGAAATTTAAGATACAGTGATAAAAATGTTGGCTTTATCCTTTGGTTTCAGTAGGTATGCTAAATTCTACTGAAGGCTCCCGCAGACAGGCGCGACGCGACAGCGCGACGCTAAACTAGTAACACAATTTCTATGAAAACTTAAAGGCTCGTGCAGATTAGCGCGATATCGCGGTTGCGACAGACTACAATATGCCGTCGCGCCTGCGATATCGCCCCAGTCTGCAGAAGCCTTTATGGAAAGTGCCGCGCTGCCTGACGCGCCCGCGATATCGCACCAGTCTGCACGAGCTTTTAAATACATTTAACATGATATATAACACGCATCAAAATTTTGAAATAATTACTATCAATCAGTTTCTATAAACAAACAAAAGTCCGCCCGATGGTCCGGTATGGTCGTGTAGGGCTAAGACCCACACCCTTATTCCCTCACAACCATACCGGAGGACTTTCTATTGAAATGCAAACTCAATTAACTAGAACATGATATCTTCAAACCGAATGCCGTCCGAACATTCATATGACGCTAATCTCTTGTCCAAAGTAATCCTTCGAGTAAGGCTGCGTGTCCAGAGAAGAGAGGAGCGGAGGCAGAGGAAGAAAAATATTAATTATCAACATTACATTTTTTCAAGCAGCGCTTAGTTTAGGCTCGCTGTTCTAGGGGGACTACTCCCTAGTCCGTCAACGAAGATACGGGCCCGTCCATAAGTAGTTGATCCGTCAAAACAGGTGACAAATTCAATTTTTCTAACGGGAAAAATCACATTGCGAGTAGGAACAACTGTCAAATCGTGTTGTCAATCATTCTCAGTTCGGGCTCCGAAGTAATCTTATGTCCGTTGGTGATACGGAGTAGGAAACGCCCGTAACTTCGGCTGAAACTACGGATTTAGTGCTTTGGGATTAGACCCCCTGGTTTGAGGGTCTCGTAGCCGCAGTCTTTTATAAAAAACTTAAACCACTAAATTCGTATCTCCGCTTCGCTTCAGTGAACTAGACTACTATGGACCAGAGAAAAAGAAATTGAGTCTGTCCGAATGTCGGCCAAATCAATACCTACTTATAATTCATTTATTCAGAGAAAATTGTATTTACAACAACTAATAGCTCAACAATAAATAAGAAAATGCGGAAAAAGTGTTTTTTCCTTGCATATCACATTTTTTTTATTATTAATCAAGTCTTTGAGAAATAAAAACTACATTTTCGTGAGATTAACACATTGAGGGACACTAAACGCCCATAGGCATTATAACAATACAATTTCTGTTGTTTCTTCAGTGTCCTTGAAAGCGTTAAGCTTTTTTTTTAATTTCTCTTACTTTTACCAAACAAAATCTATTGACGTACAAAAAATCATATTTTGGGTTTGGCCGTTGTCTCTATAAATTTTACACATTTCGACCACGGAATCTATGCAAAGCTGTCTGCTCACACTATCATGTTTCGTTTCGTGGATATGAGCACACGGCTACACCGCTCTAGCTCTTCCTCACTCACTCATAATCAGCCTATAATGTTCCCACGGCTGGGGCACAGGCCTCCTCTCGGTGAGAGGGAGTGGGCCATAATCTACCACGCGGGCCCAGTGCGGTTGGTAGACGTCACCTGTCTTAAAATGTTTGGTTCTAGGACATGCCGGTTTCCTCACGATGTATTCCTTCACAGTTTTGAGAGCAGTGGTGATGAAATTTTTTACACAAAGTAATGCGTCTGTCTGTATTTGAAACTACGACCTACAACTCATAAGTCGCGGCCATTACCACTGGGCCACCACTGCTCTACCCTACTCACTCGCTACGCTCCAACGGACACTCAGCCTTATCGAAGTAGAAATGTTATTCTCCACATCAGTTCGGACCATATGGCTCCTAAATGAAAAGATTAAGGAGCCCAACACGCTAGTTTGAATTCTAAAATGATTAAACTACGTTTTGCTTCGAGATTAATTTAAAGGAAGGATTAGGTGAGGTCTGTGTAATACGATATGGACGGTACGAACAGATATAAGTATCATGTAAGTACTAAGTAACCAATTTCAAATTGAAATAACAGAGGGCCTTGGAAGAAGATTTATTATTTATTCAGCGCAATAAGACACAAAACAAAGAAGCACAGTTAGTTAAATAAGACATAAAATGAAATTCAAGTTTATGAAAAAGTATAATGCCCAATTTGGAGGGATAGAGCCACAGAGTACTCAGGAATGTTTTGTCTCTTAAAAGATCTAATTTCAGGCTCAAAATATTTGCATTATCTAGCAATCAACAGCACCCTTATTGTGTAACACTCAGATTGTGATTGAAAGTTCAATCACAATCTGAATGATTTTGAAGGATATTGCCTGCCTGCTCAACAACGTGTAAATAACGCAATTGTTGAACTGTACAAAATGCCAAAGCCATTGCTACTGGCAATGGCTTTCATTTTGTACAGTTCAAGTGTGTTACGCAATTACCCCGCAGATGCATTGTCGTGACTCTAATTCTTGATTATGGTGAACCAAATTGCGACCTATTTGGTAAGATTAACAATCGTTTATGCAATATTGTTTCCATAGTTTCTAGTGTAGGAATCAAACAAAAAGTTTATTTCAGAATATTAACTGCCACCATTAAATTATCGTAAAGTGTTACTGTTAATCCAAAATTATTTCTAAACAAGGAATTCAAGAGAAATTAGGTACTTAATTATGATCAATCTCTTGTAATCCAAAAATAATTAAACTCAACTTAAAATATAAAACCAACCACACCATTAGAAAAAAAAAAATGCGCCTGCAGCACCGAATACGTGATAGAAGTGAAATTTCTTAAAAAATAAAGAACAAGAGAGATTTAGTGCGAGAGACAGAGAGTTGTATCTTTCTCATGTAACGAAATGTGCCTAAACGTGACGCGTCCTTGAAATTTCACTTCAATAAATTGCAGCATCATAACAAATCAATAAAAATATAAAGCCCACTTAATACTAGGTTAGGCTAGATTGCCTTTTTTGAAGCCCCAGCCATTTGTTTCCAAGAAAATGAGAATCGGAGGATCGAGCTACAGTAACACAGTGATTGTCGAATAAATTGTGCCTCAGGGAGTACCCAGACGCCAATTATCTGAGATTAAACGTAAGGAAAGCCTTCGGTAAGGCCCTGAAATGAAAATGTGTGAAAATATTTTAATCAAACGCATTGTAGCATAATTGGGCAAATTGTTCTGCAATGCTGAAAGTTTTATGAAAAAACAAATGAGGCAATAAAATTTAATTGTTTCAGAAAAAAAAAATCATATAGAACGTTGTCAAACGCAAGCAGAGGCTTGCGAAACTTATGCATTTAACATGGGGGTTGAACGTATTAAGTTTAATACTGCAAATAAATAGTAGTAATAAGTAATATTAAATTAGCGATATTGTTCACCCTTAAAGCAGCATGCTGTGAAATAGCTGTCGTTACATAAACAAATCACAGATTTCAGGAATATTCCATATGCCGCATAAAGTAAATATCTGTATGCTATGCAAATATTAATTTCAGTGTAGGATTAATGTAACTAGTAATATTAAGCGGAATAGGAGATGAATCGTTAATTACCAATATTAAATTCTAGAGGCCACATAGCTAACCACTGCAGACCTCATCATACGAGGCAAAGCAATTTAACGTAAACCTTAATCACTCCACCACTCTCCTGCTCTTGCCCGAATTTATTTTGGGTTTGCAGACCATTGTCGTCTTTTCCAAACATCTCTGTCAACCACCATCTCAGTATTCGCCTACTTTCAACCACATCATCTTTCATCATACCTCCTCTCATTACCATGGCAACATTGAATAGTACCAACTCACTTAACTCCTAAAGAATTACGGATTTAATTCTTCGACCTAGACTTTTTTAGGTAGCACGTCGTCAATACCGCTAAGAGAAGTACTTTAAGTCAAAACATCAACACAGTAACAGATTTGGTAAACATTTTCTTCATTGCCCCAATTCCTTTGTGGGGGCCAAAATCAGTTCTCTATTTCGTCATCCGAGGTTGAACACTTTTAAGGCTTCATAACAATCGCTACAAACGGCATTACACCGAAAATCCACACACAAAGAGAAGCATTATATTGAAATGTTACTAATACCAGAGGTATTTAGAAGCACAATGAAAACGTTCAATTTATGTTCTTAGTTTCTAGTGCGACTACCAAGAGTACAGAGACACTAGACAGTATAACGTTCAATGTTCTGTAGTACGAGTATTAATACGTGTGATGTTATTGAAACAGATACAATTGTTTATACCTGTGACTGGCGTGTTTGATGAAGTAATGTATCCAGTAATTAATGTTATTTTGTGCAGGTACATTGGAATCAAAGATATAAATATATCTAGATATACAATCAAAGCCATGTTTGTCAAAGGACCGATGGCCGGTGGAGCAGACGAGTCCTGGAGTGGAAACCGCGTATCGGCAAGCGTAGTGTGGAACACCCCCAGCTAGATGCCGACGACCTTAAAAAGGTGGCTGGAACAAACTGGTTGCGGAAGGCGGAGGACAGGGTGTTGTGGCGCAGCCTGGGAGAGGCCTATGTCCAGCAGCGGACTGTTATAGGCTGGGTTGATTGATTTGATTGAGACAGTCAAAGCTGTGAACTCGTCGAAAAAAATTGCGTCCAACTGTTGGCCACAAAATGTAAGCACACTAGAAAAATACAATGACGTGGCGCGAGTGTTAGACGTAGCTGTCACGCACACCAGCTTACCAAAGATGGCCTGTTTGTTTTAGTTATTTTTCAGCCACACTATCTAGACATATAAGGTTGTATAATATCTTTGTATTGTATCGAGTTATGTTTGAACAGCTGGGGTAACATAATTATCGATGAAAAAGTTTACTTAAGGGATAATGTTTAGGATACCTTTCATTTTCTTATGAAAAGGCCACTTGTTAACGCAGCAAGAAGAGTGGACTGTATTTTAAGGCAATGGTTTATTTTCGTGCTTATTCACAAATTATAAAATGTCCCGGACAAACAATAAATGATTTGAATTAGAGAGAAGAATCATCTGACGCGGTGGAGTCCGTTGAAATGAATGGTCGTTGGGCCGCGCCGTGTCGCCACCGCGCCGCGTCTCAACGTGCTGATGACGCGGACTTGCGGACGGTGAGCAATGGATAGCTCAACGTCCGGTAAGGCCTCAAAGAGATGTCGACAGCACAAGTGTAGGGGTCCACTAGGGCCGATGCCTGTCGGGGTCGCGGGAAGATAATAAAGTGTTACCGAGGCCCCTGGCAACACAGGCAACGGAAGGAATACGGTTGGGTTTTAGCCAGTAAGAGTCTGACTTCTCCCGCTCCGTCCAGAGCGGGAGAAGTTATTTGATGAATTCCCACCCAAAAAAAAAAAGGTGTTGTGTTGGTTTCGATTTCCAACGCCACTTGTTTGATATTCTTAGGCTCCAAGTCATGACCGGCTCTTTTTCTTTGCCTTATTCATTATCATCATTTATGTCGACGATCGGCGGGGTAATTGCGTAACAGACTTACAATAGCAATGGGTTACATTTTGACAGTACAACAACATTCAATTAGTTATTTTCGTTGCTGAGCAGACAAATTTTTCGAACATATGAAGCAATGAATTAGCAATATCCTTCAAAATCATTCAGATTGTGATTTACAGTGTGTTACGCAATAAGGGTGCTGTTCTGGATTGGTTGCATCTAATTTGTTTCCCGCTATATTTTTTAATTTAATATTGTAAGTCAAAATGTTGTCTACAAAGACAAAAAATACATCGTAACCTAACCTAATTATAAATGCGAAAGTGAGTTTGTTTGTTAGTTTCGCTTTCACGCAAAAACGACTAAACGGATTTGGATGAAATTTGGCACATGGGTAGAGCATGATCTGGATAAGGACTATAGGATACTTTCATCCTGATATTCCCACGGAATCGAGATTTATGCGGGTGAAACTGCGGGGCGCAGCTAGTAATAATAAATAAATACTTTCCTAAAAATATTATAAGAGTTTTACATTGGCCCCAAAAAAAATGTAGGTACCAACACAGACATCTACATTAGCTTTGCAAAAGAAATACACCTAAATCCCTTTCTATCTGTGCTGGCACTGAAATGAAATAATTCTACACACAAGTAAAATATTACTGTGACCCAAAATCTGGCGATATATATTATATACGAAGACTAGTGATGACAGATGTCGCGATATAGCGGCTTATTTGTCATCGATTTTGGCGTTCTCGATGTCAATGCCCAAAACTTTAAACCTTTTTTTTAAACATCAGTTTTTTTTTCATTTAAAGAAAATTGTATTATTCACCTAGAGGATATAGTATTTTTTGGGCCGAATCCAAATAGCGTCTTGAAAGTTGTCAAAAGCAATTATAACTGAATAATTTTGACATGTTTACTGTGACAATATTGCAATGACTCAA
The DNA here is from genome assembly GCA_905333075.3 of Atethmia centrago. Classification (NCBI taxonomy): domain Eukaryota; kingdom Metazoa; phylum Arthropoda; class Insecta; order Lepidoptera; family Noctuidae; genus Atethmia; species Atethmia centrago. Next base: position 23,064,842 of record HG995376.1, read on the forward strand.
TTACTGGGCTATGCTTTACCTCTTCCAAGACTTGATTCCTGTAACAGACGTTTACCAGCTGAAGTTAAATTTAAAATCCTATTTTTCATTAACAACGCGGTATAAATCCCGGCTTAAAACCATCCAGCCTCTCTTTTCCCACTAGACCAAAAATTTGCGATATTGTAACTGGCAGCACTACTAAGCACCTAACGTTATGTCCTAGCCGATCTTGGCCGACCGCCAATGAACGCGGAGAACGCTCGTAAACTTTTTCAAACATCGAATGTGTTCTAAATTTGAAATTGACTGTCGTAGTTCTATATCCAAACTCAAACAAAAAAAATGTAAACCGTTTAGTTTCGGCAGCCATATTGGAAAAATTGGCTTACCTACGCAATAAAAGTTATTTCGTGGATTACTGTGGGTTCTCGTTAAACTGGAAGTACCCATAAAATGAGCTTTTTATTTCGCGTATTTTTGCTAGATACTTATTTAGTTCGTATGTTATTGGTACATGGGGATTCAATGATGTTAGGGTATCAAGCTATAATGAAGAGTTTTTCTTCATGGCGTTCTCAATATTCTTCAACATTTTATTCCCCAGAAAACCTTCACTAATAGAACTGCTGTATTTTCTTTACTGTTTCCCAGTATTTCAAAAACGATTTAATAAACTGCTTAATTTAACAAACAAGCCTAAAGCGTTATTTCATAACATTATTGGCTTCACTGTTCTAAATTGCTTTAAAGCGTTCAAAGTAAAAACATCAAGACACTTAATGTAGAGGAATATTTTTTCTTTTTTGCCCTTTTTTCCTGGATTTCGTATACTGAGCGAGATCAACTTTATATTACTCCTCAAAGTTTATCATAACTTTGTCTAGTTCTTGCGGACGCCTGAGAAGCCTTTGGAATGGTTTTTTAATTATGTTTATGAAAGATCGTCGGAAATACGAAAAAAATATTCTCATTCTTATAGTCACTATTAATTTAACAACACGATTTTTCTTGGAAAATAAATGTATACAATTAGAGTTATTAATCAAGGGAAGAGGAAGGTCTCTTATTATTTTTTATAGAAATAATCTGTGATAATAATCTGTGAATAAGCTATGACATTTTAGAAAGGCGGTAAAGGTCAACAAGTAATCTGAATTTTTGTACCGGATACATATAAAGCTTTTGATGTTCGAGTTGGATTGTTATTTCGTTTTTTTTTTTCGTTAGATAACTACTCTAACTGTAACTGTCCCGATTTTCAAATGTTAATAAGATTTGTAGTAAATATAAAATTGGAAAGTATGTGATTTGCTTCAAATGATTTTTGTATCAGGGTAGTCATGAAGTTTAAAAGTATCTAATTTGACAGTTACCGTAAAAGTACTGGTTTTTCAACACAACCGAATACAAAACATGATATTTAGTGTGCGGCGTAGTTGCTAAGTTAGTTATCTTCGAGCCTTGGAATCTAAAGGTTGTCTTCAAGAAGTCTAAAAGTCTGTACTGATATTATATTGAGTACCTAATTAAATAGTTTGTTAAATATTGCTAAATACCAAGTTTGTATGTGTGCAAGAATATAATTACAGAAATATTCGTACTGGCAAGGCGTGTTCATTTCATAACCTACTGAAATTTAACCCGAAAAACAGTACCAAAAAGATTCAACCTGTATAACATGGAACTGGGATTCGAATACCGTCACCAAAAAATGTCATATGTGATGGATGACAAATACCTTCAGGTAACAGTAGCGTGCCTAGGGTTTCAAAATAACGCAAGCCCAATAAAATTTTAACCGATTTCAAAAAAGAAAGTTCAGTTTTCGACTGAGTATGTAGGTACCTACGTATCTACGTATGTATCATCGCAATTTTCTCATAAACTACTGGTTAGGTACAATAAATTCTCTATCGAGCATTTTAGTAAGACCGGGCCGGGCTTTTGGGCTTATATGAAGGTACCGCCACTGTCAGGTAAGTATGCTCTGCATTACCTAACCCCTCTTCCTCTCTTCTTCTTTGTACGAGGGGTGAGGTAATGCAGAGCACTGACCGTACCTGCCTACTTAACGAAACACTCAACCGCACGTCTATGGTATATCATAGCAGTAACTAAAGTCTTCTAGTTCAAATGTAGTTCAAAGTACAATAGATGATTTTACAATTATTATTTAGCAAATCATTGAATTGAGAGCAGTGGTGGCCCAGTGGAAACGACCGCGACTTACGAGTTGTAGTTCGTGGTGGATTACGGCCCACTCCCTCTCACAGAGAGGAGGCCTGTGTCCCAGCAGTGGGAACATTATTGATTATGCTAAATCATTGAAATGTATTCACCATACAAATTATAAAAAAGTAAACAAACTTGAAAATAATACAGGAAAACAAAATTAACCAGTGCGCAAATGACTAATTAAACTTAGGTAAGTGAGTTTTATTAATCATATATTTTTTATTTTGATATGTTTTGGTACAAAAAAAAGTTATCGTTAACAAAAGATGTTTATTTTTTAATTTGAAACATAGCAGAACGCGCAAAGATACCTAAACAGCTGTGCGCTCGCTCGATATGCTGGCTTACGTTTTTTTAGGTATTATATTAGGATTTCAAGTTGGGTAAAAAAAAGGTATTGAACAAATAATGGAAATATGTTCTATTACTGATACTGAACCACCAAAAAAATTTGCGCACTGTTCATTTGTATAATTTTTTCCCTGTATATTAATGGAAACAAACCGTCTCAATTTAATTAATCAAACCTTTTCAATTTTGCACGCACTGAGGCTTCAATCAAATCTAATTTGTTTTTCGAATAAAACAAGTCCCATTTGAAAGTGAAGTTAATGACTTTCCAAGTCACAGAGCCTTAAGTTGGAATAATTATGAGTTATAATGTCAATAGCTATTTACATTTCAATCGGTTAATGACCCTAGAAAAAGAAGTAGGTCAGAAACGGCATAATGTGGCAATTATTAAAAGGAAGGCTAATCAAAGGTAATTTGACTCAATAGCTCCACGTATTTATGTAGCAATTTATATTTATGTTTCAGGTACTTTGATCGAAATGTTACTAAATACGGTATTTGACTACTATCAAAGAAATACATTAATTATTTCTTATTTTAAATATGTTACTAACAAAAGACGTTTTGTGAAAAAAACAAATAAAATCTATGGCAAAATGGAAAAGTTATACGCTTTTGAAGTTATTCTTCTTCCCTTGTCACACAAAATGATCATTGTACTGAATGGCACGAAGTTGCTATAGCCCTCCTTGTTGTGACGTTCTGACGTCACAACAAGGAGAGCTATAGCAACTTCAGCTAGTAGTGCTGTTTCTGTCTAGCATAGACTTTAAAACGCATCAACTTCGCTTTAGATACTCGTACCTATTTAAACAATGTTTTTTTACTGTGACTTATTTTTTTCTAAGTTTCAAATAATCAATATTAAAAAATAACAGTAAAATACCCTATTCTGGTGACTTTGAAAAGTTAGGTATTTTCAAGATTCTTTCAGTTTGTTCACCTTTTTTTTCTCTTAAGTTATCGATTCACTTAATTAAGTCATAATATTCTCCAACAGAGCAGTGGTGGTCCCGTGGTAACGGCCGCGACTTACGAGTTGTAGGTCGTAGGTCCGAACCCAGACAGGCGCTTTACTTTGTGTAAATTATTTCATCACCACTGCTCACAAAACGGTGAAGGAAAACATCGTGAGGAAACCGGCATGTCCCAGAACAAAAAAAAAAAAATTCGAAGACATGTGACATCTACCAACCCGCACTGGGCCAGCGTGGTGGATTACGGCCCACTCCCTCTCACAGAGAGGAGGCCTGTGTCCCAGCAGTGGGAACATTATAGGCTGATTTTGTATTCTCCAACCTCGATCTCTTGCTAAGTTTTAAGATGTCCTTCCTCATCCAGAATTCATCTTCGTCTCTGTCAGTGATATTGTATCATCTTTCAACTAACCTTCTCAAGGTAAGCTTGTATTTTCCTTCTTATTCTGGCCGCTATCGCATTAGTTCTCTGCGATTTTAACAGAATTCGGTCTTTGTATGTCTGTACATATATAAATTGTGAACCTTTGCTCAGGTTTTTGCTCTTCTTTCACAATTGTTATCTCCTAAATTAACATCTCTAATTCAACCACCGTCCCATTAACCACTATTTTTCTCTTTCTGCATTCATTCACCATAAATTAATAACCCGTCTGTTACCCGCAACTCTATTACAACAGCTAGCTCGTCTTCTAAATTTGTCCAAGTGGTACAACACGCCTAATTCGCGACATGTTCCGGCCACACCGAGTGCTCTCCACACGGCCTGACTTGGCCCAGCATGGCCTTGGCACGATACATATAGCACAATGACAATGGAACCTTGACATAACCTTGTCTTTGTTTTATTTAAATAAATAGAAGATGGATGTTTTGTTTTGTTAATGAATTTTGTTTTGTTTCGGAGAAAGGTTTTTTTATGTCTAACATCTTGCCTCTCGCATTCTGTGGGAGTGATTTTGAGAAAAGAGACGGAAGTGACAGCTTGAACATGGAATACGTAAGTACTTTTTTAAAGCATGGAATTAGTTAGTTCTTTTAGAATGGAATGTTTATGGAGATGTGTAAAAATTCATGGCAGTAGTACATATAATGAAATACTATGACGGCTAAGTAGGCTTTACAAGTTAACGAGTTATAGTCGACCAACTAAAATTTGCAGTTGGAGAATTAACCGTGGCATATATCGATGTATGGGAGAACAGGTTTTTCAACTACAATGTTAAGTTTTTTTGGAATAAATTCGTCCCAAGTACTACGGAAAACTTCATTGTGCGTGGTCCGACATGCATTTACCCGGTTTTTTAAATTCCCAGGTTAATTTCTGTCGCTGTTCAGTTGCAATATTATACCAAGGTGAGATGTCAGATGTTACACATCACATGCGACTATGGTAAAGCTCACTCGTTTGTTTTTTTTTTTTTTGAGGGTGAGAAATCATCAAATAACTTCTCCCGCTCTGGGCGGAGCGGGAGGGTGTGTCAGACTCTTACTGACTAAAACCCACCCGTATTCCTTCCTGTTGCTTGTGTTGCGGGTGCCTCGGTGACCTATAAGTACCTTCCCGCGACCCCGGCAGTTTGTTTTATCTGTGTGCTCCATAGTGATTTTCTTGCGTTTATAGCCACTTTTATGATTTATTCTTTATAAACAGCTATATATGTTCACAAGCTTCCTCCGCAAATAATAACATAATACAAGCAAAAACATCGTACAACATGATCAATTTTCCACTGAACTTAATGACTGCTTAGAATAAAACAAACAAAAAAAAAAAATAAGTATCCTAACATTGTCCAATGTAGAAATAAAAACCGCAAAGCAGCTACGTATCAAGTATTAACGATTTTACAACCTATAAACAGGAACTTACCCCACGAAACCGATCATAAACTTAGTCGTACATAATTGAACCAGCAATATAATAGTTTGAACGCAACATTGATTGACCTAAAGACATATCCACTGCCGCATGAATATTTATCAGGACGATCAGATCAATAACTGAACTATATCGTCTCTTCGACGTTTTGAATATCAGGCATACGCATGTCAGACAGCAATCGAAATTCAATTTGTCAAATTGACTATTATAAGGAATTGCTAGAAATTAAGTTGCTGTAATTGAAGGCAATTTTGATTAATGGAATGACGATTTCATACATCAATTTTCAGACAAAGAAGTTTAGAGGGTCTAATAAGCTATTAGATTGTTTTATTTATGTATTTATTAAACTTTATGGGACTTTGTACCTTTTTTAGTCGGACGGAATAGAAAATACAATATTCTATTGATACTCAAAATGTAACTCCGGATCTTTTCCGGATAACTTCGTTTCTGATTTTATCGTTCAAAGAAACGTCAAGCAGAGCCCGCTGAGTTATCTTAAATTTGTGGACCAGCTCGACTGTCAGTGTCCACGTTTCGGCACCGTATATTAAAATGGGCAGGACCACTGGCACCGGAGTTACCGTCATAGCTTGCAGAATAAGCAAGCTGAAGGGCATCGGTCACAATCATAGCCATGTTTGTCGAAGGGCGGATGACCGGCCATCCGTCCATCCATCCATCCATCTCACTCCAGTGAGACCGCGTGTCGACAAGCGTAATATGGGACACTCCCCAGCTAGATGGACCAACGACCTCAAAAAGGTCGCTGGGACAGACTTGATGCGGAAGGCGGAGGTCAGAGTGTTGTGTCGCAGCATGGGAGATGCCTAGGTCCAGCAGTGGACTGCGAAAGGCTGCGTTGATTGACTGTTGAAACAAAAGGCACATTTCCAATTGAGTTTCACAAAAGGAGAACTGTCACAGCAGTGTATTGACCTTCACTCCGAACCACGGTTCAAGTTCATTATATTCAAAAACAGTAGCATAATAAAACCTGTTTGTGATAGAACAAGCCGTGATCGATGTACAAAGTTCAGTTCCCGTTTGCGGACACGTTGAGAGCTCCATCAATCACGTTGTCGGTGCCTTCATAATTGAATGTCGGCAATTTTTCGCCAGCATTTGTTAAAGAATTATGGATGATGCCAAATAAGATCGGGAATTTTGAGATACAATTTTTCTACGGGTAATTTGGGCACACGACGGTCCATTTGTCCCCTAAAAACGAGGAAACATAGAAATAGAAATAGATTTTGTGCCTTAGAAAGTGGGTCTACACAAAATTGGGGTCAATTTTGAGAGGTAAAATTCAAAATGAACGGATAACATAATTAACGGTAAAAGACGAGACGGTGGGACCAAATCAGATTTTTTACTTTCCTCAACAATCTCGCTTTTGATTTTGGCAAGCATTCCATTAACTAGAAATGAGGGGCTAAAAGCCAAAAGCTTAATGAACTTTTGACCTAATAATCAGGATTTATCACTTTGATCAAAATATCTAAGTAAACAACTAGAGCGTTTGGGAAAGTAGAACCTTCGGTATAATTAGGACACTATGTCATTAATATCGTAGCTAACATCGTTAGTGAACCTTTAGTGCTCAAGTACTCAAGGATGGAGAGTGTCTTATACCTAAAATCTAAAAAAGTCCTTAAAATCATCCCCTAATTCCAACAGAAAATCTATAAAAGATTGAAAACCTATAAGGAATGTGACTATACAATACTTAATATTTAAATCTAAATGACGATAGGAAGAGATAAGAACTGCCACAAGTACTCACTTAAAAACTCACGACAAAAGTGTAAAGCCAGATGCTTCCATTAGCTGGTTGGGTTATTGGCACGAGCCCAAAAAATATGATTCTAGATGTGCTGAAGATAGACGCTAATGATACCAGAGGTTCTTATCTTTGAGCTGTTAATACAGACCAGAAATCGGGTTGCATTACTATCGATATTAACATTCGTAAGACAAATTCATGCTATTGAATCTACGCTCTTTTGCTGGGGTAGTCACAAACTATAGGGCAAACTATAGGGCTCATTTTGTGGAAAAAATGGTTATTGGATTTTTCAAATTATTACTTTGCCTATTTCAAATGATAAGAACTTGATTCAATAGCAGCACTGCAGTTTCAAGAACAGCGATATTATCCCACACTCACTTAATCAATTACTTTCAGATTAATAAATGGTACTTATATATCTCTGCCTCACCCTACAAGGAAACAGACGTGATATTGTGTTATGTTGAATGGTACTATAGAAGCATGAAAACAGGGTGTAAAGTTCAGTCATCCTCCATAGAAAAGGTAGGATCCTCCGCCCAGACGAGTGTTGTGACTGGTGGGCTGCTGCCCGACGATTGATGTGTCGGGACATTGCATATATGCTAGTCACGCGGTAAAATTTGCTTGCACGAGACAGGATTTTGCATGACGTCAGAGTGATGTGCAGTCCGTATGTGGTGATGCAGATGATGCCACCACAGAACGATTGCTAGTATACGCTAAAATTCGCCCAAAACCTACCTTTTAACCCAAAATGTATGGTACGTATACTGTCGCTTGCGATGACGAAATATCTGCAACAGCGGACATAAATACAAGTAACAGAATTCACGACACATTTACTTCCTGAATACGAACCTATTCAATAGCTAACATCTAACACCTGATACCGTCAAGAGCCCTTTAATCCACGTCGGAACTCATAATCCTTATAATGATCAGGTAAACTAATTACTAGGCGTTAATGTACGCCTTTAGGAGGGATAAGCAACCCGAGCATTACAGTAATTATTATGAGAAAGACAGGTTACAACAGCGTAGGGTTTGCATCCGACCGGAGGTCTAAAATCTATCCTACTTTTGTGAAAAGACGCGCCATCTTTTTTTGGAGTTCAGAGATTATGGAACGCATTGTTGATATTATATCTAAGTAAGGCGTTTGATACAGTAAGGCAATATTTTTGAGTTTTAGAATTCATTTATTTTATCTAACACACAGTTCTTAACCAAACAAGTAACAAAATAAAATAGTAACTAAGACTTTTGATAGAATTACCAGCGGGTCCCAAACTATGGGTCACCAAGATACAGGCATCTTGGTGACCCATTTGAGGCCCAAAGTCAAAGTCAAAGTCAAATTATTTATTTCAAATAGGCACATAAAAGGCACTTTTGAACGTCAAAATTAACAAAAAAAAATTTAATTGATTCTAGTTGCCCCTTCCAAAAGGTAGATTCGTATGGAGAAGAATGGGCAAGAAACTCCACCGTTACTCTTTTAAAATGTTTTACAAAATTTTGTATATGTACATTTTAAAATTATATGTGAAGACGATGCACCTAGAATAAAATTATGCATTATGCCCGTGCATAGATAGCGAAACGAATTTACGAAGGTTAAGACTATAGATGCTGGCGGGAAAAATTCCGAATCATTCCCGTCGAATACTTCGGAAGTATTCCGAAATATTCTGAAACTTTGGGAATATTTCAATTGTCAAAAAAAAACCGGGAAAATTGTATTAACCTATTAAAAGTCACTGTACTCGATTGAGTACAGCGTAACGAAGTAAAATAATAAGGTGTATCACTTAAAATTTACAAGATCTGTAATTTACACTTCGGGATAAGGCTGTACTCAATTGAGTACAACATACTTTAATGGGTTAACAGTAATAAAAACAGAACGGATTTCAATAAAGTTCCGTCTTTATTGAAGTTGGTTCTATGTTCTAAGATTTTATTGAAGAGGTTGGTTTGAGGTGCTCCGGCTTCATTGAAGTTGGTTCTATCTTTTTACTTAAATATTTTTATCTCAACATTTGTTTATGTCACGTATACATATAGTGACTATAGTCCGTCTTATGAAAGCGCGACCTGAGAAAAAGAGGTTAAAAACAAAAATTTTGTATGTGGTATTACTAACTAGTAGGAGAATTATTTCTTGACACTTAAATTTTTTTTGTTTCCTACAATTGCGGCTGAATAATGTTGCCAATTAAATTAAAAAAATAAACTCCATGTCGCGCTTTCATTAGACGCACCCTAGTAATATTGTTCTAAAAACTGCATCAAAAGCGGTTTAACGCGAGATAATCGCGGACAAACATACACACCTACATACGGTTCAAACTCATAACCTCCTTTTTATTGAAGTCAGTTAATATATATCAAAACCTACTCCTAAGTATAGCAAATAGGTACTTTTCTGAAAACCGCATCAAAACGTGTTTGCTTGCAAGGTTTGCCTTTATTTGTTTTTATTGACTTTTATACGCGATATGTAGATAAGTAGGTAATGATTAATACATATCTATGTGACTCGCGAATACTCGGGATGCGAACAGAAGAGCTATATACAAACTAATCAAAAACATAGGTATCCCTTTTTCAAAAAACAAATCAAATATGCTCGGTGGTTTTTTATTCCACAACTAAGTACCTAACATTTAGAAAAAGAGCATTTGCAAAAATAGCACAAAGAAATAAAAATCCTGTTAATCGCAGGATAACATATTTACCTATAAAAATATCAACATAATATATTATACTTAATCAATCATATTTATAATAAAATAAACATTTATATTTTACTTACTTATGTGCCACTGAAAAATAAATTCACCCACCACACAACAAAATAAACACGTTTAGGTATTCCTGAATAATTCGGTCGAAATATTCCGCGGAAACATTCGATTGCGGGGTATGAATCTTTCTCCGGGGGCGAAAACTTCCGGGGAGCATCTCCCCTCTTACCGCACCCCGCACCGCCATCGCCTGCATCACCGCTAACAAAGAGTTTCAAATAAATGTCACTAGATGGCACGACATTTATTGATCTATGATTGAAGTGTAATTTCAAAGTTTTTGTTGACTTTTATAAGGTTTATTCATACATAATCAACAAATAATAATCATAATCACACCAAATTATGTAACAATAAGCTCTTAGTACAAATTTCAAAGATGATTGGAATGCACAATTAATATTTATACCAGTAGATGGCGCTGTATTAAATTTCAAAGGTTAACATCTCGATTTTTTAATTTTGTTTTGTTTAATAATATCACTGATAATAGGAGTAAGGAGTACGTAGCAGCAGTACAAAAGTACAGTGTGCTTTTAACGTCATCTATTCGGAATAAAAGTATAATGTAACCCTTCTTGCAAAGTCGCTACTAACACCATCTATTGGGAACGAACGCGATTGATGTACAAAAATAGCTAGAATTGCCAGATGGAATCTGCTCTTTACGTCGGGACATTTCTTTGTATGGGATGAGGCATCTGTATGCTAGTATCGATGCAAAATACGATATTTCAGCAAAAAAAATAAAAATTTCAATAAAATTCATTTTGAATAATTCTGATTTAAAGAAACTTTCCCAGAAGTATTCCGGAATTATTCAGAATTTTTCAGAAGTTTTGCAACTATAGTTAAGACCACAACAGCATAGCCATTAAAAATGGAAGGAATGGGGCCCTTTTGTCCTGCAGTAGAAAAGCATAGGCTGATGAATATACAGGGTGATTGGAAGATGGGTGCAAAGCTTTAAGGTGAAGATAGTATAGACAATTTAGAACCATTTAAGCCATGGTTGTCTTAGACGAAGTCTTACCAAATTTTTTTAACCAAATTTTTAAGTTTTTTTTCGGAAATTCTCAAAATTTAATGTAAACTGCATAATTATGGCCAAATTTTTTTGTTTCACCGTGTCCAGTCGTAGCCTCGCGCTCCTGCACGTGTTGATTTTTGACTTAATTGTGTTGAGTTGACATTTAGTGCGCTCCTACGCCGTTTTTCTTAATTGTTAAGTGACTATGGCTACTTTTTCTAATCAAGAATATGCGGATATCGTATTTATGTACGGTAGAGCAGACGGCAATGGATCTTTGGCGCGACGGATGTATCAAGAGCGCTATCCGAATCGCAGGATACCGAATGTCCGAGTGTTTTACAACACGTTTCGTCGTCTTGCCCAAGATGGGTTTCACCGCGTGGAACCTGGAGTCAACCCGGGCAGACACGAAACTGCCGTCGACGAAGACATTTTAGCAGCATTTCAAGCGGATCCTACTACCAGTACTAGAGCAGTAGCTCGAAATTTAAACATTCCTCAATGGAAGGTGTGGCATACAATGCACCAAAATGATAAGTATCCGTTCCATGACAGGAGTGTGCAAGGTCTAGTAGAGCAAGATCCTCAAAGAAGAATTCAGTTCTGCCGTTTCCTCCTCAACAGAAACATCGAAGATGCGTGGTTTCTGAAATCAATCTTGTGGACGGATGAAAGTAAATTTTCAAGGGAAGGTATTACAAACTTTCACAACATCCATGAATGGGCCGACGCAGACAACAATCCACATTTTAAGAAGCAGGTGTCATTTCAGATGAAATTCTCTGTGAATGTATGGGCTGGAATAATTGGCAGAACATTGATTGGGCCCCACTTTTTGCCTGATCCATTGAATGGCGAAAATTATTTGCAATTTCTGCAAATTGATATACCACTGCTGGTAGAGGAATCAGGTGTCCCGATCTTCGAAAGAGACCGAACAGTCATTTTTCAGCAAGACGGCTGTCCAGCGCATTGGACTTTAAATGTAAGGGAACACCTCAACAATTGCTTTCCTGATAGCTGGATCGGCAGGGATGGACCCATCCCTTGGCCCGCTCGCTCCCCAGATCTGACCCCGTTGGACTTTTTCGTGTGGGGCCGGGCCAAGGAACTGGTGTATAACAACATAGAAATAAACACTAGACAAGAATTGATACAAAGAATAAATTCAGCGTTTGAGACAATTAAGCAGGAGATGATGTTGAAAATAACGACTACAGAAGTTAGAAGACGGGGCCGTGCTTGTATTAGGAATCACGGCCGTCATTTTGAACATGAAAAATAAATAATTTTAATTCAAATGTTGTTTTAATTAGTCTGCCTAAAATAAAAAATTTCTCCCTCAAATTGGTTTGTAGGCCCTAATTTCAGTAATTTGTAAGAAATCCGCATAAATGATACCTCAAAAGAAAGAGCGATTATCAAGCATGTCTCCAAAAAGGTTTGAACAAAAAAAGCACCCTCCGTTTTTTTTTTAATAAGGTTTAAAAGACGTATTGTACAAATTTTTTGTTTTTTCTGAGATTTAAATGTCTGTAAAAAAAATGCCTAATGACACAGAAGCCTAAAACATGTTTTGCTTGATTGCTTACACATTACTTTAATTAAATAAATAAAAAATGAATTCATTTATCATTCAATTTGGCCATAATTATGCAGTTTACAATAAATTTTGAGAATTTCCGAAAAAAAACTTAAAAATTTGGTTAAAAATATTTGGTAAGACTTCGTCTAAGACAACCATGGCTTAAATGGTTCTAAATTGTCTGTACTATCTTCGCCTTAAAGCTTTGCACCCATCTTCCAATCACCCTGTATAAAAGAAAATTAAAGGCCTAGTTATATTTTTTAAATCTATATAATAAAAATTAAATAACGTTGGTAAGTCATTACTTCAGAACGGCTTGTGTTAAAATGGTGTTAATAATCCGAATCAGGTTCTTACGGAAAGAAAAATAACTTTTTACAAAAAAACAACCGACTTCCAAAAAAAACACTACAAAGTGAAAAAGAACTTTAGTTTCGGAAGTCGGTGTCTTTGGATCTGTATTTTAGTTTTTTGCCACCGATTTCCGAAATTAAAGTTATTTTTCACTTTGTAGTGTTTTTTTTTGGAAGTCGGTTGTTTTTTTGTAAAAAGTTTTTTTATTTTTCTGTTTTTAGCGGATCAGTTTGTAATTTATCTAAGTTACAATAGCCTAATGTCAACTTCTCATCACCTTTTACAAAATATTGCTTTTCTTGATGCTGGGACATTAATTGTTGAGGAGTTCTCCGTCGTGTGGATTAAAAAAAGAATTTTTAATCCACATTTGACGGAAAAATCGGCGAACACACATAAAAATATATATATATATATATACGGTCGAATTGATAATCCTCCTTTTTGAAGTCAGTTAAAAATTGAAACATGGAAAATTCGGGAAAACTGAAAGTGCATTTTCTGTATGAATTTGGTATAAATTATTTAAATTTGGACAGGACAATGTCAAACCAAACGTCAACGGCAAATTTTGTGGTTATATCTGTTTATCAGAAATTGAAATTCGAATAAATATACCCGCAGTGCTTGTTTAGCATTATCAATTCAATTGGATTACTTCAAACTATAGGGTCGCAAGCATAGTACAATAAATTCCACGAAAACAATGCCAAGGATATATTCGGGTTTAACTGAAATATCCAGGGTTCCCTTACTCATTATCCGATATTATCAGCCCCATAGATGCGGGACTAACACCGGGACCCGGACGAAATTCTAATGTTTGTTTTCAATTACAGTTAGGTCCACAACGTCTGGTGTTAACGTTTTTGAACAACGAAAACGTATAAAGAAACAGATTTGAAATAATCTTCGTTAGTGAGAGGTAAAAATTGTATAGGCAGGTAATGAAGATGATATGCTTACAGAGAAATTCAATTAGTGTTATCTTGGGAATGTTTTTTGTATGGATCTAGATTTGAAACAAAAGGAGATAATTAAAACCCTCGCAGACAGCCTGCTTTCTTGAGTTTACCGTTTTGCGTTTTGATTTGTTTGTCCACCTTTGCAAGTGAGTTTTCATTAACGATTGTATAATCTCAATCATAATCTCAACTGGCGAAATGTGGGTGTACTACAGGTACACTTCTGCCCAACCCTTCGGGGAAAATAGGCGTAATGTTATGTGTATGTGTGTGTGTGTAATCTTAAGGCGCTCTCTGACCGGGTGCTTTCGCATGTACATTAACAATCCAAGATTCCCCTGTAACAGCTAGGGCTTTGCAAGTAGACTGCGCAGGCGTCAACTGCTAGGTAGTATATATTTATAAGTTAAAACCAGGATATAATTAAAATGCTAGAAGTAAAACGGCTAGGTTACAGGTAAAGGTTACATTACAAGGGAATGCTCCCGGTGAGGGAGCGCCTATAGGGGTTACTTTTTGTGACTGTCAAATTCACTAGGAAAAATGGCTTAAACGCGTTGCATGGGTTTTTCATGTCTTACTGATATTCTACGAGTATTGCATGGATCTTTCAGATTACTTCAACTAACGAACATTTTGATATGCATCTATGGATCGTTTCCCCGAGATTATGCTTCCCCAATAAAGCAAAAAATGCATAGCAATATGAATACGACCCTCTGCATTCACGAGGTTTGTTTCATTGAATGTTGATCTGCGAATGAAAGGGGGATGCTGAAGCGGATCGGCAACATGTCTGCCCATACAAATCGTGGAATTTGACTCAGCGAAATGGGCTGCTCTATTGCTTTGGGCAACGTTCTAGCGAGTAGTGATTTGTTAGCACTCGCAACACTTCTTTTTTCAATACCAGATTTAAAAGGTCTTTTCGTATTCGGAATCTATGTATTTGAAGCTTTGAATTCCGTATGTCAAATACATGAATTCTAAAACAAAGTGAACGAAAGACTTGGAACACTTATTTTAAAATATATGTTATTAGCTTTTGAATAAGCGATTCCGCCTTTCATTGTGATAAATCACAACAATAAAAAAATATCAAATTAAAAGTTATGACGATGCAATAATGAACGACCATGTGCTATGGTCGTTCATTAGAAATACACAGTAGGTCTCAACGGTACAAACAAGTTTCAACCAAATAACATATATATAGAAAGAAGATATAGAAGATATAGAAAGAAATTTGATTTCTAGGTAATACTGCAAACAGGCATCCAGTTAGACTGGAAGCTGACCCCAACGAGGCAGCCTCAACTACAGGTGATGATGACAGTAAGCAGGGATAATTAGCTTAAAATATTACCCACATCTAGGTTAAAAGTATTATTTGGATTATTTGCCAATAATTAATAGGTAGTGCTACATGACATAGGTTTTCTGCAAAAAAATTTAAAACATATAATTAATTTAAAATTTTCTTTTGGCGATAAGATTGTAACACCCAATGTAATTTCTAAGATTACGTTCGTAATTAATACGATGTACAATAAAGAGTACATTCTCTCTAAGTATCTTTTATCTATTTCAAACCTAATTCAACCAAAATCGAGCCGTAACTCTACCATGAAGTTCTTGCAAACAATTACTTGATATATACCTCTACTCGACCGATGAATTCTCGAGGCGAGCTGGCTGACTGATGAGGCGTGATTTCTACATGAGTGACACGATCGTTAGTTGAACTCATTATTACTGCTGAGCCAACAATTCGTTCACTTGTGATAATGGTCCTGTCAATTGTTGATAAGTTTGGGTTTCTTTGCCTTGAAGGTTCTTTTACCTTTACTGGGAAGATTTTGGGGCGTGTCGTTTTCAGTTGTTATTATTTGTGTAGGTTCTTCTGTCCATAGTACTCGTAAAGTTGAAGACACCATAGGTTGCTTTTAGATATTGTATTGTTTAATGTTTTCTTTATCACTTGGCAGCATTATACGTATTATCTATACAGTAACGTATATGAAGAAGAAGGGTTTGACCATATTGAGAGCCGGGAAGACTACCTGAATAAAGAGTTTTTTTATGAATGTAATGAATTTTCTATTATACTAATGTATGCACAATCATTAGCATTCACCTCAATATTGAACAATACAAAGATCAACATTACAACATTGTCAACATTAAAATCTCCCTAACAATTCACTTCACACAAACCAACTAAAATATCAACACGTTTCTCCCATTAATCTTTGATTCTATGAATTCTAGAGCAGCTACGTACCACATTCAGTCACTTCCAGTTACGCCTAAGGCTTACGTGTCGTACATTCCAAACATGTGTACACAAGCCCTTCATGTTGAGCATAGAAACAGTCGTTATGCTCACACATTACCGAGGAAACTTAAGTGGTGTGGTGTACGTAATCCGTCGTCATCCATGATGAATGGTAGATGCCGCCTAAACCCGCAGAGGATTAGTCAATTGCGGCCTCAAATCCACCAAGTCATAGTCGCTTGTGATGGTGTAAGTGATGAACTTGTAACGATGTGTGAGTTTTGCACCGTATGGCAGAACGAAGTTCAAGTTTGAATCTCTGTTCAAAGCAGTCGGAATTCGTGATAAATGTTTTTTTTTCTGTAAGTAGGTTTGTACAAACACTTTTACACGTCAATCATATTTTTAAAACCAGAAGGGTTCGGCGTTTCCTAACTGACTACTCTGAGAAGAAAGGCCGGAACAAACTCAGGTCACAGTCTCTTTTAAATTCCAGTTATATAAATGATCAGATCATGTGAAGACCATGTAGATTGGTGTCTGAAATGTCTTTTGATGAAAGAACCACACAGATTGAGTGTGACCTGTCCAGTCAGTGCACGTATTTGTCAGTAGTTGTGCAGCTTAACTCGGAAATTAAGGAGCTCAATGATTCAACAAACAATACCAAGACATTTGGCTAGGCCGCAAAAAATACTCAAACTGCCAGACCATGTTAAAAACTAACTGAGAATTAAAAAAATTAAAAATAACCCACATAGTCTTCACATTTACAATAATTAAAATAATATAATACTTCACAGAGTAAATATTAACGTTAGTGCATAAATAAAATTCATCAATGTCAATGTGTATATAACAATCCGGAGATAATCTTGATCAGATCATTTGAGGACCATGTAGGTTGGTATCTAAAATGGTCTGTTGAGGAAAGAACCGTGGCTACTATTTATATATTTAATCAAATCCTGTTTATATGGTAACTGATTTGACTAGTGTTTTGTGTTTGGTTATATATAAACTGCTCCAAAAAAGTGTAAAAGTAAAACCCTCACAGTGAAGCGGTTTAGGTACCTGTAAGATGTTGCCGAGAAATAAGGCTCCTTGAATTCTTAAAAACTCTATTAACGGACCTACTGGAACTAATTGCTACTATAAATAAATAACAAGTTCATCAAATACCTATTTTATGTTATTGCTATTTATGTATTTAATACTTTAAATTGGTTAAGGACAGCCATTAGCTGTCCTTAACCAATTTTAATACTTTAAATTGGTCTAGGACAGCTAATGAGACACAATTGATTTTCTAATGTTTGACACCGAGTCGGTGTCGCGCGGGGCTTAACAGGTTAAGCATGTACAGAGGCGGACTTAATACCATTGGCATTTTCAACCACTTAACCTTTGGGCGATGCAGAGACAAACAGTGGTAGATGCAATAACGAAAATTGTGGAATAAATATTTATTCCACAATTTTCGTTCTATTCGTTCGTGTAGTTTAGTTTTTTCGTTTTCAAAGTTTTGAATAGGTACCTATTAAAAACTTCAAATATAATATATTAATACCATTGGCATTTTCAACCAGTCAACCTTTGGGTGATGCAGTGACAAACAGTGGTAGATGCAATAACGAAAATTGTGGAATAAATATTTATTCCACAATTTTCGTTCTATTCGTTCATGTAGTTTCGTTTCTTCGTTTTCAAAGTTTTGAATAGGTACCTATTAAAAACTTCAATTAAAATATATATACATAATTATTGATTTTCTCATAAACATAACACCACGCCTGTGTTCCCTGAAGGGTTAGACAGAGGTGTACCTATAGTACACCCACATTTCGCCAGTTACGTTTAAATTTCATGTAATAGGAGGCGAGCCTATTGCCATCAACCGAGGACAAATCTAGACTCCGGGCTGTTTCTGAGAAATTTCTGTTGGAAAAACCCAATAACACTTTGCCCGACCTGGCAATCGCACCCCGGACCTCATGTTCAGAAGTAGAGCTTGCAGCCACTACACTAATGAGGCGGTAAATTGTATTTTCCTGACACAGTAATAACACTATTTCCTCTCCTTCCCTCCAATATGGCGAAGGGGATGATAGCTGATCTTTGCGTTATGCTCGTGAACGGGTGCTGCTTGTGGTGACTGGTCGTCACGCTGACCATGGTTTTATTATTGTTATTAGTAATTGTTTGTCATTTCTCACTTCGAGTTACAGCAATAGCCTTATGTAAGCGGGCACGCCTTTTATGCCTGGAGGCTTTTATTTAGGTATTAAGTTCTGTTTACGTTTTTATGTTGTAATTTTTATCTGCTTGAGTACAGTTTTAATTGTTTTTTATTGTATATTGGCGTGTGCTAGCTAACATATGGTAAGTAATTTAATTTATTGTGTGTTTTGTAATGTTAATTACATTGCATACGATTTGTATACAATCAAGTCTATATAACTAAACAGACAGGTGTGCTGCTGCGGAGTTTGTTGCCACTTTTTCTTCTCAGCTAAAAAAGCACTAGGAAGTGGTGAAGGGCGGGCGTTTTTGGGGGACCGTCTTATGTAACTTTGACGTTCGATAAGTGCTGATTCTCAGCCTAGTTTGAATAAATGACTTTTAATTTGATTTAATTTGCAATTCCAAAGAAGACTTTTGAATTCAAATAAAGACATAGTAAAAATATATGATTGTTCAAACACGCTTGAGTCTATACTTTAGCAGCAAACAACGTGACGGAAATTGTCTGTTTGGGTTGGGTAAACAACTGTCTGCTTCCACAGTTTTCGATGTAACCACTAGTTATTAGGCGGCGTAATTATATCTGAATATAATTAATAGTACCCAGCTTTATTGATAAATGAATTATTTAAGACTTAAGGTCTTAAATAATTCATTTTTAATAATTCATCAACCTAGATAGAGTAGAAGAAGTTTCGAGGACAAATTGACTAGGGTATGTAATTTAACGTCTCAAATACCGAGATTATAGACGTTAATTTTAATAATGTAATGTAATTAAATACCAATGCATTGTAATATTGCTATGGGTTAATGCCTGAAAATATACGATAATTATAATAACCCCACCGCCGTATCTCTACGTTGACATCTTGGTGCGGCTTTCACGTTTCGAACTCTGGGTCTGTGCCGGTAGAGTTTACTTTGCCGGAACAGGTCTAGGATAAAGAGCCAGACAAAGAGAGATACAGAAACCCGCAGGGCAGCATGTGGCGAGCCGTTGGGCAGTAGCGAACTCACGGACGTCTTGTTCTTCTTGTTTTTGGTTTTAGGACATGCCGGTTTCCTCACGATGTTTCCTTCACCATTTTGAGAGCAGTGGTGATGAAGTAATTTACACAAAGTAAAGCGCCTGTCTGAGTTCGACCCTACGACTTACAACTCGTGTCGTAAGTCGCGGCCGTTACCACTGGACCACCACTGCTCTCAAAATACATTACATTCATATAAATAGGTAATGATTGTTTGCTATCAATATTTCAAACTGTTTAACTATTTCTTTATTTGAAACATAGCCCGCTTTGTCGATAGTATGAATATTGCAATTTATTTATTGAAACTTTCTGCCCAAGTAAAAAAATACTGTACAAAGACGGACTTAATGCCTGAGGCATTTTATACCAGTCAATCTTAGGGTAAAACACGGCAGGTGCAAGATACGGGACAGATAGCTCGGAAATAAATATAAAATACAAGAATAAATAGTAGTAAATAATTATATTATCAGAAATGAAGAGATCCGCAGGCGAACCAAGCTTACCAATATAGCCCAAAGAATTGGCAAACTTAAGTGGCAGTGGGCAGGGCACATTGCTCGCAGAACAGATGGCCGATTGGGCCGAAAGGTTCTGGAGTGGTGACCGCGTACCGGAAGACGTAGCGTTGGTTGGAGGCCGCAGGAATCCGCTGTATCCGGGAAGCGCAGAACCGTCGAAGTTGTGGTGCTTGGCCTGTCCAATGTCCAAAATTATGTCCAGCAGTGGAAGTCTTTCGGCTGAAATGATGAATGATGACATATATACACATATATATATATACACATAAACAAACTGTCGAGAAAATAAACTTTGGAGAAATAAGAGAAAACGACTCCAGCAAATTACCGCTGGGATGCTTCGACTAACTTCTGGCGAATATGTTCACGTGCGTTCTCTTTAAAAGATAACCGACTGGTTGCAGTCCTGGTGTTCAGAGGGACCGCCTGGACAAATAAAGAAGAATGAATGAAGCCAGAACGGTGAGAAGGACATCGTAGAATACGATTGTTGATGGAACGAAAATTCAAAAGAGTGATCCACGATACGTTTTCCGAAGCCTATCCATACATCCTTTCGTGTCTGTCTGTGCGACCGTGATGTTCTTGTTTTTTTTGGGTGAAAAATCATCGAATAACTTCTCCCGCTCTGGGCGGAGCGGGAGGGTGTGTCAGACTCTTACTGACTAAAACCCACCCGTATTCCTTCCGTTGCCTGTGTTGCGGGGGCCTCGGTGATCCTTTGGTACCTTCCCGCGACCCCGTGTTGACATTTCTTTGAGGCGCACGTGGAACAGGAAGAGGTAACAAGCAACTATACAGGACACCGAATTGAACGCCTTAGTTTCAGAAAAACCTGTTGTCAAAAATCGATTTAAGTACCTACAGTTTCATTTGATATTCTGCAAAAGCGATAAGACCCCTCCCTAGCTTGCAGTTAGTGTTATTTCCCCTTGACCTTGTCATGTAAATAAAAAAAGCAAATAATATACATTTTTTATGTTTAACGTTCTCGAAAGTTCTAAGAAATTATTAAACACTAAATAATTCATGAATGATTTTTTAAATATTACGAGTTAATGTGAGATTCCTATACATGCTGGGGGCAGGCATTTAGCCATTTCCTTTACTTATTGTAATACAGAAATCTCGATGTTTTGTCGTAAAAACCATTCGTAGCAGGGGTGAGTCGCTAATAATATTAAAAAATACCGGCCAAGTGCGAGTCGGACTCGCACACGAAGGTTTCCGTCATCGCACAATATTTAACAAAAAACGCCGAAAATAACACGTTTCTTGTATGGGGCCTTTAATTTTTAATTTTATTTTATTTTTATAGCGGCAATAGATATACACAATCTGTGAAAAACACATGGCTAAATAGCATAGGCGAATAGTATGGGCGACTGCCCTAGTTATATACAAACATTGCACGTAATAATTTGTAATGCTGAATAGATATTAGTATTCCGTATGAATACAGTTTCAGGAACTTTTCATATCGTTACAATCCTGAAAATAAAATCGGCGAAACTCCTACGTCAAACTTGTAAAAGAAAAAGGTTTTGTTAAGAAAATCGCCCTACGCATACCTACATATAATACGCACGTCATGTGTCAAACGACGTTTGACACATGACTGACAGTTGTTTTTGGATTGAACTTGGAATAAATAATTGATTTATTGATCACTGTCAGTCAACATTCTTCGACATAAAATAGTTATTTATATTGCGAAGGTTATTGGATCATTCGAATAGATTATTGAGTTTACCCATGTTCCGAAGCTATTGGTCATTTTTTTTCACTTCAGTTTCCGTTTCTTTCCAGCTTTTACCAATAATTTCTAGAAATCAGATAAAAGGCAATCATTCTTTGATTGCCTTTTATTAATAACTTAGTTAACTTAGTTTTAATTTAATTTAGTTAATGTTAATAGTCATCTTGTAATTTGGTTATGTAAATAAATATATTTTGATTAATTCGCAAAAGTTCTAGGAGAATAATAACACCGTAATAATTAATTAATTAATATTTGAATATTAGGAGCTAGTGAGATATTTCTATACATGCTAAGGGCAGTTGTTTAGCCATGTCCTTTCAACTTTTTACTTATTACGGTTCATGAGATACAGCCCGCTGACAGACAGATGGATGGATGTAGGAACAGCGGAGACTTAGTAATAGGGTTCCGTTTGGTACCATTCGTGTACTTTTGGAAGGGGCGACTAGAATCAATTCTCTTTTTTATGTAAATTTGAATTTTAAAACTGCCTTTTATGGTACCTATTTGAAATAAATAATTTGACTTTGACTTTCAATTTACGGAACCCTAAAAAGGAATCAAAGCTTTATCAGAACACATGTGCAAAATTGAATATCACGTATAATATGAATTTAATACAACTAGTGGTCGCCCACTGGTAGAAAGTCGACACACTCTACTTACAATCTAAGTACTTACTAAGTACTTACTAACTAAGTACATGCTATTAAAAAGAACTTACTTATTCCATGCTCAAGCTGTCACTTCTGTCACTTATCTATCTTCATGACATAAGGCCCTAGTACTATGTGTGTGTGTCAAACGCATGGTAGTGTGTCTAAAGTTTTTTTTTTATTTATTTTTTAATGCATTTTATATAAAAATATTAGCTGTCTGCAGTCCTCCTCCATATAAACTTTAAATGTGCCAAATTTCATACTCCTCCGTCCGCGTAATTTCGTCCGTCAAAAATATCGGGACGAACCGACTGTTCAAAATGATCTCAACAACTAAGAAAATTAAACTTCATCTCGATATGATAAAACTCTTTTCAGAATGACAGTTGTCATGTACTTTCTTCATTTTGAAACGGTTCTTGTGTCATTGATTTAATATTTAATTTTCATAGTTGTTTAGATAACTTTGAACAGTCTGTTCGTCCCGATATTATTGACGCTGACTGTACAAGTTTTCACTTCACGTATAATGATAACAACCGCATATCACAGTCACAGCTGCCAAAATCCAATATTAACACCACCATCCAATACAAATCTTGCCCAGGACATTCAAGTCGAAATATCAATAATTTAGTGCTGTAACGTGACATTTCGCTGATGCAGCGTATGTGGATGGCTTGAATAGTAATCGTCTCTGACGTCATCAGATGGCTTAGTTGGCTGATCTTAGGCAATTTATGTGAGACTTGTGATCAGGAATTAAGCGTTTACTAATTGGAAACTAAACGAAATTTGGTAGGAACTCACAAATGTCGACTACCGTAAGTGCGTCGCTTTGATAAAGTACGATCCAATCTATAGATGCATTCATGACTTGGAATCTCTTACAACAGTGTGACTGAGTTTTTATCAGAGCAAAATGTTTGCTGAATTACTCTGGCTTTTGCTTAAACTTAAGTGAATCATGCCGAATGGTGAAATATGGCTGACCTTTATTTAATGTATCATAACACCTGTTAAGCCTACCTATATTTGCTAAATAAATTTATATTTTATTCTATTCTATTCTTACGTTTTTACTATTGGAAAGCAGTCTCTCTTGTCCCTTTAACTTCGTTCCTTATTTTTTACTAGTATGGAGGTCAGAGTAAATTACTCTCTAACAACCATTTTTGTATTGAACTTTTTTTTTCTTTTCTATCTACGTATAAAGTGTCATTCTTAAGGTTGTTATTGCGCTGTTGAAAATAAATGTTTTTTTTTTATATAATATTTTGATAGTTATATAATTTCTTCTTACACGCGATAAAAGGATACAAAACCAAAATAGAGGCTTCGATTAGCGGGACCTCCTCATATTGTTTTTACTAATCTCAGCTTTTCATAAAGCCTACTCAATCCTTCAAAAAGGCTCTAAAATCAATTTCACCTGTAAACACTCTTGGGATGAAAGGTATTGTATTAAATCTAACCTTCAATATTGTCGAAGATACGAGATTGTTAGTTTAACCAATAAAGGTCGAGGAGACAAAAAATTTGCGATAATCTTTTGTTCTTTACAACCAAACATTCAGCGAATATTTTGTACTGTTTCTGTCTGTGTCTGTCATTTATTTGTTTTTCTTTTTGTTTTTTTTTTTTTTGTAAACGTCTTTATTTTATGTACTTACCTAATTTCTAACCAAAGAAACGATTTGATTATTGAAGGTATTGTGTCCTTTTCAAAGTATCGTAAATAACTTGTACCTATATTTAAATGGAACTAATCACATATTGACACGGCTGGATTCAAAATCAAACTCAAACTCAAAGCATTTATTTGAAATAAACCAAAGACAGGCACTTCTGAATTGTCAAGGGGTCGGTCAGTCAAAAAGATGAAGTTAGGAGGTTATGGAGAAGAACGGGCAAGAAACTCCACGGACACCCTTTTAAATTAAAATATTGTTAGAATTTTATTGGTTACATCATTCATGTTGAAATTATACATGTGAGAATAATGTAGAAAGACGTGCACGTTGAAAGTGTCCGTAATAAAAAGATAAAAACAATAACAATTAAAATAAGCCGTGGCCGCTAAGAAATAACCATGTCGCATGATAATAGTCCTCCGCGCTAGTTTTACAGTGTGATTGTCATTTTTTTTTTCTGTAGGTAAGACCCAGAATCGAGTAATTGTAACGATATATTGGGAACAGTGCTTATATTAAAAAAAATACATTTTTCTTCACATTTTTTTCAATAAAATCTGCGCTAAGACTTTAATTTACCTCACAACTGAGCATTTTAATACTTTCCACATACATAATAATTTAAGTAAGTGGTGGTGAAATAATTCTTTCTAAGCCAACTTGCAGCGCAAACACGTAGAAAAACACATGGAGGTACCTAAAGGCGGCACGGCAAGACATGACAAACGATTTTAGTAAAAGGAAATTATTTTGAATCTTATTTTCATAACTTGTTATCATCGGGGACTAAAGGATACCGCAGGAAGCTGCGATATTCCGCGGAAGACTTCGGCATGCGGGCCATACAAATATTAATGTCCGCTTTTATAATTTCTAACGTGACGATATTATCGTGGATGTCGACGTCCACGTCCATAAAATTAATACGTGCACGTTATAAAGTTATACGTTAGAAATTATAATAACGCACATTGCTTTGCCATGCCCCGTCGTGCCGCCTAGTGTGCGCCGGTCTTTATGCTTATCACATGCAAGCGCACTGTCAGTTAATGTAAACAGCATACTTGGTTGCACTTTTGAAATACGATGCGAATAGTGTGACTAGTTAATACTCTGCGTTTCACAAACTAGTTTATGTAAATAACGGTAGATGTGAGAGAACTTTATTGTAAACACAAAGTTCTACAATAACATTACCTACGCAGTTATGCACCCTACGGGTAATGTATTGTAGAAGTTTGTGTTTACAATAAACTTTTCTTGTTGCATTTTGCTGCCTCGTTGCCTGTTGACTGCTGAACGTGATTGCTGCTAAATATTTATGGGTTCTCCCAAAAGAAAAGCGTGTGTTCGCTCATTTAGCTCCCTTCAAAATGGTTGAGCTGAATGGTGCTAATCCATGGGTCATGTTCGTGAACGGGCGCTGTCAATTAGGACTGGTCATCTCTTAGCTGCCACGGCTTATGTTGATTATTTTATTTTGATTTGTACTTTTTTGTTTAATTCTATTTGCTGTACAATGGACGCGTTTTTTATACATCATCCTCACAAATAGTTATAAATACAACATTAAAGATGTAACAATATTTATGTAACATTTTAATTTAAAAGAGTGTCCGTGGAAGGTTCTTGACTGGATCTACTTTAATAAACCTCTGCATTTCCCTTTCAAGGTTAATCAGGATGTATGTATGTTTGTGGTCCGTAATCACAAAAACTTTTCCAGAACTCCTGGATTTCAGCTTTTTCTTTTTCTGCTCTCGTAATGGCTCAGGCTTTACAAAAAGTTTCCAAACTTCCGTGATTCCGACTACTTACCTACGACTTTACATACGACTTTCAGATTTTCATATAACGTCTGGGAGCAACGGTTTCATAATACTGTCCAAGACTCTGTGAGTCATCGCGATATATGTAACAAAATGGTCACCCATCTACAGAGCATCCGCGACTAAGCGCGAGGTTAAGCTGAGTATCAGCTTAACCTCATATATCGATACATGGCTGTCTAGGTTTTTGTTTGGGTGGGATATTATCAAATAACTTCTCCCGCTCTGGTCGGAGCGGGAGGGTGTGTCAGACTCTTACCCACCCGTGTTCCTTCCGTTGCCTGTATTTCCAGGGGCCTCGCTAATCCTTTCGAACGTTCCCACGACTCCGGCAGGCATTGGCCCTAGTGGACCCCTACACTTGTGCTGACGACATCTCTATGAGGCGCACGTGGAACACAACACGCCGTCGACCCGGGCCTGGTCCTTACCGGACGGTGAGCTACCCATTGCTCACCGTCCGCAAGCCCGCGCCTACGGTGGCCGGAAATCCACCCGGGATTCCCGACGCCCAGGGCGTCTCCTGCGGTAGCTAGGGGCGAGAGGGCGCGAAATTCGCCTTTGCCTCAACCGTCCCGCCTCCTCCTTCGCGAGCATTACAGCTTCGCAGGAGGAGGTGACGGCTGCCCATGCCCTCTCACTCCGTACCATGGCCTGAACCAGGGCCGGACGCGAGAGATCTCTGCCACCGATGGCTTCCACGAGAATTCGGCGGTGCTCTGCCCAAGCCGGGCAGACCTCCACCGTATGCTCCACCGTGTCCTCTGGGCGATCCACCCAGTGGTGACACCCGGGCGTTTCCTCCCGCCTTATCTGACACAGGAACCTGCCGAAGCTGCCGTGGAGTCCCTCTATCAGGGACCAATGCAAGTGTGCTCTCTTCCAGAGAAATTAACATAAACACATCACGCCTTGTTTCCGCGAAGGGTTGGGCAGAGGCGTACCTATAGTGCACCCACATTACGTTTAAGTCCCATGTAATAGGGGCGAGCTATTGCCACCAACCAAGCACAAATCCAGACTCTGGGTTGCTACTGAAAAGTTCCAGATAGATACACCCACATAATCAGCCTTTAATGTTCCCACTGCTGAAACACAGGCCTCCTCTCTGTGAGAGGGAGTGGGCCGTAATCCACCACGCGGGCCCAGTGCGGGTTGATAGATATCACGTCTTTTCAATTTGTCAATTTTTGGTTCTAGAACATGCCGGTTTCCTCACGATGTTTTCCTTCACCGTTTTGAGAGCAGTGGTGATGAAATAATTTACACAAAGTAATGCGCCTGTCTTTTTTTTTTTGGTGGGAATTTATCAAATAACTTCTCCCGCTCTGGGCGGAGCGGGAGGGTGTGTGAGGGTAAATCAAACTGACATATAATAAAGAAACCTTAATGTCGCAAAATCGTGCGAAGCAGAGGCCCCTAGTAAATAATAAAAAATAACACACCGCAAAAACTTTACTTACTTCGACCACACCTAAATATTTTCATCCAGAAAAAATATGATGAGCATTTTTAAACGAAACGCCATACTAAATCCATAACTTCTAAGTAGGAAGGAGGAAGTTTTTCTCCTTTATAATACACTATGGACCAAACTTCCGCATGGTAACCTCTAAGGCATATCACGGCTCACGACTCGATCGCCCGATGCATGCGTTTTGACCAATAGCAATTACGTAGTTACTATTGTCTAATCTGTGCCAATACGATACACGAAGCGTATTTTAGTCGTGATCGTATTAAAAGAATTGTGACACTCACACTAGACGCATGCTATGCTGACTTGTTTATCAGATATTTTTTTCACGGGCACGGCCAGCGTGAGCTCTTTATGAAGTATTATTGTTGACAATAATAAAAAGTAATTTCGTACTCTCTTCTGTATGGTTTAGAAAATGTATTATTGGTATTGCTATATTTTTGTATCAACTTTCCACAAAAATATAATAATTTGCATTAGAAATAGAATAGACATAAATTATTGTATGATATGTCTTATTGTCAGTGGTCCCTTACAATGGGCCTTATTAAAAGGTAAAAGTCACTCAAAGGGCAATGGAGAAACCTATGCTTGAAGTTTCTCTAAGTGATCGAATCAGAAATGAAGAGATCCGCAGGCGAACTAAGGTTACCGACATAGCCCGAAGAATTGCCAAACTTAAGTGGCAGTGGGCAGGGCATATTGCTCGCAGAACAGATGGCCGATGGGACCGAAAGGTTCTGGAGTGGCGAACGCGTACCGGAAGACGTAGCGTTGAAAGGCGTCCTACAAGGTGGACCGATAACCTTGTGAAGGCTGCAAGAATCCGCTGGATGCGGGAAGTACAAAACTGGTAGAAGTGGCGGTGCTTGGGGGAGGCCTATGTCCAGCAGTGGACGTCTTTCGGCTGAAATGATGACGTCTTAGTGAAATGTCAAACGACAATTTATGTCTATTTTATCCACTTTAATATTTTCCTGTCTTAGCACACACCACACACACACTCAAGATTGTCATCTTGAGCACGAGATTACGTTTGATTTCAGTGATAACAAGACTTCAGATGCTCGTGTTAGCTTAACTCAAGTATTCACATAAAGTTTAATGTTAAGAGAGGTTGAATAGATTTTGTGGGTTATAAATAGAGGAAAGAGGTGTTCAAAAGTGTTGAGAATATATGAATAATAACTTAATATTGACATAGATGATGTAATTATTAGAATGCCTAGTAAAACTATGTTCAATTTTAATTTCTTCGGCAATAGGTTTCTGATAAAAGTTCAGTAAACTAACAGCTACTTAGAGTCTTTCAGTTATTCGATATTTTATTTCCCTAATTTATTAAACAAGTAGTTGTGACTATTCACGTGCCTTGAATGAAAACATTGTTTCCTTTTTTGCGATAAATAATTCATTTTCACGAATTATTTTATATGACTTAAGGTGCAGATATATGATTTTAGTGACTTTTAAATCTGTTATTACGCCTTCAATTAGTGCAAGTAAGTTACGCAAAAAATGTATGTTAAACTAGACCGCATACACATCAATTATATCTGTGAATATTTTAGTATTGTAGTAAAATACTTTATGAAATACGAGCAGGAAGTAAGGTCTACCCAAATATAAAAATCGAAATGACTTCCAAACTACTAAAGATATTTTCATGGTTTTTTTTTGTATGAATAGACTATTTTGTTATCTATAATTCTATCTGTGAATTTTTTCAAATATTCATACTTTTATTACTAAAAATAAATATCCCTATAAAATCGAACGGAACGGCATGCGGCGCTCTGCGCGGGCGACGGGCGGCAGTGTACCGCTGACCACTATCACGGGTAGACGCTGACACTTTGCGCGACCGCTGTACTTACGTATTTTTTCGACAATACGGGTAGAACAACTAAAGTTCTGAAAGAGAAATGACGTATACATGAAAGAAACAGGATACTGAGGTAAGTTTCTCATATATTATTATAATATAATGAGGTTAGCTAAATGTTATTTTGATAATAATTTGTGCGCGAGTATATCCATTATTTACGTTCAAACATAATTTTAGATCCGTATCTATTTTTTTTTTTTTTAGGAGGTTAGGAAATAATACAGATTCCCGAAACGAAAATGCGGAGAGCAAGTAAGTACCTACCTAATAAATTGTAGACTACCATTTATTATGGTTTTTTGAGGACAATCCCGTTACAGCAGGTTTGAAACTTACCTAGCTTAAAAAAAACAGGTGTAGTACATTATTAAGATTATGTTTTACTATTTTAGTTATTGCGACCCGACGGAAGTAAATAATGATAAAAATAATGAAAGAACTGACAATGATTCCTAACATGAAAATGCGGAGACAAAGTGAGTATTAAATAAATTGTAGATTCTAGGCATACCATTTATTATGGTTTTATGGGGACAATCCCGTTATATTAGGTTAGAAACTTGTCCAGTTTAAATAAACAGGTGCAGCTCATTAATAAGATTATGTTTTAATATTTTGGTTTTTGCGACCCGACGGAAATAAATAATGACGAAAATAGTGAAAGAACTGACAATGGTTCGTTATTTATTATATACAATGTGGATTCACAGGTTTTTTTTTATATTTCCAGGACCATCAACTGGAATGGAATCAATGATTTTGGTTGAAGGCAAAATACAGACAAAGATGAGACAGAGAAACAGGAAGATCAAGACACTCGACAAGAGGAATATTTCGAAAAATGACTACATTTCTACGAAATGTAAAAAAAATAATTAGTACAAACAAATTCACGCCTTCTTCCCAAGGGGAAGGCAAAATTATAGAAGGCTGCTGCACGCTTCTTTTAAACCACACCGTTGCCTTATCACATAATTTTTCAGCCTATCATTTATAGTCACGTCACACATGCTTCGCAGAGAGGCATTTCCACAGCATTTAGGGCCGATTTTTCAATCATCAGTTAACTTCTATCCGAGGAATAAATATGGCGCTTTGACATATTTTCTATACAAAATCTGTCAAAACGTCAAACATATTCTTCACATAAAAGTAATCTGGCGATTGAAAAATCGGCCCTTATTCTACTTTTATGCTTCTTTTGCCACAGCCAAAATTCATTCACTTGCATGCGTAAGCTTAGACACCAGCACACCATTATGAACAGCCAGTCGAGCCTTTTTAGGCATCGACTAGATGGTTACAATCGCATGTATGTACCATTCACTTTATTTCCCGCATTTACTCTCCTTTCCACATCTTCATCAATCTTTCCATCCCTTGTAACCTGACTCTCCAAATATACTAACTTACTCTGGGGGGCGATTCTACTAACAACATTGTTCTAAAATGGCAATTGAACCTCAACTCAATCAGGGTTTTCAAGCGTTTTCATATTTTACTTATGAACTACGTATGATTCTTTTTACCTAGGTACGCACCGGAATATTAATATATTTGATGTTGGAACTAATATTATACGAAAATCATTGAATACTTATCTTATCACATCACATATCATACCGTGATACCTCAGTAGGTATCACGGTGCAAACACGGAACAAAGAAATAATTTTAGGATCAGTATCCTAAAATTATTTCTTTGTTTCAATGACATGCAACAGTGATCAGCGACTATTGGCATGGCCACCATGCTATGTAGTATAGTAGTAAGTATAGTATTCCATTCCCGCTGTTTATTTTATAGTAAAGTAACTCTATCCGACATTTAAAATCCGTTTCGTTTTACGCGATTCGAACCGCCCAGACTGTTTCCTTTAAGAAAATCTGCTAATTTACAATTATTAAAATATATGGAAAAAATCCTTTACTTTTCGTGGTAAATATAACGGAAAATAAGTTTTAATGGGTTTATTATTCGTATAAACTTTATTTGTTATTTAACCATTTTTGTTATAGTAATATTATAAACTTACTAATTGAACTATAGGTAACACTCATTCATTGCCATTCATTCCCGTAGTGATTGAGTTGGGGTTCGACTTGGTTACAGTCAGTTACAGTTTCAGTTATTGTCATAAAAATTGTAGAATAGATTTATGGGGGACGAACGAGAGCCGAACGAAACCGAACCATTGATGAGACGGTACAGAGCGTATAACTTTGCAAATTAGTAGAATCGGCCCCCTGATTCATAGAGCCCATTCCCTCTCTAAATCTTGCCTGCACATCTCATATTTTCTCATCTGTCACTAAAGAAATTAATTGTTTTATTTTGGAATTAAATTTATTTATATCGATTTTTGGCTTTTCATTTCATTTTATATTGTTTCCATAGCTAAAGAGCTCATTAGTCGCATCACAGCCGCACGGGCCGATCAATTAGGTTAAGCTATTCTTGCCGCGGTTGTTCCGTGGATGGGTGAGCACCTTTACGTACCGAGACTCATCCGTGTCTCGTAAAGTCGCGAAAAAAAAATCTGCTGTTCCCTACATTTATGTTCGCTTAATTCGTCAAAATGTAGGGAACAGCTGATTTTTTTTCGCGATTTCATGTTTAGTCCAAGTTATTTCATGTTGTGTCCAATATAGTAAAAGTTGTTTATAATGATGAGTACAATGACGAGAGAGGTTGACGGTGTTTAAAATTACACCCTGTTTAAACCAACTTATTCAATGCAAACTTTTAAAATAATATAATATATTACAATCTTATTTTATTATCAGAATATTACCTTATTTATGAACACTACATAAAAAAAATTGGATGGTGATACAAAATCAGGCAGGACAGTCCACACCATCTGAAACGTACGGTTACCCTACGTTACGTGCGAACGGTTGCGGGGTCGCGGGGGGTGACGCAAGCTCCTCCCACTCGTTCAAGGTCGCTGGCATTTACCGTCCTCTTAAAAAGCGTCTTATGATTGATGATAAACTAAAAAGCATGGGACAAGGCGGCCCAGCAGTATGCAGTGGTGGTCCAGTGTTAACAGCCGCGACTTACGAGACAGGCGCTTTACTTTGTGTAAATTATTTCATCACCACTGCTCTCAATAACGGTGAAGGAAAATATCGTGAGGAAGCCGACATATCCCAGAACCAAAAATTCGAAGACATGTGACATCTACCAATCCGCACTAGGCCCGCGTGGTGCATTACGGCCCACTACCTCTCACCGAGAGGAGGCCTGTGTTCCAGCAGTGGGAACATTATAGGCTGATTATGCAATTTAAAGGCATATATGCAGCATTTATTACAAAGAAAATACAAACAAATCCTTTGATATTTTCTCATTCAAAAGGAACCAATCGTCAAAGCATTAATCCCATCATTTCAGAAACTCACAAAATCGGATGATACCTTTTTGATCGTCCATCTCTTAGATTGATGTCCCTGATCTGTTGCTGTTCACGGCAATTAGCGACGTGACGACGGTAGACGGAGGGTAGCAGTGAAATATTAAACTCGATAGTTTACTAACTTACGATTTACGGGTAGGTGGGGTAAGTAGGAAGGCACTGGAGGGTAACTCGTACTGGAATCTTCGAGAAGTGTATCTGAATTTTCGGTAGGACATGTACGGTGCTCTGAATACGGGCGACGTGCTGGTGCAGTGCATCAAGCATGTTTGTGGACGCAGACTTTGAGGGCGGCTTCCACGCCGTCCTCCGCAAGCGATGCGCAGCGACTCGGCAGGTCGCGCGCCAGCACCAACAGTATCCAGGTTGATATTGCGGATAGGTGGGTTAATACCCACATTAGGATATAACTAATTACAATGTTTTTTTTTAACTACTAACACTAGTTTCTTAAGTTTTGCTTAGATAACATTCTATGGATTTCGCAGTCCTATTTTCTTTTTTTTTTGTTATTAAAAACATGAAAAAACTTATTTGAAGATTTCTTTCAAGAAATAGTCCATCTTAGGCTCAATTAATTAATTTATTTAAGTTTTCTAACTGAACTGTAATTGAGTTCAGTTCAGTCAGTAAATTAGAGTAAAATACCTTTTATCTGCAAAAATAAAAATAATTAACCGAACTATATTCGGTAAACTGTGTTTGTACGTAAAAGTTAAGTGTTGCCGTTTATAACCAAAATAAAACCTTAACAAATAAAATTATTACCAAATGTTTTGTGACTGACATTTTATTTCAATGAAAATACGAGTAATTATGCTAATGGGCGTCTCTGGGTAAGCTCAAAAAATAACGTTTCAGAACCGAGTTACTACAGGATAAAAAGACAATTTGCCTTCAGGAAAACGGGATCCAAAACATCGTCAATCATATTTAATATTATAAATGCGAAAGTGAGTTTGTTTGTTAGACTTTCGTGCTAAAACGGCTGAACGGATTTGGATGTAATTTGGTACATGAGTAGACCACAACCTGGGTTAGTACTGTAGAGGTTCTATGATACGAGTAATGCATCATCCTAACCGCTAGTTGACACTGGCAACTTAATAAAAATAAATATTCAAAATCAGAATATAGATTGAAAATGATGCATTGTCAAAAAGACACTCACAAACGAATGTGTATTGTATTATAAAAGATAAATATATAAACAGTTTAAAAGGGGAATATTATTTATTTAGTGTAGCACGTCCCCCACACTACAGTACATAGGCTACTTTTCATCCTAGAATGCAGACGAAGTCGCAGGCAACAGCTAGTTTTATTTAAAACTAGAGTGACTACATAATCAGCCTATAATATTCCCACTGCTGGGACACAGGCCTCCTCTGTGTGAGAGGCAGTGGGCCGTAATCCACCACGCGGGCCCAGTGCGGGTTGGTAGATGTCACATGTCTTCGAATTTTTGGTTCTAGGACATGCCGGTTTCCTCACGATGTTTTCCTTCACCGTTTTGAGAGCAGTGGTGATGAAATAATTTACACAAAGTAAAGCGCCTGTCCGGGTTCGAACCTACGACTCGTAAGTCGCGGCCGTTACCACTGGGCCACCACTGCTCTATTTAAACTAGAGTGACTATGTCCTCGTAAATCCAGGCGAACCTGTTTTTTGGCTGTCATGTGGAAATCATTTACTTTTCGGCATAAGTAATCTTTTTTAACGGCAAATGTTGTTAATTCAGTTCATCTTATCAAATATTGTTATCGATGATCAAATGGGTTCCCGTTAGATTGTTATAGAAGTATAAAATCTGTGAGTCACGTATTTAAGTGTATAAAAATATCATTTCGTCAATCAATACGTCATACAGAACAAGTCCATCGATATTCACAGCATCCCACTTCTAAAATTTTCTGAATATGACATGTGAAAAACAAAACAAACACGCTTCTAATGAACAAACAGTGCAAAAAACTGGAAACAATTCCCCTCAGCGATACGGAATAGAAGGGCCTTGGCCGGCCGTCGGAAATAGCTTCAAGTGCCACTCTTGCGCCGTCGGCCCATCCGCTGGTTGAAGGCTGATTTTATACTTATGAAGCTTATGATCTAACTCTACAATAGATTAATCTGTTGACCTTAATACTCAATACTTTAGTTGCATTCCACAATGTGTACTTAGGTGGTACCTTACAATTATGGACCCTGTCTGGCACAGCAAAGTAGTAGGAAATAGGAAGCTTTGAAAGCTTATCAGTTTTCTAAACTAAGTCGAACATATACATAATTATTAAGGTTATATATTAAGGTTAGTTTTTTATAAATATATTAATTTTGTCTTCTTTTTTTATTATTAATTAATATAGGTAGTTTGTTACATATTTTTATGGACATTACTTAAGGACTTGTAGAATGTATTTTTAGCCGAGAAGTTGGAATGTTTAATCTTGATTTATATCGGAGTGTGTCACGGGACTGTGTCTTGTATATAATATATAATGTGTGTATATATATATATAATATATAATTTTGGAAGTGAGGATTGCAGCTTTCAGTTTGATAGATGCTTACTAGGATTCTTATTAACTCTTCTGAAGGGTGAATATTTTCTGGTAAACATTTTAATGAAAAAGACTATTGGACTTGATTTTGGGCGAAATCTATTGCCTGAAATGAATGGTGTACGAAAACATTTTTACTGTACCCAAAAACTCTCGAAAACTCAAGCCTACTTAGCTGAACCACACCCACTTACACAACATCCACTTACGTATCTACATTAATAGGCAGATGATGAGATTGAGACGCTTATTATTATTGTTATTCTTAGTTTTATTGAACTAAAATATGGGTAGGTACTTAAGTTTAATCCTCATCCTCATCCCAAAAAAGTCCGCTACTGGACATAGTCCTCTCCAATCGCACGCCATTCAGCTCGATTCTCGGCAACTCTCATCCAGCTGCTACCTGCCACTCTGTGAAGATCGTCACTCCACCTAGCCTGAGACTACCTTACGTTTGCCGATTCGCGGTTTTCACTCAAAAATGAATTGCATAATCAGCCTATAATGTTCCCACTGCTGGGACACAGGCCTCCTCTCGGTGAGAATGAGTGGACCGTAATCCACCACGAGGGACCAATGCGAGTTGGTATATGTCACGTGTCTTCGAATTTTTGTTTCTAGGACATGCCGGTTTCTTCACGATGTTTTCCAACACCGTTTTTTGAGAGCAGTGGTGATGAAATAATTTACGCAAAGTAAAGCGCCTATCTTAGTTCGAAACTACGACCTACAACTCGTAAGTCGAGGCCGTTACCACTGGGGCACCACTGCTCTGCTCTAATAGCTGTAAAAAAATTATATTTTACGCTATGTCACCAGTCATTCAGACAAAACAAACCAGTCAGTGTCAATTAAACAAAGCATTAATCTACGCCAAGTTACCAATCACCAATCTTTCTGTGCCAATAACTCTACTAAACTCGTAATAAACTCCCCATTTTCAATCCGAGGGGGACTAACGACCTCGAATTGAAACACATCTGCCTCTAAATCGGTCTCATTGTTCCAGTCTCCTTTAACGAATACCCTCCTTAAAATAAAGCTAATCAAATTCTGAAAAACTCGAGGTCGTTTAAACCTTAAATGAACCTCCTTTCTTCCCATCCAGAATGTATGTCAAGTGCAGGCGTGGCAGCGGAAACAAAAATCTCTTGACAACGATATCATGTCGGGCCCGGGTGTTTTTACCGCATCTCGGGTCGAGTACGACTCCGGACGAGATTTAGACCTTAAACGACGAAAGATTATTATGTTTGTGAAGTTATTGGGGTGTAAACGTCTTCAGCTTAATGTTGCAAGATTTAAATATCAAAGGCATATTTTTGTTGGCATTTAGACTTGATGCCTGTTATTCTTTTATTACCTACAAAACCTATTTTTTTTGTTTTTTGTTAAGAAAGTAATCTAACTAATTAGGAGGATATTTTCGAGGCAAAGTCCTTGAATGTCTTATCGAAATTCAATAACGAATTATTACCGGTGTAATAAATATATCAGTTTAATGTAAGTTTTAATAATAATATGAAATTAATATCATGATGAAAATTCAAATGAACATTACAATTTCACGAATAATATTCCTGGGACGAATCTAAAGGACTGGAGTAAGTACCTACAGTGAGATTAATGTGGTTGTGTTTGAAGCACACCACATCCACAATTATGTTGGAAATATGAGAGAGCTTTAGTATTTGACGTTTATTTTTTATTTTTTTAATGTTGGCCAGTGTCCTTTACTTGTTACACGTGCTGTGGTAATGGCTATTCTGCCTAATGAGCCAGAATTCCCACCTAAAAAAACACAACTGTTTTGTTGATATATAAATAGTTCGAAAGTAAAACTTAAATCATTTATTTCAAATAGGCACATAAAAGGCATTTTGAACGTCAAAGTTTACAAAAAAATAGAATTGATTCTAGTCGCCCCTTCCAAAGGTAGTTTCGTATGGAGAAGAATGGGCAAGAAAATCGACAGTTACCTTTTTAAATGTTTTACAATATTTTGCATACATTTATTATATAACTATATGTGAAGTGGTTTTGAATTAGGGTGCATTAAATAAGCCTCCTTGAGTGCCCTTGAGTTACTCGAGTATTTCCGCCGTACCCTGGTCAATCAGCCCCTCTACAAACCCCGTTGACTGGATAATTAAGATATAATTAATACTAAGTAGAAATTTTACCTAGGGTGACAGCACAAGTGTAGGGGTCCACTAGGGCCGATGCCTGCCGGGGTCGCGTGGCAGTCCATAAGGGTTACCGAGGCCCCTGGCAACACAGGCAACGGAAGGAATACGAGTGGGTTTTAGTCAGTAAGAGTCACCTTGATAATTTCCCACGCAAAGAAAAGGGTGACACAATGAGCGGGAATCTCAAGATACTTGTATTATTTTGTCTAATACAAATTGAAACAGAGAGTTTCTCTCGGGAGTATTATACCTATTTTACAGTCTATAATAAAAATCAAGAAAGTGTCATGATGAGTGACCTCGAATTGATGCCATCTTTATTCTTTCCTTCCGATAATCATGTGACTTTTCAACTTTTAGGCTTTTGATTGCGTTTGATATTTTCCTTTCTTAAAGATACCATTATTGCTTTGAAATTGATACTATGTATTTTATTGATGTTAATTTTGAGAAATATTTAACATAAACATAAAATCACGCCTCGTTTCCCCGAAGGGTGGGGCAGTGTACCTGTAATACACCCACATTTCGCTAGTTATGTTTAAGTGCCATGTAATAGAGGGCGAGCCTATTGCTGTCAACCAGTCACAAATCCAGACTCCGGGCTTCTACTGACAAATTCCGGATTGAAAAACCTAATAACACTGCCCGACCCGGGAATCGAACCCAGGATCTCATGCTCAGCAGTAGCGCTTGCGACCACTAGACCAAAGAAAATTTAAATTATAACCATGAAAGACAGAAATAGGCCATTTTAATTAGTAAGTAGTTTGAAAGTAATATCGTTTTTTATGTTTTGGGTAGACCTTACTTCCTGAATTTATTTCATAAAGTATGTTTGGGTGTACTACAGATACACCTCTGCCCAACCCTTCGGGGAAACAAGACGTGATGTTATGTTTATTTATGTTATGTACTTAAATATTCACATATAGAATGAATGTGAAGGCGTTCTAGTTTAAGAGGCCGACAACACCTAAAGCGCGGTCACTGTCGGACTTTATAGAAAAGAAAGAGAAGCGCGATGACACAACGCTGGTAATTTATTGCAAAATATGAATTCTCGATTTATCGATTTACAAAAAAGCTATAGTTTGTATAAAAAAATAAAACACTATTATGTTAATATGTTGCTTTTAGAATAATCTGACAAAAATCAGAATGATTGCATGTATATTAGTATGGTTTTTAATCGTTAAAATAATTTTTTAGAGGTATCTTCGTGATTTTTTTCTATCGTATCAAATTAGTTGTATTATGTTTTCCACACACTATCTACCTAGCATACTCGTATATCCTTAAGAATATCATATATTTTTCTTATTTTATTTACTGCAGTGGATCATATACTTTAAGGCATTATAAAACTTATAAAATTTGCGTTTAGGTCCTGTAGTCCCCTTAACATACATTGTTTGCATAACTTACATTAAATGAAGGCTTAATAACAGATTTAAAAGTCACTAAAATCATATCTGTGCGTGTGTATTTTTTGACGTTTAGACGCCTCTTAACCTTTAAAACGTTTATAAATATGGGCGTAGAAGGTAAAAGCCCATTTAAGAATATACAAGACTCCACCTTTACGGGTTCAAAGCTATTTAAAATCTCGTAAACTTAGATCAAACTACACATACCAACTATCGTGGATGTGCTCCCTTGGGGCAACTTTTCGCTTCACCACGTCCCATCTCCATAAAACTTTTATCCTGTAGGTACTGAACGTGACACCCCTACCGTTCCTATTTCAAAATTTTCACCGAACAATTTGATATGGCGGCCAATAATATTGACGCTCACAAAGGTTGATGATATAAAATATGAAAATCTCTTTTTAAATATTTCGTTTTACCTAAGTACTTATCTTAGTTCCAAGTAAATTATCCGAATAGTTATTCAAATAACTCTTTACGATTTTTTAACTGGAATGATAAGGAATCTAAACATGAAAATACAAAATGTTGAAATAAAAAGAATACTTTAAAGGTTTTTTGACGACTCTCAGACCCAATTGACCTGATTTTGTGGCGTAGTGACCCAGAAATGTATTACTTTTATAATCTGATAAACTCACATGTATTTTTAAGTAGTAGTATTTCAAGGAAGGAGAAAATACTATGCTAGAAATAAATGACATGGCCAGTTTCAGCCTAGTTACTCAGTGGCATAAACATTAATATACGCCCACATATAAATAAATAAAAATTATAAAACTATTTACATTTTCGTACAACTTCAGAAAAAGTATTTAAACTTAAATAGTTGTTTTTTGTTTCCAGCGTATCGAGATAACGCGCCATTTTGGATAAAAAACGTTCCATTCCCTGTAAAGCTAAAATATGAATGTTCCATCAGAGTAATATTAAAATTATTCTGACTGTTAAATGATTATTCATTATCGTAATCATAATAAAACTCATATTTTGTTAATTACTCATCATCATCATCATCATTCCAGCCGAAAGACGTCCACTGCTGGACACAGGCCTCCCCCAATAGGGAGGGTTTGCCATAATCGCCACGCTTGGCAGGCGGGTTGGCGATCGCAGTATGGTGTTAAAATGCATAGAGAACGCTGCTGCCCATTCTCTAGTAGTCTAGTCCCTTAGTCGCCTTTTACGACACCCACGTGAAGAAATGGGATGGTGCTATTCTTTACGTCCGGCACCACACGGAAAGTTAATTACTCGAATGCTACAAAATATTTATTTTTAATAACTTTTTTTTGTTTATACAACGAAACGAAACGACATCACAGATTCGACGTTCGCCATTTTTTATTGCAACTGCTTGGTAGGTAACAGTATATAGTTATCTGTGGTCGGTAATAGGACGGTAGGGTGTTGTTACCACGTAAAGATATTGATCTGGTATTTAGGCTGGACAAGACACCAGACCAATATTACTCCCCTAGCATCATTTTTAGATGACATTTTTGTAAGAATTATTGAATACTAGCTGACCCGACAGACGTTGTCCTGTCCCTATTGACCTATCCTTCCTGCCTACCTACCTACCTACAATTTTATTTTATATACAAACCTTCTCCTGACAATGACGAATACAACAAAAAAGAATTATCCAATTTGGTCCAGCCGGTCGGAAGTTATGCGCTTACATACATTTCGGCGATTCATTTTTATATATAGATTAATTAATTCATTCAAAAGTTATTCAACATTTGTTTTTATTTTACTTCAATCCTTTAGGACAACCTAACCTAACCTTTTATCAAGAGTCTATCCTATCTTCGGTATCTATACATATCTTGGGTACCTAATCATTCCATTCCTGTCCCACTACTCTCGCAGGGTTTAGATTATACATGGTACATCACATCAGACAAGAGTGAGGCCTGGATTTCTAACAGTGTTTTCCTTCACGGTAAAGAAAATTATTA
This sequence comes from Atethmia centrago, assembly GCA_905333075.3. Classification (NCBI taxonomy): domain Eukaryota; kingdom Metazoa; phylum Arthropoda; class Insecta; order Lepidoptera; family Noctuidae; genus Atethmia; species Atethmia centrago. The sequence continues at coordinate 23,105,790 of HG995376.1, forward strand.
ACTCACATGGTTTCTGAAGTCACCAAGACTTCAGACACCATGTGAGTTAATAATTGGCTTAATGGTCATCCATCCATTGATCATGACAAGCTTAGCGTACCCATGCAGAATAATCTGGCTACTACTTAGTTATGAGCCCGAGGAGGTTCACGAACAAGACATATTTTTGTTAATTTCTAAGAAATCTGAAGTTAAGCTGAACTATGTAACTTTTACAGTTAATTTAAGAGCATACTAAATTCAAAATAAACCAAAATTCGTTTATGTACATGAATTTTTAGATGCTAGGCAGAGTACCCTAAGTAAATTGGCCATCTCCTTTCATACATTAAATTCGGGGATCACGCCTGTAATCCCCGAAGAGTTAGACAGAGGTGTACCTATAGTACATGGGTGTACTATAGGTACACTTCTGCCTAACTCTCTATTTCGCCAGTTATGTTTATGTTCCATGCGTCTCTATTGCCATCAACCGGGCACAAATCCAGACTCCGGACTCATAATCAGCCTTTAATTTTCCCACTGCTGGGACACAGGCCTCCTCTCCGTGGATGGGAGACTCCGGACTGCTACTGAGAAATTCCTGATGGAAAAACCCAAGAATACTTTGCCCTACCTGGGAATTGAACCCAGAACCTCGTGCTCAGCAGTAGTGCTTGTGACCACTAGAACAAAGAGAATTTAAATTATACAAATTAAATGATAACCATGAAAGACAGAAATAGGCAATTTTAATTAGAAAACTGGAACGAGTCAAAACTTTTAGAAACATCTGCAAACTGGAACGGATTATGAATTAAAGAGATTTTGTTTAAACCTAATTAGGAAATTAAAATTTGACTTCTGAATTATTTGGATGAAACCTTAATTATTTATTATACATGAACATTCATTATTTCAATAACAAGTTATAGTTTATAGATTACTCTGTTTCAATTAAGGAAAACTTTATTCATACAAGTTTTTATTACTGCCTCGTAGATCAGTGGCTGCAAGGATGAATGCTGAGCTTGGGGTCTTACATTCAATCCTATCCCATGTTTTTCTAATATAAAGTTCTCAGTAGCAGCCCGGAGTCTGGATTTGTGACCGGTTGATGATAGCAGGTTCACCCTTTACCACATTGAACTTAAACATAGATAACAGGAGAAAATAAAAGAAAACATACATAGGCTGTCATAGGAACTGCCGACAGAAGTCAAAACTTATCGCTCAACGCGCCTAAAGGAGTTTTTACTGCAATAAAACTACAGCAAGTCGGCGGGAGAGCAGTGGTGGCCCAGTTGTAAGTTCGAACCCAGGGCCTGCCTGGGTTCGAACTTACAACTGGGCCTGGCAGTATGCTTTACTTTGTGTAATTTATTTCATCACCACTGCTCTCTTGAACGGTGATGGAAAACATCGTGAGGAAACTGGCATGTCCTAAAACCAAAAATTCGAAGACACGTGACTTCTATCAACCCGTACTGGGCCCGCATGGTGGATGACGGCCCACTCCCTCTCATAGAGAGGTGGCCTGTGTCCCAGCAGTGGGAACATTATAGGCTGATTATGCTAAGTCGACGGGGGCATGTCAGTAACGCGAACCCATACATTTTTCAACTGCCAAAAATCGCTTAAAGCGACTAAAAAATGTTCACTTCAAAAAAGTTAACTAGTCGAAATTACCTTCTGTAATTAAGAAATAATTCCTACCAACTACAGGTTTCTGACTTATGTATAAAAATAATTATAACCCATAAAAGTAGAGTACCTAATTTCTTACAAACTTATTAAAGCTAGGCGTCTGCCTACAATAAAAGTAACAAGGTAATAAACAGTTAAAATTAAGTCGTTAACTTAAAACAATCAACAACTTTATCAAATTATATCTAAACTGCTTTTTCCTTGAACGAAAACCTATTCTAATTATTTTGAATACGTCACGGGAAGGTACTAAAGGGTCACCGAGGCCCCCGCAACACAGACAACAGGAAGGAATACGGGTGGGTTTTAGAGAGTCTGACACACCCTCCCGCTCCGCCCAGAGCGGGAGAAGTTATTTGATGATTTCCCATCCAAAAAAAAATAAATATATATTTTGAATACAAGGTCAAATTGAATCAGCTAGCAAAACTCCGCAGACATGATGAGTATCGATATCTAAACATAATAAAATAAATTAATTTGATGATATTTTTTTGGGGTCATCAACCGCCGGTAGTGTGCTCACTTAAAATATCAGTTTAAAAATCAGTTTTTTTTTGTATTAACTTCACAGACGAAGTGGGTATCGACATCTCCACATGATCAATTTAATTTAACCCTGTATATGCCATACCTAATTTTGACTTACGCAAATAATTTGTCTTTGATGCAAAGTGAATACTAGAAGAGATTGTTTAAGGTCAGACTCATATTTTAGGTAGTTAGGAAATGTTTAAAGGTGAACGGCAAATTTCGTACCGCTTACTTTTTTTGTTGTTTTGTTATAGAATTTGTACCACATATTAAGGCAACTAAGCTATTTATATTCATGTAAGTGTACTATTTTTAGAAGTTCGGATTAATTAATAATATAAAAAAAAGATTTTAATAACTACACGTAATTTAGTCGTAAACTAAACGCAGTTATGTTGGTATTTAAGCTATGCTCGCCATGAGGGTATTACCTGACCTGCCCCCTTCTTGTATGAAGTAATATTAAGAATTAATTAATTATAATTAAAATAAATGTACTTAAAAAACTATTAACGGTATTGTTTTATTTACCTACACTCAAAACCCCATCAAGACTTCATCATTATCAAACTGTTGCAGTCAGCTGCTGGACATAATATGTCCATATTATGTATCTCCGAATGCACTCCGCTGAGTAGGTACGATCCTCATCTCAATTTACCTACTTGATAGTAAGTAAAACACTAAAAAAATAGCGACAACCAATCTAGAACATATACTTTATTACTGAAATTATATTTATGTGCCTTTATGTAACAATCTACATTGCTACACTAACATAACCTTAAAAAATAAAACTGGTTATAACTTTTACGTCCCAAGTTCAAAAAATCCAAGAATTTAAAAAGGGCTTGTCTATCATATTAACTATCAATTAAAACAAAAAATATCCCAAAGCACGAAATTTTATTAGCGGTACGAAATTCCCATACAAGCCTGCCGTTCGCCTTTAACATACATACTCGACAAACAAAACATATAAGGAAATCAATTCATAAAACTTGCTTACCTTCTGAAAATGGAGAACTCCTTATTACAAAACATTGTAATAAAGGAATCTAGTTACAAAATTACGTACTTCCTTCGCAACGGCGTAATTTCCTAGCAAAAATGGCACCCTACCTTAGATTATGATATTACCGTAGTAACAGTACCTTATCGCCTTATTAAAATCTCTAAAAGATCCGATTACCGCCGCTAATAGTCTCGCTATAATTCTATGTAATAACAAGAGGTAATCACGGCGTCAGCCCTAAGTTACGTGACAAACAGGCATGTTCGAACACGCTGTCAACCTCAGTACGAGTGGTCACGCTAGGAGGGATTGCAACTGTGTAAATATTTGTATGGATTATAAGAACGGTTTTGCCTATCACATGTTTGTTGTAGCGTTGTGTTTAATAATAGTGGAAAAAATACAGATCATAAAACATCTGTCATAAACATAATAAAGTTATAATAATGATATATTTTGCAAACAAAACCGCGACACGTTATAATATCGTACTTGAACGCCTGAATATTAAGGTCTCACTATAACAGCTGCTAGATGTCAATCTCGCTATTATTATACGTAATAACAAGAGGTAATCACGGCGTCAGCTTTAAGATACATGACAAACGGGCATGTTCCAACACACTGTCAACCTCAGTCGAGTGTTCACGCAACAGTTTTACAAGGGCCTGTAACCGTGTAAATATTTTTATTTTTTGTTAGAAAGATAACGTTGATCACAGGCAGTGTTCCTTGTTAACTCACAGATACACCTATCAAAGACCTAAAAAATATAAATAATACTTGTTTACTATGAAAAAAAAAAACCGTGTCGTTAGTTATCTTATGACACTGTAAACACGTAGAAACAATTCCGAAACCCATTATAACCTCATTGCCACTGAAGGTAACCACGGCGTCTGCCCTAAGTTACGTGACAAATGCCTATGTTCGAACACGCTGTCAGCGATGCAATCATCCTCTGCACGAGTGGTCACGCTACTGATGTACAAAGGATTACAAGTGTGTAAATACCTTTATACGATGAGCGGAAGAATCATAAATGTCGATCAGCGATCTATTGTAGGATCAAAAAAAATGAGAAAAACTACAGACAATAGCGTAGGTGTCTCTTTCTCAAGCCTAAATTACAATGTACTTTTTTTTTGTGTAGGAAATTATCAAATAACTTCTCCCACTCTGGGCGGAGCGGGAGGGCTCCGCCAGTGTCAGACTATTACTGTCTAAAACCCACCCGTGTTCCTTCCGTTGCCTGTGTCGGCAGGGACCTCGGATCCGTTCCGGACTTTCCCACGACACCGGCAGGCATCGGCCCTAGTGGACCCCTACACTTGTGCTGATGACATCTCTTTGAGGCGCGCCTGGAACACAACGCGACATCGACCCTGGTCTGGTCCTTACCGGACGGTGAGCTACCCATTGCTCACCGTCCGCAAGCCCGCGCCAACGGTAGCCGGAAATCCGCCCGGGATTCCTGACGCCCAGGGCGTCTCCTGCGGCGGCTCTAGGGGCGAGAGGGCGCAATATTTGCCTTTCCCTCAATCGTCCCGCCTCCTCCTTCGCGAGCATTACTACATCGTAGAAGGAGGTGACGGCTACCCATGCCCTCTCGCACCGTACCATGGCCTGAACCAGAGCCGGACGCGAGAGATCTCCGCCACCGATCGTCTCCACGAGGACACGGCGGTGCTCTGCCCAAACCGGGCAGACCTCCACCGTATGCCATGTCCTCCGGGCGATCCACACAGTGGTGACACCCGGGCGTTTCCTCCCGCCTTATCCGAAACAGGAACCTCCCGAAGCTGCCGTGTCCGGTGAGGACCTGCGTCAGGCGGAAGGTGAGAACGCCGTGGCCACTAGCCACTCCTCAAAGAGGGAACTTATCGCCACAACTGTGGCGTGCCCAGCAATACAATGTACTTGACAAAACCACCGTAATTACTCTCTTTCATAATTATGTATATTTTAATAAATGAGCACCTTATTAAAATCTCGTTACTGTATAATTGTTAGGTTAAGTTTGTAAACTTATCAAGGTCAGGATTTTGAGTCACACTTTATATTAGTGTATAATTATAAGGTACTATTAATCCATGGTATTTACAAAGCAGAGGCGAGTGGAAACGCCGGGAGGGGACGTCCTTTTTTTTTTTTTTGAGGGTGGTAAATCATCAAATAACTTCTCCCGCTCTGGGCGGAGCGGGAGGGTGTGTCAGACTCTTACTGACTAAAACTCACCCGTATTCTTTCCTGTTGCCTGTGTTGCCAGGGGACTCGGTGACCCATAAGTACCTTCCCGCGACCCGTGGGAGGGGACGTCCTAGGGGGACATATAGTGACCTAATTGGTGAAGTTCTTCAGAAAGGTCAGGTGCGTAGTACTCGTAACCGGCGTGTGTGTATGACCAGATGTATGAACGTAGGTGAAGCAAAAGGAGTATGTAAGAAGGGGAGCAGGTGACGTTCTATAGTTTCTGCCTACCCCCATGGGAAGAAGGCGTGAGTTTATTTAAGTATGTACTACTTAGTCCAATATGAGAAAAATTTATTAGAAACAAAGTTGCGTTAATTCCTTCAAGCACAAACTATTTTAGTCAGATTATTAGGTAAGTAAATATATTCAGCTCTTAATCCAACAGATACTGCTGCTAATAATGTTGATGGCCTAATAAATTTAACTTTAGGCTTATCTAAGCCTACCCGATAGCGAAGTTTAGATGAGGAAACATGTGGTCTGACACGATAATTTATCAGATTGATCTTATGGTACGTAACCGAACTAATCCTGTGTTATTTATATGTACTAATGATGTGTTAGCTGTTACTATATTATATTATACTGCTGAATATAACATTATAACATTGTGTCGCGAGCAGACGGGAGTACTTGTGTGAATCGCTGCTGCAAGCTTTCCACATCAGTGTTGAGCTTATAGCAGGAATTCTCATAACCATAAGGCAGTATTAGGACCCTATTTTTGGCACGGTGGATAATTTGATACGTTGAACTTTTTGAAAATCTAGAGACGTTCTGAGACGTATTTTCAAATATTTTATTATTTAATATGCTACAAATTGTAATCCCAATTCTACAAATAATACTATTTTATTACTTGTAACACCGAGAATGCAAACAAGATGGCGAACCGATCGAAGGCGTCTGCGTGTCGCAAGGTAAATATAATTAATAATTTTGTATTATATTTTGGTCAAATAGTTTTCAAAAGTTGTTTAATTCGAACAGGTTACAATATTTGCTAGTCGGAAATGCTGTCCACTATATCCACAATTTTTTTGTTTTTTTTTCATTTTTTTTTATGTACCAAATACGTGACATTGCTCGATTTGTAAAAATAATTATTTGTAAATTTTATATTATAATAATATTTTAATAAATAATATTTTAAATAATGATTGTTATTTTATTGCTATTATTATTGTTTATTTGTATTTCTCTGTGACAGGTGGTTCTTAAGCTTAGTACTTAATAACAAACGGCAACTTGTGTCTCCTAATCCGAAGCCGGAGGCTAAATCGGATTTGGACGAAAGTGAATCACCTGCTGAGGATGAACTGCAATACTGCTTTCGCCCAACGCACTCCGACAGCAGTTCACCGCCTCCATCATTGCCATCTTCGTACAAAACCTTAATCTTTTATCAGATGACAATAATGAGGTAAATCACCACCTTTGGTACTATACCCACTGTCATCGCCGTCAACCAACCCCTGTTCGCCATCAATTTTATCGTCCAAACCATCTGTAATTTAGTCACGTCATTGTGCTGAGGCCAGTCCATTGTCTCCGTCACTGTCACCTTTATTACATCAAGTAAGTTTACCATCTTATTAGCTCTGAATTTGATGATCTCCACTGGCAACCTCCTCGTATTGCCAGTGGAGATCATCAAATTCCATCACCACTGGTAACCTCCTCGCAACCTACCACGAGCCAGCAACTTGACGTGTCATAACCAGGTGCCTTTTTCTTTTGTTTGCACGTACTCTTTCAGTGGCTACTCGTTCAAAAAGATCTAGAGCTGTCGCGAAAAAAGCGAAAAGTAACTAATTGGCGTTGCTCTAAGTTTATGTTACCTTCCACTTCTGCAGAACTGGTAGTTCTGCAGAAGTGGAAGATAACTCGTTTGAGACACGTGAAGAGAAGAGTACAATTGAATACTTCAAGCTGTTCTTTTCAGATGATATCATCTCTCTCATAGTGCAACCAACAAATATCTAGCACACAGAGAAATGGCAGCTCAATAAATATCACAGAAGATGATGTCAAAGATTTTCTTGCGATCTTTTTATTTATGGGAGTCGTTAAAATACACAGTTATACAGATTATTGGTCCAAAATTCTACGATACGACAAAGTAGCTGATATAATGACTCTGAAGAAGTTCCAGTTGCTCAGGCGATATTTACTTTTTAGTGAAAATTTTATTGACGATAGCTATAGATATCACAAAGTGAGACCACTTCTTCAAAGAATCCGTGAGAACTGTCTAAAAGTAGAAGAAGAGACGTGTGATATTTTTGTTTTTTTTTTAAATAATCAACTCAAATCAAATAATTTTTATTTCAGGAATACAGCCACATATGTTTATAACCTGGCAGTGCGGCAAATATGATACATATATTTTATAAGGTTGATTGTTATGATTCTGGCAATGTATCTGATGCGATACTTTCAATAAATCAAAAAAAAATTAAGCTTTATTTTTTTCTCCCCTCAATGAAACATTTTTTTTGGGTGGGAAATTATCGTTTGAGGCGTGCGTGCAACACAACGCGCCGTCGATCCGGGCCTGGTCCTTATCGGTCGGCGAGCTACTCATTGCTCACCATCCGCAAGCCCGCGCCTACGGTGGCCGGAAATCGGCCTGGGATTCCCGGCGCCCAGGTCGTCTCCTGCGGCGGCTAGGGGCGAGAGGGCGCGAAAATTACCTTTCCCTCAAACGTCCCGCCTCCTCCTACGCGAAAATTACTTCTTCGCAGAAAATGGTGACAGCTGCCCATGCCCTCTCGTTCCGTACCATGACCTGGAGCAAGGCCGGACGCGAGAGATCTCCGCCACCAATCGCCTCCACGAGGACACAGCGGTGCTCTGCTCTCTAGCCACTCCTCAAAGAGGGGACTTATCGCCGCAATTGTGGCATGCCCAAAACAGGGTTGTGACAATCGCAGTCTCCATGTTGCCATGAGATCCCGCCGGAGCTCTGTCCGTTGTGCCGTGATGTCTCGTGGCAGCGGAGTTACGCCCCCTCCTCGTGCCACTTCCATACGTGCGCGAGGATCAATGAATACCTAAGAATATACTTTATATCAAATGTTATCAATACTAAAAAAAGTCTTGCCAAGTATTGGCATGGGTTAATTGTGTAGGTCAAGTTTACTAACAAAGTTATTATCTAACACATTTGAGTCCATTGTTACTTGTATATTAAATATAAATAAAATAAAATATATTCCTACAAAAACGTTTTTAGAGCAGTTTATTTCGCGCAGGATTTATTTTCAATGTAATTCTTATGGATATTGATTGGCTTCATGTCATAATATTTATAGACAACAAACTGTTACATCCTCGACCGAGACAGAAGACAATTGCCCCGTGATCCTATATCTTTAAAAACTTTCCCCTAGCAAAAAGTCAATAAGATCTATAGACTTAAATACGCCCCCGAAATTGCTCGCACTTTGTGCAGAAATAGAGCTTTTAAAGCCATATTCCCTTTTAGAAATAAGTTAAACAGAAATAATGTGACACATCGCCTGCTGCAGCACAATATAGCAAATTATTTCCCGTCCTATTCTGCCCTAGATTCCTAATTGCTTGCTCTCTGAGAGCACCTTAATGACTTCCCCCCAATTTTCGACAGGATTTTGTTTTAAAATTACTGTTCCAGGCACTGGCGTTCACCCATTGTGCCAAGTTACCATTGTGTTGAAAATAAAATCGTTGTTGGAAAAGGATTTATTTATTTAAGTTTTATTTTTAATCTAATTATGAACCAAAAAGGTTGTTACCAAGCAGTGGGACAGCAATGGCTAAGAAGAAATAAATAAAAAATAAATTGAATTACGCTCTGAAAAATATTTAAGGAAACAAAGGTTTTTTTTTGTGGCTTATGCTGAAAGACGGTGGGAACTTACATCTGGCAAGGCAAGTCGTGGAGCTACTTTTGGACATACGTACAAAACAATATGATGTTGCTAAAATAAGGTGCCTACGAATACTTGCGACGACGCGATGCGGAAACCGAGTATGTGGCCCTTAACTCAAAAGAAGAACCGTTGGGCATAAATGTCGTAACCAACGGTCCTTTTTTTTTAATAAAGGGTCACGTACTCAATTTCCACATCGTCAAAAGTATTCGCAGGTACCTTAACCAGAAATTCCCATAGACGCAGCACTGCAGCATTAACAGGCTCATTCATAAAGAATCGTTACTCAACGTCTTAAACATGACTTAACTAATTAAGTAATTAAACCTTAAATACTAATTAAGTGTATCTTATTCATAAACGATATTTAAGCATTGCATAGCATTGCAATTCAGCGAGGAAATGCCGTCAGCATCCTCGGTACAATGCCCCGAGGGCCTTTTTTAGGCTTAACTTAGTTTTAATTTAATTTAGTTAATGTTAATAATCATCTGGTAATTTGGTTATGAAATAAATATATTATATAGTCAGCATTGCTTAACTAACCACTACTTATTTTTTGTACACTGGCTAGATGGATTTTCGTTAGAACACCGTAAAATTGGTCTATGGTGCTCATGCCAAACACCAAATTAAAAAAAAAAAACTGTCAGTCTGTGTCAGATAAAGTTTCGCTCGTGTTCATTTTTGTAGTTGTGTTTTTGAGGATAAAAATATTAATTTTTAAACTATGGCAGATATAAATGGATTCGGCTCGCCTTTGTCCAGTACGAAAAGAACAGCAAACTCCCTGTGTGTGCGACTTTGTTCAGCTAAGGTACTGGGCATTTGTATGAATTCTGTACACCTTCTGGCTAGTGCACGACCAACTCTTTTACTTTTGCGAGACATGGTAAGTTGATTTATGCCGCGAAACTCACCGCTATCGTGTTGAATCTGTTTTAGATAAAATTTAACTCAATCAGTCCTGCACTGCCTACTTAATTCTATCGCTATCGCTGCTTAGAAGTACCTCAGTAAGTGCACCTATCTCATGCCGCCCCCAGTACCTAATCACAGCCATTGCTTGAATATGTACATTGTACAGGTATTTTTTTTGTGGGATATTATCAAATAACTTCTCCCGCTCTGGACGGAGCGGGAGGGTGTGTCAGACTCTTAATGACTAAAACCCACCCGTGTTCCTTCCCTTGCCTGTGTTTCCAGAGGCCTCGGTATCCCTTTTGGATTTTCCCGCGACATTGTATAAGTATGCCGCCGCCTCTTGTATCCACTGTAATGTCATCTTTTACGAGATTAATTATTTTCGTCATATTTTCTTTGGAAAACCTGTACTTTATTCCAAACTCCACATTTTCGTACTCTACCATAGGATCCAACTTAGGCTTATAACATTTTCACGGGAAGGTACTTATGGGTCACCGAGGCCCCCGCAACACAGGCAACAGGAAGGAATACGGGTGGGTTTTAGTCAGTAAGAGTCTGACACACCCTCTCGCTCCGCCCAGAGCGGGAGAAGTTATTTGATGTTTTCCCACCCAAAAAAAAAAAGGCTTATAACATTTTATACGAGGTCACTTAAATTCATTTAAAATCTTCTACATCTTGCTCAAAAAGACTTAAATGATCATCGAAGTCCAAATATTCCATTAGGTATCACTAGAAAAGTTTTAACAATGCACTGCAAGAAGTTAGAAATGAGTGTCACAGACTCAAACAGATGTTAGAAGCAAGGATTTCGCCCGCCATTTTGTTATTTAAAATCGCTAAACAAGGTCCGACAACTGTTTAATTTGACAGCTACTTAAATAACTGTTTAAACAGTTAATTAACTCTAAACAGCGTTTACGAATGCAAATATTTTTAATCACTGCTTAAAGTACTGTTTAAAAGTTAAGTAAGGTTTATGAATAAGCCTGTAAGACGTCAGAAATATTTGACCTAAATTACACGCATTTTCTACCTCATTTTACCAACAAGGGCTCATCATCCTCCCGCACTTATCCCACTTATCCCAATTTATTTGATTTGGCGTCGGCATAGCGCATTTTCTTCCGTAAATCACTATCAGCAGTTGTTCGTTGAGCTCCTTATGTCCTGAGTTAAGCTACACGATGAACAATGCTTGAACTAACTGGACAGGTCCACTAGTGTGTCAAGTGCATCATAACGTGTATGGTTTTTTTTTTTTTCTTGGTGGGAAATCATCAAATAACTTCTCCCGCTCTGGGCGGAGCGGGAAGGCTGTGTCAGACTCTTTTGGCACCTTCCCGCGAACCCGGCAGGAACGTGTATGGCTACCATTAGGTTGAATTTTACTTGATTGTCATGAAACGTCAAGCCTTATTTTTGTTTTAAGACCAATGTAACGTTAAAGTTAGAAGGTAAAGCAATAAGCTATTATCTCGGATATAAATAAAACACTTGGTTTAACTTAACCAAGTGAGTTATTTATATCCGAGGTGCTCCATTTTAAACACAATTCAACAATGAAAGTTTGTATGTTTGTGCCTCATTCATGCAAAATCATATAGGATACTTTTTATCTCGGTAAATGACATCCACGCGGGTGAAGCCGCTAACAAAAGCTAGTTGAATATAACTTCAAGCAATCCTAGAATTCAATCCTGTTGAGGTTTCTTATGACCCATTTCAATAAAAGTCGCGCAACAATCCGCTTCGCGATTCAGTCGCGTGTGCGTTTCTCCTTAAAGTTTAAGTTCCCTTCACTTAATCCCCTTGGTTAATGCCTGCATCTTATGATTGAGTTACTTCCGCTAAGTCTTGTCATAACTGACTACACAGATATTTGGCTCTGTTCTTGTTAGATAACGAATTACGATGGATTATACTAGTTTTTTAAGTACTTTATACAATATACATAAGTACCTAAAATAGTACAGCATATTAAACATCCAAACATACAAACTTTCATATTTATAATATGATTATACTAGTTAAGCCACGCGGTTTCACCCGCATAAGTCACGATCCTGTGAGAATATCGGGATAAAAGTATCTCATATCCTAATCCAGGTTATGGTCTACCCATGTGCCAAATTTCATTAAAATCCGTTCAGCCGTTTTAGCGTGAAAGCGTAACAACCAAACTCACTTTTGCATTTATAATATTAGTTAGGATTTGTAGGATAGCAGGATCCGAATACCGGTCCCTAATTTTAAAAAATCATCCGCGACTCTACGCTACTTTTCACCCTCTAAACGCTAATCCGTGACACTTCCCATACACGTCAGCTCTATGTTCTATCCTAATACATCCGCTAGAACATCATCAGACTGATAGTGGTCCATTAACTGAGAGGCTTGGCTTACACAAGTACAAGTATGTACTAGGTCAATATTTATGAATCAATCATCCTTCAAGCAACTGGGATCAGCAGACATTGAAGTGACGCGGGTTCATAAGGATGTGTGATTCTAAGAGATTCGCCCTTTTCTGGGAAAATCCGGACCCTTTCTGGGGAGAAAAATAATCTGACAGTAAGTACATAGGTATGTACACTAAGAAGATTATAAACTAAGGAGGTTCTAATATTTTGGGTATTTTTCTCGATTCTAGAATTCAAATTTAGGTTAAGTTTAAGCCACAGATCAACCAGTAAACAAATTTAAACCCGTTAAATCGATGGCTAGTCATGTTTAATTTTATTACGTAGCGTTTTGTGGTCTTGTAAATTCGCTTCACTCATGCAATGAGGTTGCATATAATGGCTTTATTATCATAATTTCACACAAAATAAATGGACCCTATTCGTGATTTCCCAACACTAATATTGTTAAAAAACGTCGTCGGCTTAGTGATGCGAACACACCACTCTTTTCTGCTCGGCAAGACAATTCGGATCTCTCTCAAATCGGATTCTCGAACATTCGGATAACGGGCTGAGCTCAATAGCGTCTCAATATGAAGTCCGAGTCAGTTCTGGAACCTTTTAAAATAAAAGCTTTTAGGTTTAGAAAGAGCCAATTTTGGACGATCCTTTGAAATCTAAGTTGCGAACGTGTATTTAAGGCGTCATTTTATAAGCTTAAATAATATTTTATAGTTAATTTGTAAGTTCTGTGAAAAAAATTAAATTATACGAGTAGCTGCTGGAATAGAAACACTTAGCAAACTTATTAAAAAAAAATGGTGACCTACCTACATAATATTATAAATTCAGCGACAGCGTATTTTTCTCAATTTAAGAAGCTATGTATAATTTGTTGAGAAATGTTAATAAGTTTTTTGTATTAAAAATTTGCTCCCCGTCTTCGTAACACCAAGATAATTAAGATTTCAAAAATGAATCGAGCTTCGATAAACGATAAAACGAAAAAGAAAATCCTATTAAAATAAATTCCCTTCCCTATCCCATACGGTAACCACGACCAGATTTATTGTTTGTTTACCAAACGATACTCATAATGCAGTTATGAAATACCGAATACCATTATGAAAATACCGAATTCCATTTGGTTAATATAGGGTATCGGAATATTATGTTCATTTTACCTTGAATGGTGTTTAGAAATATGTTGCTTGCGCATACCTGAAACAGAAATAATAATGAGCATTATAAGTTTGCACATTTTATCGGTGATATATTATTATCTAATATATTTAGTTCTATATTCAAACACGTTTATGCTAGATTTGTTTAAACTAAACTTGATGGTGGCACACTAAACTGCTCGGGTTATTATCATTCATGGATGACCCACGTATCGATTTTGGAACGGATTCAAGTTCTGATTATCGAAAAGTCTCGAGAATTTAACAAGCCGCCCAACATATGCTTTGTTGATTTCTCAAAGGCATTTGACTCAGTGAACTGTGTCTCTAGCATGGCCAACCTTGTGGAAGACGCTATTGGAAATGAGCACACCAAAACACCTTGTGTACCTTCTTAGAAAACTCTACGAAGGAGGAAGAGCATTAGTGCGAATAGATAACCACATTTCAGATGGCTTCCATTTCAGTGCAGCGGGTGTCCGCCAGGGATGTATTGTATCGCCACTCCTATTCAACACCTACTCATCATGCGCGTTGCGATTGGTAAATACAAGATTGCGAACCTGCGTTACGCTGTTGACACAATATTGTCACACTCCATGTGACAGTCCATGTGGCACTGGTCGTAACCAACATGGAGTAGCTTACTCTCCTTTTATCGTGTTCCGGGCGCAGAGTCCATGACTGGACATTATTGGGTATAAATAAAGACAACTTTGTAAGGAGTGAGGATACACACTCCTAGTATATATACACTATACTGCAGTGTTTTGGCCGATTTTTGTGTCTAAAACTGATAATATAACTTATAAGAAATCCGGTTGGAATTTACTTAAATGCGAAAAATTAACCCATTAATTGGATTGACAAATTGCTAAAGTACTCTAATGGTCGAAGAGGTAATATCGAGCTTTTTTATTAGCACTCGTGGTGAACCCAAACCAACTACTCGCACCTTCATAGGGGGCTTGATTAAGTAATTGTTAAAACAAGCTGGAATTAACACTAGTCCAGGTAATGTGCGATCGGCAGTAACGTCGGCTAGTTGGTCAGATAATATTGATCATATTTTGGAGAGAGAAAATTGGCGCTCTGCTTTGACATTTCACAAATACGTATATTATAAAAAGAAATCATGAATTACAGGTCTACAAATTAATGAAGTTGTTCAAGTCAGATCACTACTATATTTTAAACGATAAGATGATATACTTAATCGTAATATCGATGTCGTATTATAATTAAAGTCACAGGAACTAATTCTGTGGATTTATTATAAGTTAATTATAAATGTATGTGATTGACACCTTTTTTTTTGGCTGGGAAATTATCAAATAACTACTCCTACTCTGGGCAGAGCAGGAGGGTATGTCAGACTCTTACTGACTAAATCTCACGCGTATTCCTTCCTGTTGCCTGTGTTGCGGGGGCCTCGGTGTCCCATTAGTACCTTCACGCGACCCCAGCAGGCATCGGCCCTAGTGGACCCCTATACTTGTGCTAACAGCTCTATGAGGCGCGCGTGGAATACAACGCGCCGTCGACCCGGGCCTGGTCCTTATCGGACGGCGAGCTACCCATTGCTCACCGTCCGCAAGCCCGCGCCTATGGTGGCCGGAAATCCACCCGGGATTCCCGACGCCCAGGGCGCCTCTTGCGGCGGCTAGGGGCGAGAGGGCGCGAAATTTGCCTTTCCCTCAACCGTCCCGCCTTCTCCTTTGCAAGCATTACTGCTTCGCAGAAGGAGGTGACGGCTCCGTACCATGGCCTGAGCTAGGGCCGGACGCCAGAGATCTCTGCCACCGATCGCCTCCACGAGGACACAGCGGTGCTCTGCCCAAGCCGAGCAGACCTCTACCGTATGCTACACCGTATCCTCCGGGCGATCCACACAGTGGTGACACCCGGGCGTTTCCTCCCGCCTTATCCGACATAGGAACCTCCCGAAGCTGCCGTGTCCGGTAAGGACCTGCGTCAGGCGGAAGGTGAGGACGCCGGGCCGCCTCTCTAGCCACTCCTGAAAGAGAGGACTTATCGCCGCAACTATGGCGTGCCCAGCACTGGGTTACGACAATCGCACTTTTCATGTCGCCATGAGATTCCGCCGGAGCTCCGTCCGCTGTGCCGCGATTTTTCGCGGCAGCGGAGTAACGCCCCGGCGTTTCGCCTCCTCGCGCCACTCCCATACGTGCGCGAGGACTTTTGCCTCCAGATCCCATGGCGGCAATCCGGCGAGGAGGCTGGCTGCCTCACCGGAGACCGTGCGGTAGCCCCGTACCAACCGGATGGCCATGTCCCTTTGGGCCGCGCTCAACCGGCGGGCTAGCCGCAGCGCCAGGGAACGCACGCCAGAGGACGAGCCCCAGGTACTTTATCGTCGACTCGACGCCGATGTTAACCCCTCCTACCGTTATTTGGGATTCCGACGGTGGCGCATTCCGAGGACCATGAAAACACATGGCCTCGGACTTGTGCCGGGCCACCTCGAGTCACGTTGTTCTATCAATTCACTGGAGTAATCTTACAGACCATTTTATTACACAAAGTGATAGCTAGCACATGTAACATTACTCCACACACATACATAATCAGCCTATAATGTTCTCACTGCTGAGACACAGGCCTCCTCTCTGCGAGAGGGATTCCGACGATGGATTACTCCAATGAATTACTAATTCGACATTACATCTTACGTAAACATTTAACCTTTTATAAAGCCAGGACAACACAAGACAAGAACTTACACAGAAGTATGCGAGTAACTTTCAAAAAGGATGCAAGTGTCTTGCGCGCCATAGTGATCATTATAACACACACACTAACACTATATGGATATTTGGTGTCCGAAATAAACTAATTCTATTCTATTCTATTCTATTTTATTCTATTCTATTTTATTCTATTATATTCTAATTTATTCTATTCTATTCCACAATGATTGTTTTTGATGTGAGTGATTATTCTATAATCACGGTCGATTTTGCTGATACAATATATTATCTATTTTGTTTTGTTTTTTTTTTATGTTATCTTATCTTTTTGTATACACGTGTTTCTGTGACAAATAAATCTATTTTTCTTGTACTCAGAAGTTTTTATTTTTTCGGCACATTGGCATGTAAGCTACTTGCCTAATATTTTGCAAGCTACTGGTTTGTGTATTCCTGGCTTAATAAACTTTGCATGAGTATGGATCATCCGTCTACTTACCGGTATGGTGGCAATTTAAATTATTTCAGCCCAGAAGTTAATAACATACTTTCATTAGAGACAAGATATATACATAGATAGAGATTGGGTCAATCTCAACCCAAACCATAGCATAGACAAGTTTAAAACACAAAAAAGTTGCTAATTGTCCGTAAATAAAAAAATAAAAAATCATGCGTCCGACTCATTTATTTATTAGTCTTTTTTTTTGTTTTTTTATCAATTTTATTCAAAATCACACTATTTATGTACGAACATATTCGTTGTTATTTTTATCTGAAACAAACTTATTTTATTTAAGTATGCATACACACGTTGCAGTATAAAACTGATTTACATCCGTCACCTCACACTTCAGGTCCAGTTAAGAACCAGGGTCAGGCATTAGTTGTCTGGAATTTTTGCTGAACTGGGCCTTTTAAAATAGCTCTCTGAGCTCTTTCAAGAGGAAGCAAATTAGTTTTTGGTGCGCCCAGCATGGCAGGGAACACCTGGCCATTCCCATTTGACACTGGTGGAGGCCTGTGCAATACAGGCAAGGGTACCCCCGCACCCGTTGCTTGCTGGCCTCCACCTGGGAGGAGTCAGAGATGAATTTCAAACTGACGTCTCCTTCGACCCCTCCTCCGCCTTCGGAGTGGCGCCGCGTCAGGATCGTCCTCACGCGCGCGCTCAGTTGCCTCCTTCTGGGACATGACGTGTTCGCAGAAGGAGGCGACTGCTACCCAGGACCTCTTATCCCTCAGCATGACCAAGCTGGGGAGTGAGAGGTCCGGTCCGATCACCGCGATGAGACTGCGTCGCGGCTCGGACCACGACGGGCACATCTCGAGGGTGTGCTGCACCGTGTCCTCCGCCGCGCCACAGTGGTGGCACGACGGCGTCTCCTCCCGTCCGATTCGGTGCAGGTACGATCCGAAACAACCGTGTCCGGACAGCACCTGCACCAGACGGAAGGAGAGGAACCCATGCGACCGCTCGAGCCAGTCTCGCAGGACTGGCCCAATCGCATCGAGGGTTTGGCAGCCAAAAACTGCTGTGGCGAGTTCCGCCGTCCAATGGATGACGATGGCATCCCTCGCCTCCCGCCGGATGGCTGCCCGCTCTTCCGGGGCTGGGCGCTCTCCTCTCGCCCTCCGTCCTGCCGTCCATTCATACACTCTGGCGAGCACCCACGCCTCGATTTCCCAAGGAGGGGTGCCGGCCAGAGCACATGCTGCCGCAAAGCCCACCTTGCGGTGGGCCCGTGCCACCCGCTGGGCTATGGCCCTTTGGGGTGCCCGCAAGGTGGCGGCGTTCTCCCTCCTATGGAGTGAGTCCTCCCAGATAGGAGCCCCGTAGAGGGCCATACTCCTCAAGATGCCGGCGTAAAGTTGCCGGCATCTCGGCCCCCCCAAGTTCGGGAGCAGCCACGAGAGCGCACCAGCGGCCTTCAGCAGGCGCGACGACAGCCGCGAAAATGCGGACCGAAGCGCCACCTGCTGTCGAGTACAAGGCCCAGATATTTCATCTGATCCTTCACCTCAATTCTGACGCCCAATCCTGCAATAGTCCTACACCAACCTAGGGTTGTCCTTGAGTGCACTTGCATAGTGCGTACAGGGATAATCATCGGTTGGTGCTTCATTTAATTGAAAGCGTCTAACGGGCCGCTGCGGGTTGACTTCGGTCCCTCCTACGCCTTCCAAAGGTCCGGGACTCCAGGGTTTCAAAATTTAAAAAAAATACTGCTAAGCTTAAACTCTGTTCCTGATGCCGATGGGCCGCTATTTTTATTATATATTATTTTTAAATGTTTTTGCTAAGAATATTTAAAACTGTAAATATTATTTATCCAAATTAAATTACTTAATAGAATAGAATAGAATAGAATACTCTTTATTATGTACACCATAAAAATTACAGATACAAATGTTGAAATTTTACAAGGGGTGACACAATGGGCGGTCTTATCGCTAAAAGCGATCTTTTACAGACAACCTTTGGATGGATTAAAGGGGGAGGAGAGACAATACTGCAGGTAGTCAGTGGTGTACCAGTTACATATACTATAAATACTTATAATACATAAAGCATATACTATACATAACATATATCATACATACATACATACATACATACATATATATATATATATATATGAAACAAGATCAAGAACTATATAACTATAAGTAATGATGATGTTTAGGGAGAGAGAAAGTGTTTTTTTACCTGAATTTTAAAAGTGGACAAAGTTTGTGCACGCCTTATCGACACGGGTAAGGCATTCCATAACCGTACTGCTTGAACTGTAAAAGATTTGTCATAAAAGCTGGTGGAATGCATCGGCATCTCTAGTCTTAAGTTTTCCGATGACCTCAGGTATCTATTATGTGTGTCATGAAGGAACTTGAAACGTTCTTTAAGATAAGAGGGGGTTGTAGGATTGAACAGAATACTGTATAGCTGAAATAAGATATGAGCATTCCAATTTTTCTTAAAATACTTCTAAAATACGAATGGAACCTCTGTGTGATGTTTTATTCTAGGAACGAAAATGTTTGTTTTTTGTTCAATATTTCAGTTAGAAGTTGCTAAAATTAAATTCTCCGAAGTGAGTGGCACGGGTGTAAAGTACACACACATTTTGCGAGATGGTTTCAAATAAGTCCCTTATAAGTGTGGGCGAGCCTATTGCCATCAAATGGGTATAAACTCTGAGCTGCTACTGAGATTCCTAATGAAAAAAACTCGATAGGTAACACTTTAGCCAACTGAAATATTTAAGGTGCATATGTGGCGGCATCTACATCGCCACATGCGAACTACGCAGCACACTGACGTCACACAAAATCCTGCATCGCGCAAGCAGAGTTTACCACGCAACTAGCATATATACAACATCCCGACATCAACCGTCGGGCAGTTGCCCACCAGACACGACACCCGTCTGGTCGGAGGATCCCCCCTTTTCTATGGAGGATGAGTGAACTTTACACCCTGTTCCTCATGCCTCTTTACATACAGAGGCAGAGGCTGTCATGAATGGAGCTTTAACAGTCGTTACGGGTCGTCAGAAGCCCGAAAATCTGACAACCGGTCTTACCAGGGGGTATCGTATTACCCAGTGACCCAGTAAGTTATGGAGGTCAGATGGGCAGTCGTAACTTACAGCCGTAACTTGAAGACCAGTAACTGATTTATTTATGAAGAAGTGAAGACTTAATTGGAAGATCTAACACAGAGTTCACAAGTTTATAGGCCCCCAGGCGGATTTCCGGCCACTGCCGTGGGCGCGGGCTTGCGGACGGTGAGCAATGGGTAGTTCGCCGTCCGATAAGGACCAGGCCCAGGTCAACGGCGCGTTGTGTTCCACGCACGCCTCAAAGAGATGTCAGCACAAGTGTAGGGGTCCTCTAGGGCCGATGCCTGCCGGGCACGCAGGAAAGTACGAAAGGGTTACCGAAGCCCTTGGCAACACAGGCAACGGCCAAACCCGACCAGTGTTCCTTACTGGTCGGGTTTTAGTCAGTAAGATTCTGACACACCCTCCCGCTCCGCCCAGAGCGGGAGAAGTTATTTGATAATTTCCCATCCAAAAAAAGGGGTATCGTATTACCCAGTAACTGGGGTTGTGGATGTCAGATAGGATAGTCGCTCCATGTAAAATACTGATATTCAGCTGCAATTGCAGCTGCATACTTGGTTAGACTGGTTAGAAGACGACCCCAACATAGTGGGAAAAGGCTAGGCAGATGATGATGGAAGAAGCACTTTTACCATTTTAACATTTGTTGAGAAAATTACTATATATTGACATAACACTATCACGACAAAATTAGAGCGTATATTAGTTTATATGAGGCCTCGAATCGGGGCCAGCTTTGATTTAAAACGAAAGGTCTCACATACGATGAAATTGATTTAACCTATTTCTAACTTTCAGTGTGTACATTTAGGCTACAATTTTGATTGCTGGTCTTGTTAACATCTATAAAAGCTATATTTCGATGATTAAACAAAATATGACATCTATTTCTAAAGCTGCAATGGCAGGAATTTGGAATCGCCATACACTCCTATCATCTGTTCTATGGACACTTTTCCTTGTACTTATTAGTATTACAGTAGATTTTCGTATAAACGATCCTACCTTTCAAGACAAAAATATATACACACGACAATAAAAGCAAAACCAACGCGTATATTTGTGCTGAAAGAAGCGTCTGTATTACAAAATCTACAAAGCAATTCCAACTTTTAATCGCTAACTTTAGGGTTTAATTTCGTATGTGTGTTTGTCTTTTGTTTGAAACAGGTCGTTACGTAGTGACTTCACGCGTTCTCATTACTGGCTGGTTTGAGAGCGTTGCGTTGTACTTCTTACTGTTCCTTCACTCCTGGTAGTTATGGTACCATGGAAGTGCGGCCGACATACTTTCATTGTATTTTCTTCTATTTTCGCTAATGTATGGTGGAAATGTAACGCCTTATCTGCCTGTAGAAGATTGGATTGGATGTCAGATTACGTGTCGCAATCAGGGATGAGTGCTGTTCACTTTTTATCCTCTTTTCGTTTATGACATCCTGGTACTAAGATTATTATTTCAGCTGTGAAAATCTATACATATTATATAGTAAAACAGTAGAATCCGGTGTGTCTTATACAGGTTGGATTTTTGAGATGTGACAGTAAGGGCAGCTACCTTAACCGTTGTAGCTACAGGAAAACGGTCTCAGGACACTGTCCTTAACTTTTTGAGAAATTTGATCTGCATTCACAGAAGTTGAAAAAAATGTACAGTCGGCAGGAAAATGGGCAATTTTCACAAAAACTTTTTTGTTCCTTAAAATTAAAAACTTGAAACTTTACATTTAGACTCACCTAGAAATTTTACTTTGTGCTCTAAGATACCAGGTGCTTAAAATGGTAGCCGTTGAGACGTAGGTTTACTCTCTTTACTACAGAACGGGTAGCAGCTGATAATGTGCTAGGATTCATTCCATAGAGAATCGTGGTAAGTGAATCTTTGAGTTCCTGAACACAGTCGTATTTGTTTTTATAAAGTTCATTTTTCTAAAAGCTAATTATTATTTAATCATTTGGGTTAGGTTAGGTTAGAACAGTGACCATTAACGCCAGATCCCCTCTATTCTTGGTGACTCTCAGTTACGAAAACAAAAACACGATGCCAGTTTAAATTAAAACAAAGCTAACAACTGATTATTAGGCTGCTACTTTTTACTTAAAATTATCCTTCGCTGTAGCTGCCAACCTACTATATTTGCTACCGCCTTTAATTATTTTTTAATCCCAAATTCAGATGATTTTGTCGCCGCGTTAAATACATGCCTTTTCTATGGTCCTATAGGACCATATGTTCCTATCCACTGCCTTGCGAATTGCCGGTTCAAATAAGAACTGGTACAGTGGCTGTTGTGTGACGGAGCGCCATCTTGTTGGGAATACACTTTCTGCGATTCCGCGGCAATTCATCTAACGGGTTTTCCAGATTCTCCAAAGTTATGTTATTATAATGGTCAGATATTACGGTGCCTTGATAAAATTCTACAATTCGGTTCGACATTACACCGCACCAGCAATAAAAAGTGAATTGATCCTGGTTATGGCCTTCCCAATGTTTGAGAGGATTTTCTTTAGACCAATAATAATGGTTCTTCCGGTTGAATATGCTATTATTGCCAACTCAAAAATCCACCCTGTTTAAGTATTGAAGAAAAGTAATAAAAAATATAGGTATATGATAAGTAGATATGTTTGGTTAAACACAATTACTACGAAACTAACCAAACAAAACAGAATCTCATTGAAACTTTCAGTCGTAAATCTCACCTCCCGTGTATTTCATTAATTTAAAACATTTAATGCATAATATCAGTTCGCAGACGGTTTTAAATTTAAAATAATTATTCAAATCACATCTGAACTTTTGCAATAAATATAAAAGGTTTTTTGAACTTACCTTACCTTCCGTACTTCGTCAGTTTTAATTTATTCCCCTCAAATAGGGATTAACTTGACGTTCGCAGTTGGCAACTTGAAGAATTCGGGACAACATTAATCGTCTCGTTTATTTACGCAGATGTAATGGAAACATCGCTATTCTGTCAGAACTTTCGAGAAACATTACAAAGTTTATTTGCGAATTTGCAAGTTTGTTGACCAAATAATCAATGGGCATAGTTAGTTATAAGTTGATTCTAAAATGTCCGTAAAATGAAAATAAGTACTTAAAATCATCAAAAATAAATTAATATGTATATAATGTCCGTAAAATAAAAATGTCTCCTTAAAAATTATCAATAAAAAAACAAAATTTAGCATTCAGGCCGCATGTCAGCACAAGTGTAGGGGTCTACTAGGGCCGATGCCTGCCGGGGTGGCGGGAAAGACCGAAAGGGTTACCGAGGCCCGTGGCAACACAGGCAACAGAAGAAACACGGGTGGGTTTTAGTCAGTAAGAGTTACACACGCTCTGCCCAGAGCGGGAGAAGTTATTTGATAATTTCCCACCCGAAAAAAAGGCCGCAAAAACAAAGCTGTATTAATTAGCAAAATAAACAATTGTTAATTTCAGCGTATAAGTAATAGGCATAAGTTCATTTTATTATTTATTTATGTAGGTAAATACGAAGAAATAACACTATAAAACTGCAGAACTACAACAAAATATCATACAAAAAGTCCGTCAACAGATCCTTGCGTCTTAAAAAAACTAACACCAACGGAAAAACGTGGGTTCACCCCACAATAGAGCTAAAAATACGGATAATACCGCGAAGTCAAATAACACTGTACAAAACTGCAGAACTACAACAAAATATCATACCCGCCACTAAGCACTGTAAAAAAAAACCGTCCACAGATCCTAGCGTCTTAAAAAAACTAAAACCAACGGAAAAACGTAGGTTCACCCCACAATAGAGCTTCAAATCCGGATAATACCGCGCCTTTGCGCGGTAAAAAAGTCGCGCCTTTGCGAGTCGAAAAGTCCGTGCCGCATTATTTTTTAGACTTTTCTAAAAAATAATGCGGCACGGACTTTTCGACTCCGTGAATTATGTAAAATCCCCGCTTATTTTTTAGGAGTGGAAATAATTTTCGCGGTCTGCCCTTAGTCACATTCCTTTTGTTTTCATGCAAATTGACTACGAAATAATAATCAGAATGTATTAATGGGGCGTTTACAGCGTTTTATTTGTGTTTTGTAACACGATTATTGGGCGAGCGGTATAATTTCTTGGGTGTGTTACCGCCATTAATCATCGTGTTGAGAGAAATATTAAATTTTAATTATATTTGCACATTAATGTTGTATGACACTTGAAAAACTTGTATGAAACGCTATGTACTTCATGGATATTCAGTTATTATCATTTAATAGGTATTCGCGTTTCAGTTATTTCGAAACAGTTACGCAATAGATAATATTTCAGAAAAATTCTGATACTTTTCGAACCATGTAATTGAAAGCAATCATTACTTTGTTGCAACGTAAATGGATCAATTAATCAATCAACTCAGCCTATAACAGTCCACTGCTGGACATAGGCCTCTCCCAGGCTGCGCCACAACACCCTGTCCTCCGCCTTCCGCATCCAGTCTGTCCCAGCCACCTTTTTAAGGTCGTCGCTCTATCTAGCTAGGGGTCGTCCCACACTACGCTTGCCGATACGCGGTCTCCACTCTAGGACTCGTCTGCTCCACCGGCCATCGGTCCTTCGACAAATATGGCCAGCCCACTGCCACTTCAGCTTGCTTACTCTGCAGGCTATGTCGGTAACTCCGGTTCTCTTCCGGATAACTTCATTTCTGATCTTATTCTTCAAAGAAACTCCGAGCATAGCCCGCTCCATGGCGCGCTGAGCGACCTTGAATTTGGACGGTAATAAGTATTTAAAACGTTTAATAAATAAAAACTCGGCCAAGTGCGTCTCGGACCACGCCCAATGAAGGGTTCCGTAGTTGGGATGAATTTATCCCAAGAACAAACTTAACATTACTAACACTTAACATGGTAGTTCAAAAACATGTTCTCCCATATCCTCAAATTAAATGCAAGTTAGCCGTCCTTGACCAATTAAGACCATTGACTTCTTATAGGTTTTCCTATAACCTATAAGTATAGAATTATTTTCTGTATTATTATTTTATTTTCAGATCAGTAATCAGTCAGTAAAGAGGATCAGTAATTTCGGAGATAAGGCGGATAAGGTAGATGAAAACTGAACATTCCCATGTTCAATTTTTCCAAAAATAACTGTAAAACTATTTATTTTAAAATGATTAATAAAATGTACTTGAGCTCGCAGTAAGCCTTTTCATTTGATACGTCAACGTGCAAACCTTTTACTTTATTATTTCTCCCTCAAAAGTGACCCCTATATTCAAAGTTCATTTATTTACGTACCACGTCCATATTTGGGTCATAGAAATTGATGTGTACCAAATTTCAACTTAATCGGTTCATAAGATTCACAGACAGACAGACGAGTGCTGCTATAAGGGTTCCGTTTTATCCTTT
Organism: Atethmia centrago; assembly: GCA_905333075.3. NCBI lineage: Eukaryota > Metazoa > Arthropoda > Insecta > Lepidoptera > Noctuidae > Atethmia > Atethmia centrago. The sequence goes on from HG995376.1 coordinate 23,131,446, forward strand.
TGAGGTACGGAACCCTAAAAATAGTTAAATCCAGTTCGCCCATAAAACTATAAGTACTTTTCAACTTTTATGTTCCTATAAAAATACTTTTTAATCAAATGATCTGATGCTACAACGACGGCTTCTCTTACAAAGAAATTAAGGCGCTGACAAGACCCAATTGACCAAAATAGGCTTCTCTTAAGAAAGAAAATTGCCAAATCTGTATAGTTTGTGGTAGCGGAAAAAATATATGTTAATTTTGAACATATTTCCCAGAACTTGGTTGTCACCAAAACACGTTTTGAAAAAAAAATCTCGATACAAACTAACGTTAAACTAACCTCTTACCTTGAGTTCTAATCCAAAATATCTGTATTAATTATCAACATAAATTACGTATTTAATTAATAACAAGTACGTCTTATTCTAATGCAGAACTTGGTTGTTTTTTATTTTCGATTACTCAACTCAATTCTGAGTAAATAGATAATTACTTCATATTTTGCAATAAATTACAAGCGTTTTGTCGTCGCGCTTCTCTTTCTTTTCTATGCAATCTGACAGTGACCGCGGTTTAGGTGTTGTCAGCGTCTTAAATTGTTCTTGAATACTCCATATTTAACAGGCAAACTCTTTCCATTGTCACCCTTTCCCAAACAAAAGATAATTTCTCAAGTTCGTAGTTACCGAACGAAAACATAATCAGCCTATAATGTTCCTACACCTAGCACACAGGCCTCCTCTGTGAGAGGGCCGTAATCCACTACGCGGGCCCAGAGCGGGTTGGTGGATGTCCCATTACTTCGAATTGTTGGTTCCTAGGACATGCCAGTTTTCTCACAATGTTTTCCTTCACCGTTTTGAGAGCAGCAGAGACGAAATAATTTACAAAAAGTTAAGTGCCTGTCTGGGTTCGTACCTACGACCTACTCGTAAGGTTGTATGTATAGTTAATCATATTAATTGTTTATTTTATTTTATTTTATTACCTACATATGTACAACCCATAAAACCTGACTTGGATTCCGGACGCCTGTTTCGGGTGACCACTGAAAATCAGCGCTGTGCTGTGGGTCCCCCATAGCACAGCATTATGCTGAGTGGAAGCCTTCTTGACACAGTCATGACGTGCAGCTGCCGACTATTTGTGTTTTGTGATTATACGTAGATCAATTTTGTTTTATTTTTCTGTTTAAGACGCTGACAACACCTATACCACGGTCACTGTCAGACTGAATAGAAAAGAAAGAGAAGCGCGATGGCACAACGCTTGTAATTTATTGCAAAATATGAAGCAATTATATATTTACTCAAAATTGAGTTGAGTAATCAAAATAAAAAACAACCACGTTCTGCATTCAAATAAGACGTTCTTGTTATTAATCTATTAAGGTAAAATATCTGTATTAAATATCAACATACGTTACGTATTTACGTAACGTATGTTGAAATTTAATACAGATATTTTTGATTGGAACTCAAGGTAAGAGGTTAGTTTAACGTTAGTTTGTATCGAGATTTTTTTTTTCAAAACGTGTTTTGGTAACACCCAAGTTCTGAGAAATATGTTCAAAATTAACATATATTTTTTCCGCTACCACAAACTACACAGATTTGGCAATTTTTTTTCTTAAGACAAGCCTATTTTGGTCATTTGCCTCTTGTCAGCCCCTTACCTACCCTAGATATTTTTGTAAGCTTGACAAATAAACTTTTTTATTTATTTCTTCTAAGTCGCGGCCGTTTTCAAAGGGCCACCACTGCTCTCGCATGGAAAGAAAACACCCTAATAACTTTAACAGTGATGCAGGTAAACTCAACTGAAATAAAGTCTTTCTTCGAATGGTCAATGACGGTCTACGTGCTCTCATCTACATGCAAATTCACCATCACCTTCCCAATTCACAAAATAGGGGAACGTACCTACGTTTTCCACGACTCCAATTTTTCCTCCTGATTAAACTTGCGGATTCCAAGATGTCTTGACTTTCCATGGGACAATCAATGGATTCGAACTCACGGATAACTCGTTTTCTAAGAGATCGGCCAGAAATTGGACGACCGTGTATTTTACACGTATTTCTTGGCCAGATCTCTCGAGAATTTTCTCAATTGAATTCGATTTAAAATGTCGTCTTATTTTTAAAATTGTGTTTCTCAATTGTACCTTTTTACGCTGAAAGGATGTCTAGCTCGTTTCGTTTCGGTTTTGAAATAATATAACAATATCCTGTTCCAGGAAATTAAGCGGAGACGTATTTCCGGCCGCTTACTTAACTGTTAATAATTCTATCTCTTTTTTTTTCAGATTAATATTCAGGGGTCGTCAACTTGGTAAGAATTTTCAGTTTATATTTTCATAATTTGCTAGAAGTTTCTTCAAATCAATTTGCCAAGCCACCGTAGGCGCGGGCTTGCGGACGGTGAGCAATGGGTAGCTCGCCGTCCGATAAGGACCAGGCCCGGGTCGACGACGCGTTGTTTCACGCGCGCCTCAAAGAGATGTCGTCAGCACAAGTGTAGGATTCCACTAGGGCCGATGCCTGCCGTGAAGAAGGTACGAAAGGGTTACTGAGGCCCCTGGCTACACAGGCAACGGAAGGAACACGGGTGGGTTTTGGTCAGTAAGAGTCTGACACACCCTCCCGCTCCGGCCAGAGAGGGAGAAGTTATTTGATAATTTCCCATCCAAAAAAAAAGCCTTGTCCCAACTATGTTGGGGTCAGCTTCCAGTCTAATGGAAGTTTTCTTCCAGCTTGGAATAAAGTTTCATAACAAAGTACCTTTTTATTGGAAGCCTTTTTACTCGTCACAAAGAAACCTGTAGTGTCATATCTCAGTATTATCCACTCCTTTGTAAGTAAAGAAAGAGAGCACTTTCCTTGAAAAAAATCACTTGAAACAAGTCGCATTACAGCGAACGTCTTCCAGCTAAATTCCCTTTGTAAATCGCGAAAGAATTATCCTGCTAACTATCTGAAGGATAATAGGCTCTATTGTTTAGGTTTAAGTTTCAATTTCGTTTGATTACGTAATCGTTTGGATGGCCCGTTAACAAGTTTTGAACAACTGTTACGCGTTTTACTGTAACAGGGGTTTTTGGTGACGGGTATGAAATATATGATGTACGTAATAATATTAGGATGAAAGTAAATGGATTGGAAGGAGACAGGCTAAGGAATTACCCTTTTGTGCAACATGACTGTGTGCGAAAATATAGAATTCATAGGGAATCCCTTTGAATTATTTGGATTTCACTCTTCGCTTGTGGTGTTTTTTTATTACCTACGTGACGCGTTTGGGATGAGCATTCGTATTTTAGGAAAGGAACGTCTAACCTGAATTCTTATTTAGGCTCACCGATAGCGATCGCTCAAAGTTATGAGGTTATAATGTTTCTTAAGTCAGGATGCGCACACAAGTATTGGTTCTTGTATTTATTTTAAAGGTGTCTCGTAGCGGAGTGGTTTGTAAGTTATGCATGTCACGTAAACGCTAGCGGAAACACACCCGATGATTTCTGAAGTCCGTTTTCTTATCTCTCAACCATTGTGATCGGGTTATACTCGTAGGAAGGAACGGGAGAGGAGATAATGGAAACGAACGAAAGCACATCTTATACTAGTATTATAAAGAGAAGCGATTTGATTTTTTGTTTGATTGGGTGTTTGTAATGGATAAACTTAAAAACTACTGAACTGATTATAAAAAATATTTCAGCTATAGTAAGCTACATTATAATCGAGTAACCTGGGCTTTTTTTTTTTTTTTTGGATGGGAAATCATCAAATAACTTCTCCCGCTCTGGGCGGAGCGGGAGGGTGTGTCAGACTCTTACTGACTAAAACCCACCCGTATTCCTTCTTGTTGCCTGTGTTGCGGGGGCCTCGGTGACCCATAAGTACCTTCCCGCGACCCCGGCAGGCATCGGCCCTAGTGGACCCCTACTATGTGCTGACGACATCTCTTTGAGGCGCGCGTGGAATACAACGCGCCGTCGACCCGGGCCTGGTCCTTACCGGACGGTGAGCTACCCATTGCTCACCGTCCGCAAGCCCGCGCCTACGGTGGCCGGAAATCCGCCCGGGATTCCCGACGCCCAGGGCGTCTCCTGCGGCGGCTAGGGGCGAGAGGGCGCGAAACTTGCCTTTCCTTCAACCGTCCCGCCGTCGTAACCTGGGCTGTATTTCTTTTTTACCCCATGCAAATTACAATAATGTATCCCAATTATTTGGCGTCCGCTGCGAAAATTTATTGATGATACTTAAGACAATGTACACACGGCTACACATCAAGCTATATATTTCCAGTATAAGCTGATCTCGCATTGTATAGGATTTCCGAACAATGCGAGGTCAGCGTAAACTGGAAATGTATAGCTTGATGTGTAGCCGTGTGTACTACATGTTTATAGTACTCATCAATTACCTACAAAAAAAGTCCGTCAGGTTATATGTCTAATCATTATAGTTAAGTCACAATAACCGTTTTTTGTTCAGATTGGTCCATCAAAACACGGGTAAAATCGAAAGACGATGATATTCATATCATGAAACGACTTAATAGTTTAATAATCAAGGTTGATTATGTACATGTAAATTTCTCTTTAAATTATTCGAATCGGACCTTTCGTTAAGGCGCTGACAAGACCAAATTGACCAAAATAGGCTTTACTTAAGAAAAAAAATTGCCAAATCTGTATAGCTTGTGGTAGCGGAAAAAATATATGTCAATTTTGAATATATTTCCCAGAACTTGGTTGTTACCCAAACACGTTTTGAAAAATAATCTCGATACAAACTAACGTTAAACTAACCTCTTATCTTGAGTTCTAATCGAAAATATCTGCATTAAATATCAACATATGTAACGTATTTAATTAATAACAAGAACGTCTTATTTGAATGCAGAACTTGGTTGTTTTTTATTTTCGATTACTCAACTCAATTTTGAGTAAATAGAGAATTGCTTCATATTTTGCAATAAATTACAAGCGTTGTGTCATCGCGCTTCTCTTTCTTTTCTATGTAATCTGACAATGACCGCGGTTTAGGTGTTGTCAGCGTTTTAAGAAGTTACGACGGGTTCAAAAATGCTAAAAGTAAGAAAAATGCCGGCGTGTAAGCGAACAGACCCACGCTTAGTCTATTAGTTACCTAGAAATTTTATTTTTTGTGGATTTTGTGGATTTACTACTTTTAATCCCGGTAGTACGAGTAGGTGCTCGTGGGGTTATTATTTTCCAACATCCACGCGGGCAAAAGCTTGTTTATAATAATTTTAAACATTTTTACAAAATAATAACTTAGCGTACTAGGCTTTTTGGGTATTATAATCATATTATTATGTTATATTTTTTAATTAAAATATTTTGTTAATTTTTCAAAACAATGGACGCTGATCCAAACGAATTAAATATTTAATTCGTTTGGATTATTATCTAGTATCATTATCTACACATGAAAAACCTAATTACAAAATATGCATCATGTAAATCGGCCCAGTAATCACTGAGAGATCGGTGTTCATGCAAGAAAAAAATAGGTACTCCCCTAATGCATAACCTCCTTTTTTTAAGTCGGTTAAAATCAACAGCCAATGTAAGTACTACAATACCAAACAATATTCTTCCACCAGGCGACTACTTAAATTATATCTACATAATATATTTAATTTATCAAACATTACGTAAATAAGTACAAGACGTGATCTACGTAATCGCGTTGTGTCTCGGAGACATCAAATAACATGATTCTATCCAATTTGCTTTGGCACAAAGGTGAAGCCACCATTTTTTATAAGATTCATAAAAAAAAACTGGTACAGAAAGAATAACATTATTACAAGGCTTAAAGAAATAATGACAATACACATAATCAGCCTATAATGTTCCCACTGCTGGGACACAGGCCTCCTCCCTGTGAGAGGGGCCGTAATCGAACACGCGGATCCAGTGCGGGTTGGTAGATGTCACATGTCTTTTAATTTTTGGTTCTAGGACATTTTTGGTTTTAGGACAGGTTTCCTCACGATTTTTTCCTTCACCGTTTTGAGAGCAGTGGTGGTGAAATAACAACTCGTGAGTCACGGCCGTTACCACTGGACAACCACTGATCTCAGAATCAGAATATTATGTTATAATCATAATACATACACTGAACTTTTATTATTATGTCGGGTTTCAGTCTAGCTTCTGACGACCCGTAACGACTGTCAAAGATCTACAAATGACAGCCGGGATCAACGGCTTAACGTGCTTTCCGAGGCACGAAGGGGTCTTGGTATGTAAAGATGGTCACCTAACCGCGGTAAGCAGTGGCGTGCAGTGTTTCTCCACAGAGGGTAGGCCATGCATACTGACACCAAAAAAAAAAAACTAATTCGCGCAACATCACAGCGTGGCTCTACATACAAGAACTCACCACATTATTCAAGGTTTAAAACACGATTTTCTAACGATGCAAACAGATGAAAGATTCGGCCACCTCAAATATCATAACCAAGTGGGTGGGTGATAGTTACAGAACACGTCACTTGCAAGATATCCGAAGTCATGAGTTATCATATTTTTGGATTAATTCTCGTAATTCGGGCACACATCTACCTTTAGACACAACTTGAATCTTATCATTAAACGACAAGTGCGACTAACCTAACCTTACCAACACATTATCGGCGCAAACTTCACAACAGAACACCATTCTTAGGTAAATAAACAAATAATAACACAACACATAATATTTACACTACGTTTCAAAACGAATTACTTATAACTTAATAAGATTTAGAAAAGCAAAACATTCGAGTTCGGATATAATTTGCGTGTCACATGAAACAAGATGGCTTGTCGATAAAAAAACACTTCCAATTAAAATTGTATCACTGTCATACTGTGTTCTTCCACAAAAGGGACTACCATATTTTGCCGGATAACACTGACACACTGGACTGTTTGCCGAAACTTAATTTTCCTAACTCCCCAAAACCCAAGCGAAATTTCCCAAATATGAGAAGAAAAATAAAAAATGATGAAGTTTTTAATTATTTTTATAGGACTTTTGCTATTCCTTACAATTTATAATTTTTTGGAAGGTATAAATTCAACAATACCACCCTTTTTTTTTAATTGTCTCTAGTAGTCTGGTAGTCATGAAGGAAACTTCCCCGTAATTCGGGGAATTGTCAAAAATTGAGAACCCTGGTCTTCAATATTTTTCATTCATTAAATCTTTACTTTACACACAACCAATGGGGACCAAGCTCCTGCCGCAGGAGCTACGCCCCTAATTTAAAACATTTCACTATTATGTGCCGTTCATACACACGAAAATATACACGAGTGTGCGTTTTATGAATGGAATGTAGGCTAAACGAATGCTTGCCTTGCTTACGTATAACGTAAGCTCCGTCGAACTGTGAGTCACGAGGCGTCTGCGACAAGTTGCTATAAGAGTTTTAACAGGAGTTTAACTTTTTTTTTATATATTTTGTATTATTGTATTACATAGTTAAAATAAATGCATTTGGCGTTGTTGGTAGGGTAGGCTAGGCCTAATTGCCTCTATGGACGGCACGCCACTGGCGGTAAGCGTAGCTTAACCAGATCGATCGACCCGTGCGGCTGTTATTACTTAGCCACAAGCCCCCTTTTATTATTCTGTATAAAACATTATTTATTTATTAAATTAGTTATACTGATTGTAGAGAAAATTGTGGTCACATTATGAATCTACGGACGCACATAGTCGCACATGTTTAACGCAGTAGCACTACTTCTTCCATTTTGGTTTGTTTTGGTTTGTTTTGACTGTACGATGGAAGTGTGACTGTAATTTACGTAGTTTTAATTATTTTGGGATAAAAAATTACGTATATTAATTAAGACACAAATTGATTCCATAAACGATTCTGAACAAACTACTTTCAAGAATGTGCATTAATTCCGATACACATTGTAGTCTTGTGGGATTCTTTGGCAAACAACCCAAAGTCCACCTACTATAGACTTAATCTCTTAAATGTCGCGTGATACACCATTGGTGCATAAGAACTTAGGTATCCGGAGTCTGACGTTCAAAGGGTGATTTACACGGTATTTCACACTGAAACTGCACGCCGCGCCGCTGCTGGCCGCTGCTTTCTCGGTGTGAATCGGCCATTAATTGTCTGCCTTTTATTTCACCTTCACCCTTTCAATTCAGAACTCAACAATGCTGCAGAAACAAATCTTATTTTATTATACTATCCCCGGACAAGCCCTTTCACGGAAAGCTACCAAAACCTAATTAAGTTCCAATATCAATATCAGTTCAAAGTGACGTCCAATACATTACAATAGCTGAAATTGATGAATACACATTGTTCGAACTATCGTACACATCGAAGCACTTGAATATCAGAGACAAGCTACAGTGTACTACAAAGTCGTCCACCTTAGAACGCCCTTCACGTAGAACATTGAGTGGTTGTGGCCTGTGTACTAGAGGTACCACATTGTTTCTGAGAGAAACTGAAAGTGGCATCAGCCGTTGAAAGGCTTTTACCAATATCTACAAAAACTCAGTTTTCGAGGTAGAAAATGAATATTCTTGTTCTGAGATTTTGCTGATATCACCGGCTTTTATTTGTTTTGTAGCCTGTATTTTCTTTACGCAATGTATTTGTTTTATTTTAACCGAAATAAAAAAGGAGGTTATCAATTCAATACGTATGTATGTAATATTATTGGAGCTGAAATATATTCACATATGATAATCTATTAGGGCTTCCAAACAAATATACAAGAACATTATAGGTGTATGTTTGTCCACGAATTTCTCCGAAACCATTTATCGGATTGTGACCATTTTTTTTAATTGGCTTATATTTACTTAGGGAAAGTTTCATCAAAAGCGGTTCACTAGTTATCAAGATAAGGAATAATACATGTCATGTAAGTATGATGGCCTGGCTTGTTGATACGAGCTATGGGTGTGGTGTTAAAGGGAAATCATCTCAAAACCTTGGTCAAATTCTAGTGCATGTAAGAAAAATCATAAGAAAGATCCAAATATTAACTACAAACTTACAAACAAATCAAGTGTTTACTTAAAACTAAAAATTACGAAATAAAAAAGTAATTTAAAGGCACCGACCTCAAAAAAAAATTAAGCCCGTAATTTGTTTTGTAACTACTTTTGATTTCAGTTTGTTGGTTAATTTCGTGTATACATATATATATAAAAATATTAATCCATAATCTTGAGTTAATTTCTTTTTGAAGTCGATTTTTTTTATTATTCAAACGGGACAACAAACAGCTACAATATAAAACATAGAAACAAGAACTACACATAACTTATACCTAAAGTCTGTTTTTTTAATCTCGGAGACTAAATTGACACATGCAAATGTCAAAATCCAAATTGAAATGAAATAAATTATTATAAAACAAAAAACCCGACTGCAAAAACACATAACTGAAAAGGGAAAAACAAGCATTATAATCTATATAATTTTGGTCTTGCAGGCGGGGACAGTCGAATAACCTGAAATATGGTGTAACTTTGGTTGTCACCGCCTGCAATACCATACTTATACATATATTTTATTACAAGCTTTTTAGTTTTATTAATATATATATATTTGAAAATTACTCATTACTAGCTTTTATTTGATACCAATATTGTTGCAAATAATTAAAAAAAAAACTTCCCCTCCTTTTTTTGTATTTGCAGATGCAATTTATAATTATGATATAGCCTATGTCACTCCTACAATTAAGACGAATCGAAAGACACCTCATATGCTAAAATCCATTAAGCCGTTTAGGCTACAGAGCGTGCCAAAGAAATATACATACATACATACATACATACATACATACATACTCTCGAAAAACATTACCCTCCTGAGGCAGTCGGGTAAAAACGAACAACAAACATTTGAAATGTCAAATTACTTTCTGGGATTAAAAAACGAACTAAAGACAATTCTGTAGTCCACAACGCTGTTCACCGATACAATACAGTGAAAATAATCGCTTGGGTTACAAATACAAGCTTTTGTTTTAACTAGCTTATTAAATTAACTATTATATACACACTGATTGTAAAAAAAAATAATGGCGAGTAGACTTTTATGATTAATATGAAAATGATGATTGAGTAGATAATCGCCGTAGGCATATTGCCAAATTAAATAACAGAATATTAACAACATTTAATGAATTCAAAGAAAACTTAATTCAGACTCAACTTTATTTGAAATTATAAAAGTAAAATTATATATATATAATAAATATGCTTAAAAAACACTACAAATTAAAAAAAAATGCGAATTTTCCTAACATTTTATATTTTTGAGTAAACAAACAGAAACAAAAATCAAAAGAAAAAATAATTCCCCACAGCTAACCTTACAATTTTTTGATGTTTATACAAAATATACATAAATTGTACTGAAAAATATGTCTCTGAAATCAAATAAAAATTCCTAAGTATGTTAATAGAAAAGTATGACGCACCTGGGTTGTCGCACGCTGTGGTGCACCTCCACAGCGTCGCAAAAAAATTTAAGGTTAGCTGTGGCGAATTCTTTTTTTCTTTTGATTTTTGTTCTGTGTTTGTTTACTAACAATAGTTTTTTTTAAGAACAATGTTACCAACAATTGGGCCTAGTTGCCATAAAAAAAAAAACAAATAAGTTTAATTTAATTTAATTTAAAATCATCTAAGGTGTCAGATAACATGTTTATGCGAACGAACTCACGGACAACAATTACGTACTAGTTATAACTAACTCCAACAATACAGGTACGGTTATACACTTCGTTAACTAAAATTAACAAGGGTTGGTACCTCAACGAGTCTGAAAACGGTAAAAGGTAAATTCTGAGAACTAGCGTTTTCAACGATTTTATTTAGTAAATCATTTTCGCTGAGTAAATTCAATGAAAACTGTAGTTTCTGAAAGAACGTGTTTATTCATAAGGCGCGGCTTAGGGAACGCTAATTAAATTTGTTTTGATAAATTTATTTCATTTGATTAGGTACTAGTCTGTCGAAGTATCATTAAGTATTTAGCTATTATATTCTCGCCCGTTGACCTCGTGGGCGCAGGCACGACTAGTCCTGTCGGGGTCGCGGGAAGGTACTAATGGGTCACCGAGGCCCCTGGCAACACAGGCAACAGGAAGGAATACGGGTGGATTTTAGTCAGTAAGAGTCTGACACACCCTCCCGCTCCGGCCAGAGCGGGAGAAGTTATTTGATGATTTCCCATCAAAAAAAGGCACGACTAGTGAGCTTGGGGTTGATTTTTAGGTCCGAGAAAGTGTTATTGAGATTTTTCCATTATGAATTTTTCAGTAACAGCCTCGGAAAGCACATCAAGCCGTTGGTTGTGCGCCTGATCTCTCTCCGGTCGTGTCGGATTGACATCCTATCGGAATATGATTTTCAGGGAAGAGAGAGTGCACCTGTGTCTGCACACACACATCATCATCGGCCTAGACTTTTCCCCTTTGCTTTGCGCCTTATATTATAAATGCGAAAGTTAGTTTGTTTATTTGTTCCGCTTTGACGCTAAAACGGCTGAAAGGATTTTGATAAAATTTTTCACTTATGTAGACCATGACCTAAGTTAGGACATCATCATCATCTGCCTAGCCTTTTCCCAACTATGTTGGGGTCGGCTTCCAGCCTAACGAGATGCAGCTGAATATCAGTATTTTACATGAAGCGACTGCCTATCTGACCTCCACAACCCAATCACTGGGTAACACCATACCACTTGGTAAGACTGGTTGTCAGACTTTCGGGCTTCTGACGACCCGTAACAACTGTCAAAGATCGGCTTAACGTCCTTTCCGAGGCACGGAGGGGTCTTGGTATGTAAAGATGGTCACCCATCCAAGGACCAACCGCGGCAAGCGTAGCTTAACCTTATTGACCGACCCGTGCGGCTGTTATTACTTGGCATCAAGCCCCTCTGTGTCTGCACACACACATCTCCACTATAATATCTCCCGCGTTGATAACTAGTCTCCGCTGAGGTTGTAATTGTCGGGAGGACTATTTTTATAATAACACTGTTGACTATTTTTATAATAACAATGTTGACTATTTTTATAATAACAATGTTGACTATTTTTTTAATAACAATGTTGACTATTTTTATAATAGCAATGTTGACTATTTTTTTAATAACAATGTTGACTATTTTTATAATAGCAATGTTGACTATTTTTTTAATAACAATGTTGACTATTTTTATAATAACAATGTTGAATATTTTTATAATAACAATGTTGACTTTTTATAAAATAACACTGTTGACTATTATTATAATAACACAGTTCTGAAAATACCTATCTATGCTGTGGCCTTAATCGGCCACACATCGGCGGGTCTTTGTGTTACTATTTTTGGGATTTCATTAGTATACAGATATGCTTTCTTCGATAAAATCAGGAGGATAGCAGGGTCGTGTGTGGTATTAATTAGTTTAGATATACACTCACCAGTCCCTTTTCAAGTGTGGTGATTATTTTTTATGGTGATTTCCCTCAAACCTGATAGATCTAGTTGTTAATTTTAAAACACTTACTATGCCAGTAGCATTTTAAGACGGGTTTTAATATTCTCATCAATATTCATCCAGAATAGGCCCCTTAATACGTCTCTAAATAAATAATAAATTCAATAAGCACGCCCGTGTATGTTCAGTACACCAGTAAACAGCACAATAAAAATGTACGGAATTTGTAGGACCGCGTTTTAAAATTTCAAAGGTACACGAACAGGCGACGACGCGTGTGTAAACGAAAGGTCTTGCCCATTTACATTTTGACTACGCACGTTGTATTTGTGTTATTAACATTAATGTTTTTAACGGGTGTTACCCTTTTTTTATTTACAAGCTTTTTTATTACAAGCTTTTATTTAACTTGCAATGTTTGTTTTTTATGCCAAAATCTTGCAAGCTGAATTAAAACCACGTTCCCATACCCTACGGAGTTGACATTTTACACGTTGGTTCAGTTCCAAAGACATTCCATTGTCTTCGGAACTGAACCTACGTGTAAAATAGTACGGAGCGAGAGGGCATGGGCAGCCGTCACCTCCTTCTGCGAAGCAGTAATGCTCGCGAAGGAGGAGGCAGGATGGTTGAGAGAAAGGCAAATTTCGTGCCCTTTCGCCTCTAGCCGCCGCAGGACGCCCTGGGCGTCGGGAATCCCGGGCGGATTTCCGGCTTGCGGACGGTGAGCTATGGGTAGCTCGCCGTCCGATAAGGACCAGGCTCGGGTCGATGGCGCGTTGTATTCCACGCGTGCCTCAAAGAGATGTCAGCACAAGTGTAGGGGTCCACTAGGGCCGATGCCTGCCGGGGTCGCGTGGAAGTTCGAAAGGATTACCGAGGCCCTTAGCAACAAAGGCAATGGAAGGAATACAGGTGGGTTTTAGTCAGTAAGAGTCTGACACACCCTCCTGCTCCGCCCAGAGCGGGAGAAGTTATTTGATAATTTCCCAAACAAAAAAAGCCCAACGTGTAGTCTAAAATCTAATGATGTACCTAGATGGTGTCTATAGGTACTTCTCAACTAAACAAGATAGCCCCGTTGTCTTCTGGCTATTTGGATATGTCTTGATATGTAGGTACGTTAGCCCAAGGTCAGGACCTGATGATCGAGCTGGAAACACGCCATAGGAACTCTTTACAAAGGCTTTGAGATAGCCCCTAGCCCAGATTGACTAGCCCAGTCTTTTGGCTATTTTGATTCGTCTTCACAAATACTATAGCCCACAACTAATTAAGATAGCTCTGAAGAGTTTGGGCTCGTTAGTTTTGTCTTGACAAAAACTTTAACCCAAGGTGTAGTCCAGGGTCTGATGACAATGCCGGAAGGTGGCCACAGGAACACGTCAACTTTACAAGATAGCCCTGTTGTTTTGGACTCGTCGCATTTGTCTTGACAAGTACCTTATAAGTCTAGGTGCTGAACAGTTATTTCATCAAATTCTGATGCTTTAAAGTACAAAATAAAATGTAAGTAAAAAACTTTAAAAAAACAAGTTTTTATTGAACTAAAAAGTACCTTCTAAATTAAACTTACGTTAACATAGAACTTACCCCGCGGGAACATACTACCTGGATAAAAAGTATCATATGTCCTAACTAGTGGGGCTTGTGGCTAAATATTAACAGCTGCACGGGTCAATCGATCAGGTTAAGCTACGCTTGCCGCGGTTGGTCCGTGGATGGGTGACCATCTTTACATACCAAGAACCCCTCCGTACCTCGGAAAGCACGTTACGGGTCGTTACGGGTCGTCAGAAGCCCAAACGCCCAACGTCTGACAACCAAGGGGTATCGTGTTACCCAGTAACTGGGTTGTGGAGGTCAGATAGGCAGTCGCTCCACGTAAAATACTGGTATTCAATTGCATCCGGTTAGACTGGAAGCCGACCCCAACGTAGTTGGGAAAAGCCTAGGCCGATGATGATGATGTCCAACTTAAGTCATGGTCTACCTATGTGCCAATTATTATCAAAATCCTTTCAGCCGTTTTAGCGTCAAAGCGGAACAAATAAACAAACTCACTTTCGCATTTATAATATAAGGCGCGTCGCTCACACGAGCTAGAGTCGAGGCGGGCGGCGCACAGTGGAACGAATGTATGGGAGCGGTTGGACGTAGACATGTCCGAAAAAAAAGAGTAAAATTATGCCAAACTAATGATGCCATCTTATTCGATTACTTAATGCCTTCATAACTTGTGGTGATGAATTTCTTCATAACTCCCATATTTCGGGAGTAATTTGAGAAAATGTGAAATTTTACTATGAAAATGAGTGTATCGAGCTCTCTCCCTCCTGATTCCGGGCTTGTTTCAAGTAGCGGTCTCTAATATCATAATGCTAATACTAAGAGCTATATTTAATACTAAGACACATAGTGCGCCAAATGTGCACTTTCTGGGATAAAGAGTGATGTTTATTTTATAACACAATTTTTTTATTTTTTGTTTATTTTGTTGATTAAAACCGTTTTTCTAAAGGTTTACCTTATTACAATAACATTTCTGAGCAGCCAATTAGAGAAGATATAAGCTAATTAGGATATATAATTAGGGACTTAAGGTTTACATATAAAACTGATGCACTAATGATTACTGATAAGAACATTGCTATTATTTAATTACTAAATGGCTCTTAATACACTAATTTAGCATGCATCATTTACTAATTATCACAATAACTAATTACCTTGCAATATTTAACAAAGGATACCTGGGATACCTGGATTTTATATAAATAGGTCACTATTAGTAACTTTAAAATCAGTGTTGATTTACACCTCGTTGTATCCAAGCTAATCTCGCAATGTATTTTCCAAATTTTAATACAAATCTTGATATTCACGTTGCTTTATGCGCACGCGCACATAAAGATTTACGCGACTTTAACTATTTGTTCAGTGTTTTAAAAGATAACAGTTGTGTTCAGTTATGTGAAAGTGCTGAAACAAGTTTAAAAGACTGGTGTCGTCGATTTTGCTACCGCATTTATGCAAAATGGACACAGTCTGGAAGAAGCACAGATAAGTTTCGGAAGAAACATGAGATTTGGCTACAGGCTGCAATTCAAAGGCCGGAATTACAGAATGAAAATATGGAACCTTCTACAGAAAATATAAGTGACGTCATCGAGCCCATAATTTCTCCTGCTAAATCTGATGCTTCAACTTGTACACATCCTAGTCCTCGTAAATCTTTTGAGGACCTTAGTAACCGGCAAAAAAGAAGACGCACTGAAGATAGTCTTTCATGCAGCAGTAGCAGCGCTGAAATTATGTTTTCGGCCGAAAGGGCGCTTCAAAAGGCAGGACAAAGCGATACAGCTTATGTTATGAAATACTTGACGGAGAATCCAGAAGAGGCCTCAAAAATCAAAGCCTTCATTGAAGGTAAATCAATTCAGGTACGGGAAATATCCCCTTTGAAGGCATTGGCTCTTTATGTATCGATGAACTTATCGAAATGGCGCTATAACACTCTTCGGGATTTCAACACTCAAGAAGGAGCTCTTCAATACCCGAGTTACTACATGTTGGTTAAAGAAAAAATTAAGTGCTATCCGGCCAAAGAAGATCTCACAGTTACAGAGAGCTCTGCAAAAATCAAATTACAAGCCTTGATGGATTTAACCTCAAGAAGACTTATTAGGTCGTTAGAAACCCCTGTTGATCCCAATCAACAGCTCGTATTGACCAGCAAATGGGGTTTTGACGGATCATCTAGCCAAAGCATTTATCATCAAAGGACGAGTGAAGATGAGCAAATCGATCTTGCTAGTAATTTTATGATTAGTCTTGTACCACTGCGGCTCGTCTCAAAAGGTGTAACAATTTGGGAAAACGAGCGACCATCTTCCACTTCATTTTGCCGGCCAATATTGTTTAAGTTTATAAAGGAAACCAAAGAAAATGTGCAGAGAGAGATGGCTGAAATCGAAGCAGAGATTGAAGCCTTAACTCCATCCACCATCACTGATGGAATTAGTGTCAAACACCAACTGCTGTTGACAATGATTGATGGTAAAATTCATTCCATTATATCCAATACAGCAGCTTCAGTGTGTGACATATGCAAGGCTTGTCCTAAAGAAATGAATAATTTAGAGTTAATCAAAGATAAACACGCAAACGAGGACATGTATAAATATAGCTTAAGCACCCTTCACGCTTGGATTCGCTCAATGGAATGCTTATTACACATTTCCTACAAATTAGACATAAAATCATGGCAAGTAAGGGGTGATATAGCAAAAAGGCAAGTTGATGACAGGAAGAAAAGAGTTCAAGAGGCTGTAAGAAGAGAAACGGGCTTACTTCTCGATGTTGTGAAACAAGGCAGTGGATCCACCAACAATGGCAACTCGGCAAGGAGATTTTTTGAAAACTACACTAAATCTGCTGAACTGACCGGAATAGATGCTATGCTTTTAAGAAAAATCTGTGTGATCTTGCAGTGTATTTCATCAGGAGAGAAGATCAACGTAACTAAATTCCGAGAGTTCTGCTTTGATACTGCTAAGCTTTACGTGGAGTTATACCCATGGTATTATATGCCTTCTTCACTTCATAAAATTTTAATGCATGGGCCAGACATAGTTCAGAACATGTCAATTGTGCCCATTGGTTTTCTATCCGAAGAGGCATCTGAGGCTAGAAATAAAGATTTTAGAAAATATAGAGAGGGGCATTCTCGAAAGCATAGCAGTATCTCATGCAATGAAGATATTATGCACAATCTTTTACTGTCTTCTGATCCACTTGTTACAAGTATCCGTCCAAAAGGAAATAAGTTTGTAAAAAAATCTTCTTTTAAGGAATTTTATGAGCTTACGGATTCTGAGAAAAGTGATATCGAATTTGTTAACATAAATGATTTAGCGGACATCGATTCTGAATTTGAATTAATTGATGATGATGATGATGACGAAGATAATTAAATGATGTTATTGTTTTAAAATGTGTAACTTAGTAAATTAGAGCTTACATCTTAATTATTTATTGTACTTTTAATGAAACTAGGTAATTTATTATCAACTTACTTAAAAGTCATACTCTCATCAGTTCTTGTGAATATTTTTGTTAATATATATTTCTGTATATATATAATATATTTATAGACCTCTTAATAAGTCTGTCTGCGGTTTAAAGTAAATACAAATGGGGAAAAAACGTTTTTTTTTTTAAATTTTCATTTCCTTTTATCCCAGAAAGTGCACATTTGGCGCACTATGTGTCTTAGTATTAAATATAGCTCTTAGTAATAGCATTACGATATTAGAGACCGCTACTTGAAACAAGCCCGGAATCAGGAGGGAGAGAGCTCGATACACTCATTTTCATAGTAAAATTTCACATTTTCTCAAATTACTCCCGAAATATGGGAGTTATGAAGAAATTCATCACCACAATTTATGAAGGCATTAAGTAATCGAATAAGATGGCATCATTAGTTTGTCATAATTTTACTCTTATTTTTCGGACATGTCTACGTCCAACCGCTCCCATACATTCGTTCCACTGTGCGGCGTCAAGGCGCGGGCGCATCTAGGCAGTGCGCTCATATACTAGAGTAGCGACACGGGCGAAGTGCATGCGGCGCGGAGACGAGGTGGGGGTGCGGCGAGGGCACTGTGCCCGACCGCGTCGCGACTCCACCACCATTTTGTCATTTTGTTTCGTGCGGAGATGTGTTTATAGCTGTTAAAATATGCGTGACGATGTTGAAACCAACGTGAAATTCATTGAAATTGTTGAATTTTCAATTAATTAAAATATGGAAGATACATAGCCGCCCGCGCCTGGACCGTGCCGCGACCTCGCCTCGACTTACCAGTGAGCGACGCGCCTTAGATTGACGATGGAATTAGTTAGGATAGACGACGGATTCGTGCATCGTAACAGGTTAACGATTACAATAGCACTACATAATAGCTGGTACTCAGCTGGTCATGGTATATCCTGATAGGTATTATTGTGAGACTTCGAAGCATTGAATAGACTTATTCTATAGGCAAGCATGCAGCATCGTTGACATCACAGAGCATGAAATCACCGTGCGGCAGCGACTAGAGACGCCTTTACGAAGAATTTTCATGTCTGAATTTGGCGCATCTGAGCGCAAGCTAGCTGTCACAGAACATAGTTAGAATAGAATTGAATAGAATAGAATAGAATAGAATAGAATAGAATACTCTTTATTATGTACACCATAAAAATTACAGATACAAATGTACAATTGACACGGGCCGTCAGTTTCTATAATGCTACGGCTACATTTTCGCGATAAAGCGAACTACACTTGATACGCTCTCGGTTTCTCAGCGGGACGTCGAGCGGTGTTCACTGACACTCTTGGTTTGAATGTAAAGTCTCTAGCAGCGGGTGCTGAGCCCTCTCTATGATCTGTGGTTTAATACACGACCAGTCGACCATCATCGCATATTGACAGCCATCGCTAATTTTTATCCACACTTCAATTTTACATTTATTTTTACAGACATAAAACAACTCGTTCCGTAAATAACTCCGGAATAAACAAATATCTATGGACGACGACTTCTCGTTTAAAACAAAAGTTGTATCGGTTTACATTATAACAAGGTCGCATTTATTCTGCGAGACCTTTTGTTGTTTTATAATGTATGACATTGATTGGCACAAAGGGAAGGTTGGCGTAAATGGCAAGTCTATGATTAGTATTTCAGATAGTATAATGCTCTTAGCCAGCAGCCTTCGCTTGCTTGGTTTTGTACCATATTTTGTACCTACCACATGTATTTATTCAGAGCAAGTAAAACATTTTACATTAAAAAAAAAAATGAATAATATAATATTTAATTCAGGCAAAACCCTAACCATATTACATAAAATAAAACTAAATTTCACAATACTGCAGCAGAATAGAACAAAATTTCAATGCAATTAAAATAAACGAATGAATAGGCACAAATTATAAAGTTCACATAATTAAAATAAAATGTCAAATGCAATTAAAATTAACGCCTGAACGCGTAGGTACAAAATCTACGGTTACAGAATTGAAATTAAAATAAAATGTCTTTGGGTCACAAAATTAAAAATTAAAATTTCATACAAAAACACTCGGATTAAGTGCCCTTTTTTTGTGTGGGAAATTATCAAATAACTTCTCGCGCTCTGGGCGGAGCGGGAGGGCGTGTCAGACTCTTACTGACTAAAACCCACCCGTGTTCCTTCCATTGCCTATGTTGCCAGGAGCCACGGTATCCCTTTCGGACTTTCCCGCGACCCCGGCAGGCATCGGCCCCAGTGGACAAGATTAAGTGCCCTGGCTCCACAATATGTCTGTTTCTGTTACAGCATTGTCTTATGTAGGGACCGTCAAAACGCTCAGCGATCATTACCAGGACAGTATCGGAGCTGGCCCACACCCTGCGCACTAAGAACGCGCACCGCTTGCGCATGGTGGCGTAAAAACAGTCAGTGCGCGCTTCCGCAAACATGCCCGAAGGCCTGTAGAAGCGGGGGGCCTGCACCCTCAACACGGCGTTGTTGTACTGGAAGCGGAGGGTGCTGTAGAACGCTTGTGTGTAGCGGAAAGTCAAAGTAAACATATGTTTCCCATAGGTGGTGTGAAAGATGATATTATCATTATAGATAGAGGGTGAAAACTGAGATGATGGCTATTAGACAAGTATGAAATAAGAAGACAAGAAGCAATGGGGCCTAAATAAAATGGGATAAGGCGTGTAGGAAGATGACAAGTACGTTCCCAAAAAGAAGGGAAATCCAACCGTTTCTAAAATTCTGGCCAATCTGTAAACAAAGTTAATTTAACAATGACATCACCAAATTACACAAAAAAATTAAACAAACAAAAAATTCACCCTACGAATAACTCT
Source organism: Atethmia centrago (assembly GCA_905333075.3). Classification (NCBI taxonomy): domain Eukaryota; kingdom Metazoa; phylum Arthropoda; class Insecta; order Lepidoptera; family Noctuidae; genus Atethmia; species Atethmia centrago. The sequence goes on from HG995376.1 coordinate 23,151,866, forward strand.
ACTTCAAATTGATAAATGTATAAGCTCAACGCCATTTTCCCATTGTGTACGCGAATAAAAACTTTTTGCTCCTACCGGCGCCATTTGTCTTCCAGTCTGCGTATGGAATTATAAATAGCCGGTCTGTCACGCGATTTTAATATGAGTGTTAAATACTGATATAAAAGTGGAATTTCAGCGTTGGTGGTAATGTGTTGTTTAACAAGGATTTCGTAAATAAGTAGGATGCAGTTATGAAATAATTCGGCATTTTTTGGGTTGTTATTATGACTGTCGACAAGGAGCCTGGACTCGTCAAAAGTTGAGCTATTTGGTGAAGAGCCTTTTTGACGTGATAACGTCTTATACGTTCCGCCTGAGCCGAGCGTGCAAGCGAAAGCGCGGAACTCGCGTTAGAGAGGCACGATCGGCCTAAGCGTTCGGCTTGTGACGCATCTCTCTCTCGTTATCACGTAAAATTATCATCCGTAAACCAAGTTTACAAACTACCTTTTTTTTCATTGGAAAATCATCAGGAATGCCTTTCGTTAATGGAGAACGAAGGGTCATTTCACTCTCCTATCTACGTAAGAGCGGGTCTCATTTATTAGAATAAACAATTTTTCTTTATTTCATTTGCACAAGTTCCGAGCTCCTTGGTGAAAAGCTCTTCTTCTTTATACTTTTCAGCTAGAGTCTGGACTGTGTTTCAAATACAGATTAACCGTCTTTAGGGTTCCGTATCTACCTCAAAGGGAAAAAGCTGAACCCTTATAAGATCACTGTCTGTGACTCATCTGGCACAGCGGATTTGCTCCAAATCTACTGGGCCAATTAAGTTGAAATTCGGTACACATATGAATTTCTGTGACCCAAACACAGTCGTATAATGTAAATAAATTAATTTTGAATATGAATGAAGGTCACTTTTGGGAGGTAAATTATAAAATTTAAAAAAATATTATGCTATCTGTAGCGTGTGACATATCAAATGAAAGGACTTGTTGTGTTGGTATCAAATTTTTTTTTTTATAGTTTTTAAATAAATAGTTTTAAAGTTATTTAAGAAAATAGATGGAATTTTGCTACTCAATCCACCTCCCCCCCCTTTCCCCTTATCTCCGAATTACTTAGCCTAAAATATTGGAATCAATACAGAAAATAATTCTTTGCTTATTGATTACAAGAAAACCTATAAGAATATATGGTGTTAAAATAATATGTTAAATCTCTCAATATTGTGCGTACAAACTTACATTTGCAGGTGGTATGTATGGTAGAACATGTTTTTCAACTGCAATGTTAAGTTTGTTCTTGGGATAAATTATCTTAGGATAAAAAACATGGTAGATAACATATTCATTGTACGGAACCCTCACCTCGCGAGTTCAACTTGTGTTCAACAGTGAATGTCAAAGTGATAAAATTGTCACAATAATCTGAAAAGCTAGCGAGGTATTTTTGTGACCTACACACAAAAAGACCTCGTCAGCTTCAGTCGACACAATGACAGTTGACCCGAAAGACATGACATATTAACGATGAAGGTCGTTCCATTTTGAAGTTTCGATAAGGATCGATAACTATAATAATGACGTTCTGTAGTTAAATACTTGATTGATTGAAAACATTCCAAATACGACAACTGCTTTAGAGTAGTGAATACGATACTCAGAATTTAAAGATAAAGATTTAGATATATGTTGAAAGTACTTCATTCAGAATCTTTTTCTAAGTCGATTTCTGTCATCTATAAGTACAGGATAAGTTTGATGACCTGACGCTTGATTACCTCCCGGTAATCAGGCGCATAAAACTGAACAACTTTCCCCCAGGAACATAGATCAAAATCTGAAAAATAAAAGACAACTTCTCAAAACATAAGTTAATACGTTTAATACGTGACCAGTCACTTTTTATGACAAGTTGATTTTAAATTTTAAGATTTCGACCTATAAAGGAGATGTTTGATTTTGGGCTACCACCATGTACACTACCTAGATAAATAGGAAAAAAATAGGGGATTTTCATAAAAATACAAAAAAAATAATTTGAGGAAGAGTACAGCCGTACAAAAAAGATTATTTGGGAAGATTTTTAATATGATAACCCTATTTTTATGGCAGCTATGACAGTTGTGTTTGTCATGACGTTTAACGATTGACAGTTTTAAGTTTCGTGACGTGACGTCTTTCTTTGACTTTGGCAGTTGGCTTACATATTGTAGTCTGTGATTGGCTTTGAAACGTTGAATCGTTGTATTCGCGCGTTTTGGATTGGACGTGTTTCGGAATTTCTAGTGATTTTTTTATATTTTGCGTGATTGTGATTTGCGTTTGTGATTTTTTTTTAAATGTCAAAATGACATTTCGTGTATTCCTGATCCACCATATTTATGTTGTGTTGCTCTCCTTGACAGAGTTAATTTCAATTTACATTAAAACGAAGTAAAATTATAGAAAATTAACATTACAAAACGGTAACTATGTTGTATATCGATATTTACATATAGTGTACATAGAGCTGGCCCAGGCTCCATACATTTCTGGAACATCTCCTTTATTAGAATATATGCACTCCTTTTAAACTTATCCCGTATAATATTATAACGAGAAAAGATTGTATTATTGTTTGTTTGTTTGTAATGGTTAAACTTTAAAACTACATAATTTTAAAAGTTCTTTTACATATAGAAAGCTACATTATCAGCGAGTAACATGGGCTGTATTTTACTTTAAAAAAAATCCCTACGAAAATAACAATAATGTAACCCACGGTATTAAAAACTTACCTATAAAAGTCATTTTTGGCGTGCACTGCGCAAACTATTGACACATAAAATAATGTATAATTACATATTTATAGTACTCATCATTCATTACCCACAAACAAGGCCGCGAGGCTATATGTTTAACTATTATAGTTAAGTCACAATAACTGTTTTTTGTTCTTTGTCAATATACAAGGTGTTTTTTTGATATCCCATAACTCTAGGGTATGAATGAGACCATATCAAAGAATCAACTGGCATGTGAATTATTTTTCATTTATCTTTTTTTATTGTTTCCATTTTTCATACAAAAAAAAATCGACAAGGTCACTGTTGTTAATAATAATATCTAAATAATAACAAATAATATTAATAAATAAATAAATTTATTTTATTTTATTAATGTAAAACACTCTTACGTAAAATATGACAACGTCGCATTTTATTAGCTTTAAATATGAATGATTGCTTTGAATGAAAATTAATTGATTGTATTTTTCAATGAAACTTAGATATCGACACACATCGAGAGTCTAGTGTTAGTATTATGATATCTTCGAAACTATGCATTTTTGGACCACATATTCTAGGACTTTTTGTATTATTTTTACTTATAGAATATAAGCCCAGAGTTATGGGATATCAAAAAAAACAAGTTGTATACACGGGTAGAATCGAAAGACGATGACAGTTGTAACATGGTATTAATCCTAATCCAACTTAATAGTTTCATAATCAAGGTTGATTATGTACATGTAAATTCCTCTTTGAATTATTCGAATCGGACCTTTCGTTTAAAAGTTACGACGGGTATAAAAATGCCAAAAGTAAGAAAATTCCGCTGTAGGTACAGTCAAAACAAAACAAAACGAAGAACCTACTACGCTAGATGTACACGTATACGCGTGAATTATGTGAACGACCACGAAGGAGTTTAAAAAAATAACTTTATTTATACCCAGTTACAGCATAACAGTAATTAATTAATTCTAAAAAATATTGATCTTTTATACAAGTTATCTTATTGCTGACCAAGCATCTATGCTAGTGACGCATGTCTTAGATAGCATCTGCTGATTTGTACTCAATATGCTAAAAGAATATAATTATTAGCTGATGAAGCTAATATTGGGGGATTGGTGTTCCTTAACTCGTGCGTAGATTTGTAATGTGACCACAATTTTCTCCCAAAATCAGTATTTAACTAATTTAATAAATAAATAATATTTTATACATACAAGTAAACATTCAGTGTATGTATTATGATTATACCATAATATTCTTATTGGGATGTTTGGTAGCGTGCGGTAATTCCGGGACATGTTGTATACACCTAAATTTTATGCTACGGCTACATTGTCGCAATAACGCGAACTACTTCGCGCGCTCTCTGTTGTACAGCGAAACTTCGAGCGTTGTGCGAGAGAGAGCGCGTGAAGTGTACTTCGTGTTATCGCGACAATGTAACCGTAGAATAAGAATGAGGTGGTATTGGAACGATTCATGCTACGGTTACATTAACTTCAAGGTTCTATCTACCACTCCACTTTGTAATACTACGGCATGTAGCCGTATACTTCGCGCGCTCTCTCTTGCTGTACAACAGAGTGCGCGCGTGTAGTTCGCTTTATCGCGACAATGTGGCACTAGCATAAAAAACTTCGCAGTTCGCATTTGAGATCGCCTGAATGATTCGCGATGTGACAAATTGCTTCTACAGACGACGTGTTGCAACAACGCAAATCTTCGCATTACCGCGACAATGAAGCCTTAGCATTAGAGGTCGTAAGTTCAAACTCCATCCGTTTCACAATTGATGTGAACCGATCTCGTATTACAAACGCTTTAGTTCAGGGGTTACCGGGAAAAACGAAGAAGGGGCTTTTTCTATCCAATGAATCCATTGCAAATACATCATGTCGTATAACGGCTCGTGCAGACTGGCGCGACGCGACACCAGTAGAACAATTTCTGTGTGTGTTGCATCGCGCGCAAGTCACGCCAGTCTACGCGATCCTTAACGTGCCGTCTAGATAAATCAACAATTTAATCTGAAAACGTCTAGCTGAGATGTTATAATTTATTTAATTAATGTTGAATTTAAAAATGTATATCTACTTATTTCCTAATTATATTTTTTATTTAAGAATTAATTTTAAACCTACTTTTTTCTGTGCCCTGCGGAGTCCGTAATTGTACCATCGCTTTAAGCTATTGTAACAGCTTAAAGGCTCGTGCAGACTGGCGCGACGCGATTCCAGTTGAACTATTTCTATGAAAACTTAATTGAAATTGTTCTACCGGTGTCGCGTAGCCTTTAAACATTATGGAATGCAAATATAGATAATTATGAATTTCAGTTCCAACAAGGAAAGTTCGGGAAATCGCGACCACGAAACCAAGAGTCAATATTTTTTCATCCGACTGCCCCAGAACGAAGATAATGTTTTTCGAGAGTATGTATGTATCTATCTATAGATTGTTGGTATCGCAGGCGGGGACAAACAAAGTTACACCATATTCCAGGTTATTGGTTTGTCCCCCGCCTGCAAATCCAACATTCTATAGATTATAATGCTTGTTTTTCCCTTTTCAGTTGTGTTTTTGCAGTCGGGTTATTTGTTTTTTTTAATAATTTATTGTATTTCAAGCTTTTTAGTTTTATTAATATATATACATATGTTTATTTGAAAATTACTCATTACTAGCTTTTATTTGATACCAATATTGTTGTATTTTTGTTTTAAACTTTCCCTCCCTTTTTTGTATTTGCAGATGCAATATATAAATCTTATATAGCCTATTCATTCCCAAAATCAATCAACAATCAACTCAGCCTATAACAGTCCACTGCTGGACATAGGCCTCTCCCAGGCTGCGCCACAACACCCTGTCCTCCGCCTTCCGCATCCAGTCTGTCCCAGCCACCTTTTTAAGGTCGTTGGTCCATCTAGCTGGAGGGCGTCCCACACTACGCTTGCCGATACGCTTTCTCTACTCCAGGACTCGTGTGCTCCACCGGCCATCGGTCTTCGACAAATATGGCCAGCCTATGCCACTTCAGCTTGCTTACTCTGAAGGCTATGTCAGTAACTCCCGTTCTCTTCATAACTTAATTCCCACAATTAAGACGAATCTAAGGACACCTCATATGTTAAAATGCATCAAGCCATTTCGGCTACAGAGCCTGCCAAAGAAATAGACATACATACATACACACACACATACAGACTCTCGAAAATTATCACGCCATTTATCGTGTTACTCCTTTCCTTTTCAGTAACCACCAAACTTTTACGATTCGCCATACCATTTACAAATCACAATTTATTATAATAAATATTAACACAACTAAAATGGCACGACATCGCAAATATAATTCTTAAAATTCCTTATAAACATAATGAAGTTGTTAATTTAGTTATTTTTCATATGTGTACATGTCGAGTTGCACGATACGGTCGCATTTAGTAATTACATTAAAATATTATGTTAACTCTACTAATGTATGCTTGACATTGCTGCTTATGTTTGTAAGCTTTTGTAACGAAATAAGATTTATGCAGCAATGTATTATGGTAAGTTGAGCTAGAGTAATTGTTAAGGCGCTATTCCACCAGTGTGCGGAACTGTGCGACACTGTGCGGCACTGTGCGACACTGTGCTGCACAGTGTACGACACAAATGTTTCTTTTGGTGGACTCACTCAAGTAAACAATTACAAATGTGCTGAACTGGACGCTTACAAAAATTAGGTACAGCATTGCCGGTGGAAACATATCTGCGGCTCAGTACGTGCACTGTTGGAGTTCTGCACAAAATGTTTGTGAACAAATGTGCTGAACACAATTTTGGTGGAATCGCACCTTTAGGAATATTAAAGGTTTGTTTCTGTACTAACTAATGACACGATTTTACTAAAGATCATGCATGAAGTCTTGCATATTACATGTACCAATTAATTACCACTTCGCAACCATGCAAGAGTATTGTTGGTCATTGTTACAAATAAGAAATCTAGAATGTACTTTGGTTTAAAGCATTAAGGTTGGTTTTTCAACATTTTGCAGCGATTAATGCGTAGGTATTATTTCATTTAAGTCTAGTGACTTCTTTGCCAAAATTACGTGACAGAAAGAACGGCATGTACACCTGCCGTGCTTTCAAAATTACCTATGACACATCAGACCGAAATTGACGTGCTTGTGGCTAAGTAATAACAGCCGCATGGGTCGATAGATCAGGTTAAGCTACGGTTGCCACGGTTGGCCCGTGGATGGCTGACCATTACCTAGACCCCTTCGTGTTTCGGAAAGCACGTTAAGCCGTTGGTCCCCGCGGGAAGGTACTAAAGGGTCACCGAGGCCCCTGGCAACACCGGCAACAGAAAGGAATACGGGTGGGTTTTAGTCAGTAAGAGCAGACTCTTACTGAGTAAAACCCACCCGTATTCCTTCAAATAACTTCTCCCGCTCTGGGCGGAGCGACAGGGTGTGTCAGAACACACCCTCTCGCTCCGCCCAGAGCGGGAGAAGTTATTTGATGATTTCCCATCCAAAAAAAAAAAAGCCGTTGGTCCCGGCTGTCATTCGTGGATGTTTGACAGTCGTTACGGGTGGTCAGAAGCCCGAAAGTCTAACAACCAGTCTCACCGAGGGGTATCGTATTACCTAGTAACTGGGTTGTGGAGGTCGGATAGGCAGTCGCTCCATGTAAAATACTGGTATTCAGCATCTGGTTAGACTGTAAGCTGACCCCAACATAATTGGGAAAAGGCTAGGCAGATGATGACATCAGACTGAAATTAAGTCGCATATTTTTGATAAATAGCAAAACGTGCGGAATTTTCGTCGCGTAATTTTCGGCAGAAGTTTCGCTGTGCTAAGGTAGACTTATCTACGTTGCTCAGTTTTACTTTCCACACGAACAGTGTTAGATGTTCCTCGTCTCAAACAGCTCAAGTTTCAAGTTCTATTAGATCCAAGAACTTCAATCGGAACAAACAACTTCTCACAATTTGTGTAGACTCCTTCTGTAACTTTAAATAAAAGATTCTCCGAGAATGCTGTCATTTTATACTATCTACTGAAATTACTTTACCTTGTTTGAAATTTTAAAAGAAGAGGCTTCTTCTTTATTCAGTGTTTTGCATTCAAATTATGCAGATATTTATAATAATAAGTGTTCTCTTTAATAGAAATAATAATAATATTATTGTTTGACAAGGTTTTTTTCCATCAGCCTAAACCTAAATAATTTTATAAGAAGTGACAATAAATGCCATTAAATTAAATTAATTAATATTAAATGCCATTCAATTTCATACAATGACGTTCAAAGTGATTTCATAAGTATTAAAAAAACCGGCCAAGTGCGTGTCGGACCACGCACAATGAAGGGTTCCGTAGTTGGGAAGTTGGGATGAATTTATCCCAAAAACAACCTTAACATTATGGTTGAAAAACATGTTCTCCCATACATCGACATACATACCTCGCGGTCACTTCTCCAACTGCAAATTTAAGTTGGTCGACTATTACTCGTTAACTTATTAAGCCTACTTAGCTGTGATAGTTTTTCTTTTAATCTCATTAAATGTACTTCTGCCATGAATTATTTCACATCTCCATAAACAACCATTTAGCTTTATCTAATGATATCGCTCACCATGAGATAGATGAGAAAAATAATATCATCCCCACATTACGTGCACGCTAAAACCTTTACCAAATTACAGCTTTCTAGTACTAAGCCTTCCTGAGCTACAGCGGGGACAGACAGACGGACATGGTGAAACTACAAGGGTTCCGTGTTTACCACGGAACCCTAAAAATTGTCTAATGTAGAACAAAGCAATTTTATTCAGTTTTCTTACTATTGCTGCTAAGAACCAGTTATTTTAAAAGGAGTAAAATTCTTCATAAATGATAGGGCCTGCCTCTGCCATTTTTTTTATCATTTAATAACCCCAAATAAAGCAATTAAAACCAAAACTAATAAATGCAATCAGGTTAAAGCTTATGACAGACTCACTACGACACTACTAGTTTAGCGTTGAAACCGCAGACGAGTAACTACTCCCCCGGCGATTGTGTGAATAGCCAATTAAACAGACTCTGGCGCTGGCTTAATGGTAATGTACTTCAGTTCTGACCTCAAATCTACTTATTTATACCTGGAATATTCGAGCTTTAACTGTGACAAAACTGGCTATGGTATTTAACTCTTCTATAAATAAAAATAAAGGTGTTGACGCATAAAGTTACCTATTTTTAAGTGTGGGATACAAACATTACTCTAACGGGTTATTCCATTTATCCACCCTAAAACTGGTAGGGTGGATACTGGAAAACGCGTGTTCATCGATCCACCCCAGACGAGGTGGATAAATGAAATATTATTTATTTCCAATTATCTCCCACGGCTGTGTATACAGTCATTTAGAGAAACATAATAGAAACTGACCTGAACTTAGTAGACATTAGCATCACCATCATCATTTCAGCCGAAAGACGTCCACTGCTGGACATAGGCCTCTCCCAAGCACCGCCACTTCGACCCGTTCTGTGCTTCTCGCATTCAGCGGATTCCTGCGGCCTTCACAAGCTCATCGGTCCACCTTGTAGGAGGCTTTCTAACGCTACATCTTCCGGTACGCGGTCGCCACTCCGGAACCTTTCGGCCCCATCGGCCATCTGTTCTGCGAGCAATGAGCCCAGCCCACTGCCACTTAAGTTTGGCAATTCTTCGGGATATGTCGGTAACCTTGGTTCGCCTGCGGATCTCTTCATTTCTGATTCGATCCGGTAGGGAAACTCCATTGTGCTTCTAACTTTTAGCCTTCTAATAAGGCCCATCGTGAGCGACCACGTTCCAGTGCCATAGGTCATCACTGGTAACACGCACTGGTCAAAGACTTTCGTATTGAGACACTGCGGTACGTCGGACGAGAAGACATTGCGTAGTTTCCCGAACGCTGCCCAGCCTAGTCAGAATCAACGATTGACCTCTTTCTCGAAGTTGGACCTACCTAACTGGAGTTTGTCCTAGGTAAACATACTCATCCACAACTTCGAGTGTAGCGTCTCCAATCTTCATGAGAGTGGATGTAACATGGGCAAATGACATGAACTTTGTCCTGTTCGTGTTCATTTTAAGACCCACTCTTTCGGAAGCTCTACTGAGGTCATCGAGCATTGTACTGAGGTTCTCTATAGTCTCAGCCATGACAACTATATTGTCAGCAAACCGAAGGTGAGTGATGGACTCGCTATTGATGTTGATGCCTGGCCCTTACCAGTCCAGAACCTTGAAGACATCCTCCAGTGCAGCGGCGAACAATTTCGGAGAGATAACGTCTCCCTGCCTCACACCTCGCTGTAGAAGGATAGGCTTCGAGTTGTGGTCCTGAAGTCGGACTGACATAGTGGCGTTTTCGTATAGACACTTAAGCATCTCGATGTATCGATAGTCGATCTGCCACAGACATTGGCATACCTATAAAAATACATACTTACTTCTTCTAGGAAATGTTAAAACTGAAATCGTTTTTAATTACCTATCATTCAATGAAACATAATTGTTGACGACCACAGCGCCATCTACTGGCGACTAACAATACCGATTGATGGAACGAAGGCAGCGGCGCCGCGCACGGAGCAAGCATCTTATCTGGAGGCAAAAGTCCTTGCGCACGTATGGGAGTGGTGCGAGGGGGCGTAACTCCGCTGCCGCGAGAAATCACGGCACAGCGGACAGAGCTCCGGCGGGATCTCATCACGACATGGTGAGTGCGATTATCGCAACCTAGTGCTGGGCACGCCACAATTGCGGCAATAAGTCCCCTCTTTGAGGAGTGGCTAGAGAGGTGCCACGGCATCCTCACCTTCCGCCTGACGCAGGCCCTCACCGGATACGGTAGCTTTGGGAGGTTTGCGTGTCGAATAAAGCGGGAGGAAACGCCCGCACTGTGTGAATCGTCTGGAGGACGCGGTGGAGCATACGGTGGAGGTCTGTCCGGCTTGAGCAGAGCATGGCCGTGTCCTCGTGAAGGCGATCGGCGGTGGAGATCTCTCGCGTCCGGCTCTGAACCAGGCCATGGTACGAAATGGCAGCCGTCACCTCCTGTGTAGGGGTCCGCTAAGGCCGATGCCTGCCGGGGTGATGAGAAAGTCAGAAAGGCAACACAGACAACGGAAGGAACACGGGTGGGTTTTAGTCAGTAAGAGTCTGACACACCCTCCTCCCTCCTCCTTTTTGGGTGAGAAATTATCAACTTATTTGAACTCCCCACCCAAAAAAAAAGCACAACGGCGCGACACTAGCGACGCCCTGGGGATTTTCACTGTCTTGGTGACACGCAAACGATCTCACGCAAGTTATGACCGCAAAACTAATTTATTGTGAAAAAGACATCCACCTATAAAAAAACGATATTACACGTTATAAGGAGCCTGTTTGATTTGAACCAACGCTGATACGACGAAGACCTGACGCAGAAACCCCAACATTACAATTATACCTTTTATTGGAGTAGGTATTTAAATAAATCACGGTAAGGTTTAAACTTAAAAAAATGTTTATGAATGAGCCACAACCTAGTTAATAGTAACGATAAAATCGATACTTTGACAAAGGGTAAAGGGTCGAGTAGCTCTATATAATAGATGGCAGTACCACTATAAGAAAACATGTGAATCAAACAACTTATTGGTAATTCAAAATGTATTAATAATTTATTAAAGTGTATGAGCATATTTTACTATTGTATTGTTGATGATGACTGTACTTGGTAAAAAGTCGGAAGAAGAATTAAAAGTAAATTCCGATCATCCACCCCGTCCCAGGTTAAAAGATGAACACGTGGGTGGATGTTTTAGGGTGGATAAACGGAATAACCGACTCTAACACCACCTTGGCAGCTAAAAGGCATCTATGTACCGTTGGACATAGGCCTCTCCCTCCCACTACTATGAATCCGCTGGATGTGTCATGTGAGCAGCGCTGATTCCTGCTACTTTATTTAGGTCGTAGGTCCACCTTGTCAAAAGTGTGAGATTGATGACTGAAATTTACATCCAGCGCACCGCAGTCGACCCAGTATCAAATTGCTGATTGTCTAATATTTCTACCACTTACGTTTGCCCAACTTTTTTTTTCTGAGTGTGCCAAATTCAAGCATAACATATTTTTATTTCAAGTTAGTTAATTTCAAAGCGAACCCAAACCACATCACTCAAATGCATCCGGATGTCAAATATGTGTTTACACAGACCACATACTAATGAAAATAATTATAATTGAATAATTAATACTGAAATGGGTGGTGAGCGTTAATCTGGCAAATCGTTCTGTATTTAAATTGTATTAAATTCAGTATGAATAGTTAATCTAGTGGATTATCGCTGATGGAATTGGGCAGCGCAGCGTTCAGCTCGATGTCAGTGAAATGGGTATAATGTTAGTATTGGTAGTGAGAACCTTACACGTCGAAAGGGACGAAACCTAAACAACACAGCAACAATATAACTTCACACCTGTATTCCCCGAAAGGTTAGGCAGAGGTGCTTATAGTACACCCACATTACGCCAGTCATGTTTAAGTCCCATGTAATATGGGGCTCGCCTATTGCCATCAATCAATTAACGCAGCCTATAATAGTCCACTGCTGGACATAGGCGTCTCCTAGGCTGCGCCACAACACCCTGTCTTCCGCCTTCCGCATCCAGTCTGTCCCAGCCACCTTTTTAAGGTCGTCGGTCCATCTAGCTGGGGGGCGTCCCACACTACGCTTGCCTATACGCGGTCTCTACTCGAGGACTCGTCTGCTCCACCGGCCATCGGTTCTTCGACAAACGTGGCCGGCCCACTGCCACTTCAGCCTGCTAACTCTACAGGCTATGTCGGTAACTCCGGTTCTCTTCCGGATAACTTCATTTCTGATCTTATCCTTCAAAGAAACTCCGAGCATAGCCCGCTCCATGGCGCGCCATCAACCGGGCACAAATCTAGACTCCGGCCTGCTACTGACATATTATTACAGTTGGAAAAATCCAATAACACTTTTGCCCGACCCGCAAATTAAACCCAGGACCTCATGCTCAGCAGTAGCGCTTGCGACCAGAAGACCATCGAGGCAGTCTACATTGTTTGAAGCGAGAGATGAGAGCACGAAACTTAAAAATTATTTGAAATATCTAATCTCTAATCTATATTTCAAACAATTTTTAATAATTAAACTAAATGACTAACTAATTTGGTCTACTAGCAATTGCCAGTGGCCAAATTATAAAGAATCATAAAGTTTTTATTAACTTTAAATAAAAAAAATCACCTACACTTTGGCTTAAAAACCGAACGTATGTGTTAAAAATTCTATATATAGACGAATTTGACAACTACTACCCACCCCTTTTGACGCCCTTTTCAACACACACGGATACCGAAAGTTAAGTAATAAAATTATCCTAGATTCCTATAAATGTACCCTAATGTGCCTGTCCACCACTCGACCTATCCATTAGATGATAAAATAAACATAAACACAGAACCGTCCATAAAATAAAGTGGAAACTAGTGTACCCACAGGACTTTTCAAGTGACATGTTTTGGCATCCGTTTTCCCATGAATATTTGACAAAACTATGTTTTCAGTAACTTTTGTTCGTATTTCCTCTCATATAAGTTTTCTTTCGACCCTAGAGAGAGCTGTATTTACTTGAGCTCGCCTTAGTCTTCGAGAATCAATATGGAAAAGTCGAGAATTCGTGAGATCCCAGGGATCTCACGAACTCTCGGGATCTTCACTTGAAAATCCCGAGAATTGTCGTGAGAAACAGTGGGATGTTATGAAATACAATTTTTAGCAGTTGGCTTTATTGTGCAGACGTATTTTTATAACATTGTCATAGTGCTATTGTTTTCAGGTTTTCAGTGATATATTAACATCATTGTATTTCGTTTAAGTATTTGGAGAATTTTACATTAGCAATATGCTGTCATCATTTCAGCCAAAAGGCGTACACTGCTGCCTGCAGCAAATACAGCAACCCCGATAAGATATACACACAGAATACACCGCAAATAATTCATTTAATTGTCTTATATTGTAGGCAATCAAACGATTTTTTGTCTTTCAGAGGCTTTTTTTTTTGGCTGGGTAATTATCAAATAACTTCTCCCGCTCTAGGTGGAGCAGGAGGGTGTATCAGACTATTACTGACTAAAATCCACCCGTAGTCCTTCCGTTGCCTGTGTTGCCAGGGGCCTCGGTAACCCTTTTGAACTTCCACGCGACCCCGGCAAGCATCGGCCCTAGTGGACTCCTACACTTGTGCTGACATCTCTTTGAGGCGCGCGTGGAACACCACGCGCCGTCGACCCGGGATATTTGTAATTATCAAATAACTTCTCCCGCTCTAGGTGGAGCAGAAGAGTGTCAGACTATTACTGACTAAAATCCACCCGTATTCCTTCCGTTGCCTGTGTTGCCAGGGGCCTCGGTAACCCTTTTGAACTTCCACGCGACCCCGGCAAGCATCGGCCCTAGTGGACCCCTACACTTGTGCTGACATCTCTTTGAGGCGCGCGTGGTACACCACGCGCCGTCGACCCGGGGTATTTCTGAGGTTGACTGTATTATTAACATGGGCATAGTTAAGTTACATACAATTATTTAAAAAAACCGGGACGGCGCGCCAAATTGCAATATTTTCAAGATCATTTATGTGGCCAATTTCAAAATTCACCAAACGCGTTTTGCAAGCGTCATAAAAAAAGACCTGTAACACTGTCTATGTAACATTTTGTTATTCCTTTTAACAAAATATTAAGTATAACAAATTCTGCACCACAATGGATATGAAAAATTGCACGTCAAGACTTGTAATTTATTACCTAAGCCTAGATTATTGCTGCATACATTATATTTCGAATGGTTGGCAAAACCTACATACATGACCTAACACAAATTGGTTAAGTATATTGTTCTCTATATGTACATACGTATATTGTTATTGTATTATTGATTAGGCATATAAGTTGTTATGTAAGTACATTTCATTTTAATTCTGAATAAACACACTCTAGGTTTTAAACATACATAGGTATTACTTATATACATTAAAGTGACTGCCTTGTTGGTCTAGTGGTTGCAAGTGCTACTGCTGAGCATGAGGTGCTGGGTTCGATTCCCGGGTTGGACAAAGTGTTGTTGGGTTTTTCCATCTAGAATTTCTAAGTAGCAGCCCGGAGTTTGGATTCGTGCCCGGTTGATGACAATAGGCTCGCTTCTTATTACATGAGATTTAAACATAACTGGCGAAATTTGAGTTTACTATAGGTACACCACTGTTTTTACCCTTCGGGGAATACAGGCGTGATGGTATGTTATGTAAAGTCACTTTTTGTTCGAAAACTAGGCAACGGATATTGATCCGGTTTTTTAATGATGGTGATCATTGAAAGAAAGAAAAAAAATAAATTTATATGACCCAAGTTTTTTTTTTTGGCTGGGAAATCATCAAATAACTTCTCCCGCTCTGGGTGGAGCGGGAGGGTGTGTCAGACTCTTACTGACTAAAACCCACCCGTATTCCTTGCTGTTGTTTGTGTTGCCAGGGGCCTCGGTGACCCATTAGTACCTTCCCGCGACCCCGGCAGGCGTCGGCCCTAGTGGACCCCTACATTTGTGCTGACGACATCTCTTTGAGGCGCATGTGGAATACAACGTGCCGTCGACCCGGGAATGGTCCTTATCGGACGGCGAGCTACCCATTGCTCACCGTCCGCAAGCCCGCGCCTACGGTGGCCCGGAATCCGCCTGGGATTCCTGACGCCCATGGCGTCTTTACGTGAAATTTGCCTCTCCCACACCCGTCCCGACTCCAGTTTAAGGCTGTGTCCCTTAATCTGGGTCAAATAAATTTATTTTCTTTAATTTATTATTCATACAAAAACAAAATACTTAAAACAGTATTAGGATTTAATCCGGAAGGATTTTGTTTAATACATTCATATTAAATGTTAACAGCATTGTTGTCTTTCAGCAGTTTCGAACTGCTGAAACTGCTTTGTCCTCTGTGGTTGGGGATTCCCGGTAAAGCTCGCTTCCACCTTCGCCCTTATCATTATTTTATTTTAATTTAATTCAGGATAAAAAACAGGAGTACAATTAAATGTTATACATACTAATCTTACTAAATAAACAGAATACTTATTATACTTCTAACAACATTATCCACTTATTACTAAAATGTTTATTGTTTTAATGCTACGTGAGATAAAAATAAAAACAGAATACATGAGTGGATTGAGTGAAAAATTTGATTATTGATTGAATGAATGAATGCTTTTTTGGGAAATGATTTTTTTTTTTTATATTGATGAGATAGAAAAAGAAAATATATATAAACAAAATACACCACTTAATAATTCATAAAGCAACGATAGAATCGACTACACATTTCCTAAATTAATGTGCAGTTAGATTAAAAATAACAATGTTTTCAAACCTATTATTGTAGGAATCCACAAGTTGGCGCAGAGGAGCGCGAAAGCCAGCATTGGAGTTACAGACATGCCTGGTATTAATAGATAGTAAGCGGTATGGACGCGTTTGTCTACGCGTACATTACTTACTGAGATGAAAGCCAAGAGCTTCCCCATTGTGGATAAATAAAAATAAATGAAAAAAACCGGCCAAGTACGTGTCGAACCACGCATAATGATGGGTTCCTTAGTTGGGATGAATTTATCCCAAAAACATTGTAGTTGAAAAACATGTTCCCCATGCATTTCAACTGCAAATGTAAGTTTGTACGCACAGTATTGAGTGATTTACCATGTTATTTTAAGAATTCTTATAGGTTTTCCTGTAATCTATAGGTATATAATATATATTTATTTATATATATTTGTATTTTTATTCGGCTCAACTGTTTCGGAGATAACGGAGGGAATGGTCAATTTTCATCTAATTTTCTTAAATAACTTTAAACTATTTATTTGAAAATTATAAAGAAAAAATGGAAACCCTCACAACAATCTCTTTCGTTTGATATGTCATATGTCATAAGCAAAAATATTTTATTTTTTTAATTTAACCTTCCTATTCAAAATTAATTTATTTATACTTTCGTGTGCCCAAATAGGTTTATGTGAAATCAAATATTTTGATTTTTGAAAGAAAGCTTGATGTTTTGTCAAGTAGAAAATACTGTTCGGAACAGGGGCGGGTCGCTAGTAGGTACATATTATATATAAAATGTACCTACCTAAACGTCTAAAAAGGTAGAAATATTATCAAAAATGATAATAATTTTGTACAACGGTCAGTTAAGGTCGGGTTGGGTCTAGTCAATTCACTAGAGACGTGTTTAGGTAAATTATATTTTGTTGCTTGGTTAGGAAAATCATTTTGGACTTGTGGGTAAGTAATAACAGCCGCGCGGGTCTAACGATCAGGTTAACATTTGCAATAGTTAGTCCGTGGCTTGGTAACCGTCTTTACATACCAAGACACCTCCATGCCTCGGAATGCAAATTAAGCCGTTAGTCTCCGCTGTCATTCGTGGATCATTAACAGTCGTTACGTGTCATCAGAAGCCCGAAAGTCTGACTCCCAGACTTACCAAGGAGTATCGTCTAATATTATCCTAATATTTATGAGTAATTGCTACCGCAATTGCTTGCTATTGTAGTTGCTTTTGGAAAAATGGTACAGTCAGCTTAGCTCGTGGCTATATCATAACAACAGCACGGGTCGATCAGGTTAAGTTGCGCTTGCCGAGGTTGGTCCGTGAATGGGTGACCATTTTTACATACCTCCGTGTCTAGGCAGTCTTAGCAAGGGATATCGAATTACCCAGTAACTGGGTTGTGGACGTCAAATAGGCAGCCGCTCCATGTAAGATACTAGTAATCAGCTGCATCCGATTAGTCTGGAAGCCGATTTCAACATAGTTAGGAAAAGGCTAGGCAGATGATGGTTAGGAAAATCATTTGCTCGAACGTTTCATAATTTTCATAGCAGCGAGAAATGTTGTTCGTTTTCAAAAATTTTGTGTGATGTTTCAACATACATACTCGTAAGTAACATGTTTTCGGTGGTTATTTGTTTTGAAAGGATTCATGATTTAAAAGACCGTAGATGATGCTGTCGTTTGCTCACCTGTTACAGAACAAAATTGTCGCTGCTGCAATTCCGGTAACTGAGAAAGACAAAAACCTTGGGATTTGGATCGACAAACATCTTTCTCGGGGCCCCCAGCTGCAGGACGTACATAAGTCGCAAAAATTTTTCATCTGCCAAGTCCCTGAGGCAATTGCAGAACTTTCTTCCAACTGCCCCTAAAACTGCACAATCTCTTTTACTTCCCATCCTTGACTACGCTGATGTGAGGCACAGCAATAAACTTGAGCGACTTCAAAACTTTTGCACAAGATTTATATTTGGCTTGCGCAAATATGATCACATTTCTGAATTTCGTACAAAGCTCAAGTGGCTTCCCATACGTCTTCGCCGGAACTCTCATATCTTATTTCAGCTCTACAATATTCTGTTTAATCCTACAGTCCCCTCTTATCTTAAATAACGTTTCAATTTCCTTCATGATTCACACGTAATAGATACCTGAAGTCATCGGAAAACTTGAGACTAGAGATGGCCGATGTATTCCACCAGTTTCTATCATAAATCTTTTACAGTTCAAGCAGTACGGTTATGGAATGCCTTGCCCGTGTCGATAAGGCGTGCTCAATCAAAGTCCATTTTTAAAATTATGGAAAAAAACTAAGTGCGGACCACGCACAATGAAGGGTTCGTATTTTGTTTTGGAATAAATTCATCCTAAGTAAGGATGAATTTATTCCAAAACAAACTTAACATTGTAGTTGAAAAACATGTTACATACATTGATATACGTCACGATCAATTCTCCAACTGCAACAGACAGACATAAGGGTTCCTTGTTTACTACGGACCCCTAAAAAACTTACACTATCTATCTCCTTAAACATATTTTTATTATCTTTGTCTTTGCACTTGTTTCTGTTCTTAATATATGTTTCATGATTATAATTGAATATAGAGATAATTTTGATATGTTTTTGTAGGTATGTATTTATTGTATAATGTAAAGGGTACCCCACAGACTACCTGCACTATTGTCTCTCCTTTCCCCCTAATCCATCTAAGGGTTGTCTTTAAAAGATCGCTTTTAATAACTCTAAAATTTCTACGGTTATATAATTTTTATGTCTCCTTCACGGAATAGAAAAAACAGATGATGATCTCCTTAAACATATTTTTATTATCTTTGTCTTTGCACTTGTTTCTGTTCTTAACATTTGTTTCATGATTATAATTGAATATATATCGCTTATCCCTATTAACATTGTCGTATATGTTTTTTTGCCATTTTCTTTTTATTTTATTAATCACTCTTAAAAAGTCCCTTGTTTTAGTGGAGTCAAGAACATTTATTAAAATTCTGTTGATTTTTGACAATCTAATTTCTATATGAAAAAAACATTGCAATTCAAACTTTGAGACGCTCTCTTGTAATGTTGCTGATTTTCACATCCGACAATGTTAATAGGGATAGGCGATATATATAGAGATAATTTTGATATGTTTTTGTAGGTATGTATTTATTGTATAATGTAAAGGGTACCCCACAGACTACCTGCACTATTGTCTCTCCTTTCCCCCTAAACCATCTAGAGGTTGTCTTTAAAAGATCACTTTTAATAACTTTAAAATTTCTACCCTTATATCAATATTTTTTTATGGTCTACATAATAAAGAGTATTGTATTATATTGTATTCTGCTTCTAGATATGATTTCGCTTAGCATAATTAGCCTATAATATTCCCACTGCTGGAACACAGGCCGACTGGGCCGTAACCCACGCGGGCCCAGTTAGTAGATGTCACATGTCTTCGAATGTTTGGTTCTAGGACATGCCGGTTTCTTCACATTGTTTTCCTTCACCGTTTTGAGAGCAGTGGTGATTAAAATAATGTACACAAAGTAAAGCGAGTTATTTGGCTTGTTGGTACTTAATGAATTTGATTGCTTGTGCCTATAAAGAACGAAGGCCCGAAAAAAATTGTTCAGATAGAAAATATTAGCAACGAGGAACTTTTTTTATTGTTTTGTAAAATGTACTGAAAAGACAAGATCGCGGCGTTAGTTGTGATGTTGGTCACGCGCCAAAAGTACTTTGTACTTAAATAACTTTATACCAAAAGGTGAGTCAATGCTACAAAATAGCATCCAGAAATCATTACAAATACAAAATCGAACAATTAATCACTGAAGCATTGGGAACGTTACCCTATCATTAAAACTCCGGCCAAAATCGGGTCTCTAATTAAAAGTTCCCAAACCAATTTTATTGAATTACCGTAATATCTAAATGGGCCAATTAACAAAAATTTAAACTCGAAGCCTCGCATACGGCCGATAAATCATGGATAAAAGAGGCTTTCGGTCTTTAAGCTGCGTTTACACGAGCAATTTTCAGCAAATATTAAAGATAGAACTACTCAAAACGTTTCGTTTCGTTTCGTTGTTTCTTTACACAAAATTTCTCATAATGTAAGTATGTATGTATTAATATACCCACTATTTTTTATAATTTTTTTTAATTATTGTATCATTGTAGTATGTAAGTAACTTTATTGTAAAATTTATTTGAACGGCTCGCCACACACAGATAAACCCTGAGAGGTTTTCGTTGTGAGGCTTAAACCAAATTGTAATAGGTTAAGTGTTTTAGAAATAAATAAATAAATAATAAATATTTTTAGGAGCTTATGGAATTTTAAATTTAAAAAAAAAAACAATCAACGTACTTACATCTAATTTTAACCAAATAATTAAGCAACAGGCCAACCCTCACAAAACAAATCACCTTACTTATAACTAATACACACATTAACAACCTAATTAAATAAGAAAACCTAACTTAGAACAAATCTCGAATGTCGTTACGTAAACCGGCAGAGCGTCCGCACGCGACGATAGTTGGACAGAGAGTGACGCTATCTGTTTGAGTCGCCGCTTTATAGGCTCGGTGACATCCTTATATTGAGATTCCTAACACGGCTTCTCCTGACTACGCGTCGCCCACGGCCGCGTCTTGAACGTCTGGGAGTCCCTGTAGAGGTGCAGGCTCGCCAACTTCATGTGATGGACCTGCCTCCGCCAGGTCTTCATCAGACGGGGTTTGGTGGCTGTTGCGGACGTTATTAGTGTCCTCTTCATCAAGGCTAACTGTGGGTCAAACAAACAACTTTATACACAACTTTCAATTGTATAGTTGTGCCTATCTCTTTCAATCATCGCTCTTACAAGGCCCTGAAACATACATCGTCACACGTGCCAAGCTAATAAGGCGTCACGGAAGAATAGGTCTACATAAATATTCCCGTAGTTCCATGATCCTTAGACATCACATTCATCATCGTTCTTACATCGTTACATGCAAAATTAACTTTCACACACACACTCAAACATGTAGGGCAATACCCCGCAGTTTATTGCCAAAAAGACACCAGTCTTTTACTCTCTACATGTCAAAGACACCCCGCAGTTTGCCTTACCCAAGGTGGCCCAGCAGGACACCTCGAGTCTCGATCTAGACGCTTCCACATAACATGTAGGGCAATACCCCGCAGTTTATTGCCAAAAGTTCGTCCCGCAGTCCGACTCTACATCCCATGTTTGCCTGGTAACGTCTAGATCCAACAACAATGAACGTCCCGCAGTCCGTTCAATCAGAGCGTAAGTACTTCATAATCACGCTCAAAGAATGCCGCGCAGGCCTCGGGACACCATTCCCCTTGCCAAGGCACCATATACTGAGCAGCCGCATGTGTGGTCTTCCCATAGGAACTGCTTAGTAGCCGCAGCTCATAGCGTCCACTCGGTAGAGCTCGTATGACCCTGTAGGGGCCTCGCATGCCTGGATCTAGCTTGCCTGTGGACTGGGAGTATTTGATAACAAACACTAAGTCGTTAACATTCAAGACACGTGGCTCAAGAAATCCGCATGGGACATCATGACACCCTTTCTATACTCGATATCAAAAGAAAAATCTTGAAGATATACCCACCACGTTGATACCCTTGGAAGTAGGTTTTTTATCTTTTCTGTCGCTTTAAAAGCATTACAGTCGGTCACAATTTAAAAGTAAAGTAAAGCTTTAACGACAGCTAGGGTTTCCAGTTCATGGGAGTGGCTACGACTTTCAGCACCTTGGGTAACTCAGCTAAAATATGCGACCACTCTTTTGCTACCATCCTCATGAACTCGAAGAAGGACTGCACCGTACCCTACGCTACTCGCGTCGGTATGTACTTCTGTAACGAGGTTTTGGAAAGAAGATTGCTAAAATAGGCTCAGTCGTCAAGATTGTGTTAATTTCTTGATGGACTGATTCCTGCTCAAGACCCCATTTAAACGGAACGCCCTTCTTTGTAAGTTGTGAAATACGAGTTCGACTTGCGTATCCCTTGATACCTTCTAAAGTACCTAGCTAACCCCAAGAACTGGCGCACCTGTTTGACATTTTGTGGGACTGGCGAATCTACCAAGGCCTTAATTTTCGAAGGACTCGGCTTTACCTGACCACCACTGATAACTCTGCCCAAATATTCTATCTCTGTAGTCAGAAATGAACACTTGCGCAGATTTATTGAAAACCAGCTTCTGTCATGGTCGTGACCTATTTTTTGCGAAACAGTTGTCCTCCGTATGACCTTGTTTCTTACAGACGACACAAGTAGAAGAGCTAGCTACCGGTGTCTCCGAGGGTTGAGTTGCCTTCTTCGGGCAATGGTAACTTCTGTGACCCGATTGGTTACAGCTAAAACACTTAACGCCCGACGACTCGTCGACGTCGTGTACTCGTTTATTAGAAACGGTTACTGGCGGCCGCGCTTTCACTGGGAGTTTATCACGATTTGGTTTTTGATAAATTGATAAGAAGGAAACTAAATTTTCCGGTGAGAGATCTGCATTCGCGGCTGCAGCTCGTACTTGAGGATCGTTGATGCCACGGATAACTATCAAGGTCATTAGATCTTCGCTAACTCCCTTAACAATGCGGAGGCGTAACAAGGCCCGACGGGCGTATTCGGCATACGAGGAGTATTTGTCTGAAGTATTATTCATAGTCTCAAATAGAATATTTGCGTAATCTAATTTTCTCGGACACAGGGGTTTAAACTCGCGTTTGAAACTAGACCATGATCTGTCGTTACATACCCATTCGTTTAGCCAGGTTTTGGCATCGCCCTTTAAGCAATTTGCAACCCGTGATAAACATTCTTTATCGTCCCAATTATTTGATACTTGGGCCCTATCTACCTCGTCACACCAGGCATCTATATCGTGCAGTGACGGGTCAAAATTCGACACATAGTAATTACGAGAACGGCTCGGAATTATGGACTGTATCGCGTTAACAATCGCTTGAGCACCCGATTGTTCTAATGTAGTAGTGGGGGTAGACGTGAAATTACTTTCTATCGTTTCCAATCTATTCATGATCGTGTCTAACGTATAGTTGAGGTTTTCACGTGATTTAGTAGACCTACGTTCATTTTTGTTACGTTTGGAAAACCGCGTCCGGGAATCGTGACGGTTTCGGGAACCGGGGCGCGAAAAGGAACGTTCACGCGTCCGAATACATGATCGGGAACGATGGCGGAGGCGAGATCGCGGCCTACTCGGTGTACGGGTACGCCGTCGTGAACTACGAGTGCGAGAACGCGAATCTTTTGACCGACGGGAACACGATTCTTCACGTCGTAATCGTTTTCGCGAACGTTCGTGGCTTCGATGCGACTGACTACGTGATTTACGTGGTTTTGGCATATTTGCGGCGGTTAGAACAATTTTCAAATATAAACCGAAGTGAATATGATTTGTTGTGTGAGAATTGCACAAAACTATTTGCAGTGACTTTTTAAAAAGCAGATGGCCAAAATGAGCAAGGCGGTAGGCTTAATTCTTAATCCCACTTCTGATTTTAGGAGCTTATGGAATTTTAAATTTAAAAAAAAAAACAATCAACGTACTTACATCTAATTTTAACCAAATAATTAAGCAACAGGCCAACCCTCACAAAACAAATCACCTTACTTATAACTAATACACACATTAACAACCTAATTAAATAAGAAAACCTAACTTAGAACAAATCTCGAATGTCGTTACGTAAACCGGCAGAGCGTCCGCACGCGACGATAGTTGGACAGAGAGTGACGCTATCTGTTTGAGTCGCCGCTTTATAGGCTCGGTGACATCCTTATATTGAGATTCCTAACAATATAATAACTCCGTGTGAGACAATGTGGAGACATGCTACGCTAAACTCCGCATACACATTTTACATACATTCAATCAAGTTCTGCCGGTCTTACCAAGGGGTATTATAGTGTAACCCAGTAACTGTGATGTACACGTCAGATAGGCAGTCGCTCCATGTAAAATACTGGTATTCAGCTACATCTAATTAGACTGGAAGCCGACCCCAACATAGTTGGAAAAAGTCTAGGCAGATGGTGACAATTTTCCAACCAGGAACAAAAAAAAAAAAATAAGATGGTGATGATATCATTTCACATTCTGCCACTCATTTAAGCAACATTCAGGAATGCCGATAAAATGCAACGCAATTCTTAGCAATAAAAAACAATCTAATATCAGCAGCATAATCAACGTATATTGTTCCCACTGCTGGGACACAGCCCTCCTCTCTGTGAGAAGGATCGGGCCGTAGTCCACCACGCGGGCTCAGCGCGTGATGGTAGATGTCACATGTCTTCGAATTTTTGGTTCTAGGACATGTCACATGTTTTGAGAGCAGTAGTGTTGAAATAATTTACACAAAGTAAAGCGCCTCTCAGGGTTCGAACCTGTGCCGCCGCAGGAGACGCCCTGGGCGTCGGGAATCCCGAGTGGATTTCCGGCCACCGTAGGCGCGGGCTTGCGGACGGTGAGCAACGGGTAGCTCACCGTCCGGTAAGGACCAGGCCCGGGTCGATGGCGCGTTGTATTCCACGCGCGCCTCAAAGAGATGTCGTCAGCACAAGTGTAGGGGTCCACTAGGGCCGATGCCGGGGTCGCGGGCAACACAGGCAACGGAAGGAATACGGGTGGGTTTTAGTCAGTAAGAGTCTGACACACCCTCCCGCTCCGCCCAGAGCGGAAGAAGTTATTTGATGATTTCCCACCCAAAAAAAAACAGGTCTGGTCATTGAATAGCCTATATTTTATCACGCTATTTGCTATGGGAGATTAGCATTATGTCCGTATCCCTCGATGAAATCGCGGGCAAAAAATTATATAGTCTCTAATAATTTCTCTACTACCTCCGGCAACTATTACCGAAAAAATTGCCCGTATAAACGGAGCTTTAGGGTCGAATAAAATACATCGTACACCGTCCTCCGTCGATATTTCAAAGTATGGTTTAATAAGATCCAAGAATCCTTGGAAGGTGGAGAAATAATAATTTAATCTGTATACATTACATTTTATCGTTTCCATTTTTTTTTGTTTTTGGGTGGGAAATCATCAAATAACTTCTCTCGCTCTGGGCGGAGCGGGAGGGTGTGTCAAACTCTTACTGACTAAAACCCACCCGTATTCCTTCCGTTGCCTATGTTGCGGGGGCCTCGGTGGCCCATAAGTACCTTCCTGCGACCCCGGCAGGCATCGGCCCTAGTGGACCCCTACCTTTGTGCTGACGACATCGTTTTGAGGCGCGCGTGGAATACAATGCGCCCTCGACCCGGGCCTGGTCCTTAACGGACGGTGAGCTACCCATTGCTCACCGTCCGCAAGCCCGCGCCTACGGTGGCCGGAAATCCACTCGGGATTCCCGACGCCCAGGGCGTCTCCTGCGGCGGCTAGGGGCGAGAGGGCGCGAAATTTGCCTTTCCCTCAACCGTCCCGCCTCCTCCTTCGCGAGCATTACTGCTTCGCAGAAGGAGGTGACGGCTGCCCATGCCCTCTCGCTCCGTACCATGGCCTGAACCAGGGCCGGTCGTGAGAGATCTCTGCCGCCGATCGCCTCCACGAGGACACGGCGGTGCTCTGCCCAAGCCGGGCAGACCTCCATCGTATGCTCCACCGTGTCCTCCAGGCAATCCACATAGTGGTGACAATCGTTTCCCTTAACAGATATATGGTAAGATGGATGATTTCATTTAAAATGTCGATTTGAAGTCAAGAGAGATATTTTCGATGGTCAATTTATGAGGAAGATTTTTCTTGAGTTGACTTAAAAACATTAATGTCGTGATGGCTCTGTGGTTAGTGAGAGAGAGGTTGTGAGATATGACTTTTCAATTCATATGTACTCGTACTTTCTGAGTTTATCTTGGAAATCAGAGACATTGGTGAAGAAAAAACGTTGTGAGGAACCCTGGACTTATATAATATAAGTCTAAAATCGCTGAGCGATGGCCGTTTTGGATGTGATGCATATTGCCCCCAACATATCATTTCGTGTTTGTTTTCTTTTCTTGCCTTATATTTACCGCAAATAAACGTCTTTTATTTTTTTCTTTATTTTCTTTCTTTTCATATTATTATAACTTTACTTGGATTGGTAATTGACAAACGATTTCAGAATTTTCTTACTCTATCCTCCTTCTGCAAATAATAATAATTTATTAAAGGCCAACACGGATCAATCATAAAAATAAAGTAATACAAATACACATACAATTTCAATACAAAACATACAATACAATACAATACAATACAAAACAAAACAATAACAGGTCAAAACAATTAAAACAATATTTCCACATTAGCCCGTACATGTACGAGTACCATGTCACAGTGATACATGTACTGGCAGTCGAATCACAGGGCGAAGGCGCTCAGGATACTGTTCGGGCTGACTGCACCCTGCGCACCAGGGATGTGCACCGCTTGCGCATGGTTGTATAAAAACAATCCACGCCCGAACATCCCCAAAGCGCTACAGAAGCGAGGCACCCCCCCCCCCCCCCCCAACAGCACCCTGAATGCATTATTGTATTGGACGCGTAGAGCGCTGTACTGCTTTTGCGTATAATTGAAGTCAAGAGAGATATTTTCGATGGTCAATTTATGAGGAAGATTTTTCTTGAGTTGACTTAAAAACATTAATGTCGTGATGGCTCTGTGGTTAGTGAGAGAGAGGTTGTGAGATATGACTTTTCAATTCATATGTACTCGTACTTTCTGAGTTTATCTTGGAAATCAGAGACATTGGTGAAGAAAAAACGTTGTGAGGAACCCTGGACTTATATAATATAAGTCTAAAATCGCTGAGCGATGGCCGTTTTGGATGTGATGCATATTGCCCCCAACATATCATTTCGTGTTTGTTTTCTTTTCTTGCCTTATATTTACCGCAAATAAACGTATTTTATTTTTTTCTTTATTTTCTTTCTTTTCATATTATTATAACTTTACTTGGATTGGTAATTGACAAACGATTTCAGAATTTTCTTACTCTATCCTCCTTCTGCAAATAATAATAATTTATTAAAGGCCAACACGGATCAATCATAAAAATAAAGTAATACAAATACACATACAATTTCAATACAAAACATACAATACAATACAATACAAAACAAAACAATTACAGGTCAAAACAATTAAAACAATATTTCCACATTAGCCCGTACATGTACGAGTACCATGTCACAGTGATACATGTACTGGCAGTCGAATCACAGGGCGAAGGCGCTCAGGATACTGTTCGGGCTGACCGCACCCTGCGCACCAGGGATGTGCACCGCTTGCGCATGGTTGTATAAAAACAATCCACGCCCGAACATCCCCAAAGCGCTACAGAAGCGAGGCACCCCCCCCCCCCCCCCCAACAGCACCCTGAATACATTATTGTATTGGACGCGTAGAGCGCTGTACTGCTTTTGCGTATAATTCACCCACAGACTGCTCGCGTAGAAGGACGTGCAAAATGCCCTGAACAGGGTGATCTTGACGTCTCTTGAACAGCGAGCAAATCTGCGAGCTATCATATTCGCATGAACAGACAGCGCTCTACGCTCCCTTTCTATGTCATTATCGTCTTTCAGATCCGGGGTCAGCAAGTGCCCAAGGTATTTAAACTGTTCTACCCTACTAAGGGGTTGGCCATTCAGTCTAACTTTAGGTGTTTGACTTAGGGGCCTTCCTCGAGCCTGAAAGACCATCCACTCACTTTTCTTTATGTTGTATACCAACCCGTGTTGTCTAGCATATTTTGCGCAAATGTCGAGCAGCTGCGACAGTCCACCTACAGAAGCACTCAGCAGCACCATGTCGTCCGCGTAACTAATATTATTAAGGCAGACTCCATCAATATGGCAGCCGACATGTGTGCTGCTGAGCTCTTCCATAAGCACGTTCACATACAGGTTAAAAAGTTTCGGCGATGTCAGCCCCCCCTGCCTGACGCCGCACTCCAACCTGTATGGCGTCGAATACGCCCCTAACCACCGAATAACGTTGATCTGGTTCCCATACCAATATTTAAAAGTACGGATTCCTCGGGCATCGTTGTTTGGTGTAATTTTTGCCATAGAATATCGTAAGACACCAAATCAAACGCTTTCGATAAATCAAGAAAACACGCAAAAATGGGCGTATTTTTATCCGTGTAATACTTGACAGTTTGCTTCAGACTCAGTATAGCTGTTTCTGTAGAGAGACCTGACTTGAAACCAAATTGGTTGTCGTGTATCTGTAGATGTTTATCAAGCTGAGTGTTCAGCAAACTGTCAAGCACCTTTTCCGACTATAGTGGCTAAGGAAATCGGTCGATAATTACATTTGTCACCAATATCACAGGTTTTGTTTTTGATAATTGGCACCACCACAGTCTTCATCATCGGCGCAGGTAAGTATGAATGTCCTACACAAAAAGTGTAGAACATCGCCAGCACTCTGGGCATATGATATCCCGCGTACCTTAGGTGTTCAATGCTCAGGTCGTCATGGCCCGGAGACTTGCCCCGTGACATATATTTAATGGCCCACCGCACGTCTTTGGCCGTAAACTGGACGCTGACTTCCCGACCATTACAACTATCATCGTTCGTAGACTGTGTCGACGCCAAAGGTGACTTAACGGTAAAATGGTCCCTAAATTAGTCTGCTATTCCCGACAGGTTACAGGCACCACTGACACTCGCAGGTAGACCTGGTTTACTATTAAGTTTGCTTGTAGACTTCCAGAAACTGCGAAACTCGCTCCTGGAATGATGCGACGCAAGGATGTCCATTTCTATTTGGTCAGCATAATTCTGACACCAGCGTAAACGTGATTTAAAAATCTTACGAGACGTCTGCATGTCATTCCACACGCGACCCTCCGCCGGCTTGCCGTACAAAACCCACAACTCAAACTTTTTCCTGGCCGCCCTGTGAGCATCACTTACGTGCCTGTTCCAACCGAGAACCGACTTCTTGTATTTGGGAACACTTGACGAACGACTATCGGAAGCTGCCTGGCATAATATTCGAATTATTTTATCGTACATATTGTCAATAACAAGTCTGTGATCCACATTATTACATACATAATCACAACATTCGGTCATTTCGATGGGAAAGTCAATTAATTTTAAATTATTATTACATAAATTACTATACATGTCACATTGTTCACAGTTTCTATCACCCCAGCGCACATCGTTATATTGCATACAATTATTATGAAATTTAGGTTTGATTTTATCTAACAATATTTCAACCTCGAGAGGAAAATGATCGGACCACAGCACGTCTTCCTTAACCTGCACACTTATAATAGTCTCCCGAGCTGATTTAATGACTATGCAATGATCAAGCCAGCACTTCAATCCGTTCGCCTCACTTATAAACGTACAAGTTCCAGAATCCCCTAATAGCTCGATGTCCGCACATAACCACTGTGATTCTACACAAAAACTCTGTAACTCGCCATAAAATCGTTCATGCGGATGAGCGTTAAAATCCCCGAGTATGTATACCGATTCTATATTACTATTGTTTATGACAGCACTCACCAGACCGAGACACTCCGTAAACTCCGTCAAATTCACAACATTATCTGTCGGCATGTACACACTGAACACCAAGAATGACCTTTGACCCGCGTTTACCTTCACGGCACACACTCGCGGGTTATCGCACTTCACAACCGATACGTCGGCAAACACACTCTTTCGCCACAGCAGCGCGACGCCGCCGTAGGGGCGGCCGCGCAGCATGCCGGCGCCAGCGTCCACCGCCGACGTCCCGGTGCAGCCATATTCCACGTCTATCTCGTTCAGGAACGGAACATCTCCCGGCAGCAACCATGTCTCCTGTAAGGCTATTATGTCAGATGTGCGACATAACTGCCTTACACTCTCCACGGAAAGCTTCACGCTCTTGCAGTTGTAACTAATAAATTTGTAATTACACTTTATATCCATTGAGCTAGTTACAATGAGCCGGTCACGGTGCCTATGTTTACACCGTTCGCGTTCAAATTTCTTAATTTGAAATTAAATCGTCTGAAAATAATTCCTTCAGGCCATAATTCGCAATTCAGAAATAAAGATAATTTAGATTCCGCCACAAGGAATTTAAACGCGTTATAGGGTTTCGGATATTTAAACACTATTCGTTCAAGAGTTATAACCTCTTCTGTTTTTTGATAGACGTAGTCGGCTATATCTTGCTCTGTCGTATCTTTGTGCACCTTCGTAATAAATATAGGCACAATTTTCACGGCGGCCTTGAACTTCCCTGCATTGTCTCTGGCACTGCCAGCCGAGCCGTGATAACGGTAATTCATATGGCTCCTACGATATGAAACACTTTGCCATCCTTCATCCCTGCCAGCCGAATCGGGTTGGTAGGCTGTCATAATTTTACTCGTGCGCTCCGTAGTCCTGTGTTTGTTTTCGCGGATATTATTATTCGTAATGTCAGCTGATCTAGATTGCTGTAATATCGGCCGCGGCGCGGGCGCAGCTGTAGCAGTGCTGTAGTATCGCCGCGGTGACGTCACAGCGTCGGCGGCCGGCAGATCGGGTTCGCTCGGGCTGGCGACGGCCGCGACGCCACCGGGCAGGGGGCTCTCGCTCGCACCTCGCGCTCGCTGCCTCGTCGTAGCCGTTATATTATTGTCAGAAATTTCCCCGTCTACCTTCCCTATGTTTTTAAATCGCGTTATGTTGTTTTCAGGCCCACTTAGCGATGATTCATCGACTGTGTTTATGCACTCATCCAATGAAGAATTTTGGACGTGTGATCATCCGATAGGTCTAATATCCATTAACCATCCGCCTCTCTTCATAGTATTAATTTTACACGCGCGAACGCTAAGCAAACTTATACGAATACCGGAGCCCTAATAAAAATGTCTAAGTGTGATATTTGTAAAAAAAATATAACAAAAACTTCACCGGGGTTAGAGTGCAGTAAGTGCGAGCGGATAGTACACCTGAATCCAAAATGCACAGGATTAACTAGCAAACAGATCGCTGCATTAAAAGCTGCATCCAGTCTGGAGTGGACATGCCCCGAATGCCACCAAGAATCCCCGAGACGTAACTCATCCATCATTTCACCTGAAGATGACGATGAAGAGGAGGATACGCCCGTCCAAATAAATGCAAAAACTTTATTAAGCAATATCACTAAAGAGGTTGAAAAAGCCATTAAAAGTGAAATGGCACAACTAAGCGATTCCTTGCAGTTCCATAGCGACAAACTTGATGAAGCAATGGAGTCCATGGAAGCTTTTAAGCAGACTATAAAGGCTCTCGAACGTAAGAATGCGGAACTAATTAATAAAAATAATAACATGGAAACCCGTGTAGGTGCCTTAGAACAACGGCTGCATGAAATTGAACAAGAGAAGCTTGCAAAATACGTGGAAATCGCAAATGTCCCAACTCAAAATAATGAAGATGTCAGACTTCTAGTGGATAAAATTGCAATTAAACTGAACCAGTCGAAAGATACGATCAAAAGTGCACGAAGACTCCATGGATGGAAAGATCAGTCGGCCAACATACTAGTGGAGCTCAAAGACGAAGAAGTCCAAGAAAACTGGATTATTGCCGCCAAAAGTGTAAAGCCAACTGTTTCCGATGTAATTCCTAGCGAAGAAAATAACAAATCTGTCGTATATTTGAGAGAAGCCATGACTAAACATCACAAGCAACTATTCTGGAATGCCAAGCAGGAGCTGAAAGTCAATCACAACTACAAGTACGTTTGGTTCAAAAGAGGACTGGTCAAAGCTCGCAAGGAAGACGGCGAAAAAGTGTGTATCCTACGCACCATGAATGATATACGCGGATTAGCTATCAACAAGGAGTAAGACGGCACGACATCGCAAGTAAATATAAATCAAATCATTATACGAATGTCATAAATATCCAAAAATGGCGAATTCCTTTAATGATATTAATGAGATGAATGACTGTATAAATGTAAATGATTTCATAAACTGTACCCCTAACAATCAACTTAATCTATTGTGTATGCATATTAATATTCGCTCAATAATCAAAAACTTCTCCGCATTAGAACAAATGATTCTTATCTCAAAAAAATGTATTGATGTCATTATTCTAACTGAAAGTAATATATCAGAAAACTTAAGTGTTTTGTATCAAATAACCGGGTACCGAATGTACACAGCCTTACGTAAGTCTCGAAGAGGTGGTGGCATTATAGTGTATGTGAATAATAAACATAAATGTAACATCATTAATATAAAAACTATACACTTTGAAAGTGTATTCTGCACAATCACCACACATTCTAACTATACTGCGAACCTGTGTGCGGTATACCGACCACCAAGTTCTAGTAAAATTCTATTTATTGACGAACTACAAACTACGCTGCAACAATTCACTAAAAACACAGAACTATACTTGTTGGGAGACACTAACATAGATTTAAAAACGGATAACCCTGTAAGGCATAAATACAATAACATGTTATGTAGCATGGGCCTTTTGTGCGGGATCACTGAACACACTAGAATAGCAACATGTAACGAAAAAATAAGTAAATCTTGTATTGATCATATTTATGCTCGATCCCGTACACAAGACCTATTTACGGCAACACTCGGTACCACACTGGCTGACCATCGCGCTGTGATGCTCGCATGTTCTGGCGTGCAAATACAGGATGTCCTTAAATACAAGACCTGCATAAATAACCAGCAACTCATTAAATGTTTCGATGAAATCCAGTGGGAAAAATCACAGGATATAAAATGCCCAATAACCCTATATAACTTCATGCATACACAGTTCAATGAATGTTATAAAAAATCTGAATATAAAATCAAAGTCAAAAGCAGATCATCACGTAGTAAAAATGAATGGATAAATAAAAAAATAATCAACGCCTGCGAACATCGGGACAAGTTATTCATGAAATGGATAAAAGACTCTAATAACGTAATCTTAAAACAAACATATAATAAATCAAGAAACTATGCAAATATTTTAATACACAAAACTAAAAACAATAATATAAAATCTGAAATTTCATCAAATAAGAACAATATTAGACAGCTGTGGCAAATTCTTAATCGAATAACAGGTAGAATAAAAAACTCCATTGATGATGCTATTGAGAATTCATTTAATAAAACAAGTTTATCTTCTAAGGATATTGCTAATAATTTTGCACACACTTTTGATAAATGCGTGAAACAAATTATTCCTAAATGCTCAAAACCACTGTTAAATAAAACAGAGTACACAACTCCAGCTAACGTTACTATGCGTGTAAAGCCTGCAGAGCCTGACTCAGTTAAAAAAATTATTATGTCTTTGAACAATAATAAAGCCCCAGGAATAGATGGAATTAGAGCCATAGATATCAAAATGTTGTGTACGAAAATCACCTCAGTGATTTCTAACTTAATTAATTTATGCATACAAACATGCAAGTATCCATCTACACTTAAAACAGGGATTGTCAGACCGATTCATAAAAAAGGAAGCAGGCTAGATTACAAAAACTACAGACCTATTACTATATTGCCTACAATTGATAAAATAATAGAAAAATTTATTTGTAAACAAATACACGAATTTTATGAAAAACATAAAATACTAACAGACAAACAATATGGCTTCCAACCAAAAAAGAATACCACTCAGCTGCTATCAAGGTTCACAGATAGTATTCATAAACACTTAGATGAAAAAAAGCACATTCTAGTTGTATTTATAGACTACAGCAAGGCATTTGATACACTCAGACATGACCGACTACTAGAGTGTCTTCAGGACAGCGGAATTAGAGGCAAACTACTTGATTGGTGCGGAAACTATCTTGATGACAGAAAATACATGGTCAGAGTCAGTGACGCGACTAGTGAACCAGTCATCGTAACGGAAGGAACGGCGCAAGGCTCGGTCCTTGGGCCACTGCACTACCTCACTTATGTTAATAGCCTAGTTAATGTGATAAAAATGTGCGTAATGTATCAATTCGCCGACGACACCTGCCTTATAGCCGCTGGACATAGTGTTAGTGATGCCCAAAAGCAACTACAAGAGGACTTTGATTTGCTAACTAAATGGTCCCATGACTCTGGCTTAGCATTAAACGCTAGTAAGACCAAATTAATGTACATCAGTTCGAGTCAAAATAGAAGCTCTGTCTTGCCTAAACTAACAGCACACTGCCATGAGTGTTTGCATGACAACTGCCGTAATAAAGTAGCCAAGCCTTGCAGTTGTGACGCCATAGATCTCGTGGAGACCCAAACATACCTAGGGCTTACCATTGATAGCCGACTTAATTGGAAGGAACACATTAATGGGGTGTGTGATAAACTGAGATGTATGTTAGCAAAATTCGCTATTATAAGATGCAAAATTCCATATCAAACACTGTTAACGCTTTACAAAGCCCTGGCTGAATCAACGATATCCTATGGCCTGTCGAGCTATGGTAGGACATATAAAACTCACCTAGATCAAATTTACGCACTTCAACTACGTATATTAAAAGCAATTGTCCCGCATAACATTAAGAAGAAGTACAAGAATGACTACGGTAAATTATTTGAATTCTGTAAAATAATACAAATACATGAAAAAATAAAATTTACATTATTAAAAGAAGAATTTTTTAATGAAAATCTTAAGAAAACAAAAATCATAAATAATAATGAAATTAATACCCGTAGTGTCATCAATGCTAAGTTGTTGCTTCCTAAGTACAACAATTTACACGGCAAGAGATCGTTAAAGTATATAATACCATATCTTATTAATCAACTACCTATATCATTGAGGGACAAAATAACTGCTAAAAACATAAAGTACAAATTAAAGGAACATTTCTTACAAAATATAAATATCTAATGTATATTAAGTGAATAAATGTTATAAATGAATATAGTTAAATAGTAAATAAATAAACATAATAGCCAACGATACCATTGGAAAATTAACTATTACTAATAATAATATACTTTTAGGAACAACCTGTATCAAACTAAATCACATTCCTCCACCACTTTTTGTCTTAAGGACGGTCAGATTGGTCATCGATGTTCGCTCGTAAGTAATAGATAAATATTTCGCTAATTACCCACGATGTTGTTTTTGTTACTGTATCATTTTATGATTATGAACTTAAGTTTGTTTTGATTGTTTAAATTATGTGGTCGATGATTTTGGTGCACGGTAAAACTCTAATGAGTTTATGTTTGCATCAACTTATTATGTATAAAGATGTAAGTACTGAATGAATGAATAAATAAATAAATAATAATAATAATAGTGAGTCATTCTGCATTTTTAAAATATCCGTCTTCACTTCATCCAACTGTGCCTGCGTGACATACGTTTCCGTCACTTGTTTAAGTTCGGTCTGTATTCGAAGGAGGTCTTTGAGTAGCTTCGTACAATCGAGGTGATCAAAAAGAATCGGCGGCAACCGTTCCAGATTTTTCGCAAGATAGGAAATAAATCTGGTTCCACAGTTTTAAACACGCTCACTATGTCCACAAGATCTCTTCGCTCCTTACCCTTATTTTTCCGCTTTATTTTGGCCTTTACCACCGGAACCGATTCGAACAATAACTCCTTCGATTTCTCAATCTCTTCGCTGGTGAACGCAGAAGAACATATTCTCACTAGTGTATCTTCATCAATCACCGATAACTTGTTTTGAACATACGATAACAATACGTCAATAACAATGTTGCAAGAAACACATTTCACTGCTTTCGACATTTTTAAACTTTAAACGTTCGTTAGAAACACGCCCGCACGCACAGTGGAACGAATGTATGGGAGCGGTTGGACGTAGACATGTCCGAAAAAAAAGAGTAAAATTATGCCAAACTAATGATGCCATCTTATTCGATTACTTAATGCCTTCATAACTTGTGGTGATGAATTTCTTCATAACTCCCATATTTCGGGAGTAATTTGAGAAAATGTGAAATTTTACTATGAAAATGAGTGTATCGAGCTCTCTCCCTCCTGATTCCGGGCTTGTTTCAAGTAGCGGTCTCTAATATCATAATGCTAATACTAAGAGCTATATTTAATACTAAGACACATAGTGCGCCAAATGTGCACTTTCTGGGATAAAGAGTGATGTTTATTTTATAACACAATTTTTTTATTTTTTGTTTATTTTGTTGATTAAAACCGTTTTTCTAAAGGTTTACCTTATTACAATAACATTTCTGAGCAGCCAATTAGAGAAGATATAAGCTAATTAGGATATATAATTAGGGACTTAAGGTTTACATATAAAACTGATGCACTAATGATTACTGATAAGAACATTGCTATTATTTAATTACTAAATGGCTCTTAATACACTAATTTAGCATGCATCATTTACTAATTATCACAATAACTAATTACCTTGCAATATTTAACAAAGGATACCTGGGATACCTGGATTTTATATAAATAGGTCACTATTAGTAACTTTAAAATCAGTGTTGATTTACACCTCGTTGTATCCAAGCTAATCTCGCAATGTATTTTCCAAATTTTAATACAAATCTTGATATTCACGTTGCTTTATGCGCACGCGCACATAAAGATTTACGCGACTTTAACTATTTGTTCAGTGTTTTAAAAGATAACAGTTGTGTTCAGTTATGTGAAAGTGCTGAAACAAGTTTAAAAGACTGGTGTCGTCGATTTTGCTACCGCATTTATGCAAAATGGACACAGTCTGGAAGAAGCACAGATAAGTTTCGGAAGAAACATGAGATTTGGCTACAGGCTGCAATTCAATGGCCGGAATTACAGAATGAAAATATGGAACCTTCTACAGAAAATATAAGTGACGTCATCGAGCCCATAATTTCTCCTGCTAAATCTGATGCTTCAACTTGTACACATCCTAGTCCTCGTAAATCTTTTGAGGACCTTAGTAACCGGCAAAAAAGAAGACGCACTGAAGATAGTCTTTCATGCAGCAGTAGCAGCGCTGAAATTATGTTTTCGGCCGAAAGGGCGCTTCAAAAGGCAGGACAAAGCGATACAGCTTATGTTATGAAATACTTGACGGAGAATCCAGAAGAGGCCTCAAAAATCAAAGCCTTCATTGAAGGTAAATCAATTCAGGTACGGGAAATATCCCCTTTGAAGGCATTGGCTCTTTATGTATCGATGAACTTATCGAAATGGCGCTATAACACTCTTCGGGATTTCAACACTCAAGAAGGAGCTCTTCAATACCCGAGTTACTACATGTTGGTTAAAGAAAAAATTAAGTGCTATCCGGCCAAAGAAGATCTCACAGTTACAGAGAGCTCTGCAAAAATCAAATTACAAGCCTTGATGGATTTAACCTCAAGAAGACTTATTAGGTCGTTAGAAACCCCTGTTGATCCCAATCAACAGCTCGTATTGACCAGCAAATGGGGTTTTGACGGATCATCTAGCCAAAGCATTTATCATCAAAGGACGAGTGAAGATGAGCAAATCGATCTTGCTAGTAATTTTATGATTAGTCTTGTACCACTGCGGCTCGTCTCAAAAGGTGTAACAATTTGGGAAAACGAGCGACCATCTTCCACTTCATTTTGCCGGCCAATATTGTTTAAGTTTATAAAGGAAACCAAAGAAAATGTGCAGAGAGAGATGGCTGAAATCGAAGCAGAGATTGAAGCCTTAACTCCATCCACCATCACTGATGGAATTAGTGTCAAACACCAACTGCTGTTGACAATGATTGATGGTAAAATTCATTCCATTATATCCAATACAGCAGCTTCAGTGTGTGACATATGCAAGGCTTGTCCTAAAGAAATGAATAATTTAGAGTTAATCAAAGATAAACACGCAAACGAGGACATGTATAAATATAGCTTAAGCACCCTTCACGCTTGGATTCGCTCAATGGAATGCTTATTACACATTTCCTACAAATTAGACATAAAATCATGGCAAGTAAGGGGTGATATAGCAAAAAGGCAAGTTGATGACAGGAAGAAAAGAGTTCAAGAGGCTGTAAGAAGAGAAACGGGCTTACTTCTCGATGTTGTGAAACAAGGCAGTGGATCCACCAACAATGGCAACTCGGCAAGGAGATTTTTTGAAAACTACACTAAATCTGCTGAACTGACCGGAATAGATGCTATGCTTTTAAGAAAAATCTGTGTGATCTTGCAGTGTATTTCATCAGGAGAGAAGATCAACGTAACTAAATTCCGAGAGTTCTGCTTTGATACTGCTAAGCTTTACGTGGAGTTATACCCATGGTATTATATGCCTTCTTCACTTCATAAAATTTTAATGCATGGGCCAGACATAGTTCAGAACATGTCAATTGTGCCCATTGGTTTTCTATCCGAAGAGGCATCTGAGGCTAGAAATAAAGATTTTAGAAAATATAGAGAGGGGCATTCTCGAAAGCATAGCAGTATCTCATGCAATGAAGATATTATGCACAATCTTTTACTGTCTTCTGATCCACTTGTTACAAGTATCCGTCCAAAAGGAAATAAGTTTGTAAAAAAATCTTCTTTTAAGGAATTTTATGAGCTTACGGATTCTGAGAAAAGTGATATCGAATTTGTTAACATAAATGATTTAGCGGACATCGATTCTGAATTTGAATTAATTGATGATGATGATGATGACGAAGATAATTAAATGATGTTATTGTTTTAAAATGTGTAACTTAGTAAATTAGAGCTTACATCTTAATTATTTATTGTACTTTTAATGAAACTAGGTAATTTATTATCAACTTACTTAAAAGTCATACTCTCATCAGTTCTTGTGAATATTTTTGTTAATATATATTTCTGTATATATATAATATATTTATAGACCTCTTAATAAGTCTGTCTGCGGTTTAAAGTAAATACAAATGGGGAAAAAACGTTTTTTTTTTTTAATTTTCATTTCCTTTTATCCCAGAAAGTGCACATTTGGCGCACTATGTGTCTTAGTATTAAATATAGCTCTTAGTAATAGCATTACGATATTAGAGACCGCTACTTGAAACAAGCCCGGAATCAGGAGGGAGAGAGCTCGATACACTCATTTTCATAGTAAAATTTCACATTTTCTCAAATTACTCCCGAAATATGGGAGTTATGAAGAAATTCATCACCACAATTTATGAAGGCATTAAGTAATCGAATAAGATGGCATCATTAGTTTGGCATAATTTTACTCTTATTTTTCGGACATGTCTACGTCCAACCGCTCCCATACATTCGTTCCACTGTGGCACGGTGTGATGCGCGCGCAAAGAGTGTCCTGAAATGCCAAGCGCATATAATAATCTCTACACTGAAGTCAAAATTGGTTTCATTTTCTTACTGTCAAAGTCAAAGTCAAATTATTTATTTCAAATAGGCACATAAAAGGCACTTTTGAACGTCAAATTTAACAAAAAAAAATTGAATTGATTCTAGTTGCCCCTTCCAAAAGATAGATTCGTATGGAGAAGAATGGGCAAGAATCTCCACCGTTACTCTTTTAAAATGTTTTACAAAATTTTGTATATGTACATTTTAAAATTATATGTGAAGACGATGCACCTAGAATAAAATTACTATACCAAAATAGGTAAAAAAAAAAAATAAAGCAATGACAGATAAATGAATTATGTGATAGGTACATGATGCTCACATATTTACAAACATTGTAAAAGTATACGTTTTCCTAAAAATAATAAATAAAATCAGTGTGTGAGTTAAAGTAATCACAGAATTGAAATTCAACATTGATTTATTATTTGTATCAAATAATAAAATGTACAATTAAAATAGCAACCAGTTTGATTTTGTCTAGACTGTTCTACGACTGTTCTACTACTGTTCAACCTAACCTTACCTTGACCCCTTGAAAACAAGTAAAGCAATACAAATCGAAATAGACACGACATACCCATGCGAAATACGCCATCGGTAACTATTTTAAAAGTAAAAACGATAAAACCAACAAAAATCGAGTTGAAAACTGAAAAATTGCAATACGATATTTTAATAAAAAATACTCCGTAGTATGTACACTACGGAGTATTTTTTATTAAAATATCGAGACTTCGAGGGTGGCTCGCGGAGTTTAAAAGCAATTTTCCAGACTATAATAGGGATTTTTAATATTCATGTCGCACGTATGAGGTTAAACAATGATGATATGGGAAAGTAGATAGGTGGGTAAATATAAGGAGGTTGATCACCAATCTAACTTTAATGGTATTCTATATGACTCATGTCCAGAGTTTGGACACCTTCAGACTTGCATGAATCCATGTTTCACTATTTTTAAATGTCTCGGGATAGCCAAGCATGTCATGGACCCTTATAATGAGCGATATTTTGTTTTGTTGATAGACCCTAATTCTTGGATTTCCTAAGAAAGCGGTACTGCCATGTAGAGGCCGCACAATGATGACAGTCATGAAAATGAGTGGGTGGTCTCCAAAACGCTCTCTTTACGAAACACCGACATTTTGCGTCGTAATTTGAAATGAAATTAAATGATTTTATTTCCTGTAAGTAGGTTTGTACAAACACTTTTACACATCAATC
Source organism: Atethmia centrago (assembly GCA_905333075.3). Classification (NCBI taxonomy): domain Eukaryota; kingdom Metazoa; phylum Arthropoda; class Insecta; order Lepidoptera; family Noctuidae; genus Atethmia; species Atethmia centrago. Next base: position 23,192,690 of record HG995376.1, read on the forward strand.
ATATTAAAAAAAAAAAACAGATGAGCTCGGCGTTTCCTATCTAACTACTCTGAGAAGGAAGGCCGAAACAAACTCAAAGGTTAGTCTCTTTTAAAGTATAGACATAATCTTGGTCAGATCATGTGAAGACCATGTCGATTGGTGTCTGAAATGGTATTTTGAGCAAAGAACCACACATATTGAATGGACCTATCCAGTCAGTGCACGCATTTGTCAGTAATCGTGCAGCTCAACTCAGAACATAAAGAGCTCAAGGATTCGACGAACAATACCAAAGAAAGAACATTCGGGTAGGCCGCTTAAATTACTCAAACTGCCAGACCAAGATTAAAACTAACTGAGAGAAAAAATAAAAACAATAAGCCACATAGTCTTCACATTCACAATAATTAAAAACATATAATACTTACTTTACATAGTAAATATTCATGTCGTTGTACATATAAAAAATTCATCAATGACAATGAGTATATAAGAATCCAAAATAAATAATCTTGGTCAGATCATTTGGACGGCATGGCTTTCTCTGGAAACTCAAGCATAAATTTAATAACTTTTATCTTTCTCGAAACCTCAACAATTCAACAATTTCTTATCATCCCTTGAACAGATAACACAGTACCTCCCAATAGATCCATGCTAACTTATGAACTGCATAATTTACAACAGAACACAATAGGGCGACGTACAAAACTGTCCCTTTGTCTTCGAAGAGGCTTCGCACAAAGAAACTCGTACGCCATACTTCGTCTAAAAGGGAACATTTTTCTCTTTTCACGGGAGTGCTTATAATTTGGTGGAATTCACGCACAGAGCCTATTGAAGCATGTTAACGATATTTTACTTAAGGACGCATTACTCGTTTTAATATACCTTTAAAGGCAGAGTCAAAGAATTTCGGCAGCTTGAATTTGAGTCAAAGAATTTTCGTTCCTCTAATCTTGTAAGTTATTTGGTTTTAAGTGCTACTTAGAAGGCTTTTTGGTAGTATTTGAGTGTTTTTAGCAATGAGTCTGAGCATCTAGTTGTGAGTTAATAATGTTGCTACTTCCATTAATCCGCTGACTCGGATTGTTTGCGGATACCGATGTTACTGAAAATGGCAAACATAGAGCGCCAAAAATCATGGCTGTATTCAAGAAGAAAGGCACACACACATTTCGCGAGAAATACCTAATGGGAAATTCCATTAACACTGCCCGACTTGGGGACATCCAAATTGTATAAAAGTTATCATATTTTCGAAATGTATCAAAACAATGAAAACACAATCAATTAAATAAATAAAAGCCCTGATAAGTGACATAATGTTGATTATAAATTAAAAACTTGACAATGCTAATTACTCCTGTCTAAATCTGGAACACAAATTAATTTAAATTTCGAACAGTCTAGCTCACCTGTCATGGCGATTGTCGTCGAATGGCGATGATACGACTCGTATTGTTACTGAATTATTAAAATGCCTGCTAGAAATAATCATGGCGAACGCTTTTTTTTAGGCGCCATCTCCACGACGATATCGCCGTGTGGAGATTGATTTATAGTTTCTATTGAATTTGATGACACGGTGAGACTATCATCGCGATTTTCTTGCCCGTGGAGGTGTCGCCTTACAGAACAATTATTTATTCATACGTATTTTTAATTTCGTTGTTGTCTTATCCTCTTTTCGTAATATTAAGTGTGACTATGTTGGAGCTACTATTGGTCAGCTTTAATGAACAGTAACAAGATCATATTACCAGAAACCGATACAAATAAATCCTTTTAAATTCTCTTAGGTACTCGATAAAATTTCATTTTCAATAGAATGAGACACGTTAAGCGAGAGAGAACCTCTTAACATCTTTAGAATATCATGGAAGCATCCGGCATTGATCAAAGGCGTTAGGCAATAATGGCACTTATAAGCAAAGATCGCTTATAATGGCGAATGCAGGAAGCGAGGCTGGATAATGAACCTAAGAGGTTTAATAACGCCATGTAGGTATTTTATTAAAATGGGTTAATTTTATAATAAAGGAGAAAATGATTGAAATTTAGACGACGAGTGTTTGTGAAATACGTTTAAACTAAACTAGCTCTATTTATTTAAACTTTTTACACACAAAAAAGGTACAAAGGCGGACTTAATGCCTTAGGCATTCTCTACCAGCCAACCAAGGGTGGTGAAGCGATTTGGTAGGCAGGTGCTCTGTTTGAGAGGAACAATGAGAATTATTTATTAAAATTGTATCATAGTGAATTATAAATAAAATAGGTACACAGGTACAAAAATAGGTTATAAAATTATAATACACATAGGTACATACATATTTACTATAACATATATATACAGATTTTGCCCGCGGCTTCGCCCGCATGATATCGTAAAATATATCCCACGGGCACGTACTACCGGGATTAGAAGTAGTAAATCCTATGTGTTAATCCACAAAAAATAAAAGGTGCAGGTAACTAATAGACTAAGCGTAGACTGTTCGCTCACACCGCGGCATTTTTCTTGCTTTTAGTATTTTTATGCCCGTCGTAACTTCTAAAGGAAAGGTCCGATTCGAATAATTAAAGAGGAAACATGTACATTATCAACCTTGATTATGAAAGTATTTTTATTGATACGAATGTCATCGTCTTTCGATTCTACCCGTGTTTTGATTGACTAATCTGAAAAACGGTTATTGTGACTTAACTATAACAGTAGACATATAGCCTCGCGGGCTTTTTTGTTTTTTTAATGATGAGTACTTTATACATGTAGTACATTATTTGATGTATCATCAACAGTTTTCGCAGTGTACGCCAAATAATGTCTTTAATAGGCAAAGGTGAACGGCTGATTTCGTACCGCTTACTTTTTATGTTGTTTTGTTATAGAATTTGTACCACATATTAAGGCAACTAAGCCATTTATTTTCATGTAAGTGTACTATTTTTAGAAGTTCGGATTAATTAATAATATTTAAAATAAGATTTTATTAACTATACGTAATTTAGTCGTAAACTAAACGCAGTTATGTTGGTATTTAAGCTATGCTCGCCATGAGGGTATTACCCGACCTGCCCCCTTCTTAGATGAAGTAATTTACGAATTAATTAATTAGAAATAAAATAAATGTACTTAAAAAAACTATTAACTGTATTGTTTTATTTACCTACACTCAAACCCCCATCAGGACTTCATCATTATCAAACTGTTGCAGCTGGACATAGGTATCTCCTAATGCACTCCGCTGAGTCGGTACGATCCTCATCTCAATTTACCTACTTGATAGTAAGTAAAACACTCCAAAAATAGCGACAAGCAATCTAGAACATAAACTTTATTACCGAAACAATGTTTATGTGCCTACGAGTATAAGTAACAATCTACATTGGTACACTAGTACATAACCTTAAAAAATAAAACTGGTTATAACTTTTACGTCCCAATTTCTAAAAATCCAACAATTTAAAAAGGGCTTGTCTATCACATTAACTACCAATTAAAACAAAAAATATCCCAAAACACGAAATTTTATTCTCTGTACGAAAGTCCCATACAAGTCTGCCGTTCGCCTTTTTTGATACCTTGGGTATCGAAAAAGGAGTGGGTTTATTATAATTTTCCTAAGGATCTCTATTTATTTTTTCATAAAATATAGCCCAACATGGGCTATATTTTACTCGCTGATAATGTAACTTTCTATAGATGAAAGAATATTTGAAATCAGTTAAGTAGTTTTCGATGTTATCCGTTACAAACAAAAATCAAATCTTTTGTCTTTATAATATTAGTAGAAATTACCGACCCGACAGACGTCCTGTCAAAATTTAAATTTATAGAATAAATCACAACATGAATGATGTAACCAATATTTTAATTCCAAAGAGGACACTCTTTAGAATTAAAATGTATATATACTGTACCAACGTATAGTTTCCTGCTCGTTCTTCTCCATAGGAACCTACTACGCTTTGGAATGGGCAACTAGCTTCATCTCTCTGACTGACTGACCCCTTGACGTTCAAAAGACTATTTCAAATAAACCAATTACAGGCAGTAATTGGTTTATTTTAAATAAATGCTTTCAGTTTTTAGTTTTTGTTTTTGCAACTAAATCTGATTACGTACTAGTTTATATAATTCTTTATAAGTTTAAAAAATATGTTGTTAGGTATGTTGATACTAGTACTAGTGTACAGCACAAAACCTCTTTTGCAATACACCATTACTACGTGTTAAGTATTCACGTTTATAAAATTATACAAAAGAAACTATACATAATAAACTTAAATAAATTCAATATCAAATCTAAAATTACAGAATGGCTCATACAACAAGACAACAATAGCACCGAATCTCTACTGGCATACATCGCTTAACAAAACAAATCATTAACAAACCACTATTAAATAGGAAAACAAAACACAACACAAACAAACACCTCATAACATACAACACACACACCACAACTCAACTAACATTACACTCACGAACATGAACACACACACACCTCTCTTCCATTCACAACCCCAATCATTCTCCATCCATCCATACTCAAATAAATCTAAATTACTTACTCAGCTAACTCACATTCTTGTCATAAGGTAAATTAACATCGACACTCGAAACATAAGGTCCATCATTAATCTACAGCTCAGTTTGGTCGAATCACTGTCTCCTAAGATACAGGCAAACCCTAGTTTAGGAGACAGGATTTAATCTTTTGTTGATATAGACAATTGTTTTTTACTAAATCTTAGCTTAAAATATCCATAGACAGTATATTTTTCGATCAATAAATTTTATTATTATCTTTTTTGTCCTTACATAATATTATTATACTTTTTGTAATCCCCAGTGCCCCACTTGTCCCTAAAGATTCATTAGAAAACCAGCGTCAGACAGCATCTGTCTGGCATTAATGCTGAAATGAACCTTTTTGGCGCAGACACACTATATATGTTATAATATTATTTTCACTTTTTTATTTTGATATTTTCATTTTCTGTGTCGCGAACTGTGTCCAAATAAACATTATTATTTCTTTCTTTCTTTCACGTATATGCGAATGACGTAATTATGTCAGCGTGTAAGATTCCAGAAGTCTTCGCATCCGAGACGTGGCTCTTTAGTTTGTTCACTTAAGTTACGATTAGACAAGAAGAAATACATTTCAGTATACAAGAATTACATTTTGTTAAATTAAATTAATATATATCTAATTGGTGAGCCGTTATTATTATTGATTTCCATTCATCGCACCACAACGAGCAATAAATACATCCAACATTAGTCAATTTCACCATTTACGAGCAGCGTTAAAAGGCAGCGCAGCCATTATTATTATTCATCGCTAGGTATCACTGCTGAGAATTACGACGTAGCGTGGGATCTTCTTTGCGATCATTACAACAACGAAAGACTTCTCGTCAATAAAACAGATACAATCCATTGCACGCATTACTAGGTACGTCAAATGCTACTAAATGTAAACAAGAATTAACACAATGTTTTGAATTAGAATCTGTCTCTACTCGTAAACAAATAGATGTCTTCATCCAACATGAGTAAATTTCACTATTTACAAGCATCATTAAAAGACAGCGCTGCCATTATTATTGTTCGTCGCTAGATTTCACTGCGTCAAATGCTACTAAACGTAAAAAAGAATATTAAGACGCTGACAACACCAAAACCGCGGTCACTGTCAGATTGCATAGAAAAGAAAGAGAAGCGCGATGACACAACGCTTGTAATTTATTGCAAAATATGAAGCAATTATCTATTTACTCAAAATTGAGTTGAGTAATCGAAAATAAAAAACAACCAAGTTCTGCATTCAAATAACGTCTTATTTCTTGTTATTAATTAAATATGTAACGTATGTTGATATTTAATACAGATATTTTGGATTAGAACTCAAGGTAAGAGGTTAGTTTAACGTTAGTTTGTATCGAGATTTTTTTTTTCAAAACGTGTTTTGGTAACAACCAAGTTCTGGGAAATATGTTCAAAATTAACATATATTTTTTCCGCTACCACAAACAATACAGATTTGGCTATTTGTTTTCTTAAGAGAAGTCAATTTTGGTCAATTGGGTCTTGTCAGCGCCTTAACACAATGTTTTGAATTAGAATCTGTCTTTACTCGTAAACAAATATCACATGAAGAGCGGGAATATGAGCAAAGCTTTATACAAAAATAGCTTTTCCCCGCGACTTAAAGATTGAAATTTCTTGTTCGAAATTTCTTGGGCGATGCAATGCGACGCAGTGGGTCGGGGGACCCACTACGTCGCATTGCATCGCCCACCCGCGCTATAACTTCGTTTTCGCTTAGCGTTCTTTCTGACTTTTTTTTTACTCGGCTGATATGGGTCGTAGCGTCATCTTAAATAGCCTGTAACCTTCCTCAAGAATAGGGCTATCAAAAGCAAAAAAAAAAACAAATCCGTCTGGTAGTTCCAGAGATTACCCCCAACATACAATTTTACAAACAAATTTTAGCTCTTTATAATAGACGTTCTTTATTAACTATTTCTGCTAAAGATAAACCTGATACGAGTAAATGAACAGCTTCTTAATATGAGCAAGATTTGTCAAGATTCTTGTCTCTAGAACGCAGATTCAATAATTTATATCCATTATCTACTCTCATATCGTAAAATTCGAATTATAAACTACAAAACGAGTTTATATTGACATACTTTAACACAATACCGAAATAAAAAAATAGAATCATATTATAACACTTCTCTAACAAAATAATGTTATTTTTTTTTTACCAATACGATACAGGGCAAATCCAGGAAGTTAATATCACCAAGAAGGTTCCTTCAATTTTTTTTTCCAATGGAACGCTTATGCGGGGCGCGCCATTTTTATAAGAGAATACATTAATTTAAGTCACATGACAGAGAATACAAATCCTGTCAAAGACACACATAATTACATACGGGTAGTGTATAATTGAATCCTCAAACATGATGGAGTTCTTTGTGAAACTAGCTTGTCCATAAAGTGGCGAGTTGTTTTCGATGTTTCCAAACGTAAAATATTATTTATGATGTCACAAATATTTGAACCACTTATGGAGCTCAACGATGCCACGAACAATACCAAAGAAAGAACATTTGGGTAGGCCGCATAAATTACTCAAACTGCCAGACCTTGATTAAAACTAACTGAGAAAAAAAGAGCAGTGGTGGCCCAGTGAGAATGGTCGCGACTTACGATTTGTAGGTTGTAGGTTCGAACCCTGACAGGCGCTTTACTTTGTGTAAATTATTTCATCGCCAGTGCTCTCAAAACGGTGAAGGAAATCATCGTGAGGAAACCGACAACCAAAAAATCGAAGATATGTGACATCTACCAACCCGCACTGGGCCCGCATGGTGGGTTACGGTCCACTCCCTCTCAGCGAGAGGAGGCCTGTGTCCCAGCAGTGAGAACATTATAGGCTGATTATGTATGAGAAAAAAAACAGTATTTTAATTATTTTTAATTATTGCGAATGTGAAATACCCACATATTATTTCACATTCACAATAATTAAAACAATATAATACTTTACAAGTAAATATTCATGTCATTGTATATATTAAATTTATCAATGTCAAAGTGTATAATATAAATCTGGAAATAATAATAATCTTGGTCAGATCATTTGAGGTGAAATGGTCTTTTGACCTGTCCAGTCAGTGCACACATTTGTCAGTAATCGTGTAGCTCAACTCAGAACTTAATGAGCTCAACGACTCGTCGCACAATACCAAAGAAAGGACATTTGGGTAGGCCGCATAAAGTACTCAAACTACCAGATTATCATTAAAACTAAGAACTGAGAAAGAGAAAAAAAATGACCCACAAAGTTTTCACATTCACAATAATTTAATAACAATATATTAAACTCCACAAAGTAAATATCATGTCATTGTGTTTAAAATAATCATTAAATGTCAAAGTGTAATAATCATTAAATGTCAAAGTTTTTTAAAAACGTTTCATTATGTAAAATTAGGAACAGCTCAATCCCAAGCGTTTTTGTCCTCAATATAATTTTTAACGGTTTAAAAGGCTTTCTGGCACAACTTAGTTTTAATCAATAATTTGAATTTATTAAGGCTTAGATCTTGAACGTGGCTTGGAAGTTTATTACAAAAGCGTATACATTGAACGAGCCACCTATTTTCTTGAGATTCATATCTTATTTCATTTTTAATACATATTTACTAGCCGAAAATGCGTCAGAATTAAAAACTAATTTTATTTTTTCTCCAGCTTATAGTCTACATTTTAAAGGTTAGCAGAGGGTTGCGTAAAATTATGAAAGTAGATACTATATCTATCAGCGCTCACACCGTCTCACTGTTTGATTAAAAAACCATATCTGGAAACAATTTTATGAAGAATCTCTTGCAGAGCTGCAAAAACGATGCAAGTGGCGAAAATCTAGGGAACAACTACAGATGAGCGAGATGGTGCTGATAAAGGATGAACAGACCCCTCCATATTGACGGCTGCTCTCACCTGCGGCTTGGCACCAACGGAGTGGCTCGCGTGTCGACGTGCTCACCACGTCCGGTACCTTGCGACGAGCTTACAACCGTCTATGTCCACTCCCAGTGAAGGATCAGAGTTGCACTTCTGGTGTGACAACATGTTAAGGCGCTGACAAGAGGCAAATGATTTAAGTAGGCATGTCTTTAAAAAAGATATTGCCAAATCTATACAGTTTTTGAAAGCGGAAAAAAATTATGTTAATCTTGAACATATATCTTGGTTGGTACATTTTGTGATTTCTAAATGGCTTTTGAGGCCTGTGGAAACTACGAAAGTGATCTACCTTTCACCTAAACGATACACCTTTCCATAAAACTAAACAGACCGTAATACCCGAGAAATAATATCCAATAATACGATTTTCATTCTGTCCAATGATGTATTTTCTTCGCCGTATCTGTGTTACACAGGGGAAATCACATGCGATGAGCTTAGTAGATATCACCTGTAGGTCAGATTTTCAAAGGAAGGAGACGAGGCTTTTATTTGCTTCGATAGTTTTGGAATTGAATCGGTCGATTGAGCTGAAATCTCTGTTGGTCGATGAACATTTTAAACGATAAATTGACAATAAAAGGTGTGTCTTTTCTAATGTTAGATTTATAGTGTGTGGAATTATTGGAATCACAATCAAATTAAGATCGTGTTCAATTCTGGCTATATTTTTACAATGCACAGAGAACATTAGTATTAGGCATTTTCTGTTGAAATAAAAGATATAATACCTACCCTAGTGGCTACCCTAATAGATATTGTGGAACCTACCTTTATTTTTGCTTATTATGTATAATATGAATGTAGTTCTTACCTGTAATAGCCCAAAGTTCTTTCAAGCACTCCTCCCTCGATCTCTGTATGGCAGACCGTTTCTGCACCTCTGGCCCCGACTCCAGATACTCAAACAGCACTGCACCAAGTAGTACATAAATCACCACTAAAATCACCAGGCCGATTTGGGAAAACGCTGCCCTCGCGCACCCAGCGGCCGCGCGACGCACCAATCCTGGCCGCTCGCGACCCTCCAATGACACTTCAGACGACATAATTATTCGATTTTAAAATTCGAAACTCAAGAATTTGACATTACACTTTTATTTTTTATTCTCATTGCTTTTTTTTTTCGTTCATTGTTTTTGTTTTGTTTAATATCGGTATTGATATTTCACCGTAGTTCTGTTTTTATTTTATTTATAAACCTACTTGCTACGAACATTCATTATAATCTGAAACAAAAAAGATATACGTTAAAAATATCCTGCGATTCCCAAAAATGTAGGGAACATAAAATTCCATATTTATTTTCTGAACCAAAATCATTTTCGTATTAAATAACGAGTACCTACCATGAATTACATGTGAAAGTATATAATAGAAGCGTATAAAGTTTCCGCCCCTACTTAATAAAACTTTGCTATTTATGGTATTTGATCCCCTTCAGTTCGCCGCCCCCGCAAAATAAACGCGTAAGTGTAAAAAGTCAATTCTAAAGGAAAAATAAAAACCTAATTTGATCCATAACTTTATGACTACACCGAATAGAAGTTTGTTTTTTACGTCGTTTAGAAGATTTTTTTCTGCAGTCTAATTAATGGTATGTTAAATATTGTAGGTATAGGTGATCTTAAATTAGGCGTTTTTGCTAAAAAAAGCATTTTACAGAAATATTTTAGTGTTTTCTTTATCGTCAACGTTACCTTTCTTGTTCTTTTCTTGTCAACTATTGTTTTTTGTTTTTGTTTTGCAATGTAATATTACTTGCATTTTCTTTGCGTTTTTCGCAGTATAGTGATACAATGGGCTATTACGCGTTTATTCTGGTGCATTTGAAAAGTTTCTAATAATGTAATAGGAGATTAAGTTTTGGTTCTGGATAATATTATTACGATTATGGACAATTAAGACGGAAACGAAATGTAAAGGATATTACCGTACTATTAAGTTCTTGAAGTTTTCTGCGATTGCACGTTGCGGAATTATAGTATTAAAATCTGCACCAGAACAAACACGCAACGCCGTTAAAGTGATGTCTCAGTTTCACCTGATAAGTATGGTAATATACTTTACACAATGTAAGGTTTTAATTATGGTACGCATTTAATTTGGTTTTAAATAAAGTAATAAATTTTAAATACCTACTTAATATGAAAATCAGAAAAAAATTAAGGTGATGTATTTTGACCTATGAATTACGAATATGGATTAACATCAAAATCACCGCAATAGCACTTACGTGTTTTTTCTGCGGGGGCGACGAGTTATTTAAGTATGGATAATATCGTTCAACTTTTAATAAGATGAGAATTTAACTTCGGCAAATAGGTGGGTGGTATATTAATAACAGGTATATTATTCAGAAAATATAATGTCTGTATTATAGGAATACCTGTACAGTCACGAACACTAATATGTATACACTTAGCAAAATACAAAGGCGATTTTTTCGTGGAATAACGACTGCAACATTGAGGTAAGACCTCTTTCGTAATAGCATGGGTTCCAAAATACTTTGTTCGTAACGACATAAAATTACAATCAACACAGTAGGAGAAAATAACTTTTAAAAGTTGCTAAGTGTATACATATTAGTGCTCGTGGTTGTACCTACAGAGGTTCATTAACCCGGGATTGCCTTAATCTCAATACTTGTTCCTTCAGTAAGTAGGTAGGTATAGTGGTAAACCCTTTTTTGGACTCCTCCGAAGTAGGTAGACATAATTTTACTAAGTGGGTCGAGACCTGAAAGATTCCAAAAACGACGAACATCAAAAATACTATTCTGAATTCTAAGTAGAGGCAAATAACCGACATGTAGGTAGAGGTAATAATTTGAAGGAAGTGTCTATTATTTCTAAGTAAACATAACATAACATAATGAATGGTAAGAAAACAGGTACCTAACGATAGTTTTATGTGTTTAACGGCGCAGGATAGCCTTTACCAAAACTGGTCATCGTAATAGTGGTTCAGCAGCTTCAATATCATCAGGATTGTGCCGGAATATAGCAGTTCGTCGTAGACGTGGTATGACAGCGGTTCCCCTGACATCATTATCTATCTTCTGCAAGTCCGAGCACCGTTTTGTCGACGGAAGAATAGACAAAAATGACGTTTCGTGAAGACAGTACGACGGCAGCAAAGTAGAAAGAGTCAACTGCACTTTTTACAAAATCCCCTCTTTTACATAATTTGACTCAGAATTCTTCGTTTTGTCATAGGATTATTTTTCTGTTTGATTGTCAATTTTTACTGATATTAAATTACGTACGAGTATATACAACAATTTCTCTCAGTGTCGAAGTAGGGAGGTACTACATTTTGGAACAAAATAAGTATATAGTAATATTATAGTAATATTGGCCTTAACCATTTCTTTGGTAATGTCCTATTAACTAAATGATGTAAAATAGGAGAAGATAGCTTTGTTCTTCTATTAATTATCACAGTTTTGCGTTCAAAACGCTGTCCTGTAAAATCATGTGTTTGTAGATAACCGTATATACTTTGTAGCCATCTAGTAGAAAAATGCAAATTGTCTTCACTACCTTACACAACTGCCAGTTGTCAGTGTGATTTTGACAGTTAAGAATAGCAAACTTTCTTCTGAAATAGTCTACATAAAAAAGGACCTAGACCAAGATCGTTAGAAATGAAAGACAAAATGACAGATTGAAGTAGGACGGTGCGATGTCATAAATGGAGAAACGTAATGTCACTTTGTACAGAAAGAGCCGTGTCTATTCTTCGTAGAAATAGAAAGTGTCGTGCTAAGCCTGCAGAAGACAGCCGCCACGCAAACATCGACGCGACGCTCTGCTAGAGTGACTGTCACAATTTTGCGTTAAAAACGCTCTCCAGTAAAATCATGATTTTGTAGATAACCGTATATACTTTGTGGCCATCGAGTAGAAAAATGCAAATTGTCTTCAATAGGTACCTTAGACAACAATCAGTTGTCAGTGTGATTTTGACAGTTATGGATAGAAAACTTTCTTCTGAAATCGTCTACATAAAAAAGGACCTAGACAAAGATTGTTAGAAACGAAAGACAACATGACAGATTGAAGTAGGATTTCTACGGTGCGATGTCAGAAATGGAAAAACGAAATGTCAGTTTGTATAGAATGAGTTGTGTCTATTTTTCGTAGAAATAGAAAGCATCATGCGCGGGAAGGTACCAAGGCAACACAGGCAACGAAATAAATACGGGTGGGTTTTAGTCAGTAAGAGTCTGACACACCCTCCCGCTCCACCCAGAGCGCGAGAAGTTAATTGATGATTTCACACCCAAAAAAAAAAAAGCCTACAGAAGACAGCCGCCACGCAAACATCGACGCGACGCTCTACTAGAGTGACTGTCACCAGCCAATGCCACTCTTACCCGACCTTATTGGTGATTCTAGTAACTTCGTAACAAAACGGGGTGGCGCCACTTGCTGCGCCGTCATATTTATTATTATTACGACCGATTTTTAGTAATCGATTAAGAGCTAAATAGATAGGAAACAACCGTCTTAAAAATCTTATTGCAAATTCGAGCTATCTTTAAGTCCTCAATATGTCACCTTTCAGCTATTTTTCCATGCTCTTAAGTTAAACGTTAACTTCCAATGTCAAGAGACAATGTCAATTTCGGCATACCAGGAATACATAGCCAATAGGCGTCTACAAAAAACTAATCCTTTTTACGGTCCAATATCATGTCAAAACAAAAATACCTGTAGCCCGAAGGGAAATCCCTCAGCTCCGTAGGTACAAAACTCATATATCAAAGAGGCATTTGGACCAAAACTATTTGTGACATTCGAGTCAGGTTGAAGTATCAAATTTAATTATTCCTCCCTCACTTGTAGGTACAGTCAGAGACATAAGTCGGTGAACCACAGTTTCAGAAGAGATTTTGAATGAAAACTGGCTAATTATTAAGTGTCCGTAACAATTTATTAAAGAGTAGAAAATAATTTAAACTTAAAGCATCCATACTATCTTAACAACACATTTCATGCCTTTTTTTTGGTTGTGTAATTATCAAATAACTTCTCCCGCTCTGGGATGAGCGGGAGGGCGTGTCAGACTCTTACTGACTAAAACCCACCCTTGTGCCTTCCGTTGCCTGTGTTGCCAGGGGCTTCGGTATCCCTTCCCTTTCGGACTTTCCCACAACCCCGTACCATGCCTAAACCATTGAACCGATCGTTATGAAATTTGACAGGTGTTAACACTTTTGCCTGGATAAGGATATTATGCTACTTTCATCCTGGATATTTGTCTTATAAATAATGAAATACAAAATACACCCAGAAGAAGTCGCAGGCAACAGCTAGAGTTTCAAATGTGTTAAAAAATTATTAGGTTCTACAAAATTCAATAATAAAAATTCCGAAATGATCATTGACTTGTGTCGCTGACTGTACCAATGAGCATAGTTGGTAGGTAGGTATCTAATTGAATGATGTCGCCTTAGGGAATCGCTTTGGAATGTGCTTGAGATTATGATATTGTTTATATTTAAGTTTCTGCTTATATGTGTACGGAAATATGACGTAATTAAGGAAATGTTTGGTGATACGTCATAACTATTCGATAGGTACATATCTGTCAATGAAAAAGTTTATGTAGGTTACCTATAGCTAAGTACGGTACCTATAGGTCTTCATCTGCCTAGCCTTTTTCCAATTATGTTGGAGTCAGTTCCAGTCTAACCGGATTCTGCTGAATACCTACCTGTTTTTTACATGGAGCGGCTGTCTATCTGACCTCCACAATCCAGTTACTGGATAATACTATACCCCTTGGTAAGGCTGGTTGTCAGACTTTCGGGCTTCTGACGAACCGTAACGACTGTCAAAGACCCACGAATGACGGCCGGGACCAACGGCTTAACGTGCTTTCCGAGACACACGACGAGACATTTTTGTATCAACATTTTTCATTAAAAGAGTCTCCATGGAGTTTCTTGCCCGTTCTTCTCCATAGGTACCTACTACGCTTTGGAACGGGCAACTAGCTTCATCTTTCTGACTGACCGAAGCGACCCCTTGACAATTCAAAAGTGCCTGTATTTGGTTTATTTGAAATAAATGCTTTGAGTTTGACACGGAGGAGTCTCAGTATGTAAAGATGGTCACCCATCTACGGACCAACCGCGGCAAGCGTAGCTTAACCTGATCGATAGAGCCGTGCATGCTGTTATTACTTAGCCACGAGCCCCTCCGTACCCAAAGGTAATCAGCGACAATTCGACAAATAAAACGCGTACCTAGTATTTTAGTTTAAATAATGTACAGGCGTCACTCAAAGCTTGTTAACAACTACACAAATAACAGAGTATTTAATTATATCACCATTTTCCTGCCCTCATCCCAATTTATTTGGGGTCAGCGCAACATGTCCCTTTCCTCCATTCTTCTCTATTAGTTGTCATCTCGGTAGTCAACTCCTTTTTTTTTTTGGGTGGGAAATCATCAAATAACTTCTCCCGCTCTGGGCGGAGCGGGAGGGTGTGTCTCTTACTGACTAAAACCCACCCGTATTCCATCCGTTGCCTGTGTTGCCAGGGGCCTCGGTAACCTTTTAGTATCTCCCCGCGACCCTGGCAGGCATCGGCCCTAGTGGACCCCTACACTTGTGCTGACGACATCTCTTTGTGGTGCGCGTGGAATACAACGCGCCGTCAACCCGAGCCTGGTCATTACCGGACGGTGAGCTACCTATTGCTTACCGTCCGCAAGCCCGCGCCTGCGGTGGCCGGAAATCCGCCCGGGATTCCCGACGCCCAGGGCGTGAGGGCGCGAAATTTGCCTTTCCCTCAACCGTCCCGCCTCCTCCTTCGCGAGCATTACTGCTTCGCAGAAGGAGGTGACGGCTACCCATGCCCTCTCGCTCCGTACCATGGCCTGAACCAAGGCCGGATGCGAGAGATCTCTGCCGCCGATCGCCTCCACGAGGACACGGCGGTGCTCTGCCCAAGCTGGGCAGACTTCCACCGTATGCTCCACCGTGTCCTTTCGATCCACACAGTGGTGTAGTCACCCCCCTTGAAGCAATATCATCCTCACACAGTCCAGCCATCGTTTCTTTGGTCTTCCCCTACTCTTATAGCCATCGACATTCATACTTAACACTTTCCTCATGACATTTTCCTCATTTCTCCGCATCACATGCCCATACCTTAACAACCGATTTCCGCACAACTTTTCAGTTAGCGGTGCCAGTTTCAGACTTCCTCTTATGTACTCATTTCTTATTATATCCATTCGTGCGTTCGTGCCACACCACACATCCCTCTTAGCATTATCAGCGGCATGCAATTACAAAAATTCAAATTCATCTTTTTTGTGGCCCAACATTCTGATCCATACAAGACAGCAGGTATAACCATTGTTTTATATATTTTCCGCTTACGTTTAAGAATGCGGGAGTCGCAGATTGATCCCGTGACCGGCTGAGTGTTAACTCTGCTAAGCATTTAATTATATACCTACGTAATAGTTCCGTGACTAACTGACAGATGCGCGAGAAAACACAAAATGAAATGAAATTGTTTATTATGTAAATAGGATAGGATATCGGAATTACTTTTACACCTCTTATGAGAAAAAATAGCGAAACAAACTCAAAGGTCAAAGTCTCTTTTATAGTCGACATAATCTTGGTCAGATCATGTAAGGACTATGTACTCAATACTCAACACTTTATTGCATTCCATAATGTGTACATATGATAGTTGGTATGTTGAAACATCGAATCAATTGTGGACCCTGTCGGGGACAGCAAAGTTAATTTTTAATTGGAAGGATGAAGGCGCTTTTTGTTAAGAAAAAACAAAAATAATAATAATTAAATTAAAATAGTATAATTTGCTTTTATGGTATTTATATCTTATACAAGTTTTTATATATTAGGTTTTAAGTTATATTTATAATTATATTATCTATTGCACGATTATTATGATAGACTAAATATTTACAATTTTATTGAGTCTTTTAGAATGTTGAAAAATGTAGATTGGTGTCTGAAATGTTCTTTTGAGGAAAAATCCACAAGATTTGAATAGACCTGTCCAGCCCAGATAGCATTGATATGAGTTTGAAGGTGCACTATGAAAGGATTCCTCAAAAATCATTTCCTTATCAAATCAAACAGTTGATTCGGAAGATTTATTAGAAGAGACTGTGACCTCTGAATTGATTTCGCTGTTTATAAAAATGGAAAAAAAAAACATCGACCTCATCTCAAAATCAAAATATTTTATTTCACATAAACCTACATGGGCACTTATGAAACGTTAGAAGCTGGGTGCACAGTTGCAATTGGTGTTTCCTATGGAGAAGTGCAGGCGAGAAACTCCACAGTTACCTACTCTTTTAAAAAGAATTAGCATTTACAATGTTTTCAAATTACAGTGTTAATAGGTATGGGAGGCAGTGTAGCCTGTCAACAAATACCAGGTACTTAACAAAATAGCCTACAACGTTCTCACGTTCACAAAATAACATTATATATAAAATAATATTAAAAAAACTTCGTAATTTGGGAGCAGTAATAGACATTTACATAGTTATCCAGTTAATGAAGTACCGGGGACGCCACATGTGCAGCAGGAATTATTGCCAAACTTCCTTGTTTTCAGCGTAGTCTTTAATCTTATAATATGCTTTTTTGTTAAGGACACGTTTGATGTGGGTTTTGAACTTTCCATCGCAACATTCTGTAACCGACTTTGGCATACAGTTATAAAATATTATTTTTTGACGTATAAAAGCGTTTGTCAAAACCAATTTACAAAAATAAATATCATATGACATTTTTAATATTTATCATTTTAAAAAGTAGGTCTCGACCTACTATTTCTCACTATAACCAACTACGAGGTAGAAAGTATTAACAGTCTAACAAGTAAGATGCGAACTTGCCATCAGAAATGAAGATTAGAGCCTTAAGGGCTTCTAAGTTGTGAGTACCTACTCGTAATATCCTAGGAATCTAACGGTCAAGGTCGAGATATTTCCGTCTTAGATATACTACAGGGTTTTACACCGATTCTGACTTATTTGAAGCTAATGAAAGTTTCAAGTCGATGTTGAATTTCCCTACCAATCGCGCATCGTTTTAAGTAGGATATCTGATTTGCATTGACATTTCATATCGCTGCAAACTCGTGATTCTACATTTTCTCTTTTATATGAAATGATCTCTTCTTTCTCATCATTTTGCCGTCTAATTTAACCAAACGATTTCATCTCCATAACGTCGCCTTAGAATGAAAACCTCGTATATGCGAAAAAGGCAACTTTACTGGAATAATTATTAAATTCTAATTGTTGGTAAATTAAAAACCTCATCTGCTCTTTTGCGAGAATTTCGAACTCGCCATAGATGGCGCTACAGGTAACTAAACTTTTTTTGTGGGAACTAGGCGTGCGTTGCGAGGTTTAGCTTTCCAAAAATGTAATAAAATAAAAATGACCAAATAACATTCCCGAGGTTTTCACTCTATGGCGACGATAATCATGTGGTGAAAAGCTAGACAGATTGGAGTTTTAAAACCTGCCGGTAGGATTAACCAGCTCTACAAGTATTGTTCGTCGAAACGTTGAGCTCCTTAATTTTTTAGTTGAGCTGCACGATTATTGACAAATGCGTGCACTGACTGGACAGATCCACTCAAATCTGTGTGGTTCTTTCCTCAAAAGACCATTTCAAACACCAATCTGCATGGTCCTCACATGATCTTACCATGATTAACAGTATCTGGACTTTAAAAGAGACTGAGACTTCTAAGTTTGTTGTGGCCTTTCTTCTCATAGTATTCAGATAGGATATACCGACCGCATCTAGTTTTTATAATATGATTGACGTGTAAATAAAATATGTATTTGTACAAACCCACTTACAGAAATAAAATCATTTTTTAATTTTTCTATACCTGCAGATTTCCATCTCAGTTTTAGTAAATTTCAGTCATCCAGTTCTTTCAACATTTCTAAAAGAGGTAAGGTAACACCACAACTTTACGTAAAGAGGGATGTGAGCTCCTATATGTCTGGTATCACATCGATTTGATAAAGTTTGCCAGAGTGTATTTCCAAGTACGAGGCTCCATAATATACAGGGTGACATTGAAAACATGCGACAAATCGAAATGGGAGATTGTACTCATCATTATGAACAACTTTTACTAAGGGACCAAAGCTACAATCCCAAAAAAAAAAACTGCTGTCCCCTATTTATGTTCGCAATACCTCATCAAAATGTAGGAAAAGCAGATTTTTTTTTTGGGATTACAGCTTTGGTTCCTTAGTAAAAGTTGTTAATAATGATGTATACAATGTCCCATTTCAGTTTGTCGCAAGTTTTCAATTTCAACCTGTATATTAGGAAGTCTGGTACTTGGAAATAGACTACGATTCATCCAGAAAAATTAAAGCTTCATTAAAAACTTCACAAGCGCCCGCTTGTGAAGTTTTTCACAAGCTCACAGCGCTACCTCTATTTCTGACCACCAGACTTTAGAATCAAAAACTTTAATAGCCTCAATAGGTATCAACTGTAATTCCGGATATTCAACCTCCTTGCCTCAAACACGACACAATAAATCATGAAACATGCCTAGGCACGTCATAAGACAGACAGAGTCACTATAATACCTATAGTCGACATGGCCCTTAAATCCGTGATTAGTAACATTGATGCTCTTTGAACGTCAGACGTTTTCTGAATACCTACTAAATTGTTAAAACATACTTTAGGTACCTACCTGTTAAGTGTAACATCTTTTAAGTGTAACATCTTTGCTCTCCCTTTCTGTGGGAGTGATTTCGTGAAAAGGGACGGAAGTGTGTAGACAGGAATTGACAGCTTGAGCATGAAATAAGTAAGTACTGTTTAATAGCATGCAATTAGTGTACTCATGGAATTCGTAAGTCCTGTATAGATTGTAAATAGAGACGGTCTAATTTCGACGGCGTGGCGTGGGCGACTACTAGTCTATACAAATCTGTTTTTTTTAATATTTCTGTGATACTATAATATAATAATCTTATAAAGAGAAGAGGTTAGATTTTTGTTTGTTTGTTTGTAACATAAACTCACGCTTTCTTCCCATGGGGGTAGGCAGAAACTATAGAACGCCACCTGCTACGCTCCTTACATACTCCTTTTGCTTCGCTTACGTTCATACGTCTGGTTACACATCATATGCGACTTTATTACCCTCGCTCGTTTTGTTTATTAAAGCAAATAAAAAAAAAATCACGCTTTAGAAAATTAATTCGATGCAACTTTTCATTTATTGTTCTTCATCGTGAGTTATCTACTTCCGCGCATGCTACATTCTTGCCTCGTTAAACAGGCCACAATAAATAATCAAACATGCCTACGTCATCATATTAAGTAAGACAGAGCCACCACAATACCGTGCAACAGTCGACATGGTCCTTAAATCTGTGACGCGTAAAGGGTCGTGCAGACTAGCGCGATATCGCCCTAGTCTGCGCCGTAATATTGATGTTCTCTGAATTACTGCCGTTACATGAAATAAAGACGTGTTATAAAGACCAAATCTGAAGAAAGACCTACTTCTAATCAAATAAAATTAATAAACTCTGACACGTTTATTCGATTTTTTTAGGAGCCAACGACCTACTTCTCATCAAATAAATTTAATAAACACAGACGCGTCCAATCGATTTATTTTGGAGCCATCAAAAGTTATCTGTTACCGGCGGCATACGATATTCTTGCCTCGATTAACACGCTACAATAAATCATAGAATATAAGCCTCAGACCACGCTAAGTGTGTCATAGGATTAGACAGAGCCACCACAATAACTGTGGCCCACTAAATACGTAACTCGTAATATTGGTGTTCTTTGAATTACAGCCATAACTTGAAGACGAATTTCTGGCGCATTTAAGGTGAACTAATGAGATGAAGGACCCACTATTCATCAAATAAAATGTAAAACCTCAAACGCGTTAGTTCTTTCATTTTGGAGCTCCTAAATGAAAGAACTAACGCGTTTGAGGTTTTACATTTACACTCATAAGTTATCTATTTCCGGATATACCTACGACATTATTGCCTCGTTAAACATGTCACAATAAATCATCAAACATACCTACGTCATCATAAGACAAACATAGGCGCCACAATACCGTCACATAGTCATAATAGACAATAGTCCTTAAATCCGTGACTCGTAACATTGATGTCCTTTGAATTATTTATATAAACTTTATGCATAAGTAAAAAAAATACTATACAAAGGCCGTATACTTAATGCCTGATGCATTTTCTACCCGTCGACCTTAGGGTGATCCAGAGAAGAAACATGGCAGGTACAACTTAAGGGATAGATAACATGAAAATAACTATACAATACAAGAATAAAGACATAGATATATATCGAGGGGTGAAAGGCTATTTGTTTGAAGCGACATTTTGGACGATATTGAGTTATATACATATTCGGATTCAGCGAATTTTTCTGCGTCGGCTGAGCCGGGTTTCGTACAATTCTGAGCACTTTTATGGCGCTTAAAACAATGCAATTTTAGTGCATAATTCTCAATCATGATGTATGATCCGACATCAAATGTGCTATATTTTTTTATTATTTCATTTAAGCTGTACACAAAAACATAGAATCGGAGCATAAGCCGTTATTCTCGACCTAAAATTTCAGTTCGATGGCAGATAAATCGTTTTTCGATATAGCTAACTTTAGATGAAAAGTCCCTTCATACATTTTGCTTCCGACTACTTACACTATGCAATGTCGCTTCAACCAATCTGCCGTCAGCCAAATTCATTAAGACATGTCGGTTCAACCCTTTTCGCTGCAATAATAAAATACAAATTTTATTGCTTTATTAAAAAAAAAATATAATTTGTAATGTTTGATTTACTGTGCTGTAATTTTTTATACAAGGAAACATACGATCTCATTAAGACTGAGTATTAATTAAGTTAAAGATACGTAATAAAAAAATATAATTAACAGAACTATTTTTTCATTCCTGACTTAGTAATTATTCACCCATTTCAATACTACAATCTCTTAACTTACTATTAATCTGTCATTATTAACTTGTATTAACAACCAAGATATATAAACTCCTTACGAAACCTGAGACATCAAACAACTCATTAAGAATGTCCATCGTTGCTTAAGCCTGTATCGTTAACAAAACCCAATTGGTAGTTAAACAAAATAGCCTATTCCTATTATTAATGAGTAACGTCGATTCAATCATTTTGCTTTCTCCTGCATAAGTACTGTAAAGTCACTTAGACCATTTTGCCTGCTGCTGATTAGTGACAATGTTGGAAGTTGAATCATTTTTCTTTACTCTAAAAATAAGGCGATACAGATTATTTTGTATTAAGCGACATTTATCTTGGAATTCTTAACTGTTTTTTTATTGAAAATTATACCGAAACGTTAAGGGATTTTTTTGCAATAAAGATTTGCGATCCCCATTAAAGTAAGAGCAGTAGTTTTTTCATAACGATTTTTTTTCCAAATTTTGAATCTTTAAATGGCTCTCCTGTAAAGTTCGTAAAATGTCGCTTCAAACAAATAGCCTTTCACCCCTCGATATATATACATACATAAAAACAGAACAAACAGAACAACTTTGTCAGGAGAAATAACGATCGGTAGTGGGGAAATTACGATCAGTAGAGGAGAAAACGAATCCAGCAAAATATCACCGCCGGGATATTTCTGCCAAATTCTTACGTATATGTTCACGTGCCTTCACTTTCAACAAACAACCGACTGGTTGCCGTCCTGATGCAAAGAGGGAGCCCAATCCAAAGAAAGACGCCTGGTCAAAGAAACAAGAGTGAATGAAACTAGAGCGGTCAGAAGGACGTCGAAGAAGAAGATTGTTGGTGGCGGAGCACAATAATTATAACCTTAAGGGGACTACAGAGTCGCGGGAAGGTACTAAAGGGTCACCGAGGCCCTTGGCAACACAGGCAATAGAAGGAATACGGGTGGGTTTTAGTCAGTAAGATTCTGACACACCCTCCCGCTCCGCCCAGAGCGGGAGAAGATATTTTTCCAACCAAAAAAAAAAGGGGACTACAGGGAGCTAAACGCAAGTTTAGCTCCTGTAGTCTCCTGTAGTTTTAGTAAGATCCACTGCAGTAAACAAAATCAGAAAAATATATGATATTCTTCAGGATATATGCTAGGTAGATAGTGTGTTAAAAACATAATACAACTAATGTGATACGATAGAAATAAATCACGAAGATACCTCTAGAAATTTCTTTTATCGATTAAAAGCCATACTAACGTACATGCAATCATTCAGATTTTTTGTCAGATTATTCTACAAGCAACATATTAGCATAATAGTGTTTAATTTTTTTTATCCAATCAATAGATTTTTTGTAAATAGATAATTGCTTCATATTTTCAATAAATTACCAGTGTGGCATCACGCTTCTCTTACTTTTTTATGCAGGCCGACAGTTACCGCGCTTTAGCTGTTGCCAGCCTCTTAACTTATGTTAATCGTCGTTGGATATTCGTCTTTATAGACAAAATATCCAACGCATTATAATGAACCAGAAGAAGAAACTTCTTCTCATCAAATAAAAGTAAAAACCTCAAACGCGTTAATGAGTCTTCATAATTTATCTCTTTCCGGACATGCGACATTCTTGCTTCGTTACACACGCTATAATTAATCATCGAATATTTCCTCCATGCTTAGTATGTCATAGGGTTAGACAGAGTCACCATAATAACGTGCCATAGCCGACATGATCCTATAAATCTGTGACTCGTAACATTAATGTTCTTTGAATTACAGCCGTAACTCGAAGACCAGTAACTGATTTATTTCAGAAGAAGTGAAGACTTAATTGGAAGATATAGCACAGACTTCACAAGCGTATAGATCCCCAGGCGGATTTCCGGCCGCCGTAGGCGCGGGCTTGCGGACGGTGAGCAATGGGTAGCTCGCCGTCCGACAAGGACCAGGCCCGGGTCGACGGCGCGTTGTGTTCCACGCGCGCCTCAAAGAAATGTCGTCAGCACAAGTGTAGGGGTCCACTAGGGCCGATGCCTGCCGGGATCGTGGGAAAGTCCGAAAGGGATACCGAGGCCCCTGGCAACACAGGCAACGGAAGGAACACGGGTGGGTTTTAGTCAGTAAGAGTCTGACACACCCTCTCGCTCCGCCCAGAGCGGGATAAATTTCCCACCCAAAAAAAAATAAGCTTATAGACCGGATACCTAAACGTTTGTGAAGTCTTCTGAATTGACTCAGGCTTTTCATTTAGACTTTAACAAGTTATCCTGAGATGATAAAGTTACACGTAGATACCTATTTCCGGACATTCGACCTATTTGCTTGGTTACATAAAAACCATGGCATACTACCACAATATAAACGACATGACCATCCAATCCATGACTAAAGACATGAATGTTTTTTGAACGACAGCCTACTCGTATATCATGAATCTGAATGTTTGAAATATTTCAGAAGGCTTTGTCAATTCCTTTCGACTTTAGATCTTAGGTTGTAGAACTCAGAATCACAATTTATTTAGGTATTTGTAAGAATGTAGTTTTACATAATAGGTAAGGTATTCATTTTAAGATTTATGATTTACATTATGTCAATTGACGATGGAAAAGTTTATTGGTAAGTTGGAAACATGTATTACTTGATTAATTGCTAATAGGTACCTATCTAGCTAAAAGTACGTCAAGTAAAAGTAGGTAGTTAATAGGAAAAAAAATAGCAGAAAGTCAAAATAGGCAGGAAGGTAAATATTGCAATAGAAATGGGAAAAGTTTATAAGAAAATAGGTACTTACCAAAAAGTTAATTAGACGTTATTACACTAGTTTATAATCCTTGAAATAATTTATTAAGTGTCTATAATTACTTTAACATCACACGAAAATCCGGAAAAATCTAACATTTATTTATTTACAAGCTATTATTTACACAAAACTTTTACGAAATAGGAAACAAGAATGCCTAAATACCGCATCGAAAATTTTAAGCGTCACAAATACTACTCGAAAACATTTTTCCAACTAGATTACGTTCGTAACTTAAGTCAGTTAGCCAGGGAAGCCAAGAGCCGACTCCTCCTCCCGGCGCCTAAGGTGGTACTGAAGCATGTCTGTTTCCAAATTCCAACATATCCAGCAAACAGTTTTCCACTGCTCCTTTCCTTCATAGTTACGATGCGCAAACCTGAGGGAAAAGCTTTTCCACGTGATAAGGTTTATTTTAGCTTTAATTAACGCCATCTCTTGGCTGGCGCTAAAAGTAACAACCTTGAGAATTATGACGTCCGCTCAAATAAACTATTGTACAACACAGATGTCGTTAGTAGCGACTTTGCTAACTTGGCTGTTAAAATGATGTTAAAATATTGTAAAAGTATGTTTTTCTGATTAAAATTTATTATAGTTTTTTTCTTTCGATTTTTTTAATAATGTTTATTTTATATTTTGGTTTCTATCAGCCATATTTTAGTAATTTTATCGCGCTCTAATGTCATGGCAAAGTTGGAGACGAACTGTCAGTTTCGTGTTCTGGAAAATTGTACACGAATAGAGATTGACACGCTTTCTTCTATTTTTATAATAACTGTAGAAACAATTAACTTATTTTATAACTTATCTGATGTTCCCGGTGTTATTAGTAAGCTAGAAAAAGAAAAACCGCGAAAATGAGTACAATATTGGAGAAAATTGCGGGTATAGAGTCCGAGGTTTGTAGAAGAGGTTATATTAAAAATTGCAATGATTTTTTAATATATTATTGTCAAAATCTTTCACTAGAATATTAATTCGTTTATAACATCCACAAAATTCAGCTATGGACCGTATTTTTCATCTTTATTCTTATACTACAACAATTTGTTCACAACATTACAGATGGCTCGAACCCAAAAAAATAAGGCGACTGCACTCCATTTAGGTATACTAAAGGCCAGGTTAGCTAAATTGAGGCGTGAACTAATCACTCCCAAAGGCGGCGGCGGGGCAACCGGAGAAGGTAAATAAAGAATCATATTTTATAACCTATGCTTTTATGCTTCTGTATATTGAAAGCCCTAATTAAATCAGTAAAATAGCAGTGTTAGCATTGTGATTTATGTCTTTAAAAACAAAAAAGGAATCATTCAATAATTAGATAAAACTCAAGTACTAACTACTAGGATCTAATTAACTCTTAAGTACTTGAACCCCAGATTATTTAGAAAAACATTATATTTCAACAGAAATGAAAACGTAACTCGGTGACAATTATTTAATATTTAATTTAATGCTAATACAGTCACAATTATATTTAATGGTGCAGTGTGTTCTCTGGACTGTTGCCAATTGAAATTTTGTTTGTATTAAGACTATTAAGTAATACATCACTTTACGCTTTACAGGTTTCGACGTTGCCAAAACTGGTGATGCCCGAATCGGTTTCGTAGGGTTTCCATCAGTGGGGAAATCAACTTTACTGTCTAATTTAGCAGGAGTTTACTCTGAAGTGGCAGCGTATGAGTTCACAACGCTGACAACTGTGCCTGGATGTATCAAATACAAGGGTGCTAAGATACAGGTGACAAAACTAACATTCTTAACATAATTACATTTTTTTTTATCTATAAATTAACAGTATATGGCCTAGTTGTTATGAATTTAAATGCAACCAACAGAGGTTATTCTTAACGAAGCAACTAGTCTCAAATAAACAAAGACAAAATGTTCTTGATATGAGTTCAACTGTCACTAACGAGACAATAGAATTATTATTGTTATCAAACTGAGTCAGCTTGTGTAACGGTTGATTAGCCGCTACTACATGCAAATACAATAGGCATGTATTTAACACGGCGACAAACTAATCTGCTTTAGGGTTTTAAAAATAATTGAAATGGGTAGCAAAAATAATAAGTTGGCAGCTACATTGTAGAGTTTTTGTTTTGGTAACTAAGAGTCACCAACAACCGAGGGGATCTGACGCTCCGCAGCCAATGCCGCGGCACGCTCGCTTCGCTCGCTCGCCTTCGCGAATTAGTGGTCACTGTTCTAACTTAAATGATTTTATACTTAAATTGCTACTTCACTGTAGCTGACAACCTATTATTTTTGCTACCCATTTTGTTTTTTTTTTGTAGCAAATAGTTAGTCGCTCTTTAAGTTGTTAGTCGCCTGGAAAATAATTAGCCGTTTAAATGCAACCAACAGAGTTTTGTTCCTAACAAAGCAACTAGTCACGAATAAACAAAGACAAAATGCTCTTGATATGAGTTCAACTGTCACTAATGAGACAATAGAATTTTTTATTGTTATCAAACTGATCCAGCTTGCGTAACGGTTGATTAGCCACTACTACGTACACTTACAATACAGTTAATCATTTTATTTTAAGTCCCACACAAAAACCCCATCTGGTTTTGGCTAGAAAGTTGGTTTCAAGTGAAAGGAGAAAACAAAAAAAAATTAAGTCTGCTACTTTTTGTCCGCTTCAGCATTTTTGAGTTAAAAGCTCTCACAAACTTACAACAAGTTTCAGTTTTAAATTGTACTCATTAATTTGCAATATTTAATTTATTCATTAGTAAAATATGGAGATTCAGCAGTACATACTTTTATTAGATCCAAATTCTTGTAGAAAATTTGGGAAAACACTTTTTTTTACTGAGTCTTCATCATGATTGGAGCAGTGGGCGTAGGTTTGAACCCGGACAGGCGCTTAACTTTGTGTAAATGTTATTTCATCACCACTGCTCTTAAAACGGTGAAGGTAAACCTCGTGAGGAAACCGGCATATCCAAGAACCGAAAATTCGAAGACATGTGACATCTACCAACCCGCATTGGGTCCGCGTGGTGGATTACGGCTCACTCACTCTCACAGAGAGGAAGCTTGTGTCCCAGCAGTGGGAACATTATAGGCTGATTATGTTGTATCATAATTATCTTTTCAGCTACTCAATCTGGTTGGTAAATAATAATAGTAAATAGTTGCATTGATTGAGTTCTTGGAAAGACTTTTAGAAGGCATTTGGCTAACAGCAGGACATAACAAGTTAAAAAAGTGCAATAGTTCATTCAATCATTAGTAAAATAAAGTGGTATTGAAGTACTATTTTTATTAACCAAATTATTTGTAAAACCTTTAAAAACACTTTCTTTTAAACATTTTTGAACTCCTATCTTTATCATATCTTTTCAGCTTCTCGATTTGCCTGGTATTATCGAAGGTGCGAAGGATGGCAAGGGTCGAGGTCGTCAGGTCATCGCCGTCGCTAGGACATGCAGCCTCATATTCATAGTCCTGGACGTATTGAAACCGTTGCAGCATAAGAAACTGATCGAGCATGAATTGGAAGGCTTCGGACTGCGGTTAAACAAGCAACCACCTAACATACACTTTAGGAAAAAAGATAAGGGTGGAATCAATTTGAATACTACTGTGAGTTTTTTTAAGTATGTTAATTGGACAACAAGAATAAACCACAAAGGTTTTCCTCAAATAAAAAAGTTAAAATCATTTTAACCCGACAAATGTCGTATGAATCAACAATTGTTCATAAGAAATAAAGATAATCGTGAAATCTGTTGATCATTTACATGGAAACGGCTTCTAGTAGGCGATCGTTTGACGGGTTTAATCAAAAAATATAAAACTACCGATCTATGCATTGCTCTTCTCTCGAACCCCAGGTATAGCACCATCTGTTTCCAACGGATTCACGATCCCGAGTACACAGTCCTTCACCCATTCCGTTAAAAACTAACAAAACCTGAGTAAGACAAAATAAATCTGGTTACGCATACCCTGTAACCAGCTGTCCAATGTTACAAAAAGTCGCATTGTTAACGTGCTTTGGCACCAATGAGGCGCAAATGCACATCACCAATTTTTTTATTTTTTTTATTGGCATCTCGCCTTCCAACTAAGGAGGTGGTCGGCTGCTTAGGCCTCCAGCCAGAAACACGCTGGGCACCCCGTGTAGGCTACGGACCTTGGCTTACGTGGCGTAAAAAGACTTGAAAACAGCTGTAGGAAAGGTCGTACTTTTGGTGTCGTAGTAAAAAATGCTCGTTGGTCTAGCCGCAAGCGCTACTGCTGAGCATGAGGTCCTGGGTTTGATTCCCCGGTCGGGCAAAGAGTTATTGGGTTTTGTTATCTGGAATTTCTCAGTAGCAGCCAGGAGTCTGGATTTGTGCCCGGACTTAAAAATAATTGGCGAAATATGGGTGTACTATAGGTACCTACACCTCTGCCCAACCCTCCGGGGAAGCAAGGCGTGATGTTACTTTTGTATTTGTGTAAAAAAATGCTTGGGTGGACTTCCCTGACTTAGGTATCATACTTTTTTCGTTGGGCGTCAATTTGGATTTTGGGCCCCTATATGGCTGATCTCCTTTGTCTGTAACCTTGTATGTAGGGGATAATCTCAGAAACTACCACTCGGCTTTGAAATCTTCTTTTTGCATTTGATAGCCCAATTAGCGTGATGTTAAATACCCTATAACCTTCCTCAAGAAGGTTATAGGGTATTTAACATCACGCTACGACCCTTAGGAGCGGAGCAAAAATAAAAAAACTTAGAACGCTACGCAAAAATTAAGTAATAGCGAGGGCGGGCGATGCAATGCGACGCAGTGGGTCGGGTGAACAAGAAATTTCACGCGGATTAAGTCGCGCGCAGAATTGTGTTAGAAAATAATGACAGCCCAACTGATTATTATCAGTCACAAGTACAAGAATTAACAATCACTATCAGTATAAATCCTATTTACCGATTTTATGTTGCTACATTCGAGACTTCTATTTTAACATTTATTTTCTCGCATCAAACATTATTTTGTATTGTAACTAAAGCATATCATCCTTATTCCAGTGCCCGCAAACCGAGTTGGACATAGAAACTGTGAAGACAATTCTATCGGAGTACAAAATCCACAATGCTGATATTACTCTGCGGTACGATGCTAATAGTGACGACCTGATTGATGTCATTGAAGGAAACAGGGTCTACTTGCCTTGTATTTATTTGCTTAATAAGATTGGTAAGTAATTCATATCACAAGATAGTTCATCATCGTCTGCCTAGCCATTTGTCGGCTTCCAGGCTAACCGGATGCAGCTGAGTACCAGTATTTTACATGGAGCGACTGTCTATCTGACCTCCACTACCCAGTCACTGGGTAATACGATACCCCTTGGTAAGACTGGTGTCAGACTTTCGGGCTTCTGACGACCCGTAACGACTGTCAAAGATCCACGAATGACAGCCGGGACCAACGGCTTAACGTGCTTTCCGAGGCACGGAGGCTTGGTATGTAAAGATGGTCACCCATCTACGGACCAACCGCGGCAAGCGTAGCTTAACCTGATCGATGTACCCGTGCGGCTGTTATTACTTAGTCACAAGCCCCTCACATCACTAGATAGTTCATGCCGTGATAAAAAAACGAGCGAGCCTTACAGTAGTTGCATGTGACGTGTAACATCTGACATCTCACCTAGGTAATAAGCAACTGAGCAGCGATAGAAATTAACCTCAGAATAAAAAAAATACTAATACTGAAATATTTATTAGAATTCATTCATTAATAATGGTCGTCCACTGGTCGAAGTTCGACCCCCTCTATTTACAATCTATATACTTAGTAGGTTCTAATTCCATGATTACACTAATTCCATAATTGTGCCGATTCCCTTGTTCACAAACTAAACTAAATTTAAGTACAGTGCATCTTTTTCTTTTAATTTCATTAAGAAAAGGACAGAAGATAAATTTTAGTTTAGTCCTGTCAAATTAATCAGCGCTTGACGTAAATTGACGTAATTTTAGTAGGCAAGTTTTTAATCACGTCTAAACTTGTATGGAGTAGTGACAGGCGCTGATTAATTTGACAGGACTAAACTAAAATTTATATTCTGTCCTTTTCTTAATGAAATTGAAAAAAAAGATGCACTGAACTTAAATTTAGATTAGTTTGTGAACAAGGGAATCGGCACCACTGTCAAAATCACAATCAAAAGTCATTTATTCAAACTAGGCTGAGAATCAGCACTTTTCGAACGTCAAAATTACATAAGACAGTACCCTCCCGCCCTTCACCACTTCCTTATGCTTTAGCTGGGAATAAGTGGCGCATCAAACTCTCCAGCAGTAGGTACAGCTATGAGAGGGTAAGAAAAAAATAATTGGATTCTATACTTTATTGGGTTAATAGCACGGCGGACCGCCCAGGGTGCTTTGGACCAAGCAATTATGTTTACCTTAACATAAATATATAGGAATTGCATTGTTGAAGTGCTCATAATTTTCTTGCAAAGTTATACACAACTTGGCAAAAGAATGTACAGAATATTTCTGCTGTGCTGGCAACTCGCTTTATCTGTCAAGTGTCAATGTTACATTATGGCATGGATGCATTTTTGAATTAATTACTTTTCTCAACATTTGCACTGATATTGTGGCGGACGCTGGTAATAAAACCACATAAATAACACTTTAAAGTGGACTGTATTTTAATAGAAATAGTTAAAGGTGTTACACTGGCAGATTGCGAATGAAGACTGACTGTTGACATATGTTCGTTCACTTGAACGGAATGAGTGAATTATTATGTATGCTTCATACATAAATGGCAACGCCGACAAAGAAACCAAAAGGCTATAGTTTGAATACAAACCAAAATGTAACTTAATCTTAAATTTACTGAATATTAGACAAATAGGAACATTTGTGTCCTTTTCACAAGTATAAATAAACTGTTTAAACTTGGGTACTACTTATTTACTATTTTATAATATAAACAAAAATGCTTAACTATTTAGGTACCTACTTACTGGATGCTTCAATTCTTTTGAAATCCTTTAAATTGTTATGTACAGAATTACTAAGGAATAATCTAACAAAGTAAATTTAATTAATCAATAACTGGAAAACTACTTACTAAATTGTTGTGATTATAAAACCTATTGTACTTATACATACATAACATACATTAATGTTACGTTCATTTAAGTACCTATGTACTATGCATTTTAAATAGGTTGGTATGTGTCTATTACAAAATAGATGTGCACATATTTATATTACATTTTACCTTCTTAAAGTATAATTATGAATCTATTGAGTATGCTATATCTGTTTACATCATGTTTAAGTTCAACTATGATTATTAATTTAAGTGATTTTTTTTAACAGAAAGTTGGCTTAACTAACGATATTTATACCCTACGTATTTAGCCTAGTAAATGAACAAGTTCACATGACATGTCCAGCAGCCACACAGAGGTAAATTATTAAGTATAATTTATTCATAAATAGGAAGTACACAAACTTTCATAACACTAGTACGCATGATTTTACCACTATTAGTTCTTACAGATAATGCCCTGACCTTGCCATCTGATCCAGGGAAAGTCTGTTCTACTCTGGCCACTGGCCATGTTAATGGAGAGGTGTTATCAACTCTGAGTAGCACCAATACCCCTTTTTCAATATTTGGTACACTATTGTGCCATTTTGGCCTATTTTGTAACTGAGTCAAATATTGTTTTGACCAAGTTTTCCAAAAGGATTGAGCCATGTGAGTACATTGCTGCCAAAATGACAAACGGTTTGTGGGCACATTTGTTACATCAGGTTCAGGGAATGATGTAATAGAAGCACCTGTCAAAAAATGAGCAGGAGTTAAATAAGACATGTCATTTGGGTCAATACTTGGCAAAGAAAGTAAAGGCCTGGAGTTCAATAACCCTTCTATTTGAATTATCACAGTATTCAACTCTTCATAGGTTAGTATCTGTTTGCCTACAACTCTTTTTAAGTGATATTTAGCACTCTTAATTCCTGCTTCCCATAGGCCTCCAAATACTGGTGAATAAGAAGGAATAAAACTGAATTCAATACCAAGATCTGAAGTTGAGTTTATAATTTTCTCCTGATGTACCTGATTAAAATGTAATGAGTATAACTCATGCAACTGATTATTGGCACCCTTGAAGGTAGAACCATTGTCACAATAAATAATAGATGGCTTATTGCGACGATAAATGAATCTTTTTAATGCCTGTAAAAAACATTCAGTTGTTAAATTTGATACCAACTCAATATGAATGGCCTTTGTTGTGAAACAAACAAATAATGCTATGTATGCTTTTAAAATTACTGGTTTCCTAATACGGTGTAATTTTATTGAAAACGGACCGCCATAATCGATTCCTACCTTTTCAAAAGGTCGGCTGGGGTTCACCCTGTCTGAAGGAAGAGATCCCATCATTTGCTCTGATGCCTTGGCTCTTAGCTTGAAACACAGTAAACATTTGTGAATTACTCCTTTGACTTCTCTAAGTCCATTAATTAGGTAAAACCTTTGACATAAACTGGCTAGGGTCAACTTCTTCCCAGCATGTAACAAACATTTGTGTTCATTGTTAATTATTGAACGTGTAATGTATGATTCTTTGGGTAATATGATAGGATATTTCTGATCATATGGTATGTTAGCATTGTGTAACCTACCTCCTACTCTGAGGATACCTATTCCATCTAAAAATGGATTTAAGGATTTCAAATTGGATTTAATGGGTTTCTTGGACATGATACAATTCATTTCCTCACTTAAATGTTGTTTTTGATCTTGTCTAATTATATTTTTGAGTGAAAATTGAAGTTCTTTTATTTTTAGATGTCCGGAGACCCTATCTTCTTTCTTTACTTTGCAATTGTTAAAAAACCTGTAAATATAGGCAATAATTCTTTTCAATTTGTTAATATCCGAATAATATGAATATAAACTGAAATCTTTATTTGATTCAGAAGTCAATGTAATATTACAAAGCTTAAGTTCAGGAATTTCCTTAGGAATTTTGATATTTGTAGATTCATGTGTGTAATTCTTACTATGTAAAAATTGTGGCCCATGCCACCATAACTGGTTGTTTTTAAGTAAGTGAGGTTCTATACCCCTAGACAAACAGTCTGCAGGATTCTCAACGGTACTGACATATGACCATGAGGCATTTTGTGTGAGATCACAGATAGTTTTGACTCTGTTTGCAACATAAACAGACAATTTTGTGGGCTCTGTGTTAAGCCAAGCAAGAACAATTTGAGAATCTACATATAAATGTACCTTAATGGCAAAATTATTTTTAATTAGTTGATCATACAACTTTTTTGATAGTTTTGCTAGTATCAAAGCGCTATTCAACTCTAATCTTGGTGTGGTTAATGATTTTATGGGATTTACCCTTGATTTTGAGCATAACAACTCAACATTTACTTGATCATTGCTGTTAATGGTTCTTAAATAAACACAACAACCATAAGCCTTCTGAGAGGCATCTGCAAACCCTATTAGTTCAATACATGTTGAGTTTTGTGTGTCAATATTTCTTTTTACTTGAATACAACCTGTTCTTGATAAATTATCAACAAAACATTTAAATTTTTTATTTAAGTTCAGTGGCAATGGTGAGTCCCATGAAACCTTCTCTAACCATGTTTGTTGCATGATTATTTTTGCAAGTACAATAATTGGACCTACTAGACCCAGTGGATCAAAGAGTTTGCTAATGAAACTTAATGTCTGACGCTTGGTGTAGACATCTAACAACTCAGTTTGTGGACAGGAAATGTTCAATACATCCGTTTGTGTGTTATATTTGATACCCAAGGTCTTCACATATTGATCATCACTTTTGCATAAATCAATTTCATTTGAAATCTGTAAAGCACAGGGAATGTCCCTTAATATATGCTCACTGTTTGAACTCCATTTATGAAGTTTAAAACCACCAAGGTTTAAAATGGCAATTAATTGGTTTTTCATATCAAGTAATTTTTGTAAGTCGTTACTACCGGTACAAACATCATCGACATAGCATTGATTCAATAATATGTGTGCACCTTCAGGGTAAGTATGCGCAAATCTGAAAGCTAACTCATTTAAACATCTTGTAGCTAAAAATGGTGAGCTTTTAAGTCCATAGGTGACTGTTTGCAACTGAACACACTGTATTTCCTTTTGTGGTGAATCTCTCCACAATATATTTTGAAGAGCACAGTGTGCTGGGTTGAGGTTAACTTCTCTAAACATTTTTTGAATGTCAGAAAATAACACATATTTATGTAATCTGAAGAGAATCAATATATTAAATAACTCATTTTGGATGCAAGGCCCATTGAGCGACATGTCATTTAAAGAAAAACCTTGATTAGTAGCCATTGAGCCATCAAAAACGACTCTTAGTTTTGTAGTTTTGCTATTTTCGTTTAATACTGGATGGTGTGGTAGAAAGTATACCTGACCAGCTTTTAAATCATATGTTTGAATATCAATGTATTTAGCATGACCCATTGAAATGTAAGTGTCAATGAACGCTTTATAACCTCTGAAAAGTTCAGCATCTTTGTGAAGTCTTTTTTCTAAATTGTTAAAACGTTGTAAAGCTCTTATGAAAGAATCTCCCATGTTTAATTGATCAAAATTTTGTTTTAAAGGTAAGTTAACTTGAAATTTATTGTCTTTCAATATTACAGATTCAGAAAAGATTTTTTCAGCAAGAGCTTCTTCAGAAGCCGACTCAGTGAAAACTTCTGTCACTTGCTCACACTTCCAAAACTGCTCTAAAGTCTTTTCTATATTTTGGGTGCTATCACATTCACTGTTTTTTAAAATGTGTTTGGTACACTTACTTACCGGAGAGTAACTTCTAGTCTTCACCCTTCCAGCCACAATATACCCAAAGTGGGTGTTGTGTAAATACAAACCTTTAGGGATAATAGGTAGTTGTTCACGCAATAAGATTTTAAAGAAAGCGTCACAACCTAATAAGATACTTATTTTTCCAGTTTTATAAAATTCTGTGTCAGCTAACTTGACGTATGAAGGAATTTTTAAATTATCTGTATCTATCTCACACTGAGGTAAATCACTAGTGATGTTTGGCACTACACAGCATACTATTTGAGTCTTGTAAGTGTTGAGAGTAGAAGAGATGTTAAAAGTAGCAGTATGAGGAACTGTGTTGGATTGACCACATATTCCTTTAATATAGGTATAGTTATTGACTAACCTGCAATCAATTTTTTCTGTTAGGTCTGATAACACAAAGGAAACCTGACTACCTGAGTCACAAAGAGCCCTAACTTGAAATTGTTGACCTAACTTGTCAGTTATGTTTACCTTTATAGTAGGCAATAAAACATCAACACATTTATTCATAGATAATGAAACTTGCTTTAACTCCTGTTCAGGCTCATTTTTATGCAGTAAACTATTATGGTTTTGTTTGCAAATTGAACACTTAAAGGCAAATTTACACTTTGACAGGTGTTTGTTTAAGCATAGGGTACACAACTCATTGGTCTTTACATAGCCGAAACGATCAGATAGCGAGGCAAGTTTAAATTTTTCACATTTATATAGTTGGTGATTTTTAGTCTTACAAAATTTGCATACTTGTGTATTTTTGTTTACCTCCTTAGTGGCTACCAAACCTGTCCTGCGGCCGCTGTTCACTGCACAATTTGAGGATGTTTGGCTGTCTGCCACAGTTTCAAGTGCTGCTGCCCGTTGTTCTAAAAATTTAAGAAGTGAATTTAAGTCAGGGTCAGCCTCTGATTTTGTTTCTAGATGAAAGCACCTTAATGTGTGTATGTCGAGCTTGCGTTGCAAAATGCATACAATAATTGCATCCCAATGTTGAACGGGTATATTTATGTTT
Organism: Atethmia centrago; assembly: GCA_905333075.3. NCBI lineage: Eukaryota > Metazoa > Arthropoda > Insecta > Lepidoptera > Noctuidae > Atethmia > Atethmia centrago. The sequence goes on from HG995376.1 coordinate 23,228,990, forward strand.
TTTAAGGCAGCTAAATGCTGTCTGGTTTGAGAAATGATTTCTCTTAAAGCTAAGGCAGTGCACTTAGAAATAGGCTTTAGGTCTAATATAGAATTAACATGATAATTAACGACCTTGTTTTTATTATCATATCGCTCGCTGAGCAATTGCAGTGCGGTTGCATAGTTATGTGCAGTTAGCGATAAATGTTTAATGAGTTCGGCGGCTTCGCCACTTAAATAGGTTTTTAAATAATAGAATTTATCACATTGTGATAGTTTAGTGTTCTTGTCGATGACACTTTTAAATAGGCTGATGAAGTCGTGGAAGTCACCTACCTCACCTCCAAACTTGGAAATATTTATAGGTGGGAGACGTTTCATAGCGTCTTTTTCTTCCTCGTCACGCTCTGCTCCGGGTTTCGGAGATTTACCTGGGCTAGATTTTTCTTCGATGGCATCTTCGAATGCGGCTAAGGCACATAAATATATGGATTCATAGTGGCCAAAGTTTTCATCGTTATTTTCATCTAGAACAGATATATCAATGTTAAATGAGCTATATTCTGAAAAGGCGGTGACCAACCTGTCCTTCTTGACCATAAGCGCCCTTATAGGGGCTTTGTCGATATCCTCGGACTCAACAAACTTACATAATGTGGTTATCGTTCCTTTTGCCTGGCCCCTGGCCAGTATTAGGCGTTTTAAATTGTTTGCCATGATGGCTTAAAAGGTTTGTGTAACTACACAAATTATAAAAACTTGCAATAATAGCAATTTTGCGCATATATGGATGCTACTTAGTTGTACAGAATGCAATGATTGCACAATGCGGAAAAAAATGAGACGTGTGATTCACTTCACTTGATAGAACACCACAAAAATGGCGGATTATGGCGTCGGACAATGGAATGAAGATGTTGAAAATCGGCGGATAACTTCCGGCAGCTATGGAGTTTGCTAGAAGTTTCTGGAACTCTCGACGTCGCCGACCAACCGGCGGCCGAGTTGATCGCGGTTCTCGTTCGCACGCGTACACTCTTCTCGCTCGTCCGCGTAGGCGCGCTGTCTGCTGAGCACGCTGTGTTTAGACTCCGTACTCCTCGCACGCGACGCGATAGTTGAGCGGTGCGATGAATGACAACTGATGACAACGCGGGTTTGTTGATGACCGCTTCCGCTAGTCCACGCCGACAAAATTGAGTCACACTCACACAACATATAGAGTTGATTATCTGCCGCGAACACTATTTTCGTCGAAGGACCATTTTTATGTGGCGGACGCTGGTAATAAAACCACATAAATAACACTTTAAAGTGGACTGTATTTTAATAGAAATAGTTAAAGGTGTTACACTGGCAGATTGCGAATGAAGACTGACTGTTGACATATGTTCGTTCACTTGAACGGAATGAGTGAATTATTATGTATGCTTCATACAGATATCTAAGTCTCAAATACTGTCCCTGTAACCCTCCATCAGTAAATTGTAATTAGAGTGAAGTTTGAATAAACACAGCAGTCTATAGATCTACTAGCTGCGCTCCGCCGTTTCACCCGCGGAACTCTCGATCCCGTGGGAATATCGGGATGAAATATACTTTACGACCTATTCTCATACCTAAAAAATTTCATAAAAATCGGTCGAGCCGTTTCGGAGGAGTGCGACCACAAACACCGTGACACGAGATTTTTGTGTATTAATTATAAAATTCCACAGATCAAATCAGCATAGAAGAATTGGACGTAATTTACAAGATACCCCATTGTGTGCCCATCTCGGCCCACCACAAATGGAACTTTGATGACTTATTGGAGAAAATGTGGGAATACTTGAAGCTTATCCGGATATACACCAAGCCTAAAGGACAGCTGCCCGATTATAATGCGCCTGTGGTACTGCACGCCGACCGGACCAGTGTCGAGGACTTCTGTAATAAGCTGCATAGATCCATCATCAAGGAATTTAAAATGTGAGTGGTATATTTATAATTTTGATTCTTTAATACACATTATATTGATGCGCGTATTGAGCAGTGGTGGCCCAGTAATAACGGCCGCGACTTACGTCTTGTAGGGCTTAGGTCCGAACCCAGGCAGACGCATTACTTTGTGTAAATAATTTAATCACCACTGCTCTCAAAACGGCGAAGGAAAACATAGTGAGGAAACCGACATGTCCTACAACCAAAAATTCGAAGACATGTGACATCTACCAACCCTCACTGGGTCCACGTGGTAGATTACGGCCCACTCCCTCTCGTAGAGAGGAGGCCTGTGTCCCAGCAGTGGGAACATTATAGGTTAATTATGATGATGATGATATTGATTAGTGTTGCAACAGAACTCTGCTTCCGCTTCCGCAACTGCAGAAGTTCCGCATTTTTTTTCACTTCCGTTTCTGCTTCTGGTTCCGCAAACTTTATAACAGAACTCTGAACGGAAGCGGGGACCCTTATGTGGTGGAATGGAAATGCGCACAAATACCCCCATATTTTGCCAATAGTTCGCCAATACTTATCAGCTCCCCCCACCAGTGTAGCCAGCGAGCAATTATTTAGCGGAGCTGGTTTAATATATGAAGAACATCGAAATAGGCTGAAAGGTGAAAAAGCGGCCAAGTTACTCTTTATTAAATGTAACTTGCCGCTGTTTAATTTTGACTACTAAAATACAAATTTAATAAAAAAAGTTTTAAATGTACAATTGTGCTTTTTTTTTCATAGTGTTAACGCTTCCGTTTCCGCTTCCGTTTCCGTTTCCGCTTCCGTTAAGATTTACTTTTGACATCTGTTTCCGTTTCTGCTTCCGTTATGCCAGTTCCGTTGCATCACTAATATTGATCACGAAGCAAAAGGAATATGTATATGTATCGTAGCAGGTGGTGTTCTGTAGTTTCTGCCTACCCTCATGTGAAGTACGCGTGAGTTTTAATGTATGTATGAATATTGATCTCATATCGCTGAATGCATTCAAAACAACAGGAAGAAAACATACTAATATGTATATTATACAGGGAAAAGATTTGATTTTTTATTTGTTTTGTTTGTAATAGATAAACTCAAAAAACGACTTAACTGATTTAAAACATTCTTTCACATATAGAAAGCTACATTATCAGCGAGTAACATGGGCTGTATTGTTTTCAAAACAATTAGAAATCCCTACGAAAATTGCAATAACCCAAAGGTATCAAAAATTTTCCTATAAAACTCATTTGAAGTGCGTTGCGAAAACGATTGACGATACGTAAAATAATGTACTATATGTTTATAGTACTCATCATTACCCACAAAAAAGTCCGCGAGGCTATAATGTCTAACCATTATAGTTAAAAAGTTACAATAACCGTTTTTCAAAACACGGGTAGAATCAAAAGACGATGACATTCGTATCATGATATAAATCCTTAGTCAACTAAATAGTTTCTTAATCAAGGTTGATTATGTACATGTAAATTCCTCTGTAAATTATTCGAATCGGACCTTTCGCTTAGAAGTTACGACGGGTATAAATAGCCAAAAAGTAAGAAACAGCCCTATGCTTAGTCTATTAGTTACCTACACATTTTATTTTTTGTAAACTAGAAACAATTGAATAGTAGTTTGTAATCAATAATAAAGTTTGTCATAATATAATAAATAAAAAGATCGCAATCATTAGTTTTCGGAAACTATATTTTAAACGGGATGGAGAGAGTGTTGAACTTTGTAGGCGAAGATACGAAATCCACGCGGACGAAGTCGCGGGGGAAGTGCTAGTGTATTTATAAAAACATTTTGAATGACATCTCTTAAGTAGTTGCGGCGATTCCATTGCTGTTTTAAAGTGGTTACGGCTGGCAGCACTTGTCAGTAAAAGAAAATAAAACAGGTAAATTTTTAATTGTGTATTCCTGTGCTTCACTTTTGGGAGAAAAATTTGAAAATAAATAAAAAAGGTTTGCACGTTGTACCGTGTGACATATCAAATGAAAGGAGTTGTTATGATGAATTCAGCTATATTTTTTTTTTTTACGGGACCCTAAAAAAACGTGTACATCATAAGATAAGTCCAGATTCAGGAAACTTAGAACATTGGAAAAGCTAAAATTTTGCCAACTTAAATTCTGTCCATTTGCAGAAATAGTCACTTTTACCGAAGTCAATATGCTTGCTATATCAACATTTTCCGTAAGTTCGTTTCCGGATTACTCCATTAAGCTGGAGCTCTTCAGTTGCCAAATTTAATACACTGGAGGATAATGTAGAGAAAATTCCAGCTGAACTGCCTCGAAATATTAAAATAACGACAAGTCCATTTATAAGAGAATTCATTGTGTTGAATTCTGATTTCCAACCTTCAAACTTTTAATAAATATAATAAATTGGTTCGAGAGTATTTATACATCCATGAATATTTATTGTGAAAACTAGCCAAGTTCTTTAAATAATTAAGTAATATTATATTTTGCGAGCCAGGGCCCTCTCAGAAAACTCTCCCTGTTTCCAGCAGTGGCATAACTCAAACCATTTATTTCAATTAAACCATTTACTGTCCTTGAATTGAATTGTCAAGAAGTCGGTCAGTTAGAAATATGAAGCTAGATGCCAATTCCAAAGCGCAGTAGGTACCTGTGAAGAAGAACGGGCAAGAAACTCCATGGACACTCTTTTAAATTGTACTGATACATAGAGATTAGTATAAATAATGTTGAATGTATAACTAAATGTGAGGACGATGTAAAAAAAAAAAAAACTCGTCCATAGTAGCAAAATAAACAAAAACAAAAAAAAAACAATTTCAAAATAAAATAATTACAAATAAGCCGAGGAAGCTAAGAGGTGACCAGTCCCAACTGACGGCGACCGTTCACGAGCATGATGCATGGACCAGCACCATTCTGCTCAACCATTTCGAAGGGAGCTAAATGATCCAACACACGCGCCACCATCAGCGAGACATCTGAGTGAGCATGACATACTCTCAGCCGCCAGGGCCCATTCAAGTCAATGACATATTAACCGGTAAATGGTAGCTCTATTATACATAGTACTCTCACCTGTGCAATGCAATTATACAATACTAATAATACATTGGAGGTAGAGATATAAATCAATGATTATAGGCGTATTTTACAGGGTCAAATTATACAATACAATAGGCAACATTGGAGGTAGACATATAAATCAATGATTATAGTCGTATTATACGGGGTAAAATTGAATTAGCTAGCGAAACTTCGCAGACGAAGTATGGGTATCGATATCTAAGCACGATAAAAAAAAAGATTTGATGTTTTTTTTCTTTTATTCCCGTTGTTCCCGTACGCCGTGTCCCCCATCCTACGGGGACAGTGGTACTTCAATTAAATATTTAAAAATACTTCCCCTAATAATGTCCCCGTACACTGTCCCCGTTAATATAGATGAATAAAATAAGTAAAAATTATTGCCCACAGTCCCCGTTTTTTTCTTTTTTCTGTAGTAGGTATTACTTTTACCCAACAAACAAAGTGTATAGAATATTGGTAGATTAGTCTTTCAGACAGCGAAGGATAATTTTAACTAAAAATAGCAGCTTAATAATCAGTTGTTGGGTTAGGTTAGGTTAGAACAGTGACCATTAACGCGCGAAGGCGAGCGAGCGTGTCGCGGCAGCGACCGCCGAGCGTCAGAGGGGATCTGACGCTCGGCGGTCGCTGCCGCGACACGCTCGCTCTATTACCAAAACAAAAACTCGATGCCAGTTTAAATTAAAGCAAAGCTAACAACTAATTATTAAACTGCTACTTTTTACTTAAATATACGTTATGGGGACAACGATCGCGGGAAGGTACTTATGGGTCACCGAGGCCCCTGGCAACACAGGCAACAGGAAGGAATACGGGTGGGTTTTAGTCAGTAAGAGACTGACACACCCTCCCGCTCCGCCCAGAGCGGGAGAAGTTATTTGATGATTTCCCACACTCAAAAAAAAAAAAAAATGGGGACAACGAGAAATAAATTTAATCACGTCCCGCTGTCTTCTGTTTTATCGTGTTTAGATAGGTACCAAAACACATCACGTCTGTGAATACCCAAAAAAAATTAACTGATATTTCAAGTGATTACACTACCTGCGGTTGATGACTCCAAAAAAAATGCCAATTTTTTTTTTTTGTTTTGTCATCTTTAGATATCGATACCCATCACGTCTGCGGAGTACCGCTAGCTAATTTAATTTTACCCTGTATACAAGGTGTTTTTTTTTTATTTCCCATAACTCTACGGCTTCATTCATGCCGTAGAGCCTTGTCAAAGAATCAACTGGCATATGAATTATTTTATATTTATCATTTTTTTTTGTTTTCATTTTTCATACAAAATAATTCGACAGTCACTATTATTAATAATAATATATGAATAATAATAAATAATATAAATACATAAATGAATTTTATTTATTTATTTTATTAATGTAAAACACTCTTACGTGAAATATGGCAACGTCGCATTTTCTTAGCTTTAATTATGAATGATTGCGTTGAATGAAAATGAATTGCTCGTATTTATCAATGAAACTTAAAACTTAACCGACACACATCACAGTCTAGTGTTAGTATTATGATATCTTCGAAACTAAGCATTTTTGTACCACATGTTCTACGACTTTTTTTATTAGTTTTATTAATAGAATATAACCCCAGAGTTATGGGATATCAAAAAAAACAAGCTGTATAAGTCTGTCGTCTACTTTCAATTCGATGAGCCGTCTAGAAAAATAAAAGTGGATCCGATTCTCGAGTATGGCTTAGCACTGCAGTACACCTTATATTCAACCGTTTGAACAGCTTATTCTTCAATTAAACTAATTCGCTTAAGGTGGATCCGCAAAATTCAAATTTTCTTACCTACGTTTTTTCAATTTGCAGCTCATTGTCATGTTTTATCTTGAACAAAATATGACTTGCGATCATAACAAATGGTTATTTACAGAATTAGAATCATTAATACATCTGTCTATGTTAGATTTGTCATGATTTCATGAAAAAGTCATTCAATAGTACAAATCTAACTTAGAGAGATACAACCTCTTTTTTTCTTGGGGACTTCTTCATGGATACCCTCCGCAAATAGCAAAAAAGTAAGATTTGAATTTCGCGGATCCACCTTAAGCAAACGTTTTCTGTAGTTATATTAAAATGTCTTTTGACATGTAATAATTCTAACCAACCCACCTGTACTGACAATATGACAAAAATATCAAGGAAAACCAAAAAACAGTGCTTATTGTCGAGTCTTTTTATGAGGTAGTTATCATTAAAATCGCCACTTGTGGAAACTATTGAAGTTAAGGAATAAAATTCATGAAATAAAAATAGGAATAAAATGTATGAATTAATGAATTCGTTTAAACTAAATTAATGGAAATAATCAGATTGACAGTAAAATCGGTAAAGATTCAACACCAATTTCCTCCAAACTGTCGTCACAAATAAATACATAATTATTATACATACATATGTATGTTACCAGTTTAGGCATGTACCTAAACTAACAAAAAGAAAACAGCAATTTAAATACAAACGTGATCAGTAAATAAAAACGTACTTAAGTAGTACTAATATTATTAAACTACTTTAATACATCAATAACTTGTGGATACAAATATTTATGTGCATCCCTCGCATACAGAAAGTCCAAGTGATTAAACAGATCGTAGTCCAACACATAATTACCTACTACATTCGGAAGCTCTTCCTTCAATCTTTCAGCAGCCTTTAGTCCCAAAATTAAATCATTTTTGCCCATAAATAGAACAACATTACACGTCACTTTCCCTAAATCATATTTAGGGGCGATCTCTGTACCATACCGTTCTTCGTTGTACGGCCCGTAGTCGTATTGGGCAAATCTGTCATTGTTTCCCACTTGTATATAATGTACCAAGTTCTTTCTGCTGGTTCCGGCCGGGGCATGACCCAGAACTGTAGTGAAAAATTCTGGCTCCATATTATCTGGATCGTACCCAGCTAGGGCTGCTATGCCAACTTTAACGCACAAGTTATAGCCCACTGTGCCTTGTGAACATAAAAATTGTAAGAGTTTCCGTTCAAGAGATTCATATCCTAACAGTTCTTGAACTCCAAAAGCTCGTAATATATCATTCAATACTGGTCCTAAGCGAATTACTGTTGTAAGCGCTAAACCACTGTCTGATAAAAAAACAACAGGTGATAAGGCTACAAATACCTTGATTTTGTCATTGTATTCCGGCTTCATTGATGTTAATACAAAAACGGCTGAAGTCCCTTCAGAGTGTCCAATCACACTTAATTGTTCCTTATTAGTTATGTTCAATGCAAAATCTACTACGGCTGATAAATCGTAATATCCAAACTCATGCATGCTATAGTTCCAAAATCCAGCATCAATATCAGGATTTAGACTTATGTGGTTTCGTGAGTACCGGTTGCCTCTATAATTCATCACCCAGACGTCGTAGCCTTTTTGTGCAAGCATGTACACCAAAGAGGTGTTTCCTCGTAAAATAAAATCGTTCGAAGAACTTAATACTCCATGGGATAGTAGAACTACATCACTAGAGTTACCTTTGCTCGGTATACGGAAAACCTTCAAAATGTATCCGTCTTCTGTGGTCACATTATATGCTTCTACAGTCCCTGTGTACTTTTCTGCAAGTCCAGTAAAGCCTAGACGTCCATCGTCTGTGTTGTTCAGACTGTTTGTCCTTAAAAACTCGGTGAGATTACCATAACTCATGATCTTCTCAGTTAAACTTGTAAAATCCAGTACTCCGTCTGATGCAGTTACATTTACCAAACTCAGAAGATCTGAGAAATTCTGGTTTGTTAGATTGAAGTTCTGGAAAAGACTTTTCAGATCTAGTAGTCCACCTTCTGAAACTGTCATATTTAGCGAACTAATTATGGTCGTTATTTTCACATTATCCGTCAAGTTCAGTTCGTGAATTAGACCAGTCAGATTGAAAACTCCAACTTCTGTTATATTTAACGAATTTCGACAATCACTTGCTTTTAAATTACTGGTTGCGTTTACTATAGATGACATTCTTGATGAAACCTCTTCAGATGCTGAACTAAAGAAATTCGACAGTAAGCTAGCGGCACTGCCTTGAAATATTAAAATAATAACTAGCCTTCTTACATGTAAATTCATGTTTCTGAATGAAATCTGTTTCAATGACAAATTCTCGCTATGTATGACACAATCCATAAATTTGCGAGCCTTTATACTATTTCAAGAATGAAGCTAAATTTTGACAAAAATTGAGCCAAGTTCTTGCTGTTATATTTTTGTAATCCTTACATCTTATAAAACAAAGTCCCCCCCCGCCGCGTTTGTCTGTCTGAACGCGATAACTCAAAAAGTACTGAACGGATTTTCAAACGGTTTTCCACAATGGACGGAGTGATTCAGGAGGAAGGTTTATGTGTATAATTAATTAAGGTTTTGTATAAATTAGCTGAAATATGACGATGATTGTTGAAGACGTCGGTAAAAAATCATGCCGTCTTAACTGGCGTGGGCCGCGTAAACCGTACGAGATGCATAAAAATTATGTTCTACAGGAATGTACATCTTAAAAACTTCAACAAAAATTCCGCGATAGGATATGTCTATCTTCTAAGGATGACCCACAGACCATTTTTATCTTTCAGAATTTTATAAAAATTTAATTTTTATTTCCGAAGCTATTTTAACCGGTATTACATTAATCGTTAACCAATAAAATATGTTATTTAAATTGGGCATTTCATTTAGATTTAAACATGCCTTTACATGAAATCATTTAAATGAATGGTTTAAAAGATTCAAAATTACGCGTAACAAAATAATTATGGTCGACGCAGCGGGCGCAGCGCTCGGCTATGAGGTATGCGATCGCTTTCGTTTCCTTCTAATCCCGGTAGTGCGTTCTTGTGGGATATTCTCCAACTGCAAATTTAAGTTGGCCGACTATAAAGCCCACTTAGCTGGCAGGGGGGGGGGGCACTTGAATCGAACAAAAATTTGCACTTTAATGCTTAATACTACGCAAGTGGATCCTTGAATCGAAAAGTGGTGTTCACAGATCCGCAATATTTTTGAACGGCCTATCCAACGATACCTCACACTATGGGGTAGACGAGAAAAAATTTTTTTTCATGATTTTATTTTAGCACTGTCGGCGTGATTAATATTTTATGCCAAATTACAGCTTTCTAGTAACAAGCGTCTCTGAGCTACAGTGGGGACGGACAGACAGATAGAAAGACGGACGGACATGGCGAAACTATAAGGGTTCCTTGTTTACTAAACAACCCATAATTCTGGTGGAATAAGTGTTTATTTCATAATTTATCCCTTTGACGATAGATGTGCCAAATAATAATTATTAACAGACTTTACTTATTTCCGGTTTAATACGAGGGCGGCACTGAAAATTTCGGGAATCAAGGAAGTGACACAACATTACTATTTAAAAATGTATTTATTGCTTTTCGAAGTATTCTCCGCGAAATTTGACACATTTACCATACGATGGAACCAATCATTGAAGCAACCATTCCATTCGGAAGTTGGGGTCTCCAAAATGGCCGTTTTGTAGGCGTCCACAGCTTCTTCAGGTGATGAAAATCTGTGTCCACGCAATTTATTCGTTATTTTAGGGAAAGTATAGAAATCATTAGGGTTTAGGTCGGGGCTAGTGATGGGATTCTACCCGGGTAAATTCCTAAAATGGGAATATTCCCGGGAATGTTCCCATTGAATCCACCCAATGGGTATTTATTCGGGTATTTATATTTTTATGATCAATTTATACATATTTCGCAAAAATCTATTTATGAAACTTAAGGTTTTCGAGTTTTCGATTTCTTTGTACAAAAATAACAACTATAAAATTGTGTTACACTGTTTTATTCAAGAAACGTTGTTATTTATTAATATAATATAACCATAATTCAATAATTAAACTAATCATTAATAAATAACTGATGCGCTTAACAGGTAGCTTTGTTTGAATGACCAAGCAGGTACACGCCGGCGGCGGTGCGTGGTGTTTTTTGATTGGTGCATTTCATTTGCCTGGTAAAACAGTAGACTCCAATACCGTGGCCACGTTTAGTATTCACTTGAGTATCGGAACTTGCGGACGTGCTTATATGTTAATTCTGGTGTTTTGTGTTGAAACTTGTATGCTGTGTATTTGGAAATTTCTTAAATTTAACCTGACAATTTTAGCAACGAATAACGGATTTTGAGTGTACATATTATTATTGTGGTATAGCTGTAAAATTTAGTGAGGCGATCGTATCGAATTTACGTAAGTACTTACATTTATCCTTTAAATATATTTTATTGATTGTATTTCTATCTCATAATTATTATGATTCTCTTTTCCTCTGATAGAAAAACATGCTATATTAGTAGCTAATTAATAAATAAATTAAAAAAAAATATTATAAATAAAATTTAATAATTTGTTTTTTAAATTAATTTTTTAAATATTTCCTAAATATTATCAAAAACATTTAAAAATATTAATATTGATTAACTTTATTGTTATAGATATCATCATGCCGAAACAGAAAAAACTAAAAGTTTGGAGACATGACCACAGCTTACCTGACAAATCAGTCAAATGCACATTTTGTTCAAAAATGTACCGAGTACCTAATGTAACCAAAATGGGTAATCACTTGATGAAGTGTCCCAAATGTCCGCTGGTTATAAGAAATGAGTTAACGGAAAGCTGTGAAGAAACATCGTTATTAGCATCAAATACATCGAACTCATCAACTACAGAAGGAGAAATTATTGAAAACTCAACACCGATCAGTGACGCTACTCCTTTTCTCGAATTTACAGAGGGAAAAAAACTACGACTTACAAAATTGCTTTCAAAGGCAATTTATGTTACTGGCTCGCCTCTGTCTATGGTGGAACATCCTCTGTGGAGAGAGTTTTTTAAAGAACTACAGCCTCTGTTCGAACTACCAACACGGAAAGCTGTTTCCACAACACACTTAGAAACAATTTACAGTCAAATGGAACGAGAAATAACTGAAGAATTGAAGTCGACTGACAATTTACATCTTCAGTGCGATGGATGGGGTAACCGACGGAACGAGGGTATTATTAATTTTGTTATTGCGAAACCTGAACCCGTTTTTGTGAAAAGTTTAGCTACAACTGGCCATCGTCACACTGCCGAATACCTAAGTGAAGAAATTCAAATAGTAATGAGAACCTACGGAACGTATAAATTTGTGACTTTAATAGGAGATAACGCAAAAAACCTACAAAAAGCTTTTGATTTAGTAAAACTGCAACATCCGAACGTAATCACACTTAATTGCGTGGCGCACACATTGAATTTACTTTGTCATGATATAATGAAAGAAGATGCTATACAAGCCTTCATTTCAGTTGCCGTCGACGTAATCAAATGTATTAGAAAAAGTCAAATTCTGAGCGCGTTATTCAGGCAGATAATTGTAGAAAAAGGTTCTGGCGAGCAACTAAAATTGCCCAGCAAGACGCGTTGGGGCAGTTACCTTTATGCTGTGCGTAGTTTGCAAAATAGCAAGGCGGCTCTGCAATGTTTGGCAGTACATGAAGATGCAACAATGATCCCAGTTGATATTAAAGCAAATTTACTAGACGAAGAATTTTGGAAAATGATCGACGAAACTACTGCAATTTTAGAGCCAATAACAGATTACATATTTAAACTAGAAGGAAATGAAGCGTACATAAATGACGTGTACATGTCATTCAAAGATATAAAATCACGTCTGGTCTTTCTGCTTCCTGGTTTTTCTTCTTTGGTTGACAATAATGTCAGGGAGAGGATTTTAAATGCAGTTGATAAACGCAGAGGGAACTGCATAAAGCCTATTCATCTAGCAGCCTATATGCTAGATCCAAAATCTCAAGGCATCGAACTCAACGACGATGAAGAAATCATTGCCATGGATTTTATTCATGAGAAAGGAAGGCAGTTACACTTGGAAATAATGACAGATTTAGCTAATTATAGAGCAAGAGAAGGTTTATGGGGAAAATCTTTTGTTTGGACCAGCCTCCAGAAAATGAATCCCTTAACTTGGTGGAAAGGAATTTGCAAAAACAAACCTCTGAGCAAAGTTGCAGCTTGTCTTTTAACTGCTCCCTGCACCTCGGCTGCAACAGAGCGTACCTTTAGCGTTCATGGAAATATCCACAGCCTTAAACGGAATAGGTTAACAACAGAAAGAGCTGCAAAGCTGGCCTACATATCATATAACTGGAATTTGTTACACAATCAAAAAGACGAAGAAGTAGATGAAGAAGATGAGGAACCCACTTCAAGTCCTTTTATGGTTAGCCCATTGACCATAAACAATATTGAACCTCAACCATCAACTTCTAGTACAAGAGAAATAAGAGTTTTGCGATATAACAAAAACATTCTCCGATGACAGTGATTTAGACAGTGATTAAATGAATCTCAATAACATTTTACCTACCTATTATAAGAGTATTAGACTTGAAGTGATTTTTGTCGCCCATAACCTGATATTTAAACAATAATTTTCATATCTGAACCATCCGGTTGTTGATTAAATGATTTAGGAGTTGATGTTTTTGTTTTTATTCAGTACTTACAAATTCAATCGTCATAGAAACTAATTTACCCACGATTTGGGAACGCACCCGGGTAAATACCCGTTTTGGGAATATTCCCAGGAATATTCCGGGTGGAATGATGGAAACTTTCCGAGTCGCCCATCACTAGTCGGGGCTGTACGGCGGATGGTTTAATAATTCTATGTTTTCTTGTCCTAAAAACTCTTTTGTTCTGTGCGCGGTGTGAGAACTCGCATTGTCGTGATGGAGGATGATGCGGCGGTTGCAGTTCTCTTTACGGAGTTCAGAAACGACCTGTGGCAAACAAATGCTAGCATACCATTCTGCATTAACCGTTCTTTGTCCCTCAAGAGGAATAGTCGTAACATGGCCGGTTTTGGAGACAAACGTGGCCACCATTATTTTTGCAACACTCCGTGAACAAACATGTTTTGTTGGCTTTAACTCATTTTCGAACACCCAAACTCGTGACTGGTTTTTTGTTTCGGGTTCTTACGCGTATATCCAGGATTCGTCACCTGATACGATGTTGTATACAGCATTTGAGGATCCTGCGTGGAATCTTTCGAGAGTTCTGACGCACCAAGTAACGCGAGCCGCTTTTAGCTCTTCACAGAGCGGGTATCCATCGGGAAAACAACTTTTTTACACCTAATTGTTCATGCAAGATTATTTGTATTTGACTCATGCCAATGTCTAAAGTTGCCTGAATTTCGCGGTATGTCACATGTCGATCTTCCTCAATCAGCTTACGCACAGCATCAACGTTTTCTTGGGTGACTGCAGTTTTTGGACGACCTTGACGGGGATCATCACTGAGCTTGACACGTCCACGTTGAAATTCAGCAAACCAACGATAAATTATGGTTTTGGATGGGGCTTCATCACCAAATGCAGAAATCATCCGGTCAACACACTGTTTTTGTGTTAAACCACTTCGAAAGTCATAATAAATCATCGCTCTTGAATTTTCTCGAGTCAATTCCATTTTCTCAACGACTAAACAAGTTTGACAAAACCTTGTGACAAGACCGAGAATCTTTTTTTAAATAAATAAATGGTATTCGATTTTTAAAACCAAGGAGTTTTCAATTAAAAAGATTTTAATATGACAGGAACAGTGGAAATATTCCATTCCCGATACCATATCAAATCAGCTAAACTGAGGTTCACCAGATATACTGATTTCCTTGATGATGGCTTTAATAAAATAGCGGGAATAACATAGACCGCTTCTTAAATTCGAACTTGGTGCAGCACTGCCAAATATCCATATCCAGATTCTATGTTTGAACAGATGGTTTTTCATAAAAGGCAAATGATTAAATGGTAAATGATAAATGATTTTTATTTCTGTAAGTATATTTGTACAAACACATTTACACGTCAATTATATTTTTGTAAATAGATGAGGTCGACGGTTCCTATCTGACTACTCTGAGAAGAAATTCCGAAACAAACTCAGAGGTCTGCACTGTCTCTTTTGAAGTCCAGACATAATCTTGGTCAGATCATGTGAAAGCCATGTAGATTGGTGTCTGAAATGGTATTTTTAGGAAAGAACCACACAGATTGAGTGGACCTGTCCAGTCAGTGCACGCATTTGTCAGTAATCGTGTAGCTCAACTCAGAACTTAAGGAGCTCAACGACTCGTCGAACAATACCAAAGAAGACATTTGGATAGGCCGCATAAAGTACTCAAACTGCCAGTACATCATTAAAACTAACTGAGAAAGAGAGAAAAACATATATATTTTATAACTTATTATCAGATTTCCTTTCAATCCTACTTCTGATGTGATAATGGTGCCGATTCCCTTGTTCACAAACTAAACTAAATTTAAGTTCAGTGCATTTTTTTCTTTCTATTTCATTAAGAAAAGGACAAAGGATAAATTTGAATTTAGTTCTGTCAAATTAATCAGCGCTTGACGTAATTTTAGTAGGCAAGTTTTTAATCACCTCTTGTATGGAGTAGTGACAGGCGCTGATTAATTTGACAGAACTAAACTAAAATTTATCTTCTGTCCTTTTCTTAATTAAAAAAAAAAGAAAAAGATCCACTGAACTTAAATTTAGTTTAGTTTATGAACAATGGAATTGGCACCAATATCGTATAATAACCTCTTTTGTAGAATTTTGTGACTCTAAAATACGTACGCGATTGTAATTATAAAATTGAAACATGAATCCTCATTAATGTTGGTTCATTTGATATGAATATTAATGTGGTAGATGCTTTGTTAAATTTAGCTGATGTTTGGTCAATTGGCATGTTTGCCAATTGCACGTTGGCTGACTTAGTCACGTTGTTCTTGAAATTATCACTTTTGTTAAAAATTATATTGAATTTGTATAATGTTATCAACCAAATCCTTCAACGGAAATTCATCAGGACATTACTAAACAGCCCAATGGAAAAGACAAACTCTTCCAAGCTAGGGTGGATATTTCTACCATTTAAAAGCCGAATTTCATAAGCACTCGTGTTCCCACTGCTCCGTGACCGTGACACGTCTGCCTCCTCTTTATCTGTGAGAGGAATTGGGCCGTAGTGTAGCACGCTGGCCCAGTACGGATTAGAGGATGTCAGAAACACGTCTTCTAATAATTATTAGATTAGTATTGGGAATCAGTAGACGGCGAGCTTAAATTCAATTATTGAGAAATATAGATGACATTCAGTTAATCAAAGGGAGTATGTAAGGATCGTAGCAGGTGGCATTCAGTAGTTTCTGGGCAGAAGGTGTGAGTTTATCTATGTGTCTGTATATATTAAAGTAATATTATTTCTTTCTTTTCCAGTGCTCTCGTGTGGGGTTCTTCAGTGAAGCATCAGCCGCAGAAAGTGGGCATAGAGCACGTGTTATCGGACGAAGACGTAGTCCAAATCGTAAAGAAAGTGTAGAACGTACCAATGTATACTGAAGAATATATACAAATATATATTTTTTTGCGAAACGAGAGTGAAATAAATGTTAAGTATTTCGAGTATCTGAAGAATTTGAAAAGTAATATTCAGCTTGTAAATAATTATACCTAACCTTGGAATTCCGGCGTTGGATCTGTATAGTTAATAATGGGTAACTGCTATAGTAATTGGCCACGCTATAGTAACTGGCCATTTATAACAAAAGAGGTAGAAAGAAACAAGGTAATGCAAGCTAGCCCATCAATGAAAAGGAAAAAAAATGGTCCTGTATCTATTGTATTTTCCTTTAAGTTCACATTACCTTGTTTCTACGTATTTTGTTATGAGTGACCAGTTACTATAGCAGTTTTTTATTTATTTAAGTGATTATTCGATGCCTTATTATCCGTACCTCAGAATGTAAAAACGGAACTTATATGTAAGTAATGTTACACGTTTGTTTCGTACACATATCAAGGGCATTGATTTGCTATGACACACAACCCAAGTAACACTGAAACGTTATCGTCTGTACGTGGTGGTGTGCCTATTAATTTTGAATACGATTTGTTTTGTTGTCAACTGCCACTTGCAAGCAGGGCCACTATAAAACGAAAAGGAATAGAGAATAACCTTTTGACCGCTACAGTCATGTATAGACAGACCAAAATGTGCCCAGCACGCCACGGTCACGACTACATGACAGATTTTAAGGAATAATTCTTAGCTTGGCGCCGAGGGCACGTTTTTGCTTTTTTGACGTGGCGGTCAATAGGTTAAGGTCCTAAATATTTTTTGTGTGCATCTTACCGATTTTCATTACGTCTTGGTCCATAAATTTAGTAGCATGCACACAACCGAGAGTCTTCGTACACGATTTTACTTATCTTAGATAATATACATGAAATGTAAATACTACCACTTAATCTACTTCAGCGTTTTGTAGTGTTAAGATGGTTTTTGAATAACTGTTATAAAACATAAACACACCTGCTGCCGGGGTCGCGGGAAGGTACTAAAGGGTCACCGAGGCCCCTGGCAATACAGGCAACAGGAAGGAATATGGGTGGGTTTTAGTCAGTAAGAGTCTGACACAACCTCCCGCTCCGCCCAGAGCGGGAGAAATTATTTGATAATTTCCCACCCAAAAAAAAAAAAAGCCGGAGGGCTTTTTTGGGGCAGTCGGGTAAATTTGAACTTTCCCATTGAGTTTTTTGTTCCCAAAACTTCTGAAAATTGACTGAGATTTAAATAAGTATATCATGAACTCTTCTTATTCCCAATCAGTAGAAAAAAGCTCGCTCATTTATAACAAAATTGTAGGTATTTGAGCAAGAAGTTCAGTAGAAATCAATTAATTACAATAAATAGTTACTAGTTTTACGGGCGATCCTCTTATGAATACCAGGTTTACGGAATAGGTGCATGATATTTATACCTACACTGTGGAAGTGGCATTGTAACGAAAGCTTATATATCTTTCATATTATTTTTGCCATTGACACGCTAAGAAGTACATGATTCTTGAGACCAGTGTTGAAGTTCATCGTCGGTAAAAAAAAACAGCTGTTCCTTCAAAAGTATGTGTATGGAGCAGCCTTTTTTTGTAATCATGTACTGAATCCATCTTAAAAGTTTTCGTTTTGATGCCATTCCGCCATGTTTGTTTTAAAAAATGTTATATATCTACCTAGGCGTCCATTAATTACGTGAGGCGGGGGGGTGTGTCAACCTGGTCTCACGTGGAGAAGAGGGGGGGTATCTCGGCAAATATCACGTAATTTTTTTCCGCATGAAACTGTAAAATTGCGAGACGACTGCGTAATTAAAAATATTCAGCAAATTATGTTTTTTAAATAAACCCAACGTGATGAAGCACAGTTTTCGGTATTTACACAAAGAATACGCATTTTGAAAAATCTCACGTGAGACTAGAGGGGGAGGGATGGGGTCGAGCCAAATCTCACGACTTCTCACCATGGGGGGAGTGGGTTCGAAAAATCTCCAAAATCACCTCACGTAATTATTGGACGCGTACATCTATTCTTCGGATACTCAAAATAAATTTGTTATTGTTGGAAAAGAAAATTCTATGTAAGGAATACGTTTGTATTGAGTTTTATAACTTTTTTTCTCAATTAATTCGCATTTACGTATCATAAGCCAACAGTTACGCATGCCTGACTTGATGTAACATACATAATAAATCAGAATTGAATAATTTATAAACTAAAATGTATTTTTTTCTTTTATTTGTGACTGTAATTTGAAGGAAAAGGCGTCCCATATTACCTTAGTCGAAGATTGGACATCGGCCGAGCCTGTGGGATCGTTTACACGGGAACAGGGAACTTAATTTAACTAAGTTTTAACTTCTAAGTTACTTGAACGTGTGTAAAGAGTGCTGGAACAGTTAAATTTAGGAGCAAGTTAAAAGGCAGATTAATTTGTGTTTAAAGTAATTTCATTGTTTAGAAACAAGAAAATTGGCAAGCTAACCAAAATGTCCCGTAAATTTATTTCGGCATACTTTGAAGAAAACATCGACTGTATCCTAGACAAAGTAATAATTAAAATAAAATAGACATAGTCACAGTTGTTCCTAAATGATAATATGGCAAATCCGACCAGTCTAGATTTATGGTATTTTTTCAATAACTTGGGATCTTAAAGTTGTGTTGTACAGAATGCTCATTATAAATATTATATAAAAATAAAAAAATTGTTTTATTACTGTATCAACTTATTAGATATAAAACATGCCTATAGGATCTATAGCCCCATATTATTATTAGGACCCGCAGGCTTATTACGTATAAAATAATAATCAGCGATTATCGCGCAGTTATAGCGCGATCAATCGCTTATCGTTATAAAAATCGGTATTATCATTTTATAATAATCGTTCGCTAATCGCTCGCTATTTGTTATGCACTTATCACTATGACACTAGCGCCAGAACAATCTTCGGAACGAACATAATAAGAAATTCAAATGTCAAATGTAGCAAAAATTTTGTCATGAAAAAATACTTAAAAATCCACTTGAAAATGACCAAAAATAGTTTGGCGTCGGCTACAAGATGCATAAGTGGGTGAAATCAGTTTACTTAAACTATAAACGACATTCGGTTGTTCTATCAACAAGTTTTAAAATATTAATAAAGTGAAAAGTGTAATATAGTGTAGGTACATACTGTTTCAGTATGAAATGGTTAATAGTGTCCAAGGACCAACTAGGGTTCGTTTTTTAATCCCAGAGACTAATTTGACATTTCAAATGATTGTTGTTCGTTTTTTCGATTTGGTGTTTGACATTTGCATGTGTCAATTTAGTCTCCGAGATTAAAACAGACTAGGAGGACTTTTAGAGTTTCTAGCCATCCTTACTCAATATCTCAATACGTATACAGATGCAAACAATTTTTTTAAGTCGCTAGAATACACTGAATTAATAGTATTTTACGGTACCTATACAGTTTATTCTAATGAACACACGACGGAGTTAAATGTACCTAAACAATTTAAAGGTAAATTCTTCGAATTATAAAACTAATTTTGTACTTAGTAATCAGCGATCGATAAATTAAATGAAATGAAATGATTTTATTTTCTGTAAGTAGGTTTATACAACACTTTTACACGTCAATCATATTTAGAAAAAAAAACTAGATGAGCTCGGCGTTTCCTATCTGACTACCTACTCTGAGAAGAAAGGCCGAAACAAACTCAGAGGTCACAGTCTCTTTTAAAGTCCAGACATAATCTTGGTCAGATCATGTGAAGACCATGTAGATTGGTGTCTGAAATGGTCTTTTGAGGAAAAAACCCACACAGATTGAGTGGACCTATCCAGTCAGTGCACGCATTTGTCAGTAATCGTGCAGCTCAACTCAGAACTTAAGGAGCTCAACGATTCGACGAACAATACCAAAGAAAGGACATTTGAGTAGGCCGCATAAATGACTCAAACTGCCAGACTAAGATGAAAACTAACTGAGAGAAATAATAAAATCAATAATCCACATAGTCTTCACATTCACAATAATTTAAAAAAGAATATAATATTTCAAAAAGTAAATATTAATGTCATAGTGTATAAGTATAAAAAAAATCGAATAGACAAGCGATCAACAACAAGTTATCGCAATTTGACAAACAAATTTGCTCGCCAATAGCTGTCGCTATGCTGCCAAAAACCATGCGTAATACGAAACAATCGCGATCACCACGCGATCACTGCACGTTATAGTTAACTGATTGTTCTCTAGAGATAGCACTATTGGTAGTTTGCATTGCTGATATGTAATACGGATTTGCGATTCAAGAGCAATTATTGTGCAAATTTGGCTACCACTAGGCTTCTGCAAGATACGTAATAAGCCTGCCGATCATACGTCCCACAACGACAACACGTGGACGGGTACTAATTCGTATGAATTTTCGGCAAACACTAGCCACAACGTAATCACATCGCAAGTACTAGCGACAACGCAACTGCAAAAAATATCAGCGATACTATTCACACGTAACCACTGGATGCCCACATCTCGTCGCTGCGATATGGTGTGGTTGCGGCACGTGTAAAATGGCCCTTAGAGATGACACGAATATTCAGCTACTATTCGTTAGGTATTACTTTTTTAATATTCGGCCGAATCGTACGCAGCATTCAGCCGAATACCGATTGCCATATCATGCAATAAAAACACGTATATTACCCGAAAATGTATTGCTTCAATCACATTTTTTTTACATTTAGTTCTTAAAAATCTATCAGTGGTAAGTTACGATTAATGAAAACATTTTACAGCATTTGTTGATAGCAAACGATTACACTTTGCTCATAAGGCTAAGAACTCACGGAGCGGTTTTGTCCCGTGCCGGCCGCGGTGCTGGAGCTGCGGTTTTATTTCTAAACTCACGAGACCGGTGATTTGCACGGTCACGCAGCCGTCGCGGTTGAGATCATCGACCGCAAGCTTGACGGGCGATGATCGCAAGACGGGCGGTTTTTATACAAGATTTCTGTACCTCCCGCCCCGCCAGCTACTGCGGGCGCGCGATTCTATAAGTTACCCGCCGATGCCGCGGGACCCGCAAACAACCGCGCGCGCCGCGGGTTTAAAACGCGTGGTCAAATGTGCTCTTATTTTTTGCATATAAATCTACATCCTACAGAGGCTGGGCGGCGGGCGTGGGTAGAGAACCGCTCCGTGAGTTCTTAGGCTAAGAACTCACGGAGCTGTTTACACCCGCGCCCGCCGCGTTTGCGGGCCCGCAGCTTTTGTAGGATTTAGATTTATATGCAAAAAGTAAGAGCACATTTCACGACGCGTTTTACACTCGCGGCGCGCGCGGTTGTTTGCGGGTCCCGCGGCACCGGCGGGCAACTTGTAGAATCGCGCGGGTGGCAGTCACCCACCGCCTCGGCGGGTTGCGCCCGCGCGCTCTGCGATCGCTTGGCGGGCGACCGCAGTAGCTGGCGGGGCGGGGGGTACAGAAATCTTGTATAATAACCGCCCGTCTTGCGATCATCGCCCGCCAAGTTTGCGGGCGATGATCTCAACCGCGACGGCTGACCGCGCTAATCACCGGTCTCATGAGTTTAGAAATAAAACCGCAGCTCCAGCATCGCGGCGGGCACGGGACAAAACCGCTCCGTGAGTTCTTAGTCTTAGCCTGAGGCTAAGAACTCACCGAGCGGTTTTCACCCGCGCAGGCTTGGGTACTGTTTTGCGTTTGCTAACCACCACTTAGTAAGGGTCCGATGACGAACAGTTTTTCAAAAAAAGCGTGTCGTGATACGATATACTCGAAACACAAATTAAATAACAGACCAAATAAAACAATTAAGTACGACTGCTGTGTCGTGTTGCTAGTGTTGCTAACACACGCACAATAATGAGACGGGTCTTAACCTAACCTGTCACCCGCGAAACGTAGACATTTACACAATTTGCCAATTATTCGGCATGTCGTATTACACCACAGACTAAGTAGTACTTAGTCTTCCGCACTTAGTAGTCCACCGGCGATTGGTGAGAACCGAGTAGAGCTAGCAATTAAAAACGTGTTGGCGAGCAGCGAATGCGCAATGGTGGCGGTCACGAGCGATTACTCGCTGGTATGCGTATTTACCAAGCGTAAGTCTCTTGCTGCTCTGCTTGTTGCCTTGTTATTGTTGTTGTTGCATTGCAGAGCGAGTATTCTCTATAGTAGCCCATGTCGCTGCGACAAACGAGTTGGTACTCGCCGGCAGCGGCGGTTTGAACCTGTGAACAGTCAACGATAATCTATATACATATAAATCTCATTTGCTTATACGTGACCTACAATCTTTTGTACGTTTCTTGAGCGAGAAAATTGTTGAGAGCTAGTCCCTTCCTCATCGGCGGTCGGCCAGGTTCGTAAACTTTTTAGGCAACTAGTAAAGCCAGGCGCACATTATCAACACACGACGACTTAGACTTTTAGCTGTTTGTTTTGATACAGAACAGATAGTTTACCAGGGTACGCACATTGCAAAACCTATTCGGCCCACAGCAGACTGCAATTGAACCTCCATACATTACAATGATCTCTCTGAAATGACCGGCCATGATTCATGGTCGTATTGTAACTGGTTTTTTTACTCTCTAAAATAGTTCAGAGTGTTGACACCAGGGTTGCCAGGTGTTCGGTATTTTAGCACTGTGTTCGGTGTTCGAAATGGCAAAAATACCGAATTAAGGGCGGTTCGGTATTTTTTTCTAATAAATCTTTCTCCCTAATAAACGACTCAACTGTCAGATTTAACGCAATCAGTTGATCCGCTTCGGGCACGCGCTCACTGTTTTCGTGGATTGCGGATCGTGCATATCGTTTTCCATCTCTTTAATACGCGCGCACTGAGCGCTGCGCGACTGTACGGGCCGTACGCAGTGTTGCCATCCATACGAGGTTTCTCGTACATGTACGAGATTTAGTGGTCCTGGTACGAGGTACGAGCTTACATCCATCCTCGTACCATTTTGTACGAGATTCGTTGATACAAGTCATATTTAGGAACGTGCCTCTGACTATACGAAATTAATGAATGGTGTGTACGTACGAAAGGTTTCATTTCATTAATTTTACTTGTATTGATTCTCTAAGATGTTAAGTTAAGAAGAAAATATGTCTATGTTAATTCTACTCTACTCCACGTCCACTATAGTAGGTACAGTTCGGATACTACATACAGTATCCAAAGCAAAATTCCGGTTGTACGACCTGCCACCTGCGACCACCTGGACACTTTTTGACGAAACTGCTTTGTAGAGTGCTTGGTTATGAGATAGTCGACAAGAAAATCAATAGATTTTAAGCAATTTATTAAATAAATGGTATGTACGAGGTTGTGTTGAAAAAATACGAGATTTCAGACCATATCTGTACGAGGACACGCCTTCGGCGTCTGGCAACACTGGCCGTACGTAAATAAGTCATTCGTAAATAATCGTTTAACGTGACTCCATGCGCGTATCATGCATGAACCGTTTGTGGACAGACAGCTGTACTAAATAAATTAAGTGTGGACATGGTTAAGGCTGAATGATATATACGATGCAATTTCAGTCTGACGTGTCGCGAAATGCACGGGGCAATTAAAGCAAATAAAAAATACTGGAAGCGAGCATTGGTGAGAAAAAATATAATTTTCAACTATTTTTTTTCTTAGTTTTTGAATCCTGTATGTTTTTTCTGTCGTGCAAAGGTTTTTTGTAATGAAAAAACTATGTAAGTGAGAAAGGAAAATGTAAGTGAGAAAAAATATCACTGTTTTATATTGTTATGTTCTCTAGTTGCTAATGGTTATGTTCTCTTGTACAATGGTCTTTGTATTGTAACTGTAGATATTTTGTACGGTATTTTCTTTAAAAGACCTGGCAACCTTGGTTGACACTCAGGAAGACATTTTGACCATCTATTAATTTCCGTAGAGGCAAGTTAATATTATCCCTAAAGGTATCTCGATCATTTCAGTTCTTGTCCGAGTGCCGAAACCAAAACAAAATAAAATTGGCTGAATAGTGCGTCATACTTTTGCTTATATTGTGTAATCTATGGCATATCCATAAACGATAAACGTTGTATAGTCTTGACAGACAATTGACTTTGACAACTTGACACTGACAGTGACAGGCGATGGTATAAAAATTAAAAACTTGTAGGTACCTACCAAAGAAGTTAAGTTTTCGTTATTTTGTAACTGCAATAGTTAGTTGTACAGAAAAGGTAAAATTTTCGGAGTGTATTCTATGTAAAAGACAGCGTTTTTACTTATTCTAAATTGTTACTAATCTATTTTAGAGAATGTGTGAACAAGTACAAACCGAAACGAAAATTCGTCGCTTAAGTTCTAACACCGCGGAAGTCAAAATACGCAACTTTTCAGGAGAGCAAAAAATCCGTTTTATTTAGCCTCAAACAACTGTTCATATTTAGGTTTATTCAATATAGAAATTAAAATATGTTTAATTCATGTAGACACATCCAATTTTAAAATTCGTCAAACGATGCGCCTTGCGATTCTCTATCGAATGACATACAATACGTATTTTGTCAAAAAAATGACTTCCGCGGTGTTAGAACTTAAGCGACGAATTGTTTGTTTTGATTAAGTAAAATGGCATCTTTTGAAAATCTGTCTTTAAGCCAAGTAAGTTTCATTTCATAATCATTCAAATGAATATGGTATTGTTAAATTATTGATTACCAAAATGAAATGCTAATGTTAACTAAAACAATTGAATATCTAAATTAGGGATTAACGCCATCTATGCATGAAATAACGCATCTCTCGAAAGCGAAAGTGACATCACTCATTTTGTATATAGTTTCAAAAGTATATCATAGATGGCACTTTACCTAATTTTGTTTTGTTTTTTTAGAAAACTCGAGCTGCTCTGCACCGGGATGTTCGAACTATTGGGACGGAAACTTGCCATTTCCTTGGCCTGGAGATAACAAAGCCTGCTATGGAAATTGTATCAGAGCTCGTTTATAAGAAACTGTCGGTCTACGGAGCCGATTTGGAAGCTTTTGCAAAGTTTGTATTGTAAACTTTTATTTCTCCTAATGATTCCATGATAACAGGGACGGATTTAAAGTTGTGGCGGCCCTGGGGCAACCAAGAAGTGGAGGCCCCGAAAAATTTGTGAAACAGATAAAAAAAAACAATTCAAAGAAGGAACCTTACGAAGTTATGATTGTGGACTCTTTTTTTTTTTGAAGGACACAAACGAAGTATTTTATTCATATAAAAATCAATGAAAAATCTAATTGTGGAGGCCCCTTCTTTGTGGAGGCCCGGGGCCAGTGCCCCTGTTGCCCTGCCCTAAATCCGGACCTGCATGATAAAAACAACATCTACCTATTTGGAATGATAGTGCTGACCAATATAAAAACGCATGCCTGACTAAAGTTTGTGTAATTTGGTATACCTATTTTGATTTCAGACATGCAAAACGATCGACAATCAATGCAGATGATGTTAAACTTCTAGTGAGACGTTGCCCTTCTCTGGTAAGTCAAATTTTTTTTTTCACCAAACTCGCCTACTCTCCACATTGTCATTTGCAAAACTGATTCCGTGATTTTCCCATTGTCATAAATATGTCATGGTTGGTGGGTGACGTTGAAACATTATTTTTTCTCTGTTGCTCCTTTACTCCTACTTCTAACGAAAATTCCACTGGGGGAACAGGTACAGCTCGATTTTAACTTTACGGCGGTTCTGAACTGCGCTACTCGCTGCGCAGTACCGCACCTCTCACCCCCGCTGACATGTGAATTTGTTACTTCGCAGCGACTCGCCTCATGTCCGAGCCGCCATAAAGTTAGAATCGGGCTGAACCTATGCCTGATTATACAAGTCTTTAAATAGGTTCTTAAGTCTTCGGATTGCTTCATCTTTTTCAATGTTTTGGGTTAGGTAGGTACTCCTACTTTGAAAATGCTTTATTTACATATTAACATAATATCTGGTTGTCTTTTATACTGAAGGCACGGGAACATATACGTAAGAAGTTAGCAGAAACATCCCAGCGCTGATTTTCTGAATTTTGCTGGATTCGTTTTCGCCTCTACTGATCGTTATTTCTTCACTACCGATCGTTATTTCTCCTGAAAAAGTTTATTCTGTTTATATGTATGTATCTACGTATCTATTCTTGTATTGTATAGTTATTTTCGTGTTAACTATCCCTTAAGTTGCACCTGTCATGTGTCTTCTCTGCATCACCCTAAGGTCGACTGGTAGAAAATGGCAGGCATTAAGTCCGCCTTTGTACGGTATTATTTTTTTACTTGTGCATAAAGTTTAATAAATAAATAAATATCACGCCTGTTTTCCCTGAAGGGTTAGGCAGAGATGTACCTTCCTACAGTAGATACACTTACAGTCAAAAACTATGTTATGTAAACAGAAATGCTGAGACCTAAAAATTTCTACGTAATAAGCGGTACGTCGTTTTAAGCGATGTCGTTATTAACGGTTTTGACTGCTACGGGCAGCCGTCACCTCCTTCGGCGAAGCAGTAATGCTCGCGAAGGAGGAGGCGGGAGGGTTGAGGGAAAGGCAAATTTCGCGCCCTCTCGCCCCTTGCCGCCGCAGGAGACGCCCTGGGCGTCGGGAATCCCAGGCGGATTTCCGGCCACCGTAGGCGCGGGCTTGCGGACGGTGAGCAATGGGTAGCTCGCCGACCGATAAAGACCAGGCCCGGGTCAACGGCGCTTTGCATTCCACGCGCGCCTCAAAGAGATGTCGTCAGCACAAATGTAGGGGTCCACTAGGGCCAATGCCTGCCGGGGTCGCGGGAAGGTACTAAAGGGTCACCGAGGCCCCTGGCAACACAGGCAACGGAAGGAATACGGGTGGGTTTTAGTCAGTCTGACACACCTTCCCGCTCCGCTCAGAGCGGGAGAAGTTATTTGATAATTTCCCAACCAAAAAAAAGGGCTGTTACCGGGATCTGAACCGGTAGTTTACATTGAGTGAATAAAGCACGTTAGATAAGCAAGCGCATTCCAGACTACTCCAGGCAACTTTTAAAACAAAAGCAAAACAAGATTTATGAAATCTTGTTATGATGCATTAGGTAGGTATATCTGTACCTACCATCGCGTGTGTTATCGTGTCGTATAGAGATTTATAGAAATAAAAATAATAATAATATATATATAACAGAATACACTTTATGATGAACCACCCCGTATCGTGTCTTCTTTTTTATTTTTAGATATTTTTTTATTTTTTGCTAATATGGCATAGTTAACCAAGATTGTATGTCCTTAGATAAATACCTGGCTTATAGGTAATCTGGTCTTGGTCTATAAGATGCTAAATTCGTGTTGAACAAATTCAAGATTTTCATTCCATTTCAACCACTCACATAAGTGAAACATAATTTCAATGCATGCATAAAAATGAAGCTAAAATGCAAACGTGCATAAGTAAATTATAATATAAATTATAATCGAAAACCGTCACCTCATTATTTAAAATTTCCACCTTATAAATCACTTTAAAAAGTCACCAGTCGGTGCGAACTCAAAACCCATGAATCGGATCCCAGTTATATTAACAACGATTTTAAATTTAAATCCGATGCTGAATCTTTAAATAGCTGTGTGATGGAGCTGTTTATTTATGCAATTGCTGTTTTCGTGTTGAAATGATATGCCTAATTGACTTATTACAACATGCTGTTTGATGAACTAATCGGTTCGGCGTCACGATTTGTTGACTTGCACGCAGCTTTGTCCAAACTTAAGACGCTGACAACACCTAAACCGCGGTCACTGTCACATTGCATAGAAAATAAAGAAGCGTGATGACACAACGCTTGTAATTTATTGCAAAATATGAAGGAATTATCTATTTACTCAAAATTGAGTTGAGTAATCGAAAATAAAAAACAACCAAGTTCTGCATTCAAATAAAACGTTCTTATTATTAATTAAATACGTAACGTATGTTGATATTTAATACAGATATTTTGGATTAGAACTCAAGGTAAGAGGTTAGTTTAACGTTAGTTTGTATCGAGATTTTTTTCAAAACGCAATATGGTGACAATCAAGTTCTGGGAAATATGTTCAAAATTAACATATATTTTTTCCGCTACCACAAACAAATTCAGATTTGGCAAATTTTTTTCTTAAGAGAAGCCTGTTTTGGTCAATTGGGTCTTGTCAGCGCCTTAACACGTTTAGTAGTGCCATTGGTCGTCGTTTCGCTCTGAAATTACTACCTAACTAGTGCTTTAAAGTGCAAAAAGTAATCAGTGCATGATTCTTATTATTATTCATGTTAGTTTCTTCAGGGATCAACCCTTCAACATTCGTTCGTCAAGGCAGATCTTTTTACCTAGGCCCAGTGCTTTGGCAGTTTTTATACAAAGTAACCATTTTCATATCTTTCTCCAACAAACTAGAGTTGCCTTGTTCTGCTGGCGAATAACTAAATCGAATATTACTTGCGTTTAGGTAGTGTTGCAAAAAAGTATTAAAAATCTGATTATATAATTTCAGAAAAATCACTTAAAGATAGTAGCACCAAGTCCTAAAGAAAAACGCAGAAAAACCGCAAGCAAAGCGCCAGACACACCGGCTTTAAAGCCAAAGGAACCAGAGGTATCGACCTCGAAACAGCCAGAAATTTCGACTTCGATAGAGAATGAACCAGAGATTTCGACTTCCAAACAGAAAGAGACAGAGGATGCAAATCAGAAAGATAAAGACAAACAGGATGGAAAAGCAGAGATGGATACAATGGACATCGATGCTATGATTGATTTAACTTTTGATTAAAACTTATTTTGTACAAGTTGAGTATTTCATTCGCATCTTAGTAAGAAAGTAAATGGAGCACCAATAGACGACGACCCATAGATAACGTAAGTTCCAGTTAGAATAGGTGGCATAAAGGAATTAGAAATCAAGAAACTACTAATAATAATAAACCATTTATTATCAGGTTACAAAGACCCATAGATGAATACCTTAACCTAAGTATACATATAATAACAATTGTGTTAGTAAATAAAACTTAAAACTATATTAGTGTCACTTAGTAACACTCAAGTCTTTGTGTGAAGGTGGCACTTGCCCGCGAAAGCGGCGGAACACCACATCCTGTGGCCAAAAGCTTTCATCCATCACCTGATGCAGGTAGCATGTTCGTATGCGCACCACAAACGCTTTAAAGTTGACGTCTCGATGCGACTCCAGCAGCTGCACTCTCAGCGCGTACTTCAGCCTTTGGCGCACGTACTTCACGATGTCTTCCGCGTCGGTGGTGTAGTGAAGACGGGTAATATACACCGGGGTGTTCGGCTTCGCAGCACGCAGTTTAACGTTGGGCTCCGTAGGACCCTTGCCGCAGCGGTTCTTAGCACTTCCTCCTTTGCACCGTCATCAACAGCCCGGTTCATTTCCTTAATAGCCACTACACTAGAAAAGTTGTTGGTTTAAAATTACATTGGTGCCGATTCCCTTGTTCACAAACTAAACTAAATTTAAGTTCAGTGCATCTTTTTCTTTCTATTTCATTAAGAAAAGGACAGAATATAAATTTTAGTTTAGTCCTGTCAAATTAATCAGCGCCTGTCATTACTCCATACAAGTTTAGACGTGATTAAAACCTTGCCTACTAAAATTACGACAATTTACGTCAAGCGCTGATTAATTTGACAGGACTGAACTAAAATTTATCTTCTGTCCTTTTCTTAATGAAATAGAAAGAAAAAGATGCATGGAACTTAAATTTAGTTTAGTTTGTGAACAAGGGAATCGGCACCATTGTCGAGGAAACGGTAAACACTGAGATGAAGAGACTGATAGAGATGATTGCAAGAAAATGGCGTACTGTACTCGCTTATCCCAGAACATTTTAAGTGCATTAGGTCACTTTAAACAACGGGCTCACTACTCGTATTATCATATGGTTGTGTTCTACTACATGGGACTTAAATAGAACTGGCGAATTGTGGGTGTACTATAAGTACACCCCTTTTTTTCTTTGGGTGGGAAATCATCAATTAAGTTTTCCCGCTCTGGGCAAAGCGGGAGGGTGTGTCAGACTCTTACTGACTAAAACCCACCCGTATTCCTTCCGTTGCCTGTGTTGCGGGGGCCTCGGTGACCATAAGTACCTTCCCGCGACCCCGGCATGCATCGGCCCTAGTGGACCTCTACCTTTGTGCTGACGACATCTGTTTGAGGCGCGCGTGGAATACAACGCAACGTCGCCCCGGGCCTGGTCCTTACCGGATGGTGAGCTACCCATTGCTCACCTTCCGTAAGCCCGTGCCTACGGTGGACGGAATTCCGCCCGGGATTCCCGACGCCCAGGGCGTCTCCTGCGGCGGCTAGGGGCGAGAGGGCGTGAAATTTGCCTTTCCCTCAACCGTCCCGCCTCCTCCTTCGCAAGCATTATTGCTTCGCAGAAGGAGGTGACGGCTGCCCATGCCCTCTCGCTCCGTACCATGGCCTGAACCAGGGCCGGATGCGAGCGAATAAGTACACCCCTGCCTAACCCTTCGGGGAATACAGCCGTGATGTTATGTTATGTGATGTGATGTGATGTGATGTGATGTGATGTGATGTGATGTGATGTGATGTGATGTGATGTGATGTGTTCTACTATTTCTATAAGGGGCTCCTGGCTAAGTAATAACAGCCGCACGGGTCTATCGATCAGGTAAAGCTACGCTTGCCGCGGATGTTCCGTGCATGGGTGACCATCTTTACATACCAAGGCCCCTTCGTGCCTCGGAAAGCACGTTAAGCCGTTGGTCCCGGCTGTCATTTGTAGATCTTTGACAGTCGTTACGGGTCAGAAGCCCGAAAGTCTGACAACCAGTCTTACCAAGGGGTATCGTGTTGCCCAGTAACTGGGTGGTGGAGGTCAGATAGGCAGTCGCTCCATGTAAAATACTGGTATTCAGCAGCATCCGGTTAGACAAAGCCGACTCCAACATAGTTGGGAAAAGGCTAGGCAGATGATGATGTGTTCTACTATTTATTTTTCTTTCATGTACCTACTACTACTTTCTGCTGTAGTGCAGCATATCAGATCAGATACATTCACAGTCATATCCGTACCGACACCGATCTTATGGAGAGTGAAATGAGCAAAGCAAAACACAGGTTTGCAGCGGGTCGAGTCACCGCGCTCGCCAAAAAACTCGTTATAACGAAACACAATTACCATGGCACAGGGTAATGTGTGGAGTAGATTGATAAACGGTTATAATTAATAAAGAAAGAAAGAAAGAAAAAGTATTTATTGGGACTCACACAGGAGATCACAAATTAAACTAAAAAACACTCATAGAAACATAAAAAAATAAATAAAATGAAAATAAAAATAAAAAGTCTTGTACGAGGCCAAAAGGCTCCTATCTCAGCATAATGCTGCGGTACTTAAAAAATAAGTGTTGCAGCGCTGGTATTCTGATAGGGCCCGCTGTAATGTCACGGATACAGAAATAAATAAAAAATAGACGTGTGAAAAAACATATAAAAATAAAATATTTATTTAATAAAATTCTTCTAATTTTTAATGATTGTTTAAAGATGATGATGGCGGTGATGATGATGGCGGCTTTTAACCTTTTGACCGCCACAGTCATGTATAGACCAAAATGTGCCCAGCACGCCACGGTCACGACTCCATGTCAGATTTTCAGGAATAATTCGTAGTTTGGCGCCGAGGGTACGTTTTTGCTTTTTTGACGTGGCGGTCAATAGGTTAATGATGTTTAAATATTATTATATACCTACTTATATACCTTATTCATTTGGTTATTAATCCCTGAGCTAGCGTCATTGAGATCTTTTCCAAAGGAAATCTTTCAAGGGTATAGGATACGTTTGTCATAATTCGGTATGTCGAAACTTAAACGACCTATGGTTAAGTACAAACCCCCTCACGCTCAACATCACCAAGACAAAGTATATTCCCTTTACCCCAGGCATTTTAAGCCAGCCCCCCATTTCCTTGGAACTTAAAGCTCACGAGTGCACACTCACCAACTCTTCCACTTGTAACTGTAGACTCGTCGATGCAACCGAGAGCATACGATATCTCGGATTCTTCATTGACGACCGTTTAAAATGGAAAGAGCAGATCAACTCTACGGTGATACGAGTGCGAAGATTAATTTACATCTTTAAAAAACTTAGGGCGATTGCTGACTTCAAATGTCTGATAACTGTCTACCTTGCTCTCGCTCAAACAGTCCCGCTCAACAGGTATTGCGTGACCATTTGGGGTGAGGTCCACAAAACAACCATGCTGTGGCCCTTTCTAAAAAACCAATCCGCTATCCAACATTTGAGCTTTACTCACTTTGCAAAGTTCTCACGGTTAGGCAGCTCTTCGTACTACATACTACTCAAAAAACATATGCTCGTACTGTAGGTTGGGTCGAAACCCAACCTACAGTACTGCGAAACGCCTCTCTGACATTCTGTAATATTGTGCCCTGTAGAACAGCAGTGGCGAGAAGACATTTCAGGTTCATCAGCTCCAAGATCTGCAATAAAGTAAATAAGAGCATCGACATTTACCGCTTACCTCGTAATGTTTTCAGAGTAAAGTTGACCGATTGATTGAAATCTCTATTATGATGCAACTAAAAAAAAATTGGAAACTTAACTAGTCCAAGCACACACACATCTTCACTCACACACGCCCTCACTCACAAACACCCTGACTGACTCACTCACACACACACACACACACTCACTGAACAAACACCCTGACTCACTCACACACCCTCACTCACATAACAACCCCACACTGCACCACACCTACCAACATACAAAGTTTACATGTCTTTAATTTTTATTTTTGCATGATGACGATTTTTATTTAAATACCAAAGTTAGCTAAACTGTACCAATACGAGTACCAATGTCACAGTTAAACAGTCTGGAACAGAGTGTTTTTCATGTTTAGAAGGCCGTTGATTTTTTTTTTGGATGGGAAATCATCAAATGACTTCTCCCGCTCTGGGCGGAGCGGGAGGGTGTGTCAGACTCTTACTGACTAAAACCCACCCGTATTCCTTCCGTTGCCTGTGTTGCCAGGGGCCTCGGTAACCCTTTAGCACTTTTAGCGGGGGCCCATTAGTACCTTCCCGCGACCCCGGCAGGCATCGGCCCTAGTGGACCCCTACATTTGTGCTGACGACATCTCTTTGAGGCGCGCGTGGAATACAACGCGCCGTCGACTCGGGCCTGGTCCTTACCGGACGGTGAGCTACCCATTGCTCACCGTCCGCAAGCCCGCGCCTACGGTGGCCGGAAATCCGCCCGGGATTCCCGACGCCCAAGGCGTCTCCTGCGGCCGCTAGGGGCGAGAGGGCGCGAAATTTGCCTTTCCCTCAACCGTTTCGCCTCCTCAGCAGAAGGAGGTGACGGCTGCCCATGCCCTCTCGCTCCGTAGCATGGCCTGAACTAGGGCCAGGCGCGAGAGATCTCTGCCGCCGATCGCGCCGTTGATAGCTGCGACACAGTTTTTAACTTCGGTAGCTGTCATCGTTTCTGTTGTAATTATGTCAATTTGTTGATTTTCCAAAAAAAAACATACTTTTTTTTAAACTCATTTCAGCTTTCAAGGTCTTTTATTTTTAGTTTTAACAAAATTTGTGGCTGATACCTCTGTCATATAAATGTTACTTCGAACCCATTCTTTATTGAACTAACAAACCAACCTGAAAATACAAACGAACACAACACCACTCCACCGCACCACCTGCCCGCGGTAGTTAATTACTCCTATAACGACAGTTAGAGCATAATGAGATTTTTGCAATTCAACAGTAGCACATTACAGGGTGCTGTTTGTCAACTCCCCCCCTCACCCCCACTGACCACCCCCTGGCCGTAGGGGGAAGTTATTAGGCGGCTTTGTTAATGAATTTCATGTAGGGTAAACACATATATCAGGTATGTACCTACAGGTATAAATGAGTTATGTTGCTGAGGTCACATGTCTGATTGTCGGTAACCGCGAGCTTTTATTTTTTCTAAAATACTGTGTGTATCTGTGGGTACGTACTATAGCATCGGGATTAGCGAATTAATGCGACGAATAAAACTGTGTAGTATCATTTCAGGGCCACAATCGATAACGTTGACAATGTAGAACATGAAGAAGAACTGTGTAGCTTTAGGTTAGCCCTAAGCGGAAAGAATCGTTCTAAATTCGAATTTCGGAATCTTTCGTTTTTTTTTTCAGTTGGTCTCCTAAAGTTAGAGCTAAGCAGAATCTTTCAAGTTTTTGACCTACTGGCTACTTTCTGACAAATCCTAAAAACCTGTCATTAACCACGATAATTACGCAATCAACCCCGCTCGCACCATCCGACTCACCTAGTAAAAAAAAAACCTTCCATAGATTTTACCATCAATTAGGCTTCTCTAATTATCGCCGGTGTCCCCCAGACGGCCGATGAATATGCACGAGACATCAGACAGTCCCCCAAAGCACACTTAGGCAAATGTTAACAGCTACTTTCTGAATATATTTGATATCGGTCCAAATGTTGCTTGCTTCTCTTTGGAGACACTGGATTTAATGGTTTTGTCTGGTTGTAATTTTACTCCAACGTGTTTAAAACCAGGAGTCTTTTGCTGTATTGCTATCTTACCAAATATTTGATAACATTCGACCTTGATCCATAGAACGAGAGGTTCAAGAAAACAGAGATTTGGATATTATAGGCATAATGGCGCAAGAGGTGTTAAAAATCCCCATCGGTTGTGTATTCACGTTTCAAATAAGTATCGTTTATTCCACCTAAAACTTCCTTATCCACCGAATCCTTTTCAACACTCAACATCATCATTAACAATCAATCAGACGCCTCACATTACAACAAAAAAGCAAGTCTAATTAAATGCCAATAATCTCAAACGCTGCATTGAACAAGCAAAAAGCAAATCGGCCACATCCATCACACAAAGCGGGTGAGAGTACTGAACAGGCTACCTGGCTACCTGTGGCCGCCTACCTAGTAGAGCTAGGAGATAGGCCTCCGGTGCTCATTAAAATATGTAAATGCCTGCCGAGACATTACGCAGATAGGTGCTTCTGACTTATTGACTGGACCGCGTTATGTGAGCTTTGTGGGTTGTGAAGTAGTTAGATTGGGATTTGGGCAGTTTTTTTTACTGATCTGATGCATTTGGTAGTTCGACCAAGATTGGAACCAGTCGGGAACATTTTGATTGAAGAAAGTAAGTAAGAAAAGAGCAAATAAAGAAAATAGAGCACGTTACGTTCACATGTTCGGTTTTTTTATTATAAACTAAACAAGCTAAGCTAAGTGGGTACCAGAGCAGTGGTGGCCCAGTGGTAACGGCCGCGACTTACGTTTAAGTTCGAACCCAGATAGGCGCTTTTCGTGTAAATTATTTCATCACCACTGCTCTCGAAAGTTCGAAACTGTGAAGAAAACATCGTGAGGAAACCGGTATGTCCTAAGAACCAAAAATTCGAAGACATGTGACATCCATCACCAACCCGCACTGGACCCGCGTGGTGGATTACAGCCCACTCCCTCTCACAGAGAAGAGGCCTGTGTCCCAGCAGTGAAAACATTATAGGCTGATTATGATACGTTGTTTCAGCTGGGAACAGGAACAACCATCATTTAATCTTTAACGGTTGTTGTAAATGTGCTCATTGATCCAAAGGCTGGTACACGTACATGTGTAGACTCCGTGGTTAATCATGCCAGACTAGACCGGAATCCGTCAATTGTTTTAAAATTGGGCAAGCAATCCATCATCAGCTTGCCTGTTTAGAATTAAACGAATCTGATCGATCTTTCAGTATGATATGGTTAGCTAAGGGGGCTTGTGGATAAGTAATAACAGCCGCACGTGTCGATCGATCAGGTTAAGCTACGCTTGCCGCGGTTAGTCCCTGGATAGGTGAACATCTTTACATACCAAAACCTCCGTGCCTCGGAAAGCACGTTAAACCGTTGGTCCCGGCTGTTATTTGTAGATCGTTGACGGTCGTTACCGATCGTCAGAAGCTCGAAAGTCTGACAACCAGTCTTACCAAGGGGTATCGTGTTACCCAGTAACTGGGTTGTGGAGGTCAGATCGGCAGTCGTTCCATGTAAAAAACTGGTATTCAGCGGTGTCCGGTAAGGCTGGAAGCCGACCTCAACATAGTTGGGAAAAGGCTAGGCAGATGATGATGATGATGATGATGGTTAGCTAAATGTTGTAGTCCTGGATAGTAATAGCTGTGTTTATCGTGTCAGTGCTGATCAGACAAGTTTAAAGTTTTATCATACTTTACAAGCACTAGCAACTAGCTACCGTTGGTTTAACTGCTTTCAGCCGGTCGAATCTGTAAAAATCTCACCATTAAAACTTGAGCTTGAAGTGTGCTGAAGCTGTCAATAGTGTCAATACATCGGGTTGAATGACAATTCACTTCACCTAAGTACTCACGGTGACATTTTTACAAAATAGATCGGTTGGACTGCTGGATGTAAGGCCTCGTTATTTAAACCAACCGCACATATACAAAGATAACTATAAAGATTTATTTATTTGCTCAAACATGTGTACACTGTTACATGTAGCAACACCGAGTCTATACTCAATAGCCGGATCCACACCAGACGATCCAACGCGCTGCGATCGCGGCCGGCAGGAGCGCGCTCCACATGAGCGTTTGATGTGGACTTGCCTCGCGCGATCCAAACTGCGCGGCAGGAGCGCGCGCTCCCTGCCGCGAGCTTGCTAGCACACAGGCGCCTCAGTCTCTCGGCGCGCTCGGTGTAGACGTTTGTGTGTGGAGCGCGCGATCACATTATGGAAAATTTTGAAAGTCGTCGTCTGGTATCTCTTTACAAGGAACATAAATGCGTAAATTTTTAAGAAGAATGTAGGTTGTTGCTGCCACAGCAATTCGACGGCGTTGCTGCACGTGTGACTTCATAGCGACTGAAAGTTCAACTGTGCTATACTTACGGATCAGTGTGGATCGGTTGGAGCGTGTCGGTGCGACGCGGCGGGATCGCATGAAAAGTTAAGTTCGTCAGACGACACGATCCATGATCCATGCTTCATGCTCCCGGTTCGCGAATCGCAGGAATTGGCTATCCATTTTGGATCGTCTGGTGTGGATCCGGCTATTGAACGCACGACCCTGCGTCAGCTCCGCCTCTCTCCTCTGTCACAATGCTATCTTGTACTGGACGATCGAATAATAAATACTTCAACCAGAAGACGTTTTTTCTATAAAATAAGTACTACATCAAACAATATAACATACACATACAAGAATAAAACCGGATAAGTGCGTGTCGGACCAATCACAATGAACGGTTCCGTAGTTGGGAAGTTGGGATGAATTTATCCCAAAAACAAACTTA
Source organism: Atethmia centrago (assembly GCA_905333075.3). Taxonomy (NCBI): domain Eukaryota; kingdom Metazoa; phylum Arthropoda; class Insecta; order Lepidoptera; family Noctuidae; genus Atethmia; species Atethmia centrago. Next base: position 23,266,939 of record HG995376.1, read on the forward strand.
ACATTGTAGTTGAAAAACATGTTCTCCCGCACATCGATATTATGCCACGGTCAATTCTCCAACTCCTAATTTAAGTTGGTCGACTATTACTCGTTAACTTGTAAAGCCCACTTAGCTGTGATAGTTTTCCTTTTAATTAAAAACTACGTCATATATACGGTTACAATCAATATGCACATAACATCAAACATTAATATTCGATTCTGACACTTTAAACGATATTGACTCTTTTGGTATAGGTGATTCACATATCTGTGTACCGGAGTCTTGTAGAAGTTTCATTAACAGCAATGGTAAGTCGCTTAATATAATGCACCTTAATATACGCAGTGTTAATTGTAACTTTGATAGTTTCCTTGTGCTACTGGCTAGGATGAAAATTACTTGTGATATTTTGATTTTATCGGAGTGCTGGTTGATGGTGTCAACAGTTCCACCACTGGATGGGTATATTTCTTATCATACGACTAATCCTATCAATCAGAACGATGGTGTCATAATATATGTAAAATCCGAATTACCTCACATCGTTACCGAACCTTCTACATCTGGTGCTAGCTGTCTGATCTGTAATGTGAAAACTCATAATATCTTACTTATAGCGCTATATCGCTCTCCGTCCACCCGAAATCTTGATAATTTTATTAATAATTTAGACACTGTCCTTACTCAGTTGCCAGTCCAAAAAAACTTAGTGATAATGGGCGACATCAATGTTGACATCACTCCGAATGCTATCTCCCAACAAGCAAATCAATACCTTGACCTTATCGCTTCTGATGGCCTCCTCCCTACTCATCTATACCCAACCCGTATTAACTCTTGTATTGATCACGTAATGTTGAGATCTGATCTTAAAAATACGACTTTAGTTTTCGATACTTACATTACTGATCATAGGCCTACGTTTATAAGCATCCAACATGTAAAGTCACTCCCTACCCATAAAGCTAATCGCATTGTTGTTAATTATACAGCTGTAACTACCGACATCTTATCAATGGACTTTAGTGGAATATTGACTATTCATGACGCAAACAATGCCGCCGAGTCTCTGGTTTCCATAACTAGCTCTGTCATCGCTAATCACTCCAAATCGGTTTACATGTCATCGAAACGCAGAATCCTGAAACCTTGGATTACCAATGGTCTGCTACGTTGTATCCGTAAAAGAGATGGCATGGCTCGGACCCTAGAGGCAGATCCTAAAAACTACATTCTCTTGGTCACATATAAGCGATATCGTAATTTTTGTAACAAGCTTCTCAAAAATTTAAAACATGCCTACGAACGGAATGAGTTTCAAACGGCAAAGAACAACCCTAAAGCCACTTGGAAGATAATTAAAAATATCACTGGGACTAACCTTAATGCGAATTCCCATAACGAGCTACTAGGGATGTCTTCGGATGAAAAGTCTTCAGTCAACAATGTTAACGAGTTTTTTGCCAATGTTGGAAAGACCTTGGCTGACAAATTCACATCCACCTCGTATACCTCGGAGTATTCTCTTGATGCGCCGCCTCCCAACTCGCTGGTACTTCTACCCACAGATGAAGTAGAGTCTCAAATTTCATTATTGGGTTACGAACTGATGCTGCGGTGGGTTGGGACGGAATCTCATCGAGACTGCTAAAATCCTGCCTGCCCGTGATTGTCCCAGCCATCACTCATATCTGCAATCGCTCTATTTCCACGGGTTGCTTTCCCAGGGTCTTTAAAAGGGCTGTCGTTCATCCAATCTTCAAGAGTGGGGACAGACGCGGTGTAGATAATTATAGACCGATCTCAGTCTTGCCTGCCATCTCTAAAATATTAGAAAAGGTACTTAATAAACGTTTGGTTGACTATCTTGAGTCATACAAATTATTAAGTGACAACCAGTATGGGTTTAGAGGTGGCAGGCCAACTGAAAATGCTGTTTCTGCCTTGGTAGATCATGTAGTATCTAAACTAGATAGTAAAATGAAATGCTTGGCTATTTTCCTCGATCTTTCCAAGGCATTTGACACTGTGTCTGTTCCCCACCTCTTATCTAAGCTGGAAGCTACGGGCATTCGCGGGCATACCCTAAAAATCTTCCAGGATTACCTGTGTGATAGAAGCCAATGCGTCAAAATAAATAACGTTACTAGTGACTCTAAATCATTGAGTTACGGCGTTCCTCAGGGCTCAATTTTGGGTCCCACCCTCTTTCTTATTTATATTAATAATTTATGCAAAATGTCTCTAACAAACTGTTCAATTTACACTTACGCAGATGATACGGCCTTGCTTCTTCACGGTAGCGACTGGCCTGAAACAGTAAAATACGCGGAACTTGCTCTAAATTCAGTGATGAAATGGCTATCAAATAACATCCTTACCTTAAATCTTAAAAAAACAGTTTACTTACCTTTCTCCTTACTATCCACTAACCTCCCTTCACCGGATACAATGGCGCTTAGAGCTCATACCTGCTCACTTGGTCTATCCTCGTCACAATGCGGCTATCCACAACTCACAAGGTGTAAGTCAGTCAAGTATCTCGGAGTCTATGTAGATAGTTCTTTGAGCTGGAAACGTCATCTTAGCAATCTCATATCGCGAGTCCGAAAGTGTATATTTATTTTTAAAAAACTAAGGCACTCCGCGGACTCCCGTACCATTAAAACTGTTTATTATGCCCTGTGTCAAAGTATAATAAACTACTGCATCACAGTGTTTGGTGGGGCCCCCAAGACAACCCTACTGCCTCTTGAACGAGCACAGAGAGCTGTCCTCAAGGTTATGAGGTTGAAGCCGTTTAGATATCCCACCTCGGCTCTCTACACCGAATGTCAGGTCCTCACTGTGAGACAGCTCTTTGTTCTTGGCACCATTCTGCGCAAACATCCCTCTGTGACATACAAGCAGAATGCTGCTAAAAAGCGTAGAGGCTTCGAGGTATGCTCAACTCGCGGATGTAGAACAGCCCTTGCTCAGCGTCATTATGATATTCTGTCCAACCATTTATATAATAAAATAAACAAAGTATGCACCATAGCTCCCATGTGCTATAATGGATGTAAGACCAAGGTCACAAAGTGGCTACTGAGAATGAGTTACGATAAGACCGAAGATTTACTACATGTATCAATCGCTTAATCTTTAAGTAGTTAATTAATTCATATATTTATAATTACATTTACACAGACTTATATACACACAAGTTTTCACCATATTTATCTCTCTCTCAATACATACACAAACACATTCCCCCACATAGGTACTTTAACAGACACATCATAACATGCATTTACTAGTAGTAAGTAGTTTTTCTTAATTATAATAAAATATACTGTGCTCATCATACAACTACTGTTATATGTTCAAATTATAGGCGAGGACGCTGGCACCCTAAACACAAGTTAAATCTTACTCTGGGTGCCAGAGTTCATCGAAAACACTCTTTATTTTAGTTGTTACGCTGCATAGTGTTTAGTGTTTACCTAAGTGTTTATGTACAATGGAAGATAATAAAAATATTTTTTTTTTTTTTTAATTTCATTATATGTACTACTGCCATGATTTTTTTCACATCTCCATAAACAACCATTTAGCTGGCAAGGGGGGGGGGGGGAGACACTTGACTCTAACAATAATTAGCACTTTGATGCCAAACGGATCCTTGGATAGAAAAGTGGCGTTTACAGATCCGAAATATTTTTGAACAGCCTATCCAACGATACCGCACTATAAGGGTTCCTTGTTTACTACGGAACCATAAAAATGCATGCAGGATAGCAAAAAAAAAAATAAAAAAAAAACAAAGAGCTATCCCACACATTACTAAAATTTAGTAAGCTAAGCAATCCTCAAAATCTCTTAGCAGTCAGGGTTTGGCTCAATATAATTTCGACTGGCAGCTTTATCACAGAGTCCGAATCGAAACGGACGATTAAGAAACACAGCACTTTGATAAACCCGAAAACAATTACACCTCATCATTATCTCTTGTCTTTATTCCAATTTATTTGGGGTCAGCGTAACATGATGGCTACTTCTGGCTACATACTTCTGTAATCATTTTTATCTCGGTAGCCTTTCTAGCATCGAAAACAATGACACTTGTGATACAAAATAAATCACATCTCCAAAATCTTCCCTAATATAATCCCCTTGCGCATATACCCATCCTCTTCGAGTAGAGAACGCATTACTCGCTTGCAGGGCACCTACCGCGCGCAACTATTTAGTATCATTACAAATGTCGCTCGCCGCGTCCGTGTGTCCGTCCGTCTGTCTGTGTGCGCTTGAGAGCTACCGTTCCTTATTAATAAGGAGTATTGGATGGTTAGGATGTATGGAGGAGGCTTTCGAGATGTCGATTTGAAAGACAGGACTTGATTTGGAAACGAGTTTGGCAGAAGTTGTTGGTGATTGGTATAAGGATTTGTTTTAGTCGCCTGTAGTGTTGGGGAATGCTAATGAAGCAGTTGGCAAGGGAGGCAATACTGTCATAAAAAAAAACATCTAAAATCATGAGGATTCCGCCAAGCAGCACCGGGCCAAGTCAAAACTATTTGTGTGGTAACACAGTGGTAATTATTTTTATGTATCCCTAGAACAATTAATTATCATTTTATAGAGGCATGAGGAACAGGGTGTAAAGTTCTGCCGGGGTCGCGGGAAGGTACTAAAGGGTTACCGAGGCCCCTGGCAACACAGGCAACGGAAGGAATACGGGTGGGTTTTAGTCAGTAAGAGTCTGACACACCCTCCCGCTCCGCCCAGAGCGGGAAAAGTTATTTGATGATTTCACAACAAAAAAAAAAAAAAACAGACGGGTGTCGTGTCTGGTGGGCAACTGCCCGACGGTTGATGTCGGGATGTTGTATATATGCTAGTTGCGCGGTATACTCTGCTTGCGCGATGCAGGATTTTGCGTGACGTCATTCAGTGTGTTGCGTCGTTCACATGTGGTGTGGCGATGTAAATGCCGCCACAATTTCATAAAACAGAGAGCGGTTAAATCTAGCACAGAACCTGTTCTGGGTGAGACGGAATGTCTGACTGAGCCGTGCTTCGCTTATACTTTTTTTAAAAGCTACTTATAAAAACGAGCGAGCCTTACAGAAGTCGCATATGATGTGAAACTAAAAGAAATAAATAATTAGAAATGAAACTAAGAGTTTAAAAAAGCTTAAAACTGAAATATTTATTCATTACTAGTGGTGGCCCACTGGACGAAATTCAACCCCCTCTACTTATAATCTAGTAAGTATTACTTACTAATTCCATGAGGACGCCATTTCCATGCTATTATAAAGTACTTACTATTTCCATGAGTACACTAATTCCATGCTATTAAAAAGTACTTACGTATTCCATGCTCAAGCTGTCACTTCCTGTTACATGCTTCCGTCCCTTTTCACGAAATCACTCCCACAGAAAGCGAAACATGTTACATATCAAAAGGGTCAAACATAATTAAGAGATTCTGTTTCGCTTTTAAGGAAACCTTCCACATCATCAGCTTTGGAAGCTTTGGAAGCTTAGTTAGCTTTAACCTATCGAACTACTTATTTCTTCCTGCTGTGACAGTTCTTCAAATGGTGAAAGCGTTCTCCTTACAATTGGTTATCCGTTCGTTACCGAGTCGCTGAGGTAAGCAAGAGTGTTGTTTTGTTCCGTCCTCCGTCCCCGTCATTACGTACCTTTCAGCTCATTACGAGAACAGATCACTCGCTTAATTTGTGCATTTCCGATCTACAGATATTCAAATTTCAACCCTAATGACGCACGGGAAATGTTAATAAAATGTTAATGCCACGAAAGCGGTTGTCTCTCTTGCAATAAGTGACAGATTTGCTTGACAGCCCCAGCCTCGTTTGTTGCTATGTATGAATAAGTCACGATTTTGCTTTTTTGTTGGAACTAGATAGGTATATTTTAAATGATTGCTTTTAGAACCGGAGTATTTGGAGTATTTTAATGAGTTATTATATCGGGAGCTGATATTGATTTTATTTTATGAATATTTTAGCCGTTATTGCTGGTTTCGTTTGGTACGTTGTGCTTTTGTTTGGGCATTTGAATTTCTTAATTATGAATTTAACTAACCTATGCTGGAAATCATAAGAGCTCCTTTAAATAACGAAATCAAAAATTTCAAAAAAGGATGTCTATTAAATCTGTCTGTCAACCAATGCTTGTAAAACCCAGCGTTTTACCAACATTTGATGTGGATGAGTCACACTCAAGGCCGACACAGTTTAGGAAATCCTGCTACTTATTAAACACTGGTTGGTAATAGTAGGAGTATAATCCAAAACCGGGTATTGGGTTAAAACCGGAACAAGGCAGTTTAGTCTCTTACAAGTTTACGCGCACGTTTGCCCGCTGCAGCTAGCCATTCTAATTAATTTGTCAACAAACATTCAATGGCGTTGATGCACGCTGCGCGAAAATAAATAAGAAAAAGTTTTCATGGTGTCTTCATGAAATATTCCTAGAGTGAAACAAGCATTTCGTTATACTCGTAGGTGAAAAATGTTTTCTTGCAAAGATTTAGCATGCATAAAAGTGTGAGTGAACAAAAGTTAAGTTTTTAATGCGCCATGTGTTTAGCTCATTTTGGTCTTTGTCTCTCTAGAATGCATTTGGGATAACGTAAAACCGTCCGTACAGGTATTATCGGGTACTACCTAGTACATTTATTATTTATATGCAAAGGAGCCATGCTTAAGAATTGCGCCTATAAAGGGTGTACGTGTTGGGAACCCGAAGAATTTTATGAGTACCAAATCCAGTATTAGATATAGGACTGCCGGGGTCGCGGGAAGGTACGAAAGGGTTACCGAGGACCCTGGCAACACTGCAACGGAAGGAACATGGGTGGGTTTTAGTCAGTAAGAATCTGACACGCCCTCCCGCTCCGCCCAGAGCGGGAGAAGTTATTTGATAATTTCCCAACCAAAAAAAAAAGTTAAAAGATATAGGTATACCCGGTTTTGGTCAAGACACGCGGCAAAACCGTAAAAACATAACCTTTCTAAATAATGATTACTTTTTGTTATTTAGAATTTAATAAAAAAGTTACCTCGTGTGCATAATATGTGATTTATAAAACAAACTAAATAAAGTTTAATTATATTTTTCTAAACTATGTGTTGTTTGTTTTATTAAATATTTGCCATAGAGTCCCGATTTTACTCTACCTTCCCATACTGTTCACTCTCCCAGAAATGTAAAATTGGTCGTACCATCTCCAAGCAATGATGATGCCTGCCTTCATCATACCTCGACGGAACTTCTATAATTATTTTAGACAGTGCACCCACAATATTGATATCCTTATATTATACTCGTAAACAGACAAGACTGACAGTTACAGTCTAACAACTCTATTACGATAACTGCCAGAAATTCCTAGAATTGATTATACCATGAGTAGATATCCTACAGAGATCAAACTTCATGCAATCGCACAACGATACTAAAGTCGAATTATTGATTCACAAAAGTAACCTGACATGTGCTAGCTGTCACTTTGTGTAATATAATGGTCATATTTATTGTATGTATTGTATTCTAGACCTTTACGCTTAATATACTTTTATTTTACACTTATATAAATCGATTAAACTAAACGATCACCATTACAATAAATATGACTATTTTATTACACAAAGTGACAGCTAGCACATGTCACATTATTCCAGTGAATTAATAAAAAAACAACAACATACACTTCAGACATTTCAGACCGATTTTGGAAATTATTTTTTCATTTGGTAGAGGAAGCTTGCGCGGCGGCGCGGCGTGGCGGCGCGGTGTCCCATATACATTTTATTAGTTTTGCTCGGGTAGTTTTAGAGATCAATAATACTTATTTTTCCCACTTTAATTTATGTGGATGATGATAAAATTAGTATGTATAATTTTATTAGATTGGAATTTTTGAGTTTTGTTTTTTTGTGTGTGTGATTTTTATATCATGTTTGTGACTTAATTTCATTTAATGTAATGGACAAGTCCATCTGAAAATAAATGAATTATTATTGTTATAATAACTTCCTCTCACTGTTATTTATATAGCAGGTAGCGGTATTCAAAAAGACTTCCAAAAAAAAAACACTACAAAGCGGAAAATACATTTCGGAAGTCAGTGGCAAAAAACGAAAATACAAAACCAAAAGACACCGACTTCCAAAATTAAAGTTTTTTTTCGCTATGTAGCGCTTTTTTCGAAGTCCGATGTTTCTAAAAAAAATAAAAAAAATATTATTAGCTGCGACGCCTCTGGTGTTATAGAATAACAGATGTCTATAGATAGATATCGGTGACTCCGCCTCGCCTGCTCGATTGCTGTCCAATCGCTTGTGGAGTCTCTGTTGCACTATGTACTCCTGTGCACTGTACGTATATACAGGGTGTTTGCGCAAGTTATAAGGCGGCTTGGAGAAATGGTCTTACAAGGTGATTGTCAAACTACCTGCTGCTACTGCGTCAATGCAATCTGTAAATCCAAAACCATCGGTATTGTATTCTACAGCATTAGAGCTTTTATTTTGTCGTCTATTTTTGTTTGGTAGGCTCACTTTCGACCACTGTTTAATCATAATACCTACATTTAACTCTCTTGGTGGCCTCTACAAGTGGACCGATGATCTTGTGAAGGCCGCAGGAATCCGCTGGATGCGGGAACCAAAGAACTGGTCGAAGTGGCGGTGCTTCGGGGAGGCTTATATCCAGCAGTGGACGTCTTTCGGCTGAAATGATGATGACGATGAACTCTCTTGGTCAGAGCCTTGATAGTCGAAAAATTAAATAATATGCTATAGTGGGAGGACATCCTCTGCAACCACTGCTGCACAGCGCACTACTACATACTGGTAATGTCCAGAGCCAAACAGTAGTTTAAGTGTTTAAGGGCTCTGTTCACCAACATTCAAACCGCCGCCCAGGTTAGGCATTTTAAACAGTTGGTTTATCAAATCAAATTTTAGCATAGGTTATACAGACCGATATTAGGTAAATTACAGATCCATTATGTGTTGCCTAGTAGGCATACAATAATAAATTATTTCAACATGCAGTATAAAAAAAGTCAGGTATCACTTATGAAGCAAATCTTAAATACTTACAAAATAAGAATTAGATGTATGGTGACAGATTGTAGTAGGTAAATTATTAAGAAAATCTTGGATCGTGTATATATTAAGCTTTGTTAATTAAACAATTACTTACGCAATTTATATTTGAATAGTGGAACTCCTCCTTGGTGTTATGTCAAACTTCCTATTGAAAGAACTGATTAAATATCTAAAGAGCCGTTTTTAAAGTTGGTGAACTCTGTCCTGAGTGGTTCATAGCCGTCAGGTGGTGTTGGTAACAAAACACATCTTTTATTTGTGCTGCTATCGTTATAAACAAAGATCGGAATAGGTAGCGTACCTAAACTTCGAGGGAGTAAGTAACATAGAGTGGACCTCTTATTTTGGCTGTGTGACGAATTCACCATACTAATAGGTCAGGTGCGTAGTACCCGAAATCGGCGTGCGTGTATGACCAGATGTATGAACGTAAACGCAAAAGGAGTATGTAAGGAGCGTAGCAGGTGGCGTTCTATAGTTTCTGCCTACCCCCATGTAAAGAAGGCGTGAGTTTATGTATGTATGTAATAGATATATGTAAAAGTTCTTTTATGTAATATCGTCGGTGATATTCTGAAACCGCGGAACTAACAGTGTTTAAAACCGCGTATTTACAAAAGTAGCAAAATCGAGATTTCGGATTTTCTAATTGATTAATACATATTTTACGTAACTAATGCCTGCAATATTAAGAGGAATTTGACCATTAAAAAGTTTAAACAATAGAAAGTCAAGTGGTTTAGTAAGTATTACGTTTTTCCTCGTTCCTGTAAAATTCACTGCACCTACCTTACGCGGTTACACTGTTAGTTCCGCGGTTTCAGAATATCACCGACGATATGTTATTAGTGAATAAGTCGTTGGAGTACCTTATACTAAAATAAAATATAATTGAATGATGATAATGACGTTTTAATCCCGGGATTTAAAAATCACGAATTATTTATTGAACTTTATGTATAGAAAAAACATAAATGATTGATTTGAAAAATCATATTACATTTTATAGGGTGGCGTACAAAATTGTGTCAAATTCAAATATTTTGTTTCAAGTAGGTAAAGTAAAATTACGTTTTTATCGTAATATGATCAAGTAAATACACGCAATAACCAGCCAACTTTTCGAGAATTTATTTTCCTATATGTATATAAGTATTCCAGTTTGAGTATGAAACTATAAAAACGTAATAAGATTCTTTTATATAATAATTTGTTACGAATGCTTTCAAAGTGCAATAAATAATGTGCAATTCCTTAAATCCAGGGAGTTAATCGTCATGTTTATGGTTCCGGGATTTTAGAGGTGGTGTTATCCACTCTATGTTACTTACTTCCTTGAAGGTACCGATTCCGATCTCTGGTCATAAACATCTATTACTTATAGGTGACTAGCAGTTTCCTTCTATGAACTTTAAAGGGCTCGAAGCCTTTGGAAGTCCCACTCCCAAATCTAGAAAAAGGCGTTCACGGCTTTTTACAAAGCGAGCATCGAACATTTCCTATGTACTCCATACAAACTAACAGTATAATAATCTTCGCGTGTTTTGCCTCAGGACAAATGGCGAATGAGACATAATAATTTTAATATAAAATATTATGACACGCTTCTGTATTGTAATTTATTAATATTAACTTCTATTAGAGCGAGAGTAACCTATCACGATTGGACTATTTTAAGAAATCCATTAATGAAAACGTTATTGATTTGGAGTTAGAGATTCCCGTGGGAGAACTGTGTGTGTGAAAATTCCGACTCGTATCATCAAAATCAAAAGTATTTTTTTTTCAAATTGGCTAAGAATCCGCACTTATTGAACATACATAAGTCAGTACCCCAAAACGCCCCCTTCAAGATATCCTAGTTCTTTAGCTGGTGCATCACCTGGATGCAAGGCATCTAAGTCTAAAGTAACACAAAATCTCACGTAGCCACACACAGAAAAAAAAAAAAGCCACACACAGAAAACTGTCCTAGACTGACGTCTCATCTGATGGGATTCACATAAGGGCTAGACCTAGGATTAAAAGTTTATCAGTACCTTTCTTTATCTTAATCGGAAAACAGCAATACTGCTATGTTTAAAAAAAGTACAACGCTTTCACAAGAACTTCTGTTTTCGTGCAACTTAAATCGCAAAACAACCAAAAACCAACCAAATTCCTAGGTATATTTCTGTTGTGAATTAATTAGCTGATAGTTAGCTTAATGGATTCAAAAGTAAAGATAACTTTAATAAGCCTGGATTTGAATAAAGCGTCCCACGCGTAAGTAAAACTGCCCGGCTGGTAACAGATATTCGCTGCTTGAATTATTCATTATAATCAATGCACTTATACAAGTACCGTTTTATACTGAATTACTTGTAATTGTGTCGGTTTGTGTATCGTATCGTGTGGGGAAAGCTTTAGAAATCGTGAATAGGACGGTTCTACCTGTTACTGTTAGCCTGTATTATCCCAGTGCTGGACAAGGGCCTCTCTCTCCATGACTTCTAGTGCTTGCGATCCAATGCTAACGTGGAGCACTGGTCGTTTATTTTGTGCAGTTCGTCCCGCCGTCTTCTTCGGGGTCTGTCTCCTAGCTTTCTCAGGGCTCCATATAGTGGTTATTATGGCCCACAGCTCATTGAACATCCGGCAGACGTGGCCAGCCCAGTCTCACTTCTAACTTTGCGCCGTATTACCTGTAGGGGGCAAAAATGTACAATCAAACATTTTTAGGTGCTGAATTTAAATGATGATGATCCAAAGTGGTGATGCTAAATGGAAATTGTTGAAGTGCAATATGAGTTAAACAAACCATCTTCATCTTCCTCCCCTTGTTCCATGTTACTTGGGGTCAGCGCACCCCGTTTTCTCTATCCGTTCTCCCCTGTCAACCGTCACGCTATCATTCACTCTCTTCTCTCTCATATCATTCCTCACACAATCCATCCATTTTTTCTTTGGCCTTCCTCTTTGTCCATCCATCGACATTTATATTATTACACTTTTAGTCACATGCTTTTGATCCCTCCTCATCACATGCCCATACCAAGCCAAATGATTTCCTTTCAACTTTTCTGTCACTGGCGCCACTTTCAAAAGTCCCCGTGTATACTCATTTCTTACTTAATAAACCATGTGACAAAATTGATACCCATAGAAGAAAAAGGTAGACTTCTCTCTACCTTATAAAAATTAATTTAGCATAGATTATAAGACAGAAGACATCCTTAGGAAACAATCACTCAGTGAGGAAATATACAGGGTGCATGGCTTCATCGACGCACTACCTGTTACCATGGATTCAATACATGATTCTGGACTCCTGCGTTAAAATTTTTCGTCGGCTATGGTCTAGAATCACGTGCTCAATTCATGGTTCCAGTTTGGACGTCGTTGTCCCTCCCACCCTGTACCAATATTTTGGTCATAAGTTTCTTTACTTCAGGGGCTTGTGGCTAAATTATAACAGCTGCACGAGTTGATCAAAAGTGAAGCTACACTTGCTGCAGTCGGTTCGTGGATGGGTGACTATCCATTACATATCGAGACCCCTCCGTGCCTCGAAAAGCACGTTAAGCCGTTGGTCCCGTTTAGTCAGAAGCCCGAAAGTCGGACAACCAGTATTGCCAAGGAGTATCGTGTTACCCAGTAACTGGGTTGTGGAGGTCAGATAGGCACTCGTTCTATGTAAAACGCTGGTGTTCAGCTGCATCCGGTTAAACTGGATGCCGACCCCAACATAGTCGGGAAAAGGCTAGGCAGATTGATTGAAGTTTCTTTTCTTCAAAAGCCAAGACCAAGTGGTACTTTAACAGGCTGATATTATTAGTATTTATTTATTTAAACTTCTCGCACACAATAAGGTACAAAGGCGGACTTAATGCCTTAGGCATTCTATACCAGTCAACCAATCACTTATCAGTACTTATTACTCAGACTATAATCCTTACGAAAGATAGTTATTCTATTGTTCATCATCCAAACTTTCGCTCTACCAGTACATATCTATAATCTAGTTACCACGTGATGGAAAACGAGCCTAACGTCCTTTATCGAGGACAATCCCATTCCCAAGCCAATCAAACTCGCGGAAGTCAAAGGATTTTTGTTTTATCCGTTTCTTTTTACAAATTTTCAGCGGCGAACCACCATATTGCGTTCCGTTCATGACCGGATGAAATTATTTTGGGTGGATGAGCAGAGTTTTCACTACCTGAAGAGATGCAACATACCGTATGTAAGCAGTGGGGTAATTGCATAACACACAAATGACAATTGATCGCAATGGGTTTCAGTTTGACAGATCACCCACGTCCATTTCGTTATTTACGTTTTTGAACAGCCGATCAACCGCAGAGGTGAGTGGAAACGCTGGGAGGGGATGCCCTTGGAGGATAAATAGTAACCTAATTGGTGATGTTCTTGAGAAAGGTCAGGTGCGTAGTACTCGCAACCGGCGTGCCTGTATGACTAGATGTATGAACGTAGGCGAAACAAAAGAATAAATATGTAAGGAGCGAAGCAGGTGGCGTTCTATAGTTTCTGCCCACCCTCATGGGAAGAAGGCTTGAGTTTATGTATGTGTTTGTGAACAGACGAATCTTTTAAAGCTATGAAGCAATAGATTAGCAATATCTTTCAAAACTCTTGGATTGTGATTAGGTACAACAACATAAGTTTTTAGACACCTTTAATTTTTAGAACTGCTTTTTTATTACAGTTCTCCGGAACTTTTCTTAAGGAAGCTGAATTTCCGGAAAACGGAATGATTTATCTTTATGCTTATGATAATCAAAACAAATATACAGGGTGATTGGAAGATGGGTGCAAAGCTTTAAGGCGAAGATAGTACAGACAATTTAGAACCATTTAAGCCATGGTTGTCTTAGACGAAGTCTTACCAAATATTTTTAACCAAATTTTTAAGTTTTTTTTCGGAAATTCTCAAAATTTAATGTAAACTGCATAATTATGGCCAAATTGAATGATAAATGAATTCATTTTTTATTTATTTAATTAAAGTAATGTGTAAGCAATCAAGCAAAACATGTTTTAGGCTTCTGTGTCATTAGACATTTTTTTTACAGACATTTAAAGCTCAGAAAAAATAAAAAAATTGTACAATACGTCTTTTAAAACTTATTAAAAAAAAAAAACGGAGGGTGCTTTTTTTGTTCAAACCTTTTTGAAGACATGCTTGATAATCGCTCTTTCTTTTGAGGTATCATTTATGCGGATATCTTACAAATTATTGAAATTAGGGCCTACAAACCAATTTGAGGGAGAATTTTTTTTATTTTAGGCAGACTAATTAAAACAACATTTGAATTAAAATTATTTATTTTTCATGTTCAAAATGACGGCCGTGATTCCTAATACAAGCACGGCCCCGTCTTCTAACTTCTGTAGTCGTTATTTTCAACATCATCTCCTGCTTCATTGGCTCAAACGCTGAATTTATTCTTTGTATCAATTCTTCTCTAGTGTTTATTTCTATGTTGTTATACACCAGTTCCTTGGCCCGGCCCCACACGAAAAAGTCCAACGGGGTCAGATCTGGGGAGCGAGCGGGCCAAGGGATGGGTCCATCCCTGCCGATCCAGCTATCAGGAAAGCAATTGTTGAGGTGTTCCCTTACATTTAAAGTCCAATGCGCTGGACAGCCGTCTTGCTGAAAGATGACTGTTCGGTCTCTTTCGAAGATCGGGACACCTGATTCCTCTACCAGCACTGGTAAATCAATTTGCAGAAATTGCAAATAATTTTCGCCATTCAATGGATCAGGCAAAAAGTGGGGCCCAATCAATGTTCTGCCAATTATTCCAGCCCATACATTCACAGAGAATGTCATCTGAAATGACACCTGCTTCTTAAAATGTGGATTGTTGTCTGCGTCGGCCCATTCATGGATGTTGTGAAAGTTTGTAATACCTTCCCTTGAAAATTTACTTTCATCCGTCCACAAGATTGATTTCAGAAACCACGCATCTTCGATGTCTCTGTTGAGGAGGAAACGGCAGAACTGAATTCTTCTTTGAGGATCTTGCTCTACTAGACCTTGCACACTCCTGCCTTGGAACGGATACTTATCATTTTGGTGCATTGTATGCCACACCTTCCATTGAGAAATGTTTAAATTTCGAGCTACTGCTCTAGTACTGGTAGTAGGATCCGCTTGAAATGCTGCTAAAATGTCTTCGTCGACAGCAGTTTCGTGTCTGCCCGGGTTGACTCCAGGTTCCTCGCGGTGAAACCCATCTTGGGCAAGACGACGTGTTGTAAAACACTCGGACATTCGGTATCCTGCGATTCGGATAGCGCTCTTGATACATCCGTCGCGCCAAAGATCCATTGCCGTCTGCTCTACCGTACATAAATACGATATCCGCATATTCTTGATTGGAAAAAGTAGCCATAGTCACTTAACAATTAAGTAAAACGGCGTAGGAGCGCACTAAATGTCAACTCAACACAATTAAGTCAAAAATCAACACGTGCAGGAGCGCGAGGCTACGACTGGACACGGTGAAACAAAAAAGTTCAAAACTAACGCAAACAACACGTGCAGGAACGCAAAGGGCTACAACTGAACACGGTAAATTGTGAATCAACACGACAACGTCCACTCACAAGGGCAGTAGTTTGACTAATAAGTAAAAGATGTAACGGCTTCATCACAGACCGACTGACCCTGACTAAAGAAAAACGACTTTGTTGCCTCAGTAACTAAGACCATTTTGCTGTAAAAACCAACTCTTATCGCTTTTTGCTATTCATTGGGCGTTCTACCTGGAAATGCCGTCGCACCGCGCTTGGTGGCCATTGTTTAGAGAATCCCCTCAATGGGTTCCCCTCAATTGGTTCCTGCATGTGCCAAAAATTCTTAGAATTGAACAATGTTATCATTTCGAGCACATAAAGTATTCTTTTAAGCAAAAATTTTGTGTTTTGTTAGACTGCCTAAAATTTAAAATTTCTCCCTCGAATTGGTTTGTAGGTCCTAATTTCAATAATTTGTAAGATATCCGCATAAATGATACCTCAAAAGAAAGAGCGATTATCAAGCATGTCTTCAAAAAGTTTGAACAAAAAAAGCACCCTCCGTTTTTTTTTTAAATAAGGTTTAAAAGACGTATTGTACAATTTTTTTATTTTTTCTGAGCTTTAAATATCTGTAAAAAAAATGTCTAATGACACAGAAGCCTAAAACATGTTTTGCTTGGTTGCTTACACATTACTTTAATTAAATAAATAAAAAATTAATTCATTTATCATTCAATTTGGCCATAATTATGCAGTTTACATTAAATTTTTAATTTAAAAAAAAAAAACTTAAAAATAATTATTTAAAAAAAAAAATTTGGTAAGACTTCGTCTAAGACAACCATGGCTTAAATGGTTCTAAATTGTCTATACTATCTTCACCTTAAAGCTTTGCACCCATCTTCCAATCACCCTGTATAATCAAAACTTTTAACGATTGTAAAGAACAAGCGTTTCCTGAACGTGTGTTAATAAGATTGCTAAGCTCGGTAATTATTGGTTTTCTGTATTTACTGTCAGATCACGGCATTTTTAAATAATTAGACTCGGAGTGACATTATACTTTATTTTTTAATATTTGCATGCCATTGTTTAAGGCAAACGTGATGATCTGTTTGTATCTGTATTTTTAACATCTCTTGCATGCTGACAGTTAGATAATAATCTTATCTTAACTAAAAAAGGTCTTCCATCTACTTCTTCTATGTCGATCTTGAAAGAAGCTTTATGGCGTGAACTGTTATACACATATCGGCAAAAGGAAGTAGTAGCCATACATTCAGGGTTCTAAAACTGTAACATCGCTCCTGCGACGATTTTTAGACTCCATCAATTGTCCCCACACCTCCAATCTTTTCATTGTGTTTGTTTTGCAAGCGAACTGACAATATTACTGTTAATTCCCCTCAAAGAGGTGTAATCATGTTGCAGACTTACTACGTTAATAAATATAAATACGTATGTGTAATCAATCTGATCCCACTCAGCGCTGGTCGCCAACTGGCATTGACATTTTTTGGTTTAAGCTTAATTATTTACAAAATAGTGAAAAAGTACGAGAGCGTTATGGTTTAGTGGATGAGGGAGGTGGATAGTTTGGGTTTGATTTCTAGGTAAAAACTGGATTGGTGAAAATTCGGTTAGTACCTTTAAGTTAGAAACAGAGATAGTTAAGTTAGAAACAGAGAAGTTACAAAAATTATATTGAATTTGAATTTCGCGAAGCTGTGGATTCACCGTAAAAAAAAGAATACTATAACATTACATGGGGCTTACAAAATTGTTTTATAAAACTCTGTTTATTTTTTTAAAATACAAAAAAATACGTTATTTTTTGTATTTTATTACTAAGTTTTATAAGTATAATTTTCATTTTTTCAATCATTAGTTGTTAAGGTTTACTTGTTAAAATCCTGATAAACATTTTTTTTTATTTATGCAACCTTTCTACCAAGCCATCTTATACAATCAACAACAAACGAAAACACACTGCAAAAACCAATGATAACTTACTCCATAAACACAACAAAATACAACTACCCGCATTCAATCACGCATAATATTTAAAGCTACCCGCACTATTTAAACACTCCAAGTGAAGCTACCTCTGTAAACATGATCTGTGCACAAATGAATAATAGTTATTTTATTTTTCGATTGTCCACTGCGGTTCGTCGAAGCCGGCTGTCCAAGAATTAATAACGAACGGTACTGGGTTCGAAACCACGACAATCTGCTGCTCTTTTTGAGTGTGCACAATTTTTTTGTGCAAATTTTTTTTCGTTTTTTTTCTATTCAGTGCCCGATAGTTTTTTGCGGTCGATGACCGTCCCAGCTTTTATGAATGCAATGGAGTTTTTTAATGGACGCCTATGAGTTTTGGTTAGCGATAATCATGTAGTTTAAATTGGATTTTTGTTTTGTTGTTTTTTAAATGTATAAAAGGGTTTTGACGTGATAGTGCAGTGTTTTATGGGCAGGTTCTGCAGTAGCGACAGTACAAGTCATTCAAAGTGCCTGTGTTTGATTTAAAACCAATTAGACGACAAATAATATGCCATGTTAGTGCTCGTAAGGTTCTTAATGCGGTTTCTTTCTTAAAATGGGGAAATGGTAAGAAAAGCGGCTCTTAAAGTGTCCTAAAAATAATGTTTCCTAGAAGAGCCGCCAGATAACGGCCGCATTGACGGCCCTCATGATAATGATGATAACAACAAGAACAAAATCACAACGACAAGTAATGTTCTTAGTAATATTTTCAGTAGGCATTTCAACTAAAGTTTAGTCATCTATTATGAATATGTCTTTTCAGGTCCACCATGTCGCCTGAACAATGTTTGTGATACAGCAGCAGCTAGTGATAATGAATTTATACGATACCGCGACGCGTTTACAAGCGCCGCGCTGCTAACATGACGCTGCCGAGGTGGAGAACGTGGTAAATGAATTGTGATTGTTACTTTATTATGGGTAAAATATAGGTTATAGGTATTGTGCTGAAGCTTCTGTGTGACCTGAAGTAAGAATGGTGTTTTATTTATCTGTTAGAAGCAGCTAAAGTCTTACCAGTTTGACTTTTTTTGGTAAGCAACATTTCTAACCATTCGGGGAAAACAGGCGTAATGTTATGTTTAAGTCCCATATAACAGGGGGCGTCTGATTCAACAAAAAGGCACCTGTCTGGGCACATATACATCGAAGGAGCCTTCGACAAAACAAACTTCTCCAGAATCAGCAGCGCCCTCTCCAGACATGGAGTACAACAGGTATTAACGGACTGGATTATAAACATGTTAAGCAAACTGGTTCACCTAGAAGATGAGCAGCAGTTGGCCATGATAGCCCGAGGCTCCCCCAGGGAGGGGTGCTGTCCCCCCTTCTATGGAATCTGGTGATTAATGATCTCATCACAAAACTCAACGCCAATCATTATTACACAATAGGTTATGCAGACGACATCGCAATCCTTGTGTTGGGGAAGATGACGGGAACGATCTGTAACCTCACTCAGCAAGCACTACGTATCGTAGAAAAATGGTGCAGGGAATGTGAACTATCAGTGAACCCCACTAAAACTGAACTAGTCATGTTTACCCAAAAACGAGCATTAGACCCCTTCCGCCTACTACTACCGGCTGTTCAATACAGAACTTCAGTTAGTCAACGAAGTCAAGTACCTTTGGGTAATTCTAGACAGTAAATTAAACTGGAGCAGTCATTTGGACAACAAGCTAAACAGGGCCTGCATCAGCTTCAGGCAGTGCAAGAGAATGATAGGTTCTTACCTATCATTCTCTTGCACTGCCATTGTACAGCCATTGTATAATTTTAGGCCCCACTAAGAAGTGGGGCCTAAAATTATACAATGGCTGTACACCGGAGTGATCTGCCCCATGATTACCTACGGGGCCGTGGTCTAGTGGCCCCACACCAAGCTAGTCACAATCTCCAACAAACTACAACGCATGCAAAGACTAGCCTGTATGGCGACCACTCCGACTGCAGCACTCGAAGCCACGATGGGACTACCACCGCTCCACCTGTTCATACCTACAGCAGGAAGCGACAATGGCACCGATGCGTCTAAATGCAACAAATCTCTGGGGTAAGAGAGAAACTGAACACACCGCTCTGCTTGAGAGACTAAATAATGAGTTTGCTATTACGAAGGCCATTAACGACAGGGTACCTAAACAATTTATCTTCGATAAAAAATACAGAATCCAACTTCACGAGGATAGCCGTTGCGAGGGACTGCGCCCCACTGTGCTGCGCATCTTCACGGATGGTTCCAAAACAGGTAGTGGCACAGGTGCTGGAATCTTCTCGGAGGACTTCAACATACACATAGCCACACCATTGGGTGTCCATAACTCAGTGTTACAGGCTGAATGCATGGGTATTTCTTTTGCCGCTTCAGCCATTATGACCAGGGACGTTAAAAACCACTAAATCCGCATACTATCGGACAGCATGGCTGTTTTGCAAGCGCTAAAGAGTCATATAGTTGACTCTGGGCTGATATACGAGTGCCACCAGCGCCTTAACCAAGTTGGTAGCCTCAATAATATAACCGTTCAATGGATCAAAAGACACAGTGGTTCGCTAGGTAATGACTCAGTCGACAAACTCGCCAGAAGGGGGTCGAGTATGGAACTAGTGGGATCAAAACTCAACGCGACACTCCCCTTCGGGTACCTACGCACTCTGGTAACGAAACGAACCAGGGCCAAACATCACAAAATATGGTTGGACCAAGGTGAGTGCAGGCAGGTGAGGGAGGCACTCGCTACTATCGATGGCCGCCTCACAAAACGGGTTCTCCGACTAACTAAACAACAGCTGCGTAAAGTCACAGCAGCTATAACTGGCTATGGGTTATTTAATAAGCAACTCTTTATCATAGGAGTCACAGACACTCCGTTGTGCAGGGCCTGCATGGAGGGCGACGAGCATTACATGTGCTGCTAAACTGGCCGGTACCAAAGTACTTTGCCCTGTATGTGGTGACCCCACATACAGTACTTCGGTAATCCAAGTACTCTACGTGAGATTGTCAGCTGCAACACCAAGGCGTTGCTGGCCTTCTTTGAGGAGCTGGGGTGGATCGAATAACCGATTTTCCTATCCGTACGCAAAATACGCGCTCAGACGTGGAGTTGTGGACACCAGCCCGTATTACCTAGGGGGCGTGCCTATTGCTATCATTAAATGGTGAAGTATATTGAACAAAACTTTTTACAAAAAAAAAAACCGCTTTCCAAAAAAATACAACAAAGTGAAAAATACTTTAATTTCGAAATTTGTAGTGTTTTCTGGAAGCCTGTTGTTTTTTTTTTGTAAAAACTTTTTTCATTTTCAGTTTTTAGTGCGTCAGTTTGTAATTTATCTAAGTTACAACAGCCTAATCACCCCTACCCCTAGCCTAATACTGCTCATCACATTTTACAAAATCAATATTTTGTAAAATGTGATGAGCAGTATTATTACTTTTCCCGATGCAGGGACGTTAATTGTTGAGGAGTTCGAACTGCCGTTCGCCTGGTTCTTACCAGGAGAACTACTCCCAACTCACCATATGCATTGTGACGAGCATAAATTGTCTCATATTAAAGTACCTAATCGGTTTGCAACCCGTTATATATTTATTATTAATTAATCACCGGTATTAATTAATAATAAATATATAACGGGTTGCAAACCGACATCACAAGACCATCTGTGGTCTTCATCATCAGTTTCACTTCACCAAATTATGCTTTCCGAGACCAAATGGACGAGTTACTATAAAAAATACCCAAATCGCCATAGGTACATTATAGGTGTGTCTACAAAAAATTGAGAATTTCCCTCGATTTCCATGGGATCCCCTCAT
The DNA here is from genome assembly GCA_905333075.3 of Atethmia centrago. NCBI lineage: Eukaryota > Metazoa > Arthropoda > Insecta > Lepidoptera > Noctuidae > Atethmia > Atethmia centrago. The sequence goes on from HG995376.1 coordinate 23,288,464, forward strand.
CTGATTCTGACTTGGTGACAATGGCACCACTTCCGGAGCTTTCAAACAAAAAGAACTTTCAATTCGGTCCTTAATTGACGGCGAAATCGGTGAACATACATACAAAAAAAAAAGACGAACATTATAACCTCCGCCTTTTTGGAACTCGGTTAAAAATGAATAGCCGATATTTATGAATAAATACTTTAAACTATGAACAACCTGACAATTCTGTTTATGATTTTACGTAATATTCGTAACAAGTTGTATCAAAAAATCCTTGAGAATGTCTTATGTTTCAGGTCAATACAATTATGTATTCTAAAACATAACATCGCCGTATTCCACGAAAGCACCTAATATAGCAACAATATAACATCACACCCGTATTCCGCGAAGTGTTAGGTATACCTACACCCACATTTAGCCAGTTATGTTTAAGTCTCATGTAAACGAAGGCGAGCCTATTGCCATCAACCAGGCACAAATCCAAACTCCGGGCTGCTACTGAGAAATGTTTGATTGAAAAACCCAATAACACATTACCCGACCATAAAAACCAACTTAGCGCCTTAAGGCGCTGACAAGATGCAAATGGCCAAAATAGGCTTTATCGTAAGAAAAAAATGACAAATCTGTAAAGGCGAACGGCAGGCTTGTATGGGACTTTCGTACAGCTAATAAAATTCCGTGTTTTGGGATATGTTTTGTTTTAATTGGTAGTTAATACGATAGACAAGCCCTTTTTAAATTCTTGGATTTTTAGAACTTGGGACTTAAAAGTTATAACCAGTTTTATTTTTGAAGGTTTGATGGTAGATTGTTACTTAGAGGCACATAAACATTGTTTCGGTAATGAAGTATATGTTCTAGAGTAAAAAATATAATAAAGTATTATATTTTTTACTCTAGGACTCTATAATAAAGTATTACTTACCATCAAGTAGGTAAATTGAGATGAGGATTGAACCTACTCAGCGGAGTGCATTAGGAGGTACCTATGTCCAGCAGCTGACTGCAACAGTTTGATAATGATGACGTCCTGATGGGGTTTTAAGTATAGGTAAGTAAAACAATACAGTTAATAGTTTTTTTTAAGTATATTTATTTTATTGACAATTAATTAATTCATAAACTACTTCATCTAGGAAGGGGGCCGGTCGGGTAACACCCTCATGGCGAGCATAGCTTAAATACCAACATAACTGTGTTTAGTTTACGACTAAATTACGTGTAGTTATTAAAATCTTTTTTTAAATATTAGTAATTAATCCGAAATTCTAAAAATAGTACATGAAAATAAATGGCTTAGTTGCCTTAATATGTGGTACAAATTCTATAACAAAACAACAAAAAAAGTAATCTGTACGAAATCTGCCGTGCACATTAATTGTGGTGGCGGAAAAAATATATGTTAATTTTGAACATACATACTTCCCAGAACTTGGTTGTTACCAAAACACGTTTTGGAAAAAAAACCTCGATACAAACTAACGTTAAACTAACCTCTTACCTTGAGTTCTAATCCAAAATATCTGTATTACATATCAACATACGTTACGTATTTAATTAATAACAAGAAATTTATTATATAATAACTTGGTTGTTTTTCCCCGACTGCCTCAGGAGGGTAATGTTTTTCGAGAGTATGTATGTATGTATGTATGTATGTATGTATGTATGTATGTATGTATGTATGTATGTCTATTTCTTTGGCACGTTCTGTAGCCTAAACGGCGTGACGGATTTTAACATGTGAGGTGTCCTTAGATTTGACATAGGCTATATAATATTTATAAATTGCATCTGCAAATACAAAAAAAAGGAGGGGAAGGTTTTTTTTAAATTAATTGCAACAATATTGGTATCAAATAAAAGCTAATAATGAGTAATTTTCAAATATATATATTAATAAACCTAAAAAGCTTGAAAAAATAAAATTATTTAAAAAACAAAAAACTCGACTGCAAAAACACATAAGTGAAAAAGGAAAAACAAGCAATATAATCTATATAATTTATGTCTTGCAGGCGGGGACAATAACCTGAAAATGGTCGAATAACCTGAAATATGGTGTAACTTTTGATTGTCCCCGCCTGCGATACCACAATTATATCTATAGATTATAATGCTTGTTTTTCCCTTTTCAGTTATGTGTTTTTGCAGTCAGGTTTTTTGTTTTTTTTATTTTCGATTGCTCAACTCAATTTTGAGTAAATAGATAATTGCTTCATATTTTGCACTAAATTACAAGCGTTGTGTCATCGCGCTTCTCTTTCTTTTCTAAGCAATCTGACAGTGACCGCGGTTTAGGTTGTCTGAGTCTTAATAAATAATAACTCCAAAAATACCCAATACCTACACATGGTGGTTATCACATACGAATACAGTGTCTGCAAAAAGCAAACGCAACATACCGTGCTCTACCTCAACACAGCCGCCCGATGTTCAATTTATTTTTGGCCCGCACTGATCGCTGCTTTGAGGTGCATTAATACGTTCCCAGCTAATTTTTAATGGATACCGAATAGTTTCATAACAGCTTTTCCTACAAACAATTTGCGGTGACAGAATCGAAGGGAAATAAGTGAGTTTACACTTTCGGACTGTCAATTAGTCGACTTCAGTATAAATATTGGATTATGAAATGGTAGAGTAAAAATGTGAGAATGAGTGTGTGTGTTATGTAGCGATTGTTGTTTGTTTTTGAGGGGTTCCGTACCCAAAGAGTGCGAAAGGGGGCTTATTATTACTAATAAAAAAATGACACTGACAGCTCTTGAACTCGGTATAGAAAGTGCGTTCAGTTTTATTGGTGAAATTCGGCCTAAGGCTCCGCTGTCCGTCCGTCTGCAGCTGGTCCGTATCTTTTGAACCGTAATATTAATTAAACATTTGAAATTTTCGCAGAGTACTACTATGGCCTCTATATTATTGGCCTATAATGTTCCCACTGCTGGGACACAGGCCTCCTCTCTGTTATGGCCGCTATAACAACAAATAATAAAAAATAAGGGGGTCGCCAAACAAGTACCGTGTTTTTTTTCGGCAGTTTTTGCTGTGGCTCGAATATGTAGTATTAAATATTGTACGGTGGAACCCTTCGTGTGTGAGTCCGACTCGCACTTGGCCGCCTTTTTTTTCTGTGTGAGGTGTTGAGAGGTTACACTGTTGTGACAGTCGGATAAATTGTTGATACGTTGGCTTTATGTTTTAAAAATAGTTGTACCCATTGAAATTGGATAACTAAGCCAACAAGAAAAGTGGTAACCCTTCGCAACTGGTACCTAAACTTTGTGTAACTTCATTTCAACAATCAATATGAGTACACCTATGTGTGCAGGTACTTTAATTGTACCTACTTTTATGAAAAATGTGCAAAGAAAAATCATCCCTCTCTTTTCCACTCATCCATTTTTTTCAACTCCAATTTAATACTGAATGTAAGTACCAACTTATAGAGGCCTTGGTAGAGAGTACAACTTTGTGCCCTTTCGCGTCGAGACCTTCGGTCCGTGGGGTCCCAGTGCGCATACGTTTTTTGCGGAAATCACGAAACGTCTAGTTGATGTCGATGTTGAAGCTGGCGGCTGTCCCGCGCAACGCATCAGCACTGCAATTCAGCGTGGAAATGCCGCCAGCATCCTCGGTACAATGCCTCGGGGGCCTTTTTTAGGTTTAACTCAGTTTCAATTTAATTTAGTTAATATTAATAATCATCTTGTAATTTGGTTATGTAAGTACCAACAAATTGCTCAGATTTCAGCTTACTTTCCTCTTGATTCCGTCACGTTTGACCATTAAGTTTATAAATAACTTACTGCCTTTTTAGCTTAAGTACTATTTTCTCTAAGAAGGAATCCTTAAAAATATCTGACTTTCCGCCTGTCTGAGGGCACGTGGACAAATTACAACGTGATGAAAAATGAAAATGGCGAAAATTCGGTGAAAAATGCTTTTGGTTTGTGATTATTGTTCTTTTATCTGTGTCCTTTATTTATTGGTATTGTTCTTTGTCTGGTTAGTATTATTTTTTATTGATGTAACTAGATTATTGATGTATAACATCTAAAAGGAACGCAAGTGTGTAGACAGGAAGTGACACAGGCCTCTTCTTTGTGAGAGGGAGTGGGCCGTAATCCACCACGCGGGCCCAGTGCGGGTTGGTAGATGTCACATGTCTTCGAATATTTGGTTCTAGGACATGCCGGTTTCCTCACGATGTTTTCCTTCACTGTTTTGAGCGCAGTGATGATGGAATAATTTACACAAAGTAAAGCGCCTGTCTGGGTACGAACCTACGATCTACAACTCATAAGTCGTGGCCGTTACTACTGGGCCACCACTGCTTTGCTCTCGCTGGATCTTCTATTGATATAGCCAAAAACATAACGTGACTGCTAAACATCGCATACTGTCATAACCACTAGATACGCGTACCACGTATTTACACGACTGCCTAAAAGAAGGAGTGTTATGTTTTCAGGTTTCATGTATGTTTGTGAGTTTCTTTATTCCACCATAACTTCTAAACGGCTTAACCGATATTAATGCATGTGGTATCGTTAGAAGCGTTGCGTTACCCCGGCTAACAATACATAGACTTAAACAAACATAGGCTGGTGAAAATTTAAACAATATAATGGAGGAGCCATGGTTCATGAAGAAAAACTTTTTTTTTCATAAAAAAATTACTTAAACAATTATATCGTTTTATCACTAAAAGGTATAAAATAAAAATAGATAATTAAAAAAAATAATAAACTACTGAATACCAATCTATTCATTGCAGTCGGGGGACGGTTCCTTGGAACAGTTATTTACAGGTCGACTTCGCTGAAAAGATTGGTATTCAGTTCAAAGTCATTTAGCTTGTTTTTAATTTATTAGTTCAATTTTTGTAATTAACTTTTTGATAAGGCAGGCGTGTTTTTTAATGTTGTTTTTTTTTCTTTTTCTTTCTTAGATGAAACACGAATTCAGGGTAATAAACTCCCTTAGACGTTAAGACGCTGACAACACCTAAACCGCGGTCACTGTCAGTTTGCATAGAAAAGAAAGAGAAGCGCGATGACGCAACGCTTGCAATTTACTGCAAAATATGAAGCAATTATCTATTTACTCAAAATTGAGTTGAGTAATCGAAAATAAAAAACAACCAAGTTCTGCATTCAAATAAGACGCTCCTGTTATTAATTAAATACGTAACGTATGTTGATATTTAATACAGATATTTTGGATTAGAACTCAAGGTAAGAGGTTAGTTTAACGTTAGTTTGTATCGAGATTTTTCTTTAAAAACGTGTTTTGGTAACAACCAAGTTCTGGGCAATATGTTCAAATTTAACATATATTTTTTCTGCTACCACAAACTATACAGATTTGCCAATTTTTTTTCTTGAGAGAGGTCTATTTTGGTCAATTGGGTCTTGTCAGCGCATTAAAGGATTTTTCGAAGCTCAACTCCAGCAGGCTAATTGCGTGAAACACTATCAGTAGCAATAGGTTTCATTTTGACAGTTCATCAACATTCATTGCGTTGTTGATCAGACAAATTTTTCGAACATACGAGTATGAAGCAGTAGATTAGCAATATATTTCATAGTCTTTCTGATTGTGATTGATAGTGTATTAGGCAATTAGGGTGCTGGGCGTGTCGAAGGAGACGCCCTGGGCGTCGGGAATCCCGAGCGGATTTCCGGCCACCGTAGGCGCGGGCTTGCGGACGGTGAGCAATGGGTAGCTCACCGTCCGGTAAGGACCAGGCCCGGGTCGACGGCGCAACGTGTTCCACGCGCGCCTCAAAGAGATGTGGTGAGCACAAGTGTAGGGGTCCACTAGGGCCGATGCCTGCCGGGATCGCGGGATGGTACAAAAGGGTTACCGAGGCCCCCGCAACACATGCAACGGAAGGGATACGGGTAGGTTTTAGTCAGTAAGAGTCTGACACACCCTCCCGCTCCGCCCAGAGCGGGAGAAGTTATTTGATAATTTCCCAACCAAAAAAAAAGGGTGCTGGGCGTGCCTTAAGTCTAATGAATCTTGATATCTGTATGTGAGCCTTTTAGAAAACCGCTAGCTATATTTAAATATAGAAAGGATTTAACGACATCAGAGTCATAAGCTTATTCCTAGTTAAGTAGTTCGAGTTAAGGCGCAGATATATGATTTTAGTGACTTTTAAATCTGTTATTACGTCTTCATATAAAGCAAGTAAGTTATCAAAAAATGTATGTGAAACTAGAACGCATACAAATCAATTATTTAAGTAAATATTTAAGTATTGTAGTAAAATACTTTATGAAATAAATTCATTTTTTTAGGCTCTGTCTACCCAAAGCATAAAAAAACCAGCCAAGTGCGTGTCGGACCACGCACAATGAAGGGTTCCGTAGTTGGGATTACTCGGGATGAATTTATTTCAAAAACAAACTTAACATTGTAGTTAAAAAACATTTTGTCCCATAAATCGATATACGTCACGATCAATTCTCCAACTGCAAATTTAAATTGGGTGACTGTTACTCGTTAACTTGTAAAGCTTACCATAGCTGTGATAGGTTACCTTTCATTTCATTGTATGCACTAACTGTCATGATTTTTTTCACATCTCCATAAACAATCATTAAGCTGGCAGGACCCCGGCACTTGACTATAAAAAAATTAGCAGTTTAAAGATTAATATTACGCAAACGGATCCTTGAATCGAAAAATGTCGTTTATAGACCCGAATTATTTTTGAACGGCCTATCTAACGATACCCCACATCTTGGGTTGACCGGGAAAAATAAAATTTTCGCCACACTACATGCAAGGGAGGACACCCAAAAAAGAATGTTTTTTCAAGATTTTATTCTAGCACTTTGTCGGCGTGATAAATATGTATACATATTACAGCTTTCTAGTACTAAGCATCTCTGAGCTACGGCGGGGACAGACAGACGGACATGGCGAAACTATAAGGGCTCCTTGTTTTCCACGGAACCCTAATAATGATATTACTTTCAAACTACTGCCTATATAGATATTTTCATGTTTTTTTTGTGTGAACATACTATTATATTATACACAATACTCAATTATTTATTGCATTCCATAGATGGTAAAAAAAAAAACCAATATGGTAAAAAGTAAAAGACCAATATGGACCCTGTCGGGCACAGCAACATTAGGAGAGAGGAAGAGGGCTTAGTAGCAATTCCATATTATTATAAATTATTAGATGTGTTTAATTGTTTATTTTTTTATCTTTAATTCTATCTGTGATTTTTTTTCAAATATTCATATTTTCGTTACTAAAAACAAATATTACCAATAAAACCGAACTACGGCGCGACGTGTGCGCGACGCACATTGTATGACCAAAGTCAATGTCGCTTACCAGACCCTTAAGGACCACACACCATTGCCAAGCATGAACACGCATTTAAATAATAAAATTAAATATTTAAATTACACATAAACAAAAGGTAAAGTATGTACTTTGAATTATACATAGTGACTGGAATAATAAATTCGATTTGTAAGTAACGAGTGTACAGTAGATAATATAACTACGCTTAAGTACTGGACTAATAATAATATATAATGGTGCTATTATAGCCTTATCGAGGCATGGAATACATTTAATTATTTTGTACTGGGAGGTGCCTCGAGTTTGCTTCTGTTTTACATAAAGCAAATAATTTTTTCCTTTTGCACGCCTCACAATACTTTAGCGTCTCACACGCTGAAGTATGGCTCTACTGTCGATATGTTATTTTATCAATTTTTTCCAATATAAAATCGTTTTTATACTCCCAATTATACATGGAATTCATATTAGCAGGGAAGTTTTAAAAACTAGAGACTTGATATTATAACATTAATATATTTTTTTACCTTGATATATACAACAAAAAATGTAATTAAAAAATTACGTGTAGTGCTTTCCGTTGGGAAGTGTCTGTTTGTCGTCACGATTCACGTCGTCACACACAATGGATTAAATATAAATCTTCTTCTATAAGTTTTCTTTCATCCTTCGGATGAGCCCTATTAATTTTCGTTATCAAACTCATAACCGTTAAAACATATTTAAAAAATCGATTAAGTTTTTTAGATTTGTTTCCGTAAAATTTGTCGTCAACATGTTGTTCATGTTGTCTGTGAGGCGTGCACTTTTGGATTTTCCAACTGTTTATATTTCCTGTTACATTTGTTGTTAGTCGTATTAAATAATGTTGCCGATTCCCTTGTTCACAAACTAAACAAAATTTAAGTTCAGTGCATCTTTTTCCTTCTATTTCATTAAGAAAAGAACACAAGATAAATTTTAGTTTAGTCCTGTCAAATTAATCGGCGCTTGACGTAATTTTAGTAGGCAAGTTTTTAATCACGTCTAAACTTGTATGGAGTAGTGACAGGCGCTGATTAATTTGACAGAAACTAAAGTTTATTTTCTGTCCTCTTCTTAATGAAATAGAAAGAAAAAGATGCACTGAACTTTAATTTAGTTTTGTTTGTGAACTAGGGAATCGGCACCACTGTCCATAAGTAGTAGTCTTGTGAAGTTCGCGAACGAACTAGGTCGTAAGAGCGCTCCCACAGACGAACTAAGAAAACTAGTTTCTAGATCCATCGCTTCCTAGTTCATTAGTTCGTTCGATAAGACCGACTTGTAATAGCGAGAATGAGCGAGAGCCCGAGCTAGTCGCGTCACTACTACCACTCTCTTACTGCATATGCGCTTCTCATCGTTTTCATTGCACTTTTCATTAAAAAATTAAAATACAACGAAAAAACAGGAGCAGTGGTAAAGCGAGCGAACGATCTGCCTTTCTCTAGTTCGAGATGGGAGCTGACGAACTAAAAGAACAACATAGTTCTCTGAAGAGCTGCGATCCACAATTTATAACTTAGGATTATGTCTTATTTTTGAGTTTTATTAATATTCCTGTGGGGAGCAGCTTGTGGCTAAGTAATAACAGCCGCAAGGTTCGATCCATCAGGTTAAGGTACGCTTGGCGGCGTTGGAGTGTCTCCACCTCTCCGTGCCTCGGAAAGCACGCTAAGTCGTTGGTCCCGGCTGACATTTGTGGATCTTTGACAGTCGTTAGGGGTTGATCGACATCTTTTTAATAAAATAAATGATAGACATAATTTCAATCCTAGAAATAAAGATAAAATAGATCAACCATTTTTCAGATTATCTAAAGTACATACATCTTTTGTGGGGTACTGTGTCAATTGTTACAACAAAATACGAGTACCTTCTGATATATATTGCAATTAAATGAAAGAAAATTTAAAACTCATGTTAAAAGTGCACTTTGTAAACAAGCATATTACAAATTAGAGAATTATATTCAATGTAAGAATGCTTGGAAACATGCTGGTCCAGCTCCATAGGACAATCTAGAGTCTAGACAAAATCAAACTGGTTGCTAATTTGATTGTACAGTTTATTATTTTATACAAATAATAAATCAACGTTGGATTAAAATTCTGTTTACTTTAACTCACACACGGTCAGTGTGTTGCCTTTATTTATTCTTTTTAGGAAAACGTATACCTATACACTGTTTGTAAATATGTGAGCATCATGTACCTATCACATAATTAATTTGTCTGTCTGTGTTTATCTTCATTTTAATTTCGTTTTTTACCTATTTTGGTGTAGTAATTTTATTCTAGGTGCATCGTTTTCTCTTATAATTATATACTGTAGTTTTGTAAAACATTTTAAAAGAGTAACGGTGGAGTTTCTTCCCCATTCTTCTATATACGAAACTACCTTTTGGAAGGGGCAACTAGAATCAATTCTATTTTTTTGTAAATTTTGACGTTCAAAAGAGCTTTTTATGTGCCTTTTTGAAATAAATAATTTGACTTTGACTTTGTTGTCAGAAGGCCGAAATTCTGACAAGCAGTCTTACCAAGGGGTATTGTATTACCCAGTTACTGGGTTGCGGAGGTTAGATATGCAGTAGCTCTATGTAAAATACTGGAATTCAGCTGCATCCGGTTAGACTAGGCAGGCAGATTGATTAGTATTCCTGTAATCTACGTTTAATTATATTTTCATTTAATACGGTACAATTGGACAAGGAAGTAATAATATAAATAGCGATATGCGAGAACAATGTAGGTTAATGTGTGAAAAGTATACCACAATGTGTAAAGTAGGGAATAATATGTATATGTACCACATTTTGATAAGCGAGCGTTTTCATAGTAAGGATCTGATATAAATAAGTACATGTGTAAGTATGAGTAGAGCAAAAATGAATTTTGCTTCCCTGCACGGAAAAGTGACGTACTTAAAGAAAAGTTTGGATCTTAAAATGATTATTCTTAAGGCGCAGATATATAATTTTAATGACATTTTAATCTGTTATTACGCCTTTACTTAATGCAAGTAAGTTATGCAAAAAATGTATGTTAAATTAGAATGTCTACCCAAAGCATAAAAAACCGGCCAAGTGCGAGTCGACTCGCGCACGAAGGGTTCCATACCATTATCTATAAAAACGGCAAAAAAATAATGTCTGTTGTATGGGAGCCCCCTTAAATATTTATTTTATTCTGTGTTTTAGTATTTGTTGTTATAGTGACAACAGAAATACATCATCTGTAAAAATTTCAACTGTCTAACTATCACGGTTCATGAGATACAGTCTGGTGACAGACGGACAGACAGACAGACTGACATGACACTGAACATTTAAGTTTTGTAGTAAAATACTCTATGAAATAAATTCAGGAAGTAATGTCTACCCAAAGCATAAAAAAAAGGATATTACTGTCAAACTGCTTAAGATATTTATATGCTTTTTTTGTGTGAACAGACTATTTTATTATCTATAATTCTAACTGTGATTTTTTAAAATATTCTTATTTTCGTTACTAAAAATAAATATTCCCTATGAAACCGAAGGGCCGCGCTGCGTGAGCGCGACGCACATTTGTATGGCCAAGGTCAACGGCGATTACCCGACCCTTAATTACCTATTAATATAGTTTGCACCTTAATTGCGTACTCTTCGCAATTTCATTCACAATCTGATGACTTTGAAGTATATTGCTTATCCATTGCTTCATATCGAGAACTATGTCTGCTCATCAACGTACACAACGCAATGAATGCTGTTGAACTGTCAAAGTGAAAGCCATTGCTACTGATACTACTACGTACTACTGTACTACTAGTACCAGTACTAGTAGTACTGGTACTAGTAGTACTGGTACTAGTACTACTAGTACCAGTACTAGTAGTACTGGTACTAGTACTACTAGTACCAGTACTAGTAGTACTGGTACTAGTACTACTAGTACCAGTACTAGTAGTACAGTAGTAGTAGTAGTGTTACGCAATTACCCCGCTGGTCTATCAGTGTGACTGCGACGGCGGATGACAGAGAGACCACATGTGTGACCACAGGTGGAAAGGCCTATGTCCAGCAGTAGATTGATGATTATGTATGTGGTGTGCTGCTGGGGAGTTTGTTGCGCCACTTCTTCCCAGCTAAAGCACTAGGAAGTGGTAAAGGGCGGGCGTTTTTGGGGGACTGTCTTATGTAATTTTGAAGTCCGAAAAGTGCTGATTCTCAGCCTAATTTGAACAAATTATTTTTGATTTTGATTTTGTATAGCTTTCAGTAAATCATGCAAATTATCGAAACGAACAGGAATTAATAATTGTTGCGTGAAAAGTCAGCGTTGTTTTTTAAGAGGACTACAAGACCTAAGTGTTCTTGAAAAACGCACGCACACATTTACACAATCGACGTGAACGCCATCTAACGACGACGCCCATATAACTAACGTCATAGCGAAGTTACGCCCGAGTATTCTAATAGATGGCGCAACAACGACGCGCAAGTAAGTTTTGTTTTTTATGCTTTCACGCTGAAACAGCTAAACGGACTTAGATAAAATTTGGCGAAGGACATAGGCTACTTTTCATCCTGGATCGCGGGCAACAGCTATTTTTAAATAAACCTGATTCAATTAAACTAAAAACATTTTTATTACAAAAAAAAATATACCAAGTGGCGCCCTTTATACATATTTATAGTGTAAACCATAAATATGTATAAAGGGCGCCACTTGGTATATTTTTTTTTGCACTAAGGGTTTTTCAGATTTTAGCTCTTTTTCAGGTTAACATTATGTGACATTTAGTTTTAAGCTCTTTTTCAGGTTAACATCATAATGTTAACCTGAAAAACTAAAAAAAAAAACTAAATATCACTTATGATATTTAGTTTTAAGCTCTTTTTCAGGTTAACATTATGTGACATTTAGTTTTAAGCTCTTTTTCAGGTTAACATTATGTGATATTTAGTTTTAAGCTCTTTTTCAGGTTAACGTTATGTGAAATTTAATTTCAAGCTTTTTGTTAGGTTTCTATCTAATGGTCCGTGATTTGAGATCTCATATAACTTTTCCAAAACATGGGAAACGTTAATAATCCTATGTCCAATTTGGATGTTCTTTTCAGGAGTATAGTTTTCCATCTGAAAAAGAAATGAATACAAATATAATTTCTTGATAGATAAGATACATTTTTATTCGTATAAAACATTGAAATATCAAACCTACAAGAATTCTAAGTAATCAATCTAAGTAAAATGTGTTTGCGGAAAAATCTTCTTTTATAATAATTTAAGTTTTCTATAATAATCTTTAATTTAACCCATCTGTTTCTCGGTTTTCACATTGGACATGATAATGCCTTACAAGCCACCTAAATTTCCATTATTATTTTTAAAACCATTTGAAACAAATCTAAACGTGTTTGTGGCAAGGTGATGTTATAAATATTACCTGTCTACTAAAGCTTCTTCTAGTACATGCTTAGATGAATATACTTTTATCAATAACTTCACAATCGTGATCTTTCTGTGGCACCTCTGTTTTCAATCTATAAAAATATTGAAGATTTAAAATTACGTAAAAATGTAAATTCTAAATATTGTAGTTCTATGATGTATTGTAGTTCACAAAATAGGTAATTGAATTTCGTTTATTTTTGTATTTGACTTTGAAAAATTGTTAAGCTGCAAGTAAAAGATTAGGTATGTACCTAAAATTCATAAGTAGGTACATTATTATATTGCCTATGTATTATAAACAAAAACAATAAAATTAATTTCTTACTTGTGACAAATAACATCGCAATTTTCAGATGAACCAGTTATTTCGTCATGCCTATCATCAAATAAGCCGAGGTCTTTTTCTGAAAAAACAAAAACATTTGGTATTTTTAGCTTCTATTTATTGTTATTGTAGCTTATATAGGGTGGAGGTACTTACGTATTGGAATAACTTCCGTGTTGATATTTTCGACCGTTTTTTTTCTGTAAAAAATAATTCGATTTTAAAGGTTTTTTTTTTTAAATTTATATACTTATTTATAGAAATGTATTTAATAAATATATGTACATCGTAGTAGTTTAAATAAAATACAAAACTCCTGAGATTTGAACCCAGGCATTCGCGACTGTAAATCCACACTTATTTTAAATACGCTACTGTGTCATAAAGAGGTACCGAAAATACAGACCATATGAACTGATTGCACTTACTTAGACGTTTCCAAAATTCATGGTTTTATTGTTATAAAAATAAATATTTCGTAATAATAAAATGCTCTATCTTACCTTTTATTTTCATTCATAAGTTCGGCATTTGATTTATATAAACGTTTTTTTTTTAATTTTTAGTCCTCGCAACGGGTTTCACTTTCTTTCCCATGACATACCATTTCTTTCTACTTTTTTTTTCTTTTTTTTGTTGATTTTTCTCTTATAAATGATACAATTTTATAACAAACTACTTTATTACGCTATTTTAACTTAAAGTATTTTATATCTACACGAAATAAAAATATTTACGCAAAGAAAATATGAAACAATGAATTCACAAACAAAACTTTACAAAAACATTAAACAGTCTGGGCGGAAATAATGCGGCGAAAAGAACGACACGTCCATATAGCATCGGGCCTCGCTGTCGGTACATAGGCGTTTACGCACACATGCGTACGTATTATGCTCGGAAATAAGAATATACGATTTACAATAAATCTATTGATTAGATAAAAAAATTAAAACACTATTGTTCTAATATGTTGCTTGTAGAATAATCTGACAAAAAATCAGAATGATTGCATGTATATTAGTATGATTTTTACACGTTAAAAGAAATTTTTAGAGGTAATTTCGTGATTTTTTTCTATCGTATCAAATTAGTTGTTTTATGTTCTCAACACACTATCTACCTAGGATATATCCTGAAGAATATCATATATTTTTCTGATTTTGTTTACTGCAGTGGACCATATACTTTTAGGCATTGTAAAACTTGCGTTTAGATCCTGTAGGCCTCTTAAGCGCTATCCATAATTTGATAACCACATGTATACAGAATTATTAAATATAGTTTCAGTAATATACCCGAGTTATTTTAGCGTGGCAATAGCGGTCATTGACCTACCTACGTTTTCTAGCATACTTTATTTAAAAAACTGAAATAAAGTCCGTTAACGACCTGAATCCAATATCTATTGTGATCTTAAACATGTTCCAAGAACGAAAAACAACACATAGTTTATTGTTTGGGTTTCTACGGAGAGATATTAAGAAAAGGTCACTGACCGCTATTGCTGTGCTAAAGCGACTCGGGTATAGTTTCATACCAAGGCCAATCAACGAAGTAAAGTTCACCATCATAGCTGCGTTTTAGAAATTAGCGGAGATAAAGTTGCAAGCAAAAGCATCCTACACAGAGTTTCACATACAAACTACATAAACTTTTAATTTAATTATAATATATTGGTAATATCCAGTAATGCAAACAAGGACTTGCTCGGCGAGCTACCAGATTGGGGTGTCCATACATCAAGAAAAACAGAGGATAAACATGTTGATTGTCAAATCATTTTGAGAGAACCTCGTTTTTAAGACGTAAGTCTAACTGGGTAGCCTTTTTTTTTTTTTTTTGAGGGTGGGAAATCATCGAATAACTTCTCCCGCTCTGGGCGGAGCGGGAGGGTGTGTCGGACTCTTACTGACTAAAACCCACCCGTATTCCTTCCTGTTGCCTGTGTTGCGGGGGCCTCGGTGACCCATAAGTACCTTCTCGCGACCCCGGCAGGCATCGGCCCTAGTGGACCCCTACCCATGTGCTGACGACATCTCTTTGAGGCGCGCGTGGAATACAACGCGCCGTCGCGCGTCGACCCGGGCCTGGTCCTTACCGGACGGTGAGCTACTCATTGCTCACCGTCCGCAAGCCCACGCCTACGGTGGCCGGAAATCCGCCCGGGATTCCCGACGCCCTGGGCGTCTCCTGCGGCGGCTAGGGGCGAGAGGGCGCGAAACTTGCCTTTCCCTCAACCGTCCCGCCTCCTCCTTCGCGAGCATTACTGCTTCGCAGAAGGAGGTGACGGCTGCCCATGCCCTCTCGCTCCGTACCATGGCCTGAACCAAGGCCGGACGCGTGAGATCACTGCCGCTGATCTCCTCCACGAGTGCACGGTGCTCTGCCCAAGCCGGGCATACCGCCACCGTACGCTCCACCGTGTCCTCCGGGCGATCCACACAGTGGTGACACCCGGGCGTTTCCTCCCGCCTTATCCGACACAGGAACCTCCCGAAGCTGCCGTGTCCGGTGAGGACCTGCGTCAGGTGGAAGGTGAGGACTCCGTGGCGCCTCTCTAGCCACTCCTCAAAGAGGGGACTTATCGCCGCAATTGTGGCGTGCCCAGCACTGGGTTGCGACAACCGTACTCTCCATGACGCCATGAGATCCCGCCGCAGCTCCGTCCGCTGTGCCGCGATTTCTCGCGGCAGCGGACTTACGCCGCGGCGTTTTGCCTCCTCGCGCCACTCCCATACGTGCGCGAGGACTTTTGCCTCCAGATCCCATGGCGGCAATCCGGCAAGGAGGCTCGCTGCCTCACAGGAGACCTTGCGGTATCCCCGGACCATCCGGATAGCCGTGACCCTTTGGGCCGCGCTCAACCTGCGGGCTGGCCGCAGCGCCAGAGAGCGCGCCCATACAGGAGCCCCGTAGAGGGCCATGGACCGCCGAACCCCGCGTAGAGCCTCCGGCAGGAGGCGTTTGGACCCCCTAGATTGGGCAGGAGCCGCTTCAATGCAGCGCCCGCCCGCTCCAGTTTGGGAGCCAAACGTCTGAAATGCTCCACGAAGTTCCACTGGCTGTCGAGGACGAGTCCCAGGTACTTCATCGTCGACTCGACGCCGATGGAAACCCCTCCTACCGTTATTTGGGACCCCAACGGTGGCGCGTTCCGAGGACCATGAAAACACATGGCCTCGGACTTGTGCAAGGCCACCTCGTGTCCCAATTGCCGGATCCTTTCGACGATTGTCGCAACCCTGCGTGCCGCTACTTCAGCCGCCACCTGGTGCGACCTCCCCTGCGCCAGGACTAACGTGTCGTCAGCGTAGCACACTACGCTGACGCCGCTAGGGAGGTCGGCGCGCAGCACCCAGTCGTATCCGATGTCCCACAGATGCGGCCCCAGGACCGATCCCTGTGGGACACCGCACGACATCTCTTGCTAGTTCCACACTCCCTGGTGACCGGGGTAGAGGACGGCCCTGTCCGTCAAATAGGCCTCGACCACACGACAGAGGTAGGTCGGCATCCGGTGGTACCGGAGTGCCTCCCTGATGCAACTCCAGGGCAGGGTATTGAAGGCATTGGCGATGTCTAGAGACACCGCCAAGACGACCCCACCCTGGGCAACAGCATTCCCCGTCGCCAGGGCTCGCACACGCATGATGGCGTCCACCGTAGAGCGCCCTCTGCGGAAACCAAACTGGCTCTCCGCCAAATCCGGCCCCACACGCACCAGCTGGCCGACTGGGTACCTGGGTAACTGGGTAGCCTGACATTTAACCATTTTCAGAGACTAGTTTCGACCCAGCGAATTATATCAGTGTTCCTACCAAGTTTACTGTAATCTTGCCCTGAGTCAGGACGGTAAGTGATCGAAACTTCAGGCTGTCAATGAAAATAAATAATATACCACGAAAAACTTGGTTATAAATCTTTCTACAGACGATTTGTTGTGACACCACACACGAACCTGTCCAAACGACATACGTGCATCAATGCTAGATATATAATAAGAAGCTAATATAAGCTATGATATATTTTAGTGATATTTATTTTAGAAGTATGTATTTCTATAAGTATATTTTCTTATTGTATATTTTAATTTGTGAATAGTATGATATATGTGAATAGATTTTTTTTTTGTATTTATGTATTTTGTTTTCTCTTCCACTCTTACACACGGTGTCTACATCTCTTTGTCTACTGTCCTATCGCCGGCATGCTGGAAGAGATTTCTTTAGAAATAAGCATCACCTTTGTACGTATTTTTCTGTTCCTTTCTTCTTATCTGTTTATATATGTCTCTTATCTTAAATCCCATAAGCAGTGATAGCCTAGTAGTGCGACCGTCGGACTGCTTAGTCTCGAGTTCGAACCCAAGGCAGGCACCTCTGACTTTTAGATTATTGTGCGTATTGTATAATTATCACTTGTTAAAAAACAGTGAAAGAAAACATCGTGAGGAAACCGGCATGCCTGAGAGATATTTCTCGACGGCATGTGAAGCCAAGTCAGAGGCCCATGGGCGGCATAAAAACTCTGCCAGCACTAACCGCACGAAAAAGAAAGATCTTAAATCTGAAACAATTTATTTTTACCCAATTGCCCTTGGAGGGTAATGCTTTTCAAGAGCATGCATGTATGTCTATTTCTTTGGCATGCTCTGTAGCCTAAACGGCTTGATGGATTTTACGAGGGCGACACTGAAAGTTTTTAGAACTGGCCACTTGTAAACGATATAATAAAAAAAAAACAGTTATTAGTTTTATTATATCTTTTACTGAACAAACTATTGTTCAGTTTTTGATTTTCTAAGAACTTTCAGTGTCACCCTCGTAACATATGAGGTGTCCTTAGATTCGTCTTAATTGTGGCTATAAAATATTTACAAACTGCATCTGCAAATACAAAACAAGGAGGGAAAGGTTTTTTTTAAAATAAATTGCAACTATGTTGGTATCAAATAAAAGCTACTAATGAGTAATTTTCAAACATATATATATATTAATAAAACTAAAAAGCTTGATACAAAATAAATTATTAAAAAAAAAAACAGTTTTTTGTTTTTTTTAATAATTTATTTTTTATATTTATGTACGTACTTTTCGTCAGTCGCTTGGATGTGGCACACCCTAACATCTTTACATAATCTTCCTTAAAAAATGTTTCCGAGACTGATCCTAAAACGTCTCAAAACCATAGTCACAACCGACCGCGTCCGCAGTATCTTAGTACAAGTGCATCGAATTAAATTCACGATTAGCATACGTAATTACTACGCTTATCGGCGGCTTAATTGCGCCGTAATGAATCAACTGACGGTTCTTGTAGTGTACGTACTTGCTTACTTTTAGATACCTTTATATTTTACTTGGTAGAAGTATATTTTCCTGGTGCACTTATTGCGAAAAGCCTCCTGGCTAAATATAATAATACAGCTGCATGGGTCGATCGAAGGTTAAGCTACGCTTGCCGTGGTTGGTTTAGGATGGGTGACCAGCCATTACGTATCGAGACCCCTCCGTGCCTCGGCAAGCACGTTAAGGCGATACGTAAAAAAATATCATAGCGAACTGACTCAATTACTTTGCGAAAGAAAAGAGCGCAACAATGTGCTAGAACGAAAATACAATTACGTAAGAGCGCCAAAACCAAATAAAAAAAAAAATTAATTAAGCTATCTATCAAAAATATTTTCAGTCAGATTCTTTCAGTTAGATTATTAATCAAATAGTCAATAAATATACATCCTAAAATTAAATCCATACATGCTGTAATAGTGAAAATAAACCTAATGCTTACAAAAAAGCCCCCAATTTATTTTGGTATCGCCTTAAGCTGTCGGTTCCGAGGACACGGTGGAGCATACGGTGGAGGTCTGCCCGGCTCGGGCAGAGCACCGCCGTGTCGTCGTGGAGGCGATCGGCGGCAGAGATCTCTCGCGTCCGGCCTTGGTTCAGGCCATGGTACCTACGGAGCGAGAGGGCATGGGCAGCCGTCACCTCCTTCTGCGAAGCAGTAATGCTCGCGAAGGAGGAGGCGGGACGGTTGAGGGAAAGGCAAATTTCGCGCCCTCTCACCCCTAGCCGCCGCAGGAGACGCCCTGGGCGTCGGGAATTCCGGGCGGATTTCCGGCCACAGGGACCAGGCCAGGGTCGACGACGCGTTGCATTCCACGCGCGCCTCAAAGAGATGTCGTCAGCACAAGAGTAGGGGTCCACTAGGGCCGACGCCTGTCAGGGTCGCAGGAAGGTAACAGAGGCAACGGAAGAAATACGGGTGGGTTTTAGTCAGTAAGAGTCTGACACTATCCCGCTTCACCCAGAGCGGGAGAAGTTATATATGTGATGATTTCCCACCCAAAAAAAAGCCATCGGTCCCGGTTGTCATTCGTATTTGTAAGATCTTTAACAGTTGTTATGGAATGGGTAGTGAAG
This sequence comes from Atethmia centrago, assembly GCA_905333075.3. Taxonomy (NCBI): domain Eukaryota; kingdom Metazoa; phylum Arthropoda; class Insecta; order Lepidoptera; family Noctuidae; genus Atethmia; species Atethmia centrago. Next base: position 23,308,014 of record HG995376.1, read on the forward strand.
GAGCCCAAAAAATCTGACAACCAGTCTTACCAAGGGGTAACGTGTTACCCAGTAACTGTGCTGTGGTATTTAGGAAAAGGCTAGACAGATTTTGAGTTGGCAGTATATTTTCCAGCTTTAGTTATTGCGGAAAGGTTAAGTTTTAGATTCTTTGGGCGTAATATTTTGTTGGCAGTTTACGTATTAGTCGATCGTGCTAGAGGATGCGATTTACCAAGGTCTGCAGTTTTGAGGAGTTTGATGCAGGTATAGGCTTGAAGTAAATGACATACTGGTGATACAGTATTTTTATCTCACGAAGCGACCCGTGCCTTACATGTGGGTACCAAGTGTACAAACACGCTGTGAATATGTGTGTAAGCGCAGGAGCTCTCGGTACCGTCCGAGACAATGGCGAAGTGTACGATGTATGTAAGTGTGTGTAGGATTAGTTTAACGTTAGTTTGTATCGAGATTTTTTCAAAACGTGTTTTGCTAACAACCAAGTTCTGGGAAATATGTTCAAAATTAACATATATTTATTCCGCTACCACAAACCATACAGATTTGGCAATTTTTTTTCTTAAGACTAACCTATTTTGATCATTTGCGTCTTGTCAGCGCCTTAAGATCGGCTTGCCCCATCAATTTTCTTGTTATTTCTATGATGACACGTAATTAATGTGAACTCCTCAAAATTGTTTTACCGCTAGCGGTTTCCTAACCAAACGTGTAAACATGGCCTTAGTGGCGAATGCGTGTAACATAACATACTTACACTAATCTGGGTAAAAAAGTAACAAAGCTGTTGGCATAGTATTGAATCAACTGACGACTGATCCAATAATAATTATAATAAATGTTCTTACTTTCAAACTAGTTCAATCATAATAACGTTGCAACTTATTGAGATATTTCCTATTCAAATTACGCACCTAATAGTAATTTAACAAAATAGCATGTTTAATTACGAAATCATAATACTGCAGCCTCGCAATGGGAACACACCTTACGCAAAACCGAGAGCAGTAACTTTGTTGCGTGGTGCATTTATTTATTGTTTGATTTTTCATTGTTGGTTCATTCAGTCGCTTGTTCATTCATAGAGTTGACTTGAAGTATTTATTTGCACGTTTAATAAGAAGTTGATACCTACTTCAGACATGTTGTTTATTATTATTTTTTTAATTTTGAATTATCGTTCAGTAGGGTGGGCTAGTTTTTATTTTCATTTCGTTTCTAAATTCCATTGCTGTTACGAAATAAATCATGTAACTTGAATATATTAACCAATCTTAATGTCAATTAAGCCACATTATTCAAAATACACATCACATTTAATTACGCAATCATAACTCTGTTTCGGTCAAATCGCGCGACGCTGCACGCCACAAGGCCGAACGCAGTAACTTTGTCTCGTCGTCTATTCGTTAATTTATTTAATTTGCAGCTCTGTATATGCGGTGTTCTAATTGCTCGGGTGCCGTTCGCCCACTTATCATAATGTCTCGCAAATCACGACTCTGCGGGAATAAATCTAGCGTCGATAGGACTTGGCCACTGGTCTGCTAGGGTTGAGAGCTGTGCTTGAATAGTTCGGATGCTGAAAATTAAATAATGTTTTTGACATCAAATTGCTTTTGCTCACACAAGAACAATTATTATAATAGGTAGGCTTGGCTGTGGATAAACAAGATCTATACGAAAGGCGATGTTGCTTTTTCACGCTAAAGACGATACTACAAATCATTACATTTTTTTTTTACCCTGCTTTGTGTCCCACTGCTGGGCAAAGGCCTCCCCTTTTTCCTTCCAAACCTCTATTCTGTGCGATGGTGTAGTCATTAACAGAACTAATCAATTGTGTACTTTATATTACTCTTGCTTCGTTAAAGATACAATTATGGCTAATTTTGTATAAGGAAAATAATGTAGGTAAGTTATTAAGGTTTTTACGCAGCTGTGAAAAACCACATAAAAAGCGAAAACGTCACTGACTACATTCTGTTACTGACTAATGCTTAAAAATATACTTCAACAAATAAATAATTAGTTCAATTTCTCTATTTAAACTCCTGATAGCCCTACAGAATCCAGTTACGCACAAAAATGGAGCTGGGCGCACGCGAATTTCTAACATAAATCGCAAACGACTCCCCATCGGCGCGCACGCAGCGTACAGCGGCCACCGCAGTACTTTATTATGTATCAACACGAAATTATTATACAATCAACGCTATTAGCGATAACATTCAATTTGCATCTCATCTTAGAAACTAATCTTTATTAATTTTTATTAAAAATATTGAGGTTTTTTGGTATAATTAAGTTTGGGTTTTTAATAAGCGTGGGTGCAAGTCAATTTAATTAAAACAGCTTTTAACGCTGTTATTAGTTTTTTATTTGGAAGGTTAGTTGCTATAATCCCGGATGCATTCGTTAGATAAAAGTGAAGGTGGTACACGCAAAGTTAAGCAAATCTTTCAGTACCTACAAGGAAATAACAGCCTTCAAAGAAGTTATTAAATTTCGAGTTTGCTTCAGAAACCGATGTTCATCTAACAACCTTCCAGCGCCTTACATAGTTTATCGATCTACTCCGGCTACATGCTATAAATGATCAAATATACACTGAATATCCTTCCTCTGTATTTACGTAGTACATAGCCTACACAAAACACCCACCTTGTACGTTGAGACTAGAAATCTATGCCTACAGAGGGGCTAGGCCGAAAATTATTGGGGGGTGGGAGGTTGGTTGGCGGAGGGGTTGGGGCCAGCCGTCGCCGGCCTGATATGTGACCGGAGAGTCTTGTTCAACAAACGATGACGATGATTTAAGCTCAGGCGTTTTAAGTGTATTACTGGGAGAAATCCGGCTTTTGGGCTTAGGCTTAGATTTGAGTGAGCCTGCTATTATGGGGGGAGGCTTCTCGATTTATGTGTGCCTGTCCATTTGACGGCGGGGCCGCTGGAGTCGGGAGTTGCGATGTCATTTAGTTAGTGGCCGCTTGTACGAAAAAGATTTTATTTTGTTGGAAATTGTTTTTTTTTTTTGATAGCTCCTAATATTAAAAAAAATATTACAAGCAGTTTTTTTTTCTAGAATAGAGACGGGAGGAATAGAAATTAAAACAAACCTCATTTCAAAGTCATTGATTACGAAACTGAGTTTCAGTTTTAAAATAATAGATTGCAGCAGTTTCCGAATTAAAATGGCATTATGAAAATAAATAAAAGCGTATCTTAAAATATTGAAACTTAATTAAAAATATTTTAAATATTTCAATGAACCACAAATTTTGCATTAAAATGATTCCTTTCTACGTTCACGTGTTAATGAATGTGCAAGATTAATACGTTCTAAACGCATTCAAATGGTTAATTACACTAATTAAAACACACTGCTATTTATCAACACCTCTGGCTGTTTGGTAAAACGTTTAAAGCAAGGTCAGACACAGAATCAATTTATATAAAAGAAACAATTGAAAATAACTTTTTGCACTCTTCTCATTTACTCATCATGTATCCTCATTAAAAGTGCACAAAAAAAAAAACAAAACAATATTTTAATGATGTCATAAAAATAAATTAAATTATCATCAAGTTGACCTTTTAACCTCTCACGTACCTGCTACATAGTTACATACACCGCTACTTCTGCCTATAGCACTGATCGCAGCTAATGTGTTTGCGTGGAAACCGGGAGGTCATCTGCTTTCCTGGGAAGGAAAATTGGGCTTCGGGTACGTATTTCGAGAACCTTCTACCATGATCCATTTTAGTTAATAATGATGATTCTTCGAAAAGTTGTGTGGAAAGTTATCATGCTATGGGTGTGTGATGTGGAGAATGGTAATGTCGTAAGAAGGAGGGTTTCTTAAGTTTTTTTACGTCATACGACGTTCTTCCGTTTGTTGTTTATGGGCAATATATTGCCCAAAATGATTTAATTTAATGTTTTTTTATTATTATTGACCTGTAGACCTAAAAAAAAAATATTTTATGTTGGTCATCGGCATTGCTTGCTTATATTAAGAGATAAATAATTGTAGAATAGAACAAGTTTTTTCTAACAAAAACAAAAAAGTTATAAACTGTTCTTAGTTGACTGCCTCGTTGGTTTAGTGGTCGCAAGCACTACCGCTGAGCGTGATGTTCTGGGTTCGATTCCCAGATCGGGCAAAGGGTTATTGGGTTCCTCAGTAGCACCCCGGAGTCAGTATTTATTCAGTATTAGTATTATTTTGTGCCCGGTTGATGGCAATAGGCTTGCCCCTTATTACATGGACTTAAGCTGCAGATTAGAGCAGAGGTGGCCTAGCGGTAACGGCCGCGACTTACGAGTTGTAGGTCGTAGGTTCGAACCAAGACAGGCGCTTTACTTTGTGTAAACTATTTCATCACCACTGCTCTCAAAAGTGAAGGAAAACATCGTGAGGAAACCGGCATGTCCTAGAACCAAAAATTGGAAGACGTGTGACATCTAACAACCCGCACTGGGCCCGCGTGGTGGATTACGGCCCACTCCCTCTCACAGAGAGGAGGCCTGTGTCCCAGCAGTGGGAACATTACAGGCTGATTATGTAAGTTGCAGATTTTAGTGACTTATAGATCTGTTATTACGCCTTCATATAATGCAAGTAAGTTATTCAAAAATTGTATGTTAAACCAAAACGCATTCTATACGTATAGGTATGTTAATATTTAAGTAATGTAGTAAAATACTTTATGAAATAAATTCAGGAAGTAATGTCTACCCAAAGCATAAAAAAACGATATTACTTTCAAACTACTCAAGATATTTTCATGTTTTTTTTTTTGTATGAACAGACTAGTTTATTATCTGTAATCTGTGATTTTTCAAATATTTATATTTTCGTTACTATAAATAAATATTGCTTTTGAAACCGATCGGCGGCGGCGCGGCGTCACACAGTGGATCGTCCCCATACAAGAGGTCGGACATAGAATTAAAAATTGAAAAAGTATTTAATTGAAAAAAATGAAATATACAGTTGCATTACTCTATTATGGAACTACAAAAAATGTTACTACAATTTTTTTATTTGACCAGTACTTTATGAGCAATTCGATGAAAACTGTTATTTTTCTATGGAAACGGTCACAAAAATGTCTGTATCTCATGATTCCCTCCTTGTTTCGATTTGCGGTTTTCACTACTGTTATTTACCCATTTTATGCCACATTTTCTTCAAGGACACATGGTGCCCCCAGCGACCCCCTTCCGAGATATTTTGCTTTTAGTAACTATACTTTTTATTGTATAACTGATGAAATGGAGGTACATTAAGTATGTTCATTACTGAGAATAAGTCATCCCTAAGTAGTTCCTTAAATAACAGGTGCATTTGCGATTACTTTAATGACTTATGAACGCTTCTGTTGCCATACAACAAAAGCGTTAATGAGTCCTTAAGTAAAGATTACCTCGCGGGAAGGTACTTATGGGTCACCGAGGCCCCCGCAACACAGGCAACAAGAAGGAATACGGGTGGGTTTTAGTCAGTAAGAGTCTGACACACCCTCCCGCTCCGCCCAGAGCGGGAGAAGTTATTTGATGATTTCCCACCCTAAAAAAAAAAAAAAAAAGTAAAGATTACCAGTACTTGCTTAATCTAATTAGTTATTGTAATTACTATGTTAACAGCCCTTAATCTCTGCATTGTGATTGGATAATGTCATCATTAGCTTAGTAATGACTGAGTCGAATTTACAATAACACATCGAAAAGAAATAGAGTTTTATGATCAATAAGAAAATATGTAGGTATAAAAATATTTTTTATTTAAATAATATAACACTGTAAAAATAATTTAAAAATAAAACAACTATGTACCCTAAAACAAACTAAAAAAATAAACAACTACTAAGAACTAAATTATAATAGGAAACTAATTAATTAACACGACCATTTAGTTACTAACAACAATAGAAAAGAAAGGAAAAAAAAAAACATTTATTGGCCGATGGGTGGCATAACACAAAACAAAAAAAGAACAGAATAAAAAAAAATACACAAAAACAAGAAATTAACAAAGAAACTGCTTGTTAATAATAATATTAGGTACTATAAGACTTAAACTATATTTTCTTCATCTTCATCAATAACGACATCATGATCATTATTATCGTCATCATCTTCTTCAACGTCACTACATGCAGCAAGTGTATCAGTTGAAACGTCAATGAACTCCAATTCACTCTGATCAACTATGAGTAAATCGTCTAGTTCACTAAATGAAGACTTTTTGGCTTTATTTGTCATCTTCGGTCGTAAGCTGGTGAGAAGAGGATCGGAAGATAATAGCAGATTATGAAGAATGTCTTCATTAGTGGCGATGCTACTATGCTTTCGTGTATGATATTCTCTAAATTTACGAAAATCCTTGTTTCTTGCTTCAGATGCTTCTTCAGACAAAAAACCTATAGGTACTACTGATAAGTGGTCCACTATCTGTGATCCATGAATCAGCAATTTGTGTAAACTTGCTGGCATGTTATACCATGGATATAATTCCACGAATAAATTTGCTGTTTCATCACAATATAATTTAAATTTTTGGACTTGAATTTTTTCGCCTGAGGAAATGCATTGCAAAATAACGGCGAGTCTTCTAATTAAATTAACGTCTAATTTAGTAATTTCCGCAGTCGTTTCAGGGTTTGCAAAAAACCTTCTTGCAGCATTTCCAGTGTTTGTAGTGCCACTACCCTGCTTAACAACGTCTAGAAGTAAGCCTGTGCTTCTTCGGAAAGCTTCTTGAATGGCTTCTTTCTTATCTTTAACTTTTTTTTTATTTTCGTCACCTTTTGCTTGCCATGATTTTATGTCCATTCTGTAAGCAATGTGTAATAAACACTCCATAGACCGAATCCAAGCATGCAATGAACTAAATCCATGCTTGTATAAATCTGTATTCACGGGTTTAGCTCTCACTTCTTCCAAGTTATTCATTTCGCTTGGGCGAGCTTTGCACAAATCACACACTGCTGCCGATGTACCAGATATGATTGAATGTACCTTACCATCAATCATGGTTAGCCATAGATTGTGAGTAACAGTAGCATTGCCGCAATCAGTCGGGTTCAGTTCACGAATCTCGGTCTCAAATATTTCCATTTCAGCCTTAACATTCGCTTCCGTTTCTTTCATAAATGTAAATGAAATCGGGCGACAATATGTGGTTGACGATGGCCGATCATTCTGCCACACTATACTTCCACTAGAAGTCACTAACTTAAGCGGTACAAGACTTGCCATAAATACACTGGATAAGTCTTGTTCACTTGTTGTTGTCGTTTGATGGTAAATGCTTTGACTTGAAGCTCCATCAAAACCCCATTTACTGTGAAGCACAAGTGGTTCACCAGCATCAAAATTTGATTCAAGTGAATCGATCAGCCTCCTAACTGTGAGATCAAGGAGGGCTTGGATCCGTATCTTTGCGGAAGTTTCAGTCACAGTTATGTCTTCTTTTGCCGGGTAGCATTTAAGCTTTTCTTTAACTAACAAGTAGTAGCTTGGGTATTTCGCATGACCTTCTTTTAAACTAAAGTCCCGAAGTGTGATGTAACGCCACTTGGATAATTGCAAGTAAACGTAAAGAGCAAGTGCTTTGTGAGTAGGAACTTCACGAAGCGAAGGATTCTGCTTAGTTTCCAGGACATTTAAAACTGTTGAGACGTGTTCAGGATTTTCCAGCAAATTTTTCATTATTCTGGCCATATCATTTTTTCCGGCAGACTTAAGTATACTTTCAACAGTATGCAAAAGCTCATCCGGACGACTGCATCTAGCAACATTTTCATTAACACGTCTTCTTTTGTGTCTAGTCGATAAATCTTCAAAGCGTTTGCGAGGAGATGTATATGTTGAAGTTGATGCATCTGATTTTGATGGACTGACTACCTCTTCTGCCTCATTTTCATTTGCTTCTTCAGTGTCAACAACATTTTCTTTAAAGCAATCTGGCCAAACGATATCAGAATTTAACCACTCTCCGTTCTTGTTAATGAACCTGTCGAATGTCCTTCTTGATTGCACCCATTTGGTGTAAACCCTATAGCAAAATCGTCGACACCAGTTCTTGAGATCCGTCACATCACTTTCACTTAACTGGACGTTAGTACTCGACTTCAATGTGTTAAATAAATTGTCATAGTCACGAAGATCTTTATGATTACGAAGAGCAACGTAAAGATCTAGATAAGTAGAAAACCCACGGAAAGCCATAATGACAACACTTGATAGAAGTTATAATTACAAGTGAATTACATTTGCTAAACACACTCAAATATATAGGGCAGCAAGTAGGCAACTAGCAATGAATTTGATAAGCTAATGATGACATTAGACAATCACAATGCGGAGATTAAGGGCTGTTAACATAGTAATTACAATAACTAATTAGATTAAGCAAGTACTGGTAATCTTTACTTAAGGATTCATTAACGCTTTTGTTGTATGGCAACAGAAGCGTTCATAAGTCATTAAAGTAATCGCAAATGCACCTGTTATTTAAGGAACTACTTAGGGATGACTTATTCTCAGTAATGAATATACTTAATGTACCTCCATTTCATCAGTTATACAATAAAAAGTATAGTTACTAAAAGCAAAACATCTCGGAAGGGGGTCGCTGGGGGCACCATGTGTCCTTGAAGAAAATGTGGCATAAAATGGGTAAATAACAGTAGTGAAAACCGCAAATCGAAACAAGGAGGGAATCATGAGATACAGACATTTTTGTGACCATTTCCATAGAAAAATAACAGTTTTCATCGAATTGCTCATAAAGTACTGGTCAAATAAAAAAATTGTAGTAACATTTTTTGTAGTTCCATAATAGAGTAATGCAACTGTATATTTCATTTTTTTCAATTAAATACTTTTTCAATTTTTAATTCTATATCCGACCTCTTGTATGGGGACGATCCACTGTGCGTCAGCGCGACGCGCATTGGTATGGCCAAGGTCAACGGCGTTTACCCGACCCTTAAGAGGCTGACAACAGCTAAAGCGCGGTCACTGTCGGACTGCATAGAAAAGAAAGAGAAGCGCGATGACACAACGCTGATCATCTATTGCATAATATGAATGAATTATTTATTTACAAAAATCTATTGATTGGATAAAAAAAATAAAACACTATTATGCTAATATGTTGCTTGTACAATAATTTGACGAAAAATCAGAATGATTGCTTCTATATTAGTATGGTATTTAATCATTAAAAGAATTTTTTAGAGTTATCTTCGTGATTATTTTCTATCATATCAAATTAGTTGTATTATGATATCATCACACAATCTACCTAACAAAGAATATCATATATTTTCAGATTTTGTTTACTGCAGTGTATCATATACTTTATACAACTTACAAACTTTACGTTTAGGTCCTGTAGTCCCCTTAAACATAGTATAGGTGTAGTATAGGTACACCTCTGCCTAACCCATCGGGGAAACAGGCACGATCTTATGTTATTCTCAGTTGTTACACTTCAAATCGTAAACTTCGTGTCACTGTCCCATAATTTGTGTAAAAATGTGTGAACTATGTATCTTCTACAATTACAAGGTGTCGTTTTGCATCCTCGTCAAATTCAAGAAGGTAACTATGCTAATGATTCTCGACGCGAATCAATAATAAAATAAGTAGGTCTTTTTTTTTCTAATTTTCGGAAATTGGCATGTGTGGGACATGCATGTTAAAAGGCGGCCTGTAACTGCCCTTTTACACACAAACTACCGCATACACAACGGGGTGATTATGTTCTGTGAAAGTGGTGTATTCTAAAATACTGACAAACTTAAATAACTAAAAAAACAAGTATGTATTAATTATTAAGCAGGTATAGTAATTTTATTTGATTATATATGTCTTTCATAGCAGCCTCCTGAAATTTGACGAGGATGCAAAACGGCACCTTGAATAACAATCAGGTGTAAAACTAGCAAGACACTAACAGAAACGCAAGCACTTATCCTATTTCAAATTTCAAGTTACGATAGCACACCACAGTCATACTCAATCCTTCCACCGAATAATCCCGAATCTGTAAATTCGATATTGATTTTTTCTCGAGTTAATCTTGTATTCAAATTTTAATTATATCATTCTGGCGTTTGAATAAAAACGAATTCATTTTGTTTCGACGGTGAATAATAATGTACGGGCGAGTCGACGCTTGAATTACAGAGGGCGTGTGTCACACCGAAATCTAATGATTAGCGTACATATTGAAAAACTTCGAGAGGTTTTTCCACTTTTTGGGATGTTTATTGATGTGAGGGCTTTGATGGTTATATTTTAATTAGTTTTAGAATCAAACGAAGCTCTATTTGATAATCTTCTTAGCTTATCTACTCACGCAGTGTATTCAGTTGAACTAGTCCGACTTACTTATTTGAAACATTATTGTCATACAGATGGTAGGTAAATTACAGATCCATTATTTGCATATTAGGCATACAATAATAAATGATGTCAACATGCAGTATAACAAATTTAGTTATTATGACTTATAAAGCAAATCTTACAAAATAAGAATTACCGACAGATTGTAGTATTGGTGACAGATTGTAGTAGATATTAATTATTATTCGTTTAGGAAGCTTGGTCAATTAAAAAATTACGCAATTTATATTTGAATACTGGGAGTTCCTTGGTGTTTAAAAGGTACAGGTATTTTATTGTACATTTCTTACTAAAGCTTCTAAAAGCATTAAGGCTCCTACATACTGGCGCGACTTGTCGCGCCACGCGACGCGACACAAAGACACCGCGTGTAGCGCTACAAGCGGTGCCTTTGTGTCGCGACGCGTCGCGCGACAAGTCGCGCCAGTATGTAGGAGCCTTTAAAATATTTTGACATTTGCTTTGTACCTAATAAGGATAGCTAACGGTTGTCTTATTTGGTTCATTTAGAATAACTAGGAACAAATAAGTTAACGATTCAGACCGGCAACTTGCCACGCAAACGCTTGTCTTGAAGTGCACACGCAGTCAGCAATTGTAGTGACCAATGCCAGATTCTTTTCATGATAAGTTGTGACCTTGATTTTGCAATAGGACGATGCAAGCTAATATTATTAACAAGGTAACTGACATAGCCTGAAGAATTGCCAAACTTAGGTGGCAATGGGAGAGCACACGGGCTCGCAGGGCCCGATGCTGATGGAGTCGAAAGGTCCTGGAGTGGTAACCGCATACCGGAAGACGTAGCGTTGGAAGGCCTCCCACAAAGTAGAACTTGTGAAGGCCGCAGGAATCTGTTGGATGCGAGAAGCACAGAACCGGTCGAAGGGGCGGTGCTTGGGGGGAGGCCTATGTCCAGCAGTTCAGCTGAAATGATCACCTTCTGGATGAAATAAACCAATGTTACTCCACCGTGTAACACACAAAGTTATGGAGATCAACAATTAATTCCTATGTCTGTATCCGGAAAAGCACTTTTCATGACCTCATATGCATATTGAAATGATGCCGTATGATTACGTTTAGAATAGTATTATATCCGGGACACGGTATCAGGTTTAGACCTGACAGCTAAGTCCTGGCGATGATTGTCATAATACCAATTTAGGGCTATTTTCATTTGGGTTTAGATTTGAGTTAATGAATACAGGCAGCACCGAATTTATTGAGAGGGCTAAAGTAGCTGTTATTCTGGTTATTAAATTAATATGATTGTTAGTTAGTGACGTTACGGCTGTCATTCGTGGATCTTTGAAAGTTGTTACGGGTCGTCAGAAGCCCGAAAGTCTGTCAACCAGTCTTACCAAAGGTATTACCTTATAGTGACTGGGTTGTGGAGGTCAGATAGGCAGTCACTCCATGTAAAATCATAGATGTCCTCCGGAGGTGGGCGGAGGGGTCTGTTAGACTCTTACTGACTAAACACCCCAATGTTCCCCTTCCACACCTGCACCGAGGATCATGGGATCTGGTGCGACTTCCGCGATCTCTGGCTAGAGACTGGAAGCCTACTCCAACATAGTTGGGAAAAGGCTAGGCAGATAGATATAGTTAGTTACGTTACATTTAGTAACGATTTGTTCACAACTTTGGTGATATTTGGACCCTATAGAGTTCTTCAATATAAAGTACTTATGCAGGAGACAGATTTCCGTGATCCATTTTGGCTGATATGACCCTTGTCATATAGGAATCTCTAGATCTCGCACAAAAACTGATTGAGTCGTAAAGCTTCATTTACACGGTGCAAGTTTATTGCCTGTTGCATACCATACAATTGAAGAGCAACTAACTGGCACCGTCTGATCAACACGTACAATATTGTTGCAATCGTGCAACAATATTGTACGTGTTGATCAGACGGTGCCAGTTTTACCCAGGCATCATCCCTATTGTCAAAAAGAGCACAAACTCGTCATAATCTACGCGGAAGAAGTCTCAAGGGGCTGTCACCGCTTCGTAATAAGTTTTGAACGGCAACTAACTTGCCCGTATCGACGGGCAAGTTAGTTGCCGTTCAAAACTGGTTCAAAACCGTATACATGGTGCAATAAAATCGTATGCAACTCTACAAGTACGAACGAGTGAAATACATTAAAAAAATCTTGAGGAGACGTCCATCAAAATTTTAATGAAATATTCGGCAGCGCAAATACGGGCAATACTTGAATCAATTGTACAAGGTCTTTCAAATCTGTGTTAGGACGAGGCAAAACTTGCTAGTTTTGCAATGACCGTCTTACAATAAAATTGCCTTGGTGTAAGTCGCATGCAATTTTATTGAGCGGCAAAACTTGCATTCAATTATTGTGTACCATTTTAAGGAAAACGCACGCGTGTAAACACTTGCATGCAATTCTTGGATGGCAATAAAGTTGAACGTGCTTTATGGCATGTGATTATTGCTCTTGAACGTTTCAGAAACTTGCAGCGTGTAAATGGGGTTAATAATGGAACATCGCATAGATTATTATGCCTTTAATAGGGATGATGACTTAATTTTGTTTTGTCCGTCAGGTAGATTATTAAAAAATAGTGGACATTTACTTTTTCTTTTATACGTAACCAAAAGATTACGGCGGCGGCGATACATTGACTTAACATTTGTCATGACGTCACGCCTTGCTAGATTTTATACTGAGTTGTGACATAGCGAGCCCCCACTCTCCAACATTAATGCATTTTATATAGGTGGAGAGAAAGAAGAGGAAGCCTACTTATCGCAACCAGCGTGGGACAGCGCCTGCAGGTACTAACATGCTGCTACGTCCTGCAGTACCGACGACGCAGCTATACGTGTCCCGTTTACACCACTCTACGAAGACTGAAGACATCATAGAGTACATACGGGTGAAGACCAACTGGACCTTGAGGGTGGAGAAGTTGGAGGCGCGCCATAATACCAATTTCAAGTCGTTTGTAGTGCGTGTTCCGACTCATCATTTGGTGACCTTCCTCAAGGAAGAGTTTTGGCCGAAAGATGTGCTGTATCGGCGTTTCCGCGGTCGGCTACGCGACACCTCGCAGCGTAACACGACGCCGTCACTTAGTGTGCAGTAGTTTTTAAGTTTTTTGTAGAATATGTATTAGTTTATAGTTATTGTTTTTTATTCTTCTTTATGTATTGTGTTTTTATGGACCTTAGTTGCCTGAAATAAAGGATATTATTATTATAAGTATTTTTTTTATTATCTGACTGACGCATTATCTGACTAAAAAGATATTTTTTTTTTACCCAGGCATCATCCCTATTGTCAAAAAGAGCACAAACTCGTCATAATCTACGCGGAAGAAGTCTCAAGGGGCTGTCACCGCTTCGTAATAAGAACACATTTAAAAGGAAATCACCATAACGAATTCAAACATTAATTCAAAAACATAAATGTACATCTGAAGTAAAAGTAGGTACGTTTCTAACACAATCTGTACAAAGGGCACCGAGCACTCCATTTATATAATACTCGTCAATAATAATTTCATTAAAATGTAGATCTAGTTAAAAGCATTTTTTCTGATTAATTTTCAGTCGCGGGCCCCGCTCTTCTTTTTTTAATTGAATATCAGGCCACTTTGATGGCGCGACGAGAAAGGGTTGAAAAAAAAGTTCGCCCTCATTTGAATAAAATAACAGCACTCACACTTTGCATTTACGGAGATATTTCAAATTATATCTGGACTCTTTTTTGTTTTAATTTTTTTTTGTTCCTCGTATTTATTTTATTTTTCCATCACCGCTCCCGTCTAATTGAGTTAGGCCTCCAAATCGAAAATGTCGATCGAGTTGTAATTCAATTTATTTTTGTTTCTAATGGAGTTCGGAGCTTTTTATTCTCTTTTTTTAACTGTAATTTTGAATCATTTGCCTATTGAAGGGTTGGTTCTGTTTACCGATGCGAGGACTTTGCCATGGAATGTTTTTTTTTCTTGGATCTCTTTGCGTGCTTTGTATAAGCTCAGTTCCGTTTACCCGTGGTATAAGCGCAGTTCCGTTTTTTTTTAAACAAAGTTGTCAATCGAAGTGTAAGTATTTATAAGTAACTCCTCATTTCTTAGCGTGGGTGTCGTAAAAGGCGACTAAGAGAATGGTCAGCAGCGTTCTCTATGGATTTTAACACCATACTGCGATCGCCAATCCGCCTGCCAAGCGTGGCGATTATGACAAGACCCCCCTATTGGAGGAGGCCTATGTCCAGCAGTGGACGTCTTTCGGCTGGAAATATCAAGAATACTACAAGAAATGATATCATGAAACAATTTTCTTACTCAGAAACCTCGGCTTCTAATTTTATCCCGCGGCCCGCGAGATTGTATCAACTCCGAGTAAAAAGGTAACTGGATAAGGGGCGGTTTAGTAACACTACCACTGCCGGGATTTGCGCTTTGGTTCTTATTTTGTCCGTTTTAAGTTTTTATTCTACGGAGAAATTTCAACTTTGTTATTGCTTTAGGTCGGTTTGATGATGGATAACTCGCTGCAGGCTTAGCATGACGCTTTCTATTTCTACGAAGATTAGACACGGGTCTTTCTATACAAAGTGACATTTCGTTTCTCCATTTTTGACATCGCACCGTAGAAATCCTTCTACATAAAAATGGACCTAGACAAAGATCGTTAGAAACGAAAGACACAATGACAGATTGTAGAAGGATTTCTACGGTGCGATGTCAAAAATGGAGAAACGAAATGTCACTTTGTGTAGAAAGAGCTGCCTATTCTTCGTAGAAATAGAAAGCGTCATGCTAAGCCTGATGGTGACGTTGTATTGGGTTTTGTTCCATAGTTACCTAATATGGTCGTGTTCTGTAAAATAGGAGAAGTAAGCTGTCAATAGTGACAATCACTAGCATCAGATGGAATGACAGATGACTTCAAGCTCTCTTCACCTAAGTTTTCACGTTAAGATTTTCACTACATAGACCGGCTGATCATCTTCAAGCTGATGCTATCAATTAGGAACTCGGGACTGGTCAGGTCACTGGATCACCAAAATTGGTACATCAATTAGTAGACGCCACTGACTCTCCTCTTAACATTTAAGAATGAAGAGAAAAATGAGTAACAAAATCCAAAAGAAACGGAACCGAATCACTATTCCATACTATACCAGCCTTGTCAAAAAAAAAAAAACAGTCTGCAATGGTCTCTTCCCCTACCAATAGAGAAAGAACCATTATTAATTCCATTGTTTTTATTATTTTTTTGGTATATTGGCGTGTGCAAGCTTACATATGGCAAATGATTTAATGTAATGTTTTGTTTTTCGTAATTTTAAATACTTTGCATACGATTTGAACATAATCACGTTTTCTAACTGAACAGACAGCTGTGCTGCTGGGGAGTTTGTTGCGCCACTTCTTCTTCCCAGCTAAAGCACTAGGAAGTGGTGAAGGGTGGGCCTTTTTTGGGGGACTGTCTTATGTAATTTTAACGTTCGAAAAGTGCTGATTCTCAGCCTAGTTTGAATAAATGACTTTTGAATTGGAATTAGCATTCAAAAGAGGTCTATACTGAAACAAAAGTCACTCGACCTAAAACATAAAGTAGGTTTTAAAAATAAGGTCAAATTCCCACCTTAGCCTCATGCCGCGGAACATAATGAAGATTATACACGTATAAGCATTATTATATTAGCTGTATACACTCTGCAACAATGTCGCACGGACGGCGCCTACTCAAAAGACACTTGTCGCTTCTACGCTGACGGAGAGTGTTTGATACTTTCATTAAAATTAATTACATTGTTTTTAACAGCCTAGATACTGTAATTTATAGTGAGGTTGACTTGTAGGTACTTTAGGTTAGTGGCTGGTGGTAAGATAAAATGATAAATAAAAATTATTTGTCATCTAATGTTTGCTCACGTTTAGCGTGAATGGTGATGAATTTATTTAAAACTAATATAAATGATAAATGTATGTATAGTCATCACGCATATACTTACAGTTTTCACTCAGGCGTTTTGTTAATGAAATCACACGCTGAATTTTCTTTTGCATTCTGTTTAAAGAAATGCTGAGGAATGAAAATGGTTTCGTTAAACTTTTCCTCACTAAAATTGACGTAAGTATAAAAGGTTTTTGTAGCAGTTTATTTTAAGGAACAAATTTTTAGGCCCAAAGTCATGATTATTGTTACAACTAAATCACTACACTAATTTTGATGGAAATTAAATCGTCGAAGCAGAGTAGTGGTGGCCCAGTGGTAACAGCCGTGACTTACGAGTTGTAGGTCGTATGTTCGAACCCAGACAGGCACTTTACTTTGTGTAAATTATTTCATCACCACTGATCCTAAAACGGTGAAGGAAAACATCGTGAGGAAACCGGCATGTCCTAGAACCAAAAATGCGAAGACGTGTGACATCTACCAATCCGCACTGGGCCCGCGTGGTGGATTACGGCCCACTCCCTTTCACAGAGAGGAGGCCTGTGTCCCAGCAGTGGGAACATTACACATACACATACATAAACTCACGCCTTTTTCCCATGGGGGTAGGCAGTAACTATAGAACGCCACCTGCTACGCTCCTTACATACTCCTTTTGCTTCGTTTACGTTCTGATTATAAAGAAAGAAAGAAAAAGTATTTATTGGGTCTCGCACAGGAGATCACACATTAAACTAAAAAACACTCACAGAAACATAAAAAAAAAAACAAAAACAAAGTAAAATTAAAATAAAAACAAAAAGTCCTGTACGAAGCCAAAAAGCTCCTATCTCAGCATAATGCTGCAGTACTAAGAAATAAGTGTCGCAGCGCTGGTATTCTGATAGGGCCCACTGTGATGTCACGGATAAATACAGATATAAATAAAATAACCTATAAAAATAAAATAGTTATTGTTTAAAATTCATGTAATTATGCTACTATGCTAAGTCGAAGCACAATTTTCCCAAGTATCAACCACACTAACTCACGCTACATTCACGGAGAGCGTTTAAGAGAGTGAGAAAAGCTCGCCGCCCCGGCCTATTCGTTTCATGAGGGCGGCTCTACTTTTGTCTTGGCTGTCGGCTGTCGGCTGTCGGCGAACCAAACCGGGTAAGTCGGGATTTAACAACATTTTCACTGACTTTTACGAGTTTTTCTTTTCGGTTTTGTTTGAGTGTGGTGGAGTAAGATGGAGAGTTGAGATAAACAAATGTTTAGTTGTTTTCTTCTTTATCTGGACATTCTTTATATAATTTTTGTTCGTAATTAGTTTACTGCCATAAATATGATGATTTGCAAACTAATTCAACTATGCAAGTTATGGCGATAGATGGCGATAGTTGTACGTTTTATTTTGTATTGGATGAATGAATCCGTGAACATTTTGTTAAACTCTGACCTACCTAGTTGTAGGTTTAATGTCTGCTGTTTATAGTTTTCATGACGACAGCTCGTAAGGCTCTCAAATAGCTTGCTAGGTTGCGTTTTTGAAATTACCCTGCGTCCTGTAACTCATGGGGCCATATAAGTGAATAATACAAGGTGTAATAGAAGTAACCGAGCACATCGTAATTCATTCATTTCAGGGTAATTTCACTTTTACTAGGGGACCAAACCTGAAATCGCGGAAAAAAGTCAGATTTTTGGTTATGGTCCCATGTAAAATTTTTCAAAATGATGAGTACAATGACCCCTTATGAGGTTTTCAGTTATTGCAAGTACGCCTTGTTCTTATCTGCCAAGACCTATGTCTTCATCACTATCTAATTCATGCAGTGCCAACATATGGAAACAAATCCTAATTTCTAAAAAAACAAAACACAACGTGCAGACTTACCCCACTTCTTTGTCTCGTCGCCAATCTGAGAAGAATCTCGGGGCGGTGTTGAAGTGACTCACGGGTTGGGGGTCGCCGGCACCCTACCGGACTTGACACTCATTTAAGTAGCATATAATTCAGTTTATTTAGCTGAATTCAATCTTCAAACTTTAGAGAAGGGTTGACCGAGAAAAAAAAAATAGTTTTGAATGGAAATGTTATTTTTGTGACTCAAAAATCGTAGTGGTTTTAATAAAAATAGTTTATTACTATCGTATCAATCTCAACTCTGGTACCTGTTATTAAAGGAGGGGCTAAGAAATAATAGCCACACGGGTCGATCGATCAGGTTAAGCTACGCTTGCCGCGGCTGGTTCTTGAATGGGTGACCATCTTTACATACCAAGACAGGTGTGCCTCGGAAAGCACGTTAAGCCGTTGGTCCCGCCTTTTATTTGTAGATCTTTGACAGTCATTCCAGTCGTCAGAAGCTCGAAAGTCTGACAACCAGTCTTACCAAGCGGTATAGTGTTACCCAGTCATTGGGTTGTGGAGGTCAGATAGGCAGTCGCTCCATATAAAATACTGGTATTCAGCTGTATCTGCTAAGACTTGAAGCTTACCCCAACATAGTTGGGAAAAGGCTAGGTAGATGATGGTGACCTGTCATTAAAGATTAAGCTGTCCTTGCTTCTTCAGTTATTTTATTGTTTTCATTTCATCCTTCAAACAGTTCTCCTACAGCACCGTAAAACCCCTTATAAAATAGTAACTAAGCGTAGGAAAGACTTAATTTGCACTCTGCCACAAGTACGCACATCATTTGCACGTAGATTTTGCAACTGCTTAGGTCCAACTCTGTACAATAAATTTAACAAATTCTGTTTGATCTACGGACTATCTCACTTTAAATGTAAACAGATTCTACGTTCTTTTCTTCAAAATAAAAGCTATGATGAAACAGAAAATTATCTCACTAGGTGTCAGTGACAGATCAAATATTACCTCACTCGACTTCAATCAAAACGAACACACACTCTATTTCACTACATCACACACACACACACACACACAAACAAACCTGCACGTATTCAATTATTAAAATTATTGTAGTATAAAAGAAAAATATTGTACTAGTTTTTTGTAACTTTTGTAAGGGACGGGGACTGTTAATCCTTAATACAGGATATTCTATAACCTAGCTAGGATAGCAGAACTTCACCCACCAGATTGTGATTGAAATTGTACAAACCTATATGTATAACTCTGTGTATGCCTCATGTACTATAATCACCTTTTTTTTATGAAATAAATTTATTATTATTATTATTTATTTCTAATGAAGAAGTGGCCTGCCTATTGAGTTTGTGAGCTTAACGCACTCTTCTTCACTCATCTTTCGAAAAAAGGTTTAGTAGTAGGCGTCAAACTTAATGGCGGCTCTGAGGGGTCGGGTAATCGCCGATAACCTTGGCCATACAAATGAGCGTCGCGTTCACGCTGCGTTGCCGCACTATGGGACCAAACGGTGCGTTCCATCTCAAAAGTCTATATCTTTTTTGTTTGTACATTTTTAATTGAAATTTTGTATACGTATTCCTGAATACTTATGCTAGATAATTAAAATACTGCCACTTTAAAAAATATATTTATTTAGTAAAAAAAATGACAAACTAAAATGTTGGAAAATTGAATGCAGAAATTAAATTTAAATGACTTAAAAAGATTTATTTGCTTACATTAGGTTATTAAATAATAATTTATAAGTTAATAACTACGTAGTTACTTGATTTTAAATAAAATAAAACATACTAGTAATGAAAAATCAAAATATTATTCTACCCATCACTTGTCTGTGACTTCTCTCTAGCTCGAGCTCATTAGCTTCGTTAAGTAATTCTTTTGCGATCACGTATACAACAGTAAGTGCAAAACGTCTTCCATTGTGGCTGACCTGGAACACTTCCAAGCGGGATTTAATCTATACTTCTTTATAGTCTTCATTACGAGCTTCTTGATCATCTTCAGATAATTGCCTATTGGCAAAACTGCAAAATGCTCGATAATTTTGGCACCTGAAAGAAAGAAAAAGAAAGAAAGAAAGAAAAATTGTTTATTCTGCACAAACAAAACGCACATTACAAAAATTTACGTAAACTAAACACATATACAAAGTAGCTAAAAGCCTCGTAATCAATCCATTTTAGTTTGACAATCCTGTCGATTATGTAATATTTACTCTGTGTTGCGACACTGGCAGATGACAACCAATGACATAACATACAATCATAACAAAAACAGAATGACGATTACAGAGAGAGGAAATAACTACTATTATAACAAATAAACAACTATAGCTAGAACAATTAAACCGCGCGTCGCATCTGTGCAAGACACCTTGTGTAAAAATTTGTGGACCGAAGATGGCATATAGTACCAGATATAATTATTTACTCACATATAACTGTGCAGACCCCAGCGTATATTCACCAAACTTTACTGCGTGTATAGAAAATCCTTTTGACATCTCTTGGTCTTTTCACTTTTCATCCACTTCGTCCATTTTTGGTTACAACTCGATATCAAATTTCTTTTGTATTCAAAGTACCTATACAAAAGAAATTTAACCGTATTCACATCTATTGTTGATCAATGGAAATTGTCCAACAAATTTATTTCAATATCTGAAGTACTTTTCCCGCTTATTATTTGAGCACATATATCGCGTCAAACACAAACGAATTCAGTCATTTTGAATTTGTTTTCAGCAATTGCACTGTTACTGAGGGAAGGTATCCGGACACATTGACGATCATGCTGAAAACCCGAGTATTTATAGGACCCTAGTTTCAGTAGGTAACTTGTGCAAAACCGATGACAAAATTTAAGATAGTCCTCACATAAATACTTAACCAATACTGATTAAAATTACCACAACAGATAAGAAGTATGCAACATCATTATTATCATAAGTGTGGTTAAAATAACCACCGCCTCCTCTCCTTCTCCTTCTCCTTCCTCGGTCGACATTGTTGCTTCTAGCTAGAAATGGCGATAACGACTCAGGTTTTTTTTTATTTCCTTGTATTACTGAATAGTTAAGGAAGGAAAATGTCATTTTTCAAGCAGAGACTTGAAAAATAAAAGAAGGAAAATTTCCCTGTGACACTTAAAAAAAAATAAAAAAATATTTCTCATAAAAACATCAATTAATCAATCAACTCAGCCTATAACAGTCCACTGTTGGACATAGGCCTCTCCCAGGCTGCGCCACAACATCCGGTCCTCAGCCTTCCGCATCCAGTCTGTCATCCAGTCTGTCCCAGCCACCTTTTTAAGATCGTCGGTCCATCTAGCTGGGGGGCGTCCCACACTACGCTTGCCGATACGCGGTCTCCACTCCAGGACTCGTCTGCTCCACCGGCCACCAGTCCTTCGACAAATATGGCCAGCCCACTGCCACTTCAGCTTGCTTACTCTGCAGGCTATGTCGGTAACTCCGGTTCTCTTCCGGATAACTTAATTTCTGATCTTATCCTTCAAAGAAACTCCGAGCATAGCCCGATCCATGGCGCGCTGAGCGACCTTGAATTTGTGAACCAGCCCGACTGTCAATGTCCACGTAACAACATAACGTACTATTGGCAAAACTTAAGCATGCTCACTTTAGAAAATATTTCTGCGGCAAGCGCAGCTAGTGACAAACCACACCCCTTCCTGGTTTCGTCCAATTAGAGACAATATGAATTTGTGTGAGTATAGGGCGTGTAACAAAAAATATAAATATGTGTGGTATGTTGGTTACTCACTGCACGAGCCGGTATTATTCGCGCGAGCCGAGGGCGAGCGAGCGCGATAAGGGAGTCGAGTGTGTGCGCGTTTCATACGACGGTTTTCAACTTGAGAGGAAAAAAAGAGACTGGTATTGTTATTAGTTTCGTACGCCGCTAGGTATTTCTCTCTAGATTTTGCAGGCAACAGGCTGTCACTAGCGTTTCGTGCCTAGATTAGTATTTCCGGGGGGTTAAATCTACGCGTTGCTCTTCGCTCTTCTTTCCTAATTGAAGTCAACATTTTTGATAATAATTAACCACACAATGAAAACGTTAACAAGTATTTCTGGAAAATACCGCGCTTGTTTTGTTTATCCCGCGCGCCGCAGGTGTAAATAAAGGCGCTGGAAAAACCGCTAAACAGCCTATATAAAAAATATAATAAACAAAATAATGTTTTGAATAAGCAAATTAAGGTTAATATGTAGTGAAAAATATATAATTTTATGAAATGATGATAATTTTGATGATTGATTTATCTGATGTAACGAATTTTTTTTTCTCAAAAATATTCATTGTTTTTGGACAAAAACTGCGTATATTGAAAAAAGAAATGTAAAGTAAAAATACTTCTATATAATAAGCTGAATTTCTGAGTCACTTTACAAGCAAGTGTGTTGAAGAAATATTTCGTAATTTTTTGCGACCGTATTTTATGGCCGTTCTATAAAGCCGATCTATTGTTTAACCAGATGTTCTGACGTTCCCACTGAATAACAATGGTGCTTAGATAATGAACTTATTTTTATTGCAGTTGCAAAAGTTGCGACAGCAATAATAAAAAAATCTGATAACATTGTATAAACTGCGCCAAGTAATGGTTCAAATACTACTGTAAGTAATTTTGCTATTTTAATCAAAACAGCAATAAAAGAAAGAGATAGCAAATGACAATTTCTAACAAAACTACGTAACTTGCTTCGTTTTAGGGTTCCGTAGTCAACAAGGAACTCTTATAGTTTCGCCATGACCGTCTGTCTGTCTGTCTGTCTGTCCCCGGCTTAGCTCACAGACTCTTACTAGAAAGCTGTAATTTGGCAAAGTGGTAAACAAAAATGCTAAATAAAGTTTTTTTAGGGTACGCGTATAGCAATACCAATAATACATTTTCTAAACCAAACGGAAGATATTAGTACGAAATTACTTCTTGTCAACAATAACAATTCATAAAGCGCTCTCGCTGGCCGTGCCCATTAAAAAAATGTCTTACAAACAAGTGAGCATAGCACGCGCCTAGTGTGACTGTCACACACACTATACATAATTAAATTAATACAAACACGGCTAAAATACGCTTCATGCATCCCATTGGCCAAAACGCTTGCATCGGGCGATCGAGTCGTGAGCCGTGCTATACGATTATCGCCTTAGAGGTGAGCATGCGGAAGATTGGCCGATAGTACATGTAAACTAGAGGCCCTGAGCAATTCAAAAAGGTATAATGCTTATATATTCCCTGAAGAACTATATATCTTAAGTTGAACATCCTTATTGGGTAATCTAGTTAATATGAAAAAAAAAAAACAAAAAACCCGACTGCTAAAACACATACTTAACTGAAAAGAGAAAGACAAGCTTGATAATCTATAGAATTTTGGTATCGCAGGCGGGGACAATCCAATAGCCTGAAATATCGTGTAACTTATGTTTGGCCCCGCCTGCGATACCAATATTCTGTAGATTATAAAGCTTGTTTTTCTCTTTTCAGTTAAGTATGTGTTTTAGCAGTCGAGTTTTTGTTTTTTAAATAATTTGTTTTATTTCAAGCTTTTTAGTTTTATTAATATATATATATACATGGAATTGACTCATTACTAGCTATTATTTGTTATCAATAACGTTGCAATTAAATAAAAAAAAACCTTTCCCTCCCTTTCTTTTGGATTTTCAGATGCAATATATAAATATTATATAGGCTATGTCACTCCCACAATTAAGACGAATCTAACGACACCTCTTAAGTTAAAATCCATCAAGCCGTTTAGGCTACAGAGCGTGCCAAAGAAATAGACATACATACATACATACTCTCGAAAAACATTACCCTCCTAGGGCAGTCGGGTAATTATCGAAATTGTAAGTTTGGGTGTACCTTTATATACCTAAAACTGTTTTTTTTGTTACTTTTATATCGTATGGATAGCACACGTATCTCAGAATATAAAACAATAAAAACGGTTTCAATAAAACTACTTTTTACCGAACCCTTTTTGAGATGAAAAATACCGTTTGGTCCCATAGTGCGCCGTTCGGTTTCATAGGGAATATTTATTTTTAGTAACAAAAATATGAATATTTGAAAAATATCACAGATAGAATAATTATAGATACCTAATTCAATAGTCTGTTCATGTAAAGAAAAATCATTAAAGTATCTAAAGTATATTGAAAGTAATATCGTTTTTTATGCTTGGGGTAGACATTACTTCCTGAATTTATTTCATAAAATATTTTACTACAATACTTTTCACATATAGAAATTAAAAAACAAAAACCCGACTGCAAAAACACATAACTGAAAAGAGAAAAACTCTCTCTATTGTATCTCAGCTACTAACACTAGAAATAAGTTATTTTGTTTTGCTTACTAACACGATGGATCACTGTTGTCCGAATAATAAACAATATTATTATTATTATTATTATTATAGTCTATATAATTTTGGAATCGCAGGCGGGGAGAAACCAATAACCTGAAATATGGTAACTTTTGTTTGTTCCATCAAGCCGTTTAGGCTACAGAGCGTGCCAAAGAATTAGACATACATACATACATACATACATACATACATACTCTCGAAAAACATTACCCCCCTTCTGGGGCAGTCGGGTAATGATGTGTATGCGTTCTAGTTTAACATACATTTTTATGCAAAAAAACCGTACTTGCATTATATGAAGGCGTAATAACAGATTTAATAAAAAAAGTCACTGAAATCATATACATATCCGCGCCTGAAGTGCGCTACTCGCTGCGCAGTACCCCACCCCTCACCCCCGCTGACAGATGAATTCGTTACTGCGCAGTGACTCGCCTCATGTTCGGAGCCGCCATAAAGTTTGAATCGGACTGTACCCATCTATACAAAAATGTGGCGTTTCCAATTTCAGATATGTGTCGTTAAACACAGACGTAAACTAGAAACAGACATACGGTAAATATCTCTATAAATCCAAAATGCTTTGTCCTGAAAAAAAATATCGTCAATATAGATTCAAGAAGGTAGGTACGAGTACTGATTGGCTAGCAAAAGGACGAAGCACGATGTGATCAACTTGTCAAGACGATAACTGGATCTATGCTTTATTCGCACTAACGATCGAATAGTCTTGATCCTCTTAGATAAATAATTATTCACTCAGAAAGAGTAAGTACACAAAAAGTGAGGAGGTGATAAGGACATTTTGAGTCATTTGAATTTTCATTTCATTTTTTTATCAAAATCAAAATCAAAATCAAAATCAAAAGTCATTTATTCAAACTAGGCTGAAAATCAGCACTTTTCGAACGTCAAAGTTACATAAGACAGTCCCCCAAAAATGCCCGCCCGTCACCACTTCCTAGTGCTTTAGCTGGGAAGAAGAAGTGGTGGAACAAACTCCCCAGCAGCACGTCTGTCTGTTTAGTTATATAAACTTGATTCTATACAAATCGTATGCAAAGTAATTAACATTACGAAACACAAAACATTGGATTAAATTACACACTTGCCATACGTTAGCTAGCACGCGCCAGTATACCAACAAAACAATGAACAAACTGTACTCAAGCAGATAAAAATTTCAACATAAAAAAAACGTAAATAGAACTTAATACCTAAATAAAAGCCTCCAGGCATAAAGGGCGTGCCCGCTTACATAAGGCAATTGCTGTAGCTCGAAGTGAGAAATGATAAACTAGCCCCATCGAAGTAAAATAAGTAAACAATTACTAATAACAATTAAAACCATGATCAGCAAGACGACCAGTCACCACAAGCAGCACCCGTTCACGAGCATAACGCAAAGATCAGCCATCACCCCCCTCGCCATATTGGAGGGAAGGAGGCAACCCGTTTTTTTTTATATATATAACTATCAATGTTATATATATAAAAAAAAAACTTCATGTCGCCAAACAAGGCTTGCGACAATTATATTTCAATGGCTTGTAATACCTAAATCTATTTATTGAGGACTAGCGACCTGCACCTGCATCATATGGTTTTTACGACTCAACAAAACATCATGATTTCTTTATTATACGAGGGCGGGTCAATAAGTCCGTGACTTTTGGAATAAAACACAGATTTTTTGATAAAAAAATAATTTTATTTTTCAACGTAGTCTTCCTTGAGCTCTATACACTTTGTCCAACGCTTCTCCAATTTTTTATCCCTTCCAAAAAAAATGATTTGTCGAGGTCCTCAAAATAGGCCTTTGTTTGCGAGATGACTTCATCACTGGAGTCAAATCTTTTTCCACCAAGCCATTTCTTCAGGTTTGGGAACAAGAAGTAGTCGCTCGGAGCCAAATCTGGAGAATAGGGCGGATGAGGGAGCAATTCATAGCCCAATTCATGGATTTTTGCCATGGCAACTGCACATGTGTGCACCCTTGCATTGTCTTGGTGGAAAAGAACTTTTTTCTTGGCCAAATGAGGTCGGTTTTTTTTTAAATCGTCATTGAATCGGTCCAATAAATTGGCATAATATTCCCCATTGATTGTTCTTCCCTTTTGAAGGTAGTCAATGTGGATTATCCCGCGTGCATCCCAAAAAACAGTCGCCATAACTTTATTGGCTGACAAACCCACCTTGGCCTTCTTCGGCGCCGATTCACCCTTAGAAACCCACTGTTTTGACTGTTGTTTGGTCTCTGGTGTGTTGTGATGGATCCATGTTTCGTCCACGATTACAAAACGGCGCAAAAACTCCTCCATATTGCGATTAAACAACGCCAAACCTTCCTGTGAAGTTGTTACACGATTGCGTTTGTGGTCGACTGTGAGCAAACGCGGCACCCATCTTGCGGAAAGCTTTCTCATGCCCAAGTGATCATTCAAAATTGAAACCACTGAGCCATGCGAGATCCCTACGGCTTCCACAATCTCTCGCACTTTCAATCTTCGGTCGGCCAACACCATATCGTGAATTTTTTCGATTGTTTCGGGTGTAGAGACCTCAACTGGGCGTCCAGGACGTTCGGCATCTTCAGTGCTTGTACGGCCACAACGAAATTCAGTAAACCACTTTTTTACCATTGAAATCGATGGTGCACAGTCCCCATAGTATTTATCAAGCTTAGCCTTGGTCTCGGTAATGGTTTTTTTTCGCAAGAAATAATGCTTAATAAGCACACGAAATTCACTTCTTTCCATTTTCTCCTTCAATTAGTGAGTAGTCTGATAAAAATAGCTGTTAAACACAAACTAACTGACGCAGCAAGTTTAAATTTTGACAGGAGTCAACTGACAGATGCCTGTTGACAGGAGCAGTGTTGCTGTTTCAGTAAAGAGGTCAGAAATTCAAAAAGTCACGGACTTATTGACCCGCCCTCGTACGTAAGTTTAATATTAACGTATTGGCAACACAGGCAACGGAAGGAACACGGGTGGGTTTTAGTCAGTAAGAATCTGACATACCCTCTCGCTCCGCCCAGAGCACACACACATACACATAATCAGCATATAAAGTTCCCACTGCTGGGACACAGGCCTCCTCTCTGTGAGAGGGAGTGGGCCGTAATCCACCACGCGGGCCCAGTGCGGGTTGGTAGATGTCACATGTCTTCGAATTTTTGGTTCTAGGACATGCCGGTTTCCTCACGATGTTTTACATCACCGTTTTGATAGCAGTGGTGATGAAATAATTTACACAAAGTAAAGTGCCTGTGTGGGTTCGAACCTACGACCTACTCGTAAGTCGCGGCCGTTACCACTGGGCCACCACTGCTCTTCACACAAACGTTTCATACACATACATAAACGTTTGGGAATAAATTCCCTAAATTAGGGTGACATTATCAAAATACGTTATGTAATTTAGAATAACAACGAGGCCAGATAGACTAAGTTGACTAAGTGGGGCCTGGTGACCTGTAATATAGGTTTTTTCTAAAACCTACCTACTTCAGGTACCAGCTTTCACAATGTGAATTTTTATATTTCAAAACTGTTAAGCCTCGTGCAGACTGAGGCGCTATTCTGCACAAGCCTTTAAGTGCTACAAACCATTGTGAGAGAAAATAAATAAACTTATTATTATTATTATATCCTTACATATCTCAGGACCATGGGGTCCCGGTCCTTTGGAGGGCGTACGACGGGTCGAAGCCAACTCGCAGAGGCCCCTTGGACTATTGTAATGGAATGAGATATTATTATAGACCGACCCGAAAAGCGACTTTAATTTGTAAAGTTTCGTTAAAGAATAGATGGCCAGCAGGCAGCTTACATAGCTAACTTCAGAAAACTTTTTTGCAAGGAGGTTATAATTTTATGTCAAGTCGTCACCAACTTTTTATAAGACTGTAGTTCTGTCATTTCTCCAGCCCTAAAAGAAAAGGGGTGATTTGGAAGGGTGGTCAAACCTTTTTCTTTAAATAAATTAGCGGAATTGTGTTTTTTCTTGTGCTAATGAATGTCTTGTGGTTTCGACGTCAGTCCTGAATTAATTCCGTCTTTAATTAATTGATTTTAATGAGAATTCGACGAATTTATCACCTTATACCTATACTAATTAATTAAAGTTAATTTTATTCAGTCTGGTTTGTTTTGGGATACTTACTTGGAATTTAAATAAGTGGATTAGGTACTAACATAGTAATTGAAAATAAATTAACTGATATTGTTAATTAAACTCGAGTAAACCTGCACTTTTCAATGACATACCTAAATATATCCACGTAAATGTAAGCTATAAGGTTATTTTTATAAAAACTAACTTTATAATGTTGCTTATTTAGATGAGAACGAGCCTCAATCACATAAAATAATCGTGCTAGCAATATGAAACAAAAAAAAAAAAAATGAAAATCTCAATATAACACACCTATTGTGCGCATTATAAGTATTAGAAGCGTGTGTTTTATCACTGCGACAATCAAAACGTACGTTCCCGACCGCAAGTTTAATTATGCAAACATCAAGCCGTCGCCAGATTTCTCATTAGAGCCAAGATAATGACGGTACACACTGTCGCAAAATTAGATAGCAAGCACGCACCCAAACAGATATACGCGCCACATTAACATAAACCGAATTTGCATGTAAATTACATTTTACAGCATCTTAATTAAAACATTTTGGCATTATAAATGATCAAGCGGGGGAGGGTGGTGTACCCCTGACCTTAGCGCCTCCTCCCTCCGGTTAATTCGATAGTTTGAAATTTGGAAATTTAGAACATTTGAATTTGACGTTCGATTTTATTAATTTGTGTTTTTTTGCGTTTAGCGGGAAAACCAACGTCAATTTAAAAATATGTAACTACAGTGCGTTCGGCAGTTAATAAAAGTTGAAAAAAAAAATAATTGTATAGATTCAAACTGTATCCGTTCCAAAAAATGCTTTTATATATTGATTTTAACATTAAGATTTTTACTATTCTAAAAGAAACTGCCTGGCTCTCTCCCTCTTTCTAACAAGTAATTTCCTTAAATTCTCCTGAATTATTACTGTTCAAAAATCACTACAGATTTCGTAAATTTACGCCTGTATAATAATGCAGCTACTGTTTACCAATAGGTATTTACCCAGCATTACATTTAACCCTCGCTCTGCAGAGTTACCGCGATGCATCGCCGTGACGTATGGTTGCCTCTCGACGTATCTACGTTGCACACTCAAGTACAATGCAAGGGTTATAAGCACTTTACTTAGGTAAGTGTTAAGAACTAATTATGAAATGAGGTTTTTTCGCTTTATTATTTGTTAAAACGGCTGAACGGATTTGGATGATTTTTGGCACATAAACTGGGTTAGAATAGAGAATACTTTTTATCACGGTGGTACGTTCCCCTGGGATTTTCGACGCCCACGCGTAAAAGCTAGTTCTACATAGGTACATGCAAACCATTTCTTCAAACGCAAAACGCGACACGCAAACGAAACAGAGGTTTCATAAATTTGTATTATTTAGATCTAAGTTAATTAAATTTCCTATTGCTTGACCAGCCCCATCGGATTTCTTAACAACATTTACGTGAGATTAAAGGAAACATGTTTTTTTTAGAACAACCCCTCCTTTGAGAGTATTAACAGAAAGTTCTTTAAATAAGTTAGCAATTAGGGGTAACATAAAATTAACATAATTGTATAAGTTCGTGCTGTTTATGTTTTGACAGTAACGATTTTGTCTGTTGCAGTCTCCGTGGGTGTGTATAATGAGGGTAGATGGAATTAAACAACTTGGAAATAGTTAGCTTTTGTCCGCGGTTTCGACCGCGTGGAGTTCGGATATTATCCCACGGGAACGTGCTACCGGGACAAAAAGTATCCTTTGTCCTACCCCAGGTCTTGGTCTATCCGTGTGCTAAATTTCATCCAATTCCATTCAGTTGTTTAGGCGATAAAACGTAAAAGACAAACAGAGTCACTTTCGTATTTGTCCGTCGCAGTTGCCCGCGACTTCGTCTGCGATCTAGGATTAAAAGTAGCCTGTGTCCTTACCCAAATGATGGTCTATCTGTGTGCCAAATTCCATCCAAATACTAAATCCAAAAGCGTAATAAACGAACAAACAAACTCAATTTCGCATTTATAATATCAGTAGTACCATAATCAGCCGATGATGTTCCCACTGCTGGGTTAGTATATTACTATACGAGTATTAAAATATGGGTAGAGGTAACAAGTACAAAACTACAGAGTAAAGGCGTATTCAGATACAAGCGATATCGCTGTCGCGCTCGGTAGCGATACTGGTCCAAAGTGACTAACCAGGGGCTGCAGTCTCGATATAGGTAGCGATCACTTTACGATAGAACTCGGTCACAAAGTCTTAATGGATGGACAAAATTGTGATTTGTTCGTGCTTGTCAAGCAATTTTGACTGTCTAGAGACCCCAATAGGACTTTGCGAAACTTGGTCGTAAAGCGATCGCTATCTATGTCGAGACTGCAACCCCTCAAGGCGAACTAGTATCGCTACCGAGCATAATCAGCCTATAATGTTCCCACTGCTGGGACACAGGCCTCCTCTCTGTGAGAGAGAGTGGACCGTAATCCACCACGCGGGCCCAGTCTGGGTTGGTAGATGTCGTTTTCCTTCACCGTTTCGAGAGCAGTGGTGATGAAATAATTTACACAAAGTAAAGCTCCTGTCTGGATTCGATCCTATGACCTACAACTCGTAAGTCGCAGCCGTTACCACTGGGCCACCACTGCTCTACCAAGCCCGACAGCGATATCGATTATATCTGAACAGGCCTTTAGTTTGGTGCCAATGGTTGTCGCGGTACTTGTCTAGCCTGTATTATCCACTGTTACAGCTGTAGGCGACTTTCGGCTGATATGATGATGAACTAGTTACTATAAGCGGTGTGGAGTGTGACAAAAGAGTCTCCACGAGTGATGATACGTAATGAACCAGCGAGCGGGATAATGAGGGTTTTCTGAAATGACGTTTACTAGGTGGCAGCACTGAGACGTCAGGTCCGGGCATCTGTCAAAACTGTCGTGACTGAATGATGAACGAATGAATGAGACCCTTTGCCCTTTGATCTTTTGACCTCGTACGGGACTTTTTATTTTAATTTTACTTTGTTTTTTTTTGTTTCTATGAGTATTTTTTAGTTTAATTTGTGAACTGCTGTGCGAGTCCCAATAAATACGTTTTCTTTCTTTCAAACGAATGATAAACGCCATAATATTTTTTTATTTCCAACTACGTACTATTTCGCTCAAGCATCAGTGTATATAAAGATATATTTTATATACATTGTCGATATGGAAGATCTCTTGTCAAAGTGGCGCCAGCTGGTGGTGGGAATTTTCATGAAAACCCCTTATTGCGTAACACACATAAAATGACAATTGATCGCAATGGGTTTCATTTTGACAGTTGGCCCACGTCCATTGCGTTATGTCGTTGAGCAGATGATTTTGTCAAACCTATGAAGCAATGGATTAGCAATATGCAATAGAATAACTATAGCAATATCAAAACTCTTCGATTGAGATTGAAACTGTTAAGTAATTGCGCTGAGCAGTCAGGCCCTTCACCCCTTTACTGACTATTTAAGGTTTTTACTACGGCATGAGATATAGATCCTCGCATGGCTACTGAATTGCACCACAAATCACTAAATACATTCACTTCCCACAACACAGGGAATCCTAGTGTGGGGTCCAGGGAATTTGTAAAATCTAGCATCGTCGTCATCTCGGTAGTCACCCCTTTTCTAGCCATATCATCTTTCACACAGTCTATCCATCGTTTCTTTGGTCTTCCTCTACTCTTATAGACATTGACATTCATACTCAAGACTTTCCTCACGACATTTTCTTCATTCCTCCGCATCACATGCCCATACCATGACAACCGATTTCCGCACAACTTTTCAGTCACTGGTGCCACTTCCAGAGTTCCTCTTATGTACTCATTTCTTATTCTTTACACAAAGTAAAGCTCCTGTCTGGATTCGATCCTATGACCTACAACTCGTAAGTCGCAGCCGTTACCACTGGGCCACCACTGCTCTACCAAGCCCGACAGCGATATCGATTATATCTGAACAGGCCTTTAGTTTGGTGCCAATGGTTGTCGCGGTACTTGTCTAGCCTGTATTATCCACTGTTACAGCTGTAGGCGACTTTCGGCTGATATGATGATGAACTAGTTACTATAAGCGGTGTGGAGTGTGACAAAAGAGTCTCCACGAGTGATGATACGTAATGAACCAGCGAGCGGGATAATGAGGGTTTTCTGAAATGACGTTTACTAGGTGGCAGCACTGAGACGTCAGGTCCGGGCATCTGTCAAAACTGTCGTGACTGAATGATGAACGAATGAATGAGACCCTTTGCCCTTTGATCTTTTGACCTCGTACGGGACTTTTTATTTTAATTTTACTTTGTTTTTTTTTGTTTCTATGAGTATTTTTTAGTTTAATTTGTGAACTGCTGTGCGAGTCCCAATAAATACGTTTTCTTTCTTTCAAACGAATGATAAACGCCATAATATTTTTTTATTTCCAACTACGTACTATTTCGCTCAAGCATCAGTGTATATAAAGATATATTTTATATACATTGTCGATATGGAAGATCTCTTGTCAAAGTGGCGCCAGCTGGTGGTGGGAATTTTCATGAAAACCCCTTATTGCGTAACACACATAAAATGACAATTGATCGCAATGGGTTTCATTTTGACAGTTGGCCCACGTCCATTGCGTTATGTCGTTGAGCAGATGATTTTGTCAAACCTATGAAGCAATGGATTAGCAATATGCAATAGAATAACTATAGCAATATCAAAACTCTTCGATTGAGATTGAAACTGTTAAGTAATTGCGCTGAGCAGTCAGGCCCTTCACCCCTTTACTGACTATTTAAGGTTTTTACTACGGCATGAGATATAGATCCTCGCATGGCTACTGAATTGCACCACAAATCACTAAATACATTCACTTCCCACAACACAGGGAATCCTAGTGTGGGGTCCAGGGAATTTGTAAAATCTAGCATCGTCGTCATCTCGGTAGTCACCCCTTTTCTAGCCATATCATCTTTCACACAGTCTATCCATCGTTTCTTTGGTCTTCCTCTACTCTTATAGACATTGACATTCATACTCAAGACTTTCCTCACGACATTTTCTTCATTCCTCCGCATCACATGCCCATACCATGACAACCGATTTCCGCACAACTTTTCAGTCACTGGTGCCACTTCCAGAGTTCCTCTTATGTACTCATTTCTTATTCTATCCATTCGTGTCACACCACACATCCTCCTTTCATCATTTCATATTTTTTTTCTTCTTTTTTTTCTTTGCATTTTCATCTCAGCTGCATACAATGCAATGCCTTTCATTCATCCCTTTGTGGCCCAACATTCTGATCCAAACAAGACAGTAGGTCTAACCATTGTTTTATATATCTTCCTTAACTTTAAGGGGAGTCGCAGATTGTTCCCATAACCTGCCGTCATTTCATCCATCCAGTCTTAATTCTGTGCTTAACCGTCCGATCTACTTCGCCTTACATTAAGCGCCTAATGAATTTAAAACATCCTTCTGTTACTGACAATCGTTTGATTATGATAGAGACAGCATATGTGCGTTAAATGTATTAACCGGTTGAATTCCGTAATTACCAAGAAACAATTAAAAAGCCATTGTCTCGTGTGGATCCACGTTCGACATTCGAAGGGTCAAGTGATTTGGTCCTCATTTGATATGAACTGGCTTCTGGCTACAGAGAGAATTCTGCACACCAGCCAACTTTTTCCAGCATGGACATGTCCACTCGGAATACCATAGGTACCTTTAGATCGGTTGCCTATAAATACAAAGATGGGGTATGTGGCAAACTAATGACATTTCCGCATTAGTCGGTGCGTCAGCGGTGCGGGATCAACATGCTCGGTATACCCGGTACGGAAAGCTCACCGAGCGCCTATATTTTAATAAGCGTTTTCGAGTTGGTTCGGTATGCGCGGGAGCGGGGCGGGATCGTTTCGGTCTACCGCGTCTCAGTAGAAACATCCAGTGACGACATTTTCCCGCGAGGATTTAGGCGGTATTGCACATATTATGCTGAAAACATAACGTCCTGCTGGGGTCGCGGGAAAGGCCGAAAGGGATACCGAGGCCCCTGGCAACACAGGCAGCGGAAGGAACACGGGTGGGTTTTAGTCAGTAAGAGTCTCACAAAGAGCGGGAGAAGTTATCAGATCATTTCCCACCCAAAAAAAAAACCGCTGCTTACCGACCAATGAGGAAAAGGCCTTACTAAAAACAAATCCGAAACGCAAAAACAAAGGCACCTCAATCATAACATCCTAAAAGCTAAAAGACTTCAAACTTGACACAAATGTTTCGTCATACTAGTGACAGACCTTTGTCCCGGAACAGGAATAAATAATGAACACTGACGACTGCTACTTCTGTTGCTAAAGGAACTAAAAAGTAACGGCTATGGCCGACGGCGATACTCCATGAGCTTTGTTGCACTACGGTAATTTTAGCAGAATAGAGATGCGAATGTGATATTTACGCGGACTGATGGAGGTCCGTCCAAAAGCAATGTTCTTTTTTTGAATTTATTGTTTTTTTTTTCGTGTAATCGTTAATGGCTTGTGGTTGAATATTGAACTGCGTGGATTATTCCTTTTGCGGGGAACGGCGGATTGGTAGGATATTGATAATTCTTTAATAATTTTTGACGTAGTAGAAAGGCCATAGACAGTCATTTTGTGTAAAGAAATGAGGGGGTAGGTGCTTAAGTATTTGCGTTGATTGTCTTCCGAAGATATATTATGACTAGCTCTGCCCCGTGGTTTCAATCGCATAAGTCACGACCCCATGCGCTGCCTAGCCTTTTGCCAACTATGTTGAGGTCGGCCACCAGTCAAATCGGATGCAGCTGAATACCAGTCTTTTACATGGACGGATTGCCTATCTGACCTCCACAGCCCAGTTACTGGGTAATACGACACTCTTTGGTATGACTGGTTGTCAGACTTTCGGGCTTCTAACGACCCGTAACAGCTGTCAAAGATCTATCCACCTCTCTAACCACTTCTCTCTAAAACATTACCCTCCTTCTGGGGCAGTCGGGTAATAAATCTACTAAGGACCTGTTCTTGTCATCCTACCATCTCCGTTTGGGCCTGCCGCGGCCTCTAATATAAGCGAAAGGTAAATTTCTTATTTTTTTGGGTTCCGCACTTCAAAAGGAAAAAACGGAACCCTTATACTCGTAGGTTCACTCGTGTGTCTGTCTGTCTGTCTGTGACAGCCGATTTGCTCCGAATCTACTAGACCGATTAAGTTGAAATTTGACACACATGAATTTCTGTGACCCAAACACGGACGTGTAACGTAAATAAATTAATTTTGAATATGATGGTCACTTTTGGGGGTAAATTAGAAAATGAAAAATAAAAGTTTTGCAAACTGTACCGTGTGCCATTTCAAATGAAAAGGGTTGTGGTGCGGTTCTCACATATATATCATAATAAATAGTTTTAAAGTTATTTAAGAAAATTTATTAAAATTTACCTTATCTCCGAAACTACGGAGCCTAAAATTTTGAAATAATACAAAAAATAGTTCTTTACAGAGAAACCTATATGAAGTATATGGTGTTAAAGTAACACGGTAAATTTTCTGTAAATATATATATAATGTATCTCTCAATATTGTGCGTACAAACTTGCATTTGCAGTTGGAATGTGTGGGAGAACATGTTTTCAACTACAATGTTAAGTTTATTCATGGGATAAATTATCCTGTGGATAAAAAACATGGTAGATAACATATACATTGTACGGAACCCTCACCACGTGAGTCAACTCGCACTTTTTTAATACACCATTTAGATAAAGCATTTAAAACAGCCGTAATGTGAACCTCGTGGTTCAAACACAGTGCGTACTTTATTACGCACTGAATTTGAGCCACTTTTTTGACGCGCATAAGAAAGGATGGCATAAATGCACCTGCCTCTATTAATTTCAATTACAACAAAACTATTTAACAGACTATAAATATATCAAGTGAGAGTATCTTGATGTTGTTTTAGCATTGCGTGCGTTGACGTGATCAGTTATTATCTGTGGACTCGTTCGAAGCACACTTCGAACGAGTGTGAATCGCAAATGAGATGGCTTCACAAAGCCATCTCATTTGCGATTATGTTAGGCGGTGCACAGTGGAACGAATGTATGGGAGCGGTTGGACGTAGACATGTCCGAAAAATAAGAGTAAAATTATGCCAAACTAATGATGCCATCTTATTCGATTACTTAATGCCTTCATAAATTGTGGTGATGAATTTCTTCATAACTCCCATATTTCGGGAGTAATTTGAGAAAATGTGAAATTTTACTATGAAAATGAGTGTATCGAGCTCTCTCCCTCCTGATTCCGGGCTTGTTTCAAGTAGCGGTCTCTAATATCGTAATGCTATTACTAAGAGCTATATTTAATACTAAGACACATAGTGCGCCAAATGTGCACTTTCTGGGATAAAAGGAAATGAAAATTTAAAAAAAAAAACGTTTTTTCCCCATTTGTATTTACTTTAAACCGCAGACAGACTTATTAAGAGGTCTATAAATATATTATATATATACAGAAATATATATTAACAAAAATATTCACAAGAACTGATGAGAGTATGACTTTTAAGTAAGTTGATAATAAATTACCTAGTTTCATTAAAAGTACAATAAATAATTAAGATGTAAGCTCTAATTTACTAAGTTACACATTTTAAAACAATAACATCATTTAATTATCTTCGTCATCATCATCATCATCAATTAATTCAAATTCAGAATTGATGTCCGCTAAATCATTTATGTTAACAAATTCGATATCACTTTTCTCAGAATCCGTAAGCTCATAAAATTCCTTAAAAGAAGATTTTTTTACAAACTTATTTCCTTTTGGACGGATACTTGTAACAAGTGGATCAGAAGACAGTAAAAGATTGTGCATAATATCTTCATTGCATGAGATACTGCTATGCTTTCGAGAATGCCCCTCTCTATATTTTCTAAAATCTTTATTTCTAGCCTCAGATGCCTCTTCGGATAGAAAACCAATGGGCACAATTGACATGTTCTGAACTATGTCTGGCCCATGCATTAAAATTTTATGAAGTGAAGAAGGCATATAATACCATGGGTATAACTCCACGTAAAGCTTAGCAGTATCAAAGCAGAACTCTCGGAATTTAGTTACGTTGATCTTCTCTCCTGATGAAATACACTGCAAGATCACACAGATTTTTCTTAAAAGCATAGCATCTATTCCGGTCAGTTCAGCAGATTTAGTGTAGTTTTCAAAAAATCTCCTTGCCGAGTTGCCATTGTTGGTGGATCCACTGCCTTGTTTCACAACATCGAGAAGTAAGCCCGTTTCTCTTCTTACAGCCTCTTGAACTCTTTTCTTCCTGTCATCAACTTGCCTTTTTGCTATATCACCCCTTACTTGCCATGATTTTATGTCTAATTTGTAGGAAATGTGTAATAAGCATTCCATTGAGCGAATCCAAGCGTGAAGGGTGCTTAAGCTATATTTATACATGTCCTCGTTTGCGTGTTTATCTTTGATTAACTCTAAATTATTCATTTCTTTAGGACAAGCCTTGCATATGTCACACACTGAAGCTGCTGTATTGGATATAATGGAATGAATTTTACCATCAATCATTGTCAACAGCAGTTGGTGTTTGACACTAATTCCATCAGTGATGGTGGATGGAGTTAAGGCTTCAATCTCTGCTTCGATTTCAGCCATCTCTCTCTGCACATTTTCTTTGGTTTCCTTTATAAACTTAAACAATATTGGCCGGCAAAATGAAGTGGAAGATGGTCGCTCGTTTTCCCAAATTGTTACACCTTTTGAGACGAGCCGCAGTGGTACAAGACTAATCATAAAATTACTAGCAAGATCGATTTGCTCATCTTCACTCGTCCTTTGATGATAAATGCTTTGGCTAGATGATCCGTCAAAACCCCATTTGCTGGTCAATACGAGCTGTTGATTGGGATCAACAGGGGTTTCTAACGACCTAATAAGTCTTCTTGAGGTTAAATCCATCAAGGCTTGTAATTTGATTTTTGCAGAGCTCTCTGTAACTGTGAGATCTTCTTTGGCCGGATAGCACTTAATTTTTTCTTTAACCAACATGTAGTAACTCGGGTATTGAAGAGCTCCTTCTTGAGTGTTGAAATCCCGAAGAGTGTTATAGCGCCATTTCGATAAGTTCATCGATACATAAAGAGCCAATGCCTTCAAAGGGGATATTTCCCGTACCTGAATTGATTTACCTTCAATGAAGGCTTTGATTTTTGAGGCCTCTTCTGGATTCTCCGTCAAGTATTTCATAACATAAGCTGTATCGCTTTGTCCTGCCTTTTGAAGCGCCCTTTCGGCCGAAAACATAATTTCAGCGCTGCTACTGCTGCATGAAAGACTATCTTCAGTGCGTCTTCTTTTTTGCCGGTTACTAAGGTCCTCAAAAGATTTACGAGGACTAGGATGTGTACAAGTTGAAGCATCAGATTTAGCAGGAGAAATTATGGGCTCGATGACGTCACTTATATTTTCTGTAGAAGGTTCCATATTTTCATTCTGTAATT
Source organism: Atethmia centrago (assembly GCA_905333075.3). Lineage (NCBI taxonomy): Eukaryota > Metazoa > Arthropoda > Insecta > Lepidoptera > Noctuidae > Atethmia > Atethmia centrago. The sequence goes on from HG995376.1 coordinate 23,347,383, forward strand.
CCGGCCATTGAATTGCAGCCTGTAGCCAAATCTCATGTTTCTTCCGAAACTTATCTGTGCTTCTTCCAGACTGTGTCCATTTTGCATAAATGCGGTAGCAAAATCGACGACACCAGTCTTTTAAACTTGTTTCAGCACTTTCACATAACTGAACACAACTGTTATCTTTTAAAACACTGAACAAATAGTTAAAGTCGCGTAAATCTTTATGTGCGCGTGCGCATAAAGCAACGTGAATATCAAGATTTGTATTAAAATTTGGAAAATACATTGCGAGATTAGCTTGGATACAACGAGGTGTAAATCAACACTGATTTTAAAGTTACTAATAGTGACCTATTTATATAAAATCCAGGTATCCCAGGTATCCTTTGTTAAATATTGCAAGGTAATTAGTTATTGTGATAATTAGTAAATGATGCATGCTAAATTAGTGTATTAAGAGCCATTTAGTAATTAAATAATAGCAATGTTCTTATCAGTAATCATTAGTGCATCAGTTTTATATGTAAACCTTAAGTCCCTAATTATATATCCTAATTAGCTTATATCTTCTCTAATTGGCTGCTCAGAAATGTTATTGTAATAAGGTAAACCTTTAGAAAAACGGTTTTAATCAACAAAATAAACAAAAAATAAAAAAATTGTGTTATAAAATAAACATCACTCTTTATCCCAGAAAGTGCACATTTGGCGCACTATGTGTCTTAGTATTAAATATAGCTCTTAGTATTAGCATTATGATATTAGAGACCGCTACTTGAAACAAGCCCGGAATCAGGAGGGAGAGAGCTCGATACACTCATTTTCATAGTAAAATTTCACATTTTCTCAAATTACTCCCGAAATATGGGAGTTATGAAGAAATTCATCACCACAAGTTATGAAGGCATTAAGTAATCGAATAAGATGGCATCATTAGTTTGGCATAATTTTACTCTTTTTTTTCGGACATGTCTACGTCCAACCGCTCCCATACATTCGTTCCACTGTGCGGTGGGTCGATTGTATTTAAGTTGCTTCTTTTGTCTTGTAATTATAAAAGGTATATTAATGTTTTGCCCTCTCTTATTTAAATTTGCTGTCAAATGACAGCAAATTTAAATATGTACCACTCCACAAAGGACAGGTAGAATTTTAAAGAGTTTTAATGTGTCAAATTTTATATGCAACGTGTATTTGGAGTGGAGTTAGTACTCGAAAACTTATGACGTAATTATAACTTTGGCCAAATAATAAAATCGATCAGAACGGTGCTTACACATTTTTTTTGTTGAAGTTTGATAAATTACTGTAGGAAAAATTATCATGATTATTCACAGTACTTTTATTACAGTTGGCTCAACTTGATAAAATATATATTTTAAATAAAAACTCTCCGATACACACACCATCTAGGTACTTAAAGCAATTATTTATAAAACAAATACCGCGTCGTTGAAGTACAAAAAATAATAACTCCACCAACAATACGTTCAACAACTCTTAGCGCAAAAAGAAAAAGCAGGAAAATAATGATACAAAGCTCTTTATTTCACACAATTACAGCGATATGTGGAGGAGACGAGCCGTTGAACATACACAATTAGTCGCTTTTTCATACAACAAGCCACAGCATAGCAACCTTGTGGAGCGGAAAAGTTTGCTCTTCCAGTAAGTCAATAAGTTTAGAGCACGTTTTGTTAGCATATACAGATTTCAAAAATAGGTTGTTTAAATGTAGACGCTCAGCGACTGCAGCGCCGTGAAAAGTAATGAAAAACAGGCGCCTAGTGTCAAGTGTAAATCGCCTTGTTAATTTCACTAGCCCTGCGGCGAATTTCGCCGAGGACGCATTGTGTGTGCCGGCTTTATGTCGCGTCTTCCCGTTGTCTGTACACGGCTTTAATTGCGCGCGTCATTGGCGCGCTTTTTGAAAAAAGAATGACGTGTAATTAACGCGCGAATATGGAACGTGACAACGCGCGTTCTGAGGGAGCGATTTTTTTTTAATTTTTTTAATTAGGCACACGAAGGGTTGAGTTCGGTGTTTTGTTTTTGTTCTTATTTTGTTGTTATGAGTCCAGTTATAGCAAGCAAATTTAAATTATAATGAATAAATTAAAAATGCTTTTAGTCAATCATTCGTATTGATTATAATTATTATAACTTGCTGTATTTGACACCTTGCATTCGGTTTTAATATAGCTTTAGGCCATCGCTTCCATTTCCTTTAGGTGTAGGTACCTTATTTCTTTTTGTGATAGAGAAAAGTAAAAATAAAAATACATTTTCGGAAATTAGGAAATAACACAATAGCTGAACGTTGTTTTTTGTAAAACAATGACAAACTACTCCTCATTGACCTAAAAAATTCCATAAACATAATTTACTGAGTAATTAATTTGATGTATACTTTCGCCGTTTCCCGTGTCTGTGGATTGTAAATAAATAAAAAATAAATATATATTTTTTTGAGGACAATGACTGTCCGAAAAAAGCGATGATACATGATCCTCGTTTGGCTGGCTCGCATACATTTTTTTTTATTAAAAAAAAAATCACATTAACGGCCTTCATTGGGGCGGCGATAAATAATGCCCTCCTTATTCAAATTTTTGTTTTGTTCATCCCCCACACGTTATAAATGAGACTTATTTGGAAACGAATGATAGGGAGCGATAAAATTCTCGATTATGTTAGAATGTGTGAGTGCAGAACGAGTTGGTAATCGGGCCGTTTATTATAAAGTTAAATTTATTTTTATACGCATTACCTGTGCCTGAATTTGGTTTCGTATTTAATGTTTTTGAAAATTAATCAAGGCACCAAAACGATTACTTATTATAAGTGAATGTAGAATGTGAATGTAGTGTGTGTTGTGTGTGTGTGTGTGCGTCTTAATATGTACAGTTGCGAAACTAATGCATAGGTAATAGTATTTTAAACTCTTCACTTTATAATTAACCTCTTCACTACGAGGTAGTCCAGATGTTGTAGTCTAGATTAATAAAAAAATCCTCAACAACTTATTTATTTAATTCCTAGCTTCTGCCTGCGGCTTCGCCCGTTTGTCCTTTTCTAAAATAAAACTAAGTTACTCCTTATAACATCAGCTATCTGTCAGTGAAGGTCCCATTAAAATCTGTCCAGCCGTTTCTGAGATTAGCTAGAACAGATAGACAGACAGACAAAAATATTTAAAGTAGTTTTTTTGTTATAATTTATAAGTAGGTACCGTATATACTTTCATATGCATTAAGTAAAAAGCCGTTATTTTGAAATTGCAAACAGACACTTTAATTTTATTTATTTGTAGATATAGATTATGCTCCTTTTTAAAATAGTTTTTTCTCTCAACTGTAGCCAAAAATATTTTCATTTTCTCTTTAAATCTAATCCATTTCTCCCCATACAACCAATTTTCAAACATACTGGCTGATTTCTCCGAGACTTTCAAACTCCCGAAGAAGAATCCTACCAAGTAAGTACATACCATTAATGCAACGGTCCTTAAGGACCCTCGACGCTCCTCAATCACGACGGATGGCTAAGGTCGCTGCGATTTTCCTACTGACCTTCAACCATTGCCTACTGATGCAGCTAAGTGGGATCCTTTGTCTCTTTCTAGCTGAGGAGTGCCGACTAGATATTGGTTTGTTCCTAGTTTGGGAATTAGGATTTTGCGATAGGGAATATAGGCTATTGCTTTTTGTGGTACTGCATGCTACTAGTATAAGTATAACCAAGATCAACCAAGAAGTATAATTAAAATGTAAATATTTGCGCGGCTGTAATGCCGAATATAGTGAAACCCATAGATCATAAGAACTTATGTTAGCTATATACCTGCAAATAAATATAGCATTATTTCATACATTCTTTCATGTATTCATTCATTCTTTCATACATTTATTCATACATTCATTCATTCATTCATTCATTCAATCATTCATTGCTCCATTAACTCTTCATTACATGAAGTAATGACAAAATTAGATAGTTAAGATTCAAAATATAATTATGTAAAAGTGAGTAGGTAGATGCAATTCTATCAATGCGTTTCAATTTGCAAATTCAATCTTCGCAGTGTTAACTACGGATTTTATTTTCTGTAATATTTAGGTACTTTACTTTTCCATACTGGAAAATTTGCGTAGGTATGCAAGGAAATGTATGGCACACACCGTTCTTACCACCTACTGCCAGATATACGTACACAAGATTATAACTAAAATCACAACCCAAACAGAACGACACCGCCCGTTTCCCATACATAATGTATGAAACTTAAAGAAATGCAATGAAATGATAAAATGATCGCTCCATTGTAGATAAACGGGCCATTTCCACTGGCACAATTGAATGATCACCAACCATTGTGACTATGTTTAGAGATCCTGCATATAATGCCTGGATAGGTGCTCCAGAGTCTATTTCATCCACTTATTGCGACGTATTACTCGGCTTATTGGGTCAGTATGAGCATGTTCAGTTGGTAATCGGTTACAAAGATTTGGCGTGGAAGATTTTTGCACGATCTTTTTCTTGGGAGCGTATTAGATAACTAGATAAGATTTGCTTTTGTGAGTTCATTGAGAGGATAAACGAGCGGACATGGGTCATTGGTGTTGAAGAAAACACAAGGATGTAGATGAGATTAGTATACTTACCTACTTACATGGTCGATACATAATCAGCCTATAATGTTCCCACTGCTGGGACACAGGCGTCCTCTCTGTGAGAGGGAGTGGGCTGTAATCCACCACGCGGGCCCAGTGCGGGTTGGTAGATGTCACATGTCTTCGAATTTTTGGTTTTAGGAAATGCTAGTTTCCTCGCGATGTTTTCCTTCACCGTTTTGAGAGCAGTAGTGATGAAATAATTTTAAACAAAGTAAAGCGCCTGTGTATACGAACCTACGACCTATAACTCGTAAGTCGCGGCCGTTACCACTGGGCCACCACTGCTCTACTTGGTCGATAAAATTGGCAAAAATGATGCAGTATATCTACCATAGGTAGATTTAGGCTGCATTTTTAGGCCATATAATGAAGATATCTTCGTCGATTTTAGGTAATGTAGGTTAGGAATAGTTATTAAAAGCTCAACCGCCAAGCAGATTGTTAGCGAGGAGCAGACGGTTATTTAAACAATATCGTCACTCGTAGAAGTTCTTTTTCAGGCTTCCATACCCGAAGAGTGCCAAACAGAACCCTATTACTAAGCCACCGCTGCCCGCCCGTCTGTCTGTCAGCGGTTCTCATGAATCGTAATAGGAAGACAGTTGAAAATTTCACAGATTATATATTTCTATTGCCGCCATGTTAAAAAATAATAAAAATTAAATAAAGCTATTATGTAAATGGGCATACAAAAAACGTGAGTCAGTATGGGGTTATCCCTTCGTATACGAGTCCGACTCGCACTTGGCCGTTTTTTTTTTAATTGGTACGTTTAGAGAACAGCACTACTACTCTATTCTACTTACAAAAATACCAAAACATCAATGATCCCTTCACGAATTTCTAGGGGCATGCAAAATATCAATATGACCAAATATCAACTGTGTGTTGCAAAGTGTTCTATAAATTATATGGAGCGAATGTCTGCATTGTTGCCAACCTTTTTACGTTATGATAAGTAGATAGACTTTTGTTTTTTGATTTTGTTTGAAAATGGAATGTGTGTTTGTTTTTGACAGTCTAGTGTATTTAATATTAATGATTTGTGGGTTCATGTAAATACTGGCGCTGTCATCCTGATTTTAGGTAAGGTTAGAATTTGTTAGGAGTTTTATGATTTTTTTTTGTAAATTCGTGAAATAATAATAACTAAATAATAACAACTTTATATTTTATAACTTAGTTATTCTTCTTCTTAGCGAGTCGGTGGCAATCTAAATGGACTCGGCCTAGGACTCGACTACGTGTTTGGCGCCATCAGTAGTATCCATCAGTTCCTGTAAGGTGCAGACAACAGGACACGCAGGGCACGATTCAAAGTGTACCGTCGTTTGTGGAACAGCATCGCATTTGCAGAGTGCAAGGCGGAGTCGTCTATGAATCTCCATCTGAACAAGTTTTCTTTGCTTCGGCCAACCTGGTTTTGGAGTCTGTTTAAATACTTCCAGGTTAGCCGAGGCAACTCGTGTCCAGGGGTGAGATTCTGAGTAGGTGGAACAAATGGGATGGGCAAGGAAGCATTGTCTCGCCACAGCTTCAGTCTTTATTTTGATAGTTCGTGAGTGGGACACACCTTAAAAGGCTGATTTGGCTTTTCAGCCTCTGTGGCACAAGAATATTGTCGTGCAAAGGGGACACCCTTTGCACGACAATATTCTAAGAGTCAAAATGGTCTCAGACACACGACAGTGTGTCTGAGACCATTTTGACTCTTTCGCTGGAGCTTGCCACCGCTCCGCGAACTTCTGGTGGCACTATTCCTGCTAGTGGGTACAGCATTTGTACCGGGGTCGGTTTTAGGCAACCAGTGACGATTCGGCACATTTCATTCAAAGCTGTATCCATTAACTTTGCATGCGCAGAACGACTCCACATGGGGCACGCGAATTCACCAGCAGAAAAAGATAGCGCCAGCCCAGTAGTCCGCATAACGTCGGGCGAAGCACCCCACTTCGATAAGACTTGTCGCTGACGAAGACTGTTGCGAGTGTGCACTCTCTGCTGGATGTTCTTGTAGTTTTTGCTAAATTTTAAAGACCTGTCCAGAGTAACACCAAAATATTTAGGGGAGTTACGTTGCAATCAAAATTAGAAGTCATTTGTTCAAACTAGGCTGAGAATCAGCACTTTTCGAACGTTAAAATTACTTAAGACAGTCCCCCAAAAACGCCCGCCCTTCACCACTTCCTAGTGCTTTAGCTGCTCGATGGACCACTGACCCACCATTTAGTTATAAATTGTTACGTAGTTATATAACTGTTGTTATATAACTTGACTGCATCGTTGGTTTAGTGGTCGCAAGTGCAACTGCTGAGCATGAGGTCCTAGGTTCAATTCCCGGGTCGGGCAAAACTGATGTTGGATTTTCCATCTGGAAGTTCTCAGTAGCAGCCCGGAGTCTGGTTGATGGCAATAGGCTCGCCACCTTTTACATGACTTAAAAATAATCGGCGAAATGTGGGTGTAATATAGGTACACCTCTGCCCAACCCTTCGCGGATTACAGGCGTGTTATGTTATGTTGTATAATTGTTTTACCTGAAAACGTTAAAAATTCTAGAACATTCTGTTTTGAACATTCATCTCGGAAATATTAGAACAAACTAAAAAATATAGAACAAACTAACCACTATAGATACAGGGAGCCTTTATTTCCTGTAGTACCAGAAGGATCAGACGTGATATAAACAAACAAAGGCTTAGTAATAACACAGTTTCCTGAAAGTAGAAATTGGAATGGATTTTTAAAAAATACAGGCTCTACTACTATGGTTACCGTGCCAACATTTTTTAAGGTAAAAATTTAAAACTTTCCTGTGAAAAGAACTTTGCAAACCTAGCTACTGTGTTCCACACGTATTTAGGTACTCTACCAATTGCGAATGAAGTGAGAAAAAGGGGAGAGAGTGGTACATAAGCTTGCAGTTACAATTTTTGGGAAAAACTTGAAAACAAAGAAAAATGAAAAGGTAATGAAAGAATTGATGATGAAATAGGGGCGAATATCGGAACGTTGAACTTGGACAGAACTATATGAGAAAAATCGTGAGAATACTGGTGAATACAGATAACTCAGACACTGAAAGCCAATGTGCCTTTTTTTCATTAAGGGTGAATAATAATATGTATGAAACTGTCTAATTTTCTCATTCGATTTTGAACTTAACTATGAACATTTTATGGTTTAAAATCATTTGGAGAAAGACAGTTTCGTAAAACCTGATCTGGTGTCAACTGTACATCAGATAAACGACACACACGCTCTATATACACGCTTTACGCTTTTTTCCTGCGTGCCTCGGAAAGCAAGTTAAGCTGTTGGTTCCGGCTGTCCTTCGTGGATGTTTGACAGCCGTTACGTGTGGTCAGAAGCCCGAAAGTTTGACAACCAGTCTTACCAAGGGGTATCGTATTACCCAGTTACTGGGTTGTGGAGGTCAGATAGGCAGTCGTGCCATGTAAAACACTGATATTCAGCTACATTCGGTTAGACTGGACCCAACATGGTTGGAAAAATTCGAGGCAGATTGACTACGCTCTTTAAACAACCCATCAAAATCTCAAAATCACAAGCCAATTAATAAAAAAGCGGCTCATAAAAGTGCAATGATTATGAGAACGTATGCGAAATATTTTTCAAAATTTCCTACCCGAGGTTATCGACAACTGGTAGGACGCTTAAATTACGGAGCAGGCACATTTTTATCTGCTTTTTTTGCCCGGGCCTAGGGGTGGTGCGCGTTTTTTGGACTTATTTTTTATCGAGCGCTTCGAATGGACTACTTCAATGTATGGTTAAACTGTCTGTACAACGAAAACTACGCTTTGTTACGTACGCGTATGTAGCCATATGTTTTATGATGTTATTTCAACGGTTAATTGCTAATCTGAATGTGTGATTGGCTAGATGAATTTTAAATGATGTTGTTTGTGAAAATTCTGTTTTTGATGAGCAATAGTTTTGATGATTGCTAATCTAAAAAGGTTAATTTAATTAGCTAAACACAAGTAATTAAATTATCTTCGTATTTCCGAAAATCGTATGACAAAAGAGACATCGTATGATACATAAATATTTTTTATTATTGGGTTTATTGAGTTGAGTGACTCGTTTTGCAAGGCTTGTCTAGTTTGTAGATTTTTAAGCGTTGTTCTTAAGGAGACTCCAGGAGCTAAACTCAAGTTTTATAAGTTTTGTTATGCCTAAAAGTATATGGTCCACTGCAGTAAACAAAATTAGAATCCTGTATTCTTCAGGATATATGCTAGGTAGATAGTGTGTTGAAAACATAATACAATTAATTTGATACGATAGAAAAAAATCACGAAGATACCTCTAAAAAATATTTTAACGATTAAGAACCACACTAATATGCATGCAATCATTCTGATTTTTTGTCAGATTATTCTACAAGCAACAAATTAGCTTAACAGTGTTTTAATTTTTAATCCAATTAATAGATTTTTGGTAAAAAGATAATTGCTGCTTACCAGCGTTGTGTCATCGCGCTTCTCTTTCTTTTCTATGCAGTCCGACAGTGACCGCGCTTTAGCTGTTTTCAGCCTCTTAATATGTTGCTTACTATAGATGTGGATATTTAAGGCGCTGACAAGACCCAATTGACCAAAATAGGCTTCACTTAAGAAAAAAAATTCCAAATCTGTGCAGTTTGTGGTAGCGGAAAAAATATATGTTAATTTTAAACATATTTCCCAGAACTTGGTTGTTACCAAAACACGTTTTGAGAACAAAATCTCGTTACAAACTAACGTTAAACTAACCTATTACTTTGAGTTCTAATCCAAAATATATGTATCAAATATCAACATACGTTACGTATTTAATTAATAACAAGAACGTCTTATTTAAATGCAGAACTTGGTTGTTTTTTATTTTCGATTACTCAACTCAGTTTTGAGTAAATAGGTAATGACTTCATATTTTGCAATAAATTACAAGCGTTGTGTCATCGCACTTCTCTTTCTTTTCTACGCAATCTGACAATGACCGTGGTTTAGGTGTTGTCAGCGTCTTAATCCGAAAATGTTCCGAAAGACTACTTACTTACATTAAATCACAATCATTCAGATTAGTTATTGCCACAGCACTATTTTGTTACAAGCAGATACGAGTATGAAGATTCTTTGCCCTGCAGTCTTTTGGCTGTTATAATCCCAATAGATGCTTTCCTGGCTTTCTTTATCTGAGGTAGGTCTTTCCTTAGGAATAATACCGACCAAGCGCGTGTCGGACACACACATTGAGAGGATTCCGTAGTTGGGAAGTTAGGATGAATTTATCCCAAAAACAAACTTAACATTGTAGTTGAAAAACATGTTCTCCCATACATCGATATCATGCCACGGTCAATTCTCCAACTCCAAATTTAAGTTGGTCGACTATTACTCGTTAACTTGTAAAGCCCACTTAGCTGTGATAGTTTTCCTTTTAATTTCATTATATGTGCTATTGCCATGAATTTTTTCACATCTCCATAAATAACCATTTAGCTGGAAGGGGGAGGGGGGGGGGCACTTGACTCTAACAAAAATTAGCACTTTAATGCTTAATGTTACGCAAGCGGATCCTTGAATCGAAAAGTGATGTTCACAGACCCGCAATATTGAACGGCCTATCCAACGATACCCCACACTATGGGATAGACGAGAAAAAAATGATCATCCCCACATTACGTGCAAGGAAGGTACCCTAAAAATTTTTTTTTCAAGTTTTTATTTTAGCACTTTTCGGCGTGATTATTATGAATTATGAATACCTATGTCGAATTGTAGCTTTCTAGCACTAAGCGTCTGTGAGCTACAGTGGGGACAGACAGACAGACAGACAGATAGACGGACATGGCGAAACTATAAGGGTTCCTTGTTTACTACGGAACCCTAAAAAGAGCAAAGGCTTATTTAATATTACCTAAAACCTCGAAACTAATTTCTCTAACACCGCAATTCTTAGGCCCATCTCTAACCGAACCATCGCTGCAAAAACACGTCAGTATCACGTCGGGCTGCAGTCAAAACACGCATTGTATGACATTTTGTTAGCGGCGTGCAATCTGAGTATCACAATCTAACCCAACGGCTTTGTGCTTACTTTCATATTCGCTGCATTGACAGCTAAAGGACGGGGCAGGGCTGGCGAGAGATTACATTAATATTTTTGTAAACAATAATAATAATAATATTAAACTGCTGAAGTATTACATTAATATTTTTGTTTTTTTACTAAAATATGAATGTAATACTTCAGCAGTTCTATTATTTTTGTTAATTTAGAGGCAAAATTATAATGTCAAAATGAAATCGTTTTACGTGGATGTGACGCATATTCTCCCCCAAATTGTTTCTTTTTTGTATTTGTGTTCCTTCTTTGCCTCATGTTTACCGCAAATAAACGTATTTTCTTTTTTCTTTCTTTTTTTTTCAATTCACGTATTTTTAATTAGGCACATAAAAGTCACTTTTGAACTTCAAATTGTACAAGGGGCAAATAGAATTGACTCTATTTGCCCATTCCATAAGGTAGTTTCGTATGGAGAAGAATGTCGCACCAAAGTATTTTTCGCTGCTGATAAGTGTTAGTTGAGTAATATATTTGGTAAACATTTTTTGGCAGCGAGCCCTTGCATCGTTTTAGCATTATTATCAGAAATAGCAGCCCACAACATCAGAAGGTACAACTTTCGATACTTTTTCCAGATAAAATTGGATGAAAAGACCTACGACCAGTCGCGGTTTTTCTGTTGTTGTTTATCTTAAACCACAAACAATAGACGCGGTGGATAAAGGTAAGTAAAGACACCGTCAGATGAAACTGGGATATATAAGCCGCCAAAGGTTGCGTACCGTATTACGATCGAGTAAAAAACGCCGAAAAAAACACGTTTCTTATATGGGAACCCCCTTTTATTATTAATTAAATTTCATATTTATTTCGTTGTTATAGCGGCAATAGAAATACACAGTCTGTGAAAGTTTTAACTGTCTACCTATTACGGTTCATGAGATACAGCTCGCTTACAGACAGCGGAGGCTTCCGGCCCCTTAAAAAAGACAAATGACCAAGCATGATTAAATACATGCACACTTAATTAAGACAGGTGGTACATATTTTACACAGTCCACATTATAAGTGGGGCTATATCGATAAATAGAACAACACTCTTAATATAGCTAATCACAATTTAAAACAACCAGCCCATCCAGTCCTTAAGGAAGAAATTTATCACAATTTCAATCAAACCTTACAACCCTAGGGCTACAAACACATGCACAGTAGTCGTATCGACCGCCTTATTAATAAACATACGCTAACAATAAATAATTGTTTATAATGAACTTTATAATATATTAGTGCAGATAGTTCATTATCTTTAGCACGCACACAGTGATGTCGGTCCACGCGAGACGCATCGGGTTAACGTAGTGTTGGGAGCAGTCGACATCGATGATTTTCGAATCGATTTATGAGTGTGAGTCATTGGGCGGTTGCGTGGTTTTGAATCATTTTGTGTTTGGAATTTGTATCGGTGTTGCATAATGTGTTTAGGGTTATTATTTTGATAAGCATGCTCAATTCCTAAGCGCATGCATGGAGAGGGGCCAGTTCCCGCTTTGCTGGAAGACGGGGAAACTGGTCCTCATAAAGAAGGCAGGGCGCCTTGCGGACTCTCCGTCTGCTTATCGGCCCATCGTGCTGCTCGACGAGGTGGGCAAGCTCTTTGAAAGAGTCATTGCAGACCGCCTCGTCGGCCAGCTGGTGCAGGTGGGGCCGGATTTAGCGGAGAGCCAGTTTGATTTCCGCAGAGGGCGCTCTACGGTGGACGCCATCATGCGTGTGCGAGCCCTGACGACGGGGAATGCTGTTGCCCAGGGTGGGGTCGTCTTGGCGGTGTCTCTAGACATCGCCAATGCCCTCAATACCCTGCCGTGGAGTTGCATCAGGGAGGCACTCCGGTATCACCGGATGCCGACCTACCTCTGTCGTGTGGTCGAGGCCTATTTGACGGACAGGGCCGTCATCTACCCCGGTCACCAGGGAGTGTGGAACCAGCAAGAGATGTCGTGCGGTGTCCCACAGGGATCGGTCCTGGGGCCGCATCTGTGGGACATCGGATACGACTGGGTGCTGCGCGCCGACCTCCCTAGTGGCGTCAGCGTAGTGTGCTACGCTGACGACACGTTGGTCCTGGCGCAGGGGAGGTCACACCAGGCGGCGGCCGAATTAGCGGCACGCGGGGTTGCGACAATCGTCGAAAGGATCCGGCAATTGGGACTCGAGGTGGCCCTGCACAAGTCCGAGGCCATGTGTTTTCATGGTCCTCGGAACGCGCCACCGTTGGGGTCCCAAATAACGGTAGGAGGGGTTTCTATCGGCGTCGAGTCGACGATGAAGTACCTGGGACTCGTCCTCGACAGCCGGTGGAACTTCGTGGAGCATTTCCGACGTTTGGCTCCCAAACTGGAGCGGGCGCTGCATTGAAGTGGCTCCTGCCCAATGTAGGGGTCCAAACGCCTCCTGCCGGAGGCTCTACGCGGGGGTCGTGCGGTCCATGGCCCTCTACGGGGCTCCTGTATGGGTGCGCTCTCTGGCGCTGCGGCCAGCCCGCCGGTTGAGCGCGGCCCAAAGGGTCATGGCCATCCGGATGGTCCGAGGATACCGCACAGTCTCCTGTGAGGCAGCGAGCCTCCTTGCCGGATTGCCGCCATGGGATCTGGAGGCAAAAGTCCTCGTGCACGTATGGGAGTGGCGCGAGGAGGTGAAACGCCGGGGCGTAAGTCCGCTGCCGCAAGAAATCGCGGCACAGCGGACGGAGCTCTGGCGGGATCTCATGGTGTCATGGAAAGTACGGTTGTCGCAACCCAGTGCTGGGCACGCCACGATTGCGGCGATAAGTCTCCTCTTTGAGGAGTGGCTGGAGAGGCGCCACGGCGTCCTCACCTTCCGCCTGACGCAGGTCCTCACCGGACACGGCAGCTTCGGGAGGTTCCTGTGTCGGATAAGGCGGGAGGAAACGTCCGGGTGTCACCACTGTGTGGATCGCCCGGAGGACACGGTGGAGCATACGGTGGAGGTCTGCCCGGCTTGGGCAGAGCACCGCCGTGTCCTCGTGGAGGCGATCGGCGGCAGAGACCTCTCACGTCCGGCCCTGGTTCAGGCCATGGTACGGAGCGAGAGGGCATGGGCAGCCGTCACCTCCTTCTGCGAAGCAGTAATGCTCGCGAAGGAGGAGGCGGGACGGTTGAGGAAAAGGCACGTTTCGCGCCCTCTCACCCCTAGCCGCCGCAGGAGACGCGCTGGGCGTCGGGAATCTCGGGCGGATTTCCAGCCACCATAGGCGCGGGCTTGCGGACGGTGAGCAATGGGTAGCTCACCGTCCGGTAAGGACCAGGCCCGGGTCGACGGCGCGTCGTATTCCACGCGCGCCTCAAAGAGATGTCGTCAGCACAAAAGTAGGGGTCCACTAGGGCCGATGCCTGCCGGGGTCGCGGGAAGGTACTTATGGGTCACCGAGGCCCCCGCAACAAAGGCAACAGGAAGAAATACGGGTGGGTTTTAGTCAGTAAGAGTCTGACACACCCTCCCGCTCCGCCCAGAGCGGGAGAAGTTATTTGATGATATCCCAACCTCAAAAAAAAAAAAAAGCATGCTCAATCAGTGAAGAAAGGTTGTGGTAATTGAAATGAAACAGTTGTATGAATGATCCACGGGTTTAAAATGTCCCGCATAGATCGTTGCAAAAAGGTCCAAATACAAACTCAATCAAGCCATTAAAAGTCATAGCAAAAATTATACAATAAAAATAATAAGAAATGATGAAATATACTTAACCAACAAGTCAACTAGATTAAATAAACTTACCAAAAATACACAGATAAAATCCTTTACATACTTTGATTGATGCAAATACAATGTAAGTGAATCAACAGCAAATTGACAACTAAAAGCCCAAAACTATCGATAAGAATAAAATCGACAGCATCACAAACCTAGTTTGCGCAGGAGCATCGCCGTTCGCATTTTCTTTTATCAACGCATTGATTAATGTTGGTTGATTTGAATAATAATTTTCTGATACAAACGTTATTGTATGATAAATTTAGTGCAAATTGTAATGTGAGAGCGAACCTGAATTATGGCTAGATGCTGCTATCTCAACTCCTTGATTTAATAGCTCAGCCAGGAAGTGAGCTTTTATTATTTTATTGTTGTACAGGGACGTAATTTGCTTTGAGTTGGATTATTGTTCTGTAATATTGTATGGATGATTTACTTTGTAATTTTTAGGGATTTTAATAAACATAGATATTTTTTTTAATTTAAAAACGTGGTCATCAAAGCTTATGATCAATCAATCTTATGAGTATAAGAGAACCTATCTGATCAAGTTAGCAGAAAATAACCAATTTTATTGATACGGCATCAAGTGTCATACTTCTAAAGTTGCAACTTGTAACTTAGTAACAAACAAACGAAATGACAACTTACTAGTTTTTGTGTATTTGTGTAAAAGATCAAAATATACACCTAATCGAATCATTCCCTAAAAACGAACCCCGTTAAAAGTAAAGCAAACATACACACACACCCATCTAACAAAACATCCCATTCACCCATTCACAGCTCCCAAAGGTCAACAAATCGTTCATAAAACAAGGAGAACGGCATAAGAACGAGCAAAACAAACGTCGCGAGGTGAAGGTCGCCCCACAAAGACGGAGCGTGTATGCAACATACACGAACATCCAACATCCATACACGACATACATACATGCACATACATACTCAGATGGACAGTACAACGCTACTCACTTACACGGACCAAATAAAAACGTGTTTGGGAGAAATTGATAATTGTATAGAGCTGTTAAAATTGCTAATTATTTTTCCATTTGCGTCTTATTGAGGTGCATATTTAAAAGTTAGTGTTTCTTAAATATAATACAATTTGAGTTTCGAATCATCGTCGAGGTAATTAAAAGTACTTATCAAGACAGGTGCCTGATATTGTGCTTGCTAGTAGAACAATAAGCACAATTACAAACAAAAAATTGAATTGCAGAGTTAATAGAGAGAGACAATTTGCCATTTTGGTCGCTGAAGAATAATTATTTTTGTAAAACCGAGAAGCTTCGTAGTGGTAATCTTTCGAACCATCTGTTGGTCGCTTCTTCCGAAGTTAATTTGACTACCAAATAAAACCTGGAAAAATATCTGGACGGTGGACTCAAAAATTATGAATATCACCATTCAGACTACTGACGAAAACTGAAACCAATAGGTACACAGTGATATTTAAACACCATATTTTCATGTATCCAAATAAAATTTCTAGGACTTTGCATAAAACCATAAACTAGAAAAATTTCCGAGTAAAATTGAAATTAAAAACAACAACGTATGTTTGAGTATAATAAAAAAAAACAACTAGATGCCGCTTCCAATAGACACCTGAAACATCAAGAAGTTTTCCTTAAAAGTTAAAATGTCTCACAAACTGTCACAGTCAAAACAACGATAGCACAGATAAACCACTCTATACAGATCCTCACACTAGGGCGGGCGGCGTAAGTCCGGTGGTCCCACATATCAGGCGTCACCTCCAGTCTTTTATAGTTAACACGACGATGATGGCTTAGTAGCGATACTCCTTATTGCTTTACTCCTGTTTATATCGCTGCTTGTTGAACTAGCTTCAGGGTTTAATATTAATTTTGTAGGTGTTTTAATGTATTTTTCATAAGGATGGCTTTATATTAGATCTCATACTTCCTGTTGCTTTACTTCTGTTTATATTGTCACTTGATGCTGTAACTAGGTATAGTAGTTTGATAAGGTTATTAATTGTGTACGAGTTTTTGAAGATATCATAATGATGATAGCTTCGTAGGCAGTCATAGTCCTTGTTGCTTTAGTGCCGATTCACACCGGAACGGCAGAAGACGGCAGCAGCCGGGAGCGGCCGGCAGCGGCAGAAGCGGCCAGCAGCGGCCGGCAGCGATGCGAGGCGGGTAATACCGCTGACAACGAGCGCGGCCGCCCGCGGTGCCGCGAGGCTGCTCCAGGCGACGCAAGCGACCTCGCGGCCGCGCGACTTTTTCGTGCTTTTCAAGCGATACTAGTCTTTTAATTATGTAGATAAAGTTTAAAATAATTTCACATTGAAAGTGCTCGCCGCGCCACTGCCGGCCGTTGCTTCCCCGATGTAAATCGGCCCTTACTCCTGTTTATATTGCCGCTTATATTGCAACGAGCTTTAGCAGTTTCTTTAGGCTTAGGGAGTTATAAGGTATTTTTATAAGTCGTCTAAGGATAGCTTAACATTTTCTTGGTGCTTTACATTGCTGCAACGAGCTTTAGAAGTTTCTTTAGTTATTTGGATATTAATTTTGTAGGATTATTTTTAATATGCTAGCTTTGTCGTCATACTCCTTGTTGGTCTACTCCTGTTTATACCTATCGCCGCTTATTGAACTTGCTTTAGGTTTAAATATTATTTTATTTTTGAATATCAAGGTATTTTTATAAGGATACCTAGTATTAGATGAATTTCTGCTGAATGTCTGCTGCGTCATCTTGAACTTCTTGCCTAGCTCACGTCCTGAGAGCAGTACAAAATTGAAGTTCTGCAGCCAGCCCGCAACCACGAGCTTATACTTCGATATCACTTCTAACTAACTCAACTATTTTCCGTACATATATTTTACTGAATCTATGTATATTTCATTCGAAAGTATGTGTCCTGTAAAGTAAAAGGATCGATACGATTTTTGTAACATTTCCTTTTTTTATGGTTCTTCACGGTCCATTTCATCAAAAACATCGAAATAATGCAAATAATCCATCATTGAGATTTGCCAGATGTCCGGTTCACTAAACAAGGGTTGAGGACTGAATAACAGTTGCGTAATTTCTCATACAATAAAAACTTCCGCTATAACAAGAGGCTTAGCATGACGCTTTCTATTTCTACGAAGAATAGACATCCTTCTACAATCTGTCATTTTGTGTTTCGTTTTTAACTATCTTTGTCTACGTCCTTTTTTATGTAGAAGGATTTCTACGGTGCGATGTCAAAAATGGAGAAACGAAATGTCACTTTGTATAGAAAGAGCTGTGTCTTTTCTTCGTAGATATAGAAAGCGTCATGCTAAGCCTGCAGATGTGTACAACTCAACTGTCAAATATCTTTTATTGGTAGAGTAAACTTCATAACTCTGGTATACATCGTGTGTAAATCTTTACTAGTAAGGCTGTAAATTTGTACACGTACTTGAGGCCACAAGAGGCGAGAATGGAAGGTCTTATTTTTTTTTTGTTCAGAATGAGAATGAGAGAATGAAATTCATGTGTAGGTACTTCGCAAGTGGAAACTTCTACTAACAAAACAAGTACTATTTATATGTCGTCACGTGTCAGTACAAGTTATTACAATAAAACAAGGGGCTCATTAAATGCGTACGTAATAAAGCGCCACATTACTCGGTACAGACACAATGTAGCTCCAGCTGTAAATTACTTACTGTCGCCAAATAGCGCATCAGTGAATAGTTCGTACTTGTCCATTGGGTACGACGACGAATGTTTAAAGTTTCAGGAAAATCACATTTCCTGCTTCATATTTTAAAGAATACGTTGTGAAGCTGGAAAATTGTTGTATTCCCCAGTGTTCTCTTTTATTTCAGTGAACTTTGTTTTCCGTTTAATATGCCTTGTTACCAAGTAGTTAATTAGCGTTACAATTTCATCAAACACACTGATTTTCATCTTTTGTTTTCTAGAAATCATAACAAATCACTAATTTTGCATTGATGTATATAGTATTTCGACAACGTCGACTTAGCGAGACAAATTCAATTGCGCTCACTGCCTACACGGCGCGCAGCGGGAATTTGTGTCGGGACCAATGGAAACGACGTAGACAGGGCGCGAACTTGTGTCCCATCCTATTGTGTGGACTTGAAACAATAATCTGGAACCGTAGTAATGAGTCGACGAGCCAAGGGTTGTTGTATAATGGTCGCAGGCTTTCATTGTAATTATAAAGTTTTTGTGATAGCTTTAACGAAGGAAGGTCAAAATTATGTGACACTGCTTCATTTGTTAGTTCCAGTGGATTAAGAATAAATGAATTAAAATCTAGGCCTTGGTTGGAAGACCTTAAGGTTTAGCCAAGAGTCCGATAAATAGCAATAGATCGTGTTTTTTTGTACCAAATAGCTGGATTTACCTATACCTGGATATGAGAAAACCACATCTCCATATTTTACATAAAAGAATTCACGATTAAGGATTATAACGGCAACTTCAACTCAACCTATCACAGTCCTCTGTCGGAAAAAGGCCTCTTCCAAGTCAGCGCCACTATACCCGGGTATTCGCCGGTTCCTGGAATGCCGGTTCCACAGATCTTTTCCCCCAGCTGCCTTTTTACCCGACTGCCCCAAAAAGAGGGTAATGTTTTTCGAGAGTATGTATGTATGTCTATTTCTTTGACACGCTCTGTAGCCTAAACGGCTTGATGGATTTAAGAGGTGTCGTTAGATTCGTCTTCATTGTGGGAGTGACATAGGCTATATATTTTTTTTTATATTTTGCATCTGCAAATACAAAAAAGGGAGGAAAACGTTTTTTTTTAATAAATTACAACAATGTTGATATCAAATAAAAGCTAGTAATGAGTCAATTCCATATATATAATAATAAAACTAAAAAGCTTGAAATAAAACAAATTATTAAAAAAAAAACCCGACTGCAAAAACACATACATAACTGAAAAGAGAAAAACAAGCATTATAATCGATAGAATTTTGATATCGCAGGCCCCCGGGGACAAACCTGAGTATGGTGTAACTTTTGTTTGTCCCCACAAACAAAAGTTACACCATATTCAGGTTTGTATGTGTTTTTGCAGTCGGGTTTTTGTTTCTTAATTAAAGTAGTTAATTCGTATAAGTACCTCATTAAAGTAACTTTTTAAGAGAAAAATCTTTGTCCACTCACGACTAAAATGTCTAAGAGAACTATTTAAAATTAAATCTGCATCCACTGTAGAGAACGGACCGCAAGCCGTCCGCCTTAAGGCTGGCTTCTTATGCAGATTTTACGAGAGGTTATAGCTTTAAACAGCGCTCGAATCGCTTAATTGTTCGAATCAGACGTCTTGTGAACAAAAACTTAACAACATTCGATGTTTTTGGCAACAAAGCGATATGACACGCTAACTCCGCTTCATTTGTTAGTTATTCGTCTAGCCGCTTTAAGGACCCTTGTGGTTTGTCTGGTATGTCTCAATGAATAAAGGATATGTCCATTAAGTGAGGAATTTACTATTAAATTTTCAGGTATGTCAATTTAAAGAACAGTTATGTGGATCCTAACAAACTCCAATTACTCGTAAAATTAAACCAGACTCTTTGAAAACCAGGCAAGCCAAAAAGCACAATGTCGCTTCTAAGAATTAATTCCTGAGTCCAAATCAGCTCACATACGCACCTACTTACAAATCTTATATAGCTTTTTGTAATCCTTAATTTTCCAATTGAAAAGACATTTTTTTAAAGGTTTCCAGGACGTTTTTAATGGGGGTCTCCCCAAAATTTGCGCTGACACAAGAGTCTTAAATTTTAACCAACATCCGTCCGTAAGTTATACGGGCACTACAATAGCTAGCCTCCTTGAATGAATCGATCAAGGTTAAGTTTCTATTTCAGGAATCACGCTTTATACAGAGTCAAATTGAATTAGCTAACAAAACTCTGCAGAAGTGATTTTATCGATATCTAAAGATGATAAATAGAAAATAAGTTAATTTGATTATTTTTTTTTGGGTCATCAATCGTAGAGAGCACTCACTTGAAATGTCAGTTTAAAAAAAAGTTTGTTTATTTTTGTGTAAACTTCACAACCTAAAAGAAAAAAAATCAAATTTTCTTAACTTAATTTTCTTCAAGTACTTAACAAAACTACCAGCGCTCGTTGACCCCAAAAAAAAACATCATTTTTTTTTACATTTTTATTTTGTACCCTGTATACCTAGTGGAGGGGCTTGTGGCTAAATAATAACAGCCGCACGGGTCAATCAATCAGGTTAAGCTACGCTTGCCGCGGTTGGTCCGTGGATGGGTGACCATCTTTACATACCCTCCGTGCCTCGGAAAGCACGTTAAGCCGTTGGTCCCGGCTGTCATTTGTAGATCTTTGACAGTCGTTACGAGTCGTCAGAAGCTCGAAAGTCTGACAACCAGCCTTACCAAGGGGTATTGTGTTACCCAGTAACTGGGTTGTGGAGGTCAGATAGGCAGTTGCTCCATGTAAAATACTGGTATTCAGCTGTATCCGGTAAGACTGGAAGCCGACCCCAACATAGTTGGGAAAAGGCTAGGCAGATGATGACCCTGTATACCTAGTTGTCTATATTTTTAGGGAACTCCCTTCGTGATGGGATAATAATTAACAAGATTTCTATATTTTGAAATAAATAAATCATTTATTTTCTCTTAGCAAACGCACACGTAAGTAAAAAACATGTGAAGATCAACCAAGACAGCGACCCAAGTGTCGGAAGTAGGAACTAATATATTATTCTAAACAGAGGCACAGGTACATTCGCATACAGCCAAGTATCAGTATGAAATTTAATTCTATAAAGTCGGCACCGGTAATCTTGTTAGTCAGTATACCGAAGGCTTTAGTATTCATGGTTTTATTTTATTGTCCTCGTTGCAACTTGTGGATTTTAAATGTAAAATACAAAGTAAATCTTGCAGTTTTTTTGACCAACTTGAAACTTATGAGGACAGCTTAGCACTCGAGATGGGATTAGGCATATCCAAATACCCACTTCTTAACACTCGATGAAACAATGATGGAATTGTTGGAGCATAGAAAATTAGCAATGAACCCACGTTGCTAATTTTCCAATCTCTAAAAAATCCGTAATTATTTCCATGTAGGTATATCATTGAATAGAGGCATAATCAGCCTATAATGTTCCCACTGCTGGGACACAAGCCTCCTCTCGGTGAGAGGGAGAGAGCCGAAATCGTGGGGGATTACGGCGGGTGTAGGTTGCTAGATGACCATGTCGGTTTCCTCACGATGTTTTCCTTCATCGTTTTGAGAGCAGTGGTGATGAAATAATTTACACAAAGTAAAGAGCCTGTCAGGTTTCGAAGCTAGGGCCTACAACTCGTAAGTTGCAGTCGTTACCACTGTGCCACCACTGCTCCATGCGAACGTATGGTTACTATATCCCTAAGTATATTGAAGAGAGGATTTCGCCAATATCACACATTGGTGATAACAATTCGTTTCTAAAGTAGACAGCTGCTGTTTTTTAAATGATAAATGATTTTATTTCTGTAAGTAGGTTGTACAAACACTTTTACACGTCAATCGTATTTTTTAAAACTAGATGAGGGCGGCGTTTCCTGTCTGACTACTCTGAGAAGAAAGGCCGAAACAAACTCAGAGGTCAGTCTCTTTTAAAGTCCAGACATAATCTCGGTCAGATCATGTGAAGACCATGTCGATTGGTGTCTGAAATGGTCTTTTGATGAAAGAACTACACAGATTGAGTGGACCTGTCCAGTCAGTGCACGCATTTGTCAGTAGTTGTGCAGCTCAACTCAGAACTTAAGGAGCTCAACGATTCAACGAACAATACCAAAGAAAGGACATTTGTCTAAACGTCCATAACGTATTCGATCATTCAGATCTGCAACTAGTCAGTACTCATGTTAAATACTCAACTAGGTAGAAGGTCCTCTAAACAGCACTGAAACAAAGATACTCATGAGTCACCTAACACCTCCGAATCAGACCACTTACTCCTATCATCAGTCCTTAAACAGCTTAGCTACAACACAGCCTGTACTCTGTAGTCACAGCCACATTTAGGCGCCACCATAAAAGTATTAATTGCTTGCGCCATTGTTGTTCTAATACAGTATATTGATGGATCTAGAAGTGTCAAAGATGTGAAGAAAAAAGTAAATAAAAAAACTTCTTTAGGTTTAAGCAAATTAATAATAGTGACATCTGTTGGTTGGAGCGCGAACGAGGTGGTATTTATTTTGGGGGTTAAACATGCCTGCATCGCGCAAGTGAAATTTGCATGAGTAGTCGGCTTTATTTTTACCACGATTACATTTTTTTATACTCTACACTTTAAGGAAATTATTTAATGTTTTAAGTGTTTCCGGTTGTCATATTTTATCATTTTAATGGTCTTTACGTAATACGTATTTTTTTTTCTTTTCTAATGGTCTAACGGGCTTTACATTAGTCGCATATGATATGTAACATCTGAGATCTCACTTTGGTAGGTAATAAGCAACTGAGTAGCGACAGAAATTAACCTCAAAATTTAAAAAGCTAAATATCGAAATATTTATTCATAACTAGTGGCCGCCAACTGGTCGAAATTCGACCCCCTCTACTTACAAACTATACTATACATATAACTATATAGTACTTACTAATCCCATGAGTACACTGATTCCATGCTGTTATATAGTAGTTACTAATTCCATGCTCAAGCTGTCACTTCGTCCCTTTTTCACGAAATCACTCCCACAGAAACAGGAAAGATGTAACACATAAAAAAAACTACAAGAAGAAATACATCTTCGTTTCCATATTCTACATCTATTGTCTCAGCCGGTTCACAAATAAGTCGTAACAATTAATTGGCATAAGTACCAGGCTTGGCCCGATAATTGTACTGTGAACCAGTGGGTGACTCATTTCATACGTTTCACTGGTATAACACTATCATATTAATTAATGATGTCATAGCAATTTATTATAAGTGCGATTATATTTAGTCAGATTCTAGATTATGTTTGTTGAATGAGTTTCAGGTTACCTACACTGGAATAAACTTTATGAGGATAGGAGGATTCTCTGTCTGTGTCTAGATTGCGTTTTCATTTATTTGAACTACTTACCAGCAGTATTGCATGTGTGTGCATATTGGATGTGATTTGCGACAGGAACAAGGAAGGAGAATTGTACGAAGTAGGAAAAGGCTTATTGGCAGATTTTAAATTCTGGCTGAATCATTATGTTCTTCAAGTGCCATAATATCATTGGTTCCACAGGTGGGGCAGAGATCAGAACCAGGATTCATTAATAAGAGATCTTTATCAATTAATTCCGACATTTATGTTGATTAAGGCGCAGATAATATGATTTTAGTGACTATAAAATCTATTATTACGCCTTCATATAGTGCAATTAAGTAATGCAAAAAATATATGTTAAACTAGAACGCATACACATCAATTCTATATTTGAATATTTAAGTATTGTAGTAAAATACTCTATGAAATAAAATCAGGAAGTAATGTCTACCCAAAGCACAATAAACGATATTACGCTCAAACTACTTAAGATATTTTCATGATTTTTTTTTGTATGAACAGACTATTTTATTATCTATTATCTATTTTATAGATAATAAAATAGTCTACTATATTATAGTAGTTCGATAGTCGATACTTCCATGTAAGTATTTCTCATATCAACAGTTACATGATCAATGATTGCTTGCATATATTATTACTACTATACGCTTTTTACAATTTTGAGGTACTAATGATAGAGACCACTTAAATATTCGTAAACACCTGTACATGCCACTTACCCACGTGTGTTTATTGTTCAAAGTTTTCTCGATTCCCACGGATTTGGACGGATTGAGGTATTAGACGATTCGCCACGATGCCGCTATGACATCGACCTTTTACACGCAGCCATTTCTTTTTATGTACCAACAAATCGATTAGGCAAACGATTGATAGATTTCGCCTAAGAGTCGAGCAGTCTGAGGAGTATTCGGAAAAGATGCGACAGGATCACCCGTCTTGGTCATTTGTAGTTAATATTTCAAATTGCAGACTGAGAGTTTTGGAGGGTATTAGACTGTAATTTTTTAAATTGATTTTTTAAAACCTAGAAAAAGGTTAAGGCCACAGTAAAAAAATGTTAATAAATGGCGAAGTTGTTTGCGTTTTAACGTCTATATTAGACAGAAACAGCACTACTAGCATCTGACGTCACAACACAGGAGAGCCATAGCAACTTCGCGCCATTCAGTACAATGATCGTTTTGTATGACAAGGATAGAATAATAATTTCAAAAGCGTATAACTTCTCCATTGATTTCATTTGTTTTTAACAAAACGTCTCCTTTTAGTAACATATTTAAAATAAGTAATTTTAATTCATGTATTTCATGGTAAAAGTAATATACCCCTATGCTAAGTTTGTTAGACAGAATCAACGACAACCTAAAGCCGGACATGACTTACTTCGATAAAGAAAATCAACTTTTGGATGGACGCTGCTGAAGATCGAGATAAGATTAGGAAGGCTGCTAGCGAGATTTACAAGAAAACAGAAACAGATAGTAGCGAGACCTCAGATGAAGACATTGGAAACAGCAACGTGCAACACAGCATAGCAGTGACACAGAAAAGAGTCGAGAAAGCAATTGGACCTGAGCCAACCTGGTGGCGATGTTGTTAAAAGATGGATAAATCACCCGTCTCTCCACTATTCCATTGCTTACTCTAGGATGCATATCCGGTAGGCTCTAATAATCCTTCCTATCCTAAGGGCACGTCTTCCTGACCATTACCGCGCCCCCCGGTCTACTCTTTGATATGCAATGGTCTCTGTAGTCCCATGAAACATGAGGCTCCAGGGACTAGTGCGAATCCTTGGGTTCATTCGAGCAATCGAGTCTAGTTTAACCACGCTGGGGTCGGTGTATTTCATTCATTCAGGTATTGATAATAGTAAAATATCTTATCGCTAAGTTTGTTAGACGAAATCAACAGAGTTTACAACAGTGAGTTGAGCTAATATCGCACTCCTAATTTCAAATCTTGAACCTATTAGATCTATATACTATTTATTTCAGTATGAAGATACATCTGTCTGATTTCTAACTCACTTATAATATCTCAAACTCAAACTCAAAGCATTTATTTCAATTAAACCATTTACAGGCACTTTCGAATTGCAACGGAGTCGGTCAGTTAGAAATACATTAAGCTAGTTGCTCATTCCAAAGCGTAGTAGGAGAAGAACGGGCAAGAAACTCCATGGACACTCTTTTAAATGATATTGTTACATAAAGATTAATATAAATAATGTTGAATTTATAACTAAATGTGAGGACGATGTAAAAAGACGCGTCCGTAGTACAGCAAAATAAACAAAAAACATAAAATTATTAAAAATAAGTCGAGGCAGCTAAGAGATGACCAGTCACTGACGGCGCCCGTTCACGAACATGACGCATGGATCAGCACCATTCAGCTCAACAATTTTGAAGGGAGCTAAATGATTCAACACACGCGCCACCATCAGCGAGACATCTGAGTGAGCATGACAAACTCTCAAATCTTCCACGAATAGAGGTGAGAAAACTGTTCTTAACCAAATGAATTAATTTAGGTAAGTACACATGGCTACAAATCAAGCTATACATTTCCAGTTTATGCTGACCTCTCATTGTACAAAAATCCTATACAATGCGAGATCAGCCTATACTGGAAATTACAGCTTGATATGTAGCCGTGTGTAACACAGTATCAGTAAGAGTTTTATTATATTTTACCGGGAGACAGTGGTGCCGATTCCCTTGTTCACAAACTATACTAAATTTAAGTTCAGTGCATCTTTTTCTTTCTATTTCATTAAGAAAAGGACAGAAGATAAATTTTAGTTTAGTCCTGTCAAATTAATCAGCGCTTGACGTAAATTGACGTAATTTTAGTAGGCAAGTTTTTAATCACGTCTAAACTTGTGTGATATGTGATATGTAGCCGTGTGTGAAGGACAGAAGATAAATTTTAGTTTAGTACTGTCCAATTAACACGTCTAAACTTGTGTGGAGTAGTGACAGGCGATGATTAATTTGACAGGACTAAACTAAAATTTATCTTCTGACCTTTTCTTAAAGAAATAGAAAGAAAAAGATGCACTGAACTTAAATTTAGTTTAGTTTGTGAACAAGAGAATCGGCACCAGTAGTTGATAATATAAATTACGGTTTAAGTTACCCCAGGCACGCGGTCAAGCAAATCACTTGTTCTGCAATTTGTTCCATTTAGAAACAGGGTGTAAACTGATACACAAGTGAACAGTCGGTACCCGTCAAAACAAAAAGGTGTTTTGTATCATAGAAATTTATAGCTACTGTGTCTATAATGCAAATAAGTACCTATCGTTAGAAATCTAGTTTGTCGGCAGCAGTAGGTATGGTTTAAAAAAAAGGGAACCTAACAAAATTTTCTTAGAAACTGTTTTGAAAAATGGTCTTCTAAATTACTCAACAGTCTAGGGAACATGCCAACCACGTGTATCAACTCATTTAAGAAAACTCTTTAGAAGAACTACTGGCCACAAACATTTGTTTGTGTTGGTTGAACGTCGGGATGCCATAAGGTAGCCCGCGAAATTATTTTTTTTTTGCAATTTGCAGGTTAGTGTCAGGTTGTATATGTTGATTAAAATATGAATTGCGACCGTAACAAATATGGCTTTGCAGAATTATAATCATTAGAATCAGCAATACAACTCCTGACCTCCTAATATACAAGTAATACACCTCCTGAATTGCAAAAAAATGTAAGAAAATTTGAATTTCACGGGCTACCCTGACGCTTTCGCCGCTTTCGAAAAACGTTCAAAATTTAAAAAAATAAAACCTAAGCAAAAGAATAAACTTTGGAATAAGGAGGTACTGAAACGTAATAACCAAAGATTACTGTTCATAGTCGGTTTTTTTTTCTTGTGTAAATTATTTTCGCTGCTTTTTTGTAACATTTGATTCAGGACCGTTATATCACGTCGACAGTAGGGCTGTGGGCATAATCAACGTCAACCTGCCTTTCTGTCAACACGCAGCCAGGCATAATTTAAGCACGTTACAGGGCTACAGGAGATGTTGCTGAACGTCACCGAGAAAGATATAGGTTACTATTCAGAGACAAGACCGCATTCTGTAAAATACTGCGAAGAGGTAGCCTCAAATTTCGGCTCAGCAGCTAGTAGGAAGACTCCAGTCTTACGACCACGTGGTCATCAGTGATCAAACCGCCAGGAGAAGATTGCATGAAGTTATTCTTCACGCTCGCAGAGAGTTCAGAGTGCTAGTCTTCGACGCCGAAATCGATGGCGTCGATTATCGTGGGCTGACGCAAATTTGTACGGGTTCGATACTCAATGGGTTCGTATTCTTTTTTCTGATGAGTCGCACTTTGGATTTCATCCCGATTCACAAAGGGTGCGTGTTTGGCAAGTTCCTGATCGCCAGAATCAACTCCGGAATCTTCAGAAAGTTCATCCGTCCGGATTATGGTGTGGACTGGAATTCGCCTGGGTGGAAGAACGGACCTCATTTTGATACGAGGCAATTTAAATATGGAACAATACTGTGATGAGATCCTGAAACCCTCACCGACAACTAGATTTCACGTTCATGCAAGATAATGCGCACTCAGCCAGGCTGGTGATGAATGTGCTCTCCTAGAACAATATCACCCTATTAGACTGGCCTGCTCAGTCCAATGCTCTAAATCCCGTTGAGCATGCATGGGATTTGCTCGCGAGAAGAGCGTTCAGTGACCTTCTCCAAAATTTGAACACGAGTATGGAGCGATATTTCACAGATGACAAATAGACAATCTGATACTCAGGCCCTATCAGAATACCAGCGCTGTGACACTTATTTTTAAATGTCGCGGCATCATGCTGAGATAGAAGCCTTTTGGCTTCGTACAGGACTTTCTGTTTTTATTTTAACTTGTTTTTTTTTTTTTGTGTTTCTATGAGTGTGTTTTAGTTTAATTTGTGATCTCCTGTGCGAGTCCTATATACATAATATAAATATTCTTTCTTTCTTTCTTTCAGCATGTCTCGCCGATGTAGAGCCATCGCTAATGCATCGTAATAAAGTCGGCCAACTGCGTGTCGGACCAGTCACAATGAAGGGTTCCGTAGTTGGGATGAATTTATCCCAAGAACAAACTTTAAGTTGAAAACCATGTTCCCACATACATTCAAACTGCAAATGTAAGTTTGTACGTACAGTTTTCAGTGATTTACCTTGTTATTTTAAGACCATATACTTCTTAATCTGTAATCTTGTTTTCCTCTAATCTATAGGTAAGTATAAAACTATTCTCTGTATTTTTTCGCAGCCGTTTCGGAGATAAGGGGGGAATGATCAATTTTCATATATTTTTTTAATAACTTTAAAGTAATGATTTTAAAATTATAAAGAATAGGTATATTTGAAATCCTCATAACAAGTCCCTTCATTTGATATGTCACACGTTAAAGTTAAAAAAAAAAGTTTTCTATTTGTTTTCCCCCAAAACTGAACCACAGAAAATCCTATGTGTACCTAATTTCAACTTAATTGATCCAGTAGATTCGGAGCAAACAAGCTGTGACAGACGGACAGACAGACAGACACACGAGTGATCGTATACGGGTTCCGTTTTTCCTTTTGAGGTCCCTAAAAAAGATCAACCAAGTATTACGTCTAATTAGCGTCAGCATTATTCCAAATGATGAGTCGCTCCTACAAAATCTCCAGCTCCCATCCTAATTATTCCAACAGTTGTTACATCAAAAACAAACTAGCCCGTACCTCAGGATATGCTAATTAATAATATAACAAAACAATCTGCGAATAAGCTTAAAGCGTAAGCGGTTGCAGTTAAGCGAAACGTACATAGCCGACTATCGCAGACTGACCCACCCTTATAAATAATAGTGGCAAGGCGCCCATCCGTGCCTCCTACCCCCTTAAAGGGTACCCTCCGGATCTCATTTCCAAATTGCATTTCGAAACCGAATCTCGACCTTACAATTGGACACAACAGATCAAAAACCCACTTTATCCTTGACCCCATAAAGTCTTTTTTCGATTGGTTTTGGGGATAGAACTGAGTGTTTAGTCGTCAGGTCATAACCCAAGGAGGCAACATCTCCGTGCGCAAGCACTAACTTGTATAATGAGATATGATAATAAACGCTTCAGTTGAATATTGATGTCGACGAGTTAGGATTGCACTCGCCATGTTTACGGCTCGGAACTTCTAATTAATTATAAATAATTTCAGTGAATTGTTATGAGCTGACGTACCTACCTACCTACGTGTTTGATGGAAAGGTTCAGACGAACTAATTAAATGAGATTTCATCTGCTGAAACTATTGAAGATTATTAATTATTACTGAAGCTTCGTAGGTCATGTATTCGAACCCGGACCAGCGCTTTACTTTGTATAAATAACTTCATCACCACTGCTCTCAAAACGGTGAAGGAAAACATCGTGACGAAACCGGCATGTCCTAGAACCAAAAATTCGAAGACATGTGACATCCACCAACCCGCACTGGGCCCGCGTGGTGGATTACAGCCCACTCCCTCTCACAGAGAGGCCTGTCCCAGCAATGGGAACATTATAGGCTGATTATGTACTGTAACTTTTAACGATGTTAAGACGCTGACAACACCTAAACCGCGGTCACTGTCAGATTGCATAGAAAAGAAAGAGAAGCGCGATGACACAACGCTTGTAATTTATTGCAAAATATGAAGCAATTATCTATTTACTCAAAATTGAGTTGACTAATCGAAAATAAAAAACAACCAAGTTCTGCATTCGAATAAGAAGTTCTTGTTATTAATTAAATACATAATGTATGTTGATATTTAATACAGATATTTTGGATTGGAACTCAAGGTAAGAGGTTAGTTTAACGTTAGTTTGTATCGAGATTTTTTTGTCAAAACGTGTTTTGGTATCAACCAAGTTCTGGGAAATATGTTTAAAATTAATATATATTTTTTCCGGTACCACAAACTATACAGATTTGGCAATTTTTTTTTCTTAAGGGAAGTCTATTTTGGTCAATTAGGTCTTGTCAGCGCCTTAAGTGCTAATGTTACGATCAAATGAATCGAGAATCCTAAAGCAGCAGAATCTTCCGTGTCTATTGAAGCATATTTTATTTTTACTCAACGTTCACGGGTCACTCACAAATTTTTTTGCAATTCATCCCGTTCTCTCGGACGATTGGGTGAGTGACTGAGCTATCGGGAAGCTACACTAGGGGTCGGGGTTTCAATTACCGCATTAAACAAATATTAGTGGGGTATGTCCTATAGATACGTAGTCTGGGTCTTTGTATATGTGCATGTGTTATTTGATAAGGGAGATGGGACTTGTGACGTACAAGGATAACGATTTATAAGAAACGTGGTAGGAACCTAATTATAAAGCTTCTTGTTGAACGATGCAGTCGTACTTGAGACTAGAGGTGTTCTATAAAATGGAAAATGAAACTTTAAAATGGATTTTAACGTTGAAATAATACAGTTTACTGCCAACAAGGAAAGTTAGTCGTTAATTATTATACAGAAAACACATTAAGAGTCCTTTTTGGCAACAAACTATATTATTTCAACGTTAAAATCCATTTTAAAGTTTCTTCCCCATTCACGCCTGCATCCCTATTCACCCCGTTTTACGGTACGCACGGAGCAGTGGTGGCCCAATGGTAACGGTACCGATTTACGAATTGTCGTGGGTTCGAACGCAGACAGGTGCTTTACTTTGTGTAAATAATTTCATCACCACTGCTCGCAAAACGGCGAAGGAAAACATCGTGAGGAAACCAGCATGTCGTAGAAACGAAAATTCGAAGACATGTGACATCTACCAACACGCACTGGGCCCGCGTGAGGATTACAGCCCACTCCCTCTCGAAAAGAGGAGGCCTGTGTCTCAGCAGCGGGAACATTATATTGATTATGATGATGATGTTGACGAACGTACGTAGTTATTGTATGATTACGTGCCCATGTTGAGAAGGAAACCAGTCACACTATGGCTCATACCTTTTTTAAACTTTTTTACAAGATTTTTTTGTAAGGATCGTAGTTGGTGGCGTTCTGTAGCTCTCCCATGGGAAAATTACGTGAGTTTATATATGTGTATGTTGTCACATTACTCAGACTTCAATTAAGCTACTATTATCACCAGCTAGAAATTGAATACGATGTTTTTTCTGCAAAAAAGCAACATCCTGTCTGGTCGCACGAAGCGATAGGGTTGCTAAAAAAAAAACCAAACGTTTAAAGAAACTTTTTGGAGTAAATGGCAATTTTTTACCATATTACATAATTTTCGGACATTGTCATTCTGTAAAACTTGAATAATAATAGCACGAAGCGATACGTAGCTTACATAAAATATTTGTTAAAGGTCTATGAAATATTATATTAAATATTTTGTGTAAACTCAACTTACACAACTGATTGACGTATAAAAGTGTTTATAAACCTACTTAGAGAAATAAAATCATTTATCAAAGAAAATGGCTTTTTTCTGTCATTCTACACAATTTTCCATAGCAATTCTGCAAAAAAATTTTCATGACATCACAGTTTTTTATTTTTCTTTGACTATGCTGAATGAATGAATGAACGAAACTGACCGATAAGTGTGTCAACCGCGGCCCGTTTATCACCCCCTACAAATTGTGAGGTAATAGAGGGAAGTTGCTGATTGTGATGCGGATCTAAACGTCTGTTTAGCTATTTTCATCTTTAGGTCATTCTCCTCGCGGTCTAAGAGATTTGGGATTCATTTGGGAGCTTACATGTGATGTTACGATATGTTTTGAGTGCTTAAATTTTGTACGATGCATGACAAATTGATTGTTGAAGTTGTGGGTGGTTACACGTAGATTTTAGGATTACCTGTGATGAATCAATTTTACTTTTCCTTGTCGTATTAAGTAGTTTTAGATGAATCAAGACACTGCTGTTCTAAACCCATAAGTAACCCAGTATAAATCCTACAGTTGTTTAATCTATAGTGATATTATACAGAGGTAAAATTTGTGAGTATGAAGGTGGTTATCTTTGAAACTATTGATCCGACTCCGAAAATTCTTTCACTAATGCGGGAAGCTAGTGTAAAGTGGTGGTCCAGTGGTAATGGCCGCGTCTTACGTTAGTTAGTTAAGGCGCTGACAAGACCCAATTGACCAAAATAGGCTTCTCTTAAGAAAACAAATTGCCAAATCTGTATAGTTTGTGGTAGCGGAAAAAATATATGTTAATTTTGAACATATTTCCCAGAACTTGGTTGTTACTAAAACACGTTTTGAAAAAAAATTCTCGATACAAACTAACGTTAAACTAACCTCTTACTTTGAGTTCTAATCCAAAACATCTGCATTAAATATCAACATACGTTACGTATTTAATTAATAACAAGAACGTCTTATTTGAATGCAGAACTTGGTTGTTTTTTATTTTCGATTACTCAACTCAATTTTGAGTAAATAGAGAATTGCTTCATATTTTGCAATAAATTACAAGCGTTGTG
Organism: Atethmia centrago; assembly: GCA_905333075.3. Taxonomy (NCBI): domain Eukaryota; kingdom Metazoa; phylum Arthropoda; class Insecta; order Lepidoptera; family Noctuidae; genus Atethmia; species Atethmia centrago. The sequence goes on from HG995376.1 coordinate 23,380,494, forward strand.
TCATCGCGCGTCTCTTTCTTTTCTATGCAATCTGAGAGTGACCGCGGTTTAGGTGTTGTCAGCGTCTTAATAGTAGTTACCTTAGTTATAAGTCATAGGTTCGAACAGACAGAGAAGTGCTTTACTTTGTGTACATTCTTTCATCACCACTGCCCTCATCGCGGTGAAGGAAAATATCGTGAGAAAACGGCATGTACTAGAACCAAACATTTGAAGACATGTGTCATCTACCAACCCGCACTGGGTCCGCGTGGTGGATTACGGCCCACTCCCTCTCACAGAGAGGAGGCCTGTGTCTCAGCTGTGGGCAAAATTATAGGCTGATTATGCTATGGATCGACATCTCTATATAACAATAATTCATGTAACTGAATTACCGAATTTATTGTTTTGTTGTGTAGAAAAACATATGAGCAGTAACAACGTAGTCTTCGTTAAACACAGTGATGCCAAAGCTGAAAGTGGAGCATGTTTTGCCTCATTCCAACGGTAGCCCTACTAAAGACCTAATAATTAGCATTTAAATAACAATTAATTCAGTAGTACAACAAACAGAAGTTAATTTACCATCTTTTACCTAACAAACAACGTATGTTCTGTATCCAAGTCGTTTCATGAATATTATCTACGTTTTTTGTTCAGACAAGCATATTAGCAGCCATCAAATTAAAACAAGTACACGATTAAGCGTAATTTATGATAATTATTCTAACATTGTCTGTTAAGTAGATTTACTGTGAACGTGGAATTTTTTGGGAACGTTTCCATTGTCTATCGGCTCTTTAAAATCGAAATACTAATAAACGAAAAACTATAAATAATAATTATCTTCTAAACCTGTCTTGCACAACGTTTCATGGTACTTATTATCCCATTACCTAACCACACATATCTAATATTCTAATATTCGTTCTCTCATGTTCTTCCTCACCTCGTAGTAAAAATTTTAATCAGTCAGCTACAACGAAAGTACTGTCAAGTATGACGATAATATATCCTTTATTACATTTTCATACATATTACTCGTATTACATTTTTAAATATAAAAAAAAACATTTAAAAATATTAATTACATTTGTAATATAAAAAAATGTGGCCCATCGGCATCAGAAACAGGGTCCAAGCTGCCGGTGGTCAGGGCTCTAGAGAGAGAAACCTCCTCACTATGCGTGCCATGTCCAGGATTACTGCTTTCTGAGCCCTTGACCCAGCCGCGCAATGAGAGCCTCCTAAGGTGTTGGTCGAGGCTCTCCCCTATTAGGCCATTAACCGTTACGATTATCGGTACCTACAATGATTGCAGAGTCCGAGTCCCACATGTCGACAACCTCGTGTGTTAAATCAAGATACTTGATTTTTTTATCTTTCTTAGCTTTCACGAGATTCTAGATAATTATTATTACACTAATGTAACAATAATTATCGTCCTACTTGATGTGTGGTTGCAAAGAAGGAGCTTCCTCGAAAGGAAGCAACTGTTAGAATGCCTTCTACGAAAGGGTACTGCAAAGAGGATGACATGTACAGGGTGGCAGGGACATCGATGCGCAATCTGTTACCATAGATTCAGAACATGATTCTGGATCCCACTGCGTCAAAAATATTCGCAGATAATTAAAAAAAAATGTTTTTTAATGCAATGTAAATTGCCTTTGGTCTCTGGCCCTGATATCAAGCAAAGGACAAGATTATCAAACTTTTATGCCTTAAATACGTACGAGGCTTTTGGCTACTTTGTGTGTGCGTATTTTATGTATTTTTTTTATGTGTTTTATTTGTGCAGAATAAACATTTTTTCTTTATTTCTGTTTTCTTTCAATTTGACCGCGTAGGTCACTTTTGTATGAAACATACACAACACAATTTTTAACACTTGGGAGTCAAAAGTCACAGTTACAGTTTGCGCGTCGGTGTCTCCCTGCCACCCTGTATTCTCTCTATTGCATAGCAGAAGGGATCTACAGGACCCAATAAAAAAACAACCTGATGGACCAAAAAGTTCAACACCCAAATCACTTTCAAAGATGTTCTCCATTTTTACACGGGAATGGCTTTACAAAAATAATATCGTATGTGTCGGATAAATCGGCGTCAACACGATAGCGCCTTGCCTGCTGATTGATTGGTGCTCCAAATGATTTACACTGCCGGGATGGGGACAAATCGTTGGCTGAAACGGGTGATACGATGACGATGCTCCAACTTTGTGTTAGCGAGCTAAATCCGGTTAGGTTTGATGATGGGTGGGCAGGTTTTTTGGTGTTGTCATAAAAAAGATGCTTCCTAGGTATTTCAGTGTTACCTACTTAGATAATGATCCTAAAGTATTTCGTTTTACTTTTCAAGCAATCATGAAACAAACATTTTGGAAATCAATTTTTCGTTTGTCATTGTACCTATTTGACTTTACGTTTATCATTTCTATTTGACTTTATCATGTCTATTTGGTTTTATGATATCTATTTGACTTTATCATGTCTATTTGACTTTCTTTATCATGTCTATATGACTTTTTACTTTTATAATGATATCTATTTTAACCACAAAAACTGCTACATAACTTACAGTCAATAGTCATAGCTAGCTAGTTCCTTTCACCTACAAAATCAAGACGTAACACAATGGAAACATTCATAATGAGACATTAACTTCCGTAATTAGATAGCCGTGAAATTATTATTCTACAACATGTGAACTCGTAAAACTGGCTTCATAATTATTTTTCTACCAACATACTCGTAAATTGTTCGTGTATTGAGACTGAGTCGGCATCGTCAAAGGCAAGTGCCTACATCATATGGATATTGTTAATAGAATTTTTATAGCCCACATTATAAAATTATGAGGAATTAACACGGTGTAATATTTATATGATAATTGGATAGGTAACGCACGTGACGTCATTAGAAAATACCGTAACGATTAACAAGTGTTGATGAACTAAGAATTGGTGTAGTCTATTCAGTTTCTCAAGGTTAATTTTGAAATAGATAATTAAAGTAATGCCGATGCAAATGTAGCGATGCTTTATGAAGTACTCTGATAGCACACACTAGCACATTTTAAAGAATAACCAAGAAGAAACAATTTTCAGTATTGTTTTTTTAAATCGTATTTATTTATTTAACCATTTATATACATAATACATAATCAGCTTATAATGTTCCAACTGCTGGGACACAGGCCTCCTCTAGGTGAGAGGGAGTGGGCCGTAATCCACCACGCGGGCCCAGTGCGGGTTGTAGATGTCACATGACGTCTTCGAATTTTTGATTATAAGACATGCATGATTTCCTCACGATGTTTTCCTTCACCGTTTTGAGAGCAGTGGTGATGAAATAATTTACATAAAGTAAAGCGCCTGTCTGGGTTTGAACCTACGATTTACAACTCGTAAGTCGCGGCCGTTACCACTGGGCCTCCGCTGCTCTAAAACCAACCATTAATTTAACACATATAAACAGAAAAGAACAGAAAAATACGTACAAAGGTGATTTACTTATTTTACTTATTTCTAAAGAAATCTCTTCCAGCATACCTGCAATAGAAAAGAAAAACGGAAATAACCTTGTTTTTAGAACGTAACTAAAAAGAAACTGGTCTTAAAGTCAACTTTACTTAGTCGAGGAACAACCACCGAACTGCAAACCAAATTTTTACAAGCTCAAAACTTAAAAGTTGACATGAGGGTTTGGGGGTTGGGTCGATAGTTAATTCTGTCGGTACTTCGAAAGGGGGTTAATTAATAATAACGGCGTATGGGTGATTAATGAAACTGTACCCTACCTAATTTATAGTTGGACTTAAGCACCCCGCCCCGCGCGCCCCGCCGGCCCAAAGCAAACTAAATATCCAATACCTCGATGTTGACTGCCGAGTTAAACGTTTTGATACTTGCATTACTTTTTATTAAGTTACAATAGCAGTTTTGAAAGTGAAGAAAATTATGGTATTTGGGAAAAGCTAGCATCAGCTAATATTTTTTGCTTAAATTGCATTCAGTGAGCAAATTACTGAGGTCCAGTTTAAGTTTCGACAACGTGAAAAGACGGATTCTAGAGACATATATACTTAATCAAAAAAAGTTATATCTAAGTAACGCCTTTTGGAAATAAGTAAAACTTTCCGCGGATAGTCTAGTCATAATCACAATCAGTCTGGTTGTAGCTGAGAAGAAGGAGCCTGTTGTCCCACATTCTACTGTAACTTTGACTGTCGTTGAAGGGAACAGTTGACAACAAAATTTGAGCTTATAAAGGTACCATACAAGTTGACAAATATCCTTATATTAATTGAAATTGTAATTATACAAAAGTATCAACTCCAGTCAATCCGCTCACATTATTATGAAGACAAGTACGAGCAGTGTATTCGGACTTTGAAAATCTAATTACGTAGCCGGTACCCTTACCTCGATCGCTCCTTCGCGCCGCCCAGCCCGCCGCCCACGGCGCGCGGTTCATTGGTGCCGACACAGGCTATAAGATCGACACGTGGATAACGACAGATGATAATATAATTTTCCAAGCTATTGAAATTGGAACAATAAGAGAAAGAGTTTATACATGGAATGAAAAGCTTATCAAAAGCTATTGCTAGTGCTGCCTATAAATTGGCGAAAATGAATTCAATTTATTTTTATGATTATTACATCTAACACCTGCAGTTTTAGAATATTTTTATGATTCGTTTTTTTATACATGTCTCTGACAAACGATGACCATCGCTGAGGTTCCATTATAGCAGTTGGTACCGAAGTAGTAACTCATGAAATAAAGTAAATATAAAGAAAACCCTAAAAAAACTACAGCCAGGCGTAAAACGCTGGTAGCAGACTGACAATGTTCAATAAAAAAAAATGAAAATCGGAAAAACTACAAAAAATCGTGTCGACCCAAATGGAAAACTCTTAAGTTTGTCCAGGGCGCACGAATTATACATGGTGTATTAATACGCTGTTCAACTCAACTATTGCTAGTGAAGTTTTAATTCGATAACCCACCGGCTGGCCGCGGCCTAACCCCCTTTGCCCCGTCTGCTTCGTCTGCCCCGCGATAATGTATTTATGGACGATACCACGGGCCTAATGAGCGAACCTATGCCTCTTTACGCGACCCCTGTACTTAGATTTGGTTAGGATACGTTAGATAATGTACCGTTTGCGTTTTAAGGTTATAAAGGGTGGCACTGTTGTGATGGTTATAGTTTTGGGCGTCTAGGCTAAAGCTTGGTTTTTCTTACAAAACTTTTCTTCAATTTGTGACGGTGTATGTCTTGTTCCATTACGAGCTTTTGTCTTGTTCTTAGAGGGTTCCATAGAGGGGCTTGTGGCTAAGTAATAACAGCCGCACGGGTCGATCGATCAGGTAAAGCTACGCTTGCCGCGGTTGGTCCGTGGATGGGTGACCATCTGTACATACCAAGACCTCCGTGCCTCGGAAAGCACGTTAAGCCGTTAGTCCCGACTGTCATTTGTAGATCTTTGACAGTCGTTACGGGTAGTCAGAAGCCCGAAAGTCTGACAACCAGTCTTGCCAAGGGGTATCGTGTTACCCAGTAACTGGGTGGTGGAGGTCAGATAGGCAGTCGCTCCATGTAAAATACTGGTATTCAGCTGTACCTGGTAAGACTGGAAGCCAGGCAGATGACGTAAGTCTTGTTCCATTACAGTTGTAGTGTTTCAAAGTCTGATGAAGTTTTACAACGGAAGTCTGATGTTGAATCCCATGATAGGATTAAATACGACTTCCCTTGAGATTAGTAACAGATAGATAGTGTGCTCCACACTGAAAAAGATCAGAGGAGAGTAGTGGTGGCACAGTGGTAATGGCCGCGACTTACGAGTTGTAGGTCGTAGGTTCGAACTCACACAGGTGCTTTACTTTGTGTAAATTATTTTCATCGCCACTGCTCTCAAAATGGTGAAGAAAAACATCGTGAGGAAACCGGCATGTCCTAGAACCAAAAATTCGAAGACATGTAACATCTACCAACCCGCACTGGGCCCGCGTGGCCCACTCCCTCTCACAGAGAGGAGGCCTGTGTCCCAGCAGTGGGAACATTATAGGCTGATTATGTACACAGAACCTATTCGACTCGTGTTCAAATAATACAGTTGAATCAAAGGTGAACTGCAATTAACACACATTATTGAACTCATAAAGAAAATACTAGTACATTATGAGTAGTTACCGCTCGCACGCAATGGTCCTGCGAACTGTGGGCCTAACACGAACGCGCGGAGTAAAACGTAACATGAATACAAACGATATTAACATTGAAAAAACGAGCGAGCCCTACAGTAGTCGCATATAATGTGTAACATCTGACATCTCACCTTGGTAATAAGCAACTAAGCAGCGACAGAAATCAACCTCAGAATTTAAAAAAGTAAATACTGAAATATTTATTCGAATAATTATTCATTACTAGGGATCGCCCCCTCTATTTACAATCTATATAGTACTTACAAATTCTATGAGAACACAGATTCCATGTTATCATAAAGTACTTACTTATTCCATGCTCAAGCTGTCACTTCCGTCCCTTTTCACGAAATCGTTCCTACAGAGAGCGAGAGGAAAGATGTTGAGAAGATTACACATCAAAAATACTGGTTTCACGCATAATATTAACTTAGTAACTGCGTCATTGGTCTAGAGGTCGCAAACACTACAGCAGTCTTAGCATGATGCTTTCTATTTCTACGAAGATTAGACACAGCTCTTTCTATACAAAGTGACATTTCGTTTTTCCATTTTTGACATCACCCATAGAAAACTTTCTACAATCTGTCATTTTGTCTTTCGTTTCTAAAGATCTTTGTCTAGGTCCTTTTTATATAGAAGGATTTCTTCGGTGCGATGTCGTAAATGGAGAAATGAAACGTCACTTTGTATAGAAAGAGCCGTGTCTATTCTTCGTAGAAATAGAAAACGTCATGCTAAGCTTGCTGCTGAGCATAATGTCCTGGGTTCGAATCTCGAACTGGGCAACGTCGTATTGGGTTTTTCCAGCCCGAAGCCCGGAGTCTAGATTTGAGCCCGGTTGGATCGCCCCCATATTACATGGCAATTCAACATACCTAGCGAAATGTGGGTGTATATACTATAGGTACACCTCTGCCTAACCAATTGGGGATTGATTCCCCATGATGTTATGTAATGTATTAACTTAGTTTTAGGATGATACCAATCGTGCTTGTCACAATGTCAACTAAAATTCTAAACAATAATTGTATTTACGATTTAATTAAAAATCGTTCGAATTTACTCGTACATCACGCGTTCGTGCTAGCCCGCGTCTGTATCTAGTTTTGCTGTTACGATTTCTAATTGAAATGCGCTACCCTTGATAGGGTTATCGCTGTGTGGACTAACGAGATTTCTCTAATATGTACGAGTGTTAGTATTAAGGTTTAGGATTTCCAGGTATTGTCTTGGATAAAATGATTAGATGGGGTAAAATTTCTCAGTGAAATGGGATGATTTTAAATGATCGAAGAATTTCGAAGTTCTATTTCAAATGTTGTTAGTAGGGTATTAGTAACGTAACGCATTGTTTATTGTTAGTATTGTGGCGGCCATTTACATCGCCACATGCGAACTACGCAGCACACTGACGTCACGCAAAATCCTGCATCGCGCAAGCAAAGTTTACCGCGCAACTAGCAAATATACAACATCCCGACATCAACCGTCGGGCAGTTGCCCACCAGACACGACACCCATCTGGTCGGAGGATCCTCCCTTTTCTATGGAGGATGAGTGAACGTTACACCCTGTTCCTCATGTCTCTATAGTATGGTTAGTCTTCTTTCATTGAAATATGAACGAATGATAATTAGGATACTGAAAATTTTCTTTTTTTTCGAATTAGCATCCTATAAACACAGTGCAAGAAACGAATGAAAGGGATACTTCATCATGGTACTTGGCAAATATAAAGGTGAGTATAGTATTAATGTGTATATGAAGAACATAGATAGATACTCCTCACCTTAACTTCCATAAAACTCGGAAATAAGTTGAGAGGATCGGACATGTGTCAGGTCAGGGCAAGGGCTGACCTGGCCAAGACGTCCTACCCTTTGGGTACACCTTAGTAAGTACTTCAAAAAGTACTTATTATCCCGCGTTTCCACCAAGGTGTAAAACATGTATTCCGTACGTATACATATGTTGTGTCTGCTAGTTTTGTTCATCGGTTACATCTAAAACAAGTTATAAAGACTAACTGTATACCGAAACCGAACGGTGGCGTAGCGTGAGCGCGACGCGTATTTGTATAGCCAATGTTTAGGATTTTTCCTTAAATTATTCAATAAAAGTCGACTATCAATTTTGCGCAACAAAAGAAAATATCTATACCCCCTGTATATCAGTTACCACATTCATCATCAGCCTACTCTTGTCTGTTACTTGGGGGCGGCTCAACACGTATTTTCTTCCATTCTCCCCTTCCATTATCAATTTCTTTAACATTCCTTAGTTACCACTGCAATATTTTCATACATAAACTCACGCCTTCTTCCAATGGGAGTAGGCAGAAACTATAGAACGCCACCTGCTACGCTCCTAACATACTCCTATGGCTTCGTTTACGTTCATACATCTGGTCATACACGCACGCCGGTTGCGAGTATTACGCACCTGACCTTTTTGAAGAACATCACCAATGAGGTCACTATATGTCTTTCTGGGGAGTTCCTTCCCCGGCGTTTCCACTCACATCTGCCTTGTAAATACCTTTTGTTAGTCGCCTTTCATTCATCCTCTCAACATGACCAAACCATCTAAGCTCTTTTAAATTTTTGTCACTACATCTACCTTTAACCCGCACCGTTGCCTTATCACATCATTTTTCAGCCTATCATTTGTATTTTTTTCTTTTATATCTAAATCATCACCTGCCTGGCTTTTCCCAACTACTTTGGGGTCGGTTTCGGGTCTAACCGGATGCAGCTGAATACCAGTATTTTACATGGAGTGACTGCCTATCTGACCTCCACTACCCAGTTACTGGGTAACACGATACCCCTTGGTTGTCAGACTTTCGGGCTTCTGACGACCCGTAACGACTGTCAAAGATCCACGAATGACAGCCGGGACCAACGGCTTAACGTGCTTTCCGCGGCATGCAGGGGTCTTGGTATGTAAAGATGGTCACCCATCCACGGACCAACCGCGGCAAGCGTAGCTTAACCTGATCGATTGACCCGTGCGGCTTTTATTATTTAGCCACAAGCCAAAATAGTTAATAATACATATCTGAAACATCACTACATGTATGATATAAGTATATGTAACACGACATGTTTTGACTACAATTCTTGTCGAAAACAAGTAGGTGTTATAAGGGTGTAACCGCGGGGTTATATCTTCTAATTAATTATTATGCAAAATCATCATTATATACAATTATATATACATATTGACATTGATGAATATTATAAACAAAATTACGTGAATGTTTATGTACCTTGAAAAGTATTATGTTACTTTAAATATTGTGAATGTGAGCACTATGTTGGTCATTTTTATTTATTTATTTTTGTTTTTTTTTTCTGTTAGTTTTATGATAGTCTGGCATTTAGAGTACTTTATGCGAAATAAAAATTCTATTCTATTCTATTCTATTCTATGTGGCCTACCCAAATGTCCTTTCCTTGGTATTGTTCGTCAAGTCGTTGAGCTCCTTAAGTTCTGAGTTGAGCTACACGATTACTGACAAATGCTTGCACTGACTGGACAGGGCCGCTCAAATTTGTGTGGTTCTTACCTCAAAAGACCATTTCAGACATGGATCTACATGGTCCTCACATGATCTGACCAAGATTATGTCTGGACTTTAAAAGAGACTTTGACCCTTGAGTTTGTTTCGCCATTTCTCCTCAGGGGTAGTCAGATAGGAAATGTCGACTCCATCTAGCTTATTTTTTTTTTAATAAGACGTGTAAAAGTGATTCTGATATCCTATTTACAGAATAAACAATTTCATTTCATTTCATTTCTTAAATGATCGCCATTTGAAACTTCCACCAACAAAAACAATTGAACATCGCCAACCACACTCGAACTACAACAGTGTCTATGAAGGATAATAGATATTTCCATCCAAATTTTAATTATAAGTAATAATGATTAGAGCCATCAGCGCGACAACGGGTTGACCTACCATCTCACACCCTTTGTGGTCATAGAGGTACGGAGTTAACGGTGAAGGTTGATACGGCATTTTGGTTTGTGAATGTAAAAGTTACATTGGCATTAGAGATTGTGTTTAATTTATGGTCGTTGTCTTGTCTATCAGTTGATTTGTATTAAGATTTTCAAAGAAGTACCCAGGAATGTGTTTACGTAATTTTACAATTCAATTGACGAAGTGGTAGTTAGTGGTAAAAAGATAGAGTTATCTTCTCCTGCTAACATGTTATAATTACCTGCTTATCATGAAACTGAAGCAAATCATGAAATTAATTGTATTTCCTAGAATTAGAAGACAATTATTATTTACCGGACTACGGCGAAGCAAAAAGAAGGGTTATGATTTTGACCCGTATGTATGTAACTTAAACTACTAAATATAATTTGACAAATAAGTTATTGTTGGAAGCCTCTTGATCGTCCACTGAAGCCTATGACTTCACATTAAATTGAATATGGCACCTTCTAGAGGACACAAAGTCATGAAATAAAAAACGATGATGTCGAATCGGGGACCATTTGTTATTTATGATTATTCATACATAAACCCCAAATTTTACTGTTGATTCTTTTTTTCAATTAGTCTTATCATAGCTACGAGTATGTCATTCTCTGTGATAGTAAGAGAGTTATGTCAAACTTTCACGAATACTATTATGTCACTTTACGCAGGGGACTACGTCTAAGTACCTTGCGTACAGTTACGCAGTCATCATTGGCCCCGGCAGTTGTTGAAGTATCGTCTTCATCAAAACAGATTCCGCAACAAAATAAATACCGTATCCAACCCCAGCTGCAACCTTCTTCCTTCACCACCCACCAACCCCTCAGTAGGTACGTACGTCTTGAACCAACTTTCCATAATTAATTATACTCATTATCATTATTGTTTGGAAGGCAGTTTTGCTTCGATAATGAATTGTTCGCTTCCATCATTAATTAGTTTATTATAATAAGAACGTAAACTTTCTTGGTAGATTAATCAAGTTTATCTGATGCCCGTTGCGTTTAAAAGTAGGTATTATTTTGCTTAACTGAAGATTCGCCAATTTATTTATTTTGATGGATGGTTGAAGTTCTTGGTGATTGTTCGCTGTTTTTTGTTTAGGGTATTGTTGTACTGCTGTTATATGTTCAATATATGAAATGTTGGTTTCAAATAACATAACATGACGCCTGTGTTCCGGAAGAGGCAATGAGGCGAGAGGAGACGTCTGCCTACGTTTAATAAAGTACTCCTACATCCTCAACAAAGAAAGCCTAACAAAGGATGTCAGCGAATCGCGCGATGGTACAGCGTCGCCGATGTAGCATTGTTATAGGGTTACGCAACGTCTAAGTAGCGCCTACTCTGCTAATAAACATCATCTACGCAACGTCTACGAGGCAACTGCTACGCACCGTCTACGACGCGACTACTACGTAACGTCTGCTACGGCACTTATTGTTATTATTATTATAACGCCAGTGCTACGCGAAGTCTACGACGCGACAGCTACGCTACCTCTACGCCAATGCTGGAAGTGCGTAAACACTTATAGTACCAAGTAACTGTGCCAGTTTTATGTAGTATTGCGTAGTGTGCGGGTTTGAACCACAGTCACTACGTTAGCCCTTTGGGAGTTAAACGGAGATGTCTAACCGAATGTCTGTCCGTGATCGCTTGCATGTTTACACATTAACTTGACTTTGAGTTTAAGAGGATCGGCAGTGCTTCGTCCAGTCTGCATCCGTAATAATATTATAAATGCGAAAGTGAGTTTGTTCGTTTGTTATTTACGCTAAATAGTCTGACCGGATTTGGATGAAATTTGGCACATGGGTAGACCTTGATTAGGACATAGGATAATTTTTATCCTCTTTGGTCTAGTGGTCGCAAGCGCTACTGCTGTGCATGAGGTCCTGGGTTCGAGTCCCGGGTCGGGCAAAGAGTTATTGGGTTTTTCGATCTGGAACTTCTCAGTAGCAGCCCGGAGTCTGGATTTGTGCTCGGTTGATGGCAATAGGCTCACCCCCTATTACATGGGACTAAAAACATAACTGGCGAAATGTGAGTGTACTACAGGTAGGTACACCTCTGCCCTACCCTTCGGGGAAACAAGGCGTGATGTTATTTTATACTTTTTATCCCGATATTCCCACGACATCGAGACTTATGCGGGTTAAACCGTGGGGCGCAACTAGTTACCTATAAGTATAAGACTACGTATTGTAGTTACCAACTCGTTTGCGACTTGTGAACGACTTTTTTCTTTCCTTGTTAATGGTAGATAAACACAATTTTATGGAGTGGTCGTTTACGATACTGTATGGCACACAGTTTGAAAGTATCGGCATTGAATAAAGCTAACAGGTCAAGATTGAGAAGGTATGAGAGAGTTATCATGAGAGACTTGATTAACCACGGTAGGAATAAACCAAAAGAAAAGAAAATGCATGAAATCTTGGACGAAAAACTGTAATCATCATCAAACTGGAATCACAGTATGTGCTATCTTGCACATGTGCACAGGTGCCACGAAACACATCTGTTACATGCAGCAATGCAGTATAAGGCCAAAGCCAAGAAAGTCGGCCGACCTATTTACACCTGGAATGATAACCTAAAGCAGGACATGACTTACTTCGACAAGGAAATCAACTTTTGGATGGACACGGCTGAAGATCGAGATAAGATTAGGAAGGCTGCTAGCGAGATTTACAAGAAATCAGAAACGGATAGTAAAGAGACCTCAGATGGAGACATTGGAAACAGCAACGTGGAACACAGCATAGCAGTGACACACACAGAAAAGAGTCGAGAAAGCAGCTGGCCCTGAGCCAACCTGGCGGCGACGTTGTTAAAAGATGCCCCTCCCATAGATAAATCACCCGTCTCTCCACTATTCCATTGCTTACTCTAGGATGCTTATCCGGTAGGCTCTAATAATCCTTCCTATCCTAAGGGCGCGTCTTCCTGGCCCTTACCGTGCCCCCCGGTCTACTCTTTGATATGCAATGGTCTCTGTAGTCCCATGCAACATGAGGCTCTAGGGAGTAGTGTGAAACCTTGGGTTCAATCGAGTAATCGAGTCTGGTTTAAGCACGCTTTCTTTTTGTTGGGCGGGAAATTATCAAATAACTTGGGTGTGTCAGAATCTTACTGACTAAACCCCACCCGTATTCCTACCGTTGCCTGTGTTGCCAGGGGCCTCGGTAACCCTTTAGTACCTTCCCGCGGTTTAAGCACGCTGGGGTCGGCGCATTTCATTAATTCATGTTATGGAGTGGCCGTTTACGAGGTGATTCGATGATTCTGTAGAGTTCTAAACTCTCTACTCTACGTAATAAAGCATGCCTAGAATATTTCTCCTAAGCATGTTTTTATAATTCAAGCAGGTTTCAAAACTTAGCAAATCGAAACAGATTTTTAAAGTGCCTTTTTGGCTGGTGTTTTTTTTTGTGGTACGTTTCTTTGGCCGTGCCCCTCAAACGTTTTTTTTCTAAGAACTTACTACTTTGTATTCATATTACACATTTATACCCACAAATAACATTACTGGTTACAACAACTCAAATGGTTCATAAAACTTTTTCATTCAGTAAAACTTCATTTAGTTTTGCTATCTGCGCTCGTATTTCAAAACTTTTAACTGGCCAGCGAGTTTGCAATGGAAAAGCCTAGTTCGATTTGTCTTTTCCGATTTGTCCAAATCCGTTTACCTGCTTAGTCTATTTGTGGATGTGTATGGGACGTACCATTGCTTTTTTGATAAGCTTTCGCTGTATATAAATGAATCATTTCGTTTTTGTTTAGATTTTGAGACAGTATATCGTAGTTTGGAGGGTCGTGGAACAGAGTGGCTCAAGAAAGACATGAATAGGAATGGTGGGATCTCTACCGCCGACCGCCTCCACGAGGACACGGCGGTGCTCTGTAAAACATAGTCTAGTATTTGTTTCTTGGTTACTGTCTGCAGATCTGTTTGCCAGTCGGCAAAGGCCTCCCTTTGCCGACTGGCAAACAGATCTGCAGACAGTAACCAAGAAACAAATACTAGACTATGTTTTACAGAGCACCGCCGTGTCCTCGTGGAGGCGGTCGGCGGTAGAGATCTCTCGCATCCGGCCCTGGTTCAGGCGATGGTACGGAGTGAGAGGGAATGGGCAGCCGTTACCTCCTTCTGCGAAGCAGTAATGCTCGCGAAGGAGGAGGCGGGACGGTTGACGGAAAGGAAAATTTCGCGCCCTCTCGCCCCTAGCCGCCGCAGGAGTCGCCTTGGGCGTCGGAAATCCCGGGCGGATTTCCGGCCACCGTAGGCGCGGCCTTGCGGAAGTTGAGCAATGGGTAGATCACCGTCCAGTAAGGACCATGCCCGGGTCGACGGCGTGTTGTATTCCACGTGCGCCTCAAAGATATTTCATCAGCACAAGTGCAGGGGTCCACTAGGGCCGATGCCTGCCGGGGTCGCGGGAAAGTACTAATGGGCTACCGAGGCCCCCGCAACACAGGCAACGGAAGGAATACGGGTGGGTTAACGACACACCGTTGGTGACTCACCCTCCCGCTTCGCCCAGAGCGGGAGAAGTGATTTGATGATTTCCCACCCAAAAAAAATATAAGTATAAAAATTTTCATATATAATAGAGTACTTAGATCTGAATAAAAGGTTATATTATTATTTATATCTTAATTTCATTTTTAGATCTTCTATTATTTTCTTTTACATAGTTTAGTTTTCTGTTTAACTATGTTAGAATATGCCTTTTATTTTTATTGTCATATTTTTGGACACTCTGGAGTAGTATATCTACTCTAGAGTGTCCAAAAATCAAGAGTGTCTTTTAGAATTTCGACCAAATTTATTTGTTCGCTGCCTCGTTGGTCTAGTGGTCGCAAGCGCTACTGCTGAGCATGAGGTCCTGGGTCCGATTCCCGGGTCGGGCAAAGTGTTAATGGGTTTTTCTATCTGGCATTTCTCAGTGGCAGCCCGGAGTCTGGATTTATGTCCGGTTGATGGCAATAGGCTCGGCCCCTATTAAATGGGACTTAAAGTCCCCCCGACTTAAAAAATAACTGGCGAAACGTGGATTTACTTCAGGTACACCTCTGCCCAACCTTTTCGGGGAAACAAGGCGTGATGTTATGTTATGTAGTTTTATTTATTTATTAATTTATTTAAACTTTTGACAAACAAAAAAGGTACAAAGGCGGACTTAATGCCTTAGGCAATCTCTACTAGTCAACTAAGAGTGGCGAAGAGATTTGATGGCTGGTGCTCTGTTTGAAAGAAACAATGAGAATTCGTTATTATAATATAATTATAATAAAATTATATCATAATGTAATAAACAAAATAGATACGTAAGTAAAAAAAATGGTTATTTAAATGGTTAATACATATACATACATATTTGCTATAACATATAACTACATTATAAATATGCATATATACAAATTCAAGGGAGAGAGGTGTTGAGTTGACTTTATTTATTTTGAATATAACGGCGTACTATTCTGTTTAACCATGTTAGAATATTTATTTTATTTTATTGTCTTATTTATCTACAAAAAAAATAAGACAGTAAAATTAATATAAATATTCTAAAAAAGTAAAAATTAAAAAAAGTATATCTATAAAAAAAATAGTCTACACTCAAGAGTAGTTGTAGATACCTATACTTTTTTAGTTTCGACCAAATGTATTTGTTATTCTATTCTATTCTAGACTCGTTGTGTGATATGCTCAAGTCCTGATCCAAGGCTCAACATAAATCTAGGTTTTTCCTATTTGTAGATCAATCAATCTGCCTGCCTTTTCCCAAGTACGTTGGGGTCGGCTTCCAGTCTAACTGGATGTACTTTACATGGAGCGACTGCCTATCTGCCCTCCACAACCCAGTTACTGGGTAACACGATACTACGAGCTTGGTGAGACTGGTTTACAGACTTTCGGGCTTCTGACCACCCGTAACGACTGTCAAAGATCCACGAATGACAGCCGGGACCAACGGCTTAACGTGCTTTCCGTGGCACGGAGGGGTCTTGGTATGTAAAGATGGTCACCCATCCACGGACCGACCGCGGCAAGCGTAGCTTAACTAGATCGATCGACCCGTGCGGCTGTTATTACTTAGCCACAAGCCCCTATATGGAACCCTCATGGAACAAGACAAAAGCCCCCCAAATGGAACAAGACATACACAGTCACAAATTAAAAAAAAGTTTTGTAATGACCACGGGCTCCTATTTATACAGAGTGACATTGAAAACATGCGACAAATCGAAATGGGAGATTGTACTCATCATTATGAACAACTTTTACTAAGGGACCAAAGCTACAATCCCAAAAAAAAACTGCTGTCCCCTACATTTATGTTCGCAATACCTCATCAAAATGTAGGAAAAGCAGATTTTTTTTTTGGGATTACAGCTTTGGTTCCTTAGTAAAAGTTGTTAACAATGATGTATACAATGTCCCATTTCAGTTTGTCGCAAGTTTTCAATTTCAACCTGTAGATATCCGCAATATTAGATGCAGTTGCCATTTCTTGGTAAGTTAAAAAGGAAAATGGTGAAAAGCTCGAGACTGGAAATTATTGATAAAATTGATTTTTACTTTACCATGGGAAAAGTTACTTTTATTGAACTTTTATAATAATGATCATCCTAGATTTTGTATCTTCTATTAAAATATTGAATAATCGTAAGCGCCGAAGAACAACTGAACAAAAAAAAAAACAACCAAGAAAACTCCTTTCTTCATTTATGCAAATCCATGGACGATTTTTATTAAGTTACAAATTTTAAAATAATAATTACGCATTGTAAACACTAGGATCGAATAAAAAAGTTTTTGTTCCCAAGTTGTTTAAAAGATTTTTCTCTTTGGATTCGTCTCTCATAATTTATTCATGTCCCGTTACCCCATTCTACAAGTTTTTAGGTCGCGGTTGCCATTTCTTTTTCGTGTTCCCGCGCTTTTTTATGATTTGGTTATGCTTAACGTTGACTTAACTTCTTTAAAATTTAAATTAAATATTGTTTGTGATATTCGTTGGGTTGATTTATTTATTTATTTAATACTTTAAGCACACAAATGTACAGAGGCGGACTTAATGCCGATTAAGATACACAGAGATAAACTTAGAGCCGATTGCCGGCTTGATTGATTAAATTGGGCGAAGCTGAAAATCTTACTGTAAATGCAGTAAGCAGTTAGCCAGTTGCCTTGTTCGTACGTAATACACACCTTCTATTGGTTTGGTATGTAGGTACCTTTTTACCGCCTGCACAAAAACTTTATATTTCTTATTTTTTTATTTATAAAGGTACACCAACAGCAGTATACAAAATATCAAATAATAATAGGTAACAGCCATGGCCTTATATAGTTGCCAATAACAGGTGAACCAACTTAACTCTATGAATGTGAGTAAACGTGTTGTTACTCTCGTCATCTGCCTCGCCTTTACCTAACGATTTTGGGTTCAGCTTCTAGTCTAACGGGATACAGCTGAATACCAGTATTTTACATGGAGCGACTGCCTATCTGACCTCCACAATCCAGTAATTGAGTAGTAAGATACCCCTTGATAAGACTGGTTGTAAAACTTTCGGGCTTCTGACGACCCGTAATAACTGTCAAAGATCCACGAATGACAGCCGTAACGTCACTAACTAACAATCATATTAATTTAATCACCAAAATAACAGCTACTTTAGCCCTCTCAATAAATTCGGTGCTGCCTGTATTCATTAACTCAAATCTAAACCCAAATAAAAATAGCCCTAAATTAGTATTATGACAAACATAGTCCGGACTTAGCTGTCAGGCTAGACCTGATACCGTGTCTTGGATATAATAATATTATACCCATATCGACTGTTAAAGGTCCACGAATGACGGCTTAACTTGCTTTCCGGGGCACGGAGGGGTCTCGGTATGTAAAGATGGTCACCCATCTACAGACCGACCGAGGCAAGCAAAGCTTAACGTGATCGATCGACCCGTGCGGCTGTTATTACCTAGCCACAAGCCCCTCGTGTTGTTTTACACTATGGTTAGCATTTTTGTTGTTCCACGGTTTCGTTAAGTATAACCTAGCCTTGTGTTAAGACTGAATATGTACTATTCTGGTTAAGAAACTCGGATTTGCGTTAAATTTACCATGTCTTTCTAAAAAAAAAGACTTACTGATCCATAAATAAAGTCAATCGTTTATGCGTACTTAGAGGGTCACACAGCTGAATGCTATTGTCTGCAAATCGTAGAGGTCAGGTCAGAAAATAGGTCATTGTGGCACGGCTGACAATTGACTGACTATCAAAACAATCTCAATCTATGCACAATCTCAATCTCGATCATAGCTGTGCATACTTTGTTTTGTATGTCGAAGGCATATGAGTCATTGTCTGTTCTATCGTTATTAAATAAATGATATGTCCTACCTACCACTATACATTGCTGAAGATAAGGAAAGAACGTAAGAAAGATAAGTTATCTCGAATACCTACTTAGTAAAACAAAACAAATATCATTTATTTATTTATTTATTAGACCATTTATACACACACAGGAGAGCAGTGGTAGCCCAGTGGTAACTGCTGCGACTTACGAGTTATAAGTCGTAGTTTTGAACCCTGACAGGCGCTTTACTCAGATTGCTTTGCAATCAATACAGTACTTTCCTACACCAACAAAACACCTTCTTTGATCAAAGTAAACGTAGGTAAGAATTAAAGGATTTTGATACCCATCCTTACAACAAATTCGTGTAATGGAAAAAACAGTTTAGTAAAAAAAAACATTTTGTTTCGACCTTTTCGTAGTAACCTCCACGCAAAGTTTTTACCACTTTAGTTGACGAATCCAAATAATAAAACTGTTGAATATTTTAATGCCGACTTCCTCTATTCAAAACGAAACTCTAAACAATTATATTCAGTGTGCATGAACCCATTCGACCAGTGGTGGCCCAGTGGTAACGGCCGCGGGATCGTGGGTTCGAAACCAAGCCGGCACTTTACTTTGTGTAAAATATTTCATCACCAGGAGGAAACCGACATGTCCTAGAACCAAAAATTCAAAGGCATGTGACATCTACTAACCAGCACTAGAACATCGAGAGAAGGCCTGTGTCCCAGCAGTGGGAACATTATAGGCTGATTATGATGCACACACATATAAACAAACAAGAAGAAAGGATCAGAAAAATACGAACAAATGTGATGCTTAATAAAGAGCACGAAAAAAAGTAGGTACAAGCAGTGGCCACACACTTCTCTACTAGAACTGTATATAATAATTCTCTACTAGAACTCTATTTTATAATGTACTAGAACTATATAATAAAAACATCGAAAAGATGGTGATCAGGAAAAGGTTTACTGTTGGAATTTTGGAAATTGCACATCTTCAATAAAAAATAATGAGTATACTGAGGTACCTACGTAGATTTCAAAATCTGAACTTACTTCAATACCATTTATGATGTTCTTAAAACTTCTAATATGTTTTCATATTGATCGTAATATTAACTCGATCCTTTGGAAACTTGTGGTGGTAATTTCATTGCACTTGCAGAACGCGTCTAAGATAAAAACCGTCACATGAAACTACGCTCCGATATTCTTGTGTTGAGTTCGATTCCCAACAAGCGTTGATAATACATATGTATATCGTTAATTTTAACTAATAACAGTCAAAAAGATAAGTAGAAGAAACGAGCTGTTGTTGGCGACTTTGTCTGCGATCCAGGGTGAAAAGTAGCCTATATCCTTCTCCAGGTAATGGTCTACCCATGTGCCAAATTTCATCTAAATCCGTTCAGCCGTTTTATCGTGAAAGTGTAACAAACAAACAAACTTAGTATATACATATAAGTTAGGATTAAGGTTCAGAAAATGTGATAACGAAAACTATTTCAAAACTGTCTTGTACTCGTAGTAGAACAAACAAGAATCGACGTCACAGTTACATTGGTAGTTATTTTTTAGCTCGACCCCGAAGCCAGAATATGACACTCGGAGATCTCACACTTGGACCAGTTACGTGTTGGTAAAGGCTATTGCTATTAAGAAGGCAGTGTAAGATTAGGCTGGTATCGTGTTGCCCAGTAACTGGGTTGTGAAGGTCAGATAGGCAGTTTCTTCACGTATTTTTGCACCTTTTGCACTTTGCACCATTTAAAATTAAAATTAAAATTAAAATTAAAATTAAAATTAAAATTAAAATTAAAATTAAAATTAAAATTAAAATTAAAATTAAAATTAAAATTAAAATTAAAATTAAAATTTAAAATTAAAATTAAAATTAAAATTAAAATTAAAATTAAAATTAAAATTAAAATTAAAATTAAAATTAAAATTAAAATTAAAATTAAAATTAAAATTAAAATTAAAATTAAAATTAAAATTAAAATTAAAATTAAAATTAAAATTAAAATTAAAATTAAAATTAAAATTAAAATATTCCATTTGGTTAGACTGAAAGCCGACAGAACAGGCAGGTTAGGCAGAACTAATTTTAACTGCTTCTAAATAGCCTGTAAAGTCTTTTGATATCCAATCGTTGATGACACAATCCTTGGCTTGGTTTCTTCATCCACGAATTACAATCCACCTGATAAAAGTCGCCCCTCCATTTCGGTGTTACCGTGGCCGAAAGTGAGGTCCAACATTCATTTTCTATCCGAAATTATGTTATGAAATTCAGATGAAGCTTACATTTCGACAGTTGCTTTGAGAGTCAATGAAACGTCCACGTTAAGATTTTTTATTAATTCGGACAGTTGCTAACCTTGCTTTGAAATAAGTAATCTTTATTTTGATGTTATAGACCTTCATACATAAAAATAATGCAGTGTGGCTTAATTACGGTGTCCGGAAGTGTGGTTACTTAGAATCTATGTTATTGATTAATTTAAATAAATAAAAAAGAAAGAAAGAAAGAAAAATATTTATAAGGACTCGCACAGGAGATCACACATTAAACCAAAGAACACTCATAGAAACATAAAAAAAAAAACAAAGTAAAATTAAAATGAAAACAAAAAGTCCTGTACGAGGCCAAAAGGCTCCTATCTCAGCATAACGCTGCAGTACTCGTACTTAAGAAATAAGTCTCGCAGCGCTGGTATTCTGATAGGGCCCACTGTGATGTCACGGATAAAAACATACTTTCCATAAAAAAATAATGCAAAAACAATCAATTCTATGTCGCTGAAAATATTCACTTTATTCACCGTCAAACCCTTTTTCATCACGATCCACAGTTCACAGGAACACAGCCTACGTATCTACATATTATGCTCCTACGTACACACGTACCGGCCAGTACACAAAGCTCTGCAGTGAAGGGTTGATTTTAAACTTGCACGTGCATATAACCTGTTGAATTAAAGATTACGCGTGCACAGTGACGCTGATGACTTAGATTGTATAGGACCCCAGGTCCATATTTTGTGGAAGTGTGGGTTTGATTCTTGTGTTCACAAAGGGGTACTAGGTATGGTTTGTATTAATTTAGATATAACACAGAAACCTCGATGTTTTGACGTGTTGCCACATTAATTTGTATTAGATGTAGATTGTACCCGTGCGAAGCAAGGGTCACTAGTCATATCTGAACATTAAAAAAAAACCGGCCACGTGCGAGTCGGACTCGCGCATGAAAGGTTCCGTACCATTATCTATAAAACATGGCAAAAGATCATGTCTGTTGTATAGGAGCCCCTTAAATATTTATTTTATTCTGTTTTTTAGTATTTTTTGTTATAGTGGCAACAGAAATACATTATCTGTGAAAATTTCAACTGTCTAACTATCACAGTTCATGAGATACAGCCTCGTGACAGACGGACAGACAGACTGACAAACAGACGGACAGCGGAGTCTTAGTAATAGGGTCCCGTTTTACCCTTTGGGTACGGAACCTTAAAAACTATATTTTCCTCATACATAATATCAAGAAAATTATAACCCTTACATCTAATAGCAATTCCTTACCCGATTAAAACAGAACACGTAACATTCAGTAAATATCAATAATTAATTGAATCGGCAACTTTCGTCCGCTGCAAGCTGGTCGGATTTGAAGGCGTTATTCAGCTATTTATACGTTGACGTGACGTGTTACCTGAGACGGAGACGATGTCTCGATTCTTTAGACGAGTTGTTTCGATTTATTTTTGATTCGATTGAATTTTTCTATTGGGATGGATTGGGATTTTGTTTATAGGTGTTTCGGAAAAGATAATTTGATTCAAAATATTCACGCACGGTTCTAAGGGAAAGAGCAAGCAAAGAACTCCATGGAGAAGTTACTGATTAGTTTCAGTAGGGTTTTACTCCCTTCTAAAACGTACATTATACGTATTGAGTTAGAAAGTAGGTAGTCGCCAGTACATAAAGTTACCACAAACTGTCAAATTTCTCCAAATGATTTTAAACCTTAAGAGGCCGACAACACCTAAAGCGCGGTCACTGTCGATGTCGGACTGCATAGAAAAAAAAGAGAAGCGCGATGACACAACGCTGGTAATTTATTGCAAACTATGAAGCAATTATCGATTTACAAAAAGCTATAGATTGTATAAAAAAAATAAAACACTATTATGTTGCTTGTAGAATAATCTGACAAAAAATCAGAATGATTGCAACGATTAAAAACCATACTAATAGTATGGTTTTTAATCGTTAAAATATTTTTTTAGAGGTATCTTCGTGATTTTTTTCTATCGTATCAAATTAGTTCTATTATGTTTTCAACACACTATCTACCTAGCATTGATCCTGAAGAATATCATATATTTTTCTTATTTTATTTACTGCAGTGGATCATATACATTTAGGCATTATAAAACTTACAAAATTTGCGTTTATGTCCTGTGGTCCCCTTAAAATGTTGAAGGTTAAGTTTTAAATCGAATGAGAATATTTGACAGTTTGTGGTAACTTCATGTGCTGGCGACTGTACATAGTTATAAAACTAAGTCTGAAATTGAAAAAAAAGGCCAAGTGCGTGTCGGACCACGCACAATGAAGGGTTCCTTAGTTGGGATGAATTTATTCAAAAAATAAACCAAACACATCGTTGAAAAACATGTTCTTCCATACATCGATATACGTCATGGTCAATTCTCCAACTGCAAATGTAAGTTTGTCGACTATTACTCGTTAACTTGTAAGCCCTACTTCGCTGTGATAAAAAAAATCATGGCAATAGTAAATATAACGAATTTAAAAGGGGTTTCCCTTTTAATTTCGTTAAATATACTATTGCCATGATTTTTTTCACATATCCAAAGTCAAGTCAAGTGTCGCCCGCCCTGCCAGCCGGCAGGGCGGGCGACACTTGACTTTAACAAAAATTAGCAGTAAAGGTTAATATTACGCAAACGGATCGCTGAATCGATCCTGCTTTCACAGATCCGTAATATTTTGAAACGGCCTATCCAACGATACCCCACACCATTGGATAGACGAGAAAAAAAAATACCTATAGGGAAGGTGGTACCCTAAAAATTTTTTTTCTTGGTTTATTTTACCCCTTTGTCGGCGTGATTAATATATATTAATCACGCCGACAAATAAGTAAAATAAATCAACATAAAGCATGGGTGTATAAACACCCATGCTAAATTACAGCTTTCTAGTACTAAGAGTCTCTGAGCGAAGCCGGGGACAGACGGACGGACATGGCGAAATTATAAGGGTCCCTTGTTGACAACGGAACCTTAAAATGGTTTTACACCGTGTAAAAACTATTTTAGGGTTCCCTTTAGCTCACAAAACAATCCCTAACCCAAATAACTGTGACACTTTCTAAAAGAATACAAATGATTTTTTTTTTCCTGCAAGCAAGAAAATAAACATTGAAAGTTATTATAAAACTCTAAATGATGTTGTCTCTATATTGTGAAGGACACGTTGAGGAGTTAACTATCAAGTTGATATGATTAGGAAGCGCAGGCGATGTTCGCTGGTTGATAGTGTTTCTGTTACCTCGATTATGTGTGTAGAATTTACTAACTAGTGCAAGGGGGTGGACAGGTGGGATGATTTTGGACAGGTGACCAAGATTATATTTAAAACTACTTAACTGTTCTTTGGGAACGAATTTTCTAATAAAAAAAAATGGTTGAAAGTGTTTTGTTGTTCGGTGCAGACTGGAAATTGATGGTGATAAATCTGATATTTTAAGTGCAACTTAGGGAAAGCTTATGTCTAGAAGTGGAAAGTGACAAATACAAATTATTTATTGCGAACTAAATGTACATAATTTTGAAGATGTTAACAATAGTTAGGTTCTTAGAACTTAGTTGCTTGTTAAGGCATTGCAATATAAATGGTTATAAATATAAGAAAAAAAAGAAAAATGTACATATCTACTCAACATTACCGATAAACAGTTTACATTATATTATATTAATTATCATTATTCATACAATTCTTATAATTTAAATGCCATATTAAGTATCACAATCATTTTAATATTAAATAATTATTTATCATTAAGGAATTATTTTACTGAGTAAAATGCCTTTTTTAATATTGTTTGATGTTTAGATATTTGATTGGTGGTAGAATTTTGAAGATTTGACTCTTTGAAATAAATAAATTGATTGATGCAAACTGTCTAAATTTTAGAACCGACGTTTTTATCAAAATTATAGAGTTAATTCTTTCATCTGAATAAATATACGTTTTTTCACTTTAAAAAAATACCAAGAGGGTATTCGTGTAAGTAAAAACGTTACTTGGCAAATCGCTAGTAGGTAAGCAAACCGATCATAAGCATAAAGATAAACAAGTCTGTATCTACAATACCCCCATGACTCAAATTCCATAACAAAAGCTAGTCAATATTACTCGTAGTTTCAATACCGATGATACCAATGCTTATGTTCACAGCTACAGGTATCAGTGCGGTGACGCGTTAAGTGTCGCCATCACAATTATGCTTGAGCGGTGACAGTTTCCGGTTGAGTAACCCACAAATTGTGTCCCACAAATGTCAGTGTTGAAGGTGGAAATTAAATGTGTGGTCATTTAAGGGTAGTATTTATAAAAAAAACATCCTGTTGACAGTGATGCAAATGAATTTTGGTGAAAACTTCACAGACGTGTGATGGGTATCGTCTGTGAAGTTTTTGGGGTCAGTGTTTGTAATCACTTGAAATATCAGTTAAAAAATTTTTTTTTCGGGTAATAACTAAACACGATAAAATAAAATAAAAAGATTTTTCAACTCATACTTCCAGTATCAACTACACATACACTACTCTATCACGATCACTAACACAACATTACCAACAGTAGTTGACCCCAAAAACAAATATCATCTAATCTTTTTTATTTCTTTCGTGTTAAGATATTACCCATCATATCTGCGGAGTTTTCCTGCTTATTTAATTTTAACCTGTATAGTTAATGTGTTTGAGGAAGAGCAAGAAGAAGCAGTATTATTAGCACTCACTATTTTACTTTTTACACACTATTTTATCATAACATCACTCCCCGAAGGGTAAGGCAGAGGTTATTATATGTGACAATCCGCGGCTAAAGGTACCTTATGGACGTTTATAGTTTCGAAGATATTGAATGTTTTATAAATTTTGCAAGAAATATAGATTTTTTTTTATTGCTTTGTTCGAGGTGACTGAACTTAAAATGTCTGTTTCTCGAAATTGCACAATTTCGAATATAATTTAAAAAAAATTATATCTCCGTAACAAAACATCGTAGGAGGTTGATCTTTTTTGATATCTACAGCGTATTAATCGTAGATTACTAGCGTATGCATAACTCCATATCGACCACAAGGTACCTTTACCCGCGGATTGTCACATATTATTTATATAGATTCTTGTGTACCTTGTGAATGTGAGAACGTTGTAGGCTTAATAGACTAGATCTTTTGTAGACCATTTTCTTTTTTGTTTTTGTTGAGTACCTGGTACTTCTCGAAAGGCCTACACTGTCCTCCCATACCTATTAACACTGTACTTTGAAAACATTGTAAAAGCCAATTATTTTTAAAAGAGTAACCTTGGAGTTTCTTGCCGGCTCTTCTCTATAGGAAACGACCAATTGGAACCGTGCACCTAGCTTTTGACGTTTCATAAGTGCCCATGTAGGTCTGTGTGAAATAAAAATATCTTGATTTTGATATCGATTAACTTAACAATTATAATACGAAGTAAACTGAATAGAAAACCACAGTTGCAACAAAAATGCACAGCACAATTATAGTTGTAGTTTACTGCTAAATGCTTTTATAAAAGTTAAACCACCATCAGACTAAGCAAAATCTCCAAAGGTGAACAATGAAAAACCAAACAGCGAAGCTCGGTAAGTCCTTCGAAGCCCATTAAACTGTACTCAAACCTGTAACTAAATTAACCACGCGGGCTTAAGACACATGGCTACAAAATATGTCCGATACTTACTTACCTATCAGAATGTTAGGTTTTGAGAAAAATGACACATTTCGTTAAAAGTGAAGAAACAACAAGAAGAAGAAGGAAATGTAGTGACCATATTGGTGATGTTCTATAGAAAGGCCAAGAGCGTAGTACTCGCAACCGGCGTGCGTGTATAACCAGATGTATGAACGTAAACGAAGCAAAAGAAGTATGTAAGGATCGCAGCAGGTGCATGGCGTTCTGTAGTATCTGCTTTGGCCCATGGGAAGAAGGCGTAAGATTATGTATGTATGTCGTTAAGTGAAAATGTTCAAAAATTACATAAGACTAAAAAGTCAAGAATCATTTGCTAAGTCTTATCTCAGCCAACCTTGACTTTTTTCTATGCATTAGGCATATCTGTGTCGAAGTCGTCTCTATTTATGAATGAAACGAACAGCACGCTTAGCATGACGCTTTCTATTTCTACGAAGAATAGACATTGCTCTTTCTATACAAAGTGACATTTCGTTTCTTTTTGACATCGCACCGTAGAAATCCTTCTGCAATCTGTCACTTTGTCTTTCGTTTGTAATGATCTTTGTCTATGTCCTTTTTTACGAAGAAAGTTTTTCTTTTTCAGAAGAAAGTTTTCTATCCCAAACTGTCAAAATCACACTGACAACTGACGGTTGTCTAAGGTAGTGTAGACAATTTGCATACGGTTATCTACAAAATCATGACTTTACAGGACAGCGTTTTGAACGAAAAACTGTGATAAAACACGGCCATCTTCTCGTATTTTACATCATTTAGTTAATAGGGCATTGATAAGGAAATGGTTAAGGCCAATATGACTATAATATTTTTTTGTTCCATAATACGGTACTTCGACACTTTGAGAAAAATGTTGTAGGTAGTTGTCTTTATATACGTGACTTAATATCAGTAAAAATTGAGAATCACACAGAAACAATCCTATGACAAAACAAATAATTCTGAGTCGAATTATGTAAAAGAGAGAATTTCGTAAAAAGTGCAATTGACTCTTTCTACTTTGCTGCCGTCGTACTTTTTTGTTACTGTTTTGTCTACGGAAGAATAGATAAAAATGTAGAATTTTTGTCTATTCTTCCGTAGACAAAACAATGCTCGTGCTAATCCTGCAGGACTTTGATATTCTTCTTTCGCGTCGAATGAGTGAACCATTTTAAATATATACCTACATACTTGTAAACTCATTTAAAAGCGTGCATTATAAAAGTTGGCAATTTCGCAAATTGCTGTCAAATATTTAATATTTACCTGTTTTTATTAATTTGTTAATATTACTGTATGAAAATATGAACTAGTGATTTAAAATATTAATAATGATTTGCAATTATAACACTGAATTTGATTTTGTAACCGTTTTTAGGTATAAAAAGGAAAGTTTCCAAATACTTTTTTTTTACATCTTAAACTAAATAAGTATTCGGTGTTATGATATTAATTTGCATTTCATAATCAATATTTTAGTTCATTAGTAAGCGATATTTCATATTTCCATACAGTAAAATTGCCAAATTTATCAAAACAGCGCAATATTTGATATTTGCGACGTTGCCCACTTTCAGAATGCACGCTCTTAAGAAATTTTCCAATTATAGTTTGCGCTAAGTATATATTTTGTGTTCTTTAGATCTGGCTGCAACAGTATCTTAAAGTAGATATACCAAAAATGCATCATCTTCTCGAACCATCACTACATATTCTTAGTATATTATAAAAAAAAAAACCCGCCGCGTCTGTTTGTCTGTCTGAACTTAAATTTAGGTTAGTTTGTGAACAAGGGAATCGTCACCATTCTGGTAGGTTAGGGTCGAGGGTCATAGTTGCTACAAAGCTCGCTTGCACTACAAATCACTAATACGTCTAACATGATTATGTCTTTATCATCTTCAAACGATTAGGAGAAACAAAACGATGTTTTAAATACAATTAGCGTTAAACGCATTTAGGGTTTTGTGGTGCAAGCGGGCCTTACAAAAGCACGTTAAGGCTTTGGTCCCGGCTGTTATTTGTAGATCTTTGACAGTTGTTACGGGTCGTGAGAAGTCCGAAAGTCTGGCAACCAGTCTTACTAAGGGGTATCGTGTTACCCAGTACCAGTGGGCCCTATCAGAAAACCAGCGCTGCGACACTGATTTCTAAGTACTGCAGTATTATGCTGAGATAGGAGCCTTTTGGCCTCGTACAGTAGGTACTTTTTGTTTTTATTTTAATTTTACTTTGTTTTTTTATGTTTGTATGAGTGTTTTTTAGTTTAATTTGCGATCTCCTGTGCGAGTCCCAATAAATACTTTTTCTTTCTTTAACTGGTTAGTGGTCAGATAGGCAGTCACTCTATGTAAAATACTGGTATGTAGCTGCCTCAGGTTAGACTGGAACCCAACATATTTGGAAAAAGGCTAAGCAGATGTGGTGCAAGCGGGCCCATAGAAAGTGTGGTACTAAACCAACTAACATCTTGTGAAATATATCGTCTACGAAATTCTCTAACGTCCGAAGGTGTTCCATCTAAACGCAACCTTAGTTGACGATATATCAACTAACAAGCAAGCATCGCCTAATACAATTACTTAGAGCTTTTACAGTTGAAACCTCCTTGATATGAGAGGTCAAGCAGATTATTGATTAACTAGCGATCGCCCGCGGCCAGGCCCGTTTACGGTAAACTAACGTATGGAATATAATGTCTTGACATTTGGTTGGAATTTATTGATACGGAATTTTAGGGTTAATAACGGAGCGGGCAAAGTAAATTTAAGTTTTCGATGTTTGGAAGTATGTCATTCAAACCGTCAATGATTCCTTTAAAAAATAAAATCCTATGTTATTGTGATTTATCTCAGCTGCAGTTAGTGCCTTGCCAGACGGTCTAGATAAAGTGGCATTCTATTAGCGATAACGCTGATGTAAAAGTCAAAAATGTATGAGACTGATATAAGCTACCAAAATGCTTATGTCCAATCCGGTTGAAAGTTGTTAAAGAAATACAAACGCTTTGAAAGCAATTGCAATTTTTGTTTACGACCTCAGGTGCATCTTCTTTATACGGTGGAGGTCTGCCCGGCTTGGGCAGAGCACCGCCGTGTCCTCGTGGAGGCGATCGGCGGCAGAGATCTGTCGCGTCCGGCCCTGGTTCAGGCCATGGTACGGAGCGAGAGAGCATGGGCAGCCGTCACCTCCTTCTGCAAAGCAGTAATGCTCGCGAAGGAGGAGGCAGGACGGTTGAGGGAAAGGCAAATTTCGCGCCCTCTCGCCCCTAGCCGCCGCAGGAGACGCCCTGGGCGTCGGGAATCCCGGGCGGATTTCCGGCCACCGTAGACGCGGGCTTGCGGACGGTGAGCAATGGGTAGCTCACCGTCCGGTAAGGACCAGGGCAGGGTCGACGGCGCGTTGTATCCCACGCGCGCCTCAAAGAGATGTCTTCAGCACAAAGGTAGGGGTCCACTACGGTCGATGCCTGCCAGAGTCGCGGGAAGGTACTAAAGGGTCACCGAGGCCCCCACAACACAGGCAACAGGAAGGAATACGGGTCGGTTTTAGTCAGTAAGAGTCTGACACACGCTCCCGCTCCGCCCAGAGCGGGAGAAGTTATTTGATGATTTCCCAATAAAAAAAAAGGTGCATCTTCATTCACATTTTTGCTATCACCATCGCCTTTAATAAAATCTCTTATAAACTAAGAGATTTTATTAAAGGCGATGGTGATAGCAGGTTCTTTATTGAGTTACTTCAGAGTACCTACTCCGAACCTCAATCAATGTTCAGTTCAATTTCGAAAATTAAAATTCTGATTCAAAATTAAAAAAAAAAAAAAAACTCGGATTCTTGATGAATTTTGATTGATACTGATATTTTTTCACATTCCCATAAACATGATAAATGAATTCAACCAATAAAGTTAAACTCCGTCTTTCATCTCGACACTGCCTACAAGGCTATCGTCTCTTCTTCGGAGATTTTTGCAATTAACATTTTTGTATTACATAAACTCACGCCTTCTTCCCAGACAGAAACTATAAAACGCCACCTGCTACGTTCCTTACATACTCCTTTTGCTTCGTTTACGTTTTTACATCTGGTCATACACGCACGCCGGTTGCGAGTACTACGCACCTGACCTTTTTGAAGAACATCACCAATAAGGTCACTATATGTCTTTCTGGGGCGTCCCTTCCCGGTGTTTCCACTCACATCTGCCTTGTTACCTTTTGTTAGTCGCTTTTCATTCATCCTCTCAACATGACCAAACCATCTAAGCATACTCTTTTAAATCTTTGTCACTACATCTTCTTTTAAACCGCACCGTTGCCTTATCACATTATTATCATTTTAAGAACACCTACGAGTACAACTATATATTACAATTTCATGCGTAGAAAGATATTCAATAATTCAAAAATTTGAAATAAAAAATACTCCAATGACAAACGCAAGCACACTAACTTTCTCCTCCGGAGACATGTAATATCTGCTGTTATTGCGAAATCACAGGGAGGACGAGACTAACTCAGTATCGAAACACACGTGCCGTAATGAAGAGGAGGTCTATGTCCAGACGTCTGTACAGGTAGACTTATAGACATATCGACAGGGCAGGCGGTAGAGATGAAACTATCTAAAAGCAAGATGTGAAAGACCATCCTTTAAGAATGCGTTTTTAAGTGACATGTCTGATATTGTTTTCTTTTAAATTATTGAGTCAGTACATCTTCCCAATTCCCTCAGGTCTTCTTCGATTGATGTCTGTAAATTGAATATTTAAAACCTGAAAAAGCATATTTTGGCAAGTTTCCATTGGTTTCAACCTTAATCTTTTGGAGAAAAGGCTTTAACCCCCAGGTATAAAAGAAATTGCAATAACATACATGGAACATTTAATTTTGTGCACCCGAAGTGTTAAGTTTATACCTACTGGTCAAGGGATCGTAAGTTAATGTGAGAAGTTTTGGATGCGTTAGATTGCATAGCCACCCAGAATCTAAACTTCTGGCAAAGTCCAGGCAAAGATATTTTCGATACATATATGAATTAAAAGTGGAGAGAAAAATGTGCTGCGGATGTTTTTTAAGAAAATATAAAGAATACAATTCACAATCCTCCATTAAGAACAGACTTTGAGTCTATAGAAGTTTATGATAATAATAATCAAATGATGATTTATGATGAAGTATGATCATGCAAACTAGATGACGTAAGTATTGAAGAATTTGATGGAAATATTAATTTTATTTCGAAATAATGGACAATAAGTTAGAAAAGTTCAGATATCATACCATCCAGAAACTCAATTGATACGTGAAATACGACTTAAGTGCCCCTGCACCTGTGATTTTTCTAATCCAATTTATCATCCTTTTTTTAAAGATCAAGAAATCAATTCAATGATACACTCAAATCATTTTATGGCGTATTTATTGATTGTAACTCATTTGAGGTACTTAAAATTGAAATCCGTGAAATTTTTAATTGCGTTTAATGCTTTTTGTTACTTTTTTACTACAATGTACTACGTGATGTTTATCCAGAATCATTTTCGGAATCTATTCCAAATGCTGTAAAGCCATTATATCACCGGCCTGGCTATATCCCATTCAAATCCAGTTGTTTTCGAGTTCAAATGGGCCACTAAGGTGATGCGTCCGATTCGCCGGCACTGCTCGATAATGCATTGTCCAGTTACGCGAACACCCCCGAAAATACAGCATGCGAAAAAAGCCATCCTCGCCACCTCCCCGCCAGCATTAATGTCCCCCCACCTCGCACTAAGCTTCTTTTTTT
This sequence comes from Atethmia centrago, assembly GCA_905333075.3. Classification (NCBI taxonomy): domain Eukaryota; kingdom Metazoa; phylum Arthropoda; class Insecta; order Lepidoptera; family Noctuidae; genus Atethmia; species Atethmia centrago. Next base: position 23,412,917 of record HG995376.1, read on the forward strand.
AATACATAACTTTTTTTCAAGATGCATTTTTACATGTTTCGGCCTAAAACTTTACACACCCAGAAGTGAGAGTCGCTGGAAACGGGAACGCCTATCGGTGGTCGGACGTCTCGCTCGCCCGCGCGGCCCGAGCCCGCCGGACGATAGTTGCGCGAGCGAAACGGACACATCCGTGCCCACTGCTGCGTCTTAAACTAAGATTAAGGTTCTATTCCGCTTTTCCGAACGCAGATTCTTAGTTCAAACGCATGTAACAACAACGTTACAACACCAAGACCTTATTCTCGGTGCACTACTCTACACTACATTAACCGAAACAATTAAATTGTATTTAATGAAACCCAGCCACTGAAATAAGGCGAAAGCTATACGTCTCACTCTAGCGTCCAGTGTGAAGGCATTCGCGCCACGACAATTGAGTTGAGTTGAATTGAATTGAGTCGGTTAAACCGTAAAAATGGTCGGGCGGGTATAGCCGCGCGAGAGAGAGACGAACGAAAGGCGTGTTGGCCGAGACCGCTGCCTTCTTCTCCTCGACTTACGCCGAGTCGCGACTAGTGAACGTCAGCGTACTGACGTGGACGGCCGTATCTGCGTTTATTCGTGTCACGTTTGACAGTTGAAAAAAAAAACGTTTCGCGCGTCTTTCTGTCATTTCGATTTGAAACTTTCGAGTGCGTTCGGATCTCGGACTAAGTGTTGTTGTAGGGTTAATAAGGATTGTATTTGAAGGAAACTGGGAACGTGTTTGGTGTAATAATTAACTATCGGCTTGAACTAGCCGCTGAGACGCTATACAGTGATGAATCAGCGAGCGCCGGCTAATTAACAACGTCACTGCTACGAAAACAAATCTAAAGCTCTAACTACTGTACATTTAGCTTCTGGGATATTGTAAGTGTTTAGTTTTGTATTGTTATACAATGTATTTTTCTTGCTTTTGTCTTTTCTTATACAAATAAGTTTTGTTTTGATAGTTTTACCAATATTTTTTTATCGTAAAAATAATACTTTTTAGAATAGTTTCTTTTCTTTTATTATTTAAAATAATTTCCGAAATCAGTAAAGAAGGAAAGATTTTTTTAAATCCGTGTTGATGTAAAATAATATTTTGTAAGCCGCGTGTAGTAGATTTAATGCCCAACATAAAGTTTAAGAAAGAAATAGTATGAATGTGTGACAGAGGCAGAGCGAGATGAAAAAAGAAATTGAATACCTTGATAAAAAGTTTATCACACGTATCGGGAAAATGATGGAATGGTTATATTTTTGATGTGCCAAAGAGGAAAAGTTACGCGGGGCGGGGCGAACGAAGCCAACAAACAGCTGATTGGTTCAAATACATGTGTCGCGTTTTTCAGTAGGTATTTTTTTTACTTTTTTTCTTTTCTTTGGGCAACTTTTTTTGTAGGCTGTATTGATTTTCCGTTTAAAGTGCATCATCGTGCGTGTATCTGAACGAGTTCTGAATATCTTTTTGTAGATCAAGTAAAAATTTATTCAATAAATTATTTTAAACACAAAATTATATGAATATTCATTTCGAGAGCTCAACACCTAATTTGAAAAGTAATTTGATTGTAACGATAAAAACAGGTGCATTGTCATTAGACCATGAATTTATTGCTACATCATTAATTTTCTCATTATTATGATATTAAGTGGATCGTTATTCATTACATCATTTTGTTATCACTTACTTATTTTTTGATAAACTCACTATTATACTCAAAATCAATTAATGTTCTAAACATAAACTATTCTTTCCTATTAGACAAAAACTTTAAAACTGTTAATTGAATACAAATGAAATTGATAATTTTCCCTCACGAATGAAGCTGACACACAACATTCATTTTACTAAAATATTTAAGTGGGTGTAATTATTTTAATAAAAAATAAATAAAATATAATATAATGTAGGTATAGGTATATATTATAATAAATTTGGTCCAATGAGTGCATTTGACCAAATTTTTATCTAACCAATCTAATTAAGTTTAGGTACTTAAAATTTCAACACTTCATAGTAAAATTCTTAAATTACCTTTTTAATAAGAAAATGTTCGATGCAAATACGTATCCAAATAAGTAGGTATATCAATGGGTACCATTGACAATAAATAAAACGAGCCGGGCCATCTTCGAAACTAAAAAAAACTCATGGCTCAAAAAAGTTACGGCTTTTTAAAATACAAAAAATATTCACAAAATAAAAATTATAACTGATCTTCGTAGAAAAAATAATTAAATGTTATTAAAATTAATCAAACCGATCATTAATAAAGATCACATTAGCTACTACCGCTGTGAATAATGAAATAATGATAATAAAAACAAGAGAAAATACAGAAATAATAGACTAACATAATACATGATACAATAAAAATATGATTATAAAGATTGATAGCACGATAACTTTTCTAGACAACGTTAAAACATGCGCATGCGCAGACAATGTTAGTTTTTTCTGTTCCAATTTTTTCCTCCTCTTTTTCCATAAAAATGAAGTGTGTGCTAACTCGTTGAAATTATCATTGTTTCCTTTTTTGGTTATCTTAGGATCTCTGGCTAATGTAGGTACAACCAACGATAAAGGCTCCTTCAAACAGGCGCGACACGCGACGCGACACAAAGACACCGCGTGTAGTGCTACAAGCGGTGCCTTTGTGTCGCGTCGCGTGTCGCGCTTGTTTGTAAGAGTCTTAAGTCTCAATATGTATTCTGAATAAGAATTACTTAAATGGGTACCTATACTATTCCAGAATTTTCTTACCATGCTGTTTTATATTCAATTTGCTGAATTCCTTGTTTTTTTTCTAAACCTACAATATATTAAATTAATCCCATTAATTTAATATATTGTATTTAATAAAAAAAATACAATATAATAAATTAATTGTAATGTTCCTATCCTTCTCAAAATAATAATATGACATTTTGAAATATCACCTTTGCACTGGAATAAATTTAGGAAAATGATAAACTTAAATTCAACAATTTACATACAAAATACATGTTTACACAAAATATAAGTCAGAATACAGAATTAGAAAATTTTATAAATCAAAGTAAATTTTCAATTAAAACAAAAAATCATAGAGCCATCTTACCAAGATCTAACAGAGGTAGGTAGTGATCTAGCACCTAAAAGTCGAATACAATATTTAATCAGATGAGGAAAACCTTTTCAAAAAGCAATGTTTATTTTCTTTCATTAAAAATATACTTTTTGCAATAAAGGTAAGAAAAAGAAAAGAAAAAAAAAATGGTTTCTAAAGATGTTATTTTTTTAGACTACAAATAAAAGTTAAAATTTGAATAAAAAATCGAATAAAAAAAAAAAAAATTGGATATATGCGATGTCCAAAATCATTGGCATTTGGGCGTGTAACCGCATAAAAGTCAATCATGAGCCCCTCTGCGATGTCACAGAGTAATCTATTCGTCAGTTGTATTTAGACGTGATCACATCATTTTATTCCTTTGAATTCTTAGTCCATTGTACCTAATTAGAGTATATCACGTGACTCATTTTGTATCCCAACTTCGTTGCTATGAATCAGTCATTTTAATTGTACACGCGGTCATTAAAATTCTGTGGCTTTGATTAATATTTAGATTGTTCAATTGTGTCAGCTACTATAACCAGCCACGATTTGTATATAGGTATCTAGGGCTACGTAAATATATTTTTTAACATTAAAACGTTGGAAATGGAAACATCTCACCATTTTACGACAAACAGAACACCGTCTCTGACATCAACTTTTATAACCGTTCAAACAATTACATCTGATCGCGGTGTCCCCTCGCGAGCCGACCAGCACGCTGTGAGAGACAGAGACAACCATAAACTACCCAGCTACGCCCATCAATGTCTAATTGCTTTTATTATTTTAAGGCATCGTAATCATTATGGCCGCAATAAAAATTGTAATTACTTCTCATTAGTTCAATTAAGAATTTTCTAGATACGGTTTAGTTGATATGTTGATTGCAAAATAGTTTAGTCTAGTGATGCATTGTCTTGAGAAAGCGGCTCTTTTATTACTATCTATTACGTTATTATTAATTCCCTTGTCTGTGGGTGAAATCTGATGTCGATAATCAATAAATTTTATGAGTGTTAGACACGGCTCGTATCAATCAATATTAATGATCATTCCGAAATTTGGAACTAATCGACGTATTTTAATTTTTAATATCCATAAGTTCTAATCTTTCCGAATAGGTACTTTAACGGCTACAATTCGAATTCGAAAACGGTTTTGTTTAAACCGACAAAACGGTTTCGAACAAATTCAAAAATTACGCGCGTTTAATTTTTCAAATAATCCGTCAATAAAAGATATCGTAGCTACAAAAATAATAGACTCCATAAAACTAGACTCGATGTGGTGATACGTAAAGAGAAGGCGCGATAAGAAACAAAACCGCGAAGTGAAGGCGAAGTTGAGCGTTCAACAAAAAAGGGAACGGGTAACGCATGCACGCGAGAAAAACTTCTCTAAAAAGTTTTCATGCACGTGGCTAACACGTGGTCTTGGGTGAAAAATCGCGCAGCCCCGCGCGTTCCTTGCACCACCCCCCCACCCCTCGCCGACACGGGGGGACCCGCCTGAGGAGTCCTTTCTAAACGATCTAGGCGGGAAGATGCGGCTGACGGGATATATCCAAGTTTATTATCGAATTGACTTTTTCCGTTCTTTTCTTTAAATTATCTAACATGCTATTTCTATAGAGTTTCTTATTGTACAGTTGCGGCGGCAGTCCCCAGGACGGCGGCAAGCTGTTTTACCCCTACTTGAAGACGTCTTCCCTACAAAGGGACTTCCTATTTGCCAGTGGCTCCGGTACGTAGCTTGTAGTTAGGCACAGTTTATTTGTAGATCACGATAGACTTGATGAACACTAAGTGGACTTTGACAAAGCCATTAAGACCGAACTACTCTTTGGAGTAACAAACATTTAGAAGTTAGTTTAAGAAAGATTTTCTATAAATCGTGATCAGTTGAGTTCACGAAGTAGGAATTATGTACGATGCGCCAGCCAATAATGGGTTTATTTAAAGCTTCGATCAAATAAGCAACTGATTTTGTTAACATAAGTTTCGAAAATTCGAACGTATAAAAAAGAACGCAGACACTGGCCAGTACAACAACATTTCACAGACTCCGAACAAAACGAAAACTTATTTTAAACATAATAATTAAGGTGAAAGTTAAATTCATTCGGCTTAATTATAAAAACCAACTTGCATACGGTTGAGGTAATTAAAATTGTCAATGCATAAATTATGTGAAGCGCGTAATAACAGCTTTTGTACGCATCTGTAAACTATTTTATCTTAAGTACGATCTACGGAACGACGTGTGTAGCATTAAAGGCCAGTAAAAACTATTAACAATCCACTACAAATGTTTGTTTATGTAAAGTTAATTCTTTTGAAGTATTATCCATCTTATTTATCGATACATAAGTCGATTGCGGGGATCAACTGAATTAGTTTGTCCGTGGAGTGATGGCCCCGTTTGACATATGGAATCGATTAAATTTTATCGATTCAACGAGACGAGCTGTTTGTCAAAATCAAATCTAATGGGATTAGTGGGGACCAAATCGGTGCTTAAAAAGGGAAAAAAAGTTATTTTTTTCCAAACCTACATAATTAATATATAGACTAACCTAAAGAAAAAAACATTTGCACATAATATCAATATCTCGCAAATTAGCCAAAAAGGCTTTCGTTCACTGTAATTTTCATGTAACTTCTACGACACTCTCTCATCACTTTTTATATTTTCTAGAAATATATGTAGATACCCCACTAACATTAAAAATAGGAACCCCATAATACTTATTTATAACAAAACATTATTTTCATAACATAACACTATCTTCCATTGATAACTCAAGCTTTACTCTCAAATACATCGTAAGTTACTCAAAAACCGCCATAAATATTGTTAACCGAAACTAGAGCAATACAATAACACATTCACATCAAAATTGAGTTATCATTACTCCGGTTTTGCTTCGGCTGAGCTCACCAACACACTCATCGACATAGTTTTATAGCAACTGAGGCGCCCGAATTACATCGCAAACAAGCTCGATTAGATCGACTCCGAGAACTGCCCATAAATTCAACCCTAAAACAACCGCTCTGTTTAGTTTGGAAGCACCCATCCCAGTAATTATACAATAATTCATACTTTAATAAATACTAATAAATCGTTCCCTCACTCCGGCGGCTCGCAGCATTATCGACCATTATTACACGATGTAATTACATCCAATAAATTACCAAATAATACATCAATCAGATGTGTTATAATTTTCTTATTATTACTTTATTTTTTACTTTTTTATTGGACAACGGGCAATTTTATTAAAATTATAATGCAGCGGCCGGCTCTAAATTGGGGTAGCTGGAGGCTAAGATTCGGTTTAATTATATATGTAATGTTTAATGATATATTCTTATAATAAGCTACCTGAAGCTTGGTGGGCATAAATCAAATATTTCATTAAAATTCGGAGAGCTTACAACCCTTCATTTGGTAGTTATTAGTCTGGGGATACGATTGTTCGCGAAATCCTGTAAGTGTATGTGAGTGCCTAATTTTGTGTGGAAATAGCATTTTTATAGTGACTTTGATGAATGGGATCGATTTAATCCGTTCGTTAATGTATATTAAGTCGGAATATCGACATAATGTAAGGTTCGAAGTCATCAGTATCCACTTTAGAGCTTTTATTTTTAGTACTTTGGCGACAGCGACGTTTAGAATTAGATAGTTTTAGTCTTATTAGTCTTAAAAACTAAACGGGTGAGTATGTGAAAGCCTAGCTTTATATAAGGCTGTTCTCGAAATCTGTGGTAAATTTATAACACCGTACATATATAAATTCACGTCTTCTTCCTATGGAAGCAGAAGCTATATAACGCCGCCTGCCACGCTCCTTACATACTCCTTTTGCTTCGTTTACGATCATACATCTGGTCATACACGCTTGCCGGTTGCAAGTACTACGCACCTGACCTTTCTGAAGAACATAACCTATAGTTTAGAAAAAAAAAAACGTTTTATAAAATAATGTATAAGCGGACTCGTTTATAACTATACGAGTCGGAGTTCAGATGAAACTTCATGCGAACATTTACAGTTATATATTTCCTTATAAATAGACGAGTTCCTGTAGAAAAAAATACATGAATTGTATCAGCTGCTTACAATCGTGTAAATTAACAGGAAAATGAGTAATAATTATAATTGTTTACCTTGTTCGACAAAAATCCAATACGTTGTATGTGTACCTACAGGAAAATGTGCGTATGGTGGCGATCAAGGGATTCTGTCAAGAGGAATGGCAGGAACCATTGTATCGTATAGTTCGAGAAACTAAGACACGTGGTTACTAATACAAAAACAGGGATTTTTAAAATATTTTTTTCAATTAATAAGTAATTTTTAACATATATTAAAAGTCAGAAACTAGTTTCTTTTAAGTAAGAATATTATAGTCTCTCCAAGACTAAAATTAGGAACACTTTTCTTATCTCGGCGTGACAAATGATTAGTATTCGTTTCTAATTATCATAGCTATTTAAAAGGCGCTAATGGAGCATGTGGTTTTTCAATACCAGATCATCAGACTTTTCTTAAAAATTGAAATGAAATACATTGAAAGATAAGTTGGCAGGCTCGATTGTGGTCACATTAAGAAAAATAACACCCTACCTACTCACACACACTGACACAAGTCTAAACCAGTTTCGCGCTAAAAAATAAACTAGACTAATAAGTTCTATGTATAGAAATTTATATCACTTAGTAAGTACTTGCTTTTCTTGCAAATGTGTAATTTCATAACATCCTAAAATACCCTGAAAAATAAAGGGGACTAATTCTCTTCACACTAAGAAATATAACATCAAAATAACCACTAACACACATTGACACAAGTCTAAACCAATTTCGCGCTAAAACTAAACTGGACTAATTAGTTCTATTTATAGGAATTTATATCACTTAGGACTTGCCAGCTAAACAATAGTGATGTACAATTAAAAACTGGGTGATTCATTTCATTGTTCTAAAATTAGGACAAAACTAATTGTCACTTGTTTTGGAGTTCCAAAATCCGTTGATTAGTTGAACGCGACCATGTATGTGACTGGAAGAAATAGAGTTATTGTGGATTTGTGAATGAGCTCTGTTTGATTTCATTTTACTACAATCAACATGATCATCATCTGCCTAGCCTTTTCCCAACTACGTTGATGTTGCATTTTACATGGAGCGATTGCCTTTCTGACCTCCACAACTCAGTTACTGGCTAATACGATACCCCTTGGTAAGACTGGTTGTCAGACTTTCTGGTTTCTGAATGAAGCCGTCATTTGTGAATCTTTGACAGTCGTTATGGGTACGACTGTCAAAGATTCACAAATGACGGCTGGGACCAGCTTAACGTGCTTTCCGAGGCACGGAGGGGTCTTGGTATGTAAAGATGGTCACCCATCTACGAATCAACCGCGGCAAGCGTAGCTTAACCTGATCGATTGACCCGTGCGGCTGTTATTATTTAGCCACAAGCTCTAATTTTACTACAGTATCATGGTATATACTTAAGCTTATGGAGGTCAGATAGGCAATCGCTCCATGTAAAATACTGGTAGACCGGAAGCCGACAGCCATATAGTTGGGAAAAGGGTAGCCAGATTGATTGATTGATTATAGTATATACTTAAATGTCGGACTATGTAATCGGGACATGTCCAAGGTTTTTTTTTTGGAAAATGTCTCCATAATTTAATGGACTTAAAACTGTATTAGAGCAGTGGTGGCCCACTGGTAACGGCCGCGACTTACGAGTTGTAGGTCGTGGGTTCGATCCCAGATAGGCACTTTACTTTGTGTAAATAATTTCATCACCACTGCTCTCAAAACGGTGATGGAAAACATCGTGAGAAAATCAGCATGTCCTAGAACCAAAAATTCGAAGACATGTGACATCTACCAACCCGCACCGTGCCCGCGTGGTGGATTACGGCCCACTCCCTCTCACAGAGAGGAGGCCTGTGTTCCAGCAGTGGGAACATTATAGGCTGATTATGCAAAACTGATTACTTGATTGACTTATTCTTCTCCATAGGAAACGACCAATTGGAGCCGTGCACCTAGCTTCTGACGTTTCATAAGTGCCCATGTAGGTTTATGTGGAATAACATATTTTGGTTTTTTTTATTAGTAATCTTACACAGTTTTGCATAATATAAAACAGTGATCATGGGTAGTACTCGTAATGCCATATATACCACATTCCTCGTGTTTCACAAAAGTGGTGATCACAGTTTGTAATATTTAGGATTAGATCACTGAAGCATATTCCTGTCCATCTATTAGTCATAATCCCTGAGTCACCTTTAAAGACGCCTTCAGGAAGAAAAGCATGTCGCTGTCTGCACCTTACCCAAATTAAAATACCCATTTAACACACTAGATTCAGTTCGGTCTCAGATCACCAAAAAATGTGGAACATTGACGTGATAACTTGATCAGTCTGTCCCACACGATATACAAAACTGTACTGAAGATAATTGATCTACTGCTAAAAAAGCTCTCCTTGTGGAAAACCACAAAGCTCTACCATGACATAGATAAACAAAAGAAATGAAATAACTTAGAGTAATTAAAAAAATGTGATTAAGAGGAAGTGTAGTGCCAATCCTGGAAAGAAAATACAAATCCCAGTATTTTTGAGGTGCTCACGATATTATTACTTTTTCAGTCCGTTTAAGGATTCATGAAGCTCTCAAAAATAAATATACCTATTCAAAAACTGTTTAACAAAAAAGGCTCTAAATATTATCAGTCAAGGTGTTAACCCTCAAGCGTGAGACTACTGTGCTATCATCATTATTAAAACTATAGCAATAAATAAAAAGGCGAGAATTAAAACTTGGGCATTTATCACCTGCAACACATCTGGACAAATAATTATAAAAAATGCGTGTGCGTCATTATTGTTAATAAGCGTAGAACTTAAGGGTTGGTTTCATTAGTGATTTTTATCAAACTAGTTTTTTTCCGACCTATGATTCCTATATCTTTTTCCTATGTCAAATTATTGGTTGAGCTTTGATTAAAGCATTTTCATTATTCTAATCCTTTCATAATTTTTACAGATAGGTAAACTTTTCTTCAGCTAACCGGTTCTTCGAAACCAGTTAATCATTAGTCGGATATTTAGCTAAGCAAGCAAAATGGTGAATTTTAAAGCACTAGAGAATTAATTCCGGTCTCTTGCCAGCATCAATGTGCCTGCTCTTCTTGAGCCGACTGGCATTGTCAGAGATGATGGCAAAAGACCTGATGGTGTGTCTTTGGTCCCGTGGAGTTTGGGACGGATGCTTGTGTGGGACGCTACCTGTGTAGACACACTGGCACCGTCCCACCTCCAACGGACTACTTCTAAAGCGGGTGCAGCGGCAGAAAATGCCGAAAATCTGAAAGTTATTAAATATGGAGGCCTTGGCAGAGAGTACAACTTTGTGCCCTTTGGCGTCGAGACCCTCGGTCCGTGGGGTCCCAGTGCGCATAAGTTATTTGCGGAAATCGCGAAACGTCTAGTTGATGTAACTGGTGACCGAAAAGCTGGCGGCTTTCTCGCGCAACGCATCAGCATTGCAATTCAGCGAGGAAATGCCGCCAGCATCCTCGGTACAATGCCCCGAGGGCCTTTTTTAAGCTTAACTTAGTTTTAATTTAATTTAGTTAATGTTAATAATCATCTTGTAATTTGGTTATATTTAATTCTTGGTAAAAAAAAAACTTAGTTCCACGTTAGAAAGGCAAAAGAACCATGTTCCTGAAATCCACGAGTTGTAATAACCATAAGTTTCAAAAGTCTTTGAATAGAACTTTGGGTTTAAACATAAATAATAGACCCACAGATACCCAATGCGAATGCTCCTGACCAAACCATGCCACTTAATTATGTTACGAGTGTCCAAAGTGCCCATATATCTGCACTTCCGACGATCTAAAAACGCCACAGATCCCACGATTGGCGTGGCCACCTACTGAGCCAAACTAATTTAACATAATAATAAACCTATTAAGACGCTGACAACACCTAAACCGCGGTCTCTGTCAGATTGCATAGAAAAGAAAGAGAAGCGCGATGACACAACGCTTGTAATTTATTGCAAAATATGAAGCAATTATCTATTTACTCAAAATTGTGTTGAGTAATCGAAAATAAAAAACAACCAAGTTCTGCATTCAAATAAGACGCTCTTGTTATCAATTAAATACGTAACGTATGTTGATATTTAATATAGATATTTTGGATTAGAACTCAAAGTAAGAGGTTAGTTTAACGTTAGTTTGTATCGAGATTTTTCTTTCATAACGTGTTTTGGTAACAACCAAGTTCTGGGAAATATGTTCAAAATTAACATATATTTTTTTCGCTACCACAAACTATACAGATTTGCCAATTTTGTTTCTTAAGAGAAGCCAATTTTGGTCAATTGGGTCTTGTCAGCGCCTTAACCTTCTTCTCGATAAGAAGAAGACAGTGGTGCCGATTCCCTTGTTCACAAACTAAACTAAATTTAAGTTTAGTGCATCTTTTTCTTCCTATTTGGTATCTGAAAAGGACAGAATATCAATTTTAGTTTAGTCCTGTAAAATTAATCAGCGCTTGACGTAAATTGACGAAATTTCAGTAGGCAAGTTTTTAATCACGTCTAAACTTGTATGGAATAGTGACAGGCGCTGACTAATTTGACAGGACTAAACTAAAATTTATCTTCTTAATGAAATTGAAAGAAAAAGATGCACTGAACTTAAATTTAGTTTAGTTTGTGAATAAGGGAATCGGCACCAATATAATGGTAGAATTGGTATATTCAACACGTGCATTTTCAATAGCTTCAACATTGAGCAACAATTCTACTACCTACAGTAGGTAGGAGCATTATGTTCTAAATACTGGATCGGCAGTGAACCGACACAAAACAGTTTGCACTGGAATTGACAACTGTCTTTAGAAGACAGTCCAGAAATAGAATCAGTCTTGTGTTTTATTCGATATCTTTAAAATTCTACAACGTCTAATTAAATAGTTCCTATTTCGCAAATTAATTGTTTCACCTACCAATAGTATATTTATAACATTAATATAACATCGCGCCTGTGATCCCCGAGGGGTTAGGTAGAGGTACACCCGCATTTCGCCAGTTATGTTTAAATCCCATGTAATAGGGGGCGATCCTATTTTAGTATATTTATCTTTTACCAAACTAGACCCTTGAATATACTTGTAAGCCTATCTCACTAGTGTGTTTGCTACTGTTGTGGAAAAATGTAGTCTGAGATGCAGAACTGTGAGGTCTCTTATTTCTTTTGCAAAATTTTGGAAGTTCAAAATTCTCAATTCAAAAGCACAATCTTAATCAATCATAGCACCTTTCAAAATTTTAGCTATTTTTTTTTTGTGATACATGCAGTATCTTGATAAATAGCATTATGACTACAAAACGCTATATAAGTACCTAAATATTTCATTTACGGTCTTAAACTATTAAGACCTGAGTTAAATGCAACAGCTACAAAAAACTTTAGTCTATAATAAAAATGTTGTTCATTTCTATCATCCTCGATATTGTCACGCTCAACTTCATTTGTTTCTTCTGCTTCAATACTATATTTATCACATGGCACTATTCAACAAAGAAGCTTTCCCTCTAACTTATTTTTTAAATGACAATAATCTACAAGCCAGCATGTTCAAAAACTTTGCATCGCGAAAAATACCTTGTTTTTCATAGACAGTTTTTCGAAAACTTAAAGTGAGACATGCCGTATCTAAATTCCACACCATTAATTTACAGTCCTTACTACAAGGATTTCTATTTCTCCCATCCTGCCACGCTCTACACAAGTTTTTCTTTTTCAATACATGTTTATTACATCGCACTATTCAACGAAAAAGCTTCCCGTATCAACTAGTCAGTAAGTACCACATCCAAAGTTTGGCTCCATTTCCTGAAATAACGCATCGATTTTTTGCTTCGAACCTCCGAGACCGTTCCTCCTCCATCCTTTTTCGCTTTGTCCTCATTCACTCTTCCCTCCGGTATTCTTTCAACACGTCCCAACCATTGAGATTTGCTCTTTCTTATTTTCACAAATATTTTCATGGCTTTTAAATTTTTCGTCGCTTCTGGATGTAACTTTGTTTTGGTAGTGTCGGATCTGCTTTTTGAAAACGAATCATTTTGTTTCCTTTAGTAGCTGCAATTGATTTTAAAATGATTATTGTATCAACCAACGATGGCTTTGGTAATGTTCATTGTCCTAATTCAATTAAGTTCAATCTGAATTGTACCTGAGGTAAATAAGACCCAGGGGGTAATAAGGCCCACATTTCAAATTTCGCGGAAAACATTTCTATGACACTTCACTGTTTACGCACGCGTGCACAATGTCGGTGTGAATGTTTCCGTATTGGTCCGCAGTCGCTAGCGCCACCATCGTGCCAATGACGTGCGATGCGTTGATGAAGTGACTGGCTACTGTGCAATTTTATAATTATACATACCAAAAAACTCTAAGTATTTTACGTTTAATTAAATAATTGACTAATAAATTAAAAACGCTGTATTTATTATCGTAAGTATGTCTTGTACAATACAATGAATATGGTTTTTATATTTACTTTTATTTTAACTTATTTCTAGGTAAATTTAGGACGATTTACTGTAAAAATAAAGCAAATTTTTATATGGGCTTTAATGTACTACCGTAGTATAATAAGGCCCCTGAGAAGAGTTTTTAAAAAGTGTATTTTCTTATTTAAAAAAAAAAATGCTTTTCTTAATTGTTTTACACCATTTATTACAGCAACAGGTACAAGCTAAGTAAACAATATGTTTTTGACATCCTATACGCATTATACTCAGATTTAAAGCAATATTTTTTTAGGTGGGCCTTAATTGCCACCGTTACCTTATACTAAATAAAATAAACCATATTACTTTTTAGTTTTACTGAAGTAAAATATTCTGCAACCAACATATTTGACGACAGGAAGAATTAACGGGGATATACCACCATAAGTACCTTCAAATTTTAGTAAAAAAAAAATTAAGAAACCCAAGTCAGTAATTAAATTTGTTCGTTATTTGCTAACCGCGTCGTCCTTGATAAGCCCATAGAGCCAATTGAAAACATTTTCGAGTGTATGTTAGATTCGCGGCATACATAGAGGGATGTGGCTACTTATAATGATTGTTTAAACCGTCTCCCGTCGAATCGTTAGTATAATAACCTTGTTTAAATCAAGTGTCTTCTTCCGAGGAGGGGAATAGAAGCGGAAATATTTTGCATGGAAAATAAGAGGGATATTTGCTCTACAATTGTTTTGTGACCTATTTAGGACTGTTGCATGGATGCACAGAGCTTTGAAGGTTATCTCCTCATTCTTCTTTGTCATACTTTTGTCTTAGAAAACTACTGACTTACTATATTAATCTTTCTCATTGAGTATTTAAACCCTCGGAGACTCCTCCGTTTAGTGTCTTCGTCTATCGAAGAAATTGATAGCATCTTATGATCAAATGATCATTCAACGTCCTCCAAAGCCCATCAGACGCTGTTGGATGTCTTCTGCAAGAGATCTTACATAACACTTCTGTTACAGACCAGCGGTCGTTGACCGCAAAAAAATATCATCAAATCTTTTTATTTTTGTCGTGTTTAGATATCAATACCCAACACGTCTGCGGAGTTACGCCAGCTTAACAAAATAAACTAGCATAACAAATAAAAAACTTAACATTCTTCATACATACCTTACCTTTAACTTAAGTAAAATGTCTCACACACCAAATGCAGTTAAAACATTCAATAACCTTCACTACAATTCACCAAACAAGTTTTTCAATATCTCCATTTGTATTACAAGAACAATAATATTGTTCAAGTCTAATTAAGTATTAATGAGGGCTCATTAGCAATACAAGGAAACAGCTAATCAATCGCTTATCTATCCTAATGTACGACCGCAGAGTTACACAATGTTTTATAACGCTGTTTTCCCAGTGCGTAACTTAATTACGAAAATATTACGCCTCATTAATGAACGGTGCCTTTTTAAAGGATAGAGGTGGCGTGGAATCGACTCATTTGTAGATATTTTATTTTTATGTTAGCGTTAGGCTACGTATTACAAGTCTTATGTTCTTTTGTTAGGTAGTCATTATTCAGCTGTTATAACACAATCTTTACATTGTTCTCAACACCTCATAAAGTAATTTGATTAGCATCTGTTTTTCTGTTTTTGCATCGAACGCAGCTGTAAAAACGTCGCTACTGTTATTATTTTAAAATAAAATATCTAGTAACTAACAAATCTTACTTTTTGAAATTCAATGACACCTTTCACAGTTTTTGTTTGCATGGAAATTTAAATAATTATCTAACCTATATTTTCGAAACCGACTCTCGCAATCTGTTCCCTGTAAAAAACACGTTCAATTCCACAGACTCCTACGCAGAAAAGGCACCAGGTACTCAATACTCATACATAAGTATAAAGTTCTCAGAAATATTTGGCAAATACTCAATAATGCAGAGCAGACAATCGACAGCTTCGTTATAAATTCCGTCATTCAAAAGGTCACAGTGTATAAAAATCTACGACAAACAAACTAATTAGTATGTCGCGTTGTAATTTCTTGTCGATCTGTGATGTACCTTTTAATTAGCAGTTGTTTACACCACGATAACACAGAGCTAGCAACACTGATCGAATAATAACATAATTAATACCTCATTTTGTGACGTCACAGCACATTATAAAATAATAAATGTCGGCCATCTTGTGCGGTTTATTTGAAGTGATAATTTTAAAATCATTAACATAATTACTAACGTTCGTTTTGCTTTTTGTTATAATATATGTTTTATGTCTTTGCCGAAATAAGAAAGAATGTTTTAATGGGTTCAATGGTAGCTCTTAAATCTGCTTTAATTTATGGGCGTGTCGCGTCTGAGTTTATGAATTAATATATGATTAGATAAAGCAGTATATGCGGAGGCGTTTGCGCATTAAAAAGAATAATTAGAGTTAAGACTGAGCTCATTTTGAATTAATGTTTTTAAGAGTTACGTCTCAATTCAATCTAGATGTATCTGTTAATTTTATTGTGGGTAGATTGTAATCATCTGAGTTATGATTATAGGTACATAATGAAGAAATTATTTCTTCTGAAATAATGCAAGTTTCATTGTCCGAGTCATGTTCAAGACTTGCACTATGAAAAGTAAACTCGTAGTAATAATAAATAGTCGCTGTGAATTTTACTACCTCAGGAAAACAACCAAACACTTAAAAAGAGATGGACTAGTTCATTTAAGAAACAATCAAATCTGTAGGTATCATTCTCTTTTAACTGGAAATAATAATCTGCACTGTGTAAACACTCACAACAAGTTGATTTACTGCAAGTACTAATAAAAGCTTTTAGACAGTTCAAAGTCGTCACAAGAGCAAAAGATACTGACCAAATCATAAAACAGTGGTGACAGAGGGTAGTGCAAAATATACTTACTATTAAATAATGAAATGGCACTTGTCCCATCGCCGAAGCGACTAGCTATCGACTATTTCATCGCTCAAGAAACGTACAATAGGTCCAGTGTCAGTAAGAGATGCATATATATGTATTAATAGTTTATCGCTACTGCCGGCGAGTACTCTCTCTCCACTAGTTTGTCGCAACAAGAGTTATAAAAGAAAATACTCGCTCAGCGACGCTTGTTTGGCGGGCAGAATACTCGCTGAGAGACCCTCGCTTGGTACATACGTTTACCAGCATGTGTTTGGGCAGTCATTCTACTCATCGCACTCGAGCTCATAACCTAGCGACAAAACTTAACTACACATCGTTGCCCGTTATTCGCCAACTCGTTTCTAGTTCTACTCGCTTCTTCTCTACGCCAATCGCCGGCGGTGTGACTAGTGCCTTATTCTTTAATTAAAAACAATAGAAAGGGTTCATCTCGCGAGCCGTAGCCTTGACCGAAAATTATACTTTGTTGCTCCTCTGTCGGGAAAATCGACAAGCTTGCGTGGGGGAGCAGGCAAGGGTGGCGCTAGCGAACTGCTTCCAGTGAGACTGATAAAAGCGATAACCATACAGTTTAGATGCCGCAGGCGTTTAGAGTAATTTCTTGGTTCTTTACTGTTTATGTATATATATATATACAAGGTTGCGTTTTGCAACCTCGTCAAATTCAAGGAGGTAACTATGCTAATGATTCTCGACGCGAATCAATAATAAAATAAGTAGGCCTTTTTTTCTAGTTTTCGGAAATCGGCATTTCTGAGACACGCATGTTAAAACACGGCCCGTGTGATACCGCACTGTATCTGCCCTTTTACACACACACTAGCTACCGCATGCACAACGGGGTGATTCTGTTCTGTGAAAGTGGTGTATTCTAAAATACTTTCAAACTTAAATAACTAAAAAAAATGTATGTATTAATTATTGAGCAGGTATCGTAATTTTATTTGATTATATATTATTATGTCTTTCATAGCAGCCTCCTGAAATTTGACAAGGATGCAAAACGATACCTTGTATATATTTTACTGAAACGTAATGATTTACACTGAGTTACACGGTGAGATTTAATTGCCTGTGGGATACCATAACTTAACACACAACAATAAAAGATGCACCGTTTAAACAATATTTACATCATGCAAGTCATTTCTTGCTTCAATTTGATTGTATGTCATAGGCAAGAAACTTGCATCGTGTAAATGGAGCTTTAGAAAAGTATACCTAATTAATTTATTTAAATTATTTATTTGATTTGTTACTGGCCAAAAATAATTGTCAAAATATTATGTACCTAATCAAATTGACTAAATTTTGACAGTGACAGTAATTATATAAATCTATTACAGCCAAGTATAGGTATCGTTCTTTGGCTAAACAAACAAATACAAAATACAATTGCAATATTACGATTGCTCGTAAATGTTGAAAATCGCGATGCCAATCATAAAATGGTAGTCCAACTTATAATTTCAACGGAAAGAAAAAAAAATAGACGATTCTGAATTAAAATCGCTAATGACTAAGACCATTAAGTTAATCATTTTAATTAGACGTTGGTGTACGCTTGCGTTTCTATATTTTTTCGTGTAAAGGGGAGAGCGGGGTGATATTGTAGCGTCGGCCACCGCCACCGTTTCACTCAACGCTTATACAATACCACTTCACTTCATTATTCCCTAGTTATGAATCATTTTAAAGCGGCAATGTATTACAAATTAATTGGAGCTTAACTTAATTAGTGCAGTAACCGGTAGCCATACTTAAATCTATCAAATGTCATAAATAAAGACACAAACGAGTCTGAAGCGGGTCTGTCATTTATTGGGGTCATAAAATTAGATGTTTTTTGTAGCCAATTGAACGGGCTACTTAATTTAATGTATTAACTTTATTATACCTTGTAAAGAGAAGTTCGTTAATACCAAAAACATTTAAGAGAAAAAAATAACCAAGTTATCGTATTTGACCTAAGAGTTTGCTTACCTTAAAATAAATAAAAAAAATCGCAACTCAATACACTGATTAAAGAAAGGCTTCTAGATTTGTAAGTATTACCATTTCACTGAATTAAAAACCCCTTCATTTAGTCCCTGTCTTCGTCAGTCGTGATTTCGTGAAGGATGTGTTCAGGAGCTACGAACGAATATTTTGATGCTACGAGCGTGCCAACCTTTTATTTTCAAACTCGGTATAATTTTGTGTTAGTTACTTAAACGCACAATGGAACAACATGACGAAAACATAATAAAACTTAACAAAACGTTATTAAGTCATGTTTTACTGAAAACAAAAAACGCCAGTCCAAGAAAAAAAAATATATAAGGTTTTTTGGGGCAGAATATTAAATGTATTACAATTGAATGACACAGTTAACTACAATTTTAATAAATAAATAATTTAATTTCAATAACAGCATTTTTGGTCCCACCTAAACAAAAAAGCTCCACAAAATATGCCACATCCAACGTTTCTCAGCTGAACACGTCGAAAAGATCCAGACGGACATCTGAATAGCGTCTCATTATCTTTAATTATATACTGATTCTTTGGCAGAAGGGTGCCCGCTTTACTTATTGCTGCGTTCCCAATTATAAACTGCTATATATTTAGTTTTATACTTAAATGTATTAAGGATTCGTAATCAAGACCTTTAATTTCTGTTTTGACTGCATCTTTCTTTATAGCCAATGTTCTGTGATCTTTAAATAATTAAATAAGCTTCGTAATATCGTCATCACTGTCGGGTTTAACTGCGAAAAGACGCTTGTAGTATATTTTCTTAAGATATGTGAATTTCACAGCAGAAAAGGCAGGCGCAGTATGTTTTTATACCTATAGTTACACAATAGTTCGAAAGTGATAATGTCATTTCAGTTACTCGTATCCTTTTTGACGTTAAACAAACACAGATCATTATGACGTCATAGCTCGACCTGTCATCAACAACCAACCGGTAGCTTAATGACAAGACACTTTTTATAAACCCTTTTTAACTGTCTGCTTTAAAGGATTATTCTCTTACGATTTAAAGTACGTAAGTTAATTCTTTATTTTGCTGCGGATTTGTTTAGGGTTTCAAAACGGTGAAGGAAAACATCGTACATCTACCAACCCACACTGGGCCCGCATGGTGGATTACGGGCCACTCTCTCACAGAGAGGAGGCCTGTGTCCCAGCAGTGGGAACATTATAGGCTTAGGATTATGTTGTTTAGGGTCATAAATGCATTTCCACCAACACTTTTCAATTACGACCTTAAAATATTAACAAAATACTTAAAAATGTCACCATAAACATGAAACTGCGCATCGACTATAATTTTCATTAAAAAAAGCCTCGATATAAATAGAGAATCTTTTCAACGGCACTTATTAGAGGGTGAAAAGGGGATGCCAAGGTAAAAAGTGTAATTATGTTGATTATTTAGGCCTTAATGCGCTGACTATCCCGCACCTCCCCGAGCCGTCATTAATCGCCCCCCTCCCCCCTTTCCTTACAGCCTTTATTATTTCGTTTCAATTATTTTTGTGATTATCTTTTTATGGCGGGTGCGCATTAAAACTCGAAAAAATAACAGTGGACATTAAATGTAATAAGAATCGAAATTACGAGATGTCACCCAGTGGTGTTTGTGTTTTTAATATTATTAGGGTTCTGTGCGTTTTAAGCTGCGTTTGTCGTTTTACGGCGTGTTTTAGCTGTCGTCTTGTGTTTTGTTATTTGTTGAGAGTGAGGCGATCGTACGAATTTACTTTGTGTCGCTTACTGTAGTGAGACAACATTTACTGATTCTGTTTTATTTTTTCGGGGATGAGAGAGATTTTATTAGCCCATAAATGATACAGTAGCGTATAAGTGCTTTTAAACTGAAATTATTTCTCAAACACAACAGTATTGAGAACTTCAGTGACTCTAATCATGTAGATTGATATCCGAGTGTACCTAAAATTGACAACAATAATCACCGATGATGGTACCTACTTCTATATGTACTGTAAATTTTTTTTATAGAAAATGCAGGAATCTATTTGGGTTTCAAAACGTCAGGGGTGTTAAGATTATACGTTCAGTATGGAATATCTTTGTTGTAGAGAATAAATTACAAAAAATATATATAATATAGAATAAATAATGTAATGTAATTTGACGAAAGAAGATCTGAAGTGCAATTAAATAATCTAAAATATTAGATACATACCAAAATAAAATATTTTTTTTATTCAAAACATCAAACTTTTTATCTATTCGCATAAAGATAAAGTAACCCTTATCCAAACAGAAACAAAAGTTATAATAAGTACAACTTTAAACACTTTTTTCTACCATCGATAAACATAAAAAACCGGCCAAGTGCGTGTCGGACCACGCACAACTTGGGATGAATTTATCCCAAAAACAAACTTGACATTGTAGTAGAAAAATGTTTTGTCCCATACATCGATAAGATTTGTAAGATTTGTATAACTTTTTAAATTTTTTTGTTAGGTAGTAAATGTCAATATGTAAGTGTTACTTAAAATATGCATGCTAGATTCACATCTAGTAAATGTCAATCAGACATACTGTGTTGCAGCTGTTTTTATTGGATTTGTGATTGTACATCAGTTTTGTGAATTAAATAAAAATAAAAAATAAAATATCGATATACGTCACGGTAAATTCTCCAACTGCAAATGTAAGTTGGTCGCCTATTACTAGTTAACTTGTAAAGCTTACTTAGCTGTGATAGTTTTCCTTTTAGCTTCGTTATATTCGCTACTGCCACGATTTTTTTTTGCTGGCAGGGCTAAGCTACTTGACTCTAACAAAAATTAGCACTTTAAAAACTCCCGCAGACAGGCGCGACACGACAGTGCGACGCGACTTTAGTAGAACAATTTCTAAAAATACTTTTCTACCAAAATTGCGTCGCACTGTCGCGTCGCACTGTCTGCAGGAGCCTTAAAGCTTAATATTACACAAACTGATCCCTCAATAGCAAAACAGACCCGTTTCTTTTTAGAACGGCCTGTCTATCGATACTCCACATCATGGGAAAGACGAGAAAAAAAAAACACTCCCCGCTGTACGTGCAAGAGAGGTACAAATTTATTTTTTCAAGATTTTATTTTACCACTTTGTATGCCAAATTACAGCTTTCTAGTACAAAGAGTCTCTGAGCTAAATCGCGGACAGACAGATAGACACGGACAACATGGCGAAACTGTAAGGGTTCCTTGTTGACTACGGAACTCTAAAAACCTTATTAAGTATAATCATCAAACATCTATACAAATGTAAAGCATTAATTTCTATGGTAACGGAAATATAAAAACACGTATACTTAATACCAAGTGAGACGCGTGACTATTAACAATAGAACTTGGATTTGCCAACCCTTTGATTCGAGCCACTAATGAATAGAAGAGACGAACACTGTAGAATCAACTTTAACACCCAAAACATAGAGTTCAGAGTAAAATGGACGTAGACGTTAATGCATATTATTAATAAGAACATTTTATGGATGAGCAATTTTTATGATTGTACTTCTATTGTGCAGTAGGTGCGTATTGCACAGATGTTTAACTTATTGTTTAGTTAATCGTTAAAATCTTTGGCCGCTACTAACGGCACGACTCTAAGTTCATAGTAATATGCTGGTTATTTGATTTAAATGACAAACGGTGGCATGTTTAATAAAACCGAAGAGATCTCTGTCACACAATAAGTCCTAGACCATCTCGTTTGTTCCCTGTTCCTGTTGGTGGTTTTAGTTTTTAGTGGCGAATCTTGAATTCAAATTCAAATACATAGGCAGTGGCATCTTTATGTGAGCTGATACTCTCAGCCGCCCACTTTAATTACCAATAAATTTGTCTTTTATGTCTTCATTTTTCCATTGTCGAAATGCAGAGTCCCATAAGCAAGCTTGGATGCTCTACCGGCAATGTTTGGACGTAAGCTATTAATAGGTCAAAAAGGAAGATGCTGAAAATAATATTATAAGGAATAGTCAGTAATTTAGAACACAAGAACTTCTTATTACTACCATATCATATGGTAGAAATACACAAGAACTTCTTATTTCTACCATATCGTACGGTAGAAATACACAAGAATATCTTATTTCTACCATATCGTTTGGTAGAAATAAGAAGTTCTTGTGTTCTAAATTTCTGACTATTCCTTATAAATATTATTCTCAGCATCTTCCTTTTTGATCTATTATTAGCCTACGTTCTTACTTATAACTTTTCACTAGGTACTTAACCTTCAATTAACCGCAATACTCATAATTAACTGTGAATCCAACGGCAAGTTTAAAACAAACAATTTAAAATTGACATTTAATATAAAACTGAAATAATTATCCACATTTTACAAACGTGTGGTCAGCGGCGATCACGCGGGATTGGCAGGGAACGCCGGCGGTAGGGTGACCATGCATCGCGGTCGAAAACTTTGGAACATGGCTGTTGATTTATTTTGTGGAAACAATGGAATATCGCAAGCGTAAGTCTATATGGTTTTCACGAATACGAGGGATAGAACATTTTGATTGAAGAGTTTTGATGCAATTGAAAGGAGAATGTAGTGTTTTAAAAATAAACGCAAAACTGGTATTGCAGTAGTTGGAATAAGATCTCTATGTTTTAACATTTTCATATTTAGCTTTCAGAATACTTTAACAAAAAACAATATAGAATACATTTGGAAATCTGCAAAAGAAATCATGTTTACTCACTTGCTTGTACACATAAAATCGAATAGTGATAATTACTTAAAAATAATACGCGCCGAAATGCGCATTAAACCTGCTATAACTACCCAAAAACCTAACAAAACCACAAATACACAGACAAATAGTTGAAAAATAAACACCCATTTGCAATTTCCAGTAAGCCAAAATCATGGCTGCCACGCACAGCGAAATTGAAAGTGCTCGGCCCGAAAACGCAGTGGACATTCATTGATGTATCTCTTCATCTATTATTATATTTACGAATGCGTTTATGCCCGGCCTCAGTGAAAGCGAAACCGTTTTCAATTGTTATCCCTCTCACCGCTTAATTGACCGATATTTGTAAAAGCCAGCGGTTAATTTGCGTTTTCAGCGATACGCGATGAGCTTGCGCGTTGCAATGTTTTTGCGCGGTGGGATAGTTTTGGGATGTCCTGGTTTCTATGCTTTCATTATACAATGTAGCTTCTGTCACTGCAGAAGGTTCTTACCACGTTCTTTCATAGAAGACTTTTGCAGGGTAGGACAGTTTTGGTGTATCCTGGTATTTGTATGCTTGGAGTAGATGAACTACTATGGTAGCGAAAATAGGGTCCTAACCATGTTGTTCTCAGTTCTTCTTCTTTCGTATTGTCTGTTGGCAGTATAGCTAATCGTGGAACCTTTGATTTTATCTCTTCTCTCATGGAACCTTTGATGTTGTCTCTTCTCTTTGTTCTTCTCTCATGATTTTGTCTCTCTCTTGCAGTGCAGCCCATTGTGGAGATCCACCCTCCATAATGGGCTGCACTGCCAAGAGACACAAAATAGGAAATCGAAGCTCGAAAATTAGTGAAAATACAAATTATTAGATTTTAAAACCAAGAGTTAAAGTATCCACTTTAATTCTTGTTGATTTTATTGTTGTAAAGCAAATAATTTGAATTTTCACCAAAATCAATTTTTTTCATAGTCATGCTTTGAAAAATCCTGGTTTTAGGGCTTTCATTAGATACAGAAACTATGGTCATAAAGAAAGGAAATACCAGCGATATACTCACTGCAAAGTTTACCCAAGGGTAAACTTGAGTGTTAAGTGTTCCCGTGCTTGCAAAAAAAAAAAAAATACGCCATGGTGGACACAAAAAAGGGTACCTAACTAATAATCACGTCACCCTCAGTACAACGTTAACTCAATATCCGTATACAGTATCCGTTTGATCTTGGCTCTATTAGAGTAAAAAGGGACGTCAAAGTTATATGTAATTGGTTAATAAAAGTCAGAAAATCTATTTTGCACCGACCATTTTTAATGTTTACATCGGCGATAATCATGTTGTTCACTTTTCAAATTATAGACAGCCAATCAAGCTGTATCGGAAAATTAAACATGATAATTACGTAAAAACATCCTAAATATAACAATACTCAATTATGCTAGACAGAAAAGTCTACAAATCCAACTTATCAATTAAACCAACCCACATATAAACCATTAAACAACTAAAACCCGTCTACAAAACAGCTAACATCATTGTCACAGCAGCTCAAACTTTTTACAGCTCATCCCTAATCTCGTTTGCATTCTAAACAGGAAGCTTTATTATAGCAAAACACATAATCTCACAGAGTGTAATAAACAGACCATTTCAACGGTGTATAGAGGATTATTCCATTGTGCTTTGTGCTCAAATACTTTGATTGTCCATGACGAGAGTGCATAAACACCTCTTTTTCTTAGAACTTAGGTCAATTAATCTGTTGGTTATGTTGTAGTGTGGTCTGGGGCAAGACCACCCGTGGTTGATGTATAAGCAAGTGATGAATTTGACAGCAGAACCATTAGGAGGTTCCATTTGTATTAGGTTTGTTAAATTGTTTTTAAAATATTGGGGAAAAACTACTAAGGCTAGTTCGAAGAATTCCTCTATGAAAAACGCCGAGGATCTAAACCTGAATGTTTTTTTGATCATTGCCTATTTTAAACTTTGTTTGATGATCCCAGAACGCTAAAAGGCGACTAAGGGACTTACTAGAGAACAAGCGTGGCAATTATGCCAAATCCCCCTTTTGGGGGATTCCCTTATGTCCGGCAGTGGACGTCTTACGGCTTCTGCTGATGAATTAACCTTATTATTTCAACAATTTTTTTATGCTTAACTTCTATATTCATCACACTTGGAAATGTGGTACAAGACACCTGAAAAGAGCAACAATTTCCCCTAAAATAATAGAATAGAATATAATACTCTTTATTATATACACCATAAAAATTACAGATATAAATGTAGAAATTTTACATATGGTGACACAATGGGCGGTCTCATCGCTAAAAGCGATCTTTGCGAAATATCTTGCAGTCTACAGTCTAAGGGGAAAGATCTGACTATCCTAATCTGGCAGAAAATTTCGAATCATAATTTCCAAATACCAACAAGTAACTTCAAACAAAACGACTAGTTAAAGTTTAACTTTAACACTTCTTAGCGACTGCCACCGTGCTTAATAACAATGCCATCATGAATTTACGCGCTTTGCCGTCTCTAAATAACACATTAGAGAGAATTTTACGCGTTTACTGCATTTCCTTGACCATTACGATTGTTCTTGTGATGTGTTCGCAATAAAACCCCTGTTTCTATGCCGCTATTAATATTTAGTTCAAAGGAGTTGTTGACGCTTCATTTTATACTATTATTGCTATGACTAGGCGATTAAGTTAAGATTTTTGTCTGTTTTTCTTTAGGTCGTTGAGCTGTCTTATGTTTGGGAGATTCTGTGTCTAGAACTAAAGGATTTTCTGCTTTTTTCTCATCAAATATAAGTGTATCGTATTCATTGTCAAGAATAGTCAAAACATTACCTACCTCAAAAATCATACAGTCTGTTGTCCTTCTTATACCTGTACCTGCATTCATAGCAAATAAAATTCTGATTCTGATTCCTCTATTGTACCTACAGTAATTCGTATATATTGTTATCGAGATATTTTTGATTCTCGAAGGCACATTTTGTTATTCTAATTTGATTTGGGTCCCTGCCTAAGAATCCGTTCCATAATGTTTCATCATAACTGTAGACAAAACGATACCTATTAGCGATACTTACATAGTGGGTACCCGACCTTATTAGTGATATCCACCAAAAAATACGTGCTTTGAAATCCTCGCAACTGCAATGAAAGAAAAGAAGTATGAATGTGGACGAAGCAAAAGGAGTATGCATAGATCTTTGTTTTGTAATTTCTTCCCATTCCCTGGGAAAAATATTTTGTGTAAACTGTATTTAGTTTTTATTATTTTCATAAACTGGGCTAAAAGAAGCTGCTACATTCCATGTTTTTGTTTTTCCCAGATCGACATGGATATAACGGGGTCTTAGAGTCGAAATATAACATGTACAATTGTGCATATCCTTCAAAAGATACCTGGATGCTTACAGCTCTGTTTACCCACTTCAATCAAAACCGTGAGTATACTTCTATAGTTCCATGCTAATGTCCATGTTGATCTGAAATCAGAAAGTTTAATTAGGTAGTTACATTACACTTTTTCGCGTAGATATTTACGTTTTTTTTTATGAGAGATAGCCTAAAATTGCCTAAATAAAATAATGGAAGAGCGTTTCGTTGAAATTCCTAGATGCAGAAACAAAAAAATGATGTCTTTACATATTTAATAAATTAATAATTTCGTCTAAAATTATCGTAAATATTATATGTCAATTTGAAATTTGATTTCAATAATGTTTTACCCCAAAAAATCACAAAATTAAACCCATAAAGTGTCCTGTAAGTAGATAAAAAAAAACATAAATAAAAAATATTCAGCGACCCATCTTCCCGCGCAAAATGTAAATGCATCTGTGGGAATCACTCCCCACAAGCCATGAACGTCGAAATGATCGGTATGTCGATGTGAAAAGTTAAATAACCCGACAAATAAACGATTCAACAGTTTCCATTTCATTGAAAGAGGTTCGTCATAAAGAGGATTTCATGATGACATTTCATGTATGATTTTGACAGATCACTTGTATGAAAATTGTATGTCAGATTACGTAACTACATTTTTATTTTCACTTACATTGTTAAAGTATTATCAAGAATATAAAATAAACAGCAAACAACAAAAATGAAACCTGGCCACATTACTTTGGAAGATCAAAAGTTCCTTTGATATATAGGTAGTTGTTATTTTATTGTGTGTTTAAAATCGCCAAAGTCCAGCTATTGTTAACCCAGTTTCATAAGTAGGCAACTGCGTAGTTTTGAATCACGTTTAATAAGTATCAAGATTTTTTTTTTTTTTAAAACGTTGCCCCACACTAGGAATTTCTTCCTGTATCGTGGGTGCGTTTACAAACATAGAAACTCACAAACACAAACACCCAGACCCAGAATAATTACTTGCAGATCATACAAATACTTGTTCCGTGCGGGAATCGAACCCGCGACACGCTGCGTAGCAGTCGATCGCTCAGCCATTACGCCAACCGTTCCTCATAGACACTTCCCAATTCTGAATTAGCACCCAATTCTTCTCTCGATTCCTTACTTAAAAAATCTCCTGTGGTGTATAATAAGATGCAATACAAAATTACACAAAACCTCCCATACCCGGAGGTGTGTACTCACGAAGGGCCCTTGTCCCTCTCAACGTGACAATGGCACTCCAGCATCATTCCTCCCGCGTGAGCACCGATCACTTATTATTTTCTTATTATTATTGTGTTGGCTTCACGCTATTGTTTGACATTTTACATTTTGTCTTGTTGGAATTTGTTGTTGGGGGTTTTGTGAGATTTCAGTTCAAATTGTTGAATGTTTCCCAAAGCTTTCGATTCTTAAAACTGCCTGAAATCTTCTACTTTTACAATCCTTATACTAGCTGCGCCCCTCGGTTTCGACCGCATAAGTCTAGATCCCGTAAAAAAATGCGGTATATTAGATATCCTATGTAGATATCCATGTCATGGTCTACCCATGTGCAAAATTTTATCCAAATCCGTTCAGCCGTTTTAGCGTGAAAGCGTAACAAACAAAATCACTTTCGCATTTATAATATATTAATAAATAATCATTAAAAATTATAAAATAATAAAAATAATAAATAATATTTTTATATTATATTATATAAGTATATATATAAGTTTGGATCAGATTGCTTTGCAATCAATACAGTACTTTCCTACATCAAGAAAACACCTTCTTTGATTAATGTAAAAATAGGTAAGAATTAGAGGATTTTTGGTACCCATCCTTATAACAATTCGTGTAACAGTTTAGTAAAAAAACATTTTGTTTCGACCTTTTCGTGGTGGTCCAATGGTAACGGCGAATTACGAGTCGTAGTTTCGAACCCTGACAGGCGCTTTACTTTGTGTAAATTATTTCATCACCACTGCTCTCAAAACGGTGAAGGAGAACATCGTGAGGAAACCGGCATGTCCTAGAACAAAAATTCGAAGACATGTGACATCCACCAACCCGCACTAGGCCCGCGTGGTGGATTATGGCCCACTCTCTCTCACAGAAAGAGGAAACCTGTGTCCCAGCAGTGGAAAATTGATATGCTGATTATGCTTATGCATTAAACCATATTACTAACCAATCCAACAATATAATGTTCACAATGACACTATTTTATGAAAATGCAAAAACGTTAGAAACTAACGAACTATAATGCAATAACGAACTTTAATACAATATAATGATACACAATACAATATAAAGTCAAAGTCAAAGTCAAGTCAAAGTCAAATTATTTATTTCAAATAGGCACATAAAAGGCACTTTTGAACGTCAAAATTAACAAAAAAAAAAATAAAATTGATTCTAGTTGCCCCTTCCAAAAGGTAGTTTCGTATGGAGAAGAATAGGCAAGAAACTCCACCGTTACTCTTTTAAAATGTTTGTATATGTACACTTTAAAATTATATGTGAAGACGATGCACCTAGAATAAAATTACTATACCAAAATAGGTAAAATAAGAATGGAAAATAAAGCAATGACAGATAAATGAATTATGTGATAGGTACATGATGCTCACATATTTACAAACATTGTAAAAGTATACTTTTCCTAAAAATAATAAATAAAGTCAGTGTGTGAGTTAAAGTAATCACAGAATTAAAATTCAACATTGATTTATTATTTGTATCAAATAATAAATTGTACAATTAAAATAGCAACCAGTTTGATTTTGTCTAGACTCTAGATTGTCATATGGAGCTGAACAAGCATGTTTCCAAGCATTCTTATCTTGGATATAATCCTCTAATTTGTAATATGCTTGTTTACAAAGTGTACTTTTAACATGAGTTTTAAATTTTCTTTCATTTAATTGCAATATATCACCAGGTATTTTGTTGTAACATTTGACACAGTACCCCATAAAACATATATAACGAACTATAATACAATATAATGATACACAATGACACTACATTCTATGAAAATGCAAAAACGTTGGAAACTAACACCATTGGATACTAATCACAATGTCAGAATCAATTGAGAACTAACAACAGATGGAGAATAATTGACATTTTGTATTAGGATTTCGTTTATTGAAGCTGGCAGGTGTGATCAACTGGTTAATCTCCGAACAGATCTAAACGTTAATGATTTTAAATCTGTGATAGGATTTTGTTACAAATTTTGACTTAGATTTGAACTTTATGTAGGAAACTGGTAAAAATTGGAGTATATGTTGAAGTAAGTTGGAGTTGGAGTAAAGGAGTTGCTACTGATTAATTTATTGTGACATTCGAATTTAGATTTTATTTGTTTATTTACTTTAGTAGGTATACAAACAAATTGTATAATTGTGGTGTGATAGTCTGTTAATTAATTTTAGTTACGATTGTATTATTGTAACTAAAATTAAATAACAGAATGTGTGTGTGTGTGTGTGTGTGCGAATGTGTATCAAAATAATATTTTGTATGCATTTAATTTGAGGTTTGGGAATTGGGACCATTTGCATCACAGAAACCTCAAATTCTCTCGATAAATATAGGCCATAGAGTTGTCTGCTTTTTGTCTCTTTACACAATAGTAATTGATGCATAGAGTTTATCCTGAATGCATTGAAAACTAGTTTCACTATTACATTAGATAACGCTAATTCTGCACACTTATTTCGTAACACAGTTTGAATCAAAATCTGAGTGATTTTGAAGTACATTGCTAATCCATTGCTTCATATGTTCGAAAAAAAATTATGCTCAACAACGTAAATAACGTAATAAATGTTGTGATAGTGCGTTACACAATTAATCCGCTGGATAACCTATAATCGGCGACTGTGTGTCTTTTTTTTTTTTGGGTGGGAACACCCTCCCTCTCTGGCCGGAGCGGGAGGGTGTGTCAGACTCTTACTGACTAAAACCCACCCATATTCCTTCCGTTGCCTGTGTTGCGGGGGCCTCGGTGACCCATAAGTACCTTCCCGCGACCCCGGGAGGCATCAGCCCTAGTGGACCCCTACATTTGTGCTAACGACATCTCTTTGAGGCGCGCGTGGAATACAAGGCGCCGTCGACCCGGGCCTGGTCCTTACCGGACGGTGAGCTACCCATTGCTCACCGTCCGCAAGCTCGCGCCTACGGTGGCCGGAAATCCGCCCGGGATTCTCGACGCCCAGGGCGTCTCCTGCGGCGGCTAGGGGCGAGAGGGCGCGAAACTTGCCTTTACCTCAACCGTCCCGCCTCCTCCTTCGCGAGCATTACTGCTTCGCAGAAAGAGGTGACGGCTGCCCATGCCCTCTCGCTCCGTACCATGCCCTGAACCAGGGCCGGACACGAGAGATCTCTGCCGCCGATCGCCTCCACGAGGACACGGCGGTGCTCTGCCCAAGCCGGGCAGACCTCCACCGTATGCTCCACCGTGTCCTCCGGGCGATCCACACAGTGGTCACACCCGGGCGTTTCCTCCCGCCTTATCCGACACAGGAACCTCCCAAAGCTGCCTTGTCCGGTGAGGACCTGCGTCAGGCGGAAGGTGAGGACGGCGTGGCGCCTCTCTAGCCACTCCTCAAATATAACTTATCGCCGCAATCGTGGCGTGCCCAGCACTGGGTTGCGACAATCGCACTCTCCATGTCACCATGAGATCCCGCCGGAGCTCCGTCCGCTGTGCCGCAATTTCTCGCGGCAGCGGAGTTACGCCCCGGCGTTTCGCCTCCTCGCACCACTCCCATACGTGCGCGAGGACTTTTGTCTCCAGATCCCATGGCTTCAATCCGGCAAGGAGGCTCGCTGCCTCACAGGAGACCGTGCGGTATCCCCGGACCATCCGGATGGCCATGACCCTTTGGGCCGCGCTCAACCGGCGGGCTGGCCGCAGCGCCAGAGAGCGCGCCCAGACAGGAGCCCCGTAGAGGGCCATGGACCGCACGATCCCCGCGTAGAGCCTCCGGCGGAGGCGTTTGCACCCCCTATATTGGGCAGGAGCCGCTTCAATGCAGCGCCCGCCCGCTCCAGTTTGGGAGCCAAACGTCGGAAATGCTCCACGAAGTTCCACCGGCGAGGACGAGTCCGATGGCGTAAAAATCATCTACCCTCGCATCGGTAGACATACCCGAAGCGCTACAAAACCGCGGCAGCCCCTCAAGCATTCTGAAAGCATTATTATATTGTACACGCAGAGCGCTGTATGCCTTCTGCGTATACTTGACCCAGAGGCTGCAGGTGTAGAAAGTCTGACAATAGGCTCGAAAAAGCGTAATTTTAACCTCACAAGTACACCGTGTAAACCTGCGGGCCAGCATATTACTTCAATGTACCTTTATAAATAAACTAGCTTTGTCCGCAATTTCGTCCACGTGAAATTTCGACCCTCGACCCACTACTTCGTATCGCAACGCCTGCACGCGCTATTACTTCTTTTTCGCTTATCGTTCTTTCTGTTTTTTTTCTTTTTGCGCGGCTTTTAAGAGCCGTAGCGTTAAATAGTCTATAACCTTCCTCAAGAATTGAGCTATCAAATGCAAAAGATTAGGTATTGAAAATCCGACTGGTAGTTCCAGAGATAACCGCGTTCAAAGAAACAAACAAACAAACTCTTCAGCTTTATTTTTAACACCGCGATTCAGAAAAAATACGAATTTGGATAAAACGTCCGCACAAAGCATGTTCTAGAGCGGTATGAATGAAAGTTGTGTTTCGTGAATGTTTTAGCGGCATTTTGCGTTTTAGTAATTTTATATTATCTCTGAAACTTTAAGACCAATTGACATACTATAAAAGGTAAATCTTGTCTCTATGATCTACTTTGTTTTTTTTTTTCAGTGGGAAATTATCAAATAACTTTTCCCGCTCTGTACGGAGCAGGAGGGTGTTTCAGACTCTTACTGACTAAATCCCATGCGTGTTCCTTCCGTTGCCTGTGTTGCCAGGGTCCACGGTATTCCTTTCGAACTTTCCCGCGAAACTGGGGTTACCTGTATCTTAAGAGATAGTGTTCAGTTATTAGGTTGATCTACTTGTGATCAAAAAATATTTTGATTAGGATTAATATTTTGTTGTTTAAATAATCAGCCAAACATAACTATGTCGAAAACATACTTTAATTATTGTGAATGTGAGGACTTGTAGCTTTTTTTTCTTCTTTTCTTTCTCAGTTAGTTTTAATGCAGTTTGAGTACCCCTTCTTTATGCGGCCTACTGAAATGTCCTTTCTTTGGTATTGTTCGTCGAGTTGTTGAGCTCCTTAAGTTCTGAGTTGAGCTACACGATTACTGACAAATGCTTGCACTGTCCGGACAGGTCCACTTAAATCTGTGGGGTTCTTTCCTCAAAAGACCGTTTCAGACACTAATCTACATGGTCCTTACTTGACCTGAAAAAAATTAAGTCTGGATTTTAAAAGACTGACCCTTGAGTTTGTTTCGCCATTTCTTCTCAAAGGTAGTCAGATGGGAAATGTCGACTCCATCTAGCTTATTTTTTTTAATAAGACGTGTAAAAGCTGTCCTGAATTCCTATTTACAGAATAAACAATTTCATTTCAGTCGCTCCTACCGGCTCCTACCTTTGTAATTCAGATTGCTTTGTGTTAGTCCACCTTCGAAGAGGTTCTTAGTTATTTATTGAGCAGAAGTTTATACTATTACGTCCGTATATGAACTTATTATTTGGGTCACTTTAGTCTAGCTAAAATGTTTATCTCTATACTTGACTGATTTATCACTTATTAAGAAATGGTGCCAAGGGTCGTCCCCAATATATAATGAAATACGTCTGCAAAAAATAGGATTCATAATTTCTACCTCACCTAAGTACCTACAGGTATACCTAACATGTTACCTGTTCCTATGTTTGAATATTTCAGAGTGGGAAAACAAAATCCAATTTCGCATATTCATACCGAAACAAAAAAAATCATAAGTGACTTTTCGAATAAACCCTCGTTAGAATTAGAAATCAACCGTCACTGGCTGAAAAAAAAAAACAATAATTATAAAGCGCGCGTAATTCTAATTCCGAATTCAAATTAAAGCCGCTTAATGCGCGGGAGCGACCCCGTTAAAAAAAAAGAGTTGACGAGTGCTCGGAGGGTGGTAATTTTTCATTAATTTAAGTTCACCATTCCCTGTTTTGTTTGCTTTTAATCGCATTTCTAATTAATCCCGTCGAGAATAACGTGACAACTGTCGACTATGGCCGCCATTTTTTCGAGCCGAGTATAGCAGATGTCGGCCGATTTCCATTTGTTTCTGAGATTAATGATTCGGTACGATTGTGAATTTTTCCGGTCGGCTTTTGTTGTTTTAGAAGCAATTTGTCCGCTTACTTTTGTAGAGAGGCAGTCGTTAAAGCCTCCACAAATGATATTGGAACGGAATAAAAAAAGTCGCGACAAAAAGGGTTTCATGTATTCGATTTCAGTTCCATGTCAACGGAATTCTGTTTGATAAAAAATAAATATATTATTTCCAGGATTCTAAAAATAATCAAATCCCTATTGGATTGGGAAATATCTAAAACTATTACAAGCTCAAAATGATTTCAGATCTTTAGGATAATCTAATTCTGCAACAGGTAAATATTTTTCGAAACTCAATAAGAATTACCTTGGTAGATAGACAAGGCACTAACTCAAGCAAGAAAAGCTAAAAATGATGAAAATGGTGATCCAATGAAAATATGTTTAAAAGATAAGAAAAACAAATAGTACATCAATAGATCGCAAGTTAAGGCACGGAAAACATAGTTAAGTGTCTGTTCGGAATCGCACACAGTAGAGGATGGTAACTTTATGTCGCTCAGACATTATTAAACGGGCCAATAGCTAGGATTTGAAATGTTTTAAATACATTCTCTAATTTTTATTTGTTTATGTTAACATATTTTGAACAAGCTCAGTAACTTAAGACGCTGACAACACCTAAACCGTGGTCACTGTCAGATTGCATAGAAAAGAAAGAGAAGCGCGATGACACAACGCTTGTAATTTATTGCAAAATATTAAGCAATTATCTATTTACTCAAAATTGAGTTGAGTAATCGAAAATAAAAAAAAACAACCAAGTTCTGCATTCAAATAAGACGTTCTTGTTATTAATTAAATACGTAACGTATGTTGATATTTAATACAGATATTTTGGATTAGAACTCAAGGTAAGAGGTTAGTTTAACGTTAGTTTGTACTGAGATCTTTTTTCAAAACGTGTTTTGGTAACAACCAAGTTCTGGGAAATATATTCAAAAGTAACATTCATTTTTTCCGCTACCACAAACTACACAAATTTGGCATTTTTTTTTTTCTTAAGAGAAGCCAATTTTGATCAATTGGGTCTTGTCAGCGCCTTAATAACAATTACGGAACTTGGGGAAGGGCGGAGCATCCTAACACAAGCAAATTATGTATATACTTGAGAGGATTCTCCCCATTTGTAACTAGAATAAGCTATTTAAGTTGACGCAATAAACATTTTTTTTTTTAAGAATTGTTAACTTGGGGCTTGTGATTCATCATCTGCCTAGCCTTTTCCCAACTATGCTTGGGTCAGCTTCCAGTCTAACCGGATGTAGCTGAATATCAGTATTTTACATGTAGCTACTGCCTATCTAACCTCCACAACCCATTTACTGGGTAACACGATACCCCTTGGTAAGTCTGGTTGTCAGACTTTCGGGCTTCTTCGTCAGAAGCCCAGCTGTCATTTGTAGATACAAATGACAGCCGGGACCGAGGCACGGAGGGGTCTTGGTATGTAAAGATGGTCACCCATCCACGGACCAACCGCGGCAAGCGTAGCTTAACCTGATCGATCGACCCGTGCGGCTGTTATTACTTAGCCACAAGCCCCTCAATGTGACCCCGCAGTGTGACAATAGTAGGCTAATATAATTTTGTATTATTGTGTGGGATATGATTAATTTGAAGACGAAATTGCAACTAAAGATATCTTTCTCATATCGCTTTTAATTTTCTTGTTGGTTGGTTATTACAATCTTGTTCTTCAAAGTCTCTAATGATTTTAACGCCTAATTTTTCCACATGAAAATATTTTAATAGATTACACCTGTTTTCAATTAACGTTAAGATCATGCCTCGTAAAAACCACAGCTTAAACGCTTAAAGCCAAAAGCTTAGTTTAACAAGCAGTAAAGCAATCTCTTAAGTTATATTTGTTCGAATTGACATCCACCATGACCACAAACGACACCCACGTTCACCCATCAAAATAAAATGTCACAATATTGAACAATATAACATTGCAAAAATAGTTTCATTTCCACGAGTCATTTTGTCCCCTACGGAACAAGCCATACTCAATAATTCAAGAACTCGCACCCAGCTTGTAACACGTATAAATGACACCTCGATTTAAAAATCTACCATCCGTAACCGACCGTAACTAGTGGTAGGTTGTGTAAAGTCATCTCCACTTAAATGTGTTGCAAAGAGTTACTTACCTACTTGTCTGGCTTAAAGTATTAATGTGTATGTGTGAGAGGTAGCATATGTATGTGTGCCTGTATTTTTATATGGATGTCTTGCTAGATGTTTAAAATTTCTTGCATCGTTGTCTTCTCTTGATATTATATAGGTTTATGAATCAAATGCTGGTTAAAGTTTTAAAACTTGTATCATTCGCGTTCCCTGTATCCCCGTTGTTGTAAGGGTATTCTTCAAGAGACATTATAATGTTGATCAAAGCTATGTATGCTGTATGTGCTTGCTAACTATCTATTTTCGTATGCGGTGTTAGGTTCAAGTCAATAAATCTGAAACCAACCTGAAGTCAGTAACCAACATTTAAAATGTTTAGATACCCATTCAAAAGTCACGTTTCAGTTACACAATACGTATTACCTATTACGAAAACAAACGTTTTTCAAGAGCTTAGCCTTAATAAGTCAAGGATGACGATAAACTTGACAAGCAAACTACCAAAGATCATTATTGATGTATATATTCCTATACAAAAAAGGAAGTGATCAACCTCTTGAAAAAAAAAAACTGAAATTCTGTATAAGACAAAGATCACCTAAACACGTGAATGATATGGAAAGAGCAGAAACTAAGGTAAATATAGAACGAACACGGAGATCACATATCGCCTTAACAATCAGCACAGTTAGTAAAGCTAACGTTATAAACGTAGTTCTATAAACGTCTGCCGGTTAATAGAAGACTTCTCATAACGCGTGGTAAAAATATATGAAGATGTTTCACTTTTGGGTACATACGACTGTATCATGTCTGTAAAGTTTATTCTTATTTCTGAAGTAAATCATAAGATACAAGGAATTTAGGATGAAGCTGTGTATATTCCTCCCATGTAAAAAAACCACGCATTCTCGAAAGGATACGAGAGAAATAAATCTGCCACTCTTGCCTTTTGAACAAAAACTTACTTGCAAAGCCTAAATAAATGAAGAACAAAAACGAAGATCACAAATCGCCTTAATATCAGCACAGTTAGTAAAGCTAGCATTTATAGTGTAGTGCTATAAGTGTCTGCTCCCTGTAAATTTTCGCAGAGGCGATCTGTGGCCGGTCTTTGTGCTATTAATTTGTAATGTCCCCCTCTGCCTGCCTAGATGCATAGCTCGGTTATACGTGAGAGCGCATGGGGGGATAAGTCGACAGTTTCGGGTTAAGGTTTTAAGTGCGTACAGTTGCTTGTTGCGACGTTAAGTTTAGGTGTAAATGCTGGTATTTTGTCAGGATCCTTCTTTTTTGTGTAGATGATTGATATTGATTTACGGTGTGTGTTTTTTCCAGTATTGCGTTTAGAGAGGGTTAAGAATGAATAATGTTAGATTTAGTTCTTCTGGGGCTAAAGTAAGTTCCTATCCTTGTTGTATTTACAAAAAAAAACCCTGGAACATATTTTCTGATGATTGTTATTTCTTTTAAAGAAGCAGACGCAGATTACCAAAGATATTACTTAGTAAAAGTATTTTCAAACACCCATCTTCAAAATATTGCCAAACCACATGGACTACACTCATATCAAAGATCGACACATCGTTCCCCAAACGCCTACCGATGACACGCAACATATTCGAAATCTTCAGACATGTCGTCGTTTTAGTACTTCGTGTTGAGCCTTTGCCGATCTTCAATGGGGGCCCGCGTTTCCGATAGGATTAAGCCAGACTTACTGCTCGGTCAGGAACACGGCGCGACGCAGTAACCCACCCCTCCCCGCACACCCGCGCCACACACCCTACAGCCTAACCTCACCCCCTCCCTCGCCCGCCGCATTAGGAGCAATCATATTCGACGGCTGCTAGGTTTTGGCATCGGTCTGTGTTGCTTAGCCTCGGCCAGCTATTTGTGGAACAATGATTGGTCTTGTCTTAGTTTGTAACGTCGTTTAGGCCCATTTTCGTTTGTATCAACAAAAATTTTGCTGCAATTTCTACTTGGTTGTCAAATGAATTTCATCAGACATGCAGAAGTAACAACAAATTGATGTTTATTTACTTAGTACGGGGATGTTATAATAGAAGCCCGCTCCAATTTTTTCAAAGCGGTCATCTATATGAAAATCCTGGAATTCTTGGATCTCGTTAAATCGCTTCTTAATCAAACAGTGGACTCTGTGGTAGTCGTGAGCCTAGGCGTGACTTGTCAACCTTAGACTAGTGCTCAAAGCCTAGCTTTGTGCGTAAGTTTATTACTTACGTTCAAAGGTTTCTTGTGTGCCATGCGGCCGTACGTAAAGACCACCCTTTCGACTTCCCGCGTAAGAGGTGACTAAGGGAATAGCTACGGCAAAAGGATGGGATACTACATCGTGAGGATGTGGACGTCACCTAGACGTCGCTCGTCGTACAGCGTCTATGGCTTGAATATATTTTACTGTCCAAATACTGCAGCTTTGAAATACCAAAGTTGGGTCGTCTCCTTGACTATATTAAAGACTTCTACAGAGTTTGAAGATCCTATTTCTTGTTTTTTTTTTGTGTGAGTTAGAAGTTAGAACACACACAAAAAATAGAAGAAACAGAGTCTAAACCCATAACAGGTTGATACCTTTTTCCTAATTTACGTGTAACTTCACCATCATCACGTTTCAAGTCTTTTAAAATTCGAATAGTATATATAGTGAGGATTCCTATCGCAATGATTTTGGAATTTAATCATCAAATCACACGTGGCCAACATCTTTTCACTTTTAAAAACTTTATAAGTCCAAATAAATCACAGAACAAACCCTCCTCGTACGTATGTCAACTCCCACAGACTATCACGATATGTATAAGTAGTTTCGATATAGTTACACCCTGAACCAGTGACCGACAAGCTGTCTAAATACTAGCCGTGCGTTCGACAGACTAGGGATGTAAACATTTTTGAATCCATATTCTCTTCCTGGTTTGTGAACGAATGAAGGGATTCTGGACTGATGTGATAGAACACAATACAGACAATGGGTTAGATAAGATATGCTTCCGAATGAAATTGTTATATCTGTCACCTTTAGACAATATTATTTTCAAAGATATCTGACTCGTGATTTTTACTCTGATTACCTACACATGTATTTTTTCTGTTGACTTTAAGAACTTCATACTTCATGCGTTCATGACTACATGTAACTGCTTCTCATTCTTACATCGTACTTTCTCTGGACGGATGCTCTAAGCCTTGTTATATGTATAGTAACTATGTAGTGTATTTGCTTGATGATAATATTATTCGATAATTTAAACACATATGAAAAATATTTCGTCTTATTACTCATAATAGTTTTTCTTCACCGTTTTAAAAGCAGTGGTAATTAAATAATTTACACAAAGTAAAGGGTCATCACCGGTGTATTGTGTAAGTTGCGGCCGGGCCGTTACCACTGGCCCACCGCTGCTCTCATTTCGGTGAAGGAAAACATCATGAGGAAACCGGTATGTCCTAGAACCATAAATTCTTACACATGTGACATATACCAACCCGCACTGGGCCCACGTGGTGGATTACGGCCCACTTCCTTTCACAGAGAGAAGACATGTAGTTCCAGTAGTGGGAATATTATACGCTGAATATACTCATATTAGTAGTAAAACTTGAGAAGATATTGATAACATTAACAAATTAGTAACAAAAGCTTCCTATAGCTACTTAGTTCACTAGTCTTGCTTGTCCATCACTGGTGGTTGACTGAGAACGGAGGATAGAATGAGGAGATATAAAACCTAACTATTCACTCCAGCTTAATCAGTATAACACATTCCAATTCACTACTCAGAATCTATAGTTTACTGCTGCAATGATATTTGTTCATCGTTCTCTAATGCATTTCCAAGTATCGGAGCTTCTGTTGGCTAATACGGCGTATCTATGAACTTCCATAAACATTTACTTGGATCATTCCAGGTATTATTACCGCTTCTGGTAATTTATTAATTTTAGCACTATTCTTAATTTTGTTTTGGTGCAAATATTTTTTGAGGAGAAATTAAAATACATATATAAAAGTTTATGGTTTCATCTTGGAAAACGCCAGAATAATAACTGATTACTCATTCATTCATTCTTTCATTAATTCATTCATTGGATTCATTGGAAATTAGAACTGTGATATTTGGTTAGTTTTCTGCTAGACTTCAGTTGGTGGAGTACCTTCTGTTAAAAGAAAAAAACAAAAGTTTCATTTTGAATACGTTTCGTGACCCACGATTTCACAGTCAGCCTTTAGGTAGATAGGTACTTCACCTGAACATGTTCACAAGAATGTCCCTTAATAAACATCATCATCTTTATCTTCCTACCCCGAGGGCCAACCATCACCTCTTATAGCAGTATTATTATAATATTACTTCACAGTGGGTAAGTGATGGAACTGTACAGGACTTACAGCTCTATCTCTTTGAAATAATACTGCTATAAGAGATGATGGTTGCCCCTTTGTCCCATGTTACTTGGGGTCACGTTTTCTCTTTCCATTCTCCCTTGTCAACCATCACGCTATCATTCACTCGATTCTCTTTCATATCATTCCTCACACAATCCCTCCATCTTTTCTTTAGCCTTCTTCCTTCTCCCTCTCTATCCATCAAAATTTTAATTTCTTCACTCATTTAGTCACATGCGTTTCCTCCCTCCTCATCACGTGTCCATATCAAGCCAAACGATTGTGACGACGAAAGTGTCTATTTACAAGTCTAATTTACTTACTAGACCCAATAAAAAGGCTTTATTAACAGTTATTGTTACATTATTAGTTACCCGCCTCTAAAGCCGCTTGTACATAATCGGTACTACGTTACCTCTGCACACGGTATTGTACCCATAAGACACAGGATCAACATATCTTGTGTTAGGAATTTAGTCCTGTTTACGTATTTAACCGTAAATAAGTAGAAAACGTTAAGTAAACACAGCTAAGTTTCTTAAGTAATATAAAACAAGAAATAATAATTC
This sequence comes from Atethmia centrago, assembly GCA_905333075.3. Taxonomy (NCBI): domain Eukaryota; kingdom Metazoa; phylum Arthropoda; class Insecta; order Lepidoptera; family Noctuidae; genus Atethmia; species Atethmia centrago. The sequence goes on from HG995376.1 coordinate 23,454,165, forward strand.
ATCAAATAAAATCACGATGAGATGTCAAAGTTTGACAGTTGGAAACGTCACTAATTCAAAAGTAGAACAGGATCAGTGATTTGTTTTAAACTGGCACAAAATATTGATGTTATGCATAATATTAGTCTTGGTAAAACTACTTTTGAATCGAGGTTCATACTCAGGTATCGTTTTAGAATTAAGTCCTAAAAATCAACATTTTAACTCATAAAACCAGCAAACGATTTAAAAAAAGAACGCGATAACCCTAAAGCAACAAACAAACCGTTCTTCCCAACGCCATAATAATCCGTCCTTCAATTGACTCGCGATTCCAAACAGCTGATACACTTTTTCTTCTTCCTACCTTAGCAAGACATTCTAAACACCACCTTGTTGCCTGTATCGTAAAGCCGATATTCGTATAAGCACATGGAATTCGAGCGAAAGAGGGAACAAAGGAGACGGGACCACGTGTCTTGACCTATTTGTGTCGTGCGATTGGTGTAGGTCATGTTTACTATGTCTGGAGAGAGTTTTTAGGAGGTTAGCAGCTTTTTAGGGTTAGAAAATGTTGATAGTGTTTTGTTTTTTTTTTTGTGTTTTGTAAGTAGTGAAAAGTCAGGTATTGTGAAATGGGGGTTAAAATACAGTTGGCAAAAAAGGTGTATGATTAAAATTATGGGTAATTTTCCCTTGATTAGGAACTCAGATCCTTAAATTTAGATTGGTAATAGAATAAAAAGGTTTCCTAGCAGTTAATGCTAACATGGAGTGTAAGGGCTGTAAACTTATACAGGCTGCTAAGTCATTTCTAGCTCAAACTTTGGTGTAAACAATAATATTTTGTCCACAGACGAGTCGGGATGCGAGGCTGATATGCTGGAGGGCGCGGAGGTGGGACGGCACTCGCCGCCCCGGCCGCAGCAAGAGCCCATCAACCTCAAGAATGAGGTGAGTCCTCTTTATAGCACGTGCTTTATGTAGGACATAAGATTAAGATGAAGTGGAAGGCTTGTGGTATTTTGTACTTCGTTTAGAACAAGATATAAGGATATAACATTATTAAAACCTGATATATCCGGTTAGACTGGAAGCTGATCCCAATATTGTTAGGAAAAGGCTAGGCAGATGATGATTATGAAATGAAGTTATTTACGGCATTGATTTCTATTCTACTTCTTACCTGCTTTATTTAGGAGGATATAACTGAGCTCCTAGCTAGGCTACTGAAGGGACAGTCAATGATATGAGTCCATCAACCGCAAGAATGAGCTGAGTCCTCTTTACAGCACGTGTTTAATGTAGGAGATACGATTAAGATAAAGCGGAGTGTGGTCTCTAAAGATAAATTAACAGAGGAAGATGTTTTGTATTGTAACTTGAAAAAATTACAATGTAGAATTGAGATTTTCTCTTACTGGGGGAAAAGGTTAGGCCGCAGTAAGATCCCATCAACCTCAAGAATGAGGTGAGTCCTCTTTAGAGCACGTGTTTTATGTAGGACATAAGATTAAGACCAAGTGGAGGTATTGTTTGTTGTACTTTATTGAGGACAAGAATGAAATGAGTTACAGATCGAAAGTAGAGTGTTACCTACTTAAAGGTAGTTATTTATATTGGTTACTGAAGTGACGTTAATATATAAATGTACCCATCAACATTAAGAATGGAATGAGGTCTTGGACTTGTTACTCTAATATCTTGTGTTTTATTTAGGACATCATTTCCACCAGTCCATTGATATGGGTTACCATTTAGAAGGTGCTTCTAATAGGACAATAATTTAGACTGCGAAATGCAGTCACTTCGTAATAAAATAAAAATACATTTTGTAAAAAATAAAAATGCATTTAGTCACAGCCCCATTTAGTAGGTGCTTCTTATAGTACAATAATTTAGATTTCGAAATGCCGTCACTTCGTAATAAATTAAAAATACATTTTGTAAAAAATAAAAATGCATTTAGTCGCAGCCCCATTTAGTAGGTGCTTCTTATAGTACAATAATTTAGATTTCGAAATGCCGTCACTTCGTAATAAAATAAAAATACATTTTGTAAAAAATAAAAATCTTTTAATCGCAGCCCTATGACAAGGTTAGTAGTAGCTAGGGGGTGAATTGGTAACACGGTACAAATATATTGGCTCTTTTCGAATGATGTGAATAAGGATTTGTTTGATAAATGTGGTGTAACTTTCTCTAATGAAGTTAATGTTTACAAGCAAACTGTTGAAGCAACTGTTGCTTTAGCCCATATTCTCCAAATCCAAAATGTGCCGTTAATTTATTTTCATTCCGACAGCTCCAAGTTCCACTCTGGACTCTAAAAAACAAAGCTGTCAAGCTCGCCACTGCTACTTAACTAACACGTGGCCTTTAAATTGAAAACGCGGACAAAGTTGAGTGCGAATAAACGCGCTCGATCCTCAAGTGGCCGCTCGGCTCACCAAAAAGACGACGACATCCCCTGGCTCAAAAGGTCCTCGCAAAGACTAAACATTCGTCGCTTCGTTAGTGCCCCGCGAAAAAATCGCCATGCGATTCGATGCCGACCAATCTGCTGCGCACTGCCGCAACCTACTTGCCTCAGAATCTATAGTATCGATTAGTGAGCGCTTTTTTACCCACACGCACTCACACACCGCCGCGGCGGGGCCAGCCTTTTTAACAATCTTTTTTTCGTCCACCCCTCTCTCCCCAAAACCGCCATGTCCATTGCGCGGATGCAAAGACCACCCCTCTCGCCCCACCCCTCATATAGCAGCATTGAAAATGGAATTTCCATGAGTGATGGAGTGTCAAACGGGAAGTGAAAAAACGGAGAAAAAGTACATTATGTTAATTATTGAACGCGTGCTCCGTCCGAGTTTAAATTGAATGTCATGTCGTACGCGTCCGTAGCGTCGTCGTGTCGTGGAAACGCACGCTTATACTCTCCTATTCCGTTTCGGGTGTACGGTATAATTTTTAATTTTTACTCTCTGTTCGTGCTAAATTAATAATCGCACATGTCGAAATTCTGACACGCCGTATATTTTGTATGTAGAAAATTTTTAACAAAACTCCATTGGTAAATTTGGCTCGTACACGAGGACTTACCGGAACCACATTATTGGCTTTTGATCAAAATTGAACTCTGTTACGTGAATGTAAAGCTGTTAATGTTAGTTCAAGAGTCGGGATAAACTCCGGTAGCTAGAATGACTTTTATTTTCATTCACTAAGTACGAAAGACAGTGGTGCCGATTCCCTTGTTCACAAACTAAACTAAATTTAAGTTCAGTGCATCTTTTTCTTTCTATTTCATTAAGAAAAGGACAGAAGATAAATTTTAGTTTAGTACTGTCAAATTAATCAGCGCTTGACGTAAATTGACGTAATTTTAGTAGGCAAGTTTTTAATCACGTCTAAACTTGTATGGAGTAGTGACAGGCGCTGATTAATTTGACAGGACTAAACTAAAATTTATCTTCTGTCCTTTTCTTAATGAAATAGAAAGAAAAAGATGCACTGAACCTAAATTTAGTTTAGTTTGTGAACAAGGGAATCGGCACCAGTGTGTACGCTAGTAATCTTTCCTACTAACTTAGTCGATTCTTTGGTTCTTGTATGTTTACTTCGCATGACTTCTCCGAACTTTGGGAAGATGAATATGTAGTAGTAGTACTACGTCTTAATAGTATTTGTTGTTTTATTGGATCTTATTGCCCTCTATATTGTTGGTGCTTAGCTAAACATAGATGAATGACGTCAGATCTCAACGTTACTTGGTACAATTTTGTGGGTTTCAGTTTAATAAGGGTTTTCTGAAATAACGTTCACTAGGTGTGCACTGAGACGTCAGGTCCGGGCATCTGTCAAAAATGTCATAGCGCCTTTAGTTTCTTTAGTCGTGACTGAATGATGAACTAATGAATGAAATGAAATGACAAACGTCATCGTCTATTTTATATTCAGTGTCGAAATTAAAGTCTTCGTGATTTTTCAGGAAAACCGTCATTAAATTTCTAGTCTCGTCACAATGCGCTCGAACTGTATTAAAACTAATGTGTACTATGAAACAATAACACTGAGACTGCTTGCTCTGTTTAACTTTTAATGAAATCTACTATCTAAGCAAGCATTGCACAAAAAGACCGGACAAAGCATTTATTCACCGGACAACACGAACTATTCGGACAGTCGCATTGCTAATGGAAAATCCCGAAAAAATATTGGCGGTGAAAAAAATAGTTTAAAAAAATCGTCGAGCACATTTGAATGAAAATTGGGTGGTGAAGGGGTGGCGCGCGCGGCCGCCGATCGCCTATTATTATTATTATTACTTGCATTATATCTGCATTTTTTTCACGCACACAGACGCGGCCGCGCACGCCATTTTTATTTTTTTCTTCCTTTTTCTTTTTTTCGGGAAATCGACGGGGGCGCGGCACCCCCACACATGGGCCGAGCTCGGAACCCGTGCTCACCAGAATCGAACTATGCGATGTCTACAAGTGGACGAACATTTAAATTGGCTCTCATCAAATATTGACTGCGTGTAGTTTTTTCATTAACCATTCGGCTTTTTGTGAGGTACGCTCGCGGCTACGTCGTCGGTTGCCGTTCAATTTGTATCTACTTCCTTTGAGCAGGTACGGGAGTACACCATAAGTGTTGTTTTTTAGCCTCAATTAATATTTTTTTAGTGGATCAATCCGCCACAATCCATTTTCTGAAATCATCTATATTTATGAAGCTTGCATGATTTTTTTTTACTGCTGCAACAAATTTAAGTCATACATATCTAATATTTATACAAGTTTTCACAAAAATGGAATTGTAGTGACATATCTCCCCAAACATACCACAACAAGCACTTACAAAATGTCCCAAATAATCCAGTACTAATAGAAAAAAAGAACGACTTCATATTTAACACAACTAACACTGGGTCGACGTAATTAATCATTCGTATGATTTGATGGCACACACGAATATTCCATGTCGCTTTTATCAAAATGGTTTTAATAAATTCGCAACAGGTTGGGGAGGGCTTGTTAAGAAAACATCAAGTGTTTGAGTTTGGTCCTTAGGCCTTTTTGTTAGACCAATTCAGTTATTCACATTCTCAACTTGATTTGGTGAACTCGCTTTATTTTAGAACTCGTCCAATCTAAAGACCTCTTTCGTATCTTCATTAAGCACTGACCAATTATTTTCATCGTTGTAACATCATACACGAGTTTATTTCCTTCAACGATCTTCATAAGAATATCTTAAAACTTAGTATTCTCTACATCAACTTCAATAGATCTATCTTCTGCATTCTTAAGTCGTCTCGGGCTATTGCCAAGGTCTGCATCAAACAAAAAATGGTCCTTCGTTCCTTGGGACGCTTGGCTGTTCCTTTTTATACCATTTTACGTTGACCTCTCGCCGCCGTCGTCTGACCCCACTATTTGAACCAGAAACTTAGAACAGAAGTCTATACGATTGATAATAAACATGATATTACTCTGTTTTATCTACAAATATAGACTTGTATAGTCTTTATTGAATTTTCATTCTTTTGGCTTTGGAAAACAGTTTGTGTCTTTCTAAATCATAGTGCGAACTAATTCTATATCAAATCCTAATCATCTTACGACCGTATTTAAATGCCAAAATTGAGAAAACTCACTTAATTCAAATTATAATAAGACACAAAATAATACATGTCCCACGTAGAACAACGGACGGCACTGCAGTCAAGCGAATTTATTATCATTAAAAAATGCAAAAAAATCATAATTAAAGGGGTGGCGGTGGGGTGCATCCCATTTTTTATTTTAATTGGCTTGTAAATTACAAAAGTTATAGTGAAAACGTTGAGACCGTTTTTTCGGTATCATTATGCGGTTTTAAATTTTGTCGCTTACCCAAGGTAAAATGTATTACTATGGAAATAAGTTGCGCCTGATTAAATAAGTTATGAGGGTGTTCCGAGTCCGGGAAGTCATCTCGTTTGTGTTACAGTTCCTTATTTTTTGGGGCTAGTTTATCAGTATTATTGGGCTGGTGTGATGGTATTTTGTTTGTCAAATATTAGTTTACTTTACAATAAAAACTGACCTATCGCAGGTATGCTGGAAGAGATCTCTTTAGAAATAAGCATCACCTTTGTACGTATTTTTCTGTTCCTTTCTTCTTGTCTGTTTATATGTGTGTACATAGACTGTTAAATAAATAAATAAAAAAACGTTAAATCCATTGGAAAAGCTACCAGAATCAGGCATTCTGAATCCACTATCATTATGTTACAGAAAATTTTAAAAGATACTTACCGATAAATGTAAACATAAATCAAATCGATCTATCAAAGCAGAACTCTGGACATAGGTTTCACTACCCAAGTTTTTCGCATCCATTCTACCTCGGGGGGCCAGACCTCTGATTAGGATTACCACCTACAAGATACTTCCCAAACCGGATCGAAAACACTTCCTCGATGCGTTTCTTCGTCATCTTGCCTCCCTCCGTCGCATCTGTGATTCGTTTTTCCAAAGTCGATAAAGTAGGTAGGGAAATGTCAAAACAAAAGAAAATTCGAAAAAGGAACAGAACGCAAATTCATATTATGAATTCAAATAAAGCGCAACCGCTTTATTTGAATTCATAATATGAATTTGTTCTAAGAAAAGGATTAAGGTGCTAGCCATAATACAGTGAAAATGCACTCATGATAATTATGTGTAAGAAAAACAAAGAAATGGGTTGATTTAATTAAAATCGAAATCGATCTGAATTGGAGAAAAGAAGAATCACATTGAAAATTGTGCTATAAAACGATCATAATATCGAAATCTTTCAAAGCTTCCTATAACATGGTTTCATTAGTTTTAGATTTAGCTCTTTTAATTGAAATCTTTATACTTAACTCTCCAAAAATATTAGGTAAAACGGGGTGAATAGAAATGCAGGGGTGAATCGGGACGAAACTTTAAAAAGGATTTTTTAAAAAAAGGGCTCTAATGTGTTTATTGTATAATAATTAACGACTAACTTTCCTTGTTGGCAGCAAACTGTATTATTTCAACGTTAAAATCCATTTTAAAGTTTCGTCCCGATTCACCCCTGCATTTCTATTCACCCCGTTATACGGTACCTTTCAACTCCTTATTGAGTATCACATTTTGTACGCAAGTGAAATGTTTCTTCTTCGGGCCATAAGCTCAACAAACAACATTAGATTATGCAGCTCTTCTCACGTCATAAAATAATATCCTACGCATAAACCCATCGGATTCTCACCAAATGGTTATCCAGAAACTTTGCAAAAGATCCCACCATCCAGCAGAAACGAAACAAAACGTTATAATAGAAGGAATAAAGTTCAAAATTGCATCAAAATTAATATTGACAGCGGTAAATACGGTGTAGCGCCTCCGAAGCTAGGGTTGCTACAAATATAAATCTCGGCGTCGCAGCCGCGGCCAGGGCTACCACGGAGGACGGACGTGATTGATCAAAGTCGTTTGTCAGGCTCGCGTCGCGACTGTTGGTAGCCCTGTGCAATTAGCACATGATTCTAGGCGTCTAATGCACGAATTTGGTTTTAATTATGGAATGCTGTTGCTATGGCATCTGTCCGTTCTAATATTTGAATTTTAAATGCTATTCGATTGTGGTTTTAACTTAAATTAATTGGATAAACTGGCTGGCTTGTGAATTTCTGATATTCCTTGATTTTAAGATGCTATGTTGATTGGAGAGATGTGATCGTTATGATTGATCCTATTATAATACAGGTCTATTTTTTCGCGTTAGTGTCGGTTTGTCTAGGGCTGAGGGATGTAATTTTACATTTATTTGATTACTTTTCTATTATAAATAGTATCATTTTATAAAAAAGTGAAAAAGAAATATAAATACCTAGTAGTACCAGTACCTAGATATGTGCTTGCCCTTCGCCCTGGTCCTTGTATAATAATTATGTTACAATTTTGCTTAAAAATTACTTTTATAATTTTACCGAGTCTGAGGAATATCATGGAACTTTTCGATAACTGCTTCAATATAATTTATCGTTAATTATTAATTTGTTTGCTTATTGAAGCGAATAACAACAAAATGTTTAATAATCTGTATAAATAACTTATTACATAGACACATATTGATAAGTTTTGTTTATTTCTACGCACTTTAAACAATAAATTGTCGATAGTTTCCTTCATCCAACTATTCTGGAGTTGACTTCCGAACTCAACAAATAGGACTGGATATTGGTTCATCTTACCTAAACCAAGCGTTTTCCATAATAGGGACCTATTATGGAAAACGCTTGGTAATGAGTATCGCAACTCAACCTAGTACTAGGACAAAATACTTTTAAATCTTAAACTATAGCACCTTAAAATCCTGCAAGGTTGCTTTCTCTATTTGACTGAAAGTCTCTTTCCAGTTTCGATTTTCCTTGTAAGAAAATTTTGGATAACTTCTTTGCTGTGTGGGCTGGTTTTTAACCTTACCAAAAGCATCGGCTTCACGTGATATCCAATCTCCGAGTAATGGGACTCTGCCCATAATTAACGAATTGACCTTTCCAAGTTACTTTTACTAACTTTTCCATGACGGGCCTGAGGTCTGTGCTGTCTCCGACCACAAGTGAATGGACATGTGTCGATATAAGACGAATTGCCGCCTACCCAAGAAACTGACCACGAAAACCACAGCTTAACTTGGCATACCGATCGGTCCCCACTGCTCTAGCCAGAGAGGGTGTGAGATCAGCAGGCTTAGCATGACGCTTTCTATTTCTTCGAAGAATAGACACGGCTCTTTCTATACAAAGTGACTTTTCGTTTCTCCTTTTTTGACATCCCACCGTAGAAATCCTTCTACATAAAAAAGGACCTAGACAAAGATCGTTAGAAACGAAAGACAAAATTACAGATTGTAGAAGGATTTCTACGGTGCGATGTCAAAAATGGAGAAACGAAATGTCACTTTGTATAGAAAGAGCCGTGTCTATTCTTCGAAGAAAAAGAAAGCGTCATGCTAAGCCTGCTGGGTGCTAAAACACGATGCCCACATTATATAAACATTACAAAAATTCCAACGAGCGAAGATAATTCACACAACTTTTACGATTTTAATAACAGAAATCCAATTAACTACGTATGCATATTCAAAACAGTTTACGACTGCCACGTATCGATCAAATAATAGCACAATAGTATTAAGTTTATGTTATATCTTACGCCTATGAGATCTGATGCAAAGTGCGCGTAGATATGCACGCGTACGTGCGCCCTCGCGCTTAATAATGCGCGAAGAAAAAAAATACGCAATAAACATTTAAAAAGGGAGATGTCCCAACATTACAGATGAATTAAAATGCGAAATCACGTACATTACAACCAGTTTCGTTACTTTTTTTTTTTCAATACACTTATAAATTCGAACAGCGGAATGAGTGGAGTGTCTCGATTTTATTATTTTTTTATGCTTATTTGCAATTGTTTTTTGATCATGTTTGCTGAAGTAACTGTTCAGGATATCGCGTTTTGTATCATCGGTTTTTTAATTAAATTTGCCATAACGATGTGTAAGTGAGTTGAATTAAATTATGAAGTTACATTTGGGAATCGTTTATTTGAAAACGCGTTCGATTTTTTAAATTATGGAACATGTTTAGGAGTCTCTATTGCTTTTTGTCCCGTAATGTCGGCGGTCCGCATTAAAATTAATGGAAACACTGCTTAATGGTCGGTTCTAATCCTGTATTTATTTGCAATTTTTATTTTTATTCAATGTTTCTGATAAACGAGATAGCATAGCTATTAATTCGTCCTATACATGTTTTGTCTTATCGAAAATATTTTTAAAGTTCCCTGAAATTAAACTAACTTACAAAGTAACAACATATTCATACGTACTTTACATTGAGAAAAATGTATATCTTAAACCTCCATGACTGTACTAAAACAGCTAACTCGTTAAATATCAAACGATATCTGTCAAAACAACTCCGCACACCACAACCTTTCTATTGCATATACAAAAGAGATAAATTGCAAAGACTATTAAATAAAAATAAAAGTGTTGCAATCATCAATTTATGCAGCAATAGGACATCTCCCATCGCAGCTCAGAGACTGGCCAGAAACAATACACTTCACCTATCGCACCCAACAAAGAACCTATTAACAATATGAGTAATGCACAACTTAGATCGAGTGGCTATCTGATATATGAAGCCGAGGGAACAGACGGGCGGTTAGCAACGACAACATAAATCCAAAGAAAATTCTTGCCATTGGAAACAAGACTTTATAATTGGAACTTAGGATCGGAAGTGGGGTGGATAAAAAAAATAGGATTGCACACTCGTAAAAAAAATATAGCAAAATAAAACTAATCTCCGATTTACTTAATTGAAACCGTGAATCATAAACGTTCGTTAACAAAAATTTCTGACAGCCGATTACTAATTAATAATTGTGTTTGAGTTTTTAATTCGATTATTATTTAAATAAAACGACTGTGAAATTGTTTTAGAACCAGAAATTGTGTGAAATATTTAATTTTATATCGGTTTTTTTTTGTAATAAAAAGTTAACCTCGAATTCCATGTTACCTATGGTGAAAAATTTTAAATACTTACGTGTAATAAGATCGTTAGAAAAAACATAAAACTTAATCACTTCCTCGCTCAATTATCAATTCGGATATACCACCATTATTATTATGATACCAGGACTGTCTTGATTAACTTTGTTTTTTTTTAATATCAGCGTTTAAAACGCAGCGTTTTGCCCGCTCGCCTGCTATCACCCGCTCTCCACCCATCCTCTGAAAATGGAGCGACCGATAAAAAAGGTAACGAATTATAAAAAAAGCGGAGGCGCACAATCGCGAGCGCGGACGTGTGGGCGGTGGGCGAAATGAAATGAAATAATGAAAAAAATGGGCAAAAAGCAGTACAAACATGCATTGTCCTCGCCACCACCCCCCCTTAATGAGTGGGTGCGGGGAAGCGGCCTCCCTTGTACGCGCAACGTGTGTCTGAAGTGGCTGATTATCACCTGATTCCATCTGCGTCAATTGTTGGGCCGCTAAATAGGTCGCAGCGTTTGTAGTACCTACAGATTACAGACCAGGACTTGTGTACTTACATCTCTCCATAGATCATACTTGTGGATGGGTCGGGTTGGTTTAGCTAACGAAGTTTTTGTGAAGTTCTAGGATGGGTCGCAACTTTTCGCCTACAAATTTCTGTTTATAACAATGTCGTCTTTCTTTTGACTTCTTTTTTCTCCGATGATGATTACCTATATTCTCAGTGGTGTTTAATCCTTCATAGCTACTTACGATATGCTATAATTTATAGTAAGCGCGAACTTTTAAAACTTTTTCTAAATATTGACCTGAATACTTTTATTCTTCTTTTTAATATAAAATTTTCCGTTTCTGTTTCTGAGAAAGACTTATTAAGTTCATAAAACAAACAACAAGTCCAGTACAATCACGTCACGGTCGCCTGTAACTTAATAATGCCAACGTTTTCTTTTCACCCGATTGATCTCACACGAAAAAAATCCCAATTTTCGAACATATTAACCATCAAAAACAGCGTCCGAAATTAATTTGTTTATGCGAAACAAAGGTGGGTGCCGGGCGCATGCAGCCGCGTCACCCACTCCCCGAAAAAAAAGGAAAAAATAGGAAAAAAGGGGGAAAAACGGGGTTCCCACACCCCTCCCGCGGCGCGATCGGCATCAGACTTCTTTTTTTAATCGCGTCGCATTCAGCATGGTCGTTTTTGGTAAGCACACACTGCGCATTGCCTATTTTCCAATTTAGATTGCTTTGTATTACCGGTTGAGCGATGCGCAATAGTTTTTGAGGCTCGTGACACGTGAGTGCAGGAAATTAAATTTCTGTGTAAAATAAAAACAAAGGGGATCGGGTTTGAGAGTACATACGTGAGGTTTTAACTCGCTATAGACAAATTGCTCGGTAAGAAAAACTTGTGCTTCATTTTCGACCTTTCACATTGTCTTCGTCGACCTATGTCGTATACCCCTTCTTCTCCAGTCCTCTGTTGTTCTCATTCTTACATACTTACTTTAATCTTCTTTCTTACTCCCACAAAAATAACTATTGCGAAGGAGTCTCTAAACGTGGCCCTGTCCTAATGTCTATAAGAATACCAAGTATTGAATGAATCTTACTTCCTGCGCTTGTTACTTGTGTGTTTGTAGCTTTCAGTATAAATTATGTACGTCACATTTCGTTAAAAGAATATTAATCAGGTCTGACATTTTTCTGTTCTACTCAATATTGAATTGTCTAGAACTTAAAGCAAAACTCCGAATAACATAGAATCATGTTACCTTACACCTTATTTATCTTTCTATAAATTAAGACAATAACATCAGTTTTTGCACCAACGACAGCCCCACTTTATGTCCAGGCAAATCACTGTCCATTCCATGGTTGCCTGGAAGAGAACACAGAAAGCGATAAGGCCGCCCATCGTATATCTTCTAGTGTTTGATTTATTTTTTGTTATGTATATTCGTGGTGTACAATAAAGTATATATAAATAAATAAATAAACATACATAATCACATACATAATCAGCCTATGATGTTCCCACTGCTGGGACACACACAGGCTTCCTCTCTGTGGGAAGGAGTGGACCGTAATCCACCACGCGGGCCCAGTGCGGATTGGTAGATGTCACATGTCTTCGAATTTTTGGTTTTAGTACATGCCGGTTTCTTCACGATGTTTTCCTTCACCGTTTTGAGAGCAGTGGTGATGACATAATTAACACAAAGTAAAGCGCCTGTCTGGGTTCGAACCTACAACCAACAACTCATAAGTCGCGGCCCTTACCACTGGGCCACCACTGCTCTCAAATAAACATACAAGAATAGAATTCTTGATTCTAAGAGAAAGTTTTAACTTGACAACTAGAATTTAAGAAGGGACTTCGAAGGTTAGTCCATCTTCCTTAGTCCTTAGTTCAGGCCATAGATAAACCATGTTTTTTTAGTTATCCGCAAATATAAGCATAAAAGAAGCCTGTTCGAAGAAAATGTAACAGTTCTTAATTACTTCTAAATGATAACGAGTTTACCGACTAATTAAACAAACAACAACTAGTACCACTTAATTGCAAGAACCTTGTAATTGAACAACTCTTACCATGTTCCAGTTAAACTTCGCCATAAGATTTCAAAACTATCTTTCACAGATCAATTATAACAGTATTAAAATTAAACATAATTAACGACTTACCAGGCTGTAGACCAATAACTCAGTATCAAAATTCCTTGATAATTAGCGCGCCAAAGCAATAAATATTGCCAAGATGATTATTAAGCGGCGAGTACTAATCACAAGAACTTTATAGTGACACCCTGTAGACTAAAGACGTTGCTCAAATTATAGAGGGGGTTCAATTGTGGTGTAAAAATGCGTTATGAGTTGAATATGGCGACGGGATATCGCTCATTGGCAAGAAGCGCGACATAACAAAAAAATCAGCAATTTTGAATTCGCTGCAGTTGCCTCTACCGTTGGTGTATATGAGATGAGCACTAAAATTGAGGGAGCTAGAGAGGTGTGACTTTAAACTTTATATTTTTTAGACTTTATACTTATCGCATTCTTACCGCTGTTTTAAAACTTTTAATTCGTCATACCCAAAAACTACTCTTTTTGAATTATGTCAAGCTTCTCGCAAATGAACTATAAAAATGTGGTCTTCGTGAAGAAGAAACTAAAGAATGTGTAGGTGGTATTTAAAAGTAGTAGTAGCAGTGGTGGCTAAGTGGTAACGGCCGTGACTTACGAGTTGTAGGACGTAGGTTCGAACCCAAATAGTCTCTTTACTTTATGTACATATTTCATCACCACTGCTCTCAAAACGGCGAAGGAAAACATCGTGAGGAAACGGACATGTCCTAGAACCAAACCTTCGAAGACATGTGTCATCTACCAACTCACACTAAGCCTGCGTGGTGGATTACGGCCCGCTCCTTCTCACCGACAGGAGGCCTGTGTCTCAGCAGTGGGAACATTACAGGCTGATTATGATGATGATTTACAAGTGACTTGTAATTTTTTGCCCAGTGATATAAAAACATTTTCAACTTCCCAGAAACCTAGCTTTGTAGCAAAGACGAAACAAATACAGTATTTTGATGAAAAATCGTTACGATTTGAATTTAAACTTATAGGTACTGGTAATAATGCAATAGTTTTCATTGGAATAAACTGTAGCAGCGATTTGAATAAACTTTGATTTCTGTAAGTAGGTTTGTACAAAAACTTTTACACGTCAATCATATTTTTTTTAACTTGTTGAGGGCGGCGTTTCCTATCTGACTACTCAGAGAAGAAAGGCCGAAACAAACTCAGAGGTCACGGTCTCTTTTAAAGTCCAGACATAATCTTGGTCAGAACATGTGAAGGCCATGTCGATTGGTGTCTGAAATAGTCTTTTGAGGAAAGAACCACACAGATTGAGTGGGCCTGTCCTGCCAGTGCACGCTTTTGTTAGTAATCGTGCAGCTCAAATCAGATATTACTTGACGTATTTTATTAAGTGAAGCTAAGTGATTAATGGGAAAAATAAAATATTTTTTCTTAAAAAAAAATCAGTGATAAAAAGGGCAAATATTTCAACTTTTAAAAATTTCCAACTAAATAATGATCAAAACTATCTACGATAGAGAACCCAATACCTTTTAAAAGTTCTAAGTCCAAAGCTATCCCGGTGGCACTTACTACGCCTCAAGCAACGCCAGTTTTCTGCACCCTTCCATATAATTAAAATACACTACTTTGTGTAATTAGAGAGTACAAAGAAATCGTTTCTGTATAGATATTATCACTAAGAACAAAGTAGCATGACGTTATTAATGATATGAAAGTGCCCTATAAGTGTTGGGCTATTGAAGTTATTAGGACGTGTAAGATTGGAGATACGACAGTTTGGAATTGAGATATTTGGACTTAATTACAAAAAAAAACTGTATGTAAAGAGAACATGCAAACAACATGGGAAATTAAACAAATATACAAAATGTCCCAGAATATATGCGCACCACCCCAATTAGAATATTATGTTATTATCATAATACACATACACTGAATTTTTACTATCAAGTATAAAAAAATGTTTATTTATTATGTGGCGGCCATCTACATACATCGCCACATGCGGACAACGCAGCACACTGACGTCACGCAAAATCCTGCATCGCGCAAGCAGAGTTTACCGCGCAACTAGCATATATACAACATCCCGACATCAACCGTCGGGCAGTTGCCCACCAGACACGACACCCGTCTGGTCGGAGGATCCTCCCTTTTCTATGTAGGATAAGTGAACTTTACACCCTGTTCCTCATGCCTCTATAATTATATTCGTTATACTGATTGTGGGAAAAAGTAATGGTCACATTACAAACTTCTGCAGACACACAGATGCACACGTATAAGAGTCACGCACACCGATGCACACGTACTTCGTCCAGTTTGGTTTGTTTTGACTGTACAGCGGAAGTGTGTTTAGTGTGTTTAATTATATTTGGAGAAAAACATACCTGTATTAAAAATAACAGAAATCGTTTCAGTAAACGATTCTGAACAAACTACTTAATAATGCGCATTCATTCAGTTAGACATTGCATAAACAAATGATGAAGAAACGCCGGGAGGGGACTCTCTAGGAAGACATATAGTGACCTCATTGGTGATGAAAATTCTTCAAAAGGTCAAGTGCGTAGTACTTGCAAACGGCGTGCGTATATGACCAGCAGGCTTAGCATGACGCTATCTATTTCTTATTAAAGTGACGTTTACGGAATTACTGCAGGACTTCTACGGTGAGATGTCAAAAATG
Organism: Atethmia centrago; assembly: GCA_905333075.3. Lineage (NCBI taxonomy): Eukaryota > Metazoa > Arthropoda > Insecta > Lepidoptera > Noctuidae > Atethmia > Atethmia centrago. The sequence continues at coordinate 23,470,033 of HG995376.1, forward strand.
GAGAAACGAAATGTCATTTTGTATAGAAAGAGCCTTGTCTATTCTTCGAAGACATAGAAAGCGTCATGCTAAGCCTGCAGATGTATGAACGTAAACGAAGCAATAGGAGTATGTAAGGAGCGTAGCCGGTGGCGTTCTATAGTTTCTGCCTTCCCCCATGGGAAGAAGACGTGAGTTTATGTTGTTGTTACAAATGATGGTTTTTCTAAGCTTCTATTAGTCCCTTTATTTGCAACCAATAACGTTAAGTTTTGGTACTTAACTTAAACGTTCATCTTCTAAATGAGTAGTCACGCAACTAAGACACTCCTAATCCCCTACTGATACTAACTCCAAAGCGTTCCACACTTCTCTTTGTGTCGCTAGCTACGGAGCAATGCTTTTGGAAAGCGTCTCTAAATCGCCACACCAATGTAACCTAGGCCTGCTTAGGTACCGAAGCAGGGAGAATAACGAAACAAAACCCGAAAATGTCTGCTACTAAACATGGACAAACTGTGCTAAAGTAGATATTTGGACCGAATGTTATGTTACTATTAGGCTTCCATCTTCTACGAATGGTTAGAGATACTTACAAAATCAAATTAATGGGTAATGAAGGGTGCAACTTTTTATAACAGTGAGACTAGCAATAGATCCAAGAGGCAAAGTAGGGACTGAGCACACAGGAACCCACTAAGGAGTTCGATAAAGTGCACAGGTATACGTCACTTTTTTAAATTGATGGAACCTACATTACTGCTCCATATAACAGAATTAAGATGGAAAAAAATATGAAACAATTCTTGTGACATAAGGGGATATCAAAACTTTTAGCTTAGAGGAGCTACATAACCGTGGCTAAAGTAGCAACGATTTTAAAAATCTGTGCGCGAATTCCCTATCGGCTTGTATGAAACATTCTTAAAGGGCCGGATGGGTAAGTGTACGTTTACGAGGGATATAAATGTGTATCATTAATCAACGTAATTAGATCATTGCCGGGATCGTGTTGCCTCCCGACCGTCCCCGACCAGCCCCGAAGCCGCCCGCGAAACTATCTTACGACGTTCTTTTTTCAAATAAATCGAGTTCGGGTGCTTATCTTTTGATTATGAGGATAATGAAGTTGAATTTTGAATGTCGAATGAGATAATAATGTGCAATTGAATGGCGACTTCTTATTTTAAAGTTTGCACGCTTTACCTACTCTTGATTTTTTTTACCGTTTGGCTCATAGCTACTATGACACTTAAACGTTTTTTTCCTATCTCTGGAAACATAATAATATATTCGTTCATTAATTCTTCTTCACATCACTTTGCTTCTGAAGCTTCAGAAGCATTGGCTGAGACCTGAACAGAAAACAAACTACTATCTACATTCTCCAATCACTTAATAATTTTTTGCAAGTGTTTAATGAAGCAATTATAAGACAGATGCTATAGAAAAACCTTGTAAAAGTTTTTACGGCAAAGATCAAGACGTTCTCTGTGAAAATGATACTGTATTGCTTATTCACTCAGTTTGAGCCGCTTCGGTGGAAAAGAAGAAAATAACTTAACAGTGTAGACGTACTTGACGACTTGTGTTTTTTGCGAAGTGTTAGGTAGACGAGAGAATTTTAACATTCCTTACCAAATCTTTTGAGAAATTCCTATTAGTACAACCGAATCCTGCCGGGGTCGCGGGAAGGTACTAAAGGGTCACCGAGGTCCCTGGCAACACAGGCAACGGAAGGAATACGGGTAGGTTTTAGTCAGTAAGAGTCTGACACACCCTCCCGCTCCGCCCAGAGCGGGAGAAGTTACTTGATGACTTCCAGCCCAAAAAAAAAGTACAACCGAATAACGCTTTGGATCGAAACCAGTATGGATGGATGAGTGATAATAATCATAATAAAACATTTATTTCAGGCTACAATGGCCCAGTGACATATACCTTAACTTAGATTATAAAGCGACTGAGGAATTACTTACTCATCCGGAATAGTCCGTCCCGCTAATTTCCCCACTCATAATATTTCCCGCATTTTTCCACTTATCTATTGTTGTGTTTTATAGTTTTTCACTTTGATTTAGTTTTTTGGTTGTTATTATTACATTTGATTTATATTGTTATGCACAGCTCCTTCACTTTGACTGTATAATTGTAATATAATCATGTTTAAACTCCGCCTGGTGGGACCCTGGTGATCTGTAATACAAGTTTTCCTAGTGCAGAAACCAGTCTCTTACAAACGTTGTCACGTAGGTTTTAAGCTTGTTTTAAATATTTTTTTACGTCATTGTTTGTGAAGAGAAAATAAATTATTTGAATTTGATTTTTTTGACCTTACAAACTAACATACCTATATAAAGTACAAAACAAAACTTGTGTTAATAAATATACTTAGCTTAAAACTATGTTAGTTGCACTTGTCCTTGTGCTGTCCTGTGGTACTTGTCCGTGGAAGCGACGGAACACTTCCCCCTGCAGCCAAAAGTCTTCTTCCGTGATGACCGGCAGATAACAATTTGGTACTCGCACCACGAACGCCTTGAAGTTGACGTTATGGTGCGAGTTTAGTAACTGCACCCTCGGTGTGTACCTCGTCTTCTGGCGCACGCACTCCACGATGTCCTCCGCCTTAGTGGTGCAGTGCAGGCGGGAGACGTACACCGGTGTGTCCGGCTTAGTGGCATGCAGGCTCACTTCGGGCTCCGTAGGAGCGTTGCCACAGCGGCTCTTGTTCTTTCACGATTGGCACTTCCTCCTTTGCACTGTCACGAAACCCTTATCATCAGCCCTATTTGGCGCCTTTTGTGGCATAAGCTTCATACTTAGAGCGCCTGGGGCACTCGCTGGGGATGATGACTGCTGAGCCAGGACTCATCAGTCACATCATGAACCATACTCTGTATTTTGAAAAGTGACTTAAGTGCTTCTTCTTCTCTTACGTGGAGCTACGAAAATATAGTTCCATCATCATCGACAGCCTTCAGCAGTTCACTGCTGGATGAAGGCCACTCCAATCGCATGCCAGTCATCTCGACTCTCGGCAACTCTCATCCCGCCGTTACCAGCGATTCTGCGAATATCGTGCTCCATTACTGCCTGCCCTTACTGCCTAGCTTACGTTTATCGATTCGCCTTCTCGACCCAAGACCACGTTTAACCCAAAGATCATCGATTATACGGCTAATATGGCCGGCAATTATCAGGAATGCACCAAACGTCCAAAAGTATCCTCAAAATGTGTCTTGGACCAGCACTAAAAGAGATCTAAGACCCATATTCTTTACTGCCCTAGCTTGTGCCCGCGACTCGTCCGCGTAAGATTTATTGTTCGCCGACCCACCGCAACGCATCGCATTGCCCGCCCGCGTTATTACTTCGTCTTCGCTTAGCGTTCTTTCTGATTATTCTTTTTGCTCGGCCCCTAAGGGTCGTAGCGTGATGTTAAATAACCTAACCTAACCTTTCTCAAAAATTGGGTTATCAAATCTAATCTCTTTGTCAAATCCGACTGGTAGTTCCAGAGATTAGCGCGTTCAAACAAAGAAACAAACGAACTCTTTAGTTTTATTACGTCAAATTAGTGTAGATAGATGTCATTTTTTTTCAATATATCAGTTCCATACCGTACCTTAGTCAAGCTTTCTGGCTAATCTATGAATATAATATCAATGAATGAATTATTGTACTCCTCGAGTGAACGCAAGTAAAAGTTAAATAGATACATAATTAGATTCAGAACAGCATTAGAACTGCTGTACTTTCCGCATCTTACGTAATATGGTGTCAAATAGTTGTATTAGGAACAGAAATACTGTTCCTAATACAACTATTTGTCACCATATTTATATAACTTTATTTTAATTTGTTCTTGTTTTAGGAGCTTGTGGCTAAGTAATACCAGCCGCACGGGTCGATCGATCAGGTTAAGCTACGCTTGCCGCGGTTGGTCCGTGGATGAGTGACCATCTTTACATACCAAGACCTCTCCGTGCCTCGGAAAGCACGTTAAGCCGTTGGTCCCGGCTGTTATTTGTAGATCTTTACAGTCGTTACGGGTAGTCAGAAGACCGGAAGTCTGACAACCAGTCTCACCAAGGGGTTTCGTGTTACCCAGTAACTGGGTTGTGGAGGTCAGATAGGCAGTCGCTCCATGTAAAATACTGGTATTCAGCTGCATTTGGTCAGACTGGTAGCCGACCCCAACATAGTTGGGAAAAGGCGAGGCAGATGATGAGTTTAATTTCTTATTAAATAAAGTCTTAAGGCAGGCCTTTCAATAATCAAGTACCTACAGGAAAAAACTGTATTTTTGTCATCATCGACAAATTTGGAAGTATTTATCGACCAAATCACATCACTAAAGCACAAATCTATCAGTTTAAGTACATTTTCAATCGAATAATTAACTCAAAACGCTTTTTCCGCGTTCCTAAGTAATTTTATCCGATCTAAAACTACCACATAATTGGAACACCTATGATTTATTATCAGTTAATTTTATGATAATCAGACTATGAATAATCTGCGCGGGAGCCGTATTCTGTTACCGTTTTAGTCGGTCGTTAATCGAGTTACGTGTATCGATAATTATATGTTGCTTGACATTCGTGTTTTTTCTTAAATAAAGATCAATCATTTGTTTGTAGATAAGCAATGTCGCTCGCCACAAATTTTCTTGTCAGAGTTTGATATGGTATACAGATATAAGAATGTGAAGTAATTTACTTGAATACTTAATATGTTACTGATATACCAACTTTACGTTAAGTCATTGTTAAAATATCTAGGTATAAATTTCGAAGCCATTCTGACATATTCATTTGCATTATTACTGATTATTATAGTATTGTTTCCACAATAGCGAATGCTGTCAATGAATGCACTAAAGCCCCTTAGGGCTGAGAGAAATTCAAGCTTTTAATAACTTATCTTTCTAACAATCGAAGGGAAAGTATCATAAATATATTAAGTCCGTATAAAATCGTCACTATTATTATGTCCAATCATGCACAAAAGCAGACAATAAGAAGATGATCACAAAAGGCTTTATTATTTTATTTATAACTGTCACATAATAAAAACATTGATTTTCAATTGTCCCATCACTTCTCGTGTTGTAAAAATGAATTACCAGCTTTTGCCCGCGGTTGCGCCCGCGTATAAGTCTGAAATTATCCCACGAGGACGTACTACCGGAATAAAAAGTATTCTATGTTTTAATCTAGGTTATAAATTATCTGTGTGCCAAATTTTCATTAGAATCCGTTCAGTCGTTTTTGCGTGATTGAGTAACAAACATCCACAGATCCAAATATACAAACTTTGACATTTATAATATTACTAGCTGCGCCCCGCGGTTTCACCCGCATAAGTCTCGATCTCGTTGGAATATCGAGATAAAATGTATCCTATGTACTAACCCAGATCATAGTCTACCCATGTGTCAAATTTCGTCCAAATCCGTTTCAGCGTGAAAGCATAAAAAACAAACTCACTTTCGCATTTATAATTTGGGATTACAAGTAAGATATTATAATTATTAATATCTAAGACATTACAAATATTAATAAACACCACACAGATACTGGTGATGTTCTATCACATCCGGGAATCGTAATGCAAACCGGATTTAAAGTCCGTTTTCCTGATTATTATCTGCCGTATCTGGTCCATTGCTCCTATTAATATTTGAATAATCTCATCACTATTAGGAGCGAATTTAACTGACTGACCATCCAAATCGGCAATTTTGCATAATAATTTCACCTTTATTCTTCCAATATAGCAAGAATTTCTGGATTCAGTGTTATTGGGACTATACTCTATTCAGTAGTTCTGTTCATGTTTATAAATTAGCATCAATAAAGTGGACAGCAGTAAAATAATGAGAAGCATTGCAAAAATCGGGCAGCTCATCTCAATTATTTCCTTCGAGATGCTGTCTAAATACTCTAGCAGCAACGTGAATACAACGCAACGTGATATACTTAATAACTTTTTTGTAGAAGAAAGTGATAGCAAATGTGGACTAGACCAGGTAGAAGAAAAGTAGGACGTTCTGTAGCAATCTTTCTGTTCCACCCACCACAAAAATCTCGAGTAGGCATATGACCAGGATATCTTGAAAATTTTAGGTCTGTGCCCTAGTAGGTACCATTCTGGGGCTGAATTGGATGATGCAACTTCTATCGGGCTTCTGCTGCTGGACATACGCTTCCTGCGGCCTTCACAAGGTCATCGGTCCACCTTGTAGGAGGCCTTCCAACGCTACGTCTTCCGATACGCGGTCGCTACTCCAAAACCTTTCGGCCGCATCGGCCACCAGTTTTGCGAGCAATGTCTTATTAAATATATCTCTGCTACTATTTCATACAATTTAATTGCAAGACCAAATAAATTAATTCAAGCAATAAAATATAATTGTTATCAAAATACTATCTACAGTAATATTGTTTAGGATACGATCTGAGAGTAGCGGAGCGGAAGCTATAACTTATTAGCCTCACAAAGCAGCTCACACGGCGTTTATCTTAATTATATACTGATCATACTTTTATATATTGCATGCAGTGACATCATAATTAGAGAGCTCCGATGTGAGTAGGCTGTTATAAATTATTTATTTTTGTTGCTTTAGTTTTTTATGTTTAAGCCAGACTTAAATAAAAGGATGTTGGCCATGCCACGTTCTTTTAGCAGCAAAAAGACGTGTTTAGAAATGAGCTCAACTAAATTTAAGGTTTTCAACGATGGGCACGCTACAATTGCGGCGGTAAGTCCCCTCTTTGAGGAGTGGCTAGAGAGGCACCACGGCGTCCTCACCTTCCGCCTGTCGCAAGTCGGAAGGTTCCTGTGTCAAATAAGGCGGAAGGAAACGCAGGGTGTCACCACTGTGTAGCTCGCCCGGAAGACACGGTGGAGGTCTACCCGGCGTAGGCAGGGCAACGCCGTGTCCTCGTGGAGGCGATCGGCGATCTTTTGCGTGCGGCCCTGGTCTAGGCCATGGTACGGAGCGAGAGGGCATGGGAAATCGTCACCTCCTTTTTCGAAGCAGTAATGCTCGCGAAGGAGGAGGCGGAACGGGTGAGGGAGACCCAAAATTCGCGCCCTGACGCCCCTAGTCGCAGCAAGAGACGCCCTGGGCGTCGAGAATCCCAAGCCGACTCCCGGCCACCATAGGTGCGGGCTTGCGGACGGTGAGCAATGGGTAGCTCGCGACGGCGCGTTGTGTTCCACGCGTGCCTCAAAGAGATGTCAGCACAAGTGTAGGGTTCCGCTAGGGCCGATGCCTGCCGAGGTCGCGGGCAAGTCCGATAGGGATCCGTGGCCTCTGGAAACACAGGCAATGGAAGATACACGGGTGGGTTTTAGTCAGTAAGAGTCTGACACCCTCCCGCTCCACCCAGAGCGAGAGAAGTTATTTGATAATTTCCCACCCAAAAAAAAGGGGATTTCAACGAAGGAAAGTCTACGATTTGTGGTTTTTCATTTATTTATTTAAGAATTTTATTTCCCGCTTAAAATAGCAATATAGCAGAGAACAGAGAGGAGGCCTGTGTCCCAACAGTGGGAACATTACAGGTTGATTATGATTGCTTTTTTTTTTTTTTTTTTTGAGGGTGGGAAATCATCAAATAACTTCTCCCGCTCTGGGCGGAGCGGGAGGGTGTGTCAGACTCTTACTGACTAAAACCCACCCGTATTCCTTCCTGTTGCCTGTGTTGCGGGGGCCTCGGTGACCCATAAGTACCTTCCCGCGACCCCGGCAGGCATCGGCCCTAGTGGACCCCTACTTTGTGCTGATGACATCTCTTTGAGGCGCGCGTGGAATACGACGCGCCGTCGACCCGGGCCTGGTCCTTACCGGACGGTGGGCTACCCATTGCTCACCGTCCGCAAGCCCGCGCCTACGGTGGCCGGAAATCCGCCCGGGATTCCCGACGCCCTGGGTGTCTCCTGCGGCGGCTAGGGGCGAGAGGGCGCGAAACTTGCCTTTCCCTCAACCGTCCCGCCTCCTCCTTAGCGAGCATTACTGCTTCGCAGAAGGAGGTGACGGCTGCCCATGCCCTCTCGCTCCGTACCATGGCCTGAACCAGGGCCGGACGCGAGAGGTCTCTGCCGCCGATCGCCTCCACGAGGACACGGCGGTGCTCTGCCCAAGCCGGGCAGACCTCCACCGTATGCTCCACCGTGTCCTCCGGGCGATCCACACTGATTATGATTGCTTATGAATATGATGTGGTTTGAATGTCTAGATTTTCAAAACGATAGATATGTTTGTTGTTTACGTAATTTTTCTCCTGTGAAAACCATACTCGTAACATCTGCGCGTGATTCTTTTGCGTTGTCACGTGCCAAGTAATGGTATCCATTGAAGATTTAAACGGGGAAAACCCTTGAAAAAAATCCTTGCTTTTAATCTCTAATCCACGTTGAATTATATTTTAGTAAATATCATATTACCACCTCGGGGCAGCAGATTGTAACAAGTCACCCTAATTTAGCGAACACATCAGACTAAACCGTCATTTGTTTGTAAGAGTAACGCTTCTCCTTGTTCCATTTTTAAACTCAACGACTCTAGTGTAGTACTAGAGTCGTTGAGTTTAAAAATGGAATGGAAAAGATTTTTAAAGCAAACTATTGACAGGTTTTTGCTGACTTTTATCCATTTTTTAAAGAGTCTTTTACTGCTTTAGCAGCTTAACCTTTGTGCAATAAGCTTTAGGGTGTTACTTTTTATGGAAAATATTCACGTCGAATACTAATATATCAGCTGGTAACACGTCAGTACATAATATTCCCTCGGATCAGCGTGTATCGGGAGCAGATTGTAATAAGTCGCTTTCATTTAGCGAATACGCCAGACTCAACCGTCATTTGCTTTTAAGAAGAACGCTGCTTCTTTTTAGGTAAGACTAAAAACTCGATGAGTTTAAAAATCGAACAAGATTTTTTTTTAAGTAAATCATCGACCTGTCTCCTTTATAACTTGCTTTAAAACAGAGCTTCTGTGATTGTTTAGAAACAACTACACCTATGTGATATGAGCTTTAGGATGTCGATTTATTTTTTATTAAAATGTCCTCATTTTTTTCACTATTTAAATATGGAACAAGATTTTTTTTAAGTAAATTATCGACATGTCTATTATAACCTGTTTAAAAACAGACAGCTTCTATGTTTGTTTAGAAACAACTACACCCATGTGATATGAGCTTTAGGATATCGATTACTTTTTGATTAAAAAGTCCTCATTTTCTTCACTCTTTCCTAACTAAAAGCTAGTTAAAAACTAGCTTTTAGTTAAAAAAAGAGTTTGTTATTCACTTCGTATACTAAAATATCAGCTGGTAACACGTCAGTACATAATACTACCTCGGGGCAGCGTGTATCGGGAGCGGATTGTAATAAGTCGCCATAATTTATGTTACATGCAATTAAAGTAAGATTGTTGCCTGGTCCGGCGGCGGTAGCGCGGGAGTCGGACTTTTGTTTTTGATTGCTATTATTTAGTTTAATGTAGTATCAGTTTTTTAATGATAGATTGAGAAAAAAAAAATTTTAAAGTTTGTTGAAACTTTAAAATTTGTAATTATCGCTGTGATATTGTTTTTGAGGCTGTCTACGACATAAATTGACAATAATTAAGTCGCATTTCATCCCTACCTCTGTATTTAATTACATAACTATCAATAAAAATTTCTAAAATAACAATCAAACGAAATATTTGTACTTTAAGTTTTAAGACTTTCAATATCTTAATCCATTTGTTTCTCGTGTATTAATTAATTCTGCGCTGTAGTAATGAATAGTAGTGAAGTATAAAATAGTAGTGAATTCTGTCTTTGTAAAGTCGCTATCCTACAAAAAAATACAATATCAACATGAATTCTGTCTTTGTAAACTCGCTATCCCACAAAAACATACAACATCAACATGAATTCTGTCTTTGTAAACTCGCTATCCCACAAAAACATACAACATCAACATAGATTCTGTCTTTGTAAACTCGCTATCCCACAAAAAAATACCACAACAGCATGAATTTGTCTTTGTAAACTCGCTATCCCACAAAAAAATACAACTACAACATGAATTCTGTCTTTGTAAACTCGCTAGCCCACATAAAAATACAACATCAACATGAATTCTGTCTTTGTAAACTCGCTATCCCACAAAAAAATACAACATCAACATAAATTATGTCTTTGTAAACTCACTATCCCACAAATAAATACAACATCAACAGGAATTCTGTCTTTGCAAACTCGCTATAATCCACTCTTCCACGCTCCACGCTCCCGGCCTATAATTGCGGTTCTGTTACTAGGTTTCCTGTCACTAAATGAGATTAAATGCACCGCAGAATGTTTCTCAATAGCATAAGAACATTTAATGAAGCCAGCTCGTTTTACGACTGCATTTAGGACTAAATACATTTGTACTGGATAGCCCACAATGCACCGGAAAAGATGACTTGGGAGTTTATTGCTGAACAAATCTATACGCACCTGTTTACTCTTGTGTAACTTTAGAAAAATAAAGAAAGAAAGAAGATTCATTCGTTGGCACACAATAAAAATTATATGTTAGTGCTAAAACGGCCCAGTTCAGCATTTAGTAGACTACGCAGTCTTTCTCTCTTCGAAAGCACAGCGGGACTATAGGCATTATTTGTCTTTGAAATAGGGTTGTGTTTTGCATAGACGTACATACCAGTTCTGTAAGGGATTGCAAGGCAACGGAAGCCTACTGCAAATGCAGGCGGAAGCACTACCAAGTTTGTCGTAGACCACAACTCGATAAACGCTTCTAAGATTCTGACTCTCTTATATCAAAAACAGTCTCTAGTCTTGAGTAAAACTTGAGTCCTAAAACTTTACATGTTACTAAATAGCAGCACATTACACACACACAACACACACACATTGTACATTATATTATAACTATCTGCGCCCCACGGTTTCACCCTCATAAGTCTCGATCCCGTGGGAATATCGGAATATAAGTATCCTATGTCCTAATATAGGTGGTGGTCTATGCATGTGCCAAATTTTATCTAAATCCGTTCAGCCGTTTTAGCGTGAAAGCGTAACAAACAAACAAACACATAGACAAACTCACTTTCGCATGTATAATATTAGTTAGGATTGGGATACTTACTACGCCAAAACAGAGCTGGCACAATGAAGAGTTCCGTAGTTGGGATGAAGTTATCCCAAAAACAAGCTTAATATTGTAGTTGAAAATCATTTTCCATACATCGATATACGTCACGGTCAATTCTCCAACTGCAAATGTAAGTTGGTCGACTATTACTCGATAACTTGTAAAGCATACTTAGCTGTGGTAGGTTTTCCTTTTAATTTCGTAGGTAATAAGTATATACTACTGCCATGAATTTTTCCACATACCCAAAAACAACCATTTAGCTGGCAGGGTGGGGGGACACCTGACTAACAAAAAATTGCACTTTATAGCTTGACAAGAGACAAAACTATCATCTCCACTTTACGTGCAAGGGAGGTACTCAACAATTTTATTTTACCACTTTCAAATCAAATCAAATCATTTATTTCTTTGCAAACATGGGTAAAAAAAAGATACATAGATGTTTCATATTTATAAACAAGTTATCCACATTTTACCGTCTAATGGGCATGCAAATAGTGTGTTTAACATACTAATTAAAAACATAATACAATTTTTAAAAAAAATAACAAATTGTCAAACAGAGTAATAATAGGTACATATGTCAATCAGCAAGTGAATCATCATTAAGAAAGCTGTCAACAGTGTAATAGCATTTATTAAGTAAAATTTTATTTAGCGCCCTTTTAAATTGTAATACAGTCAATTTTTTTATATTATTCGGTAATTTATTATAAATGCGAGGGGCAATACCAAAAAAACTTTTTTGCATTAGTGCCGTTTTACATTTCACATGACATAATTTATTAACGTATTGTTTCCGTATTGGGTTTTTTCTGACCTCTGATAATTTTTGGAATTGATGTGGGTTACATTTCACAAACAAGGCCGTTTCCAATATATATAGTGAAGGCAATGTTAAAATTTTTACTTAATAACTTAAAATAGGGAACACAGCTATCAGTCGTCTTCAGGCCGCACATTGACCTGATGTATCGCTTTTGCAACCTAAACACCATTTCTCTATCAGTAGAATGCCCCCAGAATATAATGCCGTACCGCAAAACAACTATTCCATGGTAGGCTGTTAAAAGAGCCTGACTATTGACTTTCTTGGATAGTTGATACAGAGCATAAGCGGATTTGCTAAGTTTTTTACATAGTTCTTCTATGTGAGGTTTCCATGTAAGTTGATTATCAATTGTGATGCCCAGAAACTTAGCTTTATCTACTTCTTCAATATCGCAGCCCTTGAAGGAAATATTCACCTGTGGGCTTTCACACCGTTGATAAAAACACTTTGTCCGTGTGATTAATATGTATACCCATGCTAAATTAGTTTTCTAGTACCAAGACTCTCTGAGCTAATCCGGGGATAGACAGACTGACGGACACTGCGAAACTATAAGGGCTCCTTGTTCACTGCGGAACCCTAAAAAATCAATGCGTCTTTTAAACAGCCGTTTCGTACAAATCTATTCAGTCCTTAATCCATATAAATATGATTATTATAAGTAATGATTATATTTATCGTACCACTTACTTCCTTGTTATGCAAATGTACATAAATGTCGGTGGATAGTTACATAAAATAATAAAGGTACTACAAATATGGTTTAATGACTTAAGCAGGCTATGTTAACTTATCTTCATCGGATTGTTAGGTAGTTGAAACAGGATTGTAAAGAAATTAATGTATGAATTAGTTATACGTGATAAACGATATTTATTTCTGTAAGTAGCTTTGTACAAACACTTTTACACGTCAATCATATTTTTTAAATAAAGCTAGATGAGGTCGGCGTTTCCTATCTGACTACTCTGAGAAGAAAGGCTGAAATAAACTCAGAGGTCACAGTCTCTTTTAAAATCCAGACATAATCTTGGTCAGATCATGTGAAGGCCATGTAGATTGGTGTCTGAAATGGTCCTTTTGAGGAAAGAACCACACAGATTGAGTGGACCGGTCCAGTCAGTGCACGCATTTGTCAGTAATTGTGCAGCTCAACTCAGAATTTAAGGAGCTCAACTATGCGACGAACAATACCAAAAAAGAACATTTGGAACAATGACCCACATAGTCTTCACATTCACAATACTATACAAAACACAATACAAAATGCATTAACACGAACTATAAGAGAAAAAGTCTACGATGATTCAGCCTAATCAATGTGATCATCATTGGAAGGCCTTATAGGCCTCCTTCCTGCTGTGCCATGCTGCCTGGGTCTGTGTGAGTCTCATCCAGGTTTTCCACGCGATCTTCTCAAACTAGTGGGTTATCGTGCGTATTTTAACTTCAAATTACCAAAAAAAAATTTACAGTATAAAATATAATTTCTTACATAACTGACTAGATAACATACCATCAGGCGTGTATTCTCGGAAGGGTTATGCAGAAGTGTACTTTTAGTCCACCCACATTTAAGTATGTTTAAGTCACAAGTAATAGGGGGCGAGCCTATTGCCATCAACCGGACACGAATCCAGACTACGGCCTGCTACTGAGAAATTCCAGATGGAAAATTCCAATAACACTGCCCTGCCCGGGAATCGAACTCAGGACCTCATGCTCAGCAGTAGATCTAGACCGTCGAAGCAGACCACTTCGCCTTCTAATGATTGTGTATTTAACTGAATAAATTGAGTAAAGAGTACGTCAATGTATCTATAATCTGTAAATAATATAAATATAATCTGTAAATAATATAAATATAATCTGTAAATAAGATAAATGCACACTCAAACAGCTCCAATTCAGTATTTTTAATTACATGCAAATATATCCAAATAACATTATCACACAACACTATTGCATGGTATTAGCAATTTAATCTAATTATGCCAAAACTAGAATGTAATCTCAAGAAACAATAATCAGGTTTTATATTTATCTCGCTCACTCAATCACAATGGCAATGAGTGTGAAAGAGAAGGGAGACGTGTTGTTGGATGTGTGCCTGCGCAGAAAACTGAGACGCTTACATAAATTATTTAAGGCGTAAAACATAGCTACTGTATCGCGCGACACGCGATATGACGCGCGATTTGACGCGCGATTTTCACGCGTCTTATTAACTCACATTTATGTGGTATGCATGTGCATTTCTGCCTAGTTTATGTGTATAACTTTAACAGCTCCTACTGTAGCAAGTTTGTATTCGTAAATACATTAGTACGATGGGCTTTGTATTCAAAGAGATCTGAGACTTATTAGTTCCAGATCTCTGCTGTATTCAGTATTAATAAAATTATGAAAATGAAAATAAGGTCCGATTTTTGCTGTTTTATATTCAGCACTGATGTTACAATCAAGATTATCTACCGAAACTATAAAAGCGAAAAAAATAACAAAAACATCTTGACAAAGGGGAACCTACCATTGTGTCACCCTAAAATTTCTACACTGACATCTGTAATTTTTATGGTGTACATAATAAAGAGGATTCTATTCTATTATATTCTATTCTACAATAGTTTCCTTTCAAATCAATGTTCATACACACAATAATTGTATTCGTAGAGACAAAGCACACAACTTAGCAACTTCAACACTGTTGTCAAAAACCTCACGAAGGACATCCGATACAACTTTCAACAGCGATCCTCCACACTTTTATAGTTATAAGTAATCGGGACAAGATAAGCGTCTTGTCGCGCGTATATCGCGGGCCGCGACAACCGGTAGCTCGAGCGGTGCCGCAGCCGCAGCCGCACGCCTCCACCGCGCCGAGCCGCGCTCGCGTCGATCGCCGATTCTAATCAATATGCTAAGTGGCGATACGGCATCGCGTGCGACCGCGAAATACTCGCTCTTTGTTTAATTAACTACCCGATTAATGTTACATTACGCGGATATCTCATTGCTACAGTTATAAACTAGTCCCTTTTTCTGTAAGGATATCGTAAAAATGTAGATCGAGATTATTTATAAGGTCTAGGCAGCAGTGTGAACTTGTTTGTTGACTTTTGAAATTGATTTACTCTATATGGATATCGTTTTGTTGTGATGACTTAAGATAGTGTCGGATCCTTAACTGCACATGCAAATTAAAATCAATAAATACAAGTATTTATTTATTTGAAGAGGGTTTTATTTTTTTACAGACTATGCTTAGATGGTTTGGTCATGTTGAGAGGTTGAATGAAATGCGACTAACAAAAGGTATTTACAAGGCAGATGTGAGTGGAAACGCCGGGAGGGGACGCCCCAGGAAGACATATAGTGACCTCATTGGTGATGTTCTTTAAAAAGGTCAGGTGCGTGTATGACCAGATGTATGAACATAAACGAAGCAAAAAGAGTATGTAAGGAGCGTAGCAGGTGGCGTTCTATAGTTTCTGCCTACACCCCTTGAGAAGAAGGCGTGAGTTATGTTTATGTATTTATTTATTAGAGCTTTTTTTAGATGTTACAGTAATTTTGAACCAATTCAGAAGCGAGATAAGTAAGTCTGTCCCAGAAATACGACTACATAAGCATGGTCGTATTGTAAGCATGGTGGTATAAACTTAAACAATCACACAAGAAAGCGCAAAAACCATTCTTAAACACAAACATAAAATATAAATCACAATTAAAAGTAAAAACAGATGAATATTTTACTTCATTAGCCACTCAAGATTAATGCTTAAAGAAAATAAAATGGTGCTCCAATCAAGGATCCAAAATTTCAGTTCATTCTTTTTGACTGGCCCATATCAGAGAGGAACACTTGGATGCAATTTTATTAATTAATTTCGAGATGCATTTATCTTCTTCGCATGATGCAAGCGTTTAATAAGGCCGAGCCACCATTATGGGGATTGCGTTTGAGGGAAGTTGGGGTGATTCGGACAACGGGATGAGTGGGCGATAATTCATCGCGCGGGAAATTAGGACCGGTCTGTTTTTTGCATCACATTTTCGTTGGCGCTGTGTTTGTCCGCGCGAGGTTTTAATTTGAGATTGTATGCGAATTAGATAATGTTTGTGTTCGTGATATTAATAGATTTATTGGTTTATATCGTTTTTTTTTGCGTAGGTAGACATTAGCCTATGCATAATCATCCTATAATATTTTCCCACTGCTGGGACACAGGCCTCCTTTCCGAGAGCGAGTAGGCTGTAATCTACCAAGCGGGCCCGCTGCGGGTGAGTTGATTAGTTCTAAGACATTTCCTCACGATGTTTTCCTTCACCGTTTTGAGAGCAGTGGTGATGAAATTATTTACACAAAGTAATACGCCTCTGCCTGGGTTCGGACCCACAACTATAACTCGTACGTTGGGGCCGTTACCACTGGGCCACCACTGCTCAGGTAGATCTTATTAAGTGCCTATTACATTTTTAGTGTAACTCGGTTCACTGCTATATTTAGTAATAGCTTTAAATACTTAGGTATATACATAATACTTTGAATTGGGAAGACATACCTACGTAACTAAATATTAATTTCCCTCTCTCTACATCCTAATAATGGGTCAGTTTTATAACATATTTTTATATGAAAATAGTACCTAGGTACTTCGTTAAGTAGTGAGCGTCTACCTAACAATATTCCAAAAACCGCGGAAAATATTAGAATATTAATAAAACACTTCCCTGAAGAAACTAATAAACACAGTTCACACAATTAACACAGTTCTATCTATATTGCCATAACAATAAACAGGCTCATCGATTTACACAATATTAGTATTTTAAAGCCGGTCCACACGGCCCGAGCCTCCCCTAATTTGAATAATAATCTCGCCATCAATCTGTTTGGTTTGCCTTGCTCCTTGATTATTAAAACAAGACCTCATTTAGATTATGCGTTCAACATTAAGTTAATTTTGTATCTTGTTTATTTCTTGGACTAAATACTACTAATACATTATAAAAAAAAATCCAATGAAACTGCATAGATATGCCATAAAACATGTGCTTTTTGGCACATTTTTTTTTCTACTTGTAATCTCAAGCCTTAGGCCTATTTTTTCAGGACTTCGTTACAACAGTCTTATCTAGTTTTCATGGTTTTGTAAAGAATAGAAACCGTTTAGCAATTATTATTGGCAGTAGCATAATAAGCATATAATGTTCCCACTGCTGGAACACAGGCCTCCTCTGTGAGAGGGAGTAAGCCATAGTCCACCACGTGGGCCCAGTATATTGGTAAATGTCACATGTCTTTGAATTTTTGGTCAAACTCAAACTCAAACTCAAAGCATTTATTTCAATTAAACCATTTACAGGCACTTTTGAATTGTCAAGGAGTCGGTCAGTTAGAAATATAAAGCTAGTTGCCCATTCCAAAGCGTAGTAGGTACCTATGGAGAAGAACGGGCAAGAAACTCCATGGACACTCTTTTAAATTAAATTGATACATAAAGATTAGTACAAAAATAATGTTGAAATTATAACTAAATGTAAGGACGATGTAAAATAAAAAAAACGCGCCCATAGTAAAAAGAGAAAAAAAAAACAATTTCTAAATAAAATAATTACAAATAAGCCGAGGACGCCAAGAGGTGACCAGTCCCAACTAACGGCGCCCGTTCACGAGCATGACGCATGGATTAGCACCATTCAGCTCAACCATTTTGAAGCTAAATGATCCAACACACGCGCCACCATCAGCGAGACATCTGAGTGAGCATGACATACTCTCAGCCGCCAGGACCCATTCAAGTCAATTACATAACCTCCAGGACATGCCGGTTTCCTCACGATGTTTTCCTTCACCGTTTTGGAAGCTGTGGCGATGTAATTATCTACACAAAGCAGAGCGTTTGCCTGGGTTCGAACCCACGACCTACAACTCGCAAGTCGGGGTCGTTACCACTGGGCCACCATTGCTCTACCAGTATTAATGACAGTTAATTGAAGAACGAAATATTTACCTACAATTTTGCGATAGTATTTTATTGCTGCCAGGTGCAGACAGTTTATAACAGTATCTTGGGAGAGCTATGTATTACTCTAAAACTTAGGGCGCATTTTACCAATAAAACTGAACGGAATCAGCACTTTTAAACCGCGTTTAACAGCTGTCAATATTGATGATATTCCACAACAATGATGACACTTACAGGTCTTGAACGCAGTTTAAATGTGCTGATCGTTGAGTACCAAATAAAGCGTATTGCTATCTTTTTTTTGGGTGGGAAATTATCAAATAACTTCTCCCGCCTTGGGCGGAGCGGGAGGGTGTGTCAGACTCTTACTGACTAAAACCCACTCGTGTTCCGTTTCCTGTGTTGCCAGGGGCCTTGGTATCCCTTTCGGACTTTCCCACGACCCCGACAGGCATCGGCCCTAGTGGACCCCTACTCTTGTGCTGACGACAAGCCCGCGCCTACGGTGGCCGGAAATCCGCCTGGGATTCCCGACGCCCAGGGCGTCTCCTGTGGCGGCTAGGGGCGAGGGGGGCGCGAAGTTTGCCTTTCCCTCAACCATCCCGCCTCCTCCTTCGCGAGCATTACTGCTTCGCAGAAGGAGGTGACGGCTGCCCATGCCCTCTTGCTCCGTACCATGGCCTGGACCAGGGCCGGACGCGAGAGATCTCCGCCGCCGATCGCCTCCACGAGGACCCCCAAGCCAGTATTGCCATCCTTCAAATGAATTTAAAACCAGAAGAAAAACAGAGCTGTTAAATTAACTAGAACAAAAAATTTTCAATGACATACTGTATAGCACCTGAAAACGCACTGAAAATCACGTGTAGTTAAGTTTGACATCTTTAAACTTATACGCTAATTTGACTCTATCTCCTTCTAACTGTACTTATAAGTTAAAGACAGCAACACTATTTATTACTTTTATCTCGTATATACCAGGGGCTTGTGGCTAAGTAATAAGAGCTGCACGGGTCAATCGATCAGGTTAAGCTACGCTTGCCGCGGTTGGTCCGTAGATGGGTGACCATCTTTACACACCAAGACCCCTCCATGTCCCGGCTGTCATTCGTGGATCTTTGACAGTCGATACGGGTCGTCAGAAGCTCGAAAGTCTGACAACAAGTCTTACCAAGGCGTATCGTATTACCCAGTAACTGGGTTGTGGAGGTCAGATAAGCAGTCACTCCATGTAAAATACTGGTATTCAGCTGCCTCCGGCTAGAATGGAAGCTGACTTCAACGTAGTTGGGAAAAGGCCAGGCAGATAAAAATCTCGTAAACACCATCGGACATTGTACCGACCTTTTTAGAGTACCAAACCAAAAAAGGAATGATTCTAAAGCTCCCTTTTTAACACGCCCATTAAGATTCCAAAACATAAATCAAATCAAATTACACACGTACATTTAGAACTAATCTAAACAGCTTCTATAGAGCAAAAAGAGAGACTTGTAAAAGTTGTATCAAAATCAAAATATTTTTATTTCACGTAAACCTACATGGGCACTTATGAAACGTCAGAAGCGAGGTGCACGGTTCCAATGGGTCGTTTCCTGGAGAAGAGCGGGCAAGAAACTCCACGGTTACTCTTTTAAAAATAATTGGCTTTTACAATGTTTTCAAAGTACAGTGTTAATAGGTATGGGAGGACTGTGTAGGCCTGTCGAGACGTACCAGGTACTTAACAAAAAAAAAAAAAAAAAAGGTCTACAAAATATCTAGTCTATTAAGCCTACAACGTTCTCACATTCACAAGGTACACACAAATCTGTGTAAAATATTAATAAAATAATAAAAATAAAAACCCATTTAAACCAAATGAAGTTTGCCATTACGAGTACAACAAGTCTGAAATCAAAATTTTAGGTACCTATATAATGTCAAACAGTGAAAATAATATGTCAAAAAGAAAATTTATATAATTATAATTATGCAATCTGCGCAATCAACCTATTGTATAATTATGCAATCTGTCGTCCTCACATAACAGTAAGTAACTCCAGGTAGCGGTTTACGATACGAGCCGGAGATAAACTGCCGATAACTGATGTTCACACATCCAAATGTTTTGATGGGGTTCTTATAGCTTCTGTATGGAAGCTATGATTTTTTTATGGGAAACTGTGGGTAGTGGTTCTGTATCTGAAAAAGATAGATCTATGTAGGTGATATTCATTTGATATCCTTTAATATTAAACTAAAACTACCTAACAAATAGTAATTGGTTCTACTCCGCTCGAGGTTAGTTCACGTGCCGCGTTGTCCCATCTCATAGTCAGCCTAAAACGTTCCCACTGCTGGGACACAAGTCTCCTCTTTGTGAGGAGTGGGACGTAACCCACCACGCGGGCCCAGTGCGGCTTGGTAGATGTCACATATCTTCGAATTTTTGGTTCTAGGACATGCCGGTTTCCTCACGATGTTTTCCTTCACCGTTTTGAGAGCAGTGGTGATGAAATAATTTACACAAAGTAAAGCGCCTGACAAGATTCTAACCTAAGACCTGCAAGTTGTAAGTCGCGGCCGTTACCACTGCTCACTGCTCACTGGGCCGCATTGTCCCATACTTTTTAGTTTATCTTCAATTATAAGACGCTTTTTGAGTCATAAAATAATTCGTGTCTTACGGATTTAAATAAATCTCATGTCTAAAACAAGAATAAATTGGTTGAATATGAAAAAAAAATCTTTATTTTGGAATTAACAAATCTTTTTACAATTTTCAGTTCACGCATCGTTCAATATTTTACAGAAACGGAGGAAAAAGCCAGTTCCATTGAAATAAAAAGTAATTTTCCATTTTTATTATAAACTCAATTTGTTAAAATAAACGCCTAGGTACTAACTAACCCAAAAGTTGTCCAAAGTATATAAAAACGTTAAAAAGGGTTGAAAGATAAAGTCAGCTAGAACTCGAACAATAGAGGCAATCACAAAAAAATAAAAGCGTTTCACAGAAGAAAACTTCGTAATTTTGTATTGCAGATTAGAATTTTTGAACACTGTGCAATCATTATAATTTAACAATTAAAACTACTTTTACTTTGCAAAAGATCTTTAAAAAAATCATTCAATCGATTTAAAATTAAATTGTTTATAATCAAATGAACTCGGAAAATGAAAAACTTAAAAATAAGCATGATTATAAAAACTTCTGAATTCCTAAAAATAAACAGCCATATAAAAAGTTTCGATCTTTTTACAGAACTGTCGATAATTTTAGTTGCTTCAGTATTAAAACTTCTTAAAAATTCTTAAAAAAACTTCTTAAAAATCAAGTTTTATTAGTATTTCTCCTTTTATGTTTTCCTTGATTTTTCTTTGAGGTAAAGCTATATTTTGTTCCCTTTTCTTACGTAGTTCCAGAACATATTGTTTGAATCAAGATGAGTTTTATGTAATCACTACTTTAATCATATTCAACATACTCAGTTGCAGAAACAGAAGTTAGAGTCGATTTTAATTGAATTTGAAAAAAAAATCTTTCACGCTAAAAACGCCGAATGACTTTGGATAAAATTTGGAACATGGGTAGACCGTCGCCTGGAGAAGGACATAGGCTACTTTTCATCCTGGATCGTAGACGAAATCGCGAGCAACAGCTAGTAAATACATAATGTATTGAATATCTACACCTAAAAAATAATAAATGTAGCTACCGTTTCTTATAATATTGATTTTACAAAAGTTACTACATGTTATTGATAAATACAAATAAAATATCAGCCAATTTACTTGAAAAGCTGAAGTTTTTCCAAGAAAAACTATGGGATCTGTTTATTTTTCTTGTGTTACGTCGACTTGTCTACAATCGACAATTCTGTATTGAAATGTGATAATTTACTATGCAATTAAATATTGAGTCTTAATAGGATTCGTGCCGATGGTTAATAGCTCAAATCAAGTAGGCAACCCTATTATAACCATGTATAAATACGCTTTAGTAATTCTTTAAATATCTGAGGTTTGTCATCGCGGATTCGGGTTCCCTAATTTAACTAAAGACTTTCCTGCCGGTGTTGTCTGTAAAAATCTCACCGTAAAAGCATTGGTGAAATCTTAGCTTGAAATGATCTGTCATTCCTTCTGATGCTAGGAATTGCACTACTGACTCAATTCACTTCACCTGACTTAGGTGAAGTGCCTAAGTTTGCACGTTTAAAGGATAGACCGGATGTACTTAAAACTGGAAACATTTGAGTCTCGGTAATTGTCCGTATTAGTGAGCAGTCGGGGTCGTTACGACCCCGACTTACGAGTTGTAGGTTCGAATCCTGACAGGCGCGTGGTTATTTCATCACCACTGCTCTCAAAACGGTGAAGGAAAACATCGTGAGGAAACCGGCATGACCGAGAATCAAAAAAACAAAAATAAAATCGAAGACGTGTGTCATTCTACCAACCCGCACTGGGCCCGCGTGGTGGATTACGGCCCACTCCCTCTCACCGAGAGGAGGCCTGTGTCCCAGCAGTGGGAACATTATAGGCTAATTATGCATGCATTATGCAATTGTCCGTATTTGCGGTTTGATACTCTGGTTTTCCAATTGTGTCAAAAATCTAAATCAAAATTGCTGATTCTCAGCCTATCATCATACGAGATTTTTATCTGCCTAACCTTTTTCCAACTACGTTGGGGTCGGCTTCGAGTCTAACCGGATGTAGCTGAATACCAGTATTTTACATGGAGCGACTGCCTATCTGACCTTCACAACTCAGGTACTGGGTAACACGTTACCCCTAGGTAAGACTGGTTGTCAGACTTTTGGGCTTCTGACGACCCGTAACGACTGTTAAAGATCCACGAATGGCAGCCGGGACCAACGGCTTAAAGTGCTCTCCGGGGCACGGAGGGGTTTTGGTATGTAAAGATGGTCATCCATCCACGGACCAACTGCGGCAAGCGTAGCTTAACCTGATCGATTGACCCGTGCGGCTGTTATTATTTAGCCACAAGCCCAACCCAACAACCCAACCTGATTCTCAGCCTAGTTTGAATAAATGATTCCTAGGCTGAGAGTCAGCACTTGTCGAATGTCAAAATTACATAAGACAGTCCCCCAAAACGCCCGCCCTTCACCACTTCTTAGCTGGGAAGAAGGCCTTATTATTTTTAGGAAAACGTATACTTTTATAATGTTTGTAAATATGTGAGCATCATGTACCTATCACATAATTAATTTATCTGTCATTGCTTTATTTTTCAGTCTTTTTTACCTATTTTGGTATAATTATTTTATTCTAGGTGCATCGTCTTCACATATAATTTTAAAATGTACACAACATTTTGTAAAACAATTTAAAAGAGTAACGGTGAAGTTTCTTGCCCATTCTTCTCCATACGAAACTACCTTTTGGAAGGGGCAACTAGAATCAATTCAATTTTTTATTTAATAGAGCTTTTCAGTGTACCGCACGGGACAAAGTAGTTATTTTACCTTTGCGTGTACAATAGATCTATAAACGCAGATATATTTTAAATTATCTTTCTAACTAATTTAAATCTACCTCAAGTTGAAAATATCATCTCAATTTTTATCCTCGAATGACCCAAGTTCACACTTGCGAACCGTACACCATCGGGTATAATATCGAGTATATAAATACTGCTTTCTTCATTCCCGACGGTATTAACATACTTATTAATTGCTGCCTCCGGGGTACACTGGTAGCTTTATAATATTTCTCCAATGCTTTACGAGTCCGCGACTCCGCCCTATGCGTTGGACTTGCAGACATTAATGCGTTGCCATCGTCGTCAGACAAATGAGTATGCTGATTAAACTCGTGTGCACTATTCTTTATTTTCTTGTACTTTTTTGCTCGTATATCGGCTACTTATTTTAGTTTCAAGATGGTTGGTGTAATGTTTATGGGTTGTGCTGATATATCGGACTTCAATTGTTTTTTTTTGGTTTGATAAAGCTTACAGTGGCAGTTGAAGTTCGTAACTCGAACTTACGTAGCTTTGCCATGGAAGTTATTGTTAAAATTACAATCATTATACTTATACAAGATACAAGAAGAGGCATTTTCGTTGCAGTTGCGCAATTAGTACAGGCTGAATTTATATTTATGGATCCTCAATTTCCAATCCAAACATTCTCAGTTGAATAAAACCAACAAATCTAATGTATTCCTCTTTTGTTTCCAGGTAAAGTCGCATTCCACATCACCAGTAAGTTAACAGCACATCAAACATTTTCATACATTATCATAACACAAACAAACTATTTAACGAACGTTAGCACGCACACAGATGCGTCTTCAATCAAGGCAAGTCGCATTTCGAAAGCAAATTATCAACCTAGGAGGGGGCAAGGGGGGGAGGTATAATTAAAATCCGTTGATTAATATGTAAATGTAATAAGATTACCCTCCCCTGAATAATTTAAATGGAAGCCCGGGAGATGAGTTATATACGGCGGACTCTCATTATACTGTAGTTGTATCGGCCACTATAATGTATGTTGCGTCCCGTTTGATAAATGCTGTCTGTAGATGCGAGTTTCGCTCGTGTGTCCGCAGCTTGGCTTCTGAGCGCATTGTTTTGAGGTCCACTCGGATGGCAAATGAAGAAAAGTGGAAGGGTTGCTTTTGGTAGACTACAGTGTCTACAAATGAAGGGTACCTATGGGTGATCCGCATTCTATGATCATAAAACTTTTAACTAGTAGATAAGGCTGTCGTCTTCATGGTCTGACAAACATGACGTGAAATATGTATTTAGTAAGTGTTATATAGGTACCTACTTATTGTGTGTTTTGATAATATGTCATCTTGACTCGAAAAATAAACGTCAGCAATGAAGAAACGGATAGATGGTAGCAACCAGCTATCCGTTTCTTCATTGCTCCTTCTTAAGTCCTAGGCCTTCGCCTTCCGCAATATCCGCATACTTATCAGTTAGACAGTTTTTGAAGTCAATAAAATCACCCAACGAAGCGTAGTCGTCATAGTTGATCTAATGAACATTTACAGGCGAAATTGTTGATTATGATTTCTTAGACACAACTAAGGTGCATTTCCCAATTTCTATAATGTAATACAACCTGCAGTACATAATCAGTTTACCACCGACCTCGCACCGCCAAAACGGCCATGTTTCCGCCATCTTTATTAAGAACGCATGGCCACCCGCCTCCTGGCGTTGGTCAACAGCCAGCAAGGCGTTAAAGGCATCAGCTACACCACCCACCAGTAGTGATAGACCTCCCCGCCCCCGCCTGAGCCCAACTGTTTCTAGTCGCAGCGGGGCGGTGAGACGGCGTAGACCGGTCAGCCAATACTGGTCGTAGGTGCTTGGCTCACTTGTCTAATGGCTTTGATTAAACTGCCAGTTTATTTGACGGTACGATGCGTGCGTGCGACCACGTATGAATTTATGTTTAAACGACGACCGAATATGGAATTATGGTCGAAGATTTAGGATCGTGAGGAGGTATCGTGGGCATTCGTGGGCGATCGTCCGAGTTTTGCGAAAATTTCTTTGATGTAGGTTATTGAAAACAATATTACAAAAGTTATTCTAAGTATAATGCTTATATGCAAGCAAAATAACGTAGTGATTTCAAAAAATAACGCGACTAAAGCGTTTTTCTTAGTATTGGTAGCGCCAAAGTAAAAAGAGCCTAGGAACCTCAAAAGAGATATATTGGTGTCTGTTCAACACTTCAACATTTTCTTACGTCGGACTAACACTAATGAGGTTTTCGTTTTTCTTAGTTAGGTACTATAATTGTTATATATGTGCATTTTCTCTACGATTAACACGACTTTAAATGAAACACTTAAAACTAGATTGTTCATTAATTCATTTAAATATTTGTTGCTTTACAAGTTTTCAAAATGACCTTCTCAGTCAAACATTATGAACGGAAGCCAAAAGCTCCAGGAACACCACTTATTTTTTATATTCATGCAGCACTAGCATGTTTCGCAACAGAAATAAACTTCTAACACATAGTTTTTTGTAGCTGAAACTGAATGTGATCGTTACTATTTGTAGCTAGCCAACTTTGTTGCTAGGTCTACTTTTTTATGCTATAGTTATGAAGCACCTCTTAAAAATGACACTGCTTGTTATCCTTGTTAGTCATGGAGCATAAGAAAAGCGCTAATAAGAAATTATTTATTCATTCATTCAACGACTTACTCACTAAGACATACCTACATAAACAAAAATCACATACAGTTTTAGGAATTGTGAATTCGTCACTTATAGAAGTGGACACCACTAGCATAGAAATTAATAGTACATACAAGATATCGTTAGTTGTATTATAATAAGTTATAAAATAAAATAGATCAAAGATATATGCGATATCGAAATCTGCCATCTTAAGAGTCCTTAAGCTACATTCGACCAGTGTTTTTTTAATCGTTCATCAATAATGTTTGTTGGAAAATCCTACGGTAGAAGAAAGAACATATTGCACATTGATACTTTTGCTTATAAATAATTCTTTTATTTTTGTTTATTCACTCCACACATACAAATATCCTTACAGACTAGACCCAATGCGATATTGTAGTACACTTAAAAAATAAATAGTTCCACTGCTTGTACCATAACAAATATATATATATATTCCCGCGGTTAGTCCGTGGATGGGTGACCATCTTTACATACTAAGACCCCTCCGTGCCTCGGAAAACACGTTAAGCCGTTGGTCCCGGCTGTCATTTGTATCTAGTCTATTAATATCTATTTGACAGTCATTACGGGTCGTCAGAAGCTCGAAAGTCTGACAACCAGTCTTACTAAGGGGTATCGTGTTACCCAGTAACTGGTTTGTGGAGGTCAGATAGGCAGTCGCTCCATGTAAAATACTGGTATTCAGCTGTATCCGGTAAGACTGCAAACCGACCCCAACATAGTTGGAAGAGGCTAGGCAGATAATATATATATAATTATAAACATATTTATTAATTTTCCAATTTTTACTGTCACACCATTGATGAAAAGTCTCCCATCAGGTTTTCCACCAAAGTTCTTGTCGTGTAACCACGAACGAATGGTTTTTAAAACAGCATTTTTAATTCAGTAAATTTTAATCCCGTCTCATATTGGAGACGAACACAATACTAGCCTAACTATCAGAATTACTTCCTTACTACTTACCTTAAACTTTCACTACTAATACCTACTTACCTTAAACTTTCAGAATTACTTCCGAAGCTATAATTGTAGCCAATTCCGTTCAGGTTCATAGATCTACGGTAGGAACAACAAATTATACCAATAATCCTGTCTATGGACGCCTAAACGTAGTGGCTTAAGCATTTACGTTACAAACCTGGGCAGTAAGTTCAAAGGTCTGCATGATGTTGACTGCAGATCTGAAAACTTTCGGGAAAATTTGGGTTGAATCGAATTTTTAATCAGTTTCATCGACTACGTAGTTTAGGCAACATATAAAAATGTTTCTGAAAACTTTCCGAAACGATAGCTTTCCTAAATATCTTTCATAGCTAAAAAGTGATAATTGATTGTGTTTATGACTGAAAAACATGCAGAATCAGCTCCAATTTACCCAAAATCAATTGAATAACGATTCGCAACAACTCTTTGTCGAAATCAATACCAACACTACACAATCTTCCAAGAAACATCGCACCAGTAAAATACAAAGCAATTATTATTGGTAGCCGAAGCACGTCAACAATAGTGTTCAACCGAGCCTTCGCTGGCCTCTCAATAATTAGGATAGTGCATCTCCGTTTACCGAATGAGAATAAAGCCTACCCTTTGTGCTTGTGTGAAGACCCCCTGTGTGTATGTGTGTGTGCATGCATCTTGATTCTCCGTATTTATGTGTGCTGGCTGTGGGGGCATGCCGTCCTCCGCATGCCACTCTGTGATAGTAATGTCGTATATTTCGGTCGTGCGTACACTGGCCGTCTTATTATGTTTTAGCTAGACGGAGTTACTTAAACAAGCATTATCGTGTCAGTTCCGAGCGTACTGTGGAATGTTTCACAGCTTCACAGTTTGGCCCATCGTCGCAAGGTTGCCTGCTTGTCGGTCTTCTATAGATTGTACTTCGGAGAGTGTGCTCAGGAACTCCACGACCTCATTCCACCGGCCCCCTTCTATTATCGGTCATCTAGGCGCACTTCAGGTTACCATCCCTTCCTGGTGGCTATCCCACCAACTCGCACTAAGCGTTTCCAAACTTCTTTTATAATGCGCACAGCAAAGGAATGGAACTCTCTGCCTGCGTCTGTGTTTCCGAACGCATATAACCCTAATCTCTTCAAAGTGAGAGTGAACAGGCTTCTTCTGGGTAAGCTCGCTCCATCGTCGACTTTGTTTCTGTCGCCTCTGGCATAGACTAAAGTCAAGAGCAAACCCATCACAAATAAAAAAAAAAAAAAATGTTTAGACTGCCAACGATGTTCTTACTTCTGAGTATGGCACCAAAAAGTTTTGAGCGACGGTTCTCGGCCAATCAGAAAAGCACCACCAATAATATTAAAAACCGAATTCTAAATTCGTTTTAATTTTTGCCGGTCGAACATTTTGTAATCAGGAATCCTTTAGAGACTTCAATTTTTATTGAAATTGGCGTCTCGTTAATTAAAACCAAATCGAATTAATTACAGGGTGAAAATTATTCCACCCCTTTCCAATGACCTTAAAAACGTAAGACACAGACTAGTAGGGTGAATGTACATAAAATCGGTACATACATATTGTTAGAAACACCGCATGCCATAAACTAATATTCGCTCGGACACTACTTGGAGTTATTGGACAATGTAAATGAACGCTATCTCCTATAATGCCTGCCTTATTTCCCCCTCAGCCAGGCCAGTGCCCGCAGCGACCCCTCCCGGGGGGAGGCCCCCCCACCCCGGCCGATGTCTCATCAGTAAGGATTGAACCCTTTAATGTATTCACCGTAACTTTGGGATGAGTCTTGTATTAGTGTTATAATGAGACGTGGCCCTAAGGAATTATGGCTATACTTGTGGATCTCTGGGGTCGGGATTAACCCCAACCTAGTTTCAATTTCTATATATGAGAGGTTTCGTGGGAAGGGTTCGATAATATTATATCTCAATGTTTTAAATCGGATAGGCGCATTGTTTTGATTTTAGTACGGACGTTTATGGTAGAGTATTTTACTTTTTCGTTTATGTTTACTGAAGTGATCTTATCTAATCAAGTGAAATTAATAAAAACGCAAGTCCTACGCATTGCCTCGTTACCATGGGCTCTAAGATTACTTCTGTAACAGTTCAAATTATATTAAGAAACAAATCTTGAAGCACTTTAAAGAGTGCTCTCTATTAAAAACTTCTTTGATTAGAGTCTATTAAAGGAGTTAGAGTTCAAAATTGTGCTTCAATCATTAGCCAATAACCGAATCGGTTTCGTTAAAAATGTTATTTACTGAAGCTCCTTGAGTCGCCAACAGATCGATAATGCTGCCAATTAGCCGGTACCAATTTTCCAATAAAACTTCAAACTGTTTTCCATTCCATTATCTCTCACCACCCTTTATTGCTGGCGAAGTTAAGCTACGACTCCTCTTTCCACTCCGCTCCGAAATTATTACAATAATAATATTATTATATTAATAATTGTATTGATAAGGAGACTCTCGTAATAAGGGTAAACCGTCCCCTTTCTGCCAGCCATCCTCAATAGGAGAATTTATGTAACTAATGAAATAAGCGAAGTGGCGCGCCCCGCACCCCGCGACCCGCCCCAACCCGCTCCCATCCACCCTTCATTATCGGAAAGTTTGAAATATAATTTGAAATTATGCTCAATGTTATATTGAAGATAAGAGAAACACAAATTCCTTTAATTGGACTTGTTAAAGTGAGTCAAATTAAGTTAACACCGAGTTGATGGTATTACTTTTGAAGTTGGAAATTATGACGGACTGTCCGTAGGTTTCTGCGGAATTCATGGGGTGATTAGCGGTGGAAAGAACAGTTATCGGTTCCTCGACCCGCGTGTTTTATTTAACGGCCCGACGTTTATGGGAACTTATTGCATTGTATTATTAACTTCTAACTGCGTTAAGTAGAGCGGAGAAATACAGAGTCGTGTGTACTGAATCAATACAATAGATTTTGGTGCAATCAATTATAATTAATGAATTGCTATTATCGTTGATTATTCAACAAGTTTTTTTTTAAATAAATCTAGTCATTTATTTTTGAAATCACAAGCTTTCCTTCCACGCAATTAAAATATTCTTTCAAAAATTAATTATTGATCATATTTGTATATAGTTAATCCTTGAGGGTCGCATGTTAGGTCAACTATTGATTTTGGCGTACGCCGCGCTCAGACTCGCAACTTGAGACCATCACAATTAGTCCCCGGTCTCAATCTAATTATATTTCTGATTGGGCTGGTGGCGACGCATTGCTTCATGTGGTGATTTACACCATATGCCCCTGTAACTACCTCTGACTGAGACGTAACAAGACACCGTTGCCTTGGAGATTATTGTTGTAATTAGTGATTTAGATTTATGCTGTCCGAATTAGAGTATTTGTCGTGGTCGTAATTAAATGATTTAGTAATGACATAAAAATTAGAATTGAATTACAAGATTTGTTCTGGTGCAATTTTGGTCTCTGAGTGTGCCTTCTCCACAATATTTGAAAACTTTATTTTTTTAAGTTTTTTTTTTCAACTTTGTGTTATTTTAGTTCAGCTTTTATTATGACTACATCTAAAGCAAAAAAAAAAGATGAACAAACTCATTTTCTAAATCTATACCATTATATTCCTACATAATCAATCAAACTATACGATATATGGACTTACAGTCATACCAATTAGATGCAGATCTAGATCTAATTATTCGGATTCGACTCGAGCTGGCACAGCACTATTCTGATTGTCGACAAGCGATTTCGGAAATTACTAAGGCGTCGACGCCGCCCCGCTCATTCCGACCGCCCTGTTCCTTGCGTTTCGGTTAGACGGTCAGTCACTGGTACCGTCACCCTATAAATGTTCATGGAGTTCGCAATAATGTTTTATGGTGTATGTATCATTGTTACAATGGTATGTTTTGACGTATTGGTAATGTGGATTTATATTATTAGTGTATTGAAACATTAGAAAATACTTTTCTGTTTTCAAGTTAGACATTCCAGTTGAATTTTAATTAGTTTTTTGACGTTGTGATTTAGTTAAGTTAACTATATATAAAATCAGATCACTTTTATATTTAGACTTTTACTATAAAAATGAAATTCCCGCAAAAAGGTTTCGCCACGAAATATTCCAATCCAAAACTTTCAATTTACACCTCAATCATAGAAAAATACATAAATCTATCTCCCACAGCTTCACTAATTCACTAAATAAGGTAACTAACCCAATAGTCGGCAACGACTCCACTATGCTGACGTTTCTAGAACATAGTAATATCGACCAAAAATCCCCGCTTGGCATTAGCATAACAATTAAATTAATCAACCCACTCCACATTAAGATACGGAGCTAGTATTGTATTCGACTGAGTGTATTCTTGTAGGTACTCATACTATCTTCATTATTATGAGTAAAGTCGGCATAAGCAGGTACCTAAGAATTGGTTTTTAAGTTATACCCGCGGATCTGCTGGCACATGAAAAGTTCTGAATTTTCCGGGACGAAAGTTAGCCCAAATGTCTACCTACATAGAATAATTTCTGTACGCGTACAAAGTTGTGTGTCTAATTCTGTTCAGCAGTTATAGAGTGATTGAGTAACAAACATACAAAACGTGGATTGAGTTTTGCAGGGTCACTGATAAGGACTTATTACATAACTTTCAAGAATTCTAATTAACTAGTTTCTATTCGCGACTTTGTTCGCGTGGAAAAAAACATATCATCATAGAAATCGGATTAGTAGTTTTGAAGATTACCCCTTACAAACAAACTCACAAATTTTACCTCTTTATAAAATGAGTACAGATTGGTCTTTTTCAAGCCACATTACTTTTCTCAGTTAAAAATTAAATAAATTATAAAGAAGTCCATTGTACCCTCAGCCCGAGATGCAAATACCACAGCATTCTTGTTTTGTTAGTATCATTTATCTTGTGATTCTTATACTTGATTCAATAACGCATTTGTTTGTAATCTAAGATTATGCATGAATAAATTTAATTAATGTTTGCAGACCAAGGATGTATGCTTATGTGTGCTAGATTTTATTTCATGGGCGAATGATATTGTATGATAAATATTGCCATCGTCTGGCTGAATTAATTTAGTTACCTCTAAAACTAAAATTAAGGTTTCTAGGTTAAATCAATTAATTGTTTTGATTTAACTACACGGTTAAAACAAGTCTGAATTTAGAGGAGAGAATAAACGTAGACCCTACAGGGTTTCTACCAATTATTCTCTCCTCAAATTCAGATTACATATTTTTTGTGACTTCATCAAAAGCAAATAAAAATTCAATTATTCTTCTTAAAAAGGTTAACAGCTAAATATAACAACATTCTATATCGCTTATTTCTTAAATCGTTGTCATCAATAGTTCAGTTCACAAAAATAATTCGTTCGCCGCGCATACATTCGGTACAAAGTATAATCGGCCAATAAACGCGGCGTGCCACCCGCCGCCCGGCGCGTTTCCTCGCGTCTCGCACCGCTCCCCGAAGACCGGCCCACCCCCACCCTGGCTGTACATCATCTCATTTGAATTTCTAACTAGGAAACCTCCATGCAATTATTGGATTAATGTAAATTACGCAGTCTACAGCTCTACGGTGCACTATCAGGGACAGGGTTTAATTAGAATCCGGTTAAGTCTAATAATTCTATAGTGTTTCGCAAAGTCGCTCTTATGTTCACTAAAGAATGGTTGAATTTAGAAAAGTTCGGCCGCGACGGCAATTAGAATAATTATTTTCGCAAGTAGACGACATTTGGGTCTGTCACCCTACATTACAGGGAAACTAGTCAATTTCAATGTGGAAATAATGTTAATTTATTTCTGTTTACTTGTTATGGCAAGAAGGATTTGAAATACAGGAAACTTTTTGTCAATGGCAGCTTATAATATTCATTCAGTACCTATTGCTCTACCAAAGAGGTAGCCTATCTTCAATTTAATTGATGCGATGCCACTGGAAAGACAACGAAACTGTCATCCATTTCAACTGCTAGGTATCCCTTAACTCCCATTAACTGGGCGATCTTTCTTGAAACCGCAAACTGTTGCTCACAACAAAACGCTACACATTTTTCTCCCAAAACACCCAGACATTCAAAGACAGGTTCACCCAATTCCTAAACCCTCCGCGAACACTCGAATACATAACCTCAAAACATTCCCGCCGTGACCTCGAAAATGCACGTAGGTGAAAGCCCTCGGGAGTTTCACGTAGGGGAACAAAAAAACCCCTAACCCCCGCGTAAGGAGCGAGGGGGGCGACCCGCCCGTGAATGAACGAAGGAGGATTGCGTCCTTGGAGCAAAAAAGTCACGTGACCCCGTTCAACAGGTGGCGCCGTGAGTGTGTCCTTGCGCGCGGATTAGAAAAAAAAAAGTTGCGTTCGAATTCTTTGACGTTTCTTTTTTTTAAGAAGCCGCGCTTTTTGGGCTGTTGTTTTGGAGTGTCAGTATTGATTGTGAATGAGGTTGTATTGTATTTAGACCTGCTTGCTTTTACATCGGCAAATAAGGCACAAGTGGCCGATCAATATCGGCTATGAATCTAGAAGATATTTTGAGTAAAGAATAAATCGAAAAATAGCAAGATTCATGCCCAATAAATCGAAAATAGCAAGATTCATGCCCAAATAGTATTTGTTTAGAGACAACAACAAACCTTATATATAGAAATTGTCTCTTGTATATGAATCTTTGACTTGGGGGTCAGCTCCCTTGGTTAGTTTGGTACATTGCCTCATCGCGACCAATATTAGTTTGCCCTACAGATATTTGTTCTGGACCTGACTCTACTACGATTTAGATCATGTGATAATAATAATAAATAAATAATAACAGTTTTTATTGATTCATAATGTGATATAGATACATATTTTATTGTACGTAGGGATAAAGGAAACATAATTATCAACGATTACTTACTTATGCTGTAATCGTTATAGTATTTTCATAATGCTATACTTATTTTAAACACCAGAAAGAAAATGTTCTCTTAATGATGATCAAAGACCAAAAAGTATACTATACAATGTAAAACTTAATGGTTAAAAGAAACTCAGATATATGAATAAACAGTTTCCATACTTTTGAAACGTTTACCAAAAAATTATATCTAAAATATCCTAATAGCAAATACAAAGTGCCTGATCAAACAAAATTCCCACCCACTCGGCTATTTACCTTCAAAAACAACGCGTAAAATAACTGAACAATAAGTACAGACTATAGTGAACACTTTCAAAACAGGCCAGTAACAAAGCAAAGTTCTGTGCAGCCAAAAAGCGTATATCCAAAAAGTTTACTTCGAAACAAGTAGTAGGTGGCTCGGCTCCTTTATGAATGGCGGGCTCCCTCGGCCCCGCTTAACACAAATGTCACGGCGCCCCGACGAGCCGGAAAACTCTCTTTTCTTCCTGAATTACCGCACAAACGATACACGCTAAAACACTCCTTACGACCCAAATAATAAAACACAAATCCCTTCACAACTCCCGGGAAAATTTAAGGAATTTTCTACTTAACATAGTCGTTGGATTTTGAGACGTGTTTCAGTTAAACAAGGCTGGTTTTTCAATAGCGAAGTCGGCGTCGAAGGCATGAAATCTTGCGTCTCCCGCGGCAAATTGTTTCCTCGCTCCGCGTGTTTGTATTTTATTATACATTTTTATTTCTCGATAACATTAGCTTAACCGACTTTTCATTGCCTCGCCTAGGGCTGGCGCTCGCGTTTTGTGTTGATGTCTTTTTATGGTTGCCACTGAATGTTTCAACTGAACTTTTTCTTGTTGCGTGTCTGGCTTACAGCTTACATTTTAAATGAGCTGTTGTAAGTAAATTAAAGTGGCTTTGAACAAATATTGCTTGATAATGTTGTGTTTTTTGTAATGTTTACATTATTTACTAATAATAGCTGTTATACAGCTGCTTCATTTATTTCTTTGGCTTTTTGTACATTGCATTCAACATTGAAAGTTAATAAGGCCCTATGTTTTAGCTAGCTTGATGCTATTGAAAAAAAAATGCAAAGTTATTAAGTGAGATGATTTTTCAATTACTAAGCTCATATAACAAGCAACTATGTAGTATCTACACATCTTCTACCACCACACTTTCTACCCATTTACTCGTCTACACATTTTCTACCCCTTCGGTTTTAAAGATTTGCTGAGGCATAGTAATAATATTTCGAGGTATGATAGCTAGGCAATCGCTCTATGTAAAACACTGGTACTTATTCAGCTGCAACCTGGGAAAATAATATTCTAATATTTTAACAAAACCTGTGAGAAAACAACGGAAATATCACTTTTCACAATGTTCACAGTCAGTTTTAAACAAAATCAAATTGCCATGAAATCAAGATTAAACCAAATCCTTTTCACGAACCCTAATCAAGTGCAAAGAGCGCGTCACAGCCCTAAGAAAAGTTGAGGCGAGGTAGGAATGTCAAAAACGTCGGGGCGCGAACAAATATGTGCTTTGCCGACGGGCCGGCTGCCTGCACCGCGGCTTAAACGGAGCTTAACCGACGTTTACAAAGCCTCGCAGATTTTGTGTTAGTTTTACTTTTTGTTTAACATTTTTATATGTTTTAGGAGTGTTTTAGATGAACGATTTGATTTAAGTCTTAGTTTTCGGTTTTGTTTTTGACAGTTATGGGCTAAGTTCAATTGTGTTGACTGGTTGATATGAAAACTTTGCTGTTTCATGATTATAATTTCACGTGCTTATATGCTGTTCACCGTCATTCAATCCAAGCTGGAAGTTTTGGTGTATTTGGAGCTACAGCTACAAATATTTCCCGCCATTAGCTCAGTCTAAACATCTCACCATGAAACATCATCTTTAATTATTTTTCAAAAACACATATTACAGATCCTTTCTAACCCCGAACGAACGCTAAGCCCGACTTCCCGAGTTACCATCGTTAACCGATCATGCCACCGGGCTGCTTGGCGAGACCCCTCAACGGCATCCTTTGCATTTCCCTCCGCACTTTACCGGATTTTTTCCGTTTTATTTACTTGGGCGCGAACGTTAGACGCCTCGGGCGCCACTTACTAGACTTGCCTTTATCCGGACGTCGGCGTTGGTTGTGGCCCGATGTTTCGGATGCTACGAAGTTTTGGACAAATAATGTGATTTGTAGCAGGACTGTGCGACTGAAACTTTGTAGATTCTTTACTCATGTGTGCAAGGTTTTTGTTTCATTAATTGGAGCTAGGGTGTTAGGTTTGCGTGAGAAAGGTTACATTAAAATCTTTTAGGATAGTCGTTTGTGTAATTGGATGTTGACTTTGGTTGCAGGGCGATGTTTACAAAACTTCTATTCCAGAGTTAGTATTATTAATATTATTTTACATGGCTTCTTGTGTACGTTGTGAATGTGAGAACGTTGTAGGCTTAATAGACCAGATCTTTTGTAGACCGTTTTCTTTTTTTTTTTTTTTGTTATGTACTTCTCGACAGGCCTACACTGTCCTCCCATACCTAATTTGTGTAATTTGAAAACTTTGTAAAAGCCAATTATTTTTAAAAGAGTAACCGTGGAGTTTCTTGCCGGCTCTTCCATAGGAAACGACCAATTGGAAGGTGCACGGCAACTAGCTTCTGACGTTTCATAAGTGCCCATGTAGGTTTATGTGAAATAAAAATATTTTGATTTTGATTTTTTCTAACATGTGGTCATATTTTTTAATTTGGAACACTGAAAGTTTCTGGTGTTTTAGACCCATGTCGAGGTTTTTGTCAGGTTATTATTTTAGGTATATCTTGAAACCTTTTTATTTGTGTTGTGATGTGTCGATTGTTAAATATCACGGAGAAGTTTTGTGATATAAAGGGCAAAAACTTTATGATATTTTGGCAGACAATGCAGACTTTCATTATTTTGTTCCCTGTTATTTTCTTGTTTATCTGGATGATGCGTTGGTTGTGGGATTTTCCAGATTCTGCGAGATCAAATGAACTGATTTGAATGCTGATGTCGTATATTTTTGTCACGACTTTTACTAACTGATACGTTTGATTAATCTATTTTTAATATTGTGAGAAGGACGGGTTTCCCTTTCTTCAATGATGCATGATTGTTAGGCCGTTGTCCTGAATTGCGTTGAGATTTTAACAGATTATGCGAATCCAGTCTTTATTTGCAATCGCAATAACAATTGATGTTATGGTTATTAAGCATTTTTTGAATGAATACTTTAGTTATGAAATTCGAAGTTGCAATGAAAAATAACAATTAAGTTTTATTAACAAATCAATACCTACGTTTTCTGAATTCTGGTATGTAACCAAACTGATGTTGTTTCGCTTACATCATATCAGAGATTTGCCTAAGGTAGGTACCTACTTGTTAATATGCATTGTCTTAAATGATGAAACATTGCACTAAAATATATTTAGTTTTTTAATTATTGGTGACTTCAGATACCTGTTCAGCATTTGGATGTTTTTTTTTTCTTCAATTTCAGTAACGTGTTTTTTTTGGCAATTAAACCATGTACCTGATGATTTAATTAAACTGGTACTTAATTGATTTAATTTAACTTTTATTATCTGGTTTCATTGGTAATATTGAATTACTCAACGGTTAATTTACAATTAGTGCGATAGTAATACAATATGGTAATGTATTGTATTATTAACTCCACAATGTACAATAATTATGATATTAAACCTACAAGTGCCTATAAGGCAGTGCAGATCAATATGATTATTCCTCGTCCACAGTTTGCGGTTACTTACGCACCTTTGGGCGTGATAACTATGTATAATTAGTATAATAACTGCATTCTTAGTAAAGCATTGTCTGTTGAAAAAAACCGGCCAAGTACGTGTCGGATCACGCATAATGAAGGGTTCTGTAGTTAGGATAAATTTATCCCAAAAACAAACTTAATATTATAGTTGAAAAACATGTTCTCCCATATATCGATATACGCCACAATCAATTCTCCAACTGTAAATGTAAGATTGCAATCGCAATTCTTTTTTGTGTTTTAATCAAATAAATAAATAAAGATTTTGTTTCGGAACAATAACACAAGACTAAGTACAACAAGTAAAACGATAGCTGCAAAAGTATTGTTTTAAAACTAAAAATCAACAATTTACGGACTTTCTCCTTTACTTGTGCTGTGAGACCTTGCTTCTTGGCAAATTTCATGACCCTAGATCAACGGGAAGTACCATATAGAAAATGTATTTGTGAGTATCAAAAAATGTCACATAAATGGCCGCATTTGTTTTATCGCGTTGACTTAGAAGCTTGATTTTTTTAGAGCTCCAAGGGACCATATAAATTCGATATAAATTTCAACTTGATACCTCCACGCGTTCCTGAGAAATTGGGTCTTGACAGACTGACTGCCTAAGACAGACAGACAGATGGACAACGAAGAGATCCTATAAGAGTTCCGTTTTTCCTTTTGAGGTACGGAACCCTAAAAACAGAGACACTTTTATGTGAATTAGCTTTATAGGTATATTTGGTATGTTGTTTTGGAAGAGATTATAGATACTGAAAAAAGGGATTGAAAAAGCTGTAAACGAAGTATTTACATCAAAGCTAGATGGATTATGATACTGGACAGTTTCTTTAAATTAGTACTTAACTTCATTTATGAACGTTTTGAATACATAGCTGATACTACGGATACCCCTTTTAATAATGTTAGCCTCATATGCTCCTTGATTTTCACTAGAAAATAAAACAACTTGAAATAACATTGAATTGATACAAATAACACTAGTTATTTTTTTACATCAAAATGAGCTCTACTTATCCTTGTGGTGTACACTATCACTATTAAACAGACAAAAGACAAAAAAAAAACTCTAAATAAACAACAAAACACAAGAGAAATCACAAATAAAACAATAGTTCAATCACAAGAGGCTGCAACGTAGGTTATCGGCCATTGTTATTAAGCCTTGCATGTCTCTAGTCCAGTTTCTCATCCATAATCGATACCTACCC
Source organism: Atethmia centrago (assembly GCA_905333075.3). Classification (NCBI taxonomy): domain Eukaryota; kingdom Metazoa; phylum Arthropoda; class Insecta; order Lepidoptera; family Noctuidae; genus Atethmia; species Atethmia centrago. The sequence goes on from HG995376.1 coordinate 23,509,169, forward strand.
CCCAGGGGTGCACCCCCGGTTGTTATATCTAGAGACGGCCGCTCCTAATTCGTACTCCGTACGTACGTCGATCTTTCTCGTGTGTACTGTGGCAGGTGGAGTTTTGTTCCTACGTGCTACGCTAGCATTATGCTACCTTGCGGTTTTTATGAGATGTTTGATATGCATGTTTAGTTTAAAAAGTTGATTGTTTTAACAACAAATTTACTCTCTAGTTGAACATATGTATTGAAAAAATCTTAGTTTCCTCCTTACATAGGTATCTTATATTAAAAATGGCAACGTCTGTCGGTCTGTCTGTCCGCTTATCAGATTGCACGTCATTTTGATTTACAGATGTCGTGTTTTCTTGCTGTATTAGGCTGCTATTTGGTACATATTTTGACAAAATATCTATGTATACTTGCAGTTGTATTTTTGTTCTAAAATGCTATAATGCCAGGCTGGTAACCAACGATTTTTATTACAATTGTTTGATAAGTATTTTAAATACTTAGTTAATTTTGTAAATAATTAGTTAGTCGTCTAGACACAGACACAGGTTTTATCTATTGGCATAATCACCTACTTGGTTTAATGCACCACGTAGTATTTACGGAAATATCAAAAATATCCTCATTCTTACGAAACACGGTACGGAACCCTTCATGCGCGAGTCAGACTCGCGCTTGGCCGGATTTATTTTTTTGAAGATTGTGTTTTTGATATTAAACTTTTATAAGAGGATTTTGCTAAATTACAATATTACCTACCTACCTACTTATTTTAATTTTATAGAATTAAACTCCTGCTATTTATAACTACTTACAGCATAAAAAAATAAATACTTACGTTATTAATTTAGCCGTAAGATTCATTTTCGGTTAGACATTTTTTTATTACGTCAATGTATCATCATCATCATAATTATTACAAAAGCATGTTCTCCACAGCTGTATTATACTAAGCCGATTATTATAAGCTGTATAATTAACGATTATTAATCAATCAAAATTAATTATACTGTCGTAACAAACTGCCTATAATGATATAAAACAGTATAAAACCGAAGTATGTCTAAAAAATCGATAATCCGTTGAAATTTAAAATCTCTCGTCCCGTAGCAACGGTTTGGCGAACGGCCACCGTCATTATCTAGCCGGGTAACATTCTGAACTACATCGACCTCAAAAACTTATTACAATCCGCCCTACCCAGCTCATTATCTCTGGCCCATAGTCTCAATCGATACTACCTAACTACAAACACATACAAACTATTAACACACACAAACACAAAGTAAATGAAAGTCTACGCGTACCCGTAACCGGCGCGTCAACTTAAAACTTAATTATAATTAATTAATTCCAATTGGACGTTATCTCTTTCTAACACACTATATCTTGAATACATCCATCTCTGTCTGTCGCAAAGGCGAGGGTAGACGCGGTATTGTGTTTTCGAAGACCTTTTATCACGAGGCATTTCACGAAGTGGAGTAGTCGTTAGTTCGATTCCAATACGATTTTATTAGTCCTCAGATTTTAATTGGCATCCTATTTTAATTATTTTTTTAAGTCTGCTACTTATTGGTGGTTGACTTTCATTAAAATTTCGATGGGATGATTGAGAGCGGACATTTAACTAAAGAGTGAATGAGTTAGTTGAAATGCTCTCTTTAAAATTATGAAGTGATTATTACAATTGCAGACACGGGAGGTGAATGAAAGAACTGTCTATGAAAAGCTGTTACAAAGAATAGGGTTGGTTCTTAAAACATGGGTTCAGTTGTTAACAGGATTTACGTAAGTTTTTAGCAAAGTAGAAAGTTGCACAGTAAGGTTATCAGAAAAAATACAACGTTACTTAATGTTATCTAATAAGAACCTCTCGTACTAGCATATAAAGCTAGGAAAAAATGTATTGGTAAAATATCTGATTTTACTTTAATGCATTGCATAGAATTTCTTTCTCGGAAATAAACCCCGGTACTAACATGATATAATCGTTTTAGGAAGCAATTTTATAGATGTTATATCAAACATTTTCTATTCAATTTCCTTGACATTCAAATATAGGTCAAAAAACTACTTGGAACGAAGCAAAACAACAACATAGATCTCCCAAAAGGGGTATAAAAGCATTAAATCAGAACAAAATGGCCGTAGCGCCCTGAATGGCGTATAATTTAATTGTAATCATCACTACATCGGCCTGTGACGAGTATCAACGAGATGCGACTAGAAGGGACCACCCTCAACCCCTTCACGACGACTTCAACCCCCCCAAGAAGGGGTTTTAACACCCTCCTCATTACCATATTTCATTTACTCTACGAAATTATGCTAATTACTTATATTGCTTTGTGTAAAAAGGAAATTTATAAGGATTAAACTTACACCCCCCTCCGCCTCGAACCGGTTGGATCCAGACATAACTAGTTTGGGCGAGTTCGGCGGATGAATTATTTAGAAGATGATTCTTCGAATTAAAAAATCGGGCGGTCCGAAGGGCTCCCGAATTCGCGTTCGCTTGATTATAATCGTACGCAATTAAAATTCAAATTGGAGAATTTTTAATTTTGTTATTGATGACCCTCTTTCGTGGATGGATTGAATTGTGCGTTGTTGAAAACTTTTTTGAACGAAGTTGAAAGCTATGCTTTTTGAGAGAAAATTCCTTGTTTATTTTATTTTCGTGTATAATACATGCAGGGTGAACGAGGTTTCCATTGAAATTATTAGTAGATTTATTTGTAATTATTAAAATTTCATATTTTGATCTTGAAACTAATCCTACTATAAATACTAGGAACACCCTTGCATTTCTTCATAAAAGATTCAGAGTAAAAATTGTGACTATCACACGATACTAACTTACCATAACTTGAGATGTTATTTACCTATTGCAGTCTCTTCACACATGATTGACCTAAGGCATCAGCATCTTAAAATTCTAAGAAAAATGTCGACTTCAAAATACAGGGTGACACAAAAAAACGGAATTTGAATTCACTCATTCATCAATATATAAGTACCGTTAGCACATCAAGTACACGCAAATGTATGTGCAACTTACGAATTGAATTATAGTAATGAAAAAGTCCGTTGCTTTGGGCCAGCGGGGTGCTTCTGGGGACCTAAGGCATCAGCATCTTAAAATGCTACAAAAAATTACGACTTCAAAATAAAGGGTGCCGCAAAAAAAATAATTTGAATTCACTCATTCATCAATACATAGGTACCGTTAGCACATCAAGTACACGCAAATGTATGTGCAACTTACGAATTGAATTATAGTAATGAAATAGTCCGTTGCTTTGGGCTAGCGGGCGCCTCTGGCCGGTAGTTTCACAACTTATCCCAGCTAAGGCGAGTCCTTATTTAAATGTAAATTAGGTTCATTTCACGAAATTAATGTCGTGAACACCCCACCCCCGGCGAGCAGTGACCATCCTTCGCACACTTCTCAGTACAAGTCCTGTTAAACTTATTAAGTTTTATCATTGTGTCATGTTTAATGACTGTTTATGATCGCCGTTTTAATTTCTTCGTGTTTCTGTTCGTGATACTTTGTATTTAACAATTTTTCATGGTGTTTTGTACGTCGAAGTTTGATTAAGGTGCCCTCGGTTTTAATTTATTTTAATGTGTCTCGTGGAGTGAATTGGATCGATTAATATATTCGCGTATAACAGTAACTCATAGTAAGTTACTTGCAGTTTTAAGAAAGTGGAACGATACTGAATATTTCTACTACAATTTTCCTGAAACTTGTTATGGCTGGTTTTCCATTAAGTTCTTCCCTTTCCTATTGCTCTTTCTGAAATGTATCAAAATACACTCATGACATGATTTCTCGTTTACTATATTGATGAACTCAAAGAGACACTAAGGTCGGCAAAAAAATTAAAGGTACTGTTTATGTAGGTAGGTAAACTATTAACCTCGACATGTACTTTTCTTGTACCTAGATGTCGCTTTTATTTTAATAAATCGTATTTTTTTCACACGTCTTTTTTCATTGAACGCAACTCATTCACTCACTCCCAAACTTGCTCATTTTCTCACCACTCCTAATTTCAAATCCGCTCAAAAACTGTGATCATAGTCACACTACTCCGAGGGAGTAATGGCTGCTCTATGATTATATGGACAGACGAGTCATTACTCCTGTGTAAGTGTTGTTGCGAATTGCTAATGTTGTGCCTTCACAGTTTTACACACACAAATTAATCGTTACTTTAACTTCAATTACTGTTTTGGGGCGCTCACCTAATGGCTACATTATGTACGTATGTGTTGCGAAGTTTAGGGAATTAAATTGAATGTTTTTGTGCGATGGCGTTATTGAGGAGTAGTATCTGAGGAAAAAAACGTTCTGTTATTGAAGATCGTGAACTGAGATGAAAACTGAAAGAGTGAGAGACTTTAAATAAAATCGGGATAAGATCGCAAGGAATGCTAGGATGTTTATGTTGAACAACTTCTTCCAAGGATGTAGTCAGCCTGCTGGGGTCGCGGAAGAGTCCAAAAGGAATACCGAGGCCCTTGGCAACACAGGCAACGGAAGGGACACGGATGGGTTTTAGTCAGTAAGAGTCTGACACACCCTCCCGTTCCGCCCAGAGCGGGAGAAGTTATTTGATAATTTCCCACACAAAAAAAAAGGATGTAGTCGGAGATACTGATACTGACTTACTGATAGATACTGTTGTCGTTTCCCTAGGAGAAAATACTTCTTGGGATAAGCCGCTGGGGTACGTGACCTCCCAAAAACTGTTGTATTAAATAATAGAATATCAAAGGGCTATCTATACGTATTCAGCCATTCATAATAACAATCTGGTAGTCAAGCATACCAGCAGAGGTAAACGTCAAGTCAAGCAAAAAGATTGAAAATCGGGTTATACTTAGTAATTTATATATGTATATGTAACTTTTTAACTGCAACCCACTCATACATAAAGGCTCCCGCAGACAGACGCGACGCGATAGCGAGACGCGACTCTAGTAGAACAATTTCTATAAAAACTACATGGACATTGATCTACCAAACTCGCATCACGCTGTCGCGGTCGCGTCGCACCTGTTCACAGGAGACTAAATCCTCGCAAAGCTTCAGCATATTTATTTAGTGTCTCATTTAACTTTTTGCGTATAGAACAGGGCCTCAAGTCTGCTATTACAATAGTGTCAGAATGGTCTGTTCCGATCCTCATTAATGACGCAATTATATTAGTAGATTACCAAACTTGTCAAAATCAACAATTATAAAATCAATGATAGACCATTCTGACACTATTGTAATAGCAGACTTGAGGCCCAGAGGTGTTTACGTCGAGAAGTCGCAACCCTCAGTGGAAGCCGACAAAAATAAAAGAGGTCTAACTTTTACATTGCCGGCATTCCGTACGTAAGTCGGTGTCACTAAATAGATGGGTACAGTAGGTCAGCTTCATAACGATAAGTTTAAACGCACGCACACAGACACATAGACACGCTTCACGTACAGCGAGTGCAAACGCACTTGCAATCGGCATTCTTTTGAGTAAAGAAGCTTTAGTCTCTTTGCAGGCTTAGCACGAGAACCGTAGAGAAGCGTTTTGTCGACGGAAGAGTAGAAAAAATTGACATTTCCGTGTAGACAGTTGACAGTTTTATACCGAGAAATTTAGACAAGCGATTTCTATTCTACAGAAGAGTAGAAAGACTCAGCGAGCGTTATTCTTTCTAATTAGGTTTCTTTTAGATGGGTTACTTGCTGAATGCGATGACACATGTCTAACTGAGCTATTTATAGCTGATTTCGCAATAGTCAGATAACTTTCATCTGAGGAATAAATAACGCGGTTTGACAGCTTTTGTGTAGAAAAGATGTCAAAAGTTATTGAAAATTCTGCCCTTAAAATTCAGCCAAGGGAAATAGTTATAGGGGTACTAAGTTTGAGAACGCCGTATGTATGTGTCTGTGTGCGTGCGGCTGGTTTCGCTCGCTGTATGGAACAGATCTTCTGTACTATCTACTTATTCTGTGTCGGGGTTTTGAGCACTTTCGCACTCAGTGCACTGTGCTCCGTATTCCGTAGTCCGTAGTCACAAGGGGGATGGAGTGTTGAGTTCACTGTCACATTTGAACGCTCATTTTCATTATTAAGGAGTAAGTCGGTTTAGAAGTGATTTGATTTTGTTTTATTGGGTTTTCTTTGTATTGGTGGTGCGTCTTTTTGACGGAAATGATTGGAGAGCTAAGGAAGACGATAATTTGATGGATAGGGACATCTTATTTGAAGGCATCGCTGTATAAAGCTGTGAAAGTGTAAAAATTGTTATTACCGAATAATATATTAATAACGTCAACATACATACACAACATTACGCCTTGTTTCCCCGAAGGGTTGGGCAGAGGTGTACCTGTAGTACATTTCGCCAGTTATGTTTAAATCCCATGTCATAGGGGGGAGCCTATCGCCATCAACCGGGCACAAATCCAGATCCGGGCTGCTACTGAGAAATTCCAGATAGAAAAACCCAATAACACTTTGCCCGACCCGGGAGTCGAACCCAGGACCTGATGCTCAGCAGTAGCTCAGTAATACCGTCAAAGAACTCATAATATCCAATAACATGAGGTTGAGCCCTCATCAAACTAATTAACAAACACCGCGGAGAATTAATTAAAACACCTGCATTATCTTAGAAATTATGATCTTCTAGTAGGTACTTTCTCCGAACTTATTTAACGAAAATCATGTGCAAATGAGGTGTCGATAAGCTAATAAGTCGATTTGCACATTAATATTGGTGACAGGGCCTAATAATGCTGAACTTTTGTCAAGTAAACATAATATCTAAAATTATATAAAAATGAATCCCTATTTCCCTTGGTCACGGCATCACGCTAAAACGGCTGAACGGATTTGGATAAAATTTGGCACATGGATAGACCATGACCTGAATTAGGATATAGGATAGGCTTTATCCCGATATTCCCCCGGGATCGAGACTTATGCGGATGAAACCACTGGGCGCAACTAGTTTATTTATATAGAGAAATGATGTCAGGATAAGGGGCCCTAAAAATTTATTGAGACTAAATATAGACCTTCTACCAATCGTATGATGTTACTGTGTGACCTTGACTCTAGGGTTAGGAAAGCATGAAGCAAGTTCTATTAAATTACACACGAACATAGCCATTAAATATTTAGGTAGTTCTTACTTAAAGTCTACTTGATAAATAATTGTCACTTCAATAAAGAATAGGTATCCACTACTTACAATGAAACAGCAAAGAAAACAGTAGACAATCTACAATTAGAATCCAACATTACTGGGTAAAATAAAACAAAACACAAACTAACACATTAATCGTGATATTACGATCGCGATCAGTTCGCGACGCGATATGAAAGGGTTAGCCTACCCCTACGGCACATAATTACACCCACACACACTTACACCCACAACACTACGATAAAACAACGCAACTACTTAGCATTTTCAAATTAAATACACTAATCACTTGTATAAACGCAGCGTGTACGGATAGGCTGGAAGGATCGATACTTTGTGTGTGTGAGTTAGTGATTATAATGAAGGGTAGAAGGGTGATATTAAGTGGCTCTATTCATGTACCCCTCGCCGCTACTTGCCGTGTAGTCATGCTTTCGCCACTTCATACTTTGGTGGTGATAATTTTGAATTTTTAATGCTGTTTCTAACTTGGCTTTGGGTTTTTGAACGGTTATTTCTATCTTCCAACATAAATGTAACATCAGCCTATAATGTTCCCACTGCTGGGACACAGGCCTCCTCTCTGTGAGAGGGAGTGGGCCGTAATCCACCACGCGGGCCCAGTGCAGCTTGGTAGACGTCACATGTCTTCGATTTTTTGGGTCTAGGACATGCCGGTTTCCTCACGATGTTTTCCTTCACCGATTTGAGAGCAGTGGTTATGAAATAATTTACACCATGATAAGCGCCTGTCCGGGTTTGAATCTACGACGTACAACTCGTAATTTCGCGGCCGTTACCACTGGGCCACCACTGCACTCATTAATATAATTAAATTAAAAAAAAAAACGGTATGTTTAAGATGCTGTGACCTTGACCTTTTATTATATTCCGGCTATTCCGAGAACATAATATGATATCCCTTCACGTCTAGGCAGTCCCGACATCGTCAGTACATACCTATAATCTTGTACACACGGTTACACATCAAGCTAAACATCCAGTTTACGCTGACCTCGCATTGTACAGAAATCCTATACAATACGAGATCAGCTTATACTGCAATGGGAATGTATAGCTTGATGTGTAGCCGTGTGTACTTACAACAAATAAATTACTAATGCCTAATCCTAGTCCTTGAAATTGGAGCAACCAGGGCTCAAAGGGTTGACGAATCATTGTTCCATTTTAATTCAGACATAAAATGGAAACAATGATTCGTCATCCTGTCGGAGCTGTACACAAATATATTTTGAAAATGTAATTTTTATTTTTAAAAAGTTTTACCAACATTTCGCAAGCAACGCTTAAAAAACCAACCGTAACACACTCATATGTGTTCAACATAATCAACATCGATAATTTCGTACCGTCGAGCCCACTCGAAATTCAGAAAAAAAGTCCTCCTACCCACCGATCGATTAATTAGCGTTATTACATGTACAACCATCCATCTGTCGTAATTAGCCGATCCCTTTCCCAGCGCAAAAATAATGACGCACCCCTAAAACACTTTCTTTTTTTTCATCATTTTTTAATCCAATTTGCTGAGGATTATGTACGTAATTATATTTTTCCAATTGCCCCGTTTGCTGGTGGAAATTCGTTCGCTTGATTGCGAAACGAAAAATCCGATGTTGATTAGGCTTTTTAAGCTCTGATTGTGTGGGTGTTAATGTGTGTGTTTGTGTGTGTGTCGTATGTAGAGTTACGTCACTATTTTATTCGTAAGCTTTGAGGTAAATCCTTTGGGTTGAGGTTCTTCCCGACTCATTATTAAGAAATGAGTTCATTATGAGGAAATCCGCATAATTTTTTGAATACTGTCATTAAAATGGTTAGTCATTGACCCTTTGCCGAGTTTTCATAAAAACTGAAAGTATATGATAATGTGGTCATGTACCCAAGTCTTCTGAGACATTTTTAGACACTTTTCCACAGTAGAGAGATCAAAAGTGAAGGTCTTCATAGACTTCTCATTTGATCTTCTTTGTTTACATCATGAAGGAAAAGTGTCTGCAAAGCTTACGTAACCACTAAACAATTTCACCCCACGTGTGATAAAAAATAGGTAATTATCCAACAATTCTAAGAAATTGTGATAATGTCGTCATCTAGGCGACACAAGTCGTCATGTAACCGCAAGATTTTATTTTTATACCCTATTAATTGTATATAGAAAAGAACATCAACAGTATTAGTACTTACAATGTAAGAATAGGCATTAATATTATTAGTAACTACTTACAATTACAAAAAATAATAATAAAATGGCGACTTAAAGATTCAAATCTGCTTAACCCTCTTACTGCAACTCATCTTTGAATATAAAACCGGCCAAGTGCGTGTCAGACCACGCACAATGAAGGGTTACGTAGTTGGGAATGTTGGGATGAATTTATCCCAAAAACAAACTTAACATTGTAGTTGAAAAACATGGTCACCCATACATCGATATACGACACGGTCAATTCTCCAACTGTAAATTTAAGTTGGTCGAATATTACTCGTTAATTTGTAAAGCCTACTTAGCTGTGATAGTTTCTCTTTTAATTTTATTATATGTACTACTTCCATGGCTTTTACGCAAATCCAAAAATAACCATTTAGCTAGCAAAGGAGGGGGACACTTGACTCTAACAAAAATTAGCACTTTAAAGCTTAATATTACGTAAACGGATCCTTGAATCGAAAAATAATGTTCCTAGACACGCAATATTTTGAACGGTCTATCCAACTATACCACACACCATGGGATAGACGAGAAAAAAAATATTATCCCCACATTACGGACAAGGGAGGTACCTTAAATCCTGAAAATAAATTTTTCATGATTTTATTTTAGCAATTTGTCAGTGATTAATATGTATACCTATGCCAAATTACAGCTTTCTAGTAGTAAGCGTCTGAGCTACAGCGGGGTCAGACAGACAGACAGACAGACGGACATGGCGAAACTATAAGGGTTCCTTGTTTACAACGGAACCCTAAAAAGCATGTTTAATTTAAATATCTCGTAGAATAAGTGGATCAAAGTGACAAGATCGTAAATTTATATTATTAAAGGACATACGTAATGAAATTAGTGTTATTTCTGCTGCTGTAATAGCTAACAATAAAGTACGCAAACACTCACAGGCCCCTTCTAAACATTTAACCTGAGTATATGAAAAAATAAAGACTGTTTTCCACGAGCTCACACCCACCCTCTTACCGCAACTCGGTCTAACCTAAGCTTTACCCCGTAGATGCCAATTTGCGGTAACTTTATTTCCACAATAACAGACCGCTCTATTTTCATCACACTAACTTATACAGAAAACAGTTATTTCAAAGAACTTAATCAGTTTACCCTAACGGCACACATTTATGCACTAGTCTAATCGTTACATATACATTAATCTGCAACTTTGTGGCCTGCCGATACAAATTCTTATTAAGACGCTGACAACACCTAATCCGCGGTCACTATCAAATTCTATAGAAAAGAAAGAGAAGCGCGATGACACAACGCTTGTAATTTATTGCTAAATGAGAAGTAATTATCTATTTACTCAAAACTGAGTCGAGTAATCGAAAATAAAAAAACAACCAAGTTCTGCATTCAAATAAGACGTTCTTGTTATTAATTAAATACGTAACGTATGTTGATATTTGATACAGATATTTTGGATTAGAACTCAAAGTAAGAGGTTAGTTTAACGTTAGTTTGTATCGAGATTTTGTTTTCAAAACATGTTTTCGTTACAACCAAGTTCTGGGAAATATGTTCAAAATTAACATATATTTTTTCCGCTACCACAAACTACACAGATTTGGCAATTTTTTTTCTTAAGCGAAGCCTATTTTGGTCAATTGGGTCTTGTCAGCGCCTTAAGCGAACATTCTTCGGTATAACCTGGCCGAATTAAGCCGTATTGATTAGTCCAGAAGTTGTACGGAGGCCGGGGACATCTTAAACGGGTCGCGTTGGCCAGTTAATAGCAAGTTATTGTCATTAACGCCCCGGCAAGGAGCAATGGCTCGCACCTCCGAATTAATGGTAGTTTCCACTGTCCGAGGCACAGAATAAATATTTAAGTTGGTTACCGATTGTGGAGATACTGTTTTAATTTGTTATTTGTGTTGATTACTGTTAAGGAAAATATAATTACAATTCAAACTCGTAAGTATTAGAGCAAAGTATAATATTAAAGTATAATATTAAAGTATATTTTACATACTTACGTTTGAATGATTATTATCCTTATCGAAATATTTTTTTTATGATCACAAGGAGATAATAGAGATAAGATTTGCCCTTTACAGTATGTTATTTGGTCAAATAGTTTCGGAGATAATATAAGATTACTAAAACATGAATTTTTGTTTTGCGATTGCAATCTTAGGAACATTTGCAGTTGAAGAATTGACCGTGACGTATATCGATGTGTGGGAGAACATTTTTTCAACTTAAGTGTTCATCTTGTATCCGTCTAGATTTTTCGTTTTGATACAATGGATTAGAAATTCACCCATTAGAAGCTGAAATCGAAAATTGTCATTGGATAGATATATCGTTAATCCTTGAAGTCTGTCTACTTTTAATTATTTTTTAATCGACTTCAAAAAATGAGGAGGTTCTTAACTACATCAAATACTTAGACAACTATGGCAACTAGGTAACTGATAGAAGATTTTTTAAAAACACTAAGATCTATTAACTTTGTCGCCCCTTTTTCCACCCCTTTTCGACACGTCATTCCCGTGCGCCATTGGATCCGCACTATTATAGGACCCGCTCTGTCGTTGCGATCTCGCCCGCATACTTAGAACCATTAAGCATCCGACTAATGAGAGCCACTACCCGTCTACACTCACACTTAATAAGGTGTCTTTGTATTGTTTGATGTCCCAATAATCGTGTAAACTAAATAGTTTTGCGAAAGTGTGAAATTTTACCACTGCAATGAGAGTGCGGTATCGTTTTCAGAAGTTTATCGATCGTGTAAACAGTCGATTGTTTGACAAAATCAGGTTATCTTAGTTTGTATTTGCCCCAATAAGTCAAGTTTCAATCTTACTTAACCCCTCTTTAAGTCTTAAGCCTGACTTTAATTGAAATCTTTAGAATGTTTTCAGTAAAAGATATCGATGTCTTGGTTTAATGAGCTTCAATGTTTAATCAGAGATAAATCATATTTAGGTGTACTATGTAATTAGAAAAGACGCATTAAATAACAATAGAATAGAGGTGTAAACTTTATCATTTGCCACTCAAAGTTCGCGTGACCCATCACATGTCTGCCGTCTGACGCCAATTACTCATATCCATTGCGCTATCACTACCGGTTTGACAGTACTCTTTAACCCTAGCTCACTAACCATAATTTCGAGTAACGTTATCACTAACCGTTCGTAAATTTTACGATGGATTAAAAGATCAATGTTTGTTTAATCAACTTCATTTATGACACAAAACGACCTTAATTAGCAGTCTTAGTTTTCTCTTTATTCCGATAACATATATGTTTTAGAAATAACCTACATTGAAAAATTTTTGTACATACAAACAATATGCTCCCTGCAAATCGCTTTTTTGCAGCCCTTGCAGAAGTGCAAGTCATACGACTTTTTTTTGCAGCTGTAAGTTTTGCGACTTTTGAGAACATTTCGGCTAAAACCTTTATTGATCTAGTTTACAATATATTCCGATCTAATAAGCGTGCATCCGCAATGAGTGACTGAAGATCACTAATGAGGCGAATCAGGAAGGTATTAGAAACGGGTGGGGTGACGGAGGTCGGGATACGCGTCGTAATTTTTACGAATGGTTAGTGACCCAGGGTTAATACAATTGCAGCGATGGTAATGTTACAATTTAGTTTGTCGCGTTTGCGTGTAAAAATAACGTAAGGATAACATTATTGATGTCACGTACCTAGCAGATGTTTATTGTATTGATTAACTCATAATTATAAAAATTATCAGCCTGTATCTGTCTCATTGCGAGGTATCTTCTCCTACGTAGTGCATAAGCACCTCTCTCGGTCACTGCTTATCAATCTGCCAGCTTTTTCCCAAACACGTTGGGGTCGGCTACCAGTCTAACCGGATGCAGCTGAATATCTATCTGACCTCCACAACCTAGTTAAGTAAGTATTTTTTTTTTGTGGATCGGAAATCGTCAAATAACTTTTCCCGCTCTGGGCGGAGCGGGAGGGTGTGTCAGACTCTTACTGACTAAAATCCACCCGTATTCCTTCTTGTTGCCTGTGTTGCCAGGGGCCTCGGTGACCCATTAGTACCTTCCCGCGACAGTTAAGTAAGTACTAGGTAGCACGATACCCCTTGGTAAAACTGGTTGCCAGACTTTTCGGCTTCTGACTAAGTATTGGGAACAACTGTCAAAGATTTACGAATGACAGCCGGGACCAACGGTTTAACGTGCTTTCCGAGGCACGGAGGGGCTCGATATGTATGAATGGCCACCCATCCCGTGTGGCTGTTATTATTTAGCCTCGAGCCCCTCCTCTCGGTCACTGCTTATCCGGTCTGAACCTGAGACCTTCATGGACAGATTTTCCGACGATTTTTCCATCACAATTAGACAATGGTCCTTGTCTAAACCTACTAGGCTCCAAGTTTGAGCAAGTAAGATTATAAAGTGCTTTTTTAATCTAACTAATAAAGCCTATTAAAACACAATTAACGATCACAATCGCCCACAAAACGTACAGACGGAAAAATATCACAAAAATAATACACTGCATTTTTACACACACACGAACAGTCTCCTTGAAATATTGCGTTAGTGTGGTACCCTAATTGCTTTTGTCATTAATAGTCGCGAATACTTCTTACTTGTGTATCGTACAATTAGTTATAATGATGTATAATTAGCTGGTTGTGTCGGTCTTTGTGGGTGTATAACTGTGTATGTGGGGGTGTGTGTGTGTGTGTGTTTAAATGCTCACGCGGGAATGTTACCTACTTACGTTTGCGGGTTCGTCTGTAAGCCTTAATATAGTTAGGTAATGTTGTGTACTATGCGGAATTAAGGTATTTGTGTCTATTTGCAGAAGTGTTGTTATTTATTTCTTTGCAGAGGGACGCATTTAATATTTAGACCTGCATGTTCTTTGCTTAAATCAAATAATAGAGTTTCAGGCAGATAAGTATTCTATCAAAAAATAGGAGTTACATAACCTTTAATGTTCCCACTGCTGGGACACAGTCCTCCTCTCTGTGAGAGGGAGTGGGCCGTAATCTACCACGCGGGCCCAGTGCGGGTTGGTAGATGCCACATGTCTTCGAGATTTTTTGGTTCTAGGACATGCCGGTTTCCTCACGATGTTTTCCTTCACCGTTTTGAGAGCAGTGGTGATGAAATAATTTACACAAAGTAAAGCGCCTGTCTGGGTTCGAACCTACGACCTACAACTCGTAAGTCGCGGCCGTTACCACTGGGCCACCACTGCTCTCAAAGTAGGAGTACGCCCATAATTGCTTTCTAAGAAAAAGTAAATGACTGACTTTAATATTCCCCAGTTTTACTTAAAAATCAAAGTACAGGATCAATAGCACTTTTACCATCAAATGATCAAAATGTCCAGCCAATAACCAACCTCCTTACATGCATCCTAAACACAGTCGCTCCAAACCAATCTGCCTAGCCTTTTCCCAACTCGGACATAGTTTGAAAAAAGGCTAGGCGGATTGATGGGGTCGGCTTCCAGACTAAACGTATGCAGCTAAATAACAGTATTTTACATGGAGTGACTGCCTATCTGTCAGACCTCCACAACCCAGTTACTGGGTAACACGATACTAAGACTGGTTGTCAGGGGGTAACCATGACCTCTTAAAGCAGTAGGTATTATTATAACATTACTTCATAGTGGGAAACTGACGGAACTGTACAGGACTTATAGCTCCATCTCTTTCTCACGCTGAAGTAATATTAAAATAATACTGCTATAAGAGGTCATGGTTACCCCTCAGAGTTTTTGGCTACTGACGACCCATAACGATTGTCAAAGATCTACAAATAACAGCCGGGACCAAAGGCTTAAAGTGCTTTCAGAGGCACGGAAGGGTCTTGGTATGTCAGACCTCCACAACCCAGTTACTGGGTAATACGATACTGTTTGCTAAGACTGGTTGTCAGAGTTTTTGGCTACTGACTACCCGTAACGACTGTCAAAGATCTACGAATGACAGCCGGGACTAGCAACTTAATATGTTTCTGAGGCACGGAGGGGCCTCGATATGTAATGAATGGTCCACGAACTGACCGCGGCAAGCGTAGCTTAACCTTAAATCGACCCGTGCGGCTGTTACCATTAAGCCATGAGCCCCTCAAACACTCCATTACGAAAATAAACACGAACTACAAAACAACACAAACCCGGTACAAACCATTAATGCTTAAAGGTGCAAAGGCCTATGCACACTGAACGCGTCGCGAACAATGCAGCGATAAAATATGCAGCGCCTCGGCGCGATCATAATCGAAAGGTAATTAGCTGATAATGCATGCGTCGCGATCGAACGCGAAACTTAGATATAGCGACATATAGCTTACAATGGAAGGTCGCGTTAATATTTATTGTGGACTAGATTATACTATGACGACGCCAAGGAATCTTATTTTATACAAAGTAAAGGTTGATCCGCTTGGATTCTGTACGTCTGTTTCGGGTGACCACTGAAAATCAGCGCTGTGCTGTGGGTCCCCCATAGCACAGCATCATGCTGAGTGGAAGCCTATTTGTCACAGTCATGACGTGCAGCTGCCGACTGTTTGTGTTTTGTGATTATATTATGTCGATCTATTTTGTTTTATTTGTCTGTTTATCTACTCTAGATCTGTTTGTATGCACGTGTTTCAGAGACAAACTTATTTTTCTTTCTTTATTTCTTTCTATTCGCAGTGGTAGCCCGCGAAATTCAAATTTTCTTACATTTTTTTGCAATTTGCAGGTCAGTGTCAGGTTGTATATTCATCATTAAAACATATTCGCGACCATAAAGGCTCGTGCAGGCTAGCGCGATGTCGCGGACGCGATAGGCAGCAATATGCCTGTCGCGATATCGCCCGATTCTGCACGAGCCCTAACGAAATTTGTATTTACAGAATTATAATCATTCAAATCATTCATACATCTATCTAAGTTAGATTTGTTTCATAATGAAGAAATCTCTTATGGAAAAGTTCTTATAGAACAAATCTTATAATCACATTTTGAATTTTATGCAATAAAGTTAAGAAAAAAGTACCTACACTAGAAACTTCATTTACCAATTACTTTTGTACTAGTTTATATTTAATTCAGCAAATGTTTATGAGTAAATAAAAAAGAAAATATTTTGTGTGCCAATTGCCTAAAAGCTCCCGCAGATAGGCGCGATGCGACACTAGTATCACAATTTCTATGAAAACCTCATGGAGACTGTCGCGCCCGCGATATCGCGCCAGTCTGCACGAGCCTTAATACGTATTTCTGGAGATGTCGATTTGCCCACTAATAAATTAACTTCGTGCGAATCACCGAAAGAAAAAAAAATTAAATTATCGATTCGCTCGTTTCAAGCGAGCCAATTCGTGATAATCGACCAATAAGCCGTCCACACATTAAAGTAACATTATTAGCTGAACGCTAAGAAAAACACCCACTCATTTGCATTGATAATACAATAATTAAGTCTAGTACTAATAAATCTTTACTATCACTGTTTCCCAATAGTTACAAAATCTTTCTCAATGTATTAGTTTCCCCACGATATTTCCTAATAGCTAATTACCGGGCTGTTGCAGCCAATATTAGTTTCGAATACCTAAGTGTGTCTCGGACTTAGTGTAGGCAGTAGTAATTATGACTTAACTTAATACATTAAACATTTAATACTTTCTTAATACTTACACACAAAAATTTTGCTCTTTATTTTCAAATTTTGTTGACAATAGTAACGGATAATATATGGTATCTATTTACTTTGTGCAATCTCTTTCTACTTGCACCAACCTATTTTTCTCGTATTATTATTCAGTTTTTTTTTTATACTTAGGTATTTCCCAAATCAAAATATCGTACCATTTTTTTAAATCATACTGTACAATGTCACCTTTGTCATTTCTCGTACTTCAAAACGGATGTACGTAATCGTCACCTCGTTAATACCCATAAAACATTAGCATATCGCTATAAGTCACTCTCTTGAGACACGCATCTCATTAGTATTATTGATGGATTTCTTAGTAAATCATTATAATACACGTATTTACTGGAAATAACCTCGACACTTTAATCACATCTTAACGGCATAAAATATTGGGACATGTTTATTTTGTTGCGAAAATTATTGTGATAGTGAATTTTATACACTGGGATAGTATAATGTTCCAAGTTAGTTTGTTGTAATTAGCAAAAACCGTTTTGCAATAAAAATAAAAAATCAACCTGTATACCAATAACCTGTTCGACTTTCATCCAACTCCCAATTATTCTTAAACGATTGGATGAAAGAGAAATAAATTACAACTACCCTGTGTGTCTTCTTGACACAACGTGTCAAACATAATTCAAGGATGACAACACATTGTTTAAAGAAAACATGTCTTGTTTCAACTCTTGCGCATACCATTAAGTATGTTTGTCTCTTTTAAAGAGAGCGATTATCTTGCGGTAATTATTGTCGCAGAATTGAAAGGTTTCATTATTTTTAATTGAGTTATAGGCATGTTGTATAGAACTGTGGATTAAGTCATAATTGTAGAGAAACAAATACCTATAATGTTATGTACATTTTAACTACCCTAGCTACTTATCGCAAGTCATAAATGTCAACAGCTGAAAAGGGTTGAAGGCACTATTTAGTGCCGATGGTGATACTCGTGTAATACGTTATTGCCTTAGGAGTTGAGGAGTATTTTTGAAGGAAAAAAAATAAGAAAGAAAAATAATGAAAAAACGTTTATTTGCGGTGAACATAATCCAAAAAAAGAACACAAACACGAAATTACAAGTTATCTCTTATTTGTAAATATGTCTGTTCATACTTTTGCTACTTTAGAAGCAGTGGTAGCCCAGTGGAAACGACAGTTAGGTACTTTACTATGTGTAAATAATTCCATCACCACTGCTCTCAAAACGGTGAAGGAAAACATCGCGAGGAAACCGGCATGTCCTAGAACCAACAATTCAAAGACACGTGACATCTACGAACCTGCACTGGGCCCGCGTGGTGGATTACGGCCCACTCCCTCTCACAGAGAGGAGGCCTGTGTCCCAGCAGTGGGAACATTATAGGCTGATTATGCTATGCGTCATATCCACGCAAAACGCCAAGGCTTATATCTCACTAAGACACCATAGTGGCGCAACCCATGGTGGCGCTTACAGCAAAATATATATGTATGTGAGAAACAACCCTAAACAAATATAACTTTAAAACTGCGGGTTCTTCGTTAAAATCTATTGGGACAAAAACAAATGAACAATGTATTATAGTGTTACGGGGTAGATTGAATAATACGATTATTTCAGTAAAACGGCTTGTATTACCTACTGCCTACCACGGCACTTCTTAAACAATTACAGGTACCAAACAACAATAAGGACAATGGACAATTTGCACAAGTAAAACAGAAAATATCAAAATGCTTGGAGCTGACTGGGAGAGTCTCAGAAGTTCTGGAAGCTAGTTGTCGCGATACCGTCGATATACTGCCAATATATTTGTAACTTATTTGAGTTTTAGTAGGTCTTTCAAAGTCGTTACGGGTCGTCAGATGCCCGAAAGTCTGACAACCAGTTTTACCTAGGGGTATCGCGTTACTCATATCGGATATCGTATTACCCAGTAACTGGGTTGTGGAGGTCAGATAGGCAGTCGCTCCATGTAAAATACTGATAATCAGCTCCATCCGGTTAGTGGAAGCCGGACCCAACATACTTGGGAAAAGGAGATGATGTGTCTCTTACAAAGTCATAACTGCCATACAAAATACAAAGAATGTTCCCCAAGCCTTACCTCAGCACAAGTGTAGGGGTCCACTAGGGCCGATGCCTGCCTGGCGTCACGTGAACGAGGCCCCTGGCAACACAGGCAACGGAAGGAATACGGGTGGGTTTTAGTCAGTAATAGTCTGACACACCCTCCCGCTCCGCCCAGAGCGGGAGAAGTTATTTGATGATTTCCCACCGAAAAAAAATTAAAATACCAGGAGACCAGACTGCGTAAAACATAATCCAGTAATTGTGAAACCTTTAAACTAATTATACAGTTAACATGTATAAGTTATCGTGTATAAACGCATTATACAATCAGGTACACATTCAAGTGATTATCATAACTTAACCCAGATTAGTATTCAAACACCTACCGCACGTTCGCAAGGAAAATATAATTATCAATAATTATTGAAATTAAACAACGTTGTATTCCATATTTAATTATATAAAATAGTTCCGTTTATATAAAGTAATGTGGAGTTGAAATCCTTGTGAAGTTTTCCCGGTAGCTGTGACTGGGAGGCTCCAAATCATGAGTGAGTAGTGTTGCACCATTGTCAACTGTATCATTCACTTAACGTCAGGTACAACCATCACCTCTTATAGCAGTATTATTATATATTACTTCACAGTGGGAAAGTGATGGAGCTATACAGGACTTATAGCTCCATCTCTTTCTCACGCTGAAGTAATACTGCTATAAGAGGTGATGGTTACCCCCCAGGTTAGCTATTCGTTGAATGCGATTCGACTCCGGCTATATTAAAAATAATGTATCAACTGACTGACTGAAAATACGTGGACGAGGTAAAACACCGAAGAAATATTTTTTTTTTAGGGTACCTCCCTTGCACGTAATTTAGGGATGATATTTTTTGTTCTCGTCTTTCCCATGGTGTAAGGTATCGTTGGATAGGCCGTTCAAAAATATTGCGGGTCTATGAACTAGACATGCGCAAAATGTGTCAGTGAAAAGAAATGAATGAAGTATATCTTTTGACTCAATGAAGTAGTCCACTCATTTAGTTCAGTACTTCATTTAGTTCAGCATATCAGAACGAATCAATGAGACAACGAGCTCGCGTAGTGTGATACGATGAATGAAGCACTTCACTTAGTTCACTTTTATACGTATCTCGATTTTCCTTCATACTTTATATAGGATTAGGACTGTCAACCACGAAATATGAAACCGACTTAAAAAAAAAACTAAAAAAATATTAATTTAAAATTAACAGTTTCAGAAGTAAGCAAAACTACATAAGTAATTATATTATTATTAAGTAGTATATTTTCTGTTTTTTTTACTGATAGTTAGATTCCTTTTTGTCTAGGTTGGCGTAAAAAATAGTCATGTGTGTGTAAGCTAGACAAGCGACACACACATAGTATAGGCGCCGTCGTCGCTCGTCAGCCCGACTTCAGCCGACCGGCCGGCGAAGTGACACGAACACGTACGAGTCATGCATGCGAGCGAAATGAAATAAATGAATGCTGAGTTGCTGCGAGCCAAAAGAAGGACTGAACTAAATGAAGGAGAGACACATTTGAATGACTACTGAAGGAAAGATAAGTTTATTTTGTGAAATGAAGTACTTCATTTCCTTCAATCGTTCGCGAACTACCCATGTCTACTATGAACACCACTTTTCACTTACTTCACTTATCTGTCTGCGTAATATTAAGATATTACGCAAACGGATCCTTGAATCGCACAAAAATTAGCACTTTAATGCTTATATTACAGTGCTAATTTTTGTTAGAGTTAAGTGTCCCCCCTGCCAGCTAAGCGGTTGTTCATGGCAGTAGTAAATATAATGAAAACTACCACAGCTAAGTGAGCTTTACAAGTTAACGAGTAATAGTCGACCAACTTAAATTTGCAGTTGGAGAATTGACCGTCGAATATATCGATGTATGAGAGAACATGTTTTTCAACTACAATGTTAAGTTTTTGGGATAAATTCATCCCAACTTCCCCACTACTGAACCCTTCATTGTACGTCACTTGGCCGGTTTTTTCTGAAATAAGATATCTTTCATAAAGGGAGTAAAGAAACAATAAAATTGTACGAACTTTATCCTTCAAACGGGGTTGAAGACATTGAAGTTAGTTCTCAAACGAAGTCGTTACCAACAACTAGTAATCAATAATTATTTAAATCTAACAACATTGTAATGTATAATAAATTATAATCAGCATTCTGATATTCGAAATCAATATGTAATTTATTTAATGCCTGACCTTGGGTCGACTATTAATTGTATTTAACAATTCACGATTATGGCATTCAAATTGCAAATTATGTGTTTTTTTAATCGTTCTGCAATTATATGTCTAATTATGGAAGTGTGCTAATTAGATATATAATTAGTATGTGGGAAGTTGTTTGCAATTAAATGTTTTAAATCTCGACGCGTAGATGTTTACGTGATGCAATTATAGTTAATGATTGGTAAATATAATTTCTGTCTTCATTTGTTAATTGGTAATGAAATTATTGGCGCTTGGAATCGTTTGAGACGGTTTTGGGAGAAACGGCCCATAAAGTTGTGACGTCATGAAGCTAGGAAGAGTATTTACAACTTAATCTTCCGTTTGGTTCTGTTTAAACGATCTTTTTCACAACGGGTTATCATGGAGCCACTTGCTTTACATTTTTTCCTTTATTTTAATATCGTATATAATAATTATAATATCGTCCATAACTTATTTACTACGTCTGTTTAAAATTATTGACTTAATTCTGTGCATATAACTAGTTATTCACGTCATCCATCAACTCGTCTTTTATTGTGACATTTTAAATGGATTAAGTAATCAAATATTTTAACCTTAATATAATTTAATTACCAATGATTTGATTAATCCGATTATTTGTAATTAGGTAGGTATCTATATGATATTATGATGCTTTTATTACAAAATGACCCTAAGGTGAAGTTTAAATCAAGAATCTTGCCCCCCTACGCTCCAATGAAACGTAGGTAGTCGAAATTTCTAATTCTCTATCTATATTCGTAACTTAGTTTTAATTTTTCGTTTTCCTAATCAATTGCACACCTAGACATAAGTTAGCAACTAAGCGGTATTCTGGCGTCTTTGTTGTGAATGTTATGTTTACCTGTAATAGGCATAGGTATATGTATATTAGAATATTACTGTATGATTAACAATTTGTATGTATATGTTGTGTAGGAGTACGTCTACCTAGGACAAGTTATCCAGCTCGGTAGACACAACTTTGAGAAAGAAGCCGACAGGAGGATACGGTTAGGTTGGGCAGCGTTTGGGAAACTTCGTCAAGTCCTCTCGTCGCCAATCCCGCAGTGTTTGAAGACTAAGGTCTTCAACCAGTGCGTCCTGCCCGTTATGACATACGGTGCCAAAACGTGGACACTGACAGTCGGGCTGGTCCACAAATTCAAGTTCGCTCAGCGCGTCATGGAGCGGGCTATGCTCGGAGTTTCTTTGAAGGATAACATCAGAAATGAAGTTATCCGGAAGAGAAACGGAGTTACCGACATAGCCTGCCGAGTAAGCAAACTGACAAAAGTGGCAATGGGCTGGCCATGTTTGTCGAAGGACCGATGGCCGGTGGAGCGGACGAGTCTTGGAGTGTAGACCGCGTATCGGCAAGCGTAGTGTGGGACGCCCCCCCCCAGCTAGATGGACCGGTCTTAAAATGGTGGCTGGGACAGACTGGATGCAGAAGGCGAAGGACAGGGTGTTGTGGCGCAGCCTGGGAGAGGCCTATGTCCAAGTGGACTGTTATAGGCTGAGTTGATTGATTGATGTATATGTATGTGCTGTGGGTGAACCTTTAAGTAAATAAATACATATTTTAACTACCAAATTCTCTAGTCTACCATAAAACTACGAGAAATGGGCTCATATAGATGTTATTCGTATAATATAAGATTCGCTAATCACCTGACACAAGAGTATCAATATCTCAGAGCTACTCAACCACAATTATACCATATCCAGCCGCCATTTAAAACTCCGCGATCACATTCTATAACGCCAGCGTGTTTGTGCGTATAATGTTTAACACGCATTTTAATTATGCTTATTAACAATTAAAGGCAATACACGAATGTAGGTCAAGTCGGTTAAAAGGAATAAATCAAGCACCCGGTATGATCTCATGAATCACCATGGAGATTTTATGTGGATCTTACAACTTTGTAATAAGGTTGGTTTTTGTTTAGCCATGGGTCAAGTTAGCTTTGCGAACGAGTTAAGGCCATCAGTATCATTACGTTTTATATTTGAGATCATTAAATCGGTACATTGTGAGAATACGTGATTGATATAAGTAGGTGTTATTGATATCCTTATGGGGATTTGCCTAGTTATCGGACTATTAGAACGATGGACGTTTGTAAGTGAAGATGTGAGCTAGATTTTAATGAGGGCTTGTCTGACGTTCTGTCTCTGTACGAGCTTTACTGAGAAACGGATCAAAATGGAACGTAGAGATTATGCTGTAACACTATAATTATTGCAAGTGACCTCGGCAGTTCAACGAACTCTTAAGTAGCTATGTGAAATATTACATTAAACAGCGTGTTTCAGAAGTGATATGATATTATACAGCGTGTATCAGAATAAATATGTCACTACAGGATATTTTCATATTTATTCTGTGTAACTATCAAAAATATCAAATAATATTGTAAGTGGTAAAAACAATATTATACTCATGAATATAAACAACTTACAGTAACAGAGCAACAAATGAGAAAGCACCTACTAACTACTGAACAGATACTACTAAGGATAGCTTCGACTCTGTAAATTAATTTAACCTCAGACGCGAAAAAACCTTTTTTTGGCACGAAACTTTGCTATTTCATTCAGGCGTAAGTTAAGGCTCCCGCAGTCAGGCATGACGCGACGCTGCGACGCGATTCTGGTATGTATATACGACACGATGACGCGATTATGGTGCGTCTGTATGCGGTAGCCTTTAGTTTTATTACCAGATGTGTAGGTAAGTGGGTACGGCAACGAATAAATAGGTACATAAATATTATCATCAGTTTTTCAAATTGAAATCTATCAAATTAGGTAAGTACTACAGTATTAATAGAACAAAAAAAAAACTACCTAATTAAACATTTGATATAAATAACTTAAAATAATTAATTAATACTCCTTTTTACGTAAATTACGCGGACGGAGGAGTATGAAATTTGGCACAGTTAAAGTTTATATGGAGGAGAAGTGCAGAAAGCTATTATTTTTTATATAATATGAACAGAAAAAACATTACACACACTACCATGCGATTGGCACCCACATAGTACCAGGGCCTCATGACTTGAAGATAGATTGGCTACAGAAGTGACATGGAATTAGTACTACACAGATTGTAAGTAGTGGGGGTCGAATTTCGACCAGTAATTAAAATAAATACGTAAAACTAACCTATCACAACACCCCCCCCCCCCCCCCTTATTACCTACATGTGACTTAAATATTAACTTAATGTTTTGTGATATTAACCTATTGCAACACTTAATGCAAGAAAATGATTAATAATAGGTTTTATTTTAATTAGTGTTTAGCTTATTTATAATTCATGGAAATATTTTACACCTGGTAAAAACCCTTGACGTGTAAACAATTGAATTGGATGGAAACGTGACTAATTATAAAAATGTAATTCTTACGGAACAAAAAGGGTTATGTGAGTATTTTAATGAGGTTTACTTCAAATAAAACCGATTTATAAGGTAAATGACAACAATCTGCCTGAACTTTTACCAACTTTGTTGGGGTCGACAGGCTATCGCGTGTGACATGTCACTTATTTTTTTTCCTGAAAATGTGATCTTGGGAAACTTTAGCTAAGATAATCAATTAGGCAGACTACCAATAATACAAAAAAAAACAATCTGCTTAGCCTTTTCCCAACTACGTTGGGGTCGGCTTCGGATCTAACCGGGTGTAGTTGGATACCAGTATTTTACATGAAGCGATTGTCTATGAGACCTCCACAACCCAGTCACTGGGACACACGATACCCCTTTTTTTTTTTTTTTTGAGTGTGGGAAATCATCAAACAACTTCTCCCGCTCTGGACGGAGCGGGAGGGTGTGTCAGACTCTTACTGACTAAAACCCACCCGTATTCCTTCCTGTTGCCTGTGTTGCGGGGGCCTCGGTGACCCATAAGTACCTTCCCGCGACCCCGGCAGGCATCGGCCCTAGTGGACCCCTACTTTTGTGCTGACGACATCTCTTTGAGACGCGCGTGGAATACGACGCGCCGTCGACCCGGGCCTGGTCCTTACCGGACGGTGAGCTACCCATTGCTCACCGTCCGCAAGCCCGCGCCTACGGTGGCTGGAAATCCGCCCGAGATTCCCGACGCCCAGGGCATCTCCTGCGGCGGCTAGGGGCGAGAGGGCGCGAAACGTGCCTTTCCCTCAACCGTCCCGCCTCCTCCTTCGCGAGCATTACTGCTTCGCAGAAGGAGGTGACGGCTGCCCATGCCCTCTCGCTCCGTACCATGCCCTGAACCAGGGCCGGACGCGAGAGGTCTCTGCCGTCGATCGCCTCCACGAGGACACGGCGGTGCTCTGCCCAAGCCGGGCAGACCTCCACCGTATGCTCCACCGTGTCCTCCGGGCGATCCACACAGTGGTGACACCCGGACACGATACCCCTTGGTAAGTAGTTGTCAGACTTTCGGGCTTCTGACCCGTAACGACTGTCAAAGATGTTGTAGTTTGTTAAGGTGGATCCGCAGTGGTAGCCCGCGAAATTAAAATTTTCTTACGTTTTTTGCAATTTGCAGATCAGTGTCAGGTTGTATCTTGATCAAAATATGATTCGTGACCATAACAATTATGTATTTACAGAATTATAATCATTAATATCATTAATACCCTAATGAACCTTTTTGGTGCAGCCGTGAGGCACACACTATTTATCTAAACCATTATTTTCACTTTTTTATTGTTATTTTTATTTTGTGTTTCACGAACTGTATCCAAATAAACGTTATTCTTTCTTTCTTTCTTTAATACATCTCTCTAAGTTAGACATGTTCCATAAGAACTTTTCCATGTTAATTCCGACCTGCAAATTGCATTAAAACGTAAGAAAATTTGAATTTAGCGGGCTACCACTGCGGATCTCCTGAGACTTTAAAATAAACTAACACTAAAATGTTACCACAGCCTAAAAATATCACACATTTCAGTAGAAAGTTCCTAATAAATTAAACTGTGCCATACCGGCTTGCTAAATGAAATAAGATCTTAAACTCGTACCCTTATTATTAGTTCCGATCAATAAATTTTCCATAATAAATCCATAACCGGAGCCCGGACATGTGCAATTTATGCTATGTTAATACTGGAATACCGCTAACTAGGCTGAATTATTTATTAAGTACGGCCAAAGGACTGCGCTGTCGGTTTCGAGACGAAATTATTGATAGCCTGGTCTATTCTCTTCAAGCTTCATATAACTGTTCGATGTCTTAATAATATCTACGCATAGATATCATACTATCAACTAGCTTTTTCCTACTACCGGGATAAAAATTATCCCACGGGGACATACTACCGGGATAAAAATTATCCCACGGGGACGTACTACCGGGATAAAAATTATCCCACGGGCACGTACTACCGGGAAAAAAAATATACCACTGCGACGTACTACCGGGATAAAAATAATCCAACGGGCACGTACTACCGGGATAAAAATTATCCCACGGGCACGTACTACCGGGATAAAAATTATCCTACTGCGACCTACTACCGAGATAAAAATTATCCAACGGGCACGTACTACCGGGATAAAAATTATCCCAGGGGGTCCTACTATGTATTTTTTTGGGTCATCGGTAGACTGCTTAATTGGGTATCTTAGCTAAAGTTTCCCAAGAATACTTTTAAAGAAAAATTAAAATTAAGGGACCTGTCACACACGATAGCACGTCAAATAGATTTGCACTCAGTCAGAAGGGCTAACCTGCGGAGTTGCGAATACGCATACAATGACAACTGATCGCAATGTCTTTCCTTTTAACAGATCAGCCACGTTCATTGTGTTATTTACGTTGCTGAGAGAGACAAAATTTTCAAACCTATGAGGCAATGGATTAGGAATTTCCGTCAAAACACTCGGATTGTGATCCGAAGTGTGTTACGCAATTAGGGTGCTGTAAGCTCGCCGTCCGATAAGGACCAGGCCCAGGTCGACGGCGCGTTTTGTTCCACGCGCGCCTGTAAGAGATGTCGTCAGCACAAGTGTAGGGGTCTGCTAGGGCCAATGCCTGCCGGGGTCGCGGGAAAGTCCGAAAGGGATACCGTGGCCTCTGGCAACACAGGCAACGGAAGGAACACGGGTGGGTTTTAGTCAGTAAGAGTCTGGCACACCCTCCCGCTCCGCCCAGAGCGGGAGAAGTTATTTGATAATTACCCACATAAAAAAAAATGGGGAGCTGTAAACCTTAACTGCACTAACTGGTTACCTACATAATTATTATTAGATATTATACATCACATTCAATTAAACTAACAGTATTTCAAAACGAAAGGTAATATAATGTCTATGTTGCTGACACATTGCAGAACTTTAAAACAGGTAGTGGTGCCGATTCCCTTGTTCACAAACTAAACTAAATTTAAGTTCAGTGCATCTTTTTCTTTCTATTTCATTAAGAAAAGGACAGAAGATAAATTTTAGTTTAGTCCTGTCAAATTAATCAGCGCCTGTCATTAGGTACTCCATACAGGTTTAGACGTGAATAAAAACATGCCTACTAAAATTACGTCAATTTACGTCAAGCGCTATTAATTTGACAGGACTAAACTAAAATGTATCTTCTGTCCTTTTCTTAATGAAATAGAAAGAAAAAGATGAACTGAACTTAAATTTAGTTTAGTTTGTGAACAAGGGAATCGGCACCATTGTGTTAGGAAATAATACCTGTGACATGTTTTATTGTTCAATCCGCATTGATTAATGTAATCTGTCAAAAATTAAATACATTAACTGGATTATCTGTGCTATAGCTTTCGACCAAAACATGATTACAAAAATGGATAAACAAGTAATAAGCCTGTTTCGTACTCCAGTTATGTTTAATCACAATCACTTCGCTAAAGGTCAAAATATGCAAATCGCAGTTAATTTCTTAAGTTGTTAATTTAATGGCACTTAAGTGTGTATTTGGAATATTTTCTAAACATTTAATTCGTCTACACCGACCCTAATTAAAGTGATACTCAATAAAAATAAAAACTGTTTCATAATTATAGCACGTACAAACTATGTGACGAAAAAATGTAAACAAACAAAATAACATGACACCCACACGAAATATTATGCGGTGATTATATGGCGCTAAACTACAATCATCGTTTCAATAGAAAAAATACAAAATAAGTACCTAACTACTGCCTAACTAACCTACTTTTCATAACAATTCGTAATTATAAAGCACACGATAAGTATTTAATAAACGTTTTGAAAAAAAAATCTTTAATTGGTGAAATCGACTAAAATAACATGTTAACAATCAATTTTAACTAACTTTTATGTTGAAAACTAATCGGACGGCTATAAAGAACTCGATAAAATTACAAAAGAAATCTATAAAATGATTAAAATTTCTAATCGTGCCAATTAGGTGAATTTATGGTTTCACTTATAACAACCGCGTTTTACGGGTTACAAGTTTATAAAAGCAGTCTCCGAGTGCGTGAGGAAATACTCTTTTTATACTTATTTTTACAATGTAACGCTATTGAGCTATTATTCTCTCGATAAACGTGGAAGAAGCTGCCTCGCTGACAAGACGCGGCCCGGTAAGTGCTCAATGAACGTTTAAAAACAATAACGATTGAATCTAATAGCGCGTTAATTTCCACGTGAGAGATTCTATATATGTTATTTTCTCATGAGTTTGTCCACAGTTTGTACTGTTAATAGTGCAAAAACTGCTGCAGGATTCAAAATGCTTTATATTTCATTTCAATCCTTTTATTTAGAGGGTTAATGATTGAGAAGCTTTACATTGGATACGCTCTCGCCTTAATAATTTTTATGAAATATGTTTAGGCCCAGTTAAGAAAGATTCTAATAAAACAAAGCCCCAAATCAGCGGATTATTTTGAAATAATAATTAATTGTTACAAAAGCCATCCAAGATGGCGTTTAGCAAAAATAAATTCAGGACTCGTAATTCTATGCGATTCGAATTTAGAATTAAGCGCGCGCGACGCGACGGCGCGCACATAAGTGCCCCTACACACGTACCCACACAAAGCACCGCACACACCCCAATGCTCATAATTTGCTGACAAGAAAACAAAAAAGGAAAAAACTCGGCACCCGTTCTAATTAGGTCGTCGAGTGAGAACAGGGCGTTCGTCAGCACAATAATAATTAACACTGGCTGTAATGAAGCGTACCATAAAAACTAATTGGAGACCCTACGATCGTTGTGTCGCGAGGGTGAGAGAAGTTCTCTACGATTTCGATAGGTTCGAATTTTGTTGGTTCCGCTCTATTCATTCGTAGCACGAAAATTAAATCATAATCCAGCTAGCGTTATTTTATTATCTACATCATACCTACAGAGTACTTTTAATCAACTTGAATCAAATCAATTTATCAACGTGGTTGGCTACGCAGTAATTTTAATTAGAATCTTCTTAATGTATTTATTATGCATAAATTATTCTCCGCTAATGGTTACATGCGCTCAATTATTCAAAAATGCACTAAGTAATAAAAGTGTAGATGTCAACAAAGAATGATGGAAGCACAATAATTACCGGCAATAACAATTCCATTTTAGAAAGCACGCTGTATTCAAAAACATTACATTAGCTTAGTCACGATGAAAAAAAAAACTAAACATCAAAATGTAATCGATCAAAGCTAGCTAATGCAGTAAACATTCAGCCAGCGAGTATTTTAAATCGAAAAGCTGACGCGAACTGCCGTCTATCAGCTAGTTGAAAAGGGAAATCAGTCAATAATGCACTAATTTCCCCTCCTTAATGGCGCAGTCCGGCCCTCTACTCAGACACTATTACGACAGCAAGTTAGTGTTTAATGTAATAACTTGGAACACACAAGGAAAATTTTCATGTAAAGACTTTAAACTTTTACGAGTTTCAAGGCTCGTTACGGATTCTTATTTGATGGTACTTTTGTAATTATTTTAAGTGATAATTGCTGTAAAATTGGCACTTAGTTTTAGTTTTTTAATGAGAAAAATGAAAACAAGCTCCTTGTTTAATTGCAACATTTGCAGCTTATAATTTGTTGGCGCAATTATGTAAAACAATATTTAATATTTATAAATAAATAACACCTTAACTCAGGTAGTCCCATCTTTTATTAGGGATCAGATGACCTAACTATAATTACTATAGTTAAACCATTATCTATGTATATGGCTAACCATTCTTCTACAAGCAAGAGCCTAAGTTACATTCATATTTATCTTTATCTTAAGATAATAATAATAATTTATTTACTTAACCAAACAACAATGTTAACATTAAATAGTAGATATCATCAGAGGTACACTTGACTTACGCTAGAGTATCATGATTTTTATTTGTGACTGACATTATCCATTTATTAGTACGTTAAAAAAATATTAAAACGTAGAAATAGTTGTCAAAAAAATTAAATAACCCGTTAGGTTCGTCTGTTCACATAACAGTACATCAATAATTGGACTTAAAACATTACAGTTCTTCAAAGTCAAGCCTAACTATTAAGTCATAGCAAAAGACAATTAAATGACCAACAATTGTTAGCAGACTTTAAGTGCGTATGTGCAATAGTTACCTCGACTGCTACTCAAACACACATGCCATTTTCATTTGACATGTCTTTACAAATACCACATTATTGAACGAGCTGTCAAAACGTCTTACGTTATGCGATAGGCTATAATTACAGCTTTATGATAAATACTTAGTTAATAGCAGGAATAGGGTAGAAAGTTGAATAGGAAAATTGCTAAATGGTACTGCTGTTTTGAATCGAGAGTCGTGCTTGTCTTTTGCATAAGTAATTTGTATTAATTGAGGTTTTATGCGATATAATTATAGTTCAAATTTAATTTATGAGAGATTTGCTTTAATATGCCTGTTGGAAAATAATGACTTTTTACAAACATCAATATTTTTCATCAACACTTTTGTTTTGTAGATTCGTGGAAAGTAACCTTTAGTTTTTTTTAATCTACTCTTTCCGCTATCTTTCGAAATTATATTAAAATTTAACTTTTAAACAGTAATAACACAGCCATTATAATTATGCCTTACTTTAAAATTTTACTTATCACATAGTAATCGCAGTGTATTAGGCGCCTTACACACTGCCGACTAATACCCACGTAAGTGGAAGGCCCAATTATTTCTCCATTAGAACTGTTACTGGAAAGAAATTGCCTATTTGGATTATTAAAAAGCAGGGTTTGGTAACGATATTTGATTTTTGTAGCGGTTTCATTAGTTCCAACACTTAGTCATATAGTATCTATCTACATAATAAAATCCAGCCAAGTGCGTGTCGAACCACGCACAATGAAGAGTTCCGTAGTTGGGATGAATTTAGGACCGACGAAAAAAAAAAAATCCCCATTTTACGTGCAAGAAAGGTACCTACGCTATTTTTTTACCCATGCTAAGAATTTATTTTTGACTACTATTTTTCTCTTTCTCTTCTTCTAATTTTCAGAGAAAATTAAAAGTTTCTCGGAAAATTAGAGAAATGGGAAAACTTTAAAGTACTTTTTCTTTGGGATTTTTTTATGAACTATTGGACAGGACAATGTCTGTCGGGTCAGCTAGTATCCATACATTGTTTTATGAGGGCACACAAAGGTGCATAGCATACGATACTCAACCAATTTTTGTTCAAATCTTAACGAAATCAAAAACTTAGGTAACCATTGTACAAACTTTTGCAATTAATAAGATGAGATAAAAAGTTGTAAGTGGACTTTGTACCAACACCAGCAGGCTTAGCATGACGTTTCCTATTTCTTCTAAGAATAGACACGGCTCTTTCTACACAAAGTGTCATTTCGTTTCTCCATTTTTGACATCTCACCGTAGAAATCCTTCTACAATCTGTCATTTTGTCTTTAGTTTCTAACGATCTTTGTCTAGGTCCTTTTTTATGTAGAAGGATTTCTACGGTTGGATGTCAAAAAAGGAGAAATGAAATGTCACTTTGTATAGAAAGAGCCCTGTCTTTTCTTCGAAGAAATAGAAAGCGTCATGCTAAGCCTGCTGCGGGGTAATTCCGTAACACACTATCAGTAGCAACGAGTTTCATTTTGACAGTTCAACAACATTCATTGAATTATTTACGTTGTGAGCATACAAATTCTTCGAACGTATGAAGCAATGGATTAGCAATATCCTTCAAAATCATTCAGATTGTGATTGACAGTTTGTTACACAAGTCGGCAAGCGCAGCTTAACTTCCTATCGACCCGTGAGGCTGTTATTATTTAGCCACGAGATCCGCGTATGTATGTATGTATCTCTAAAAAGAAAACCCTTCAAGGCGACGAGATTCCCAGTTTTATTCCCAACACAATGTGCCAATCATTGAGCTCCGTAATTTCCGAGTTGAGCTGCACGATTACTGAAAAATGCGTGCACTGACTGTACAGGTTCACTCAATCTGTGTGGTTCTTTCCTCAAAAGACTATTTCAGACACCAATCTACATGGTCTTCACATGGTCTGACCAAGATTATGTCTGGACTTTCAAATAGACTGTGACCTCTGAGTTTGTGTCGGCCTTTCTTCTTAGAGTAGTCAGAAACGCCGACCTCATCTAGTTTCTTTTTTTTTTATATGTTTGACGTGTAATAGTGTTTTGTACAAACCTACTTACAGAAACAAAATTATTTCATTTCATTTCATTTCACCAACAAAAAGAAAAACATATAAGTAGAAAGAAATATAAGCATCAATTAAAGCCACAGTTCACAATTAAAATAATGGCTGTCACACCTATAAGACAATTAGTTCGTAGGAAATAAATTCTATGTTTTGGTCGCAGTCCGCCGTGCTTAATTAGAGCTAATCAAAAAAACTTATTATACCGTAATGGTACGTAATAGCTGTTTTAACGCGGTCTCCTGATACGTTGATAATTATAATGTATGCTAATTACACGAGGTTTGTTGTGTCATGCTAGTTTCTTTGCTGACCATTGTTACGAAATGTTAAGTAATTACACCATTTTATTTTTCATTTACTTATGACAATTATGGAAACTCATTTTAAATGAAAATTCTGGGGAAAAAATTGTGGAAAATGTGACATTTAAGTCATTAAATGTCACATTTTCCATAATTTCGTTTTCAAAACTAATATTACAAATATTTGATTTTTTGTATGTTTATTTGTTACGCTTTCCCGCTAAAGCGGCTGAACGGATTTAAATGAAATTTGGCACTTGCGTAGACCATGACCTGGGTTAGGGTATAGTTATTGATACAATAGTTTAAAGAACTCTATGAGCTATTCGATTGCTTGCATAGATAACCAAGTCTTTGGACTACCTGTATCCTGGGTGGACAAAAACGGGAGTACAAGATTTTAACGAGAGAATGGACAGATCCTACCTATAACGGCCACTTTTCCCTTCGATCAGCCTAATTATTATAGGCGGTACTTAAATTAGGCGTTTGTATACAAAAATCTATAGTAAAGTATTAATTTTCTCTGATATTTACGTTCTAAACGAAAAGTAAATAAGAAAACAGTGTATAATTTACAACACATTGTTAAAAAATTTAAATAAGTACGCGATAATGCCGCTGTGACGTAGTTCGTGTAAACAGCGAGCGGTGGCAGTTACGACATTCTGCCACGAGCGACGTTGAGTGAAGTAAAAGAACTGTTGTTGTTGCCAAGTTTCCTCGTGTTTAAGTAGAGATTCTATTCTCGACACCTTTGCTTTGGAACTTTATTTTCCCTGTTCCAATTTTGAGAGATTTTACATTTTTTGTTTTTTCTCTCAGAATTCCTAGACTTGGTTGATGGTTTGGTCATGTTGAGAGGATGAATGAAAAGCGACTAACAAAAAGTATTTACAAGGCAGATGTGAGTGGAAACGCCGGGAGGGGGGGGGACGCCCCAGAAAAATATATAGCGACCTCATTGGTGATGTTCTTCAAAAAGGTCAGGTGCGTAGTACTCGCAACCTGCGTGCGTGTATGACCAGATGTATGAACGTAAACGAAGCAAAAGGAGTATGTAAGGAGCATAGCAGGTGGCGTTCTATAGTTTCTGCCTACCCCCATGGGAAGAAGACGTGAGTTTATGTATGTATAGACTTACATATGTTAATACGAGAAACTTTGTAATAACTTCGTTATTTTAAAGTTACTTTTTCTACATAAATAAAACTATTATTTGGAACTGCCTTGTTGGTCCAGTGGTCGCAAGGACTACGACTGAGTCCTGGGTTCGATTCCCAGGTCTGGCAAAGTGATATTGGCTTTTCTATCGGATTTTCTAAGTAGCAGCACTAGCAGCCCGGAGTCTGGATTTGTGTCCGATTGATGGCAATTATTACGTGGGACTTAAACATAACTGGCGGAATGTGGGTGTACTATAGGTACCTACACCTCTGCCTAACCCTTCGGGGAATACAAGTGTGCTGATAAGTTATAAAACTATTGTTTTTTTCTGAGGACGTGTTTAATAATGAACTCAAAATCCTTACTTAATCCTTAAAGTGAGTTTGTTTGTTTCTTACGCTTTCACGCTAAAACAGCTGAACGGATTTGTTTGAAATTTGGCACATGGGTAGATCATGACCTGGATTAGGACAAAGGATACTTTTTATCCCGATATTCCCACGTAATCGAGACTTAAGCGGGCGAAACCGCGGGGTGCAGCTAGTAAAGCAATAAAATAAACATAATTAGTTAGAACACTAGCACAAATGAGTTTACACTGCAATTGACGCTATCAACAAACATCAATCGATTTAAGTCGACTAAAAAGAGATGAACTTAATTATATCGCCGTCCCTCTCTTCCACTGGACATCAAAGTTCATTGCACACCCTCTGAACTTAAAAAAAGAGTTTAATTTGCTTACCAACGACTTGCTATATCGTATAACTAGACTGGCAATTACGGCTAATGATAATAGCTTTTATTACTTATGTAGTTATGTCCATTATGTTATGTTGGCGTATTGTGAACATTACCGACTACTTGCGTCTACGTGTACACTGGTGTGTTAAGGCGCTGACAAGACCCAATTGACCAAAATAGGCTTTTCTTAAGAAAACAAATTGCCAAATCTGTATAGTTTATGGTAGCGGAAAAAATATATGTTAATTTTGAACATATTTCCCAGAACTTGGTTGTTACCAAAACACGTTTTGAAAAAATAATCCCGATAAAAACTAACGTTAAACTAACCTCTTACCTTGAGTTCTAATCAAAAATATCTATATTAAATATCGACATACGTTACGTATTTAATTAATAACAAGAACGTCTTATTTGAATGCAAAACTTGCTTGTTTTTTATTTTCGATTACTCAACAAAATTTTGAGTAAATAGATAATTGCTTCATATTTTGCAATAAATTACAAGCGTTGTGTCATCGTGCTTCTCTTTCTTTTCTATGCAATCTGACAGTGACCGCGGTTTAGGCGTTGTCAGCGTCTTAAGTTTTGCCGGTTTTCTTTTGTTGGGACGAAGTTCCCGCACGTTATTCTTTGCACACTTGGGCGAAAAATTGTAATTTTGACCGTCACGACACTTTTGTAACGTAACAAAAATGTCGTGACAGTAAATATTTTACACATTTTTCGGTATAAGTATCATTAGCCAGGTATGTAAATGCGAAAGGAACTTCATTCCGGGTGTCCCACGACACCTCTCGACTGTTTTTAGGGTTCCCTATCCAACAAGGAACCCTTAAAGTTTCGCCACGTCTGTTTGTCTATCTGTCCCCGGCTTAGCTTGTTTTTTTTGTGTGGGAAATCATCAAATTACTTCTCCCGCTCTGGGCGGAGCAGGAGGGTGTGTCAGACTCTTACTGACTAAAACCCACCCGTATTCCTTCCGTTGCCTGTGTAGCCAGGGGCCTCGGTAACCCTATAGTACCATCCCGCGACCCCGGCAGGCATCGGCCCTAGTGGGTCCACTAGGGCCGATGCTTGCCGGTGTCGCGCACACTTGTGCTGACGGCATCTCTTTGAGGCGTGCGTGTAATAAAACGTGCCGTCAACCCGGGCCTGGTCCTTACCGGACGGTGAGCTACCCATTGCTCACCGTCCGCAAGCCCGCGCCTACGGTGGCCGGAAATCCGCCCGGGATTCCCGACGCCCAGGGCATCTCCTGCGGCGGCTAGGGGCGAGAGGGCGCGAAATTTGCCTTTCCCTCAACCGTCCCGCCTCCTCCTTCGCGAGCATTACTGCTTCGCAGAAGGAGGTGACGGCTGCCCATGCCCTCTCGCTCCGTACCATGGCCTGAACCAGGACCGCACGCGAGATATCTCTGCCGGCGATCGCCTCCACGAGGACACAGCGGTGCTCTGCCCAAGCCGCGCAGATCGTATCGTCGCAATTGTGGCGTGCCCAGCACTGGGTTGCGACAACCGTACTCTCGTCCGCGGCTTAGCTCAGAGAGTCTTATGGCCGTATTACCGAACCTTACTCAAGACTCAAGCTTTACTTGGAAACTAGTTTCAGCCACTGTAATTTGGCATGGGTATGCTTAATCACTGCGGCAAAGTGGTAAAATAAAATCATGAAAAAATTTTTTTGTTGTGTACCTCCCTTACTCTTAACGTGGGAACGATATTTTTTTCTCGTCTATCCCATAGTGTAAGGTATCGTTAGAGAGGCCGTCAAAAACTTTGCGAGTCTGTAAAAAGCATTTTTCGATTCAGGGATCCGCTTGCGTAAAATTAAACTATAAAGTGCAAAATTGTTGAGAGTCAAGTGTGGCCCTGCCAGCTAGATGGTTGCTTTTATGTGAAAAAAATCACATCAGAAGTATAAATAATGAAGTTGAAAGGAAAACTATCACGGCTAAGTAGGCTTTACAAGTTAACGATTAACAGTCGACCAACTTTCATTTGCAGTTGGAATGTATCGGAGAATATGTTTTTCAACTACAATGTTAAGTTTGTTCTTGGGATAAATCCATCCCAATTATGGAACCCTTGATTGAGCGTAGTCCGACACGTACTTAGCCGGTTTTTTTTTCGTAAGCGTTTGCAAATAAGTTGTATGCGGACAATGCAATGACGTAGTTGTAAGTTGTCTAATTAGGATTTTATGTATTGTTTTATTTTACAAAAAAAAAAAACATCTTAGACGCTGACAACACCTAAACCGCGATCACTGTCAGATTGCATAGAACAGAAAGAGAAGCGCGATGACAAAACGCTTGTAATTTATTGCAAAATATGAAGCAATTATCTATTTACTCAGAATTGAGTTGAGTAATCTAAAATAAAAAACAACCAAGTTCTGCATTCAAATAAGACATACTTGTTATTAATTAAATACGTAACGTATGTTGATATTTAATAAAGAAATTTTGGATTAGAACTCAAGGTAAGAGGTAAGTTTAACGTTAGTTTGTAACGAGATTTTTTTTTCAAAACGTGTTTTGGTAACAACCAAGATTTGGGAAATATGTTCAAAATTAACATATATTTTTTCCGCTATCACAAACTATACAGATTTGGCCATTTTCTTTCTAAAGAGAAGCCTATTTTGGTCAATTGGGTCTTGTCAGCGCCTTAATTAGAAAGATAAAGTAGAAAATACTTATTTCGAGACCATTCGTAAGTCAACATTAATTTGTCGCTATAACAAATAAAGACTTTAACTATTTATAGACATATAATGTTCCCACTGCTGGGACACAGGCCTCCTCTCTGTGAGAGGGAGTGGGCCGTAATCCACCACTCGGGCCTAGAGCGGGTTGGTAGATATCACATGTCTTCGAATTTTGGTTATATTTATTTATATTTATATATACTTTATTGTACACCACAAAAATACATAACAAAATAATAAATCAAACACTACAAAATATACAATGGGCGGCCTTATCGCTTTCTGCGATCTCTTCCAGGCAACCAGCCGGCCGGCTGGTTCTAGGCCGGCTTCCTCACGATGACAATTCATAGAGCTGACTTTAAAACTTTAAAATGAAATTATGAGCCAAGCAAAAATACTAATGTCACTGCATAGTGGGTAGGTAGACTAGTTAGTAAAAAAACGTAAGTAATAGATCATTAAAACAGATGCACTTACGACCTTTGTGGAACTGTTGGCTCGCTCCCACTATGAGACATTAAAGTCAATACGCGGACATACCCAGAGTAACAAATTAGCGCGGGTGGCAAAGGGGGTTCAACATTCGACGCTATTTACCATACGTGGGCCTACCATTTTCATGGTTTTTTTCGTCGAGTTTTTACGCCATTTTCCGTGGCCCCACCGGGCGACCGGCCCACGAGCGAAGCCTTCTTTTTTTAAATCAGTAAATTGCATATTTGAAAAACTACTGCACAGTGCTCAGTCGGCGGGATGTCGATTGAACAAGGTGTACTTAGTGAGTTTCGGCTGTTGACTCGTTACTTCGATGTGAATGTCGATTCGGTTTAATCGGTACGCGTATATCGCTAATCGAATCGTATTTACTTGGCCATTCAAAATTGTACGAAATCGAAAAAAAAAACAAAAGTCGAAAATCAACTTATTAAAATTATTTATAAGTTCCTACACATCCGTGTTCCTACATAATTATTGAAAGCATTCAATGATTTCTAAAACGCACTATAATTTCTTTTGTTTTAACATTACAAAAGCGTCATAATTATGAACGCACTAATTGCGTCGTCGATCAAAATTTTAAATAGAACATAACAATGGTAAATTGAAAAATGTAAATTTAGACGATTATGTCTGAACAATCGAGTGTGAGTTGAATCGAGTTGAGTGCCCACGCGCCGCACAGTGGGGGTTGGGTTGATTCAATATCGGTATCCCTGTGACGTCAGTTAAGTGTCGGAAACCTGAGGGTTACCGAGTATTGTGTGAAAAAATAAACAGTGGGTACAGTCGTTTAATAATTCGCATTACATAATCATCCACTCATACTCAAAATAAAATAATAACATAGTCAAAACTGTACATTGAATATTTTTGTAAAAAAGTAATTCGTGGGAGGTGTGGGAACGATTCTGATGCCGAAAATATCCTTTTTTTAGAATTTTTGTTCGTTTGTCTCTTTGTCTGGGTGTATATTACGGATTGGCGCAAAAACTACTAAATAGATTCTGTTCCAATTTTGCTTATGTGGCTTATATGCTTTGATATGGGGAATTAGCAATATTGCATTACATATGTTTGTATTCCTCGACAGTTTACCGCGAGATGTAATTAGACAAGACAAATAATAAAATATTGCAGATAGATGGATCTAATCACCGAAATGAATATTATCAATATCACGCTATACCTACAAGGAGCTAAGCAGTAAATTATGACATGTGTAACAACGGTTATTTTAGTTAGTTCGTCAACGAAGTAAACAGCCAAACGGCTCCACTTTAGGACTGTGTAAATCAAAGTTCTTGAGTTCGATCGTTATCCATATTTTTTTTTTGTGATTGATTATATTTATTTTTTAATTTGATTGGCAGCTGAGACCAAACCTACATACGTGGTATACAGGGTTTTTTATGTGGCTGTTATTTTAGTAAAGTGTGGTCTTACGACTTCCACGCGAGAGATGTCGCGGGCAGAAGCTAGTAAATTAATAAAACACCTAGCAATTCTAGCAATTTCAACTTTATTTATTTAATTAACAGTTTATCTACACACATATAAACAGGAAAGAAGAAAGAAACAGAAAAATACGTACAAATGTAATGCTTATTTCTAAAGAAATCTCTTCCAGCATACCTGCGATAGAACAGTAGACAAAGAAAGTATTAAAATTTCACTCCGATTACTTTATAAAGTTGTGTTAAGCTTTAAAATAGTAAATAACTAATATTCCTTTTGAAAATTCATATTTTTTGTAAATTAATATCGCTCACGTTACAGTACGCAGCCATTACTCCATAAATATGGAAATTCCAGCGTACAAACTCCGCCCAAAAACAAAAAAATAATAATTGAATCCATAAAATCAACTTCACACACACAATTATACCGGATACGGTGATAGCTACAAATATATCAATGTAGATAACATCGACGAAACTAATCGACTTTGTTATTAAAAACGCTTACCTCCATAAACTTCCTAAGTACAAATCATACGAGCTTATTATTGTACAACTGGTGGCAACGCAGTGGTGGCCCAGTGGTAACTTACGAGTTGTAGGTCGTAGGTTCGAACCCGGACAGGCACATTACTTTGTGAAATGAACACGCCTTGTCAGTACGAATATTTCTGTATTTATATTCTTGCACACATACAAACTTGGTATTTAGCAATATTTAACAAACTATTTAATTAGGTACTCAGTATAGACTTTAGACTTCTTGAAGACAACCTAGATTAGATTAGATTCCGAGGCTCGAAGAGAACTCTCTTGGCAACTTCGCGGCACACCAAATATCATGTTTTCCATTCTGTTGTGTAAAAAAACCTGAAATTTTACGGTAACTGTCAAATTAGTTACTTTTAAACTTCATGACTACCCTGATACAAAAATCATTTGAATCAGAATCAGAATCAGAATGCTTTATTTGTAAACATAGGTCAAATTACAACAGAGTGTGAGATGTAGATCTTCTATGTTTTGCCCAGAGGCGTACAAATATATTTAATTAACATTGTCAATTTTTTTACTTTTTAACACACATTTTACTTTTAAAATATCATTAAATGGTAGAATTACGTAACTTTCACATCGCTATTAAAGTCAGTATTAATAGATACATGCACATCAATACAAATTTAAAATACAATCAATTTCAATAAATGTCAAATAGATTAAGTTACATGTCATATAATGTTAATATCAAACAAAATTCAAGATCGTCAAAATAGGTGAGGTAATGAATAATTTTCTGAGGCAGTAACTATAGAATTGTCGTCCAAATATGCCTTTAGTGAGTAATAGCATTTATTTATCAAAATTTTAAATAGTGCTTTATTGAAATTGTCCAGATTTAACGTTTTTATTTGTTCAGATAATTTGTTAAATATTTTTTTGGCCATACAGAAGGTACTTTTATTCATTAGTGCAGTTTTGTCATAAGTCACTTCGAGTTCTGACTTATTCTTATCGCGTAATTTTCTGTAGTAACTTTTAGCAGCTATTTTGTATAATGAGATGTTAGATTTGACAAACACATTTGTTTCGTATATGTACAACGATGGCAAGGTCAGAATTTTTAAACGTTTAAAGAACAGTTGACAACTGTCCGTGCTTTTAAGGCTACACATAGCTCTGACACATCTTTTTTGGGCTCTACATACAAGTTCAGTGAAGCATTCACATACTTTCAATTTTATATTTACTATTTAAAATCACTACAAATCTTATTAATATTTGGAAATCATGACATTAGTGTAAATTATTTCATCACAACTCCTCTCAAAACGGTGAAGGAAAACATCATGAGGAAACCGGCATGTACTAGAATCAAAAATTCGAAGACAGGTGACATCTACCAACCCGCACTGGGACCGCGTGGTGGATTACGGCCCACTCCCTCTCACAGAGAGGAGGCCTGTGTCCCAGCAGTGGGAACATTATAGGCTGATTATGATATTGTCCCATTGCAGAGTTAAGCCCTCTTCTAATAGGTACAGGGAAGGCACGAGCGTTGAACAGTGGTTTCATCACGACGTTTCCGTCACCGAACATATGAATTGAAAAACTCACATTGGTACAAAGTCGTAAGTGCAAAACTAAACGAAAAAACATCAAAAGTACCTAAGTACAATCGAAAATTCAAAAACCGGCCAAGTGCGTGTCAATGAAGGGTTCCGTGGTTAGGATGAATTTATCCGAAAAACAAACTTAACATTGTGTACCTAGTTAAAAAACATGTTCTCCCATACTTCGATATACGGTACGTCACAATCAATTCTCCAACTGCAAATGTAACTTGGTCGCCTAATTTGTTAACTTATATAGCCTACTTAGCTGTGATAGTTTTCTTTTTAATTTCGCTATATATACTACTGCCATGAGCTTTTTACATACTCAAAAACAACCATTTATCTGGAAGGACACTTGACTGACAAAAATTAGCACTTTAAAGCTTAATATTACGCAAACGGATCCCTGAATCGAAAAATAGTTTTCACAGACCCGCAATATTTTTTAACAGCCGCATTATTATCAAAAAATACCCCACAACATGGGACAGACGAGAAAAAAAAAATAATATTTCATTTTAACTTTGTCGGCGTGATTAATATGTATACCCACGCCAAATTACAGCTTTCTAATACTAAGAGTCTATGAACTAAGCCGAGGACAAACATACAGACAGACATGGCGAAACTCTAAGGGTTTATTGTTGACTACGCAACCCTAAAAAGTAGCTCTGTAGGTACTAGACGGAAACATTTCGATCGTTGATCACATCTGTAATCCTGTTACAGAGCGATAAATGAAACGTAATTGAAAGGAAATTACGCAATAAATGGGAGGTTATTATTGAATTTAATGTTAAATTAATCGTAAGCCCCCCTTCTAACCATCTGTCGTGTGTACCCCCCACTGAACAACCGTTTTATATTTTTGAGATGTACTCTCGATGTAACAATGAATTCGATTATTTTGTTATTGAGTGCTTTTTAGTATTAATTGAACTGTTTCAAAAGTTCCGGAAGGGTTTGAAGGTTTAGCTTCCCTGGACCTAATGTGGGGTAAGCCCCGATTGTTGTTTATCAGATCAGGCTCCAAAAGAGTTTTAATTTAAACTGTTCAAGACTACAGCTATAAGAAAGATCTTTATCTCAAGATAATGAATGGTTCGAATTATGAGACAAACTAAGATTTGAAACCAAAGTGGTACTCTTTTAAAGCAAAACAAGTAATCAATGCAAGATATAATGTAGAATAAGACGTACAATAATCTCTACAAAGTTAAAAATTTAGAGGTCGCAAAACATTTGACGGAGCAATCACAGATACATTGTCGAGCGTCGAGTCGAGCGCAGTGTTCGACACCGGTCAGCGTGTATTGGGCAGTCCGCGACACCCGAGAACGTGTCTGCATAATACATCGCTGTACGCTGTTGCTGTACGTTGGACTTTAATTATATATCTGCTACAATTTCGCCTTTTTTTCGAGTATTTTTCACATTTCGCCTCCCCATACACCCCTGTTCACCCACTGCCGAACGGCCGCGGAAAAAACGCCTCGCGCATGTGTGTGTGACAGTGTATTGTTGCACTACAAACGACGCCCCGCGCCGCACGACACAAGAAACTACAGACCCGACTCAATAAACAAGACAATTAACATCTCCCAAGTAATGAATAGAAAAATTGTCGTAATAAAAATACACTTTTAATGCAATTAAGCTTGTAGAACACGGCAGGAGAGGCCGATAAGCCGCGCTCAACTTTTCCTGTAACAGGCTGTTATTTCACGATTTAAAATCGGTTCTCAACCCGTTAATGACGCGAGGTACAAGTGCAGATCGGCGGCTCCGTTCGGCCGCGGACCAATCTATTTAATAACCCCCGTCGGTGACACCCCACCCGGCGGCCATCGCCAATTTTCGCCCCCTT
Organism: Atethmia centrago; assembly: GCA_905333075.3. NCBI lineage: Eukaryota > Metazoa > Arthropoda > Insecta > Lepidoptera > Noctuidae > Atethmia > Atethmia centrago. Next base: position 23,553,164 of record HG995376.1, read on the forward strand.
CGGCCTCCTCTGGCCCCCTAGCACCCGCCCTGAAAAAAATCCGGAGCGTTTTAAAATTAATGAGTAAAAATCTACACACACACCCGAGCGGACAATGCGACGCGTGTGTGCGCGAACGCCCGATAATGACCCGCGCTTTGCCGTCCAAATGAGGACGCCATACAATCACATGTTTCTTCCGTCGATCAGAGAGCCGCGGGTCACATTTCCATGTTGCACACATCCACTACCCTAGAGGCGACTAGAAAACCGTTAGCCCGACCGGTGCACGCTTCAGACGGAATCCGTGATCGCCTAGCCTTTTCCATTAGGACCAACTATCCGAGAAAAAAATGGAGTACAAATTGAAATTTCGCCGGTTCGGGCGCTAATTCAGAGCGAAACGGCGCCGCGACGCGAAACGAACGCAGTTAGATAACATTTGTAGAGGCGAGGGGGGACGGGTGTCACCCCTACGCAACGCCGTTTTTATTTTGGCCGGCCCTTGCCCCCTTACCCCCTTCGTTCGTCCAACTTCATCTGAATAATTACTGATTTTTTCCGTGTACCGCTGATTATTCCGAATGTTACTTGTTGATGATAATTTTTTTTTTCAACTTTTTTCATTAGTCAGCGCCCGGTGGAGTTTTGATTGTGCTTTTAAGCTTTTTGTATTCAATTTGTTCCCAATGTTTATGTGTTCCAATATAGAATGTATGAAATAAATTGTATTTGTTTATTCTGTTTCAATTTAAAATAACTGCCGTGTGTTTAGAGCTTTCAGCTGAAAAGGCCGAAATTACATTGGTTTTCTTCACGTAAACAGAAAAGTTAACTTTACTGTAACTATTCATAGAACATACACATGTATGTCCCAAAAGTATGTCTACCTCTGAAAATAAACAACAACCTGTATCAAAGTATACAAGCTACCTACTCTCGACAAAGCCCGTATGGTATACGCGACTGCACGCGTAGTAAACGAATTAAAAAAGGTTATCCACCCACATTTAACTAACAAAATAGAAATTCCCAAAGCACTAAATCAATACAACAACTATCAAAATATCTCTAGGGAATTCCTTTGACTTAACTTAAGAAATCATAAAGAGCTACTATCTACCTACCTCAAAAAATCAATAAGTAGAATAATCAAATCAAAATGTCTCAAGATGAAAAGTTAGATCACAAATCAAACGCTAATGAATAAAATTGAGAACGAGTTAACGAAAGTGAATTTGCACGAGACACGTGCTGAAAGGTCCAAAGAAATACGAATAAAAAAACTAATCGAAAACTTTAATTATCATGCTTATTCGACAAGTGACAAGTCGGACCGATGCCGATCGCTTTGGCAAGGATTTCGGTGGGACCACCCAACGCCCCGCGGGGCCGCATTTTTTCCACCCACCACCGAAGGGGTTGATTTTTTAAACTGATGACGCGCTTTCATTCCGCGCTGTGCAACTTGGCCGCGCGGCTGTATGTGTTACCGGCCGTTGATAAATAAATTTAAAAAAAGAAAAACGTGAACGCTTTGTCGATAGTGCGCGGCGTTTCTTTTTCGCGGGCGTTATCTATGCTCTATTTTCCGTTCTAAATAGAACTTTTATATAGTAAAAAAGTTTTTCGCGCGTTCGGATAACCGTATATGTGGATGGAACATTTTTAAATAGAACGATCGGGTACATATTTTGATCGGGCGTTTGAAGTTTATCAAAGTTTCCCAAAAGTTTCGGAAAAGTTCGCGTTCAAGCTGTTTCTGAGAATATTTAATGAATTAAAATTTAGTTTTTGATAAAGGAATGTTAGTTTTGTAGAGACAGTGATAGTGAAATTATCAGGCCTGGAGAGAATGACATTGTCCTTCGTGAGTAATAGAAAATAGTAATATTTTTTAGATTTTATAGAAAGTAATTAATTTTCATATTCCTAAAAATGTTTTGTATATTTCTATTGTAAAAAAAACCCTTTTTGGCATAAAATTATAAACGCTGTAAAGCTTAGTATAAACCATAATATATTTATATAATATATTGCCTTTACCTGTTTTGACGACGGCTTTTTAATAAAACCATGTCACAATTTAAAAAAAAAATCACTTGATTAACTTTCAAGCAGTCGAAGGATCCTATAATTATTTTTCTTACATATTTTTCAGCTAAAACGTGAATATTTATTAGAGCCGCAGTAGCTGTAACACTGCCGACCGGCTATAATTATTACAAATTAAAGAATTATTATTAATTATTATTCAAGGCATTTCCTTACAGTTATATTTTAATAGTAGTTAATAATTAAAAGTCAAGTAGCCTGACCTTATTCCGTACTTATAATAATTACAATATAAATAGTTTATGACTTTACAAGCTGCACAATGGTTTATATGAGAATCGAATAAAAGATGTTTTCCTTAATTAAAATATTAATAGCAGTCAGTGAATGCACTTATTTATTTTGAGGTAATAAAACCTTATTCATGTTCTGGTTTTTTTGTATTATTTTGTAGTCCTTTTTCGTTGTTAAATTACCTATACTTACTTTATGTTCGGCTATGATATTTTAAAGCTTAAAATAAATCATCGAATACCCTGTTTTTGAGAAGAAAACCATCGTGAAACATCTCACATTCATATCGCAGAAAATCTCATCATCAATTAATTATATTATTAAAATGTACTTAAGTATTAATTATTCGTAAAATTAACTTTCAGTAATATTTTTATTATGCTTTTACAAGACATTTATTTGCTTTAAGTGTAGGTAATCAATCGGATTTAAGAAAGATATGTATATTGCAGATTGAGATTTCTTATAAAGTTTCAACACCTTTTTTGTGATCTTTGGTTCACTATTTTGTCTGCGAGCATTTCGATAGTCATTACTTAGCCTAAGTAAGGAAAAACTTCCATCGCAAAGTGCATCTAATTACTGAATTAATAAGCGATGCTCTCCCATAGAACCACTCGCTAATTATAAAGAAATACAGGATATTTAAAAAAAAAACTTTCATTTGAAAATCTTAGTTTACGATGAAATAAAACCTGGACTTAGTGACTTTCAGTGATCAATCGTGATGATGGTGACCAATGATTTACGTGTGACCAGTGGCGTGCCTAGGGTTTCAAAATAACGCAAGCCCAATAAAATTTTAACCGATTTCAAAAAAAGAAAGTTCAATTTTCGACTGAGTATGTAGGTACCTACGTATCTACGTATGTATCATCGCAATTTTCTCATAAACTACTGGTTAGGTACAATAAATTCTCTATCGAACATTTTAGTAAGGCATGCCGGGCTTTTGGGCTTATATGAAGGTACCGCCACTGCGTGTGACGTAGCCTTAAGAACCATTATGACTGTTGTGGAAAAACAGTATAGTATTTTAATAAATTAAAGTTTTTAATTAGTGTAGCGTAATTACTCAAAAATACTAAATAAAATCAGCCTAAGTGTAATGTTCCCACTGCTGGGACACAGGCCTCATCTCTGTGAGAGGGAGTGGGCCGTAATCCACCATGCGGGCCCAGTGCGGGTTGGTAGGTGTCACATGTCTTCGAATTTTTGGTTCTATGACATGCCGATTTCCTCACGATGTTTTCCTTCACCGTTTTAAGAGCAATGTTGATGAAATAATTTACACAAAAGCGCCTGTCAGGGTTCGCAGCTACGACCTACAACTCGTAAGTCGCTGTTACCACTGGGCCACCGCTGCTCTCAATCAACCCGTGCGTCTATAATTATTTAGCCAAAAGCCCCGCGTATGTATGTATCTCCAAAAAGAAAACCCTTCAAGGCTTCAGGAAAAATACTAACATAAAGCCAAAATGACCTACCAAAGTCGCCGAAAATAGGGTCTTACACCCATTTTTCAAAAGCGTCTTAATTAAATTCTATAGTCCTAATATGCCCCAAAAAAAAATCTCAAAATTTTTATTCAATCGATGTACCATTTAAATTTTACATTTTCGTCAAACTACGCGCGAAATTTGAAAATGTAAATGTGGATGCCATGTTGCTCTATGGTCATGACGTCACTTGGCTATGTAAACAAATGCGCTGATCTATTATCTACCTATCAGTTGACAGTTGCCATGTTTTAGTTTACACAGCCGTATGACGTAATAACATGGCGGCTACTAATTCATGGTGTTTTTTAACAGACTAGAAAAACTGAAAACCTTGAATTGAATTTTAACATTTATTTTGTTATTTTATGAACTAAAACTAACATTTTCCGACTCCTTTTTGCCTAAACTATCTCAATAATATATTTAGGTATAGATTTTTTCTTGTATATAGTAAAATACCCTATTAGAAACAAGCTTGATGAACCATAAATTGCTATAAGCTCACCCTTAATTATGTTCAGACCTAACCCCGTCATAGACTAACGGAGGGAGAATAATAACCCTCCGTCCTAGGTAGCACCGTGAGTACGGTGCATTGCGATATGGCGCGCCTGCATTAAACAAAAAAACCGGCCAAGTGCGTCTCGGACCACGCAAAATAACGGGTTCCGTAGTTGGGATGAATTTATCCCAAGAACAATTTTAACATTTTAGTTGAAAAACGTGTTCCCCCAACAATCCAACTGCAAATGTAAGTTTGTATGCACAATATTGGGAGATTTACCACGTTATTTTAACACCATAGACTTCTTATAAGTTTTCCTGTAATCTTTAAGTAAAGAACTATATTTTGTATTTTTTTTAATTTTACGCAAATTTATTTCGGAGATAAGAGTCCCCGGGGAATGGTCAATTGTCATCAATGTTCTTAAATAATTTAAAAGTATTAATTATAAAATTATTAAAAAAAATCTTTTTAATTTCTAATTTGCCTCCATAAGTGACCCTCATATTCAAAATTCATAGGTATATTTACGTTACACGTCTGTGTTTAAGTCACATAAATTCATATGTACCTATATCAAATTTTAACTTAATCGGGCCATTAGATTCGGAGCCACGGCAGACGGACGGACAGATAGACACACGAGTGATCCTATAAGGGTTCCGTTTTTACTTTTGAGGTACGGGACCCTAAAAACTCGGGATAAGTACGCGTCCACACTTCGTACACACTTCGGTTGTTTAGTTTAGCGAAAAATAGTTACTGCGAAACATCATCAGAACATTTAATAGACAATATTTATCTTTTAATCAAAATTAAGTACCAAATAAGTATACTTTAGAAATAAACCTTACAAAAACCTCAATTCTCATTTTTCCGACATATTTTATACCACTTCTAAGTTAGGGTCTTTTAGTTAGGGTCGATTCTCTTACTTAGGGTCGATTTTTCAATCTTCAGATAACTTTAATCAGATGAATTAAAATTAGGGTTTGACAGCTTTTGTATAGAAAATATGTAAAACCACCATATTATATATCTGCCTATTGAAAAAACAGTCCTAAATGGACCAGAAACTAAAAATTACATTGGGTGGAAATAAGTCGATATTTTGGCAGCATTTACCAAATTCGTCAGAGACTTAGTGCGCGAAGACTTACCTAATAACTTTTTATTTGTCGGTGGACTTCGTTCTTTTTGTTTACCGATGATGCTACCACTGTACCCCAATGACCGTGCCATATAGACTACGCTACATGATCGTTTATTGCTACCATGTCCCTTACATTTTCCATTAAACTTACTGAAGCTTGACCTATATAACATGCAATTCTAAAAAGAGATGTCACATGGCGCTGTTACAACTTCTACACGATGACATGGCGATGATATGACACGATACCATAAAGAATCTTACACCAAAAGTTTGTATCTTTTCAAAAGCTTCACCATCTAACGATCCTGTTCTTCCATAGGCGGAGTCAGACCGGGAGAGCGGCGCGAGCTCGCCGGAGGGGGGGGCGACGCGGGCGCAGCTAGCCGAGCCGCGCACCCCTTCACCCCGCGCGCGCACTCCACACCAGCAGCCACATCTGAATGGCTCCAGTGAGTTCGTACTACATTATTTTGTTACCTTCTAATTCAAATTTAGTTGTGGTGGTTTTGGTTGGCGGATTTTCGGAGGAAATTTAAAGTATCTGTAGTGGAATAACTAATTCTAGCAATGAAATCAATATCTTAGGAGCTCCATCTGAATGTTAACCTCTTCAATCTAATAATGCGTCATCATAAACCAGTGATAAAAAGGTTTCGTTGAGAAAAGTATAATCTATCGGCCAGGCGCGGTACAATTCTTCTCTAAAACAGTCCAGTTGTTTGCCTTTTTGTGACATTAATATAAATTATTTGATTGCTAACGATAGAAATTAAACATTATTGTTCAATGTTAAGCATCTCAAATGACAGTTTAAATGTTAAAATTCCTAAAAATGCATACCAATCAAAAAAAATTTAAACCTAAACCCACCTTTTTTAAATCGTTGAATTCAACATGAAAATTACCATCACCATTATGTTTTACTTCCTAATGTCTTTCTTCATAACACCATATTTATATTATAAATTCATCCATAATTTTTGTGACCACACGTTGTTCAATGAATATCAAGTGAAAGAGGCTAAAGTCGATAAAATTTTAAACAGCTATATCTTCTTGACGAAATTCATTGAGATAACATCGAGCAATACAAAGTAATGACGACATAATATTTGATGTTAAAGCTTTATTGTTATGTGAATGATGTATTTGTTCTGTGATATAAGATTTGGCTTCAGTGGGAAAGAAGCGATTGAATATCTATACAAAGTCTAAAACACGAATAGTATTATAAAATTTGTTCGTGGAATTGGTCTCGTGTCTGTCTGCAGACCGCTTAGATCTTTTAAACCACAAAATTGAGTTTGATGCACTTTTCACCATCTTTTAGAGCATTTATTCTGGAAGGTTTAAATGACAGAAATCTCGATGATTGGACATGTCGCCATTGCACCCGTGAGAAGTAGGGGCGAATCGCCGGTTAAAGTATCAACTCCAGAAATATTTCTTTAAAAGTTAAGAGAAATCATCCTTTAGGAAATATTAAGCAAACAGTAATTTAAACGTCATTCTTCTGATTTTACAATACCGCAAAAAAATAAGGACCTCCTCAAAGAGAACCCCGTAGACCAACTCAAACGCCTCATCTTCATATAATCATTGTACCGTCCTTGTCCACAGTGGCGTCAATGTTCCAAAACCTGCAGAACCTGGCGAATATGCAACAGAACATGCCACCGATGTCGCAACAGCTACAGCAACAGATGTCGCAACAAATGTCGCAACTTGCCGCCAATCTTCAAGGCTTGTCCTCTATGCCCTCCAATCCTGTCATCAATTCGCCTTTGAATTTGAGCGTTAGTGCACCTGGTAAGAAAAAAAGATCAATTAATTTATTATTTCCCCTTTTTTAACCGACTTTAAAAAAGTAGGGACACTTAATTTTAATATTTCATTCCTAGCACACAATATCTATCAAAAACTCATATGTCATTTTAAGTTTAGGAATGACACAGGTAGTATTGTATTAGTAGTTTTAAATAGCACATAAAACTATAATAGAAGTAGGAATAGGTAGATATCGCCGATAGCAGGGATAGCGTAGTGTTGTGACCGTCGGACTGCCAAATCATAGGTGTCGAGTACGAACCCAAAGCACGAACTCTGACTTATCAGATTCATGTGCGTATTGTATAATTATCACTGGCTTAAAAAATTGTGAAGGAAAACATCGTGAGGAAACCAGCCCTAAAGATATTTCTCGACAGCATGTGAAGCCAAATCAGAGGCCCATGGGCGGCCTCAAAACTCTGACACAAGGTCAGTCTCAAAACACACGAAAAAAAAAACTAAATATGAAGTCATTCAAAATGACATATAAATTGGTTTGGTAGAGGCACCAATATACAACCTTGGGGAACGCCGCGAGTCATTCAAGAGTCAAGTGATTTTGTTAGTCATCATTTTGCTTACATAACGGATAAAGGTGACTTTAAAAAGGCTTCCTTAATTCCTCAAACACATCAACATATATGTGCTGTAAACTGTTATCTTTAGGTAATTTGTGCATACAAATGATTCTCTATCAACAAAATGTCGTGTGATGATATGTTACTTGTAGCTGTGGTATATCGCCTAAAGGCATTGGAATAACCAGCTTCCGTTACTTTTACTTGTCATTATGAAACTCAAGAGAAGAACAAAAATGCCATACTTAAGGACTTCTAAATTGTTGATATATTCTTAAAATCGGTAGCCCAATCGTTTGGTTGTAGTGGACATGACCTACGGCTATATAATCTACATTAATATTGCACTTGTTATATGCATGGTTGACCATTTATCTGTTCCGTCACTCACCTATTCCCAAAAACATTTAATCCTTGAAAGTTTACATTAAAGTGCTATAGTTGGCCACTTTTTGTCACTATATATATATTGCACTGATTTGCACTTTATATGGATGTGCTCTCTTTATATGTTGGCACCATATTCATCCATATTTACTATATAATAATATTATTATTATAAAGAGAAAATATTTGATTTTTTGTTTGTTTGCTTGTAATGGATAAACTCAACACTGATTTAAAAAAATATTTCATCTTTAGAAAGCTACATTATCAGCAAGTAAAAAGGGCTGTATTTGATTTAAAAAGAAAATAGAGATCCCTACGAAAATTACAGTTATGTACCCAAGGTATCAACATTTTGCCTATAGAAGTCACTATTTGTCGTGCGCTGCGAAAACTATTGATGATTCATAAAATATTGTACTACAGGTTTATAGTACTCATCATTACCCACAAAAAATCAAGCGAAGTATATGTCTAGCTATTATAGTTAAATAACAATAACAGTTTTTGTTCAAATTAGTCAATCAAAAACACGGGTAAAATCGAAAGATGATGCGCGATGATCTCTGGAACTGCCAGCCAGATTTGATTTGTTTTTTTTAATATATTTTATTATTTTCATAGCCCAATTCTTGAGAAAGGTTAAAGGCTATTTAACATCACGCTACGACCCATGGGAGCCGAGCAAAAAGAAAAAAGTCAGTACGAACGTTAAGAGAAAACGAAGTAATAGCGCGGGCGGGCGATGCGATGGGATGCGACGCGGTGGGTTGGGGGCCGAAATTTCACGAAGAGAGGACGAAGTCGCGAACAGAAACCATATCATATAAACAAACATGATGTTGAGTTTTACCCTAACATCAGGTTGACCATCTGACCGTTCCTCGGGCGAGCGGAGGGGTCTGTCAGACTCTTACTGACTAAAAACCACCCCGGTGTTCCCCTCCCACACTTGCACCGGGGATCATGGGACCTAGTGCGACTTCCGCGACTGATGCCGGTGCCGCCATTGCGGGCCACCTCAGGCTCGCGGGGGGAATGAGGTGTAAAACTCATAACTTGTAACTTAGGTACCTACTCCAACCAACAAAAAACTTACATCCATGAGATTTCCATTAAAGTTAGTCACTTTTTGCCACTTTATCCAAAGTAGATTTTATTATAGCATCATCATCACATCAAGATAAAACAAATATTCAAAACGCAACTAAACTTCGTTGACAGCGCAATACGCCTATGTTAATGCAGGCAGAAATACAGACAATATTTCTCTATTCAAGCTAATATTATGCAATTGAAAGCGTCAACTCCGCAACTCGATTAACATTTTTCAGAACATTAGCATTTCTAAACGTCTGTTATTCTTCAACGAAGGGTATGCCACTAATTAGACTGAATTAGACAGATTGGGATAATCAGAAATACACGGTTCGCGCATTAAAACTCTTAACTTCGAAATCACGTGAGCCGTAATTAGGTGATTACCGAATCCAATCGATTTAATGAATTCAAGATAGCGGCTTCACTCGCCCGCCCATTAAAGCAAATGCCGTAATGGACGAAAAAACCTATTTAAATAATGAGTATAATTACATATTTTTTTCACGAACGCACGGATATTACGACTGTTGCGGTATCATTAAGAGTTTTATTGTCTTAATAGAGCTAATTATACATTTTTTTCGGTTCTTAATTGATGCGCCGTAGGAACGAACATTTATTACAAAATGTGAAATGTCATGGTTTAAATGAATACGTTATGTTAATGTTGAATTTAACGGGCTTGTAAGGCATGCAGATAATATTTTAGATTTCCTTTGGAGCCGTTTTGTTCGCAGTGAATTAGTTTTGGTCGGTTGCGTATGGATTTTGTGTAATTTTCTATCGTTACTTTATGTTCGGTGAGGTGCATTTTGGGGCGGCCGCGGTCGGTTATAATTACAATATAATTTTATTGTTTGATAACTTGTTTAATAAGTAGAAAGTCGCCGGTCGATCCGCTCGTTGCACGATCGTTTCGTCACCGGCTGGCACCATGACCGATGTTTTAACGTAACGTTTGGTCATCGATAATCACATGTTTTATTTACCAAGTCTAATTTTTATTATAAGTTGATAAAAACATATTTTTATGAGTTTAACATGTTTATCGATTTAGTATGAATTGGCGTACGTATTAAGGTGCTTATAAAAACATCGTGTCAAATTATCAACGCGCATTAAGTTGGTCTTTTTTCTAGGATTATGTAGTAAAAATATGCATTAATATTAATATTCCACGATCATACGTGACTAAAGCTTGCAAAATGATACGGACATAATATAGTTAAATACGTGTAGGTAACCACATTATAATAGAAAAAACCCCAATGCGTTTACAAAACAATGGCTTTGTCTAATTTTAACGAAACCCAATCAAATATGGCTGGCTAGCATAATAATCATGGCAATAAAACGTGTTTAAGAACTATGTTTTACGCGATTCTATACTTATATATTAGAAGCGCCAAATAGTGATCAAAAAGAAAAAACAATAGCGACGCTCAACGTGCCCCAAAGAGTATGACTCATCATAATCAGCCTATAATGTTCCCACTGCTGGGACACAGGCCTCCTCCTGTGAGAGGGAGTGGGCCGTAATCCAACACGCGGGCCCAGTGCGTGTTGGTAGATGACATATGTCTTCGAATTTTGGTTCTAGGACATGCCGGTTTACTCACGATGTTTTCCTTCGCCGTTTTGAGAGCAATAGTGGTGAAATAATTTTATACAAAGTAAAGCGCCTGTCTGAGTTCGAACCTACGACCTACAACTCGTAAGTCGGCCAAACCACTGGGCCACCACTGCTCTGACTACTAAAACTTATTAAACTGTACTAAACTATCCTTTAACGACTAGATATGCTTTTATGGAAACATTTCTATGTACAAACTAAGCCAGACACAGCTCCACTCATCTCAGAAAATGAAAATGTATTTCACTTAAATAGATCCCTACCTCATTAATTCGACCCTTTCCTAAGGCCCGGACTCCACCAAAGCGGAGACGAGACGACAGGAGAGGAGATGTGTTTTAAACAACCAATAGAATAGAATAGAATACTCTTTATTATGTACACCATACAAAGAGAATAGAATACACAATAGAATTTTGTTATTCACACATCTTGTCTCCACACAACTTCAGTGGATACCACTGAGCGGAGATCCGAGATGTATCATATTCGTATGGCGCGATCGAGGTGGAGATGTGAGCTGTGCCTCACCGAGATTGAGTTGGGCGGTGGTACAAAGCGGAGATGTGAGCTGTTCCTCGCAAGCTGGCTACGGCGCGCAGCGGAGACGAGAAAAGATGTGAGCAGCGTGCAGTGAGCGAGCTAGCGCTGCTAGTTCCCCCCGCGTCGCACGCAATTCAGTTCCGCTCTAGCCAGCACACATCTAATCTCCAGTCTAACCAGAACGCATCTCCGCACACCTTCGGTGGATACACCCTAGCTGAAAAACATCTCTTCTCGTCTCCGCTTCGGACATCTCCGCTCATCTCCGCATTGGTGAAGTCCGGGCCTTACTACTCTCCAACTCCTTTTCAACCATTTTGACACACCTTCTAATCTAATTATTTATCCCCCAAAGGTATGGGATCACCGAACCCCGTCGCCAACAACAACATGCTGCCACCAGCGATGCCGTCCCCCATGCCGCAACTCATTCTTGCCTCTGGACAGCTGGTGCAAGGAATACAGGGAGCCCAACTGCTCATTCCAACTTCTCAAGGTAAGGAACATGGTCACTATATACTCGTAGGTGAAAACAAGAAAATACATTAGTTGCATTTTTTTGAGACAAATGACATGTCTATTTTATTTAGCCTGTGATATCCCACTGCTGGGAAAAAGCCTCACCCTCCCGGTATGACATATGAGGTGACATATTTTGAGATACCTGACAATATGAGGTGACATATTTTGAGATACCTGACAATATGAGGTCACATATTTTAAGATACCTGACAATATGAGGTGACATATTTTGAGACATGATATATGAGGTGACGTATGTTGAGACATGACATATGAGGTGACATATCTTGAGATACATGACAATATGAGGTGACATTTTTGAGACATGCATGATATATGAGGTGACGTATGTTGAGACATATGACATATGAGGTGACATATTTTGAGACATGATATATGAGGTGACGTATGTTGAGACATGACATATGAGGTGACATATCTTGAGATACATGACAATATGAGGTGACATATTTTGAGACATGCATGATATATGAGGTGACGTATGTTGAGACATATGACATATGAGGTGACATATTTTGAGACATGATATATGAGGTGACGTATGTTGAGACATGACATATGAGGTGACATATCTTGAGATACATGACAATATGAGGTGACATATTTTGAGACATGCATGATATATGAGGTGACGTATGTTGAGACATATGACATATGAGGTGACATATTTTGAGACATGATATATGAGGTGACGTATGTTGAGACATGACATATGAGGTGACATATCTTGAGATACATGACAATATGAGGTGACATATTTTGAGACATGCATGATATATGAGGTGACGTATGTTGAGACATATGACATATAAGGTGACATATTTTGAGACATGATATATGAGGTGACGTATGTTGAGACATGACATATGAGGTGACATATCTTGAGATACATGACAATATGAAGTGACATATTTTGAGACATGCATGATATATGAGGTGACGTATGTTGAGACATATGACATATGAGGTGACATATTTTTAGACATGGTAAGACATGAAATATTTTGAGACTACGATATTGCCAGCAGGGCTAACATGACACACGCGACAATTACTCACTCTCGCGTGAGTAATTTTTGTCTATTTCTGTCAATTTTCTCGTTTTCTGACAGCGCTGCCATACAAAATACTCGACTCGTTCTGTCAAACTCGATATTTTCTCGACAAACCCTAACATGGCACCTAAGTTATCTCGAATTTTGACAATTCAACACGAGATAATCTTCGATTCTGCTGTCATTTAGTCGTCCTCGATTTTGACGACGAGAAGAGTAGACAAAATTATAATACAAAAAATATGACATTCATGGGGACTGGTGACAGAAATGAAAACTTAAAACTTTGGAATAACATATATAAGTATATATATGCGTATTCATGTACGTACACAGGCCGCTGCGCGACGCCCGCGCCAGTCTGATGCACACGTTACATTAGCATGTCGGTGACTTGGGTAGCATATTGTTGCCGCAGTCTGCATGTCGGTGACGTGGTTAGGATGTCGGTGACGCGGTGTGCATGTTGGTGACGCAAATTGCATGTCAACAAGTGCTTTTAGAATGTCGGTGACGCGGTTATCACGGCGTAAATCGATTGGCATTTCGTAAATCTGCTAGCATTTCGGTGACGCTACTAGCAGGTCGGGCTCGCTGTTAGCATGTCGGTGACGCTGTTAGCATGTCGGTGACGCTGCCAGCACGTCGGGCACGCTGCTAGCAGGTCGGGCACGCTGTTAGCATGTCGGTGACTCGGTTAGCGGGCTGGTGACGCATTGAACATGTTGATGACGCATTGAGCATGTCGGTGACTCGGTTAGCATGTTGGTGACGCAGATTGCATATTCAAGGGATGCTGTTCATATGTCGGTGACGCGGCTAGTATTTCGGTGACGCGGTTAAGATATTGGTGACGCGAACCCACAGGTTTTTCCCCTAACAAAAATGGCTCATCAATTTTTAATTCCGTCATTTTGTATTTTAATTTCGGCATGCCATAGAAAAATATTAAATTTTAATCAAAAAGTAGGTTACACAAAAAATTACAACATAAATTGATAGAGGTGAATGTAAAATCATTATAGTACATACCTACTAATTCCATGCGTAAAATTTAATGAATGAGCCGATGTTGCTAAAATAAAAATGATTTGTTTTTAATAATTTGCTACATCGGCGCCTCTCTTCGCGAGATAAAGAACTGTCAAAGTGCCTTTCTCGAGTTTACTCGAGCTTAGCGGTCATGTTAGGCATTCGGATGACGTCAGAATCGTAGACAAATTTCGACAAATCGAGAAAGAGAGCGTTCTCGCGCTTGTCATGTTAGCCCTGCTGGTCGACGTCGATCGATCGTAGTCTAGTTGTCATAAGATATTGTATTAGTAAAGGATGGAAATCATAAATTAACCAATTTCAAAGTTTACAGTACAGGTTTGAACGCCAGTTCAAACCGCATGTAATCTTATTTGCCTTACGCTTTATTTAAAACATGTCTTATAACATGTTTAAAAACACAAGAATTTATTTAAGCATGTCAGATTCAGAGTCATAGTCAATTTATTTTGTGGTATGAATATAGACAGCCAATGGTGCCGATTCCCCTGTTCACAAACTAAACTAAATTTAAGTTCAGTGCATCTTTTTCTTTGTATTTCATTAAGAAGAGGACAGAAGATAAATTTTAGTTCAGTCTTGTCAAATTAATCAGCGCCTGTCACTACTCCATACAAGTTTAGACGTGATTAAAAACTTGCCTACTAAAATTACGTCAATTTACGTCAATCGCTGATTAATTTGACAGGACTAAACTAAAATGTATCTTCTGTCCTTTTCTTAGTGAAATCAAAGAAAAAGATGCACTGAACTTAAATTTAGTTTAGTTTGTGAACAAGGGAATCGGAACCAATGGCTCTCTTTAGATTTTGTACTTCGTAGTCATTAATTTCCATAGCGTAGGTTCGATAAACTTGTCAATTAAATATTCCAACATTGTCATCTCTACTCAGGCATAGTAACACAGACGATCCTCACAATACCAGTCAACCACGTGAACTCCAACGACCAGATGGTGAACCTAGCCCTAAACAACGGACAAGTCGTGTCCACGTCTCTCGCCAACCTCCAAGCCATGGCCCAACCGCACCAGCTGCTAAACTCCAACCAACAACAGACGGCCAACATTCGGCCAAACATGTTGAATCCAACATTGTCGAACGCGCTTCTAAACCCAGGGCTGCCAAACTTTTTGTCGAATGGGGCGGCCAATGCCCAAGAGTTGCTCCAAGCGTTGCAGCAGCAGCCTCAAGCGAATCACAACCTTCTGCAGACGGTGCAGCAGAACAATATGCCTCAGCAGATGCAAGGCAGGCGGTCCTCATCTCCTCGCCCTGATAGGCATTATAAGGAGAGAGAAAACTTTGCAGAAAGATTCGGGGGTGGATCTAGAGAAAGAAATGAACGGGAAAATTCTGGGGCTTCAGCCATGAATAGCATCAACAGGTGAGTTTTGTTATAGTTGCCTATTTAGTTTTTAGCTATATGCGACGCGAAAATGCGTTCGTTTACGAGTGTGTATTTAGAACGCGAACACGTGTATGTTTCAGTAATGCTTCACTAGTTTTAAATACAGCTTTGTATTTAAAACAATGAAAACATAACAAAAAGGAGTGTATTTAACTAGTTCTCATTTCTGATTTAAAAGTTTCTAGATCCAGATTCCATTATTATCGATTGACACAGATAAATAACAGAATATTATACCAGGCTCATGTCGACCGATTTAACGAGCAGTTCAACGAATTATCGACAATTATAAAAATAATTGATTTTTTTAAATCAATTACATCATAATTGTCCAAGTCTAACGTTGTTTGATGTGGATCACCAAGTTAGGCTTACAATTGCGTTGTTGGATAGCCACCCCTATGCTGTGGAGATTAAAGTTGATATGGAGTGCAGATAATGGGTTTTAGCGTGGGTGCACCGACAAGTGTTGTCGTAATTATGTGACAATGAATGTAATTACGTGTGACGCGAGTACGCGGTATCTTGTGCGTGTGAGTGAATTACTAATCAACGTTTTATTGTGTTAGTTAGGGAAGTTTTTTCGCCCCTAATTAGTGATGAGTTTCATTATTTTGATGGATTTGCCGACATAATTGGTTGTAAAATTGGGAATTTGAAGTTATGGCCAGAATGCACCAGGGGTTGCTTTTCCAAAATTCGGAATTAGGGATGAACCAAATAATAATTTCATTATATTTTTGTCTTCTCTAAAAATAATCAATGAGTTAGTTTATTTAACCTGTTAAGCCCCGCGCGACACTGATTCGGAGTCACACAAAAGAAAATAAAAACGTCACACAAAAAAAATTGTGTCTCATTAGTTGTCCTTGACAAATTAAGCTGCCAATATATGTGTATAACTCTTAATATTGAGTTTTCGTATCAATAAGGTAATCTTAGATCTAAATGAATGTATACCTATTATACATTTTTCCTTACATTAGGTATTTCCCGAGCCCAATAATACGAACTTTCCTTAACCGTTTGCAAAGCGGTGACGAATTGAAATTAAAATAAAAGCAATTAATTATTAAATAATATGATACTTATTAAAATAATGTACCTGGTATTCCTACGCAGAATTAAAATTAATCATACTCGTACATAGTCATAGAAGCACAAAACCGGTCGAAGTGGCGGTGCTTGGGGGAGGCCTATGTCCAGCAGTGGACGTCTTTCGGCTGAAATGATGATGATGATACATAGTCTCGCCATGCTTAATGTAGACTGACGGAGCGGGGGGGGGGGGGGCGGGGGGGTGGTGTATACCTTTTACTGGGTAATATCGAGCACTAACTCCAAAATAAATGCTCTGATTTTATCCTAAGATATTGTTATTGTCCTTATTTTTTTTTTGTAACTTTACTTTTACTGACAGAATATTGTAAGTCAATTTGACTAATACTAGCTTCTGCCCGTGACATCGTCCGCGTAATAGGCAACCATACTCTTAAACATATACAAAGTCATAGGGACCATATTGATCTTTTACTTTTATATCATCTGTGTAATACATATGGAATGCAATAAAGAATTGAGAATTGGGAATTGAGAAAGTCACTCGGCATTAGTGTAGCTTTCTAGCATTGAAAGAATTTTTGAATTTTTGAAAAAAATATGTAGTGTGGAGATTACCTGGTACATCCAAACTTATAAATTTTACCTCTTTATAATATAAGTGAGTCCGGTTTGTTTAATAAAAATAATATTTATTTATTTAAACTTTTTACACACTAAAAAGGTACAAAGGCGCTGACAAGAGGCAAATGACCAAAATAGGTTTGTCTTAAGAAAAAAAATTGTCAAATCTGTACAGTTTGTGGTAGCGGAAAAAAATATATGTTAATTTTGAACATATTTCTCAGAACTTGGTTGTTACCAAAACATGTTTTGAAAAAAAAATCTCGACATAAACTAACGTTAAAGTAACCTCTTACATTGCGTTCCAATCAAAAATATCTGTAGGTATTAAATATCAACATACGTTACGTATTTAATTAATAACAAGAACGTCTTATTTGAATGCAGAATTTGGTTGTTTTTTGTTTTCGATTACTCAACTCAATTTTGAGTAAATAGATAATTGATTCATATTTTGCAATTGCAAAGCGTTGTGTCATCGCGCTTCTCTTTCTTTTCTATGCAGTCTGACAGTGACCGCGGTTTAGGTGTTGTCACCGTCTTAAGCTTAAAATCTTGACTGACTGCCTCGTTGGTCTAGTGGTCGTAAGCGCTACTGCTGAGCATGAGGTCCTGGGTTCAATTCCCGGGTCGGGCAAAAGTGTTATTGGATTTTTCCACCTGGAGTTAGCAGCCCGGAGTCTGGATTTGTGCCCGGTTGATGGCAATGGTCTCAGCCCCTATTACATGGGACTTAACACTGACAGCCGTGGTTCGGTTTTTAGCACGCATTCCCTGGTAAGCCGGGCATTTTTTAAGATATTGTAAGATTTAAAAAAAAAATAACTGAAAGTGCTTTAAGCATATTCTTTTTTATTTCTCTTATGTATTATTTAAACTATATGAAAGTTGATCACGTATTCCGTACGTAATCGGCGTCCTGTGGAATGAGCGGCATCACGTATTGACTACGTGATTGGCTATCAAAGTGTTAATCATAACTGGCAAAATGTGAGTGTAATATAGGTACGCGTCTGCCTAACGCTTCGGGGATTACAGGGGTGATGTTGTGTTTGTTAGACTTTAAATAATAATTATATTATGTACAAGTATAAAAAAGGGAGGGGAAAGATTCATAGGGCATCAAAAAATTCGTCCGCATCGCTGTCTGTCAACAGGAAAAGTGCCCAATAAGTTATGTTAATGGGTTTTAAAAACCTAGTCTCTTGATCGCGAGGATATCCTAAAAACAACATTTATTTACAAATGACATACATTAGTAGCTAATAACCTTAGTAGCGATATCAACGAGATATTAATCTAGATTGCTTGGTCTATTAAGGTCGCATACTTATTGCTCTAACTTGGAAATAATAAGGAATATAAATAATAGGAATGTATAATAGCTTGGTTTGTAGAAAAAATATCAATTTATCAATATATCGTTATTTTTCAGTGATATCTATTATTTCGAATATAAAATATCAAGTAAGCATCGAAAACGTATCAAATATGATATTTCTTAAAGAAACACCGTTGTCCCCACTGACTAAAACCGCTGGAATTAAGAGCCGTAAAAATTAGACTTATTTTTATCAATGTTTTATTAATTTAATATGTTTACATCAGAAATGATTTTCTTAGTTTGGTAGATATTTAAATACACATAAAATACAAACACAATTGAATTTCATACATTTTTTTAATATCATCGATATATAAATTTGTTTTTTTTTCGATATATCGAAATCGATATCAATTTTGTTTTTAAATATCGGTTATATCGATAGGTTTTGGCACATCTCGCATCCCTAATGCCTACTTGCCTTATTAAAGTTTGAAGTATCTATACATTTTGTAATTTAAAGTAGCTTTTCGAGTCCGTCTGTGTGACCGCGGTGTGCTTCTAAACTATACTAAAGCCAACAGACGCGATAAATTTCATGCTATGGGATTAAAAACTTTAACTTAATTGCCTAGGATTCAGTTTCCATTGCAACTAGAATAATTTTATGACATTTAGTGATGGTTTTTTTATTCAAAAATATACTTAGATTACTTGAGTTTAAAGTTGATATTTTTATAAGTTGCAATTCATAATGAACTTACCTTGTATCGCTTTTCACCATAATTTAGAGAATTTATTCCAGAAGGAAAAATGTTTTGTCAAGTAGAAAACTGTATGAAGCAGGGGTTCTAGTCCCTAAGCATGAAGTCCGTAGTTTCGACGGAAGTTACGGGCATTTCCTACTCCGTATTACTCACGGATATATGATTAGTTCGAGACCCGAACTAAGAATGAATGACAACACAATCTGACAGTTGCCTGTCCTAAAAATTGAATTTGGTACTTATTTTGACGGATCAACTACTTTCGGACGGGCCCGTCTTCGTTGACGGACTTAGAGAGTAGACCGCCAGGGGCAGGTCGCTAGTAAGGAATGTAAAGGCTTTTATTTAGGTATTAAGTTCTGTTTACGTTTTTATGTTGTAATTTTTATTTCTGCTTGAGTACAGTTTTCATTGTTTTGTTGGTATATTGGCGTGTGCTAACATATGGCAAGTAATTTCACTTAATGTTTTGTGTTTCCTAATGTTAATTACTTTGCATACGGTTTGTATAGAATCAAGTTTATCTAACTAAATAGACCAGTGTGCTGCTGGGGAGTTTGTTGCGCTACTTCTTCCCAGCTAAAGCACTAGGAAGTGGTGAAGGGGCCCGCCATTTTTGGGCGCCGTTTTGTCTTATGAAATTTTGACGTTAGAAAAGTGCTGATTCTCAGCATAGTTTGAATAAACGACTTTATTTAAAAAAAAAATAATAAATTGCTGTATTGAAGTTTGAAGTATGTACACACGGCTACATATCAAGCTATACATTATAGTATAAGCTGATCTCGCATTGTATGGAATTTCCCTTTAATTAGAGGTCACCTTATACTGGAAATGTATAGCTTGATGTGTAGCCGTGTGTACGTATATTCTACTCTGTCAACTGGTTTCATAGTTCTTCTATACGATGCTTACGCACGTTGTATTATGAGTTATGACATACTATTTTATTTAGAATCCATTTAAAATCCATGTATAATTGCATAGCACATGTGTGAGTACTATGTACCTGCCATAAAGCTACCACTTACTGGGTACCTCTTTTATTGACTTGAATGTGCCCTGACTGCTGAGAGTATGTGATGCTCACTCTAATGTCTCGCTGATGGTGTCGCGTGTGTTTGATCATTTAGCTCCCTTCAAAATGGTTGAGCTAAATGGTGCTAATCCATGCGTCATGTTCGTGAACGGGTGCCGTCAGTAGGGACTGGTCATCTCTTAGCTGCCACAGCTTTTTTTAAAGTAATTTAATTTTTTAATTGTTTTTTTAATATTTATACAATTTTTACAAAAAAATATGTAACCAATAGGTATTTTGTAACAATATTTTGATTTAAAAGAGGGGTCCTGTTTTTTTTTTGTTCAACGTTCGGCAACTAGCTTCATCTTTCTGACTGACCGACCCCTTGACAATTCAAAAGTGCCTATAATTGGTTTATTTAAAATAAATGCTTTGAGTTTTGAATTAAAATACCTAGAAAAACGTATGAACTGCTTTTAATTACTGTATTAAAGGTTACTCATGCATAATGTCACGTTAAAAAAATATATATGCAGTTACATTTCTATTCGATTCATATAAATTCGACGAACAGTGTCGTAACTACCTATTCTAAATAAAACAAAACACTAAAACGCACACTTTTCTTGGAACATTATTATTTTAATTCCACTGTCATTTAAACTCGATTCACATTTAATTAGTAAGTACGTATATTAATTAATTTGATGACTAATGCCCCACGTGAACCCATCACGCGAATATTATCGTTTTTAACACAAAAAGCTGTAAAAACAGATGCTATCAACAGGGGTAATGTCCTTTATAATACGTAATTATGCACCAAGTGCACAATTGATGATATGCTTGGGGAAATACATTTGATAACAGACAATAGTGTATTAAAAGTTTTATTGAATGAATCCAAGAAATGATTTTACTTATAACAATCGCATTTAATGATCGGAAGCAATTGTCCAACGGTTGAGGCGTTGATGGACAAATTATAGGCTGTGCACAATGAAATTGTGGTGACGTTTCCAAAACACAAATCATACACTCGGCGTCACAAAAATCGCCTCTCCAAAAATATGTTTCAAGCATGTCTAGCCATTAACGCACAAAATGAAGTTAGTTAATATTGGTATCTATTGAAAGTATGCTTAACAACCTTTTATTAACAATAGTTACATTACATAAACAAAACAAATCTTCCGAGCACGAGACGTCCACAATAATTGTTGTTAAAATTCGCATTACACGGCCCACTATTTGCGCCACAATACAAGGGTAAAAAACGGACAAACCCGGTCAAATGTGGGTCCTTCGCCATCCAGACTTTGAAGAGAACACACCTAAACAACTCCAGCAAAAAATTACCCTCAAGATGGAACTACTGCAGACGAAGCCGCTCTCAAGTGATCGCACAATTGCAATCAGGGATGCGCCCGTATGATGTTGCTCGGCAACTGAACCTTAGCCGTTTTTTTGTTTGGAGAGTTATCCAACGATTGCAGGAGACTGTTGGAAATATTCGAAGACGTGGACCTGGGAGACAACGCTGCACATCCGAAACAGACGACCGCCTCATTGTGTCGAAAACTAAGCAATCAGTTCTCTAATGCTGTTGAGGACAACAAGAGCTCCGATCAGATCGCAGAACTATCGTGAGCATATTCACGGTTAGGAGAAGGTTATGAGAGAAGAATATTGGGGCACACAGAGCTGCTACAGGCATAAAATTTACTGCACAGCACAGGAGACCGGTTGCAGTTTGCCCGCGACCATGTTGATTGGACAATAGACCAATGGAAGGCTGTGCTCTTCTCGGATGAGACAAGGGAAGAAGAGGATGAGAAGAGTGTATATGAGGCAAGGAGAACGATTCTCACAGTCCTGTATTAAAGAAACAGTGGAATACAGGGGTGGATCATGCGTGTTCTGGGGCGGTATGTCAGTCGATGGCAAAACGAACTTTGTGTGAGTTTCCTAGACTGGAAGTGCTCCCGGTAAGGGTCGTTGACTGTTCGTTAGTACATAACAGAGATCCTGGAAGAGCGCGTGGTCCCATATACCGGTTTTGTTGCCAGTGGATTCATGTTAATGAATGATAATGCTCGCTGTTCCACCGCATTAATTTAAGCGACTACTTTTAAAAAGTTGAGATCCCTGTTATTCGGTGGCTGGCGTGAAGTCCAAACCTGAACCCTATCGAGCACCTTAGGGAGGAAGTTAAACGGTGAGTGCGGGCACGAGATCTTGCTCCTATAAGACCTCTAAGATCGTTGTTGCCGTCGTTGAGGAATGGCAGAAAATTACTGCGAAGTTAAGTTAATGAGAACCATGAGTGAACGCATGGATGCAGTCATCAGGGTAAGGCGAGGCAGCACTAGGTTTAAGAACTTTATTGTAAGTTTTGCTGTTGTAATAAAACTTAATTTATCCTTCTTTCACAATTAACTTGCTTTTTTATACCTTGTAAAAAGCAAGAAAAAAAGCATATAAAAAAATCGAGGGATTTTGTTTTGGTACAAGTGGTTTGAGTAATTTATGCGGCCTACCCAAATGTTCTTTCTTTAGTATTGTTCGTCGAATCGTTGAGCTCCTTAAGTTCTGAGTTGAGCAGCACGATTACTGACAAATGCGTGCACTGACTGGACAGGTCCACTCAATCTGTGTGGTTCTTTCCTCAAAAGGACCATTTCAGACACCAATCTACATGGCCTTCACATGATCTGACCAAGATTATGTCTGGACTTTAAAAGAGACTGTGACCTCTGAGTTTGTTTCGGCCTTTCTTCTCAGAGTAGTCAGATAGGAAACGCCGACCTCATCTAGCTTTATTTAAAAAAATATGATTGACGTGTAAAAGTGTTTGTACAAACCTACTTACAGAAAATAAATCATTTATCATTTACACCAAAACAAAATCCCTCGATTTTTTTCTGAATCTTGAATAAATTGCCTATCCAATGGTACTTAATAGTTGTTTATACCCTTATCGTTGAATAGAGTTAAAAGTAAGTTTAGGGGATTCTTTGAGAGAGGAGATTTTTATCATGCCGAGTGTATAAGACTGTAATTGGAAAAAATACTTATATTTTACTGTTTTTTCACGTTGTTATTTATAACTATATAGTACAGACTGCATTATAAACCACTGACCAATGAGTTTCTGAATACATAAGTATATTAAATGCAGCAAAGCGATACTCTCCTTTACATTAAAGACTTGAAAATATTTTCTACCCAAAAATTCACATTTCTAAAACGGTTTTGAAACTTTTTGCCATCACTACTTTTGCTCACTTACACTATAACTTACACTAACTAATGATACTCTAAATTAGAGTGTACAAAATTTATTTAGTTTTGCAACGATGCTTCACAAAGCTAAATATCATTTAAGAGAAAGAACACTTCATAAAATAATTGAAAAAGCCGCGGTAACTGTCCGATATCTTGTCACAATTTAACTAACTATTAAATAATTAATAATTATTTAGTATTATAATAACGTTTAGCGTTAAATGTTTTTAGTGATTTGTGGTGGAACTGGGCCTTAATATTGGAATGATAGAGTTCACTCTTTCGAACTACTTTCGCCGTAATTAAAACTCAATCCATTATTAGTTACAAAAAAAAAAGAAGAAAACAGCTCGACCGTAGGAATTAGTCCAATTTTAATACCTACAAATTTTAAATAAATAATTTTAGACCATTAGGTCCCTCTGTTTTTGTTATTAGCTAGGTAAGTACCCACAGAGGCGTAATAAGGAAAACGTAGGAACATCGGACTATTATCTACTTTAATTAGGTATTTAATGTTAATTATATACAGGATGTAATGAAACTCGTTGTTACTGATATAATTACATAAATAATGGCATGTTCACGCTCTTTATAAACAATTTTCTGGTGTTGGTAGTGCGGAAAAATTATAAAAAATGTTGGTGCATGCGCAAGCGCGACATTACCCTGCTTAGATTTAATTGTATATTAGTACTTGTGACTGTGAGTGTACTTGAATTTAAATGTCAGTGTGAGCGAAACTTAATTTAGTGTAAATCGTTATAGGTATATTCTTAAGGCTTGGGGATAGTTTCAGACTGTGTATAGCGCTGTAGATGTAAAACATCTATTATTATATCTATACATATAATACTTTTTTTCAAAAATATTCAATGTAGCTACAGTTTTGACTTCGTTACTATTACGAAGTCAAAACTGTACTTACATTGAATATTTTTGGCAAAAAGTAATTGCTACGAGGTGTGGGACCGATTCTGATGCCGAAAATATAGTTTTTAAAAGATTGATTTTTTGATTGATTGGCGCAAAAATAGCTGAACGGATTTGGATGAAATTTAGCACACAGATAGTTTATAACCTGGATTAACACATAAGATACCCCTAATTCCGATAGTACGATTCCATGGGATATTTTCCGACATCCACGCGGACGAAGCCGCGGGCAAAGCTAGTATTGGATAAAAGCTCGCGCACACTGGGGCGATATCGCGGGCATGACAGGCATATTGCTACCTGTCGCGCCTGGGATATCGCGCTAGTCTGCACGAGCCTTAAGTAGACACAAATGCAAAAAGTTTATGGTTGAAACTAAGTTATAGTAAAACTTTCTATTCGGATAATTTAAAAACATAATTTATAAAATATAAATTCGTATAAATAAGTATAAGGCTAAATATAGTCTGAAAACTACAAGACGATGCAAAAAAACCTTACAACAACGGCTGCAATGTCGCATAATTCGATAAGATTTATTACAAAAGAAACGGGAAAATCAACAGTTAATAAATGTCTTGATTAAAAACAAGTAGAGCATTCTGGTCTGGCCAGGTCGCACACAGGCTCACAAACACACACACACACGCGCGGATAATACACAGTAGTTAATATATAATTGCTTTTGCATTGCCGCGCGACGGAACAACCGCTTTGGGTATTTGTCGGTTTATGTTAGATTTTCTTGCGGTTCTTACAATGTATCCTTTGGGTTACAATTTTGTTGATTTTTTAAGGATAAACTGGCTATGTTACACTGAGTAATTACGAAATGTAAATTGTCTTTCGTCCCTGACCTTGACGTCAAGCGATGAACAATTTTTATAGCTTGAATACGAGGCTTTTAGCTACTTTGAATGTGTGTATTTTATGTTCTTTTTTTGTAATGTGCGTTTTGTTTGTCCAGAATAAACATTTTATCTTATTTATGTTTCGTATCTTCAACGTTCTATTCTCAAACAAAAGCAGAAGTGAAAAAATAAGGAATATCTGTTTAAAATATTATATTATTAAAAAAAAGCAAAACCTGCAATGCCGAAATAGCCTATTCCACACTAAAAATGTGCTTACACACATGCACGACCAATTCAATCTTAGACTTAATACTATTTGCACCAGACATTTCGAAAGTCAGCTTCAGGCAAGCGGAGACATTCAGCTAATACGGTATATAATTAGGTGACGCATTAAGTATTCCGCCTATAATTACCGTGGCGCCCGTGACGCGTCTAATCCGGCAAGTAATGGTGATAAATAGATCTATACGGGGATATCATACTGAATATATTAGCATACTATACTCAGTATTTTACTACACTATGGTCTGTGACTGCGTAAACAATCGTACCGATCTTAGGTTTGAACTTTTAAGGATGTTGGTGTAAAGTGTTGTAGTGTGTAACTTTGTTGATTTGGTTTTTTTTTGTATTAAGTAAACGCTGTTGACCTCGATCATACAAATACACGTCGCACTCACGCCGCGCTGCCGCACAGTGGAACGAATGTATGGGAGCGGTTGGACGTAGACATGTCCGAAAAATAAGAGTAAAATTATGACAAACTAATGATGCCATCTTATTCGATTACTTAATGCCTTCATAAATTGTGGTGATGAATTTCTTCATAACTCCCATATTTCGGGAGTAATTTGAGAAAATGTGAAATTTTACTATGAAAATGAGTGTATCGAGCTCTCTCCCTCCTGATTCCGGGCTTGTTTCAAGTAGCGGTCTCTAATATCGTAATGCTATTACTAAGAGCTATATTTAATACTAAGACACATAGTGCGCCAAATGTGCACTTTCTGGGATAAAAGGAAATGAAAATTTAAAAAAAAAAACGTTTTTTCCCCATTTGTATTTACTTTAAACCGCAGACAGACTTATTAAGAGGTCTATAAATATATTATATATATACAGAAATATATATTAACAAAAATATTCACAAGAACTGATGAGAGTATGACTTTTAAGTAAGTTGATAATAAATTACCTAGTTTCATTAAAAGTACAATAAATAATTAAGATGTAAGCTCTAATTTACTAAGTTACACATTTTAAAACAATAACATCATTTAATTATCTTCGTCATCATCATCATCATCAATTAATTCAAATTCAGAATCGATGTCCGCTAAATCATTTATGTTAACAAATTCGATATCACTTTTCTCAGAATCCGTAAGCTCATAAAATTCCTTAAAAGAAGATTTTTTTACAAACTTATTTCCTTTTGGACGGATACTTGTAACAAGTGGATCAGAAGACAGTAAAAGATTGTGCATAATATCTTCATTGCATGAGATACTGCTATGCTTTCGAGAATGCCCCTCTCTATATTTTCTAAAATCTTTATTTCTAGCCTCAGATGCCTCTTCGGATAGAAAACCAATGGGCACAATTGACATGTTCTGAACTATGTCTGGCCCATGCATTAAAATTTTATGAAGTGAAGAAGGCATATAATACCATGGGTATAACTCCACGTAAAACTTAGCAGTATCAAAGCAGAACTCTCGGAATTTAGTTACGTTGATCTTCTCTCCTGATGAAATACACTGCAAGATCACACAGATTTTTCTTAAAAGCATAGCATCTATTCCGGTCAGTTCAGCAGATTTAGTGTAGTTTTCAAAAAATCTCCTTGCCGAGTTGCCATTGTTGGTGGATCCACTGCCTTGTTTCACAACATCGAGAAGTAAGCCCGTTTCTCTTCTTACAGCCTCTTGAACTCTTTTCTTCCTGTCATCAACTTGCCTTTTTGCTATATCACCCCTTACTTGCCATGATTTTATGTCTAATTTGTAGGAAATGTGTAATAAGCATTCCATTGAGCGAATCCAAGCGTGAAGGGTGCTTAAGCTATATTTATACATGTCCTCGTTTGCGTGTTTATCTTTGATTAACTCTAAATTATTCATTTCTTTAGGACAAGCCTTGCATATGTCACACACTGAAGCTGCTGTATTGGATATAATGGAATGAATTTTACCATCAATCATTGTCAACAGCAGTTGGTGTTTGACACTAATTCCATCAGTGATGGTGGATGGAGTTAAGGCTTCAATCTCTGCTTCGATTTCAGCCATCTCTCTCTGCACATTTTCTTTGGTTTCCTTTATAAACTTAAACAATATTGGCCGGCAAAATGAAGTGGAAGATGGTCGCTCGTTTTCCCAAATTGTTACACCTTTTGAGACGAGCCGCAGTGGTACAAGACTAATCATAAAATTACTAGCAAGATCGATTTGCTCATCTTCACTCGTCCTTTGATGATAAATGCTTTGGCTAGATGATCCGTCAAAACCCCATTTGCTGGTCAATACGAGCTGTTGATTGGGATCAACAGGGGTTTCTAACGACCTAATAAGTCTTCTTGAGGTTAAATCCATCAAGGCTTGTAATTTGATTTTTGCAGAGCTCTCTGTAACTGTGAGATCTTCTTTGGCCGGATAGCACTTAATTTTTTCTTTAACCAACATGTAGTAACTCGGGTATTGAAGAGCTCCTTCTTGAGTGTTGAAATCCCGAAGAGTGTTATAGCGCCATTTCGATAAGTTCATCGATACATAAAGAGCCAATGCCTTCAAAGGGGATATTTCCCGTACCTGAATTGATTTACCTTCAATGAAGGCTTTGATTTTTGAGGCCTCTTCTGGATTCTCCGTCAAGTATTTCATAACATAAGCTGTATCGCTTTGTCCTGCCTTTTGAAGCGCCCTTTCGGCCGAAAACATAATTTCAGCGCTGCTACTGCTGCATGAAAGACTATCTTCAGTGCGTCTTCTTTTTTGCCGGTTACTAAGGTCCTCAAAAGATTTACGAGGACTAGGATGTGTACAAGTTGAAGCATCAGATTTAGCAGGAGAAATTATGGGCTCGATGACGTCACTTATATTTTCTGTAGAAGGTTCCATATTTTCATTCTGTAATTCCGGCCATTGAATTGCAGCCTGTAGCCAAATCTCATGTTTCTTCCGAAACTTATCTGTGCTTCTTCCAGACTGTGTCCATTTTGCATAAATGCGGTAGCAAAATCGACGACACCAGTCTTTTAAACTTGTTTCAGCACTTTCACATAACTGAACACAACTGTTATCTTTTAAAACACTGAACAAATAGTTAAAGTCGCGTAAATCTTTATGTGCGCGTGCGCATAAAGCAACGTGAATATCAAGATTTGTATTAAAATTTGGAAAATACATTGCGAGATTAGCTTGGATACAACGAGGTGTAAATCAACACTGATTTTAAAGTTACT
Organism: Atethmia centrago; assembly: GCA_905333075.3. Taxonomy (NCBI): domain Eukaryota; kingdom Metazoa; phylum Arthropoda; class Insecta; order Lepidoptera; family Noctuidae; genus Atethmia; species Atethmia centrago. The sequence continues at coordinate 23,582,127 of HG995376.1, forward strand.
AATAGTGACCTATTTATATAAAATCCAGGTATCCCAGGTATCCTTTGTTAAATATTGCAAGGTAATTAGTTATTGTGATAATTAGTAAATGATGCATGCTAAATTAGTGTATTAAGAGCCATTTAGTAATTAAATAATAGCAATGTTCTTATCAGTAATCATTAGTGCATCAGTTTTATATGTAAACCTTAAGTCCCTAATTATATATCCTAATTAGCTTATATCTTCTCTAATTGGCTGCTCAGAAATGTTATTGTAATAAGGTAAACCTTTAGAAAAACGGTTTTAATCAACAAAATAAACAAAAAATAAAAAAATTGTGTTATAAAATAAACATCACTCTTTATCCCAGAAAGTGCACATTTGGCGCACTATGTGTCTTAGTATTAAATATAGCTCTTAGTATTAGCATTATGATATTAGAGACCGCTACTTGAAACAAGCCCGGAATCAGGAGGGAGAGAGCTCGATACACTCATTTTCATAGTAAAATTTCACATTTTCTCAAATTACTCCCGAAATATGGGAGTTATGAAGAAATTCATCACCACAAGTTATGAAGGCATTAAGTAATCGAATAAGATGGCATCATTAGTTTGGCATAATTTTACTCTTTTTTTTCGGACATGTCTACGTCCAACCGCTCCCATACATTCGTTCCACTGTGTGCCGTTCGGTTTCAAAGGGAATATTTATTTTTAGTATCGCAAAATATGAATATTTGAAAAAATCACAGATATATAGATGATAACGTAGTAAACAAAAAAAAAACATGAAAATATCTTAAGGCGCTGACAAGACCCAATTGATCAAAATAGGCTTCGCTTAAGAAACAAAATTGCCAAATCTGTATAGTTTGTGGTAGCGGAAAAAATATATATTAATTTTGAACATATTTCCCAGAACTTGGTTGTTACCAAAACACGTTTTGAAAACAAAATCTCGATACAAACTAACGTTAAACTAACCTCTTACTTTGAGTTCTAATCCAAAATATCTGTATCAAATATCAACATACGTTACGTATTTAATGAATAACAAGAACGTCTTATTTGAATGCAGAACTTTGTTGTATTTTATTTTCGATTACTCAACTCAATTTTGAGTAAATAGATAATTACTTCATATTTTGCAATAAAATACAAGCTTTGTGTCATCGCGCTTCTCTTTCTTTTCTATGGAATTTGACAGTGACCGCGGTTTAGGTGTTGTCAGCGTCTTAAGTGCCAGTTTGAAAGTACATAATATCGTTTTTTATGCTTTGGGTAGACATTACTTCCTCAATTTATTTCATATAGTATTTTACTACAATACTTAAATGTTCACGTATGGAATTGATGTGTACACGGTCCAGTTTAACATATTTTTTTTGCATAACTTACTTGAATTATTTGTAGGCGTAATAACAGATTTAAAAGTTACTAAATCTATATAGGTATCTGCGCCTTAACTGATGTTTGACAGGCTGGCTTGATGCATTATTGTACCGAAGTTAGTGGAATTTTTTCATTATTTAAGTTGGTATTTCTGACAATAATATTGGGGTGTAGGTAAAGGAAACCATTTTTTTTATTACCTACTTAGGTTTGGAACTCTGACCACTGCAGTTTATAGACTACATACAGAACTACAGGTACCAACTTCTTAGCATTAGACAAGAGTTATAGCAAAAATATCTTTGGTCGATACCTATTTCGATTAGCATTTAAATTTAAATGGCATTTATAAACGTTTGTGTTATTAAAATGCCAGAAGTAATGTATTCTTAACTGAGCAACGAACAGAGTTACTGCTTTACCAATAGTTTAGGGAGTCATAATATACCTATTAAGACTCCTTACTCCTTACTATTAGTTAAGCAATTCATAAGGTCAAATATGAAGCTGCTTAATTACCAGTAAGCAGCTTCATATTTGACCTTATGAATCGTCAAGGAGTCAGCCAGTTAGTCAGAAAGGTGAAGCTTGCTTTGCCCATTCCAAAACGTAGATCTCTATGGAGAAGAACGGAGAACAATAAACTGGATGGAGATGATAGATATACAAGGTGTCGTTTTGCATCCTCGTCAAATTTCAGTAGGCTGCTATGAAAGACTTATATAAACATAACCAGCCTATAATGTTCCCACTGCTAGAACACAGGCCTCCTCTCTGTGAGAGGGAGTGGGCCGTAATCCACCACGCGGGCCCAGTGGGGGTTGGTAGATGTCACATGTCTTCGATTTTTTTTTCGTTCTAGGACATGCCGGTTTTCTCACGATGTTTTCCTTCACCGTTTTGAGAGCAGTGGTGATGAAATAATTTAAACAAATTAAAGCGCCTGTCTGGGTTCGAACCTACGACCTACAACTCGTAAGTCGCGGCCGTTGCCCCTGGGCCACCACTGCTCTCCAAGACTACCAACCAAGACTTATATAATCAAATAAAATTACGATACCTGCTCAATAATTAATACATACTTGTTTTTTTAATTATTTAAGTTTGACAGTATTTTAGAATACACCACTTTCACAGAACAGAATCACCCCGTTGCGTATGCGGTAGTGTGTGTGTAAAAGGGCAGTTACAGTGCGGTATCACACGGACCGCGTTTTAACATTACAAACAATAGCACACGCCGAAAATTTGAAAAAAAAAGACCTACTTATTTTATTATTGATTCGTATCGAGAATCATTAGCATAGTTACCTCCTCCAATTTGACGAGGATGCAAAACGACACCTTGTATTGCTGCAACACCAACCTGTACCCCCGATTTTGCTATCAAATGTTTTTAAGGTTCCCAAGGACACTCTTTTAAATACAATTTTGTTTATGAAATAAAATAACATAACCCGTTCTGCGCTACAGGACTACGTTAATATAAACCCAGTTCACTACAATAGCTTACTATTAATGCATTCTATTATTACATTGTACGTTCATAAAAGTATCATTTTAGTATGTCGCATTAAGTTAACCCGTAAAACGCAGCGATTCGACATCACTACAATAATTATAAATTATTATTGCCATACGTACGTCTATTATTCGTTTATATGTAGTGAGTAGGTTATTTGTGTCTGTGTGTGTGTGTGTGTAGTCAAAGACATTAAGTTAATGCCACCTCATAATTACTGGTTGGAAACATTAATTCTCGCATCCATAATTAAGTTTAATACCTCATTTCTGTTGGCCTACAATCTAGATAAATATTGTCTGTCGTTTGACGTCTATTAAAGTTACATTAAAATTGTAAATCATTGTAAGTATAGATAGTGGATTTTATATGGAGTTTTATAGTGTATCAAGTTCTCAAGGCTGTACCATTTAACATTCATATTAATAAGTAGGTTATTAGCGTACCTATTTATTCTTATGAATAAATGTTTTACTGTTTCGTTGGTCTAGTGGTCATTCATCAAGAGCTACTGCTGAGAATTCGGTCCTGGGCTCGATTCCTAGGTCGGGAAAACAGCTACTGGGGTTTTCCATCTGGAATTTCTCAGTAGCAGCCCGTAGTCTGGATCTGTGCCCGGTTGATGGCGATAGACTCGCCCCCTATTAAAAAACTTTTTTTTCTTATTTAATAATATGAATGTATACTAATAAAAATAAAAAAAAGTGATAAAGAAGAAGAAATAATAATGAGAACAAGAGAAAAGAGAAATAAAATCTAACAAATCTATCTAATAATCTATCTGATCTAATAGAGAAGTATGGAAGAAAGCGACGTGTTGCGCCGACCCCAAATAAATTGGGATAAGGTCAGGAGAATGATGATGAATGATGATGATCATCATACAATCATCATTTTGCATAGCAATCCGTTGTTGCTAAATGTATCTCTTTTTTTATTATAGTAAACAGGACTCAAGGGTTTGAGCTGAAAACCAGCGCTTAGCAACCCGCTAAGAGACCTAAGCATAATGCTGACACTGAAACCTTTTGCTTTCAGTATTATAGTTTTTTGTGTATGTAACACTACTACTAGCAACATTATTCTATTCTATTCTATGCTACTACATGGGCCTTCAACATAACTGGCGAAATGTAGTTGTAATATAGGTGCCAAACCCTTTGCAGAATACTGGCGTGATGTTCAGTTATCCTTATAAATAAATGTTTTATGACTTAGAGGCAGATTTTGAAGTTATACGTTATACGTGCACGCTAAATGGCCGTCAGCAACTTTGAGCGTGTGTAATGAATATGCCAAAACGTTCCGCGAAAACTGTTTAAGTGGGCGTGAAAACTGGATGAAAATCCGCTCGGCAGTGATGATAAACTCGGATATAAGGACGAAAGAGCTTGGATACATTGTTTTATATTTTGTAGGGCTGAAACAAAAGTAGACTTGTTTAAAAAAAGACCACGTTTTCAATACTAGGAACTTGGATGAAATAAATATAGTAGGTGCGAAAACATTAAGGTGCTCCTTCACCGGGAGCATTCGTCTGTAATGTAACAATGTATTTTTTTTTCTCAGATTCAATAAATTTAATAGACAGTAATATAAACCTAAGAGAAGTATTTAAAGTTAAATTTTAACTACTTGCTGCTTGTTGCTCAAAAAAAATATAAAACTCCAACAATTGTCTACTACCTACAGTTCAAACGTCCGTTTCTGTCGCGCTAATGATGTGACGTCATTTACCACAAAACTGCTTTGTTTACATCTGTTTTTAGCTCCAAATCATATGAATTAAATTATTGTTTTAAATGCTTTATTCAAACAGAAATCGCACTTACTTACTTACCTTAGTGAGATTTCAAAGAATAGATTTTTATTCACGTACCTAGTATTTTTCGTCACTTCCGGCATTGTCGAAAAGGACGCGTTTTGAGTTTACGTTCCGTTCCACCGATAAAACGCAACATAAAATAATGAAATGTAAAATAAATAATGTGAACAAAATAGAATTTGTTTCTTGACCTTTCTTCTTGTTTCTTTTTCTTTTTTTCTTAGGTTGTATTTGAAACTTATCCATTAATATAATATACATTGTGTAGGAACATAATGTATATTATATTAATGGATAATTTTTGTTTTACGTGCATATTCCCTATTCAAGATTCCACTGTAACGGCTACGGCTTTAACAAGTAGACTGCGCCGGCGTCACCTGCTAGCTAGTGTAGATATATACCTACATGGAATCACCAATCTTTCTATTTCTACTCTAGTGTAGAAAAGAAATCGCTTGTCTACATTTCTCGGTAGAAAACTGTCGACTATCTACACGGAAACGTCATTTTATCTACTCTTTCGTCGACAAAATGCTATCTGCGGTTCTCGTGCTAAGCCTGCAGGATAGGCTAATACATTTATAATAAAATAGATAGAAGTAACACGGCTATGTCGCAGGTATAGGTTTACATTACAGGCGCATTCTTCTAGTGAGGGAGCGCCTTTAAATTCAATGATTTTTTTGAGTAGGTTTTCTGTTTAAAGAAGAAACTATTTTAAAGCAATAAGTCAGGCCAGTCCAATTTCTGTCGCTCGATAATTACATTTATTTATCTATTAATACCAGTGACTCCAAATGTCAAGTAATAATTTTTCTTTATTCGCGTCTTAATAAATAATAATTACGAGTAATTAACGCAATAGTGTCGTAGTATGAAGGGTTAATTTTATTGTTAAGAAAAGTTCATGTACTCGTAGTTCATGAAATGTGACGATAAATAATGATTATTATCAGTTGAGGTTAATATGGTTGTTTAATTTATAATATCTGCAATTAAATAGGGCATTCTCAAGTCTACTAAGCAAAGTGGTTACCCATCTTAACGAGATATACTACGCGCCGTTGAAGACAGGAGAAAATGTGGAGTCGCTACAATTCCTAAACATAATATTGTTATACAAAATTAAAATACAAAAAACTACATAATTTTTTATTTTACGACGTCTTTAACAGAATTTTCAATTTTAAGATCTATAAAGTTATCCCTACATGATCATTACGACAGACTTGACATTTTGAGAAGGTACCTAAGCTACAATCATAATAATATGTAAATTCATTCTTAAATGAAATCGTTTTTATTTTTTTATTCGACCTTTAAAATGCTTATCAATGCAAAACATAGAGTACGTTATTTCGCTACATTGATAACTCCATTGATAAACTGTTGTGTAATAGAACAGTGGATTATACAGCTGCCCCGCGCGTCAATCGTAGACAATGAAGAACGTATTGTGAAATCGGTTACCAATTTGTTCCTCAAACACGTTTACCTATTACATAAAACGCTTTGTTGTATAACATGTTTTTAGAACTAACGTGTTCAATATCTGTACTTAAACTACAATTTTGTACACATATTTTGACATTTGTGACAATGAAAAATGAAAATGTCATCTTAAATGTTAAGTGAAAGTTTCGTACTTACTAATAATTGAGTCATTATAATGTTACACATTTATATAATACTGGGAAAGGTTAGATATGGACTGCAATCGGTCAATTTTAGTTTTTCTAAAAATATATTAAACGTCAACGTAGAAAAAAATATGTCGTTTTCAACTCCACTAATTCTTGTGCCCTTTTTTCTATTAGAATTGAGTGCAAACTTTTTATCTGCGTTTTTCTCTTTAAGTTCACACGACTGATTCACAGCATTAAATATTTATAGATTTGACTTATTTTAAAAACAATTAACGTGTTTCAGTTTTAATTCTTTCAATAGACTTGACACACAAGTATACGCTTTGAAGATGCTGCTTATAGATTAACTTACTTGATGATTGTCTTAAATCATTAATCTTCAATGATGAATATTTGCAATGTAAAATAGTCCTACAGTTGCAATATTATGAACCATTTTTCAAAATTCTTGCCAATAGGCCGGTTACATTTCGACAGTATTTCGGTTTCGGCGCTCTTACACTGTCTTTTTCGCCCCTTAGGCCACGTCCTCACCAGACGTATAGTCGGTTACCGAACGTGACCGTCAAGTTCAAATGTATGAAAAACAACATTAGCCGCCGACGTCCGTTGTTTTTCATACAGTCTCACAGGCTGCGGCGCGCGGCAGCCGACTACACCTGGTGTGAACTCAGCCATAAGAGGCCAACAACACCTAAAGCGCGGTCACTGTCGGACTGCATAGAAAAGAAAGAGAAGCGCGATGACACAACGCTGGTAATTTATTGCAAAATATGAAGCAATTATCGATTTACAAAAAGCTAAAGATTGTATAAAAAAATAACATAATAAAATAACACTATTATGCTTATATGTTCTAAATCTGACAAAAAATCAGAATGATTGCATGTACATTAGTATGGTTTTTAATCGTTAAAAGAATTTTTTAGAGAAATCTTTTTTTTCTATCGTATCAAATTAGTTATATTATGTTTTCAACACACTATCTACCTAGTATATGTCCTTAAGAATATCATATATTTTTCTGATTTTGTTTACTGCAGTGGATCATATACTTTAAGGCATTTATAAAAGTTGCGTTTAGGTCCTGTAGTCCCCATAATCTTTGACGAACGCTCTGTGACGAACACTAACGAAATGTCATTGACGTCAGGAAAGACTGACAGTTTAGCACGCACTCGAGAGTTCCAGCTATGGATGTCAATATCTTACCAACTAGCTGTAAGAGTTTTTAGCTCTGGCGGAAAAATTATGATAAACAATGATTTTTTGGAAAAGGAAATGGTTATAGATTAATAATGGTAAAAGGATCCTTAAAGAGTAGCATCATTACAACGTTTAAGCCGAAGTATTATTTATTACAAGACCGAAAAAGGACGCAACTCCAACGCAAATGAGTAAAAACTCACTGATGACGTCACTATCATAATTCCTTGTAACTGCATATAATTATCGCCATAAACATGATCGAATCTCGCCAACTACGCAATATATGTCTGACAATAAACACTGACGAGAGTGTTCCATTTTTTCCTTAAAGACGATTCAAGTGTATTAAAAAGCAATTATTGACTTTAATAAAACATTTCGCATTTTATAATCGTACCTTTAGGCGGCCGTTATATTACTGGCCATATTTTAAAACAATTCCATTTTTAAATAATTAAAGGGTGGGTTTCATTGGTAAGAAGGAAGAAGACTCTGAAAGTGCATTTTTAATTTTGATTAATGAACGTTGTTATACAAGCAAAGGACAGTGGTAATGGTATTGCAAAGACGTTTTTCTTTAAAATATAGTCAGAAGTTGCCACTACTATTTGCTTTGTTTAGTGGTAACTGGTAACATAACCAAATATGCATAAACTGAAAAAGTTCTACGTTTCTTTTTTAACTTATTGTTGGTTATTAACTGCTCTTCATTGACTATCTCGTTAAAGGTCGGGTAAACACCGTTGACCTTGGCCATACAAATGCGCGTCGCGTTCACGCCCGCGCCCGCCCGTTCGGTTTCATAGGGAATATTCATTTTTTGTAACGAAAATATGAATATTCGAAAACTATCATAAATAGAATTAAAGACAATAAAAGAGTCTCACCATTTTGATTCACCAGTGATTTGGGTAAATATTTATTTTATAAAGTATTTTACTACAATACTTAAATATTCACTTAAAGAATTGATGTGTAAGTTTAACATACAGTTTTTGCATAAATCTTGCATTATTTGAAGGCATAATAATAGATTTAAAAGTCACTAAAATCATATATCTTTTTCTGCTACCGTCTTTAATTTAACCTTAACTGAAAAAACACCTACTTATGTACCAACCGCATATTTCAGCACAATGCCAGTAGGTATAATAATGGTACCAATAATAACCTATTAAAACATTTAAAACAGAATCATTTGCACCATTTATTAAGACCGACCCTTTAACACGCACGATAAAGGTCACGTGCGAATGACAAGAAAATAAGTTTGTAATTAAATTTGCAACCGGACGATTATTATTTTTTTAAATAATTGTCTCGCAAAGGCGTAGTTGTCGGGTACCTCTGATAAATTTTAAGGAACAATTAATGACTTATAAGTTTGTGTGCGTGGGATTCACACACTGTGTGAGTGCGAATGAGCTCATGTTCGTACCGTTGTGTGCGTTATTATCGCTCCACGACATATACGTGCAGTATTTATTAACCGTAGCCTATAGGGTGCTAGTTTAATTTACATATTAATTAATAACTAAGAAAAAAACAAATAAATTAATCTATGATTAAACGTCGCCAAAATAGAAGGTTACAACTTTACGGGACTTTTAAACAAGAATATCATGAATGTTATGACCACATACATGATCCTGTTTTATAATTGGTTCACTTCATTACTTTGTAGGTAAACTTTTATGACCGTAGCAACAAATTGAATTCAATAAAAATATTCCTTAGCTAATAAGTTACCGCCGGTTATATTACTTAGCTCAATGACTTGACGACAGACAAATTAAACCGAGTCAGCGTAACATCGCATCAACTGCACGTTCACAATAATAAAAGTGCATGAGTGTGAGTGTGTTCGTTGCAACGGATGAGGCCCTAATTAGCCAGCAATTACCGCTAATGCTGGCGCACTTAATGAAGCGCGCACCTCATTTGTAGCTGCCGCACTCGGGTGAGACACTCAAACATCATTGTTACACGATACACGGCAGTTTTACAGAAAAAAAATAGAAGGAAAACTTGGGTTTTTAATGCTAGTTTAGTGGGCTGTGTTTTTTATCTAGAGTTTATTGAAAAATGGAAATATGAAAGTAAATAACGTACAGTGCTTCTATTTTCTTAATGTCTCTAGGCAAACTTCGTGATTCGCAGACGTCGGATTTATATCAGTTGCCCTTTGCAACTGATAGAAAAGTCAGAAGTACTGAGTTCTTCATTCAAACTTTTATACACGATAAATCTAATAATTGAAGGACTAGGAGCATTCGTTTTTATTCGGAAACGTGATGATTGCCGAGAGAAATTAGGAAAATAGAAGCACTGTAGTTAGATACATGATTGTGTGTATGTATCTCGCAGGGAGGCCTCCTTTAATACTTAATACCTATACACAATACACGAAAGTTTAACCAGGAAAATATACATATAATGATATTGGTTTTAAGTGTAGTTATTCTAGACACTTTTATGCAATTGTTGTAGAGTTTTAAATGTTTTATGACAACAATGGCTATGTTTTTCTTATGCTAGCTAGCGTATGCTTTCGAGACAACGTAATACTTAGGTAAACCTACAATATATAACATAGACCTACAATGTTCGTTATACAACACCCGTGGCAAAAGGTCAATTTAACTCGATTCCGTTTTGCTTCTTTTTGTAACCTTTTAGAAAAAGAAGCCAAAACGAATAAGGAAAAATAAAAGTTTTTACACATATTTTGGACCGGCTTCCCTTATGCAAAAATTCACCTTTCACCTCAATACAATTAAAAAAAAACTTTTTCAAAACAAAGAAAATAAGGAAAATCGGTTATTCATATTTTCCCCTTTTTTGTTTATTAACGCAGTCATTTAATTGTTAAATGGATATTCTTTATCTTTGGAACTTTTAACAAAAGTGCTACAATACGTTATTCAAAACACGTGACTTCTTACCTACCTATTCAGATCACAGCTGCAAGTTCCAATAGAATCCAAAAGATTACTTGCATGTGAATCCGGTTACAAAGTTACAAGTTATAATACACCATTTATAACATGTGACTTGTAACCCACCTAGCTGTTTTATAGCAGATCACCCTCCAAGTTCCAATGGAATCCATACTTGCATGTGAATCCAGTGTACTTTCAGATACATGAAACATTCAGTCTCATTTGTCTCTGAGATGGCAACGTCCTTGTGATGCTCAGATATTGCAAATGTCCATAGGCGGCGGTTCTTCTTCATCCCGATGATTATATTTCCAATTTTTGGTTCGTTCAGAATTCGGCTACGTCGATAGCTTTATCACTGGCTTCGCACAGGTTTTTCATAATGCAGGTGTTATTGCACAGAGAGCACGACAGGAGATAGGGCTGTGGCTGTTTGAGATGCAGTTGCACAATCGCATTGTGGCTCTTCGGAGTACCTCGAACCCCCACCTAAGTTGTAGGTCTAGGCTACTGCAAGTAAGTGCAGTAGGTCTCCTGGCTTTGTAGACCACTAATGATCAGGAACCACCTGATCGTTAGTGATCCCCTGCTCATTTGCCACAAAACCAAAAAATCAGACCTCTGCAACTCTTTACCGGTAAACAAATTCTATAAAACACTAGAAGAGACGTAGCTCTCCAGCCAGGACCAGCACGATGACCAACAGTTTCTCGATCCTACTGGTCTTAGGCCAACATACGTAGCAAATTCTCCACATAATTATAATTCCTGAATCACATCACAGGAAACAATTAAATAAGTACTAAGACCATTAACCAATATTTGTATTCTTGTTCATAGTTACTAATCCAGTTACATATTACCTCATATAATATGAGTCATAAAGAAAAACGACAAACGTAAAGCGTCGAGATGTCTTATCTCGGCGCTGATTGAGAAAAATTGGCCTCCATTGTTTAGTGACAATGAACAAGTGCCGTGTCACTATTTAGTGATAGTCCCTATCTTCCCCTTTAAGTTACGGGTGGGTTCGTTTGGTATACTGGTACTTTTAACATAATTGTAATACTTAGTTCTAAAGTGGAAGATTTTTTTAGGAGTTTTTTTACTAAGAGTTCTAAGAATAATTTGTCATTTGTTTTAATATACTCATAGATTATTGGTACGTTGATTCCAGTTACCTAAAATATTGCCCGTGAAGTTTCTTGCCCGTTCTTCTCGTACCAGCTACGCTTTGGAATGGACAACTAGCTTCATCTTTTTGACTGACCGACTTTGACTTCTGAACATTGAAACATTTTGTATAAAAGTAATCATGAAATCTTAATACCTACTGGTATTTAAAATTTCCCAATGGCGCCTGGCAAAACCAACAAGGATTGTGTACTATCTGGTAAGAGTCTGTTACGTTTTTGTTCGTATGCTTACATTTCCTGTCTCTTAGAAAAGTCACTCAGAATATACGGAGCTCCCAGCAGGCTTAGCATGACACTTTCTATTTCTTCGAAAATAGACACGGCTCTTTCTATACAAAGTGACATTTCGTATCTCCATTTTTGACATCTCACCGTAGAAATCCTTCTACATAAAAAAGGACCTAGACAAAGATCGTTAGAAACGAAAGACAAAATGACAGATTGTAGAAGGATTTCTACGGTGAGATGTCAAAAATGGAGATACGAAATGTCACTTTATATAGAAAGAGCCGTGTCTATTCTTCAAAGAAATAGAAAGTGTCATGCTAAGCCTGCAGGAGGCGATAAGACTCTCGAGAAAGCGCGGTGAAAATAACCAAAGTTCGGCCGAACTAAGGCCGACCTTTTTATTTTAACCGAATGTTCGGCCGAACTTCGTATTCGGTTCAAACCCATCTCTAATAATTTTGCAACAATAAGTTCAATATTTTCATTACATTTTTCGGACTAGTCACCATTTCCACGAGGGGAGAGTATTAATAAAAATTATATTATTGGAATTGAATAATTATTCAGTATTAACAGCAGTACCTAAAACTAAAATATAATATTCTGTTTCGGGCTGATATATTTTTATCAAAATTAGTAACGTTTTTAACGTAACATTATCTTTGGCCTAATGTAATTGGCAGATAGCCATTTTATGTTAAAATAGGTAAAATAAATATATAAAGTAAACGATACCAAACATACAATGGTCGTGTGACTTGACGCTCTACAATAAAAATGAACTGTGTATTTGCAACTGTTTCCTAAGAGTTTGATCATGACTGCGATTGTAGTAAATGGCTCAGAGGAACTGTTATCTAGGTCATTACCTAAAGATTAAGTTGACAGCTGCTTATGTTTAACCGACTCCCAAAACGGAGGAGGTTATATGTTCGTATAGGTATAAGTTCTTTTATAATGTATGTTCACCAATTTCTCCGTCAATTGTGGACCGATTTCGAAACTTCTTTTTTGACCTTTCAAAACTGCATAATAAAGATAACCATAAAATAACTTAAGTACATATGTAACTATTTAATAAGTGTAGTGCGAGTAAGTAGTTCAAAAACCAAACATTTCTATCGAAGCAAAAAATAAACTACAACAGATACTTCACAGTTTGATCACAACACGATTTCTTTTACATTTAAATGTATCTGAGATAAAAATACCAACATCTAATTGACTTTATCCGACATTTGTCTAAGATTACCTTATAACTTATGGTAAAGTGCGGCTTTGCTATGTCAAATGTTAAAATCACTATGATCGCATCACGGCGAGCACTTTCGGCTGGTTCGATGCGATTTTATTCGGAAACACTATAAAATATTCAATTGATAGCGTGGATATTTTGACAATGAATTAAACTTTCTGTTTTATGTCCTTTTGTGACGAAACGAGCTGATCCTAGTTTTCACTTGATTGAAATTACAATCACAAGAAACTGAAGCATATTCTACCTCAGAAAATGTTGAGGTCATCTTGAAACATATAGTCTTATGCAAAAGTAGCTGATGTCAACCCATTAAACTTACTCGTATAACCATAACTATTTACATAACTTGTAAACACATACTTGACATCATCCCCATGTTAGACTATAATTTGAAGCATCGAATACAATCACCCAATTAACATACATTTACGAAATAATGACGTCGTAATATTAATGTTACGCAGGCTGGCAGCGTCGAACGGCGAGATAACGATCACTACGTCACACAACGCCAACGCCGGACCGGTCAGCAGCGCCGGTAGCGCTGGATCCGGGCCGATACCGTCTCCGCATGCGCCCGTGAAGATGTCGCCGGGATCTGTGAAGTCACCATCGCAAGACGACAGTGATCTGCTTGCTGATTCGCCAAGTAAGTGTTAATTATGATAAGCATTATGCTTAAATTGATCTGTATATTTTCATGTGTGTTTAATAACGTAATGTCCGGTACCTGTTTAAAAACACAAACTAAGTTAAGTACTGTGACGAACCAAATCTATCTTATACATAAAATTAAAGTCTCTTTTCGTGGCTGTCTGTGTGATCGCATTGTTCTTCTAAACTACGCAAAAGATATAGATGCGGTTTTCACCATAATCTAGGGAATTTATTCTGGAAGGTTTATGTGTAAATATATTAATATTTAACTTAGATATAATAAAGTCATCATCATGTCTTGTCAAGTCTTAAAAACCAAGCAAAGCAGGGGTGGGTCGCTGGTGTAATATAAACGGCAACTAATTACCCAACACCCGACCCATTATAAAACCAACTTACCTTTGTAACTTCACTAAAACATTTTGACAAACTCTCATTCGCCATTTCAGCACAACAAAAGCAGAACTAGGAGCAACTTAAACACTATTTTCGACACAACTACTAACTCAATTCTACTTATCCATAAAAGTTGTACGTTCTAAGCATAGAGGAGCGATCCATTAGCTAGGCGAAGTCTAACAGTGTCCTAGGAGTTATTTTACCTAATACTATAAAGAGTTGTTGTAGACTGTCCGTGCACTGTTTAGAAGTTCCGAGTTCCCGAGTGCGTTCCGTGACATTCGAGTTAAGTTGATTAGTTCAAAGTAGCCGCGTCCATTCGACGTAGGCGAGCCGGCACTCTGCGATCTTATCACGACATTTTATAGTTAATTTGGTTGCGTTTCAAAAAAAGGAAACGCAACCAACTTTTTAACTCGAACAAATCTAATTATATGTTCAAGGGAGCATTTAAACATGTTCTCAATAGTGTTAGTTCGTTTTGGTGTAAATTCAGTAAGTTTTAAGAAAAAGTATTGATTTTCTGTGCAATAAAAACTATTAGTATCTCAACTTAAAGCCTTTTAGTTGTACAAGATAATATCGCTTACACATTTAATTCGTATAGGGCGTTATCTCTTAAAGATATGTTAAGTAATAATGTATTGGAATTAACGGCATTACAAGTGGCAGTTTGTCGGGCCTTCTTAGTACTTACTTAGTCCAAACGGAATATCTGTGGGTTACTTACAACTTTTATTGAAATAATTTAAAAATCAACAGATATTGAGAGACTGGGTGGCCTATTTGAGTACCAGATGGTTAATTAATTAATTGGTATCGATACCAATTACATGCTGATTGCAGATAAAAAGCAATTCACTTGTAAATACGTACACAAAACCCATTCACTCTCTTCGAGTGAATCAAAGTGCACCGGCGGATCTTTTGGGCAAGCTAGTTCCATCATAGACTTCATCCACTGCCTTTCATCAGGCGAGACGGTGGATAAGAGCAGACCCATCCAAAATAAAAATAAACTCGACTATGGTACAACATATGTGTAATCCAAAGCTTACTTAAAAACAACACCATCATTCTAAAAATCAAAAGTCTTATTCAAACTAGGCTGAGAATCAGCACTTTTCGAACGTCAAAATTACATAGGACAGTCCCCTAAAACGCCCGCCCTTCACCAGTTCATATAGTGCTTTAGGTGGGAAGAAGAAGTGGCGCAACAAACTCCCCAGCAGCACAGGTGTCAGTTCAGTAAGAAAAACAATATTCTATACAATACTATACAAAATAATTTACATTACGCAACACAAAATATTAAATTAAATTATTTGCCTTAATATGTCAGCTAGCACGTTATGCCGTTGGTCCCGGCCGTCATTCGTGGATCTTTGACTGTCGTTACGGTTCGTCAGAAGCCCGAAAGTTTGACAACCAGTCTTACCAAGGGGTATCGTCTTCAGCGTCTCTAGCGCGACATCGCGGGCGCGACAGGCAGCAATATGCCTGTCGCGCCTGCGATATCGCCTCAGTCTGCACGAGCCTTTACCCAGTAACTGGGTTGTGATGGTAAGATAAGCAGTCGCTCCTTGTAAAATACTGGTATCCGGTCAGACTGGAAACCGACCGCAACATAGTTGGGAAAAGGCTAGGCAGATGAGGATGTCAGCTAGCACACGCCACTTTACCAACAAAAAAAAAACTTTTATCTTTAAAACTAAACTTTTTCCTAAACTACAGATCAAACTAAAACAGATACCTACAAAACAATAGACATTTTTAATCCAATAGCATTCCGTACTAACTTACAGAATACACAGCCTAATTGGGACTAATTCAGCTATCCGCCCAGCAGACGATACCAATTTATTTAAGACGAAGTTATTTTTATTGGCCCATTTCATTCAGTTTTAGAACGAAACTGCGCGATTTTTATTTGCACCAAGTCTCGAGATCGGTTGGCTCTTACATTTGACCTATTCGAAGATAGATCTAAACTAGACTAGAGTTATTTTAAGCGGCATTTGGCTCTACTTAGTTAAATTCGTGACCTCTTTTGGACTAATGTTTTGTTAAAGTTAGTCTGCTAATTTTGTCGCGAGAAGCACAGAACCGGGCGATGTGGCGGTGTTTGGGGGTGGCCAACTCCAGCAGTGGATGATGATGATAATTTTTAATTTTCATAAACATATTGGACTTAGAGGAAATGAGGACAGCACAGTACAGTTTGCTATGTCAGTTAACAATGTATTTTCTCATAATGACCATGTTCACAATCTTTATTTCTTTTTCATCTGGTTATTGACTAACCTGGTGGAGTTTTTGGCGCCCATGGGCCTCTGACTTGGCTTCACATGCCGTGGAGAAATATCTCTCAGGCATGGTCGGTTTCCTCACGATGTTTTCCTTCACCATTTTTTTAGCAAGTGCACATGAATCCGAAAAGTCATAGGTGTGTGCCTTGGGTTCGAACTCGAGACCTATGAAAATATGTTCACAATAAAGTTTAGTACATGGATTGGTGGCAGCGCAGTGGTAGCCCAGTGGTAACGGCCGCGATTTACGAGTTGCAGGTCGTAGGAACCAGACAGGCGCATTACTTTGTGTAAATTATTTCATCACCACTGTTCTCAAAACGGTGAAGGAAAACATCGTGAAGTAACCAACCGGCATGTCCTAGAACCAAAAATTCGAAGATATTTGACATTTATCAACCCGCATTGGGCCCGCGTGATGGATTATGGCCCACTCTCTCTCACAGAGAGGAGGCCTGTGTCCCAGCAATGGGAACATATTATAGGCTGATTACGTATTATATGGATGATCAAGGATTTGCCAGTATACTTAGCTGATCTCCTTAACTGACAGTTTTTAGTAAGGTTTTAAGTGGTACACAGGTCGATAAACCTAGTTATCAATCCAAAGAAAAAGGAACATACTCGTACCTACTAACGAAACTTCAGGTAGGTATCGCGTTAGGGTCAAAAGTAGCTAAACACGACTTCGGCAGCCTTCATTGTTAGTTCGAATTTAAACCATCAATATACACAAAGAGTTATTTATTTCTATACATATTATTATTTTAAGTCGCTGTTTGTGTCTGTCTGTGAGACTGTGTTGTTCTTCTTAACTACGCAAATGGATTTGGATTCGGTTTTTAACATTATTTAGATAATTTATTCCTGAAGCTTTATATGTATAATACATTAATATTAAACTTATATATAACAATTTCAATGTGTTTTTCAAGTCGTTTAAACCACTAGAGTCAGGAGCGTGTCGCTAATCTTAAATATTATAATCAAGTATTTTACATTCCTATTACGTAATTCCCGAATCTAACCTTAGGTTTGCCAACTTCAATTTTATTCCAATAAAAAAGTATGATATTTAAATATCGATGCAACAGATGGCCAGTGTTTTACTCGCCAGAATAAAGCTAATTCTCTACAACGGACATTTGTTTTAGCCCGTCACTGTCCGTAGGGAACTTTAACTGCTAACTAAAATGTTTAAACTTTGTTATCGGCGATGTAACTAAGCTTTACTTGTTTAATTATTAGGGTTTGTAAGTAGGAAGTTTAAGCAACATTTGAGGATTGAAAGTTATCTTTAATTTCATGAAAAGAATCAGCATATAATGTTCCCACTGCTGGGACACAGGCCTCCTCTCGGTGGGAGGGAGTGGGCCGTTATCCACCACGCGGGCCCAGTGCGGCTTGGTAGATGTCACATGTCTTCGAATTCTTGGTTCTAGGACATGCCGGTTTCCTCACGATGTTTTCCTTCACCGTTTCGAGAGCAGAATTTCATGATTAATTGACAATAAAGGTAACAAGTATCTACCATAGCCACCATACTGTTTAAATACGAGTTTATGAATTAGAATTAACACTAAATATGCTGGTACATCTGCACATACTTACTAGATAAATTAAGTGGCTTACTTGCTAGATACAAAATGGAAAATGGTGGAAAAACTAGACTGAAAATGTGGTAAACTATAATTATTGGTTTTATGACAAACATAATAAACATTAGTATTATTAAGATAAATTAACTAATAATAAAACAATTCGGTACAACAAACATCATCTGATGCCTACGTACCGCGACCTACTCAGTTAATTGTTTCATAATGAGTCCATCGATTTCTTGCCATTTCTGAACAACGATCCATTGCTAACTGCAAATTATTTGTTAGTACTCGATAACTGTAAGTGATATCCGTAATAAGGATATATTTCGAGGTAAAATGAAACACCTGGCTGGCATGACTACATTTTTTTTTTATGTTGACGTTTAAAAAATAATTGTATTGCGTAAAAAGCAAACAATCTTGATCTCGCCATTTTTGTTTTTTTTTTATTGTAGGTATAAGTTAACCGTCACGGTTCGAGCCTGTAATTGGGACTTTTTTTGAGAAAAATTGCTAGTTTTGTAGGCTTAGTTTGTGATTGGTTTATAAATGACGAGTGGTCCCTGTGTCGCTGGAATCACTGTCAGTGTCGCTCTGTGAACGTTCGTCAGAATGCTTCTGTCGATCCCTTTGGGGATTCCATTTTGGGTGACATAAGCCAGCTGTGCGTGTTTCTTACATACATACATGGGAAAATTGAAAATGCTGACGTTTTCCAAGAATGGATTTAAATTAAGATAATAGTTATTACTCAAGTTTCGAAACCAAAAACAACATGTGCTATAAAAAAAATCTAAAAAAGGGTTTAAGTTCCTTTTTATTATTTCATCACCCAATTTCATACACGAAATCATTTCATTGCATTTATTTGGATACTTTAATAAAAACTTTATTTAATAAAAGAAAAGTGATCAAGATGGATTACTTGTACAGGGAGGAAATGACAAGTTAGTGTCTATAGACAAAATACACGAAACCACTCTATAACCTATTGTTATTGGTACAGCGTGTGTCAGGAAAGTGTGTCATATTTAAGGCGATTACGTTGTTTGTCCATTGGAAGAAAGTTGTTCAGTTTGATGGTCCCCTTAATTATGACCACCTATTTCTGATACACGCTGTATACAGAAAAGGTAGTAAAGATTATCTAAGTCAGTCTTACCGCATTATTGCGTAAGTCTAAAGGTATGCCAATACATTTACAGAGGCCAACATAAACCTAAACACGCGAAATTAGGCCCCAAACTTTAAGCGTAAGTACCCATTTAAAACAATAGCTTCGCAAATCCATCTGTCGCTTTTACTGTGTCAGATTTCATAGTCATCTTTATCTACACCCATGCTATAAATCCTCTTTAAAAGTTTCTGAAACGGTAAGCTTATTGCCAATATTAAAAGAACCATAGTAATCATAATATCATCCAAACTAGTGTTATAATGTTGTACTAAATTTCAAATAGCAACTCCTTTTCAAAAAAAGGTCATTGTCATGCACACGCGTTTCACTACCACAGCGCCGTAATTAAAAAATAAAACTTATACATAGGTTATTCGAATTCACCCATTTCGTATCCCGCCATTTTTGTTCGATATTAGTATTGCAAAAATTTATTACTTTGTTGTTTACAAAAATTAGTGACACAAGCTTTGATAACTCACCACCAGATATTTCTAATGCAGCAAAGGACATTTCTAACCAATTATTCTATTCTATTTTTCTCTATGGCAATGGTGCCGATGTCGACACGTCAATGTGGTGAGAAAACTTGCAGATAAAAAAAAAAGGAAATATCTATGAATTTGTTGATAAAATAATAATTAATTATTGGATTTAGTGTGATACTTGTTGACGAGTATTATTAGTACACTGAAACAAACAGATACAAATATTGTTAGTTTGAACCAATTATTACCAGAAACTTTCCATGAATGTACACAGTTCTTACAACACTGTACAACACTCTATGGTTTCAGAACCTTTTATAGAGGATTCATATCATGTGTGTAGATAAAGTCTTGTATGCTACTGTACATAATTAGGTATTTAGCTTTATAAGAACAGCGTATGTTTTATTTTTTATATCAGTCCATCTAGCAAGGTTTGTTCCGGTTTGCTAACTATTCAGAAATGTACTTAAATACATAACAAAGGATTGACAGTGACAGACACACTATAAGTTTTATGCCCTGGCTGGAGAGGCCTTAATTTATTAAGGCATCTACAGGATAAACATAACTGGCGAAATGTGGATGTACTACAGGTACACCTCTGTCCAAACCTTCGGGGAAACAAGGTGTGATGTTATGTATGTATGTGTATCAACAGGATAGTCCGGTTAAGCAGCCGACGACCTCCTAGGTTGACCTGTGAGAAGACATTCCCAAAAACAGTGACATAAACACTCCAATACTTGTCATTTGCCAGATTTAATCATCAATATACTCACCTAATCAATCGATTTCAAATCGGATCGTGCCCGCACCGTACTCACTAAAAGCACCAGGAGGTTCGTGCCCGGGCCCCAGTTCTATTGATTACTATTTAATTCGTTGTTAGTGGATACAATTACTAAATTACTCAGTTCCTCTCTACTGTGTTCTACGCCAAACAGTCTGTATAAATTTATTAGGTAATGTTAACACGCGTTCTGTAATCGCCTGTACGTTCATTTGGTAGGGATTACAATTGCTCAATGAAATTTTATACGTTTTAACAAATTTGGTTATGTAACTAAAGCTATAGTTATTAAAAATAGTTTAAGCTTTCTGTCTACTTACAAAACAGCACTTAAGAATGTTCAAAATCATCATCGTCTGCCTAGCTTTTACCCAACTATGCTGGGGTCTTCTTCCACTCTTACTAGAAGCGCGGGAAGGTACTAAAGGGTCACCGAGGCCCCTGGCAACACAGGCAACAGGAAGGAACAGGGGTGGGTTTTAGTCAGTAAGAGTCTGACACACCCTCCCGCTCCGCCCAGAGCGGCAGAAGTTATTTGATGATTTTCCCCCCAAAAACAAAAAAAAACCAGAAGCAGCTGAATCCAGATGATGCAGTATTTTACATGGAGTGACTACATAATTATCTGTCCTTCGCCCCTGGTCCTTCTACAATCTGTAATTTTATCATTCGTTTCCAACGATCTTTGTCTAGGTCCATTTTTATGTAGGATTTCTACGGTACGGTGTCAAAAATGGAGAAACGAAATGTGACTTTGTATAGAAAGAGCTGTCTATTCTTCGTAGAAATAGAAAGCGTCATGCTAAGCCTGCAGGTCGTAAACACCGTGCGAAGCAGGACTACTCTCTAAGTCTGTCAACGAGGATACGGGCCCGTCTGAAAGTAGTTGGACGTCAAAACAAATGAAAAATTTAATTTTTCGAACGGGCACAAACACATTGCGAGTAGGGACGATTATCAAATCGTATTGTCTTTCATTCTCAGTTCGGGCTCCGAAGTAATCTTATGTCCGTATGTACGGAGCAGGAACGCCCGTAACTTCGACCGAAACTACGGATTTAGTGATAGTGAACTAGGAAGTAGGCCCCCAGGGACGCTTCCTAGTCCGGAATAAAAATAACCTTAAATGTCTCCCAATGGAACCGGATTTTCAATAAATAAATCCTACAAAAAGTCTTCTACATGATTGCAAAACAATCTAACATCAAAACTTTCCTATAATTCAATGAACATCGTTAGCTTCCGATCGGGAATGCATCGATGCCTGAATATGATGACCGCGGCCAGGGGTGACGTCACCGACTCCCCTACTTTCAATTATCCCATAATTTATACACTAATAGCATTAGACTATTAATCTTTGAAGTAATAATATAGGTATAACTATTTTTCATAAACGGATTCTGATGTTATATCTAGCAGTAAAACGCAATTGAACATAATTTTCTTTTGAATTAACTTAACGGCCAATTCAGAGTACGTAGACGAAGAGCCTCTCGTTGATAGATTAGGACAGCTGAGCATTTCCGAATTATGTTATAGGTCCGGAAGCAAGCTATACAGTTTGTAAGATAAGCCTAAGCGAACTTTAAGCGCGGGCCACAGAAGGGACGTGACACGAGGACGGGACGCAAACGCGGCGTCCCTTTCACGTATCTTCATTATTTTTCATACAAAATGTATTAATGCGATCTGGTAGAAACCATACAGAGAGGATAAGACGCAGGCGCGTCGCTTTTCCATCTGCATACTATTGCCGCGGGTGTGTCCTGGTCTCACGTCCCTTCTGTGTGACCCGTGCCTAAGCTGATTAATCTCTAGATTAGAGTTCTCTATAACTAACTATTGTGAAAAATAAGGGGTAAAATCCTAGGCTACGCAGAAAACTGTTCCTGATAACCTTGCGAGTTATCAGACGAAAATACGACGAAACTTCCTGCCCTAAGCTTACGGGTAAATCAAGTCCCACAAGGCACACCACACTTAAAATAATAAAGGAACGATTCCTAAAAGTACGACGGGTTATTAATTCATAATTAAACATAATTCCTCGTAAATATACTACGTACTAATGACACTAAAATGTACAATACAAAGAGCCTCGACCAAAATAAAGGAAGTTCATGTCGGCTTCAAAGAAACCGACTAACGACCGTGCCAGCCGGCGTACCGAACTAAATTAATTAATTAACTAATTAAAATCCATTACAAATAATTAACGTCGTCGATAAAATTGAACGCAATCGATAACGTAAGCGAAAACAAAGAGTTGGACCGACTCGGATAGACTCAGTAAATAAGTGAACTTTAAATTAATTGGCATTACTGGAAAATGTGAGAAAAGGAGGTTTCATTGTTGACGATTGTATTATTGTTCTTTGGAAAGCACGAAGAAGGTTTGATTCTGGCTTCAGTCTGGAAATGCTTCTGAAATGAGATTTTCCATCGGCAAAAATGACTAACTTTCATACCAAATTTCATCTCGTATTTACCCCCTTTATGTCATCACCTGCTGCATACGGCTGAATACCAGTATTTGACATGGAGCGAATACCTATCTGACCTCCACAACCCAGTTACTGGGTAACACGATACCCCTTTGTAAGACTGGTTGTCAGACTTTCGGGCTTCTGACTACCTGTAAGACTGTCAAAGATCTACAAATAACAGCCGCGACCAACGGCGTAACGTGCTTTCTGAGGCACGGAAGGGGGCTTGGTATGTAAAGATGGTCAACCATCCACGGACCAACCGCGTCAAGCGTAGCTTCACCTGATCAATCGACCCGTGGGGCTGTTATTGCTTAGCCACAAGCACCTCTTTATTTACAATTTTACCCCTTTTTGTATGAATTTTATATTAGGAACTCTTGTACAAAATTTCATGCTTCTATCACACAGTCACACAGTCAGTGAAACTGGCTAACCTTTTTCTCCAATATTACCAAGAGTAGTAGGTACCAAAATCTTGGCTTTGACTGACTGGAATGGTCTTATTTTATGAATGAATATCATGATGATAGTACCATCATGCCCTTAAGCCTATAGG
Source organism: Atethmia centrago (assembly GCA_905333075.3). Taxonomy (NCBI): domain Eukaryota; kingdom Metazoa; phylum Arthropoda; class Insecta; order Lepidoptera; family Noctuidae; genus Atethmia; species Atethmia centrago. The sequence goes on from HG995376.1 coordinate 23,605,807, forward strand.
TTCAAGGGCCATTATTGATTCTTCAGGATTTCTGGTTGATGTTGGATCAACATTGTCCTTCAATAGAGTCTTACACCCATTTTTGAAAAGTGTCTTAATTAAATTCTATAGTGCAAATATGCCCCAAAAAAAATCACAATTTTTTTATTTAATCGATACCTAAGTGCCATAAAAATGCATTTAAATTTTACATTTTCAAATTTCGCGCGTAGTTTGACGAAAACGCTGGACGCAGTGGACGCCATGTTGCTCTGTGGTCATGACGTCACTTGGCTATGTAAACAAATGCGCTGATCTATTAACTAACTATCAGTTGACAGTTGACACGTTTTAGTTTACACAGTGGCATGACGTAATAACATGGCGGCTACTATTTCATGGTGTTTTTTAACAGATTAGAAAAACTGAAAACGTTGAATTGAATTTTAAAATTTATTTCTTTATTTTATGAACTAAAAGTAACATTTTTTTCCGACTCCTTTTTGCCTAAACTGTCTCAATATTACATTTATAATTTTTTTTATATAGTAAAATTAGATTTCTCGTATATAGTAAAATACCCTATTAAGTAAACAGTCAGCTGGCATTAGTTCGATACTAGCCAGAAAAAAAAACGAATGTTCATATCAGATTTTATTTTTCTATATTCACGCCACTCGGGGGCCTTACCTGTTGATTCAGCTAGAAACGTGGCGTCATTACGTGATCTGCATGAAAGGACACTGCGGAACGAATATGTTGAAACTAACATAAATAATCGTGTTTTAATAACCTTCTCTTTAAGTAAATATTACTTTTTAGTAAAATTGTTATAAGTATGTTACTTTCGTATTGATCCGAATAATGTATATTAACGAAACTAGTGTTAAATTGACCAATATTTCTTAAAGATGTGCTTCATAATTTTTATGCCATTACTTTTCCAATAATTCCACGTTTTTATTTGTCAAACCATTCGCTACGTAACACATCGGGGAGGTATTTTTTAAACCATTCGTTACTCATTAGCGATCAATGCTAAAATGCTCGACATTCACTTAGTACCGTTATTTATAACTGTTTTATACATTAACTTATAAAAGGTAACGCCCAGGCCTTGTTCTTGTCAATCGAATTACAATAAAAATATGTGAGTAATAAACCAGTTATTAATAAGGAAACCTTAAAAATTACCAAGTCATTTAATTTAATTAAGGCTTTTATTTTGCTTACGTGTTGTTTAAAATAATGCCATTGAAAAAACAATTGGAAGCATAGTAATAACTTCCTGTTACAGTGTAGAGCCAAAACTTAAAAATTATAGGTACCTAGGTACTCAATTTCGATTACCCAATATCTATTTACTTAATTATCAGCCTACACTTAATATCGGATCATTCACGAAATGGGTTTTTAATAATAGGACAAGCAAATGAAAAGCCCTCGATAATATTGAAGAAAAGCTTAAACTTTTACCGAACAACGCTTAAATTCTTCAAGAAACTTGTTCAAAAGTGCTTACAACCGTTACTTTAATAATACACGTTAATTGTAATTGATAACGTATTCGATTCTACATCGTAATCGTAACATGATTCGAGACGATTCGGCGCCCGTAATTTCACCCATTACATGAGCTCACAAATTTATAATTTGCGTGTCTCGATATAGTATTTATACGATTCTATTTCTTATATCACTGACACAAAGAGTGGTTATTGGAAATTGTATGAATTTAATGACTGTATGTATCAACATGTTACACCTAATCACTCGAAATCTTTAATTAAGAATAATGTAGCGTTGAATGTGAAATGTTTAGAATAACGCCCCGATTCGATTATTAGCTATGACGAATTTTTCATTGTGGTGCCATATTGGGTATGTAATATAGCATAGCTATCTTTACTAAATATTAAATAACTCAATAATTTTCGTGGGTAATCCACCAACGATATGAAAGAACAGCAGAGCAACAACTTCTTATCCTCATAAGAGCTATTACTGAGCTTTCATAATCAATCCATCGAGTCGACCTTTTCTTTTAATATTATAGTAGTATACTTCTACGCTTATTGCCTGCTTTATCTTGAACTTGCTGCGCTCCGCATAAGTCTCGACCCCGTGGGGATATCGAGATCAAAAGTATCCTGTATCCTAATGCAAGTCATGGTCTACCCGTGTGCCAAATTTCATCCAAATCCGTTCAGCCGTTTTAGAGTGAAAGCGTAACAAACAAACAAACTCACTTTCCCATTTATAATATTAGGTGGGATTAGGATAATACTGAATAATAAAATCTCATAAGGCCTTACTAAGTTAGATTAAAATAGTAAGAATGACCTAATTAGGCTATTATTTATTCGAAAATTCAAACCGTATAACCTCCCTAATTTTTAGTGTTCTTTTCAATTTGCATATAGTTGGCATGAGAGTTATACATTAACAGTCTAAGCAAACGCAAATCTGATATTAAAGGATCATTTTCAGTAGGAAACGATTGCCCCAAGGTACTTTGATAAGCGACATTTGGTAAGCAATGAAATAAATAGCTGTTGAATAAATCAAGACATGAATAAGTTTGGACAAAATTAGGTTGTGTTTTCGTCTTAATCTTTGTCGAATCTAGCTTTAAATTAAGGCTGAATTAATTTAAATGGCGCACGATATAAATCTGAATGTAGGAGAGAAATATTTCTATTTTATGCTTTATTGGTTGGTTTTTTTTTGTGCAATTAGCACAGACAAGAGCCACCAGCTCGTGTTATAACGAAGGCAAATTGAAATACTGAAGTCAAAGTCGAAATAGTTATTCTCAAATATGGGTATAATCTAAATAGATGTAATTATAAATGAATTTGCCTCGTTCGTCTAGTGGTCGCATAGCGCTGCTGCTTAGCATGAGGGTTCGATTCTCAGGGCGGGCAAAGTGTTATTGGGTTTTTCTAACGTATGAAGCAATGGATTAGCAATATCCTTTTAAGTCACTTAGCATGACGCTTTCTATTTCTTCGAAGAATAGACACGGCTCTTTCTATACAAATTGACATTTCGTTTCTCCTTTTTTGACATCCCGCCGTAAATATCCTTCTACATAAAAAAGGACCTAGACAGAAACGAAAGACAAAACGACAGATTGTAGAAGGATTTCTACGGTGAGATGTCAAAAATGGAGAAACGAAATGTTACTTTGTGTAGAAAGAGCCGTGTCTATTCTTCGAAGAAATAGAGAGTGTCGTGCTAAGCCTGCTGATTGTGATTGATAGTTTTTTACGCAATTCAAGTGCTGTTTTCTCATTTTTATCAAAAAAACTGCAAAAAGAACAAGCTTTTCATTTTTGTATCTACTATCAATATGAAAGTTTTTATGAAGAATTAGACCATATACTGATTTAAAGCAAGACATCACCAAAAATGTTGGTTTTTGCCTCTGTAATTTGTCAGTAGCAGCCCGGAGTCTGGATTCGTGCCCGGTTGATGGCAATAGGCTCGCCCCATACTACATGGGACTTAAACACAGCTGGCGAAATGAGGTTCTACTATAGGTAGGTACACCTCTGCCTAACCCCTCGGGGAAACAAGGCGTGATGTTATACTATGTTACATAATTATTATTTTAGGCAGTTTTATACAATTTGGTGAGGAGCAGTGGTGGCCCAGTTAACGGCCTCGATTTACGAGTTGTATATCGTAGGTTCGAACCCCGACTAGCGCTTTACTTTATGTAAATTATTTCATCATCACTGCTCTCAAAACGGTGAAGGAAAACATTGTAAGGAAACTGGCATGTCCTAGAACCAAAAAATTCGAAGACATGTGACATCTACCAACCCGCACTGGCCCGCGTGGTAGATTACGGCCCACTCCCTCTCACTGAGAGGAGGCCTGTGTCCCAGCAGTGGGAACATAATAGGCTGATTATGCATACAATTTGGTATCACCATAATCATAAAGCACGCAAATTCCCTTCAGGTTAAAACAGAATATCAAAAATGTTATATCCAAAAAACCTTATTGAATTGATTGATTATATCGTAAATATTAGAAATGTGAATGGAATCGGGAGTCCAGCTAAACCTACTTAATTCCTTAATAAATCAAGTAGGTAGCACTCATACACACTACTTTATTTTTCTACTGCCTACAATCACAAGCAAGTTATTCCACAGAGGTTTATGAAAGTTCACTTTTATTCTACAGTCCAAACTTGGTGAAGCATAATGTATTTCTGTAGATGTCAGTCTTACTTAGCTCTCTCTCGCTTACCGTTCCCTGGCTAACAAAATACAGCGTGTCCGGGATGTCAATCGACCTTCTAGACAAACACAACAGCGATTAATTAGAACACTCTTAGCGGCTGCTAAAATTGGCTATTTTTAGGATAGTCTCACTTTAAGGCAGTTAAAATCTTTGCAAGTCAATACCACATCAGCCACCAGTCTGATTTTTTTTATAAAGTGATCTCGTGACTTGTCAAGCCAAAAAGAGTTTACTTTGCAGCTTGGGGAATTAGTAAAACAAAATTGTTTCCATACGAACCAGTCAATTTGAGTAAATAATTTACAAGCAAAAACGATAACGTTCAAAAGCAAGTTTCCGGTAATTATAAATCATTAGTAAAGTCCATAAAAAATTGGTCAACTGGTAACAATATCAATATTTCCAACACCATCCAACCGTCCCAATACATTTCCACATCAATATTTTGTTAAAGAACTGTTCAATTAATTTTAATTGCATCGATATGAGAGTAGCATCTGAAAAGGCTCTCATTGTTTCTTGCGAATGAGTGATTCATCTTACCTTTAAATGAGTATTGAGTACCGTACCTAAATAAGAACAACTATGAAATAGTATAGCCCAAAGTTCCGTTGATTCTTCAAGGGCTAATAAAACGCGTGAAACGCGTAAGTAAGTCAGTACTTACTTACGCGTCGTCGCCAGATAATAAGTTAATAACACAGCAAATTACCGTGTGACGAAGAATAAAGCATATTACATTTAGGCAAAGGTCACTGTCAACCATAAAACCAACAATGATAACGACCCTACACGGAAGGCCTATTACTTAGAAAGTAGCAAATAAAACACTTAATCGTCATAACAAATTTTGTTAAAAGAAAAAGCAGAAATACATACACGTAACTCAGGTCATACAGACATACGGAGAGACACGCAAACTTTAATTGCTTCTAATTAATTTATTACATGTATTAAACAATTAAGCGTGCGGTATCTTGATGTATTGTTATCGAATTCAGGACGCCATAGTTACGAATGACTCTTTGCCCAATTGACTTATCTTTGTAAGCTAATTAATGGGTGCCGCTCATCACGCGATGTGCTCTAATTGGACGTCGAAAACAGACGTCATTTCGTTATTACTTTTCCATTTTATAAAAAGGATATACGTGTGATGGCTGATAGCATGTCGATTGGCGAGATCAATATGATAATTTGGGTAATCCACAATTGGTATAGTAACTGAAATAAAAGCATGTCGTCTAAATAACATCTGTTTCAATTTGCTTATCGACTTGACGTGATAGCACTTAAAGATACATCAATGTGTTAATAATACACGTGAGTTGGCAAGAGACTTCTGCTTCCTGCATTTCATTACGAAAGTCTTAGTCTTAAATACAATTTTAACACAAATAAATTTTCTTTGCATTACACTTGGTAAAAGGCTGTCACCAAATCTTACTACGGGTATCATGAAAGTAACGGTCATTATTAATTTGTTTGTTTCGTATTTGCAATATAATTACTATTAGGATAAAGTTAACAAATCTAAACACTCTCTTTATAATAAAGAGAAAAGGTTTGATTTTTTGTTTGAAATGAATAAACCCAAACTACTAAACCGATTTTAAAAATTATTTCACCTATAGAAAGCTACATTATCAGCGAGTAACATGGGCTGTATTTAAAAGAACACTACCCAAGGTATCAAAAATATTTGCCTATTCAAATGATTATTTGTCGTGCGCTACAAAATTATTGATGGTACATAAAATAATGTACTATATGTTTATGGTACTCATTATTACCCACAAAAAGTCCGCAAGTATAACTATTATAGTTAGTTCAGTCACAATAACCGTTGTTTGTTCAAATTAGTCAAAAGTAGTAATTTATAGTTTAATAACCTGGATTAACTCATAAGAATTTACTACTTTTAATCCCGGTAGTACGTTCCAGTAGTAGAAATATTTTCCGACATCCACGCGGGCGAATCTACGGGCAAAAGCTAGTCCATTTTAACAACGTTCCTTGATTTGTCAGGCATAAGCTTTTTCCTTGATATATCAACCTTTATAGGCATAGAGAGGAACAAAGGAAAACAATCACAACATCGGATATGAATTATATTACATTAACTAGCTCCCCTAAAAATCACCCCATAAACTTATTACCCGGTCATAAGATTGCCGGAACAACACTATGTTCACGTACTAAACAAAACGAAATTAGAAATCGTCTGAGTTACGAACACCGGTAAATGGTGAAACGATTGCCAATTTACCAACCCTACCCTGTCTTAATTGACGCAGACTACTCCTTAAACTAACGGGGGTAGATAGCGAAAGTAATTTGTCATCGGTTAGCTAAGCATGGTGGGGGGGGGGCGCACTCGCGGGCCAACCTCCGCGGAGGTAGCACGTCTCCACACTAATGACATCCCGCATAATTAGGAACCGCCACCATCTACTAATTACATAAATTGCCCACTAAACTTGGCTATAATTTTGCTTCGCGTTTAAACGGGGTAACTGCTTGAGAGTTGGTACGGACTGGTTTAAATTATTACAATGTGATATACAGATTTGTAAACATATGTATGTATGTGCAATCCTGTTTTGTTCGATATCGAACTGGTAGCACGCAAGTTCTCTGAATGTAGTAAATTCTAAAGTGTATTATATGGTAGCGACAGTGGATAACGCTACCTATCCTAATACTGTAAGGAACACTACAGGCGCAACTTAGATACCGGGTTCCCGACTTGCGAGAATTCGCCGCAATGATTACACCCGATTGACTCTGATTCCCTTGCGGGGTTGTGGGGTAGACACTTATTACGTACATAGTGCGTTTCGACAAAGGAACACAAACGATGCGAAACACATCCGACTGTTTTCAGCGCACAGGCTAATACTTTTTACAATACCACTTAAAATAATGAAATAAATAATCATATACTTAAGGACTTTTATCGAGACAAGTATGCTGGTGAATAATATTAATTATATTCATCAATGTAGAAAGTAATGACTTCATCCCTACCTACAAAACACAAATTAAAACAAAAACAGACAGACAAGTTGCAGAAATTCATGGGAAATCAGTGCCAAAAAACCTCGCGAACACTCCACGCGTTAAAAAGCGCGCCCGCGCCTTCCGTTATGGTGGTCTGATTTTCCAAAAAGTTTTTGTTTTTTACTTATTTCTCACCAACCACTACCTAGTGATTACAAAGTTGCCCCACCCCAAACACCCTAGACCATTAAACTTCGAACTACACCAGTTCTGAAGCGAGATGGAAATATTCTTTCAACTAAGTACTAAGCATAAGTTTCCGTGATATGGCAAGCCAATCACCATCACTTTTACCTCATTCATTACAAAATCTTTTTGCACAACAGATCAACCGACAATCAGCCAGTCATCTAGCAACGTGGTCGACGGCATCAATTTGGAAGATATCAAGGAATTCGCCAAAGCTTTCAAGCTACGGCGGCTTGGTCTAGGCCTCACTCAGACCCAGGTTGGCCAGGCCTTGTCCGTCACCGAAGGCCCCGCTTACAGTCAAAGCGCGATTTGCAGGTAAGGTCTAGCATAATTTCCATATTTGTTGTTTTGTGTATGATAGAATCCATAGGTGTTTTGCCTTAATATACATATTTTTTGCTGGACACGACGTGGTGCACCCGAGAGACCGTAAATAGAGTGTCACTGTAAGCAGCAGTTATAAGTCCCGTAACATTTCCAACGTGTAATTAATAAACTGCCAGTAACGGTCTCTTGCAAAATGAATGCGTGTTCCATTTTGCAGTCTTCCTTGAATTTGAACGCAGAACTGAAATCACAACGTACATAAAGAAAATAAAACACCGTCGTCCTTTTTCATAATTGAAACCATTATTTTTAATATTCAAAAACATACATATTATTTAAAATTCAAATTAAACCGTTAAATCATGGCATATGAAAAATTATATAGAACACACGACCACAGCTTAAAAATTAATGTTGCCACTTAATTGTTGTTGTTAATACAGTACCTAATTTGTCAAAGAAGAAAAAAATATAAAAAACGATCTGATGATATCTTACTTGTAACCGAAGGAGATAAAGTCGCACGCTTGTCAAAATAATGTGATCGTTTGCTGGCAACATCGTGGGGCTGACAAAAAAAGGTTCAAGAATCGTTTTTTATAAATGTCGTCACGCAGACCGGCGCTCGGTTATCATTTCAACTTTTTAATATCGTTAATTGAAGTGATTTGTAAAACAGCATGACTCCTTTCATTGCTTACAATTCGTTTAATTAATTACCATTCGGGTGGCTTCCGTTCCGCTCACTGTGTCGTGGCTTACACCATTTTTTACTCAGCTAGGCGCGGGCGCGTGTTTCCTAATTATTTTTTTCTATTATTACGAATTGATTCGTGTCTAACCTTCAGTTATGTAAAAATGTTAGGCTATTGGAACTTACAAAACTGTTTGCTGTTCAACATAACTCATTCATGCAAATTCTCATTTGCGCCTCTCCTTAGCTATCAATAAAAAGTACACGAAGCACCAGACAGAATTTCACACTCCATTATTTTGATTTTACCTATAAATATAAATTAAAAAATAATCGCTGATGCGAACGCATTCACACGACAAACAAAACCTGAAATGTAGGATTTCAGACTTTTTAATTGTTCTCCCTGTCTTTCAATTACATCATATCACAAATTGTAAGATTTTTATTCCATAATTGCTACAACTATGTACAATTATACAGGTTTGACGGCCGATCGAAGTTGGAAATCATATTTTTTTTCTTACGTTACTTATACTACGTAAATCGACTAATTAATCACGCTTCAGCACAGCTTTACGCTTATAATGTTTAATTGAATCAAATCACTCGAAACAACGTTGCCCGTGAACAAATCGAATTTCGATGCAAAATGGAATGCGACCGGCACAAGCCGAAGGAAATTTCAATTCCAAGCCACCCCCCGACGACCTCCTTCGTATAATAAAATCATTAATCGTTACTTCTGTTCCAGTTAATTAATTATCTTGCCGTAATTACTTTTTTCGTGTAATTAAAAAGAGTAGAATTCCCCTGTCTTTGTTCTGTCGTGATTTCATTTCCCATTAATTTTTCTTTCGTCTCCCTCCAATTTGGTGTCGTGACGTCGCTACATGGTAGTTACCCCTTTCATTATACTGGACTTAATTAATTTGCATTTTAATTAAAACATATTATTATTTTTGAGAAAAGAATTCCATTTAGTGTTCCTCGTTCCATCTCACTGAAGCTTTTTGTTAGAGTTCACAATGAACAAAAGTCAACAAAATTCTTTTTAATCATTTTCACAAACTCAAGGCGTTTAGCTACCCAAATCTAATTTAACCAAAGAATCCTATGAAAATATTCGAGTTGTAAAAGCAATATATTTTACACCCACTAAAAGACTTAACATTCGACATTAACAATGAGAGTCACGTTAAAGAACTTTTATTGAAGCGACAAAATATATAATGGTTTGAAATGTCTACCTTATTGATCTGTTTTGAAAACAATCAGGCGCATGGTCATTGCCACTTGGAACGATGTCAATAACAAAATATTGAATTAACCATTAACCCCGGTCCGAGTGCATTACAATTTCATATGAAGCACAATGCGTCAGGGCATCTCGCACCAGTATAACATTAAAGTTAAATAACCTACACATAGCCCGTTCCCGTCCTAAACTGAATAAAACCCGAATAAATACGTTATGAAAACTGAATTACCTTTTCAAATGATATTGATCAACAAAGTGTCGAAATGTTTACCTCAATGTATAGCGTAAGATCATGTAACGTTTGTTTAGTGACATCATAGCGTGCGACTTTGTTCCTAATCTTTCTAGAATTGTTGAGATGTAGTGATGTTGCTCCCGTTCACTTCGCCGGAGTTCCGTCACCGTCACTGGCTACGACATAATCTAACATAATATTTGTTACCGTCCCCAGTGCCCTGGCTTCGCAGATGCTAGCAGCTCAGCTGTCTTCACAACAACAAAACATGTATGTGTTTTGTTTTTTATCCCTACACACAATATCTCCAAATTTATCTTCATCCGTCCTATATCCATCGGCATGCAACTTGCATTTACTTTATAGAAACATTTCAAAATGGAGCTAAGATAATGGAGATAAATTCGTAGATACTTTACATACATTAAGTACACGCTTTGGCTCACTTATATCAGCCGAGTCCACACGCAGAATGTCTTTAAATCAAAATGTTTCAACGCTGTTTAATGTAATCTTATCTTGATCGGCGATCCGTGCATACCTTTTGAATGTATGCCGTATATAATTATTTGTAATTACCGGTTTTGACGTTCTTTCTTTTCCTTTTCACACGTGTACGGTATTTGCATTCGGGCTAATTACAGCGAAGGCGCCATACATCATACGGCCGACTTACATTTTGATGTTAAGACAAACGCGCTACACTAATGTGCCGGCTACCAAACCATGTCGATTCGACACTATGAGTAATCGCTGTGAGAACTTTATCACTTTTATTATTTGTAACATCTCGATGAGTAATATCTAACTTTCCATCTAATATAGCATGATGTATTATTTTCATTACTCTTATTTTTATTAATATTCATTTTGCGCAATTCAAAGCCAGGGCATTGGCATACGTTACCTTTCGTTTCTAACTGAATTCGTTGTTTTATTGTTACCTTGGTCGGTATTAATCAAACTGATTACCTCGGCAGACTAAATTGCCTATTGTTTTTTTTTTCTCTCTCTAAAATCGTTAACGCAATGTCAATGTCCTGTGTTTATGCCTCTGTTAATTTGGATCGGGTAAAGAGTTACATCGCGTTCTAAAGGTGCTTCGCGTTAGATTTTCATTTGACCGGTGCTCGCATAGCAAAGTCTAACATTACATTTATGTTCGATACAGATTTGAGAAATTGGATATAACACCAAAAAGTGCGCAGAAAATCAAACCGGTGCTCGAACGTTGGATGAAGGAAGCTGAAGAGAGGTAAATATTTGTTTGAGTGAGTTATGTTCGTGGTTATGTGCTACACCGTGTTCGTGAAACATTTGGCCTATAATGCTTAGCAACGTTGTGAAAGACATTTCTCAAATCTGGACTAACTAATGCTTCGGGCTAGGCTTTATGTTTAGTTGTATCCGCTGACGACTAACATCTAACACTCACCGTTACCCGAAGTTAGGAATAACTAATTTCTTCTCCTGAAATCAGTTGTTCCTAATTTAAGTGCTCATCGAAGATGGGTTAAACACACACTGGCTATATCATGCATGTTTTAGTTTTTATGGTGCGGTTGTTTAGTTTGAGCGTGTTTTGTTATTTTCTGCATTTCTTTTTTTTTTGACGTTTTCCTTGTCTGTCATTAGGAAATCATCATCGTTATTATGGTTTTCGTTTTAGGCGTATCTCACGTGTGATCACAACTCCTAACACATTGTTCTTAATTTCGTTTCGACTTTCTAAAGCACACTTCTAAATCATCAACATTAGTGTAACTCACTTAGATGTTCTTACCAAATCGGTATCGTTGATTATGGTAACCTATGAATCACTTCTTTGCAACGAAAATCTTGTTAAGTTCTCCGAAGATGTCCTGATATAACATTTGAAAAAAATTTGACCTTTGGTCTTGTCTTGTGTGAAAATAATCAAATCATCAAAATAAACAAATGAAAAAAAAATTAACCTAAATAAATTATTCCTTTCTATATCTGGGTTATCTAAACTTCAACTACAAAGTGGAACTATAGTGACCCAGACCGTTATAAACACCTGAATTATTAAACTAATCTAACAGCTCCTACCTGCTTAAGCATCGAACGTTTGAAGACGATCTAAAACTATAGTTAATTCGAAAACAAATCTAACAAACGCTTTCGATTAAATTACTGGCTCTATAAAGTTTATTATCACAGGTGAACAAAATGATAAGATCCATAAAGGAGACATTTATAATAACAACAACAAAAACGACTATCTTCACATAAACTAGTCTCTAAACAAAACAAACATCATAATCAGAATCAAGACAACACTTTATCAATCAACGATCTCCTTCTTTCCATAACATTCAAAACTAAACCAGGTGTCACTTAAATCTTTAACAAAGACATAATGTCGCAAGATGTCCCCACAGGATCCATCGATCGACATTTTGCGTCATTAAAATGCATTATCTGAATGCAACGCTTCGGTTTAACATTGCAAATGGGTGCATTGAATTTGCAATCGGTCCCTCTTGGTGGTAATTTTTAACGACCGCCTCTGTTGGCGATAGTACTTGAATTAATTCCGTTGTAACTTCGGGAATCTCGTTAATTTATTATTAAGAACTAGGTACACCTACGGTACGGTGTACCTACTCAGTCGATATAAATGGAGCTGCTACAAATTAAAGTCGGAAGAAAACTACTGAGCTGTCAAATGGACGAGATAGACAGCCTTCGTCTATTTTTGTAAAGAGGGCAGAATTTAAAAAGTTAATGGAACAGTTAAAGAACGGAATAGTTAAAGAAAGCCTAATGGAAAGTTTAAGTTACTTTCCGAGGTAGTATACGAAGAGGTTCATAATCATTTATAAGTATCTGGTTAAACCGAAAAGCTAAGCCTCGCTAAGCAATAATGATAAATTGTAAAAAGATTTAAGCTAATGACGATAAAACTACTACTATGCAACATAAACCACTTTAATTAAACTTAACCATTTCTAATGATCCAGAAACCTGGGAAATAAAAGATGAAATAAGAAAATTCATTTATGTAAGATAATTCCATAAACCAGAGCAAGGCTTTTATTACCATCAGCCGTTTAATATTAAAGTTAATATGAACATGAATAAGATGACTAAATCCGTCTTATTTTTATCTGTAAGCGGATTCGGAATTTTTTTAACGGAACATAGAGATGCTTCATCGGAAAGCTACCAACTTTATTTGTTAATCCTGCAGCATCAATAAATAATATTCTATTCTAAGCTTGATTTGTTTGGGATCTTTCATAGAATTTACCCTGACTGTATGCATGTGAATGCAAGTATCCTTATATTGTTTCTTAACAGTCTTTTTTGTGTTCGCAGACGTCACGATGTTGCACTCATGATGGGAATCTATAGAACTTAAGCTTCTAACAGACTGAGGCGAACACCGCGCGGGATTCCCCCCAGTCTGTTTGACCCTTTACTAGCACAATACCGGGCTGCTTTTACCACGAAAAATACGTTCGTCGAATTTATCGCACTAAATATTCGATTAGCGTTTTTTCCGTAAGTTGCGAAAAAACTAGCTTCAAGGGCTTTGGCGTCTTAAGATTGTATTCTTAAAACGCGGTATCTAAATTCTATCGTTTTAATAATATAATCTTAGGAAATGGCCGCAAATCATTAAACTAACATTACTGACGCTTGCTTTATCACCTTTCCCAAGCACTTAGCGTATAAACAGAGACACTACACAAAAGACCGGTCGAATTATAAGTTCTTACAGCAGTTCACTCAAAACTCCACCTTAAATCAATGTAATTAACGTTTAAAATTCCGATCATTACAGGTACGCTTCAGGCCAGAACCATCTGACAGATTTTATAGGGATGGAGCCAAGCAAGAAGCGAAAACGACGTACTTCATTCACACCGCAAGCTCTGGAACTACTCAACGCGCATTTTGAAAGGAACACCCATCCCTCTGGTAAGTTTGGCGATATTTAGTAATAACTTAAGTCCTAGTACCCACGTTAGAGCGATTTAATTGGGTCTTAATTGTCGAGGAAGTTGGAAACTCTTGTGGCTATGAATAGGCAGCTTTAGCGAAGCTTTGAGACGAAAGGGCATGGACAGGGATTTGCTGCGATTTTCGTCAATGAAACAAAATCGATTAGGTCAATGTGCAAGAAACTGACGATCGCGTCGGAGGTTTGGTCCTACGCCTGATCTCTCTCCGGTCATGTGCACGGAAAAAAAGGATCTCTTCAGCGAAGAATATCAATATTCTCAGAAAAATTGTTTCAATCCAAGTAAATATTTTCTTAACGTAAGTAAATGTATTCAGTCCAAGAAAACCTGTTTACTCAAATGAAGAATAATAAATACTTGGTTTTTATTCTTGACTTAAGCAAATATTTTTGATTCAAGACTATAATAATCTTAATTGAAGATATTGGTGCCGATTCCTTTGTTCACAAACTAAATTTAAGTTCAGTGCATCTTTTTCTTTCTAATTCATTAAGAAAAGGACAGAAGACAAACTTTAGTTTAGTCCTGTCATATTAATCGGCGCCTGTCACTACTCCATACAAGTTTAGACGTGATTAAAAACTTGCCTACTAAAATTACGTCAATTTACGTCAAGCGCTCAAATCAATATTTGCCTTGACCAAAAGGATATTGTCTTAATTTAAGACATCCTTTTTTTCCGTGTGGGATTGTCGTCCCATCGGAATATGAGAGTGACGGAAGAGATACTGCACCTGTGTCTGCGCATAGTCTTGTGCACGATAGTATATAATTATTTATTTCCGAATATCCCGATTCTTTTTTGCCGGTTTTGATGGCTAATGTCCGTTACGATTGGCCACCATGGCCAAAATTCGGTCAGGAAAACTATTTATTTATTATTATTTTTGTAAGCAAACCTGTAAAAAGCTGACAGATCTTATCGTTCGTCGAAACACAACTTAATGAGTGACAATAAACATCGTCAAAAATCGAGCAAACCTACAGGCACCTTTAGGCACTTTAGGTATGTACGTCCTATTAAAGATAGGCAACTATAATCGTAATTAAATGAGTCTATACTCATTTAATTACGATTATAGTTGCCTATCTTTAGACCCACTGCATTGTTGTGTACAAAAGTGTTTTTCTATAAAAACACTTTTGTACACAACAATGCAGTGGGTCTACTCTCTAAGTCCGTCAACGGAGATACGAGCCCGTCTGAAAATAGTTGTTCCGTCAACACAAGTGACAATTTCAATTTTTCCATCGGGCAAAAACACATTGCGAGTAGGAAGACTGTCAAATGGTGTTGTCGTTCATTCTCAGTTCGGGCTCCGAAGTAATCTTATGTCCGTAGGTGATACGGAGTAAAACACTCCCGTAACTGCAGCCAAAACTAAGGATTTAGTGCTTATGGCGTAGGCCCCCAGATTCCTGTTGTTGGGCATCCAGTCAGTATGATGAAAGGCGTTAATAAAATCATTTATGGATGGATTTCGACAGTATTTTTGCACTCAAAAAAATATACCATGGAATACAAAGGTGTACCAAAGAGCAGAAGCTTGCTTTAGAAGGTAGTCTACACAACGAAAAGTGATTGGGGTCGCGAGTTCGATTCCCCACGGAACAAATGGTTGTTTTGTACAGTCTACGTACCTACCTAGTTGTTTTGGGTTCCAATGTTTGTGCATGTGAGTGGGATCTACGTGAACCAACCATGATAAAGTAAATCCTAGTGTTTTCCCAACTGTTAAAAAAAACAAATAATTCGTTTTCCGAACAGGATATTAAGGCTCCCGCAGACTGGGGTACAGGCGGTAATATTCCTGTCGCGCCCGCGATATCGCGCTTGTCTGCACGAGCCTTTACAAATCTAGAATTTCTCTGAATTACATTTTAACGCCTACTCCTTAAAGCATACTGAGGCGATATCGCGGGCGCGACCGGCAGCAATATGCCTGTCGCGCCCGCGATATCGCCTCTGTCTGGAAGAGCCTTTAATAATTTAAGATAACAAGGAAAATGATTAAGTACCTACCTACATCATCATTGTAAACTGAACTGCTAAATAGGTTATAGGCTGCATGGTTGAAGGAGAAAAAGAGTATTAGCAGATGGGAGGAGACTGCTGCTGATTTCACAAAAAAAAAACAATTTCACAAGAGAAGGTTATTATAAATGTAAAATTTTATTTACATAACCAAATTACAAGATCATTATTAACATTAACTAAATTAAATTAAAACTAAGGTAAGCCAAAAAAAGTCCCTCGGGGCATTGTATCGAGGATGCTCGCGGCATTTTCTCGCTGAATTACAATGCTGATGCGTTGCGCGAGAAAGCCGCCAAAAAAAATATTATCTTATTATTATAATTATAAATATTATCTTTACAGTCAGATGTGCTGCTATATTGAAACTTAACGTACCTACAACTATGATTTTCGAGGACCTAAATATTATTACCATCATGTCGTTTAATATTCTATAAGTATATTAATATTAATAATTAATAATCTACATAACCTAGCGAGATTATAAACTATCGAAAAATTGTGAACTGTTACCATTTATCGCATTCATTTTCGGTAGTTTATAATATCTTTGTCAAATCGTCAAATTGTGAATGAAACTGATAATTATCGACGGGGTTCATAATTTGTTCGATTTAGTCACCCGTAAAATTGTGAACCGTCCTTCAATGATAGGTCTTGAAGGTAACCGAATCAGTTGCAGTAACTAAGCTAGCACCGCGACCAAATGGGTTAGGTTAGAACTGTGACAAACCGCCGAGCGAGCGAAGCGAGCGATGCCACGGTAACGGCCGGCGAGCGCTTCTTCCAAGTTCGTCGCAGTTAGATCGCTATTTAGTAATAGCGGAAGGTGCGTTCGTCACATGCATGTTTGTTTGATACCAGTTCACAATTTGTCGGTTTGCCATGGATAAATTAAAAACTATAGAAAAATAATGCGTTAAAATGTAAATGGTTAGTTGCAGTTCACTATTTTTTAATAGTTTATAATCCCGCTAGATAGATTATAAACTTACGATGTTCATAATCATACGGGTGGTCAGGGTACAGGGTGGATCAAATACTGACGTCTTAAAAACATATAAGTAGGTACCTATATCTTGGATTAATTATAGGTAGATGATTATTTTGTCTGAAAGAACATTAAAGAAAAAAAAGTGAAAAAGCCGTGTAAAAATAAAGATATAACTCTTTTAAGCGGTTCCCATAAAAATGTAAAGAAAACTATTTGGGCCATAATTATATATTATAATTCATTGCCTGCCTTTTATGGACATGTGTCCCCGGGAGGGAACTACGAATCTACTCGTATATAGGTACTTTATAAAATAACGTAATTTCCGCAAACATAATGATGTAGATATCATTCTCATTAGCTACATCGCACGCATAATAGAATACTGACCTTAGAGCTTGAGTCAAAGTTAGAATTTCTGCATTTGTTTTGCACAGATTTAATCAATAATTTTGATTTTGAAAAGTAGGTATTATATTTAACCGTAAATTACATAATTATTTATTATATTGGCTAATAAGCCAACTGGACCCCAATTGCAAAACATTTAACTGCGATTTCCCAAAAATCAACATTTTTGAGTTAAGCCAGTATTCTATTAAGCGTGCGACATGTCACCTTGTAACAGAGGAAAAACTATACCTATAAATATAAATAATTACCTAATGTGACACTCAGAACTAAGTACCTTGAAACAAAAAACCTGATGCTATTGTTCTAATTTTTTCAGGCACTGAAATCACTGGACTGGCGCACCAGCTCGGCTACGAACGCGAGGTCATCAGAATATGGTTCTGCAACAAACGACAGGCACTCAAGAATACTGTCAGAATGATGTCTAAAGGAATGGTCTAAATACATGAAAAATACAACAGCAATAATTCCCGTACACAACTGCGAATGTTGGACACATTTCAAAGTCCATAAGTCCATTAAAAAGGTCCATCATGTTAGTTTGTAATCCATCAATGGACGCTGAATTTATCCAATCTTTTCAATTTGTGTACAGGAATTCATATGAAAAAGAAAAGACAGCAAAAAGTTAGTTTAGTGGTGGGATGCGACCGTGTCACAACGTTATCGATATCGATGGTTTCGCTTTAAAATCTGCACGTAGATAATTCGTGATCTCGTCTCGATATTCAAATTAATTATAATTTGCATCGATAGTGTCTTATTTATGAAGGCGAATGTTTCTTTTGTTTTTTATTGATGAAAAGTCTGGCCTTAACCGCAAATCTTTATGCGATTCCAGCCAATATGAAACATGGAAAGTAGATAAATAGTATTAAGTGTAACGTAAATGTATTATAAAACAAATTTCGACTGAAATATTCGTCTCGATGTAGTTTACAATGATATGAATGGAATGTCGTCGTAGCGATTAATGTAGGTGTTTACTAGTACAAAGTAATAAAATTGAATTGTCAAAATCACTTTACCATTTCAATGTTTCCATTCCCATTATTTGTATTTTAAAATAAACTGATTAGTGATTATAAATGAAAAATAACAAACAATGTTAATGAAATAGGAACTTTTACTCTTTTCATAAAAGCATCGGTCTAGCGAAACTCACAAAAATGGCAACTTATGTTTCATAGGTACATGAAAAAATAGTGTAGCTTCCAGGTTTTCTTTTGTAAAAAGATTGCATTTTGTAAATAAGTACAATATGTTTAATTTTCGTCAATAACAATGTAATGTAGCTGATACATTAATTTATTAAAATACTCTGAGTTGTTTCGTTCTCTTTAGCGAATGTTGCACTTTTTAGATATAAGATTAATATCGATATTATGAAAGTAGTTAAACTGTGTCGTCAATCTTAGTATAACCTACTAAGATTTTTTTATTAATCTATAGTAGGTTTTTGTTGATAGATAGGTATAAAACGATATGTATAGATTAATTAAATATAATTATCTAATATTGCCGTAAATTGTAAATATTGTTTTCATAATTTGATTTTAATGAAATGTATTATTAGTTTTATGTATTAAGTATAATTTCATAGCTTTTTAAAAAAGTTTTATTGTAATTAGGCAGTATTCAAGTTGGATTTTGTGGCGATATTAACAATATGATTTCAATGTTCATCCAGCAGTTTCTTTTTAATTGGAATAATTAATATTCACATTTTCATAGAAATACATGTAACAGGGGGTCTTGAAATTAAAGTTAGATGATTTTAATGCGCATATTTCTCGCACGGTGACTGTTAAACTAATAAAATTGCCTCGCATTTGGAAATGTAGATTTTGAAGAGTATACTTATGATATGTAGATTTTCCAAAAATACTAAAATTTGACGTTATATATAATTATGTTTTAAGAAATAAACTTGTGCGAGAAATATGCCTAAATAAAATTTATATGATAAAGCTCTCGATGAAACTCACATTTTAGAATACTCGATGTTACTATTCGGTGCACACACTGTGGTGATTAAAAATAATTGAGATCATCGACAAAACAAATTTCTATTATTTTGCAATTGTGTAATTGCATTATATCACCACGTCTATGGAGACAGGTGCCTTATCGATATTTCGGAATACAAAATTAAAAACCGTGATATTTGCTGATTTCTTTTAAATTTTGATGGTTGACTAGGTATATATTTAAATCCTTTTGAAAGGTATACTTTGTGTAACATTATTATACTTCCAAAATCATACCTCTCGCAAAATATCACATACCTATGTAAATAATTTAGTTAGATAGTTTTCAAATAAAGACCTGCTGTTAACTGTATTACCAATAGTAATAAGGCTGTAATTCTAATATTGTATGTTAATGACCAATGAAAACCAACTTGTGATCATTAATATTTGTACTGTTACCTACTACTTAACAAGAGTCGTTAAAAAAATAATATTATAAAAATTGAACATATTTTTCGGCTGTTGAAAAATTGTAAATACAATATTAAGGATAATAAAACTATTTGGATTAATATTTAGGAACAAAGGGAAAAAATATTATCAAAATTTATATTTTCAAAAATATTACAAATGCAAAAAAGCGTATTTAAAAAAGGGATGTTTGGCCATAAAATAAAAAATCATATTCACGGAAAGGGTTTTTTATCGACTTAAACACACCACAACACTACACAAGCCACGAGCAGTAAGGTAAACAGTGACTTAAAAATTGTGCGATGCGATGTTGCACGTAATCTCTGTACTTATTATAAAAGGAGTCAGATTTCTCATTTATAAATCAAATAGATTACCCTTGTTATTGCAAGTCATTCCTTTATATAAACCTTCTTTACACTTTTCTAGAAGACAAACGCCAGTAAATGTCGTTTCACGTTTTTAAATGTATAGTATTATATCTCCATACAATTTATAGCGTATGAAAAATCTGATTCCCATCAAACGTTAGCGTAATAGAAAGAGCATAGAATGCTAAGTACAAATGATATAATTTAACGATAAAACTGCTAGTCCCGTTAAAGGTATAATTAAAATAAAATAAAATTACCATGCAAAATCGCGTTGCACCCTGGTTTTCATGATCCACATGTATCTATAATAATAATAATAATACAATTATTAAATCTACACATAACTTCAGCTGTACCACATATTCAAACCAAACTGTAACAGTATGTAATAGTGTATTAATTTTTTCTTCCTATAATGGTACCGAACGAATGATTATGGCTGCTGGTTTATGAAGAAAAGCAGAATAAAGGCAGATAACTGTTTGATTGCTTGTTTTATTCATTTTATCGTTCCTTAGAACCTACTACTCCTTATCCTTAGTGAAGAGTAGGTGTGCGCTTCGAAACCAAAAATGTGTGTAGCCTGAATATAAAAAAAAAACCGACCAAGTGCGTGTCGAACCACGCACAATGAAGGGTTGCGTAGTTGGGATGTTGGGTTGAATTTATCCCAAAAACAAACTTAAGGCGCTGACAAGACCCAATTGACCAAAATTGGCTTCTCTTAAGAAAAAAAATTGCCAAATCTGTATAGTTTGTGGTAGCGGAAAAAAAATATGTTAATTTTGAACATATTTCCCAGCACTTGGTTGTTACTAAAACACGTTTTGAAAAAAAAACTAGATACAAACTAACGTTAAACTAACCTCTTACCTTGAGTTCTAATCCAAAATATCTGTATTAAATATCAACATACGTTACGTATTTATTTAATAACAAGAACGTCTTATTTTAATGCAGAACTTGGTTGTTTTTTATTTTCGATTACTCAACTCAATTTTGAGTAAATAGAAAATTGCTTCATATTTTGCAATAAATTACAAGCGTTGTGTCATCGCGCTTCTCTTTCTATTCTTTGCAATCTGACAGTGACCGCGGTTTAGGTGTTGTCAGCGTCTTAACATTGTAGTTGAAAAACATGTTCTCTTACATCGATAAATGCCACGGTCAATTCTCCAACTGCAAATTTAAGTTGGTCGACTATTACTCGTTAAATCGAAAATTGGTGTTCACAGACCGGCAATATTGAACGGCCTATCCAACAATATCCCACACCATGGGGTAGACGAGAAAAAAAAATATCATCCCTAGGCTACCATACGTTCACCGAGGCCCTTGGCAACACAGGCAATAGGAAGGAATACGGGTGGGTTTTAGTCAGTAAGAGTCTGACACACCCTCCCGCTCCGCCCAGAGCGGGAGAAGTTATTTGATGAATTCCCATCCAAAAAAAAAGGCTACAATACGTGCAAGGGAGGTACCCTAAAAAAACTTTTTCAAGATTTTATTTTAGCACTTTGTCGGCGTGATTAATATGTACACCTATGCCAAATTACAGCTTGCTAGACAGACAGACGGACATGGCGAAACTATAAGGGGCCCTTGTTTACTACGGAACCCTAAAATGTGGAGTAGCCTAAAAAGGCGCCGCCTCCAGGCTGTTTGGAAATATACCTATTAGGTCATCATCTTCATCTGCCTAGCCTTTTCCCAACTATGTTGGGGTCGGCGTCCAGTCTAACCGGTAGCAGCTGATTACCAGTATTTTACATGGAGCGACTGCCTATCTGACCTCCACAACCCAGTTACTGGGTAATACAATACCCTTTGGTAAGACTGGTTGTCAAACTTTCGGGCTTCTGACGACCCGTAACGACTGTCAAAGATCCATGAACGACAGCCGGGACCAATGGCTTATCGTGCTTTCCGAGGCACGGAGGCGTCTCGGTATGTAAAGATGGTCACCCATCCACGGACCAACTGCGGCAAGCCTAGCTTATACCTGATCGATCGACCGTGCGGCAGTTATTACTTAGCTACAAGCCTCTCCAAAAAAACCAAAACCTATTAGGTACCTACTTAGATAAAAAATATATAAAATACAATTATTAAAGCAGACGTCCTAGTGTCTTCTTAGGGACCTAAGCACGCGTCGATTTTCATTGCGCACTACAAATACATATTTTTCAACTAGCAATGAAGCAAACGGGCTGTCTTTGACACGTATAATATCTAATAAACGCCGTGTGGGTAGGCTCTTAGTGTTTTCTTACAATAATCCTCAGATCTAACCGAATTATGAGTTCGTTAGTGGTCTTAACCTCCTAACTCCCGACCCCAATAAAGTCAACGTGTAAAATTGAACTTTATTGACATCGAGTTATTTAGGAGATTACGATGCTCCACTTGTGGAACATCCTGGCCTACAGATGGTAGACCTTGTATAGTTTATTAATATGTTCTTCGCAGCATTAGCGTCTCGATCAAACTCGCTGTTGCAGTTTCGGCAAACCCCCCAGCGTAGCCTATAGTGTTGCCCAAATTCAGTCTTGGTCTTGCAGTCTTGGTCTTGTTCTTGCGTTTTTGCAAGACCAAGACCAAGAACAAGACCGCGTATTTTTAGCAAGACCAAGACCAAGACTGACCGTGCAAGACTTGAGCAAGAACAAGACATAGCCTGCAAGACTCTTGCGTCTTGCAGCTAGGACTTAGCGCTATTTCACTGAGTAGTTAGGTGTAACAG
Source organism: Atethmia centrago (assembly GCA_905333075.3). NCBI lineage: Eukaryota > Metazoa > Arthropoda > Insecta > Lepidoptera > Noctuidae > Atethmia > Atethmia centrago. The sequence continues at coordinate 23,628,823 of HG995376.1, forward strand.
TTCGGTGTATAGGTAGGTACGCTTAGTTAGGAATTCTATGAGACGCAAAAAACTGTATCAAAGAATATGAAAAACTGGACCTATGCGCATTACGACTAATACCATAAACATAGCGAATAAACAAATATCTATTAAAATCAAACTGAGTGCATGCATAGTTATGTTTTAACCATCGGCACTTTGATAATGCGGCATCAAAGGTTTTGTACTTACTTCTCAAAGAAATTTGCCGCTTTTCGGAAGTACATGGTTATGATACACGCGCCGGCGGCTTCTTTTGAAATCTAAAACAATCGTTGCCGCCACGCCGAAATCATAACATTTGTGACACTATTTGATTGCCGCCATAGGGCGTAGATATACTCATGCAAAATAATTTCGAATTTTTTTAAGAGTACCTACAGGTGTTCCAAAGAATAAATAAGTTTCAGAGTGCTTAGAATGAAAATGAATACATTATACTGATCACGCAAGTAGTATTATGATTAGGATAAAATGGTAAGGATAGGTAGTAGATGTCATATTAATTCATTCTAGTAAGTATATATTATAATATTGATTACTTATATGGTTTTAAACTAATTACTTAGGTACTATTATTGTACATTTAGTCATTATATTTCTTAAGTTTTTACAAGAAAAAATAGCAAAAAAGTGTTCAAATATCACCCGTTTAATAAATATTGTAGCCACTTTTAAATATACTTGAAACGTGTAAAAAAATTCTACAAAACTAATAAAATAATATAAAAAGCGTAGGTACTTACCTACTAATAAAATAAAAAGCCTGCGATAAGAGTTTTGTATTACTTACCAGCCCGAATATCTCTGAGAGAGATGATGAGAGTAAGTATTTACTAGCTGTGCCCGCGACTTCGTCCACGAGGAATAGTAACTTTGGAGGTATAGTGACGTTCAGGACTTATTTATTTATTTTAAAACTTCTGTCATCAAACATACAAACGAACTCTTCAGCTTTATAATATTAGTATAGATGTACGCCAAAACATTCACTTATATGTAAAGAATAGTGACTGGCACTAATTCTATTTTATTCACGCGTCGCGTCTGTACAAGTAGGTAATATTTAGTGTGTGTTTGTACGCCGCACGCGGCATTGTTTGATTTGCGGCGGCATCCTTTTCATAGAGCCGGCACGTGGCGAGGCGGCGCGATAGAAAGCAAGGAAACGTACTATAAATAAAGGAATTATTTTAATTCCAGTCATTTCCAATTGAGCTGTGCTTCGAGTCTAACTTAATAATTGTTTTTACTAATTCTCGTTGTTTTCTAAAAACGTATCACGTGTACAATTTAATATGAGTGACGAAGATTCAAATTATTCTAGTCCGAGTAACGAGAGTTTGAGTCACAGATCTAAAAGACCCAAAAGCAAATTTGAGGAGTTTTTCGAAATAATTCATGCATCCCAAACTGCCTTCTGTAAATTGTGCCAACATAAAAAGATTGAAATAAAAATGAAAAACAGAAACACTTCAGGCTTAAGGAAACATCTAATATCTTTCCACAAAAAGGAATCAGAAATATTTCTTCCTGTTAAACCAAAATTAAGTGGAGATATCACAAGCTTTTTAGTAACCGCTGGAAGAAGTGGACAGGTAAGAATATTTTTTTAACAGTTAAAAGAATTTTAACTCCGCGTAGCTATTCATGCGATACTTTCAAAAACGCCATTAACTTACGTAAGTATTTTTGAGTTAGTGGTGTTTTCATCTAGGGGTGCGACATATTAAGTATGTAATTATCGTCTTAAATATTTTTTATAAACACCCATATTTTCATTTAATCGGCCAGTAACAACTAAGTACTTTATTTTGGTAAATTACAGTACAGTGCAACCTTAATATAACAAATATCAATTTAACGATTTTCTCGATTTAACAACAACAAACCTCCTCCTCTTATACGCTCAAACCTAGTATGTTTTAAATAATAACACAAGATTTATTGTTTTGTTTCAGTCGGAAAACAGCAGTGACAACATCACGACAGCTACAGTTGATTGGGTGGTGAAAAAATATCTTCCCTTCTCATTTTTCGATGACGAAGCTACACAAGTATATTTTCGACGTATTTGCCCTAATATGGTGTTTCCTAAAAGGTCTACACTTAGAAGGAAAGTCAAAGAGCGATTTGAAGAGCTCCAATTGAATCTCAAGGAACGACTTCAACAATTATCATCTAAAATGTCTTTTACCATTGATGGGTGGACGTCAATTGCTGGTAGGAGTTACTACGGGGTTACTATTCATTATATAGACAACGAATGGAAGTATCAATCTGTAGTTCTTGATTTTATACCATCACGCGGTCGACATACTGGGGAAGATATTGCAACGATTTTCCATGAATGTTTATTGGAATATGGCATAATTGATAAAATACAAGGTATCACGGTCGACAACGCAACTGCAAATACCAAATTTATGTATGAACTGGGCAAACAGCTGCCGCCACACTTTGATTCAGACAATCAACATTTCCGGTGCTTTGCTCACATTTTAAACCTTGGTGTACAAGATTTATTAAAGACCTTAGCATTACACTGTGAGTCTGACACTAACGCGCAAGATCAGCAGTACGAAGACTATGCAGACGAAACTGAGGATGAGGAAGATGAAGAATCTGCACCAAATATTGCTGACTCGCGTACATCTGTAACAAAGTTACGCAGTATTTCCAGTAAAATAAAAAGAAGTGAGATAGTGAAGAAGAAGTTTCAGTCTGCTTGTGAAGCAGCTGGCGTGCCATCAAATCTAAATGCCATTCTTGACTGTCCAACGAGATGGAATTCCACACATGATATGATTGGATTTGGTTTAAAAGTGAGAGCGGGCATTGACATATTGTGCAGTTCTGTCACCGAATTAAATGATTTTCAAATCACAGCTAATGAATGGCAGGTACTCGAAAAATTACATAAATTTCTAATAAACTTTAAACTTTTAAGTACAAAACTTGGTGGAGACAAATATGTTACATTACCGCTAGTCATTGTATCATTCAATCTCTTGCTAGATAAAATTGAATCCATGGTAAAACAGTTAGATGAGAAACCTAATCGATCTGAAGTGGATGAAAGGCTCATTCTAGCTTTCCAAGCAGCTCGAGACAAAATGCTTAAACATTATAAGAAGAGCAACTGGATTTATTGTACTTCTTTAATTTTAGACCCAAGGCATAAGGCTCAGACTTTTGACCTGACAATGTGGGGGAAGCAACTTAAAACAGAAAGTCTGCGCAAGTTCAATGAACTTTATGAAGAATATAAAAGTCTACACTCACTGAACAAATCTCTGGAATTACCAGAAAAAGAAAATAAAGTATGTGATGAAGATGAAGACGTAATAGACTTTGATAAACTCTATGAATGTCCCTCGACGTCATCTGGATCTTGTCTTCAAGGCTTAGTGATAGACGAGTTGGAGGAGTACCTGAGAAAACCAAGAACTGCCAGCTCGGAAGACATTTTAGATTGGTGGAGGACGCATGAGACAGAGTATCCGATTTTATCGAAAATGGCCCGTGATTTTCTCTCAATACCTGCAACTTCAGTACCTGCTGAGAGGTTATTTTCTAAAGCATCATTAGTAATTAGAAAACATAGAAATAGGTTAAGTGATGAGTCAGCCAGATGGTTACTTTGTATTAATTCTTGGTCAAAAAAATTGATATAAAGTATCATAACCTAATGATAAAGCTGTTGATTTGTGTTGTATTTTATTTTTTATTCAAATAAATGATAAATCGTAAAACTCTTTTATTAAATTTCTTATAAGTTGAGGGTTCAATCTCTTTCTAGACAGATAAGTATTGTTCTTTAAAATACAGTCAAGTTATTGTAATTAATTTGTTTTTTTACATGTTTTAGCAAATGTAAGCTTATAAATCATAAATGTTTATTAAGAAACAGTTACTTCCATGGAAAACGACATATAGGTCAGTTGATTTTTCGAATTTCTTATCAAATCTTCAGTTATTTATTAATCTGCTTGATCTTTACTATGGCTATGTTAATTGAAGCTCACAATGTTCCAATTCTAATACGTTTTTCTAAGATTTAAAGTAAACTTTAATAAATAGTAATAGACTAATAGGTAATTGCAAGACTTGCAAGACTCTTGCTGCAAGACCAAGACCAAGACCAAGACTGGGAGCGCAAGACCAAGACCAAGACCAAGACCAGGTGTATTGGCGCAAGACCAAGACCAAGACTGGCTAAGTCTCGTCTTGTTCTTGCATTTGGGCAACACTAGTAGCCTATGATTCATGACGATCTTATGAAACTCTCCAGTTTTTGCGTTGCATGAGGAGCAAGCTTGCGAAGTGTACTTTTCGTCCACGACTTCGACGTCGATGTTGCGCTTGCTCCTCAATCTCTTGATTAGCGAGTCGTGCTTGAATTTTCGGCCACTGAACGACGCCGTATTCATGAATTTACTTCCAGCTCCATACAAGACCAACGTAGATTCTACCCCACCTCCATCAAAAACTTCCTTGATTATTTTTTCTTCACATTTCGCGGTACGCAGATACTTGTCGAGTCCGAGCCTAGTAAGTTTCGCGTGTTTTTCGTAGGGCTCCTGACGCACATCAAACCACATCATGTGGAAAACAGTGTACTCTACGACATGACTCGTGTTTTTCGATGAAACTGGAAAGGTTAGTTTTTCTCGAGCCTTTTGTTCGGCTTCCTCGCTGACGCGACACAGTTTGTTTCGAATTCGTTGGCGCTTCCACTCGAGCGTGTGTGATCTCACATACCTACTTTTTAGTGATGCGCCGAAACTGTAATCGTTTAGAGTCTAACGCAGCGACGGGGATGCGAGAGCCGGGGTCTACTGCGATGATGCGATCATACGTTTTCTTCGGCCGTTTTTTAGGATTTGAATTTTTTTTTATTCTATTCATGGATAGGCTGACGCTAATTCCGTCGGTCTGAATACTGCATCCGATTTTTTTCATATCTACATCTAACCACGGCGACCAGAGTTCTCGTCTATGATTTACGATGCGCGTCCAATAGCACGTAATAGATTTTGGATCTACGCGACGCCCCAATTCGTGCCAACCCCTAGATGTGTAGGTGAGATGCTTGAGTCCATGCGAGGGCTGAGGAAAGAGCCTGAAGTCTTTGAGTTTCTCCTGAATCTTTAGCCATTCGCGTATCGTGGTCCACCACTTGGTCCCTCCGACAGTATCCACGTTGATGATAGTGCATACGCGACGCATCTCTTCGTTGTCCTCGGGCGAGTCTTTCTTGAAAAACGCTGCATAGAGAGCTGGATCATTTCGCTTTACGTTGAAATAACGAGCAAGTCTAGCGTATGCGTGCGTGCTAATATTTGTGTGTAACACCGTCTCGTATTGCTTAGCCATCTCTTGAACCACAAACGAGCGAAGCCTATCGTCATATTTTCTATCACCAAACATTACACGATACGCGTCGGCATAGGGTCCCTTTCCCTTCATTGCATAGATGAAAGTTAGCACATCCGGCTTCGAGGGTAGTTGAGTCGCTGTTTTCATGAAGTAATTTAGCCAAACTCCTAATTCGATGTAGACTCGAGACAGATCTCGCACATCGCGACGAATCTCCGTCAAAAGCTTGAGTTTTTTCTCAGGTTCCAAGAGTGGACAGAGGATAGAAACGAGTCCTCGCTTGACTGTGTATATTTCGAGATCGGCGCCGGCATCACTCAAATGCCTCTTTCGAATCGGTGGCAAATATTCTCTGCACTTTTTTGAACTTTTTCTCGTATGATCTGTACCTCCGCACGTCTTGCAGAGAGAAGACATGACAAAGAACTGACAGAGAAACTCACAGCCCTTTTTTATATAGAAAACTTTTGCGTTAGTTTTGTGTACTTTGTATAGGACATTGGGACTCAGGAGGTTAAAAAGCCCGCCATTAGTGTTGCCGCCATCACACCTGCTCTAACTTTTGCGTTTCGTTATTACTATTGTTGCCAATACTTTATGAAATATTATTGAAAGTTGAATAATACGCAGTGAATAGAGGTATTTTTTGATAATAATTATACCAACTACCAAAAAAAATTGGAGCATGTTGATTAAGTACGTGAATTCTAGTAAAACAACTAAACGCAAAAAAAGTGATGCGACCTGATCGTAAAAGTCGAATAATGTACATAAAAACAAACACACACAGTAAAAAGAGAACTTATAGTCAACAAACATAAAATAACATATAAATCATAAAATGTTAATATTTATATACTTTTCCACTACACAGCTGTAGTGGAAAAGTATATAAATATTAACATTTTATCATTGGTATTTTATTTTACCTTTTTTACTTGTGGTACACGCTTTCCTTTTCCTTAGCTCGTCTTTTAATAGTGCTACACTCCAAGTCGTATACATATAACTAGTTTTCGTTTATTTTGTGATCGAAACGAAAGTAAACATAAACAAAACAATGTTGGCATTAAAGTCGATGAACAGTGTTACCACGACAAGCTTCAACTTGAAATAACAACTTCTGTAGCTTTTTGTAAAGTAAGTTTGAATTATATTTCTAAAACGTAGACATGCGCAAAATGTGTCAGTGAAAAGAAATGAATGAAGTATATCTTTTGACTCAATGAAGTAGTCCACTCATTTAGTTCAGTACTTCATTTAGTTCAGCATATCAGAACGAATCAATGAGACAACGAGCTCGCGTAGTGTGATACGATGAATGAAGCACTTCACTTAGTTCACTTTTATACGTATCTCGATTTTCCTTCATACTTTATATAGGATTAGGACTGTCAACCACGAAATATGAAACCGACTTAAAAAAAAAACTAAAAAAATATTAATTTAAAATTAACAGTTTCAGAAGTAAGCAAAACTACATAAGTAATTATATTATTATTAAGTAGTATATTTTCTGTTTTTTTTACTGATAGTTAGATTCCTTTTTGTCTAGGTTGGCGTAAAAAATAGTCATGTGTGTGTAAGCTAGACAAGCGACACACACATAGTATAGGCGCCGTCGTCGCTCGTCAGCCCGACTTCAGCCGACCGGCCGGCGAAGTGACACGAACACGTACGAGTCATGCATGCGAGCGAAATGAAATAAATGAATGCTGAGTTGCTGCGAGCCAAAAGAAGGACTGAACTAAATGAAGGAGAGACACATTTGAATGACTACTGAAGGAAAGATAAGTTTATTTTGTGAAATGAAGTACTTCATTTCCTTCAATCGTTCGCGAACTACCCATGTCTACTAAAACGACAAGTAGAATAACATTAGATGTTCTGTACATAGTTACATAATAGTTTAACCGCTCAGGCCCGTGGCTCAATAACGTCATCTCTCAATCTCAAAAAAAACATTTTTATTCGATAACTACTTTCAAATCGCGCGCCGCGAGGGCTCCTATTCGGAGCCATTGGGGCTTTATCGGTTAAAACAACCATAAAACTCTCGCTCGAATAATTTTTTTTTTTCGAATATGAATGTATTTTTAAATAAAATTCTGGATTATCCTAAATGTCAATGCTTCGTTTATTCGTTTTGCCCATCACTATTATTTCTGATACCAATATGGCGGAATTTCTTATCAGCGAGACAGTGAATTTGTAAAATATCCGACGAAAATAGTATATTTATAAATATAAATTAAAACAAGGACACGACGAACTATATTAAGAATAAAGGACCTATTTAGCACAAAGTTGTATCTTCAACTGTATACATTGGTTATGAAAATAACCGCGCACCGAAATACATGATCGAACATCTGACAATAATAATAAACATGAGTTTACTGTTTGCAAAGCTTTTGGGACGAAAAATTGCGTAGAATATTACGTCACGGCGGCCTCATGTGTTGGGAATACCGTTTGTGCATTGTGAAGATACATGTCGTCGCGAAGGACCACAATGATTCACGAGGTTAATTGAAGTTTTGCTTCGATAATACGTAATTGGGTAGTCGTAAGTGGTGTTACGCGATTAGTGTAGTTTCGCCTTCGTCGGGCGTTGACTCGTCTCGCTGGAATCCGGTAGAAACGCGGCCTGCGGGTGACTAATTGATGAGATGATCGAGAGTGTATCACGACGAGCATTTAGCAGTTCTAGCGGGACGTATAACGTGCGTGCTTCGGAACTGGCGCGCGAACGAAAGCTCAACATCTTCAATGTCACTGTGCAGTTTCTGGATGATACCCAGCACCCCTTTCAAATCGAGGTAAGTACTTGTTTATCTTTTTATTTGTAGTTTAATTCATGAATACTTGCTGTCTTAAAAGTAGAGATAACGTTCCTGAGCCCCTTGTCTTTGATGTAGCCTAGGTATCTGATGGTTTTAGAGTTTCAATAGTTTTATGGTCAGTTACAACAATATCTGTAAATAAATGCATATCAAAATACACTGACAATGTTTCCATTTATTTACCATTTAGATGTGGGTTGCTTTAGAACTTACTGATATCATGAGAGTTCCAATAGGCCTATTATCAAAAAATAACATGAACTAACAACAACTTGAAATTAGAATCATTAAAAATACAAACAATGTTCCCAATTGCTATTCAACTATTCATTTTGAGTAACTTTAGTGAATATTAATTTGCAATTTTGTATTTTATCACCGCAAACTTATATCAGTAAGTTAAGAAAGTGATAATACTGCAAGCATTTAAATGATAAACTTATTATTTATTGCAATATAATTTAACTATTGGTGTATGAACACAAGAAATATTATTTTTTAATTTTTAGCTAGGACGTGGCTAATCCAGTGTTATTTAAGCCCGCCAAGGATTTAAAGTATCAGTTAATTCCTTTAAGATATGACAAACATATTACTGTCAAAATTATGATAAATATTGCATTCTATCAATATTTGATATCTTCTAAATTGCCTTGAAAATAATCTGTTCCTTGCAGTATAAATTTTGCATTAATCTTAATAAAACACTGATTGTGTGTTTTATTAAGATTAATGCAATATTTAATAATACTTAATAAAACATTGAGTGTGCATGCTGAAAAGGGATAGAATTATTTGAATGTTGAACAAATAATATTCAATTCAATAGACATTCAGTAGTATGTATATTTGACATGTAAAATCCTTTCTTAAAATCGCGTGTTCTTTTCAGAAAAAAGCTAAAGGAAATGTGCTACTAGATCAAGTGTATCAACATTTAGAATTAGTCGAGAAGGACTATTTCGGTCTACAGTTTACAGAGAATGGAGCACCACCCAGTGCAACAAACACTGAAATAACGGTATGTTTTATTTTTGTTTTATTCTCTACTTATTAAAAATATTGTCTTGTTGTTTAATTTAAGACTAAACTTTTAATAATAATTTACTAAAACCATTAAATGTGTCTCTGTTATTATCATCATGTTGGCTTATAAGAAACTAAAATGCTTTCAAGGTTAAAATCTTGTAACTAATATTATAATATATACTAAATATTGTAATATTAGTTCAATAGCTTATTTTACAAACATGTATATTTTTAGGGTTCCAAACGTCCAAATAAAAAATCGGAACCCTTATCACTATCACTCATGTGCCTGTCCGTCTGTCACAGCCAATTTGCTCTGAATCTACTGAACCAATTAAGTTGAAATTTAGTATACATAATGAGTTGTCACTCAAACACGGATGTGTAACATAAATATATGAATATGGGGAAATTAGACATTATTTAAAAAAGTTTTGCAAACTGTACTGTGTGACATTTCAAACGAAAGGGCTCCTTGTGTTAAGTTTGTTGTTTGGATAAAATCATGGTAGATAACATATTCATTGTACCAAACCCTCACCACGTGAGTTCAACTTGCACTTGTCCAGTTTTTGTTACATATATTTAAATTTGTGTATGTTTACGTAGTACTGAAACACATAATGTGAATGTTCAATGGAACATCACAAAAATGATCTCACACGACGACCCCATCTGATTATGGCTAGAAAGCCGATTGCAGATAAAGGGAGAAAACAAAATAGTACAATTTAATTTCTTCACCTTTAAAACAATTCCGATTTAATTGTTTTTATTTGTTTGTCAAATTATCCAGTAATACAATAAACTGACAATACATTATGTTGCCTTATAAAAATGCATACAATTTAGGTCTGCATTTCCAGTAAATTTGAATGAATATAATAAGGTAAAATATGCACAAATCATGACTAAGCCCAGTACAATACCATCTAAGGTTTGGTACAATACCATCAGGGTAATTTTGTACAATGAATTTCCCTAACATCTATTTAGTTAATAACCTGGGGTACCCATATTACTGGTAGTTAACCAATTTCTCGTGTTTTCTCTTCCACATTAGGTTATTAGGCTTTATATAGACTATCCCTAAATCATTTATTTTTAATTAATAAATAAGACAAACATCCTTCAGATACTTGTGCAAAATGTAGTCATGGCAGAAACAACTAAAGGATTTTTTTAAATAAATAAAATGCTTATATTATACATGTTAGTATTATAAAAATGTGAAAAATTAAAAAAAAAAACCAGCCTGTGCTGTTCCACTGCAAGAAAAATTAAAGGGAGGCCTCCTTTCATTTCCACTCAACTCGATCTTGTGCCAACATAAACCAATCCCATCTATTGGAGTCAAGCTCGTCCCGCCATCTACACCTGGGTCTGCCGCGATCCCATTGGACGTTTTCAGAAAAAAGATGTTTTTAAAAAATATTTGTGGATATTCCAAAATATTTCTAAGACTAAGCTTAGAAATATTTTATAAATGAGCATTCAAAAATTAAACTACATAAAATAAAATAACATCACGCCTGTAAGCCCCGAAGGCTTAGGCAGAGGTGTACCTGTAGGACACCCACGTTTCGCCAGTTATGTTTAAGTCCCATGTAATAGGGGGGCGAGCCTATTGCCACTAACCGGGCACAAATTCAGACCCCGGGCTGTTACTGAGAAAATCCTGGTGGAAAACACAATAACACTTTGCCCGAACTGAGAATCTAACCCTCGCGCTCAACAGTAGCGCTTGTGACCACTAGACCAATGAGGCACAATTAAACTATTCTATGTTTATTTAATTTAGCAGATGGTACAATTGTAAATTCGTTTTTATTTTGTACTAAGGTAAACCTTGAGTCTTCTTTCTATGCAGTTATAATGTATATATTATAATGTTTATAGAATTATTTATTACATCAGAAATAATAACTGTTAATTATTTAAAATTAATAAATTTCCTGTTTAGTACCAGGTAGGTACTTCTCCAAGTGTTGGTCCAAGTTACTTGTACTTGTTAAGTACCTACTACAGTAACTCGAATAATATTTTAAAAATTTAATTGAAATCTCGTTTCTTTCTTACTCAAATTAAGTTTAAACAGTTTCATTAACATTACGCAATTGCATAAGGAAATGCAATAAATTGTTGATTGTACTCTTACTACATCAATTAACAATAGCAATTATTCATACCTACACACAAGATTTTGTTGTGATAAATAAACCATTGTTCTCGATAACTACACCGTATTATGCATTTCTTGGGCTTAAATAATCATGTATTGTTCCGTAGTGAACTAGACTACATAGATAATTATAATAAATCGTACCAGGAAATCGCGTCTAGTAAACTAACACTGAGACTGAATTACTGATATTGGATGGTCTAAATACTCTAAATTGTACCAAAATAGACTCATAACTGGGTGATTGCATCTCAGTAGACGCAGATGGCTGCTGATGGCCGACTGGGCCGAAAGGTTCTGAAGAAATGAGTGCGTACCGGAATGCGTAGCGTTGCAGACCCCCTTTCATTGCCTTATTTTTCACTGAATTTTAATGGTCTGGCAGTTTGAGTAATTTATGCGGCATACTCAAATGTTTTTTCTTTGGTATTGTTCGTCTCATCGTTGAGCTCCTGAAGTTCTGAGTTGAGCTGCACGATTACTTACAAACGCGTGCACTGACTGGACAGCCCCACTCAATCTGTGTGGTTTTTCCTCAAAATACCATTTCAGACACCAATTTATATGGCCTTTACATGATTTGACCAATATTATGAAGAGACTGTGACCTCTGAGTTTGTTTCGGCCTTGCTTCTCAGAGTAGTCAGATAGGAAAATCTAGTTTTTAAAATATGATTGACGTGTCAAAGTGTTTGTACAAACCTACTTACAGAAATAAAAAAACATTTATCATTTATCCAACAAGATGGACCGGTGACCTTAGGCCGCAGGAATCAGCTGGATGCGGGAAGCACAGAACCGGTCGAAGTGGCGGTGCTTGGTGGAGGCCCTATGTCCAACAGTGGACGTCTTTCGGCTGAAATGATGATGATGATGAGAGACAACAAATTGCGATGAGGCGAACTTGACTTCTTGAAAATTTGTGCCCATATGAAATTTTCTTAAAAACCTTTGATCTGTTATGGCTTCGTTAAAGCTTTTTTTTTTTTTTTCTTTCTTTATTTTGTTTAGGGACATTTATAATCGCAATGCGTATGTCAGTCCCATTGTACCCTAAATACACATTGGTCATAACTGGGCCATGAACCTGAACAGACTGGCCGCATCATCGCCATTCGGTTGAGCCAGGATTTTATGGTATGTGCCTATTTCAAGTCTGTTCAAACTCAAAACCCTAAACAAATCATGTCTCCCAGACTCGTGCCGAACACAGTCCATCAATAAGTGATGGAAGTCTTCAACAACTCCACACAGTTAGGCGAGTTTGTTTTTCTCATCATGAACGCAAACTTATTGCATGGAATGTGTCCAGATCTGAGTCTATGAGCCGTAACAACTAGTTTTCGGCTTAAATTACTATTTACAAACCAGGGCACACGAAAAGGCTGACTATGGATGGTTTTATACCAGATCCCTTTGCCTAAAGAGCGCTTGTCAAAATATTCCTTCCAATCATCATAACACTTATTTTTAAATTTAGGTAAAACTTCTGAATAATCCAAAATTATGTTAGTTCTTTTTCCGTTTTTAGCTGCAAATTTTGCCAGCATGTCAGCCCTTTCATTGCCCTGTATTCCAATATGCGATGGAACACATTGCAATCTCAATGTTACACCTTTATGCATTAGTTCATCTATCTTAGATAGAATAACATAAGCTAGCGATACACCTCTGTGGCCAGAGGCGCATCGAGCTAAATGTTGTAAGGAACTTTTGCTGTCTGTGCAAATAACAATATTGTTATGTTGACTACTGTTAGAAAACGTAAGTGCTTCAGAGATCGCAATAAGCTCCAACGTCATAATGGACGCATTTTTATCTATTTTAAAGCAATTACTTTGACAACTTATTGGTTCACTAGGCACATAAAAGGCTGCTCCACGACCTTCTACACTCTTTGACCCATCTGTAAATACACTAAGCCATTCATTGTACTTCAAATGCAACTCTCTAATAACATCAACTTTTAATAAATCACTATTATAGCTTTGTTTAGATAGTTTCACTACATCTAAGTCCCATAAAATTACTTCATGAATATTAATGTTGGTCATCCATGTCCTCAGAGTAAACATCAACAAGGGATGTGATGATGCTACATGATCTTCCTTCACTTCATCATATAAAGAAATCAGTAGAGGAATCTTTTTATTTCTCCAAAAACTATTCTGTCGAAGAGTGTGAAGCTCCTCTAACAAGTTATTGGTAACATTATTTTCCATAGATTTAGATTTTAAACAGAACTTATAACCTAAATATTTCCTCCGTAGATACAGCGGAGTTACACAGAGCTCACTTTCCATAACGTGGGTAGGTGTAGTCTTGATAAAACCTCCTATTATTCTCAAAGCCTGGTTTTGAATTTTATTTAGTTTGTCTAGGTGACACTTTGCACTCACATCATACAAAAAGCTGCTGTAGTCTATACGACTTCTAATCAAGGCTATGTAAATATGTCTGAAATGTTTAGGGTGCAGACCCCATGCAGTGCCAGTCAAGACTTTGAGTAAACTTAGATTCCTCTGTACTTTTTCGGCTATCATATTGATGTGTTTACTCCAACGCAATGAACTGTCTAACCACACTCCCAAATACTTGTAATTATCTATTAACTGCAAGCTATGTCCATTTACGTTTAAATCTATTTCTAATTTTCTGAACCCCCTAGTGAAAATACATACTTTAGACTTAGTTGCTGATAATTCTAAACCCATACCATCCAAAATATTGCAAAATGTATTCAATGCTACCTGAAATTCATGTTCACTTCGATTAAGATTTCTAGAAGAACAATACAAAACAAAATCATCTGCGTATTGACACATACGCACATTTTTAATCTTATGGAAAAATGTCATTGTGACCACATTAAAGCTTTGATTCTACTAATTGATAAAATATTTAAAAAGCCGCGTAGCATAAGCGAATATTTCTCATAAATGAGATCTGCGCGAAACATTTGGACTGCTGCAAAGATTTCCACCAAACTGTGATTACCCTGGCCCTGTTATGACAACTTCAGTGAAAGCTGTGCTCTGCCAGGCACCTATAGAAAAATAGTGAAAGAGGAGTTTATAACGCAACAACAAAAGTTTAAAATTCCCAGATAAAAAAAAAGATAAAACAACTGTGACAAATTTGTAGTCCATTAATCACTCCTTAAACATCACTGTACTAATTAAAAATTAACACCAATTAGAACTGCTTAATTCAATTAGATCTAAAAACATAATATAATAACGTGCAAGTCTGCTGGAAAGAATGAGGCACAATAGTATCAGTACAATTCACACATAATCCTTGGAAGTTCCTCCTCAAAGATTATGGATTTTTAAATTGTGTTGTCATGCTCTGAGTCATCGGTCTGGTGTTCCTAGTATATTATGATCTCTTTAACACAGTTGTCTTTAAGGATAAGATTTATAGATTGCACTTTGTCAGGTTAAGAAAACGTTTTCATATGAATATGAACCTTATTCTAACTAATCTAATGTTCATATTCGTGTAAGCAATCGTCGCACACGAGTATAAACGTTAATGTTTTGCGAATAACGTTCATAATTGTACGCGAAGCTTGCTTATCAAAGTCAAAGGGTGATAGGTCTGTGAACCGGTCCCTTTTTTTTGGTTTGAAAATTATCAAATAAGTTCTCCCGCTCTGGGCGGAGAGCGACTACTGAATAAAACCTACCCGTGTTCCTTCCGTTGCCTGTGTGTTGCCAGATACCACGGTATCCCTTTCGGGCCTTTCCGCGACCCCGGCAGATTTTGTTGCAGCCTTTGATTTCTTTTGTTCTCTTTTAAATCATGCCCTAAGTGACTGCTCATTGTATTGCCATATATGGTGATAACACCATACACACGCAAACTACTCTGGGCCAAAGGATATCCTTATTTACATAGGTACGCACTGTATGCGTGTTTCGTCAGCAATAGATTTTTTTATTGGTAGAATACCTATGTACATTTTTTCTTCGTGCATATCCTTGTATCTTCAAAACATGTGTTGGTACATCTTGCTTCCTTGCGCAAATTTTAATTAGCGTGTCTAACGTTGTGTATTTTCATAACCCTTGATTATCGAATTATGTACGCATTCTAAAGACTTCGATCGTGCGAAATCTCAGTTTGTAATAAATACTTCTATGACAGACAGACAATTAAGACGAATTGAGAGCCATCAGAGAGTGGTACTATGATAGTTCCTTAGTACCTTTGAGGGAAGGAACCCACCACAGGAACTGGCAACACGACACGGCAAGGGATTTTTATGTGACGAATAGGCATATAACGAGGGGCTTATGGCCAAGTAATAACAGCCGCACGGGTCGATCGATCAGGTTAAGCTACGCTTGCTGCGGTTGGTCCGTAGATGGGTGCCCATCTTTACATACCAAGACCCCTCCGTGCCTCGGAAAGCCGTTGGTCCCGGCTGTCATATGTAGATCTTTAACAGTTGTTACGGATCGTCAGAAGCCCGAAAGTCTGACAACCAGTCTTGCCAAGTGGATTCATGTTACCCAGTAAATGGGTTGTGGAGGTCAGATAGGCAGTCGCTCTATGTAAATACTGATATTCAGCTGCATCCGGTTAGACTGGAAGCCGACCCCAACATAGTTGGGAAAAGGCTAGGCAGATGATGAATAGGCATATATGCCTATTATATAACATGCCTATATATAACGTACCATTCATTATGACAATAAAATTGAAATTTCAATGATAATGCATAAGCATGTGGCGGCGCATGCCTGAGGATACTGCGGCTTCGTTGCCGTCAGTTTTTGCTTGCATGTAGTGATGCCGATGTTATAGATCGTAGGTTCGAACCCAGACAGGCGCTTTGCTTTGTGTAAATTATTGCATCACCACTGCTCTCAAAACGGTGAAGGGAAACATCGTGAGGAAACCGGCATGTCCTAGAACCAAAAATTCGAAGACATGTGATATCTACCAATCCGCACTGGTCCCGCGTGGTAAATTACGGCCCAGCAGTGGGGATATTATCCGATGGAACCCCTGCGGTGCCGTGCCGCCGGTGGGCGCAGACCGCTAATTTTTATGTAAGACGTAAAAATACTAATTGGAAAGTCTCAATATTCTTGAGCTGTCTTGCCGTGTACCGTTTTTATTTAGGTATTACGTCGATTCAAGGTGCGCGAAACGGATGTTAACCGTGTTAAAATTAGTTGAACTCGCGCTTGGTTCGAGGCACCTAAGAAACAACCGGACAAGTGCGAGTTGAACTCGCGTGGTGAGGGTTCCGTACGATGAATATGTTTTCTACCAAGTTTTTTATCCCAAGAACAAACTTAACGTTGTAGTTGTAAAACATGTTCTCCCATACATTCCAACTGCAAATGTAAGTTTGTACGCACAATATTGAGAGATTTACCATGTTGTTTTAAGACCATTAGACTTTTATAGGTTTTCCTGTACTTAATGTATAAGTAAAGAACCATTTTCTGTATATTTTTTTTTCTCAAAATTTTATTTAGGCTCTGTATTTTCGGAGATTAGGGGGGGGAGATTAGGGGGATTAGGGGGGGGGTGGTCAATTGTCTATTTTCTTAAATAACTTTAAAACAATTTATTTTAAAATTACATAACTTAACATCCCGCCTTGTTTCCCCGAAGGGTTGGGCAGAGGTGTATCTGTAGTACACCCATATTTCGCCAGTTATGTTTTTTTTAAGTCCCATGTAAAATTATAAAAAATGAATAAGCAAATTGGCTGTGACACGAGTGAATAAGGGTTCCGTTTTATCATTAGGACGTACGGAACCCTAAAAACAATAGAAGTATTATTGATTTATCGATTGCGTGATGCCATAGTTAACGCATCGTTCGCCACCATGCTGGTTATTTGTTTCACGTAGAACATGTTCATGTCAGCAGAGTACATTATGCCAATATTGCAATACTCTGCTCTCATGAACAGCTTCTAATTTCATGGTATGAAAGTAGATAAGTATATCCCTGTCTCCTTCTTCAAGTACCTGCTTCGCGAGCACCCTGTCATGTCTCATCAAAATCTCTCTAAGTCCGTCAACGAAGATAGGGGCCCGTCCGAAAGTAGTTGATTCTTCAAACCAAGTACCTAGTACCAAGTATTTTAGACAGGATAGGTCTGCCGGGGTCGCGGGAAAGTTCGAAAAGGTTACCAAGGCCGCTGGCAACACAGGCAACGGAAGGAACACGGGTGGGTCAGTAAGAGTCTGACACACTCTCCCGCTCCGCCCAGAGCGGGAGAAGTTATTTTATAATTTACCACCCAAAATAAAAAAAGACAGGACAGGTAAAAACATATCGGGTGTAGGGACAACTGTCAAATCGTGTTGTCATTCGTTCTTAGTTCGGGCCTCGAACTAATTATATATTCGTAATTGGAAAAGCCCGTAATTACGGTTGGAATTACGGACTTCGTGCTTAGGGAGTAGACCTGTTTTGTAGTTTAGCAGTGAAAACGTGCACACTGACAGTCGGGCTGGTCCACAAATCAAGGTCGCTCAGCGCGCCATGGAGCGGGCTATGCTCGGAGTTTCTTTGAAGGATAAGATCAGAAATGAAGTTATCCGGAAGAGAACCGGAGTTACCGACATAGCCTGCAGAGTAAGCAAGCTGAAGTGGCAGTGGGCTGGCCATATTTGCCGAAGGACCGATGGCCGGTGGAGCAGACGAGTCCTGGAGTGGAGACCGCGCATCGGCAAGCGTAGTGATGTGGGACGCCTCCCAGCTAGATGGACCGACGACCTTAAAAATGTGGCTGGGACAGACTGGATGCGGAAGGCGGAGGACAGGGTGTTGTGGCGCAGCCTGGGAGAGGCCTTTGTCCAGCAGTGGACTGTTATAGGCTGAGTTGATTGTTGATTGAGTGAAAACGTAGCAAACATACATAGGATATGTCATGGAAGGACTTTGATTATGGAATTGTGCATTGATGTAATCACACTAGTCGTCCGTCAATATAAGATTACTAGCTGCGCCCCGCGGTTTCAGACGCGTAAGTCTCGATCCTGTGGGAATATCGGGATGAAATATACTTACCATTCAAATACCTACAAATTATACTTACATAAAAAAAAATCATAAAAATCGGTCGAGCCGTTTCGGAGGAGTGCGACCACAAACACCGTGACACGAGATTTTTAAATATTAGAGATATAATGAAAGAAACAAATAATTAGCAGTATTATATTACATCATTAAGACGCAGAAATAACTTCGTTATCGTTATTTCACTGATTAAGATGAGCTTAATGATATTTCCATTCATGTATGCTATACTTGAAGAAACATTTTGTTTAAATTTTTTACAGATTAGATATCCGATTTTGAATGACTGTCTTATCGTTCAGATTATTAATGAACCTATGTTTTTACTAGAAGCTGCCACATAACTAGTTGGAATTCTTTGGTGGGGACACTCCTTTATTGATTATTTTAAGGCGCAGATATATGATTTTAGTGATTTTTAAATCTGTTATTACGCCTTCATATTAAACTAGAACGCATACAATTCTTTAACTGAATATTTAAGTATTGTAGTAAAAAGCTTTATGAAATAAATTCAGGAAGTAATGTCTACCCAAAGCATAAAAAAACGATATTACTTCTTAAACCGGGGATGTCCTTTTCACAATACTATTTACTCTTTCTTCTCTATTGTATCTCAGCTACTAACAATAGAAATAAGTTATTTTGTTTTGCTTACTAACACGATAGATCACTGTTGTCCGAAAAATAAAGAATATTATTATTATTATTATTATTAAAATATTTTCATGATATTTTTTGTATGAACAGACTAATTGATTGTCTATAATAATTATAGACAATAAATTAGTACAATTATTCTATCCGTGTTTTTTTTTTCGTTTCTAATAATAAATATTCCCGAGGAAACCGAACGACGTTTTTGTATGGCCAAGGTCAACAACGATTACCTGACCCTTATTCTGATCACTAAATTCGGCCGAATTACTTAATTAATTTTTTCACTCTTTTTGTAATCATTTGGGTGGGAATTCGTTTGATGTTGTAAATAGGTTTCTTGTGTCAGTCAATGGCATAGTTCAGTGATTACATGAACGTGGAATATGCGTGAAAAAGCCATTCGAAAGTAAAAGAGAGTTGGTTTTCTATCAGAACTACGATTTCGCTTGGTTTAGTCTACACGTAGGTATGTAGAGTAACTGATAAGGATAACGTTTTCGCTCTTCTTCTTTTGGTAGGAAATTTCTGCTATAACGGAAAACAGAAAAAGTTTCCCATACTTATTTATTTTTTATTTATTTAATACTTTAAGCACACAAATGCATTAAGTCCGCCTCTGTAGGTGGACTCACTGCGGTAGGCACGTTCTACCAGTCAACCTCTGGGTGATGCACAGACAAACAGTGGTAGGTGCAATAGCGAAAACTGTGGAATTAATATTTATTTAAATATAAAGATATACATACACGAGATGCGCCACCCGCATAAGTTTTGACCCCGTGGATATATCGGGATAAAAAGTATCCTATGTGTTATTCCTGGTTATAAATTAAGTATCTGTGTGCCAAATTTCATCCAAATCCGTTCAGTACTTTTTGAAAGAAAGAAAGAAAAAGTATTTATTGGGACTCGAACAGGAGATCACACAAGAAAGAAAACAAAAAGAAAGAAAGAAAGCATTTTGCGTGAAAGAGTAACAAACATCCATCCATCCATCCCTACAAACTTTCGCATTTATTATCATTAGTCGATAACTCGGTCGATATACAGCATGCGGGGTCTCCCCGCAGGCGGGGTAATGATTAATGAAAGTCATCAAATCGATAACGCGGTCGGTCCACCGTCTGAGAGATTCACACAACGAAAATGAGCCTTCAAGCAACTGCCAAATGTGTGGTGCAGGTTCTCCGTATACCGCAATCGTCCCTTATCGACTAATGAAACGGTTCCCCGAATACGGGCGCTATGGCATGCTTTACAAAAATCTCCCGCATCTCGTATACGAGCCCTATCGACCAATAAAAATGAGCCTTAAAAATAAAACTTTCACGCTAAAACGGCTGAACGGATTTGGATGAAATTTGGCACGTAGGTAAACTATGACGTAGGTTATGACATAGCATACTTTTTATCTTGATATTCCCACGGGGCCGAGACTTATGCGGCTGAAACCGCGGGGCGCAGCTAGTTCGATAATAACATAATAAATTTGTTGGTATAAATGACCTCGTAATTGCTTTATCACACTTATGATGAATGTCACTTGCACGTCGTAAAACTACAAGGTCTGTTTGTGTGTTCGTCACTTATATTCCATTTATTATGACTTTAGAAAAATAACAGTGGTCACCCTTTCGTTATTTCGATAGAAACGTCTATAAACTCCGTTATTTCGCGATAAATACGAAGCAATGTAATGTATTTACCATTTACATTTAAAAAATAACTCTTAAAGTGCAGTCTTTTCAACGATATTACATAATAACTGTCGTTATTTTGCCGTTATTTTTCTAATGCTATAATAAATGGAGTATAGGTATTTACAAAGCAAATGTGAGTGGAATCGCCGGGAGCCCCAGAAAGACATAGTGACCTCATTGGTGATGTTCTTCAGAAAGGTCAGGTGCGTAGTGCTCGCAACTGGCGTGCGTGTGCGTGTATGACCAGATGTATGAACGTAAACGAAGCAAAAGTAGTATGTAAGGAGCGTAGCAGGTGGCGTTCTAAAGTTTCTGCCTACCACCATGGGGAAGAAGGCGTGAGTTTATGTATGTATATAGATATTTTATCAACCTTACTGAAGTTTGCTGTCAAACGTGTTGAAGCAATTATGTACACGGTCGACCATATATTGTGGATGTTATGGAACCATTGATTATTTACAAAGTGGCTTAAATACTAAAATGTTTTAATATTAATGCTCTACTTTCACAAAAAACAATTTCTTTCTTTCCTATTATCATAAATACTTGTATCTTTTGAAATCCAGTTTTATTAACAAACTCATTCCGAATGTTGTTGCTCATCAGCTTTCAGCAAAAACGCGCATAAAGTAAACATCTGTCACCTGATATTCTAT
The DNA here is from genome assembly GCA_905333075.3 of Atethmia centrago. Classification (NCBI taxonomy): domain Eukaryota; kingdom Metazoa; phylum Arthropoda; class Insecta; order Lepidoptera; family Noctuidae; genus Atethmia; species Atethmia centrago. The sequence goes on from HG995376.1 coordinate 23,650,358, forward strand.
TCTCATTTTTGAAGCATTTTTCCTGCTCTCTAAATGATCTTGGCACTCAATGTGAAGACCATCAATGTCACCTACTATCATAAGGTGTATGACGCATTAGATCTGGGTTTTTAGTTCGTTTAGGCACTATACGACCCAGTATAGACACGTCTGGCGAAGAGTGGAAAGGTAGTAGTAAGTAGGAAAGCCGACCCCAAACAATGGGATAAGTCTAGGAAAAGCTAGAAAGAGACATTTTAGAACAATGAAAATAATAATATAAAGAACGCGCGAGAAGGAATTTACTCCACGGTTTTCCGTTCACATTTGTTCCTTCTTTTTTTTTTGTGTGGGAAATCATCAAATAACTTCTCCCGCTCTGGGCGGAGCGGGAGGGTGTGTCAGACTCTTACTGACTAAAACCCACCCGTATTCCTTCCTGTTGCCTGTGTTGCCAGGGGACTCGGTGACCCATAAGTACCTTCCCGCGACCCCGGCAGGCATCGGCCCTAGTGGACCCCTACATTTGTGCTGACATCTCTTTGAGGCGCGCGTGGAATACGACGCGCCGTCGACCCGAGCCTGGTCCTTGCCGGACGGTGAGCTCCCATTGCTCACCGTCCGCAAGCCCGCGCCTACGGTGGCTGGAAATCCGCCCGGGATTCCCGACGTCCTGGGCGTCTCCTGCGGCGGCTAGGGGCGAGAGGGCGCGAAACTTGCCTTTCCCTCAACCGTCCCGCCTCCTCCTTCGCGAGCATTACTGCTTCGCAGAAGGAGGTGACGGCTGCCCATGCCCTCTCGCTCCGTACCATGGCCTGAACCAGGGCCGGACACGAGAGGTCTCTGCCGCCGATCGCCTCCACGAGGACACGGCGTTGCTCTGCCCAAGCCAGGCAGACCTCTACCGTATGCACCGTGTCCTCCGCGCGATCCACACAGTGGTGACACCCGGACGTTTCCTCCCGCCTTATCCGACACTCACATTTGTCCCTAGCCTAATTGTTTTTTCCTCAGGCATAAGTGTTTATCATATGGATATGGGGTAACTAAATGGCGTTATAGCCTACTTAATTTGTACCTATTTTGTACCTAGTCTAACTAATAAATTCAGCTTGCCTGCCGAGCCGGGCTTGCATATTATCAAGACATGAATACGTCGTATGTATATTTTTGAAATAACCGACGTATTTAACGACACACCTTTACGTGTCGATACAGACTGACCTATTTCCCGTATTGATCAAACAAATATTACACCCTAAAACTAACAAAATATAGATCATTTTGCTAAATCTTTAATACTTTTCTTCCACAGATACAGTGACTTATTTTCCGTATTGATCAAACGAGATTTAACCCTGATTAAAAAAAATAAAGCTCATTTTCCTAAATCATTCTTCCACTTCTTCCACAGCGTTGGCTGGACAGTACAAAATCAGTGAAGAAGCAAGTCGGCGCAAACGCACAGTTTTGGTTGGCTGTCCGATTCTACCCGCCCGAACCGTCCCGATTGGCTGAAGAGTATACGAGATACCTGCTGTGCCTTCAACTCAGGAAGTTGCTGCTTGATGGGAGAATGAATGCGCCGAAGAACACCGCCTTGTTGCTGGCTTCGTTTACTGTGCAAGGTGAGTTGGCAATTAAAAAATCATAATATTATAAATGCGAGAGTGAGTTTGTTTGTTACGTTTTCACGTTCAACGGCTAAACGGATTTGGGTGAAATTTGGCACACGAGTAGACCATGACTTGCATTAGGACATAGGGTACTTTTTATCCCGGATTCCCACGGGATCGAGATTTATGCGGGTGAAACCGCGGGGCGCAGCTGGTTCGATAATAACATTACATAACACATACATAATCAGCCTATAATGTTCCCACTGCTGGGACACAGGCCTCCTCTCTCTGAGGGGGGATAATAACATTATTCAGCATAAATTTGAAGGTATAAATGACCTCGTAATTGCTTTATCACACTAACGTTGAATGTCACTTGTACGTCGAAAAATGGCAAGGTCTATTTCACGGTTCACGAGATCGAGACTTATGCGGGTCAAGCCGCGGGGCGCAGCTAGTTCTGTATAAATTACTATGAATGCCATGTCGGTCTGGTGGTCACAAGCACGACTGCTAAGCATGCGGTTTTGGCTTCGATCCCCGGGGTCGGACAGTATTGACAGTGTTATTGAGTTTTTCCTTAAAGAAAGCTGAAAGCCAAAAGCTGCTTAGATCTATATTGTACTAAAATAATTGATAGGCCTTCAACTTTCTGTCTAACTGACCGACTCCTTGACAATACAAAAGTGCCTGTAAATGATTTAAGTTATTGAAATTAATGCTTTGATTTTGAGATGAACTCTTTTCCGCATGTGAACCTAAAAGGCAACAAATGGTTGAAATTGAACTGCCTCGTTGGTCTAGTGGTCGCAAGCGCTACTGCTGAGCATGAGGTTCCCGAGTCGGGCAAAGTGTTATTGCGTTTTTCTATCTGGAATTTCTCGATAGCAGCCCGGAGTCTGGATTTGTGCCCGGTTGATGGCAATAGGCTCGCCCCCTATTACATGGGACTTAAACATAACTGGCGAAATGTGGGTGTACTACGGGTACACCTCTGCCCAACTCTTCGGGGAAAGAAGGCGTGATGTTATGTTATGTTATGTTATGTGTGGTTGAAATTGAAAACTTTGTCTGTTACCCATAACATGTTACACCGTATGTGATACACAGTGTATGATATCCTATTTACAGAATAAACAATTTCATTGTTTATTCTGTAAATAGGATATCAGAATCACTTTTACACGTCATATTAAAAAGGTTCTCGGACATGCCGGTTTCTTCACGATGTTTTCCTTCACCGTTTTGGGACTTATTATTATTATTTTAGAAAATGGAATCTAAAGGTAAAAAAAAATGTTTTTTACCTTTAGATTCCATTTTCTAAAATAATAACCAAACATTCGAAGACATGTGACATCTACCAACCCGCACTGGGCCCGCGTGGTGGATCACGGCCCACTCCCTCTCACAGAGAGGAGGCCTGTGTCCCAGTAGTAGGAACATTATAGGCTGATTATGTAATAAGTAAAAAATCACGCCTGTAAACCCCGAGGGTAAGGCAAAGGTGTACTTATAGTACATCTACAGTGCTTCTATTTTCTTAATGTCTCTCGGCAATCATCACATTTCCGAATACAAACGAATGCAAATTTCTATGTCCAGCAATTATTAGATTTATCGTGTATTGTGTGTGTTTACACAAAGTAAAGCGCCTGTCCGGGTTCGAACCTACGCCCTACAACTCGTACGTCGCGGTCGTTATCACTGGGCAACCACTTCTCCCTATATAATTGTAATTATTTCATCACCTCTGCTCTCAAAACGGCGAAGGAAAACTTCGTGAGGAAACCGACATGTCCTAGAACCAAAAATTCGAAGACATGTGACATCTACCAACCTGCACTAGGCCCGTGTGGTAGATTACGGCCCACTCCCTCTCACAGAGAGGAGGCCTGTGTCCCAGCAGTGGGAGCATTATAGGCTGATTATGTATGTTATGTATGTGTGTGTTTGAATTCATAGCTAAGTACTTCTGAATGTTCTATCAGTTGCAAAGGACAACTTATAGAAATACGACGACTGACGAAACACGAAGTTTGCCGAGAGACATTATGAAAATAGAAGCATAGTACATTTCGCTTGGTATGTTTAAGTCGCATGTAATAGCGGGCGAGGGGTGATTTTTTAAAATCATTATTTGAAATTCCCTTAATTATAATTTATGATTATTCGTCGAGTTATATCAAGCCATTTTCTGTTCGGGATTGACGACATTTTTATTGTTGTTTGTCGTTGTTGTTGCTGTCTACATATTAAAGTCATTATAATATAAATTGTGGTGGAGTGAGCTGTCCATAAAGATATTTTTAACAGTATCCTCAAAATTTTCCTTTAGGGAAAAGTCGTTCAAACATATTAATTCAAAACGAATAAATGGTTTCAAATTGGTTGCTCCATATGCGGCCTACTAACTGAAACAATAAATCATTATGTTTACCTGTATTGGAAGATACTCATATAATAATTAAAAAGTTATTTGTTAATATAACCTACCCCTTGTCAAGTCAAATAAATTCTCGTTTAAATTCAAAATGGGTTGAGAATCTGCACTTTTAAACATCAAAATTACTGTAGATATCGACAGCCTTCAAATAAGCAGACTTTTCACCGCTTTGTAGTCTTTTAACTATAAATAGGTATTTTCCAGAAAAATTGTACTTACTTAGTGTAAAGTTATATCCAAATCCTGAATGGTTATAATATCCCACCAATAAACCCACTTATCGTATTTTTGACCATACATCATACATCAACAAGCAATACTAATCAAAAGCACGTATTTTATCTCTCATTGATATTTAGTAATTAGAACGACATCATAAAATAGCACTCATAATAATTAAGATTTATTTGTTTATGTACCTCTCTACTCCTCATAAGCACCTCAGGACATATTGGGCAACATGTCCTGAGCACAGAGCTCCCGCCTCATTCTTGCCTTTATTGGCCGGTTTGAGTGGAGATTCGCAAGAGCAAACGTGCTCGGAGGAGGGAAGTATTCCAGTAAGTGCTGGATCCCTAGATCTTGACCATCTTCTCTGGGATTGTTCTGATAGCCGTGGAATACCTCTCTACTCCTCATAAGCACCTCAGGACATGTTGCCTCCTTGTCGCTATGTGCTAGCGATCGTTTTCGGGGGCCCATTATTGAATGTGCAAGTCACCCCGTGCCATTTCATCTTTGTATTTTATATAAAACATTGGTCAGGCATGGGCCTTAGTTTTTCCATAGTTCTAGATAACTTGTCCATTTTAGCCACCCAAACCCATAATCCAATATCTTTGTTTCCATATCTTGCAATAGTCCTACATCAACCGAGGGTTGTCCTTGGGTGCACCTGCATAGTGCGAACAGGGATAATCATCGGTTGGTGCCTCATTTAATTAAAAACGTCTGAGTTGACTTCGGGCACTCGTACACCTTACAAAGGTCCGGGACCCCAGGGTTCCGAGAAGTGTCAAGAGACGTAAAAATTAAGATTTGACTTATATTCTTGTTTTCTTCCGGGTCTTATATACCTACCTCGCATTGGTTGAAACGTGATCAATACGTACTTGGATATCATTATGTCGTAAGGTTGTAATAAAATACGTGCCATCTGGCCGTGAGTCTGACGTTTGTTGGAATATTAATGCCAGAGTAAAATAATGATAGGATTTGCTACATAGTTTAGTAAATAAGCATCACTTTTCTTTCTGTCGCCCTAATTACTTTGGAGTCAACGACCGCAGGTAAAGTAGTTATTTAGTTCAAGTATGAGTTTATAAAATGTTTTTTTTTCATTGAATCCAAGACAATTAAAAAATACTAATTTAAATAAAAAGTGTTATTGGGTTTTTCTATCTGGAATTTCTCAGTAGCAGCCCGGAGTCTGGATTCGTGCGCGGTTGATGGCAATAGGCTCGCCCCCTATTATATGGGACTTAAACATAACTGGCGAAATGTCGGTGTACTACAGGTACACCTCTGCCCAACCCTTCGGGAAACAAGGCGTGATTTTATGTTTTAGGTATGTGTTAAATATATTTTATAACCTATAATTCTCATTTCCAGCGGAACTAGGCGACTACAACGTATCGGAACACCCTCCGAACTACCTATCAGACCTCTGTCTGCTGCCCAAACAGAACGCGGAAGACGAGCGTCGGATCAGAGAGCTGCACAAGTTACACAAAGGGCAATTACCCGCCGACGCAGAAGCGAACTTTCTAGAACACGCTAAGAGATTAGACTGCTACGGTGTTGAGTCGCATCCTGCCAAGGTAAGCCATTCCTCTTTATACAAGGGTTAATTGAAATAACTGATACCCCATAAGAAGTCATTGAACTCATCATTATGAAGAATTTTTACTAGGTATGGGACCAATTCTGAAATCGCGAAAAAATACACTTTGTAGGTTTTCCTAGGCTTGCAATTCATCATCATCATCATTTCAGTCGAAAGACGTCCACTGCTGGACATAGGCCTGCCCCAAGCAACGCCACTTTGACCGGTTCTGTGCACCGGTAATGTCATCGTTCCACCTTGTAGGAGGCCTTCTGACGCTACGTCTACCGGTACGCGGTCGCCACTCCAGAACCTTTCGGCCCCATCGGCCATCTGTTTTGCGACTAATGTGCCCTGTCCACTGCTACTTAAGTTTGGCAATTCTTCGGGCTATGTCGGTAACCTTGGTTCGTCTGCGGATCTCTTCATTTCTGATGCGATCACGTACGGAAACTCCAAGCATAGCCCTCTCCATTGGCCTTTAGGGGACTTTTAGCCTTCTAATAAGGCCCATTGTGAGCGACCACGTTTCAGTGCCATAGATCATCACTGGCAACACGCACTGACCAAAGACTTGTCTTGAGACACTGCGGTAGGTATGTGGGATGAGAAGATATTGCGTAGCTTCCCGAACGCTGCCCAACCAAGTCGGATTTGGCTTGCAATTAGCGTTCGCTTAAAGGATACTGATCAAGTATTGATAATTAATTATCAATTAGTATAAAACGAACAGATTTCAGTTGAGATCAATGCTTGAGTCAATCAATCCATCAAATAGAAAGAAAGAAAAGAAAGAAAAATATTTTATTTGGGACACGCACAAGAAATGCAAAATGTAAAAAAGGAGTATTTAAAACTAACAAAACTTACATATTTGTTCGATTAAAAACAAAAACCAACAAAGAAAATAAATAAAAACGACTTGTGCGACGCCAAAAAGGCTCCTATCTCAGCATAATGCTGCGATATTTAAAAAATAAATACCGCAGCGCGTATTCTGATAGGGCCCAAAGGGCCAAATCTGCCTAGCCTTTTCCCAACTATGTTGAGGTCGGTTTCCAGTATAACCGACCACCCAGCAACTGGTTAATACGATACACATGTGTAAGACTGGTTGACAGTCTTTCGGGCTTCTGACGATCCCTAACGACTGTCAAAGATCCACGAATGACAGCCGGGACCAACGTCTTAACATGCTTTCCGAGACTCTATATCGGTATGCAAAGATGACCACCCATCCATGAATTTGTTATCCTGATGGATTGAGCCGTGCGGCTGTTATTACTTTGCCACGAGCTCCTCAAATCAATGCTTGAGTATTTATGTTCTTAAATACCGATAAAAGAGTTAAATCTTCATCGAGAAAAAATAAATTTGACTATAGGCACTTTTCAGATTCACGATTCACGAACGTGTCTGTAAAGTCACCAATAAAAAGTCCTGGCGTGGGTTTTTTAAAGTGACAGGTATTGCGATTCGTAATAAATTATACCCTTTTGCTTGTGTCATATCGGGATTGTGGTTTTCCTTACAATCATAATTATTCCCTAGCTGTCTGGAAATTCATTACTGAACGTAATTTTGTTAATAATATTAATATAAATAATAAAATTATGTTTATTTATCTCTACAAATTACACTCTTTTTTTTGGGTGGGAAATCATCAAATAACTTCTCCCGCTCTGGGCGGAGCAGGGATGTGTCAGACTCTTACCGACTAAAACCCACCCGTATTCCTTCCGTTGCCTGTGTTGCCAGGGGCCTCGGTAACCCTTTGGTACCTTCCCGCGACCCCGGCTGGCATCGGCCCTAGTGGAGCCCTACGCTGGTGCTGACGACATCTCTTTGAGGCGCGCGTGGAATACAACGCGCCGTCGACCCGGGCCTGGTCCTTACCGGACGGTGAGCAATGGGTAGCTCACCGTCCGGTAAGGACCAGCCCGGGCCTACGGTGGCCGGAAATCCGCCCGGGATTCCCAACGCCCAGGGCGTCTCCTGCGGCGGCTAGGGGCGAGAGGGCGCGAAATTTGCCTTTCCCTCAACCGTCCCGCCTCCTCCTTCGCGAGCATTACTGCTACGCAGAAGGTGACGGCTGCCCAGGCCCTCTCGCTCCGTACCGTGGCCTGAACCAGGGCCGGACGCGAGAGATCTCTGCCGCCGATCGCCTCCACGAGGATACGGCGGTGCTCTGCCCAAGCCGGGCAGACCTCCACCGTAAGCTCCACTGTGTCCTCCGGGCGATCCACACAGTAGTGACACCCGGGCGTTTCCTCCTGCCTTATCCGACACAGAAACCTACCGAAGCTGCCTTGTCCGGTGAGGACCTGCGTCAGGCGGAAGGTGAGGACGGCGTGGCGCCTCTCTAGCCACTCCTCAAAGAGGGGACTTATCGCCGCAATCGTGGCGTGCCCAGCACTGGGTTGCGACAACCGTACTCTCCATGTCGCCATGAGATCCCGCCGGAGCTCCGTCCGCTGTGCCGCGATTTCTCGCGGCAGCGGAGTTACGCCCCGGCGTTTCGCCTCCTCGCGCCACTTCCATACGTGCGCGAGGACTTTTGCCTCTAGATCCCATGGCGGCAATCCAGCAAGGAGGCTCGCTGCCTCACAGGAGAACAAATTACACTCTTTTATTAGTTCTGCCGGGGTCGCGGGAAAGTCCGAAAGGGATACCGTGATCTCTGGTAATACACAGGCAACGGAAGGAATACGGGTGGGTTTTAGTCAGTAAGAGTCTGACACGCCCTCCCGCTCCACCCAGAACGGGAGAAGTTATTTGATAATTTCCCATCCAAAAAAAAAAAGACTTGTTATACTTATTAAGTTGACAGGTATTTTGAGAAAATATTGTAATTTGTGGGAGATCTGGAGTCTAAGGCTAGGCCTGTATTTTAGAACTCCAGGCCCCCCATTATATCACATAGTAATGACAACTTTGGCGAATTCTCATCGTTATTGCTTTTGCTACTGTTTATCATTTTGATTGATTTGAGTCATGCATGAGTCAATACCAAAATCAAGGCGTATTCAATAGATGTATTACTAGAAAGTTATTACCAATCGTCCCTTATCAACGTTCGAGTAATGATTATTGCATGAATAAGACAATAATTAATCCTCAATTTTTATTATGAATCACTAAGCACCAAATTAGCCTGTTTTAACCGACTTCTTAAAAAAGGAGGTTGTTCTCAATTCGTCTGTATATAGGCATATATTTTTTTTAAATATATGTTCATCGATATTTTCGTTAATTGTGGACAGATATTGTTTTCTTTTTCGTTTGTTATAGGAAGCTTGCGCGCAGTGGCGGTACTTTCATATAAGCCCAAAAGCCCGGCCGGCGCATGCCTTACTAAAATGGATGGATGAATTCACTTTTAATTTATTGTACCTAACCAGTAGTTTATGAGAAAATTGCGATGATACATACGTAGGTACCTACATACTCAGTCGAAAACTGAACTTTCTTTTTTGAAATCGGTTAAAATTTTATTGGGCTTGCGTTATTTTGAAACCCTAGGCACGCCACTGCTTGCGCGGTGGTCCCATATAAATTTTTATTAACTTTGCTTGGTTAGTTTTTGAGTTAATCTTAATAACACGTATTTTTTTCACTAGTGTATGTTGATGATACTTCCTGTCACTGATATTTACATATTCAGTAGGTACTTAAAGGAATTTAAATACCACATTTTATGTACCACACCTAAAAAGTAAAAATTAAAACTTTACAAAAAATAAAAACAACCGACATCCAAAAAAAACACTACTAAGTGAAAAATGACTTTAATTTCGGAAGTCGGTGGCAAAAAACGAAAATACAATACCAAAGCCAAAATTAAAGAACCTACTTAATTTTTCACTTTGTAGTGTTTTTTTTAGGAGTTGTTTTTATTTGTAAAAAGTTTTATTGATAAGTTTTGACGTATCACAATAACCGGCCAACATTGGCGCCAATATTGGTGTGTTAATGCACTAAATTATCTTGACCTTTTATTGACCCAAATACGGTCCAATGGATATTATTAAATGCTTGTAGTTATTACAACACTGTGGTCCTGTGGATTGAATTTAAAATGCAGACAGATATTTAATAATGTTATGAACGTTTATTTTGATGCTTGCGTTTTCCTTAACTAATTTGGGACCGATTTCCAGAAGAACCAAATTGAATATACTCAACAGACGAGCTTACAAATAATAATAAACAATAAGACTTTCGAAAACGAATGAAACAAATGTGCAAAATCTTACTTGTCCATATCTTAAAAGCTCTATTTTGGGACCGACTTTAAGGAGACTCAAATTGAGTATATTTGACATGTGAGCATACTAATAAACAGTCGAGACTTTCGAAAACGAATAACTGGCCTAATAACCAGACAAGACTTTCGAAAACGAATAACTGGCCTTCTAATAACCAGACAAGACTTTCGAAACGAATAACTGGCCTTCTATTAACCAGACAAGACCTTCGAAAACGAGTAACTTGAAGAAACAAACGTACAGAATCCATATCCAAAACTTCTGAGATACCTGTAAATACCATTTGTGAAAAGCAGACTGTGACAACGGAAGACAACATATATCCGACGCACGGAGAGATTTTAATGTGTTTAAAACATCACACATCCAAAGATTAGATTTACACAATCTCAAATCTTTAACTAATATATAAACATTTCGTGTCACGGTGTTTGTGGTCGAACTCCTCCAAAAAGGCTCGACCATCGATTTTTTTAATGTATATTTGGTAGGTATGAGAAATGGTCGTAAAGTATATTTCATCCCGATATTCCCACGGGATCGAGGCCTACGCCATTAAAACCGCGGGTCGCAGCTAGTTATGTATATTTGTATGCCATTTTCTGTGGCAATAATTTGTTACACCCGATAACCTGTGTACGCAAATAAATTTGAGTTGCGAATTTAAACTTATTTTTATTTTCGGTTTTCTTGGACCAAACATTTAAATAATTCTATTTCGTTTCATTTCAGGATTACAACGGCAAAGACATATTTATTGGCGTGACGTCAATAGGTATCGTCGTGTTTCAGAACAACATCAGAGTGAACACCTTCTCTTGGAGTAAAATCGTCAAGATTTCCTTCAAGAAGAAACAGTTCTTTATACAGTTGAAGAGGGAACCTGTAAGTATACCTAGAATGCCTTTTCAAATGATTGGCGAAACTAAAACGAAAGTAATTGTGGAAATGATATTTTTTGAAAGCAATCAGTTGATAACGGGGCGGGGTCAATGCTCTGTGTCGCTTTTAGTTACTTGAAATTGTGATACTTTAAACCTTATTTTGTTACTGTTTTTTTTTTGCACGTAACAATATTAGATGCCGAAACTGTCTGTGATGTTTGAAATAATATACATTATTTAGTACAGACTAAAAGTTTCGTTTTACCAATAAAATCGAAGCTAAGTTAGCAAGTTTATCTTTGGTAATAACAAACCAACTTAAGGTTAAGGAAAACCTCACAAGGCCAGTCAACACAATGAGCAAGAGTATTTAACACCTATTCCTACTCTTTGTATGTAATTATGCCTTTGCCCAGCTGTGGTATAATTACAGGATATTATTATTCAATTCAGTGAAGGAAAACATCGTGAGCAAACTGGCATGTCCTAGAACCAAAACTTCGAAGCTATGTGAGCATATACCAACTCGCACTGGGTCCGCGTGGTGGATTACGGCCCACTCCCTCTCACCTAGAGGAAGCCAGTGGCGGGCCTAGGGTTTCAAAATAACGCAAGCCCAATAAAATTTTAACCGATTTCAAAAAAAGAAAGTTCTGTTTTCGACTGAGTATGTAGGTACCTACGTATCTACGTATGTATCATCGCAATTTTCTCATAAACTACTGGTTAGGTACAATAAATTCTCTATCGAACATTTTAGTAAGGCATGCCGGGCTTTTGGGCTTATATGAAGGTACCGCCACTGGAGGAAGCCTGTGTCCCAGCAGTGGGAACTTTATAGGCTGATTATGTATTATTAATCTTTTGACCGCCACAGTCATGTATAGATGACAGACCAAAGTGTGCCCAGCACGCCACGGTCACGACTACATGACAGACTTATGGAATAATTCGTAGCTTGGCGCCGAGGGCACGTTTTTGATTTTATGACGTGGCGGTCAATAGGTTAAATTCGCGTCATTGTTGTGGTTTGATTAATAATTATTATTAGCCGACACGCTTCGGGCTCGCATGAGTGCAAATGTTTATACCTTTGTAAATTTCTCTAAATTATGATGAAAATCACATCAAATCCATGAAGTAGTAGTTAGAAGTACTATGCTATTCAAGGGAATTAACATACGATTCTAACCAATCCACGAACTGTGTTAACTCCCATCATCAACATCTGCCTAGTCTTTTCCCAACTATGTTGGGGTCAGCTACCAGTCTAACTGGATGCAGCTGAATACCAGTATTTTACATGGTGCGACTGCCTATCTGACCTCCACAACCCAGTTACTGGGTAACACGATACCCCTGGATAAGACTGGTTAACCCAATTTATTTTTTTCCGTGTAGTGCCGAACGTAAAGAATAGCACCAAACCATTTCTTCCCGTGGGTGTCGTAAAAGGCGACTAAGAGATTTACTAGAGAATGGGCAGCAGCATTCTCTATGCATTTTAACATCATACTGCGATCGCCAACCCGCCTGCCAAGCGTGGCGATTATGGCAACCCCCCCTCCCCTTATTGGGGGAGGCCTATGTCCAGCAGTGGACGTCTTTCGGCTGTTAACCACCCAATTTATTTGGGGTCGGCGCAACATGTATTTTTCTGCCATCCTTTTTCTCTATTAATTGTTACTAAGTATGCAAAACCATAAAACTATAATGGAATCGAATGGAATGGTTTAAATAAGATGGAGAAATAGCAATTAAGAATCCTTGTGTAGTCTGCCAGTTTGGCATGCAAATATTAATTAACTTTTAACATACATGTAGGCCGGGTGCGTAGTGCTCGCAACTGCGTGCGTGTATGACCAGATGTATCAGATGTATGAACGAAAACGAAGCAAAAGGAGTATGTAAGGAGCGTAGCAGGTGGCGTTCTATAGTTTGTGCCTACCCCCATGGGAAGAAGGCATGAGTTTATGTGTGTCATTAATACATAAACATTACATTACGTATGCGTCAAACTTTATGGCGGCTCGGAAGCGCTCTACTCGCTGCGCAGTACCCCACCCTTCACCCCCGCTGACACATAAATTCGTTACTGAGCAGCGACTCGCCTCATGTTCCGAGCCGCCATAAAGTTTGAATCAAAATCAAAATAAATTATTTCACATAAACCGGACTGGCTTATAAAACGTCCGAACCTAGGTGCACGGTTCCAATTGGTTGTTTCCTATAGAGAAGAGCCGGCAAGAAACTCCACGGTGACTCTTTAAAAAAAAATTGGCTTTTACAATGTTTTCAAATTACAGTGTTAATAGGTATGGGAGGACAGTGTAGGCCTGTCAAGAAGTACCAGGTACTTAACAAAAAAGAAATGGATTACAAATCTACAGTCCTACAACGTTCTCACGTTCACAAAATATAAAAGAATCTATGTAAAATATTATTAAAATAATAAAAATAAAAACATATTTAAATCAAATGACACGATTGACTGTAGGTACCACTTCTTCCACAGTCAGAAACCTACGACACGGTCCTCGGCTTCAACATGCGTTCCGGACGAGCAGCGAAAGCGCTGTGGCGCTGTAGTGTTGAACGTCATGGCTTCTTCAGACTGCGGGCCCCTAGGAGAAGGGCCTTGTTAGCCGCCCTGGGAGCCCTGGCTGGCCTGGCTGCCCCTACTGTGCCCAGAACTGAAACTATGGCGCTTGAAGATGCTAGGAGATCAAGGTCGACCAATAGGAGTTTTGTTCGGTAAGTGAATAGAAAAAACTCGAGCTATACTTGTATTCAGAATCTTAGATAATTTTACTGTCTCAACTATTTACTATAGCGTAATGTAGACTAAGTTGATTTTCCAGTGACCATATTTTAATAAAATTGTCCTAGAATTTATGGTTTCAATGGAATTTGGACTTGAATTGAGTTCTAACACATAATTATCTAAGATTCTGTTATTTAATCTTGATTTTGTATGTTGTGCTATTTTTTTGTGCACCAAATAAACTATGTAAGTATCTATATGAATTATTTCGTCAACAAAACTAAACTTCGACATTTCTTTATCCACAGACGCAGCAGTTCCCGCACTCGCGAGCGTTCAGTGGGCTGCGCCTCTCCCGCCGGCATGCGCGGGTCAAGGGTTACCGCGCATACGGAACCACCGCCGCGACCCGCCTGGACTGATGTCAGCAGACCTGTGTCTGAAATACAGTGAGTTTAAAAAGTCACAGAATGTTACACAGTATGACACGGTTCATAATGAACGTGAACGTACAATATTATTTTGGCGCGTGACAAAAATCGGACCCAATGTCATCCGCCATCTAGAAAAAAAAAAAGAAAGAAAAAAAAAGAAAATACGTTTATTTGCGGTAAACATGACGCAATGAAGGAACACAAATACAAAAAAGAAACAATTTGGGGGAGAATATGCGTCACATCCACGCAAAACGGCCAACGCTCAGCATAATGCTGCGACCCTATGCGAGACAGAGCCCCAGCGCTGAATTTCAGCGATAGCCGGCGTTGACGTGATGACGTCGACCGGTGCAGCACACAGTGAGATTGCAATATGAATAACATAAATTCAAGTATTTAAAAGAAAGAATAACATAAATACAAATAATTAAAATGGCAACATTCCGTAACAACGAGAACGACGTACGCGCCGCCGGCCTAAATTAATCTGTGCGCGCAGCTGTCAGAAAACTATTTGTTTGACGTTTTGACATGCAGGTGTTACATAATTGCTACATAATCTCGTTTTTTTTTTTTTCTATATAATGACCCAAATATTCACCAACATCGCCCTTGTCAGTGTTATTGAAGTGCCAAAAGATCTTTTAAATAATACCAGTCTATCATCATCATCATCTGCCTAGCCTTTTCCCAACTACATTAAAGTCGGCTTTCAGTCTCACCGGATGTAGCTGAATACCAGTATTTTACATGGAGCGACTGCCTATCTGACCTCCACAGCCCAGTTACTGGATAACACGATACCCCTTGGTAAGACTGGTTGTCAGACTTTCAGGCTTCTGTCAAAGATCCACGAATGACAACCGGGACCAATGGCTTAACGTGCCTTCCGAGACTCGGTATCGGTATGTAAAGATGGCCACCCATCCATGGGTTTGTTATCCTGATGGATTGACCCGTGCGGCTGTTATAGCCACGAGCTCCTCAAATAAATGCTTGAGTATTTTTCGTAATACGATACTCCTTGGTAAGACTGCCGCGGTTGGTCCGTGGGTGGGTGACCATCTTTACATACTAAGACCCCTCCGTGCCTCGGAAAGCACGTTAAGCTGTTGGTCCCGGCTGTCGTTTATAGATCTTTGACAGTCGTTACGGGTCGTTAGAAGCTCGAAAGTCTGACAACCAGTCTTACCAAGGGGTATTGTATTACCCAGTAACTGGGTTGTGGAGGTCAGATAGACCCCGCCGTGCCTCGGGAAGCACAAGCCGTTGGTCCCGGCTGTTATTTGTAGATCTTTGACAGTCGTTACGGGTCGACAGAACCCTGAAAGTCTGACAACCAGTCTTATCAAGGGGTAACGTATTGCCCAGAAACTAGGCTGTGGAGGTCAGATAGGCAGTCGCTCCATGTAAAATACTGGTATTCAGCTGTATCCGGTAAGTCTGGAAGCCGACCCCAACATAGTTGGGAAAAGGCTAGGCAGATGATTATTTATATTATAAGATTTTTAATAATGTAATCTTTAAAATTACAGCGAAGAGGACTTCTTAGAACGCGTCCTCCGCATCCCGTTATCTTACGTCGACGAATCAGAATCGGGTTCAGAAGGGAACGATACTAACGATTGTAACGGAGGAGTTCGGATACGTTTGGAACCGGGAGCCGATGGACTGTTTGGGTTTAATGTGAGGGGAGGCGGCGGGGCGGCGGTGTTGGTGTCAAGAGTGGCTAGCAGGACCAGGCTACAGCTGCAGGAGGGTGACCAGGTACAAATATCATGCCTGTATTCCCTAAAGGTATCCCTTTGGCAGAGGCATATAATACACCCAAAATAATATCGTGTTTTGGTCGCCAACCGTGCATAGCGGCTTCTGAGAAACGACCCCAGATTATTTAGAAATTACATACATATATAATCAGCCTATAATGTTCCCACTGCTGGGACACAGGCCTCCTCTTGGTGAGAGGGGAGTAGGCCGTAATCCACCACGCGGGCCCAATGCGGGTTGGTAGATGTCGCATGTCTTCGAATTTTTTTGTTCTAGGACATGCCGGTTTCCTCACGATGTTTTCCTTCACCGTTTTGAGAGCAGTGGCGATGAAATAATTTACACAAAGTAAAGCGCCTGTCAGGGTTCGAACCTACAAGCTACAACTCGTAAGTCGCGACCGTTACCACTGGGCCACCACTGCTCTCATTTAGAAATTGCATGATACAATATTTTATAAAATGAGAGCCACTTCTGCTTTCTAGAATTTTTTCTCGGGTACAATGCAATAATTCTTTCATGAAATAGAGTCGAACAGTATTGAAAAAAAATGTAGTCAATTTAACTCATTTTTGTGGGTAACTCGCACTTGACCAAAAAAATAAATAAGACAGTAAAAAACATGGTTTCTAAGACAGTGCTCCCGTATCTCTTATGAATTCGTATTTCCCCACAATGTCTCAGTAAAAAAAAACACTGCATTTACACAAATCTCTGATCTCGGTAACAATGTAACTCCTAATTCTCACCCAAATATAGCATAACCTATTAAGCCCCGCGCGACACCGCTCCGGAGTCAAACAATAGAAAATCAATTATGTCTCATTAGCTGTCCTTGACCAATTAAGGACGTGGTAAGTACAAACATTGCCCACAGACTACACATTAAATTAATTAGTCTAAATTAATAGGATAGATAACTAGATTAAACATTTATTCAGTGCACACAAAAGACATAGCACAACACACAATAGCGCAATTAAAAGATAACAAATTACAGGAAAACATACTTAAAGAAATAAGAGTTACACTATGACGTACTTCAAATCAATCATCGAATATACAAGGTGTGGTGTGCGTCTCAAGGTTACACCAAATGGGAGTCCAGCTTTTTTTTTGTATGTCATCTCGTAGTTGACCTTGAGAGGTCGTGACTACTTAACCGGACTTTCCTGTGGCTGCCTTAAGCGAACTCAAAGCCTCCAGCCTCACAACTGGATAATTATTATTATCGGGGGAAGAAGTCCAGATCAGCATGTGTGAAGCAAATATACCTGACGCTGACTGATAACGTTTTATTATTTTCAGGTTATTTCAATAAACGGGCAGGACGTGGACGAAATGACTCACGAACAAGTAGTACAACTTATTAGAAACACGAGAGGACCCCTTACGTTGGTTGTCAAGCCTAATGGTAAGTGAAATAGGTGGTCCCATATTCATTAACCAACTAATATTATAAATGCGAAAGTGAGTTTTTTTTTTGTTTGTAATGCTTTCACGCTAAAACGGCTGAACGGATTTGGATAACATTTAGCACATGGATAGACCATGAACTGGGTTAGGACATAGGATACTTTTTATCCCGATATTCTGACGGGGTCGAGACTAATGCGGGTGAAACCGCAGGGCGTAGCTAGTTTATTATATTGTAGACCTATAGTAAATATTAACATAGCTTGTACTTTATAGCAGCATATTTGTAGCCGGTTTTTTAAATTATTTGTTAAAAAACCAGGATCTTAATAATTAATTACAATATAGTGCGTTTTATGCCTTGCTGTCTTCTTAAATGTTCCATGAAACATGCGAGAAAAAAGGACAGTAAATGGCTAGTCACTAAATCAAAAGTCATTTAATCAAACTAGGCTGAGAATCAGCAATTTTCGAACGTCAAAATTACATAAGACAGTCCCCCAAACGCCCGCCCTTCACCAATTCCTAGTGCTTTAGCTGGGAAGAAGAAGTGGCGCAACAAACTCCCCAGCAGCACACCTGTCTGTTTAGTTAGATAAACTTGATTCTATACAAATCGTATGAAAATTAATTAACAGTACAAAACACAAAACATTAAATTAAATTACTTGCCATACGTTAGCTAGCACACGCCAATATACTAACAAAACATCCTTTTTTTGTTAGTATATTGGCGTGTGCTCAAGCAAATTACAACATAAAACCGTAAACAGAACTTAATACCTAAATAAAATCCTCCAGGCATAAAGGGCCTGCCCGCTTACATAAAGCAGTCGTTGTCGGCTGCTCCTCTGACCTTATGGCTATTGATCCTCAGGGGTCTGTTCTCTCTGCAACTCTTTTCCTGCTGCACATCAATGACCTACTACAGACTGGTATTGTTGGGTACGCGGACGACAGTACTGTTTCAGAGAGATACTTGTCCAGCGCAAAAACCAACGGGGCCGCAGTTCGTTCCTTGAGAGAGGCCTTGGTAGAGCGGACAGAGTTGACGTTAAGCCTTGTCTCCCAGTGGGGTGATGATAATCTGGTCACTTTTAACGCCACCAAAACACAGGCGTGTCTTTTTACCACAAAAAGGAGTCGTTTCGACCTGACTCCTACTTTTCGGGGTACATCGGTTCCTGTAACTGATCGGCTCGAGCTCCTAGGCACGGAGTTGACATCTAACCTCAACTTCGGCGCCACCATCGAGTACAAAGCCCAAACTGCGGCCAAGAAACTGGGCATCCTAAATAAGGTGAAGCGATACTTTACGCCTGGACAGCTTTTGACCCTTTATAAAGCGCAGGTCCGATCCTGCATGGAGTATTGTAGCCACCTTTGGGATGGCTCGGCTAAATACCAACTTGCCGCGCTTGACTCGGTGGAACGCAGAGCTAAGAGGCTCATTGGCGACGTAAATCTGGTGGATGCCAAGCTTCACAGTTTGGCCCATCGTCGCAAGGTTGCCTGCTTGTCGGTCTTCTATAGATTGTACTTCGGAGAGTGTGCCCAAGAACTCCACGACCTCATTCCACCGGCCCCCTTCTATTATCGGTCATCTAGGCGCACTTCAGGTTACCATCCCTTCCTGGTGGCTATCCCACCAGCTCGCACTAAGCGTTTCCAAACTTCTTTTATAATGCGCACAGCAAAGGAATGGAACTCTCTGCCTGCGTCTGTGTTTCCGAACGCATACAACCCTAATCTCTTCAAAGTGAGAGTGAACAGGCTTCTTCTGGGTAAGCTCGCTCCATCGTCGACTTTGTTTCTGTCACCTCTGACATAGACTAAGGTCAAGAGCAAACCCATCACAAATAAAAAAAAAAAAAAAAAAAAGCAATAGATGTAACTGAAGTTGATTCAGCAGAAACTACATTTTGAGTAAGCTTAAAGCATTAACTCTTAGGGCCAAGATTAGAAGAATGATGATAAACTGGATTCCGGTTAGTTCCTCCTTTGACGTCAGAAATGTACAGTAACTTTTTCCCAACGTTAATGACCATACGTCTTTAAATTAATTGTAAAAATACTTTTTACAGCCGTCTACGCGCCAGAAGATCCCGTCTCAGAGGAACCAGAAGTCGTTTTCGTTCCCCTACACCCCGAAGAATCGCGACACAAAGGCGACGCTCTAGAACAATCCATACTGTTGCTGGGCGACGGATTAGCCAGCGGGAATGCGCTCAAACAGTATGAGGCTCTGTTGAGGAGATTGCCGGATGAACCCACAAATGTGTCCAAACTGCCGTGCAATTTGAACAAGAATCGCTATAGGGATATTGCGCCTTGTAAGTTGAGATTTATTTTAATTTAATGCTTGAGTAGAATGTTTTATTTATTCTGTAAATTGGGTATCGGAATCATTTGGTATGTAAGCGTCCAAGCAAGTACCGTCATACATATTCCGTCCAAAACATTGATACTGTGCGATCAATAGAACTTGACGCGTGACCCGATTGGTAGCACTGAATTTCGCGGTCATGTCATTGGTAGTTCTGTTCTATCAGTCTCCATTTTGAACTCTATTAGTATTGAAACTAAGACTACAAAATTCAGTGCTACCACTTGCGTGACGTTAATAGAGTTCAAAATGCGACTGACGAACTGAACCAATCACATGACTACAAAACTCAGTGTTACCCATCAAGCGTCAAGTTATAGTGAACGCACTATATGTTCTGGTTTGGCATGCCGATAATATTTCAACATTGACCTTTCAACATTAAAGTTGGCAACGCATTGGCGCCAAGTCTTTGATGTAGCCACCAAATGTGTATAGGTGGTTGTTATCACAATCACTCTTCTTCATTTCAGCCGAAAGCGATCCACTGCTGGCCATAGGCCTCCCCCAAGCACCGCCACTTTGACCGGTTCTGTACTTCCCGCATCCAGCGGATTCCATTATTATTTAATTATCACTCTTTATTCATTGTTAATATGTGAAAATCTCTTAGAAGAGCCAGCATCATTAGTTGACGGATTTTTATCAGATACAGCCTCTATAATGTCCATTTGATAATAGATTTTATTTCTGTAAGTAGGTTTGTACAAACAGTTTTACACGTCAATCATATTTTAATAACTATCTGATTACTTTGAGAAATAAAATAAATTATTGAAAAAACAAAAAACCCAACTGCAAAAACATTCCCGTCTTGCAGGCGGGGGCCTGCAAGACCAAAAATATATAGATTATAATGCTTGTTTTTCCCTTTTCAGTTATGTGTTTTTGCAGTCGGGTTTTTTGTTTTTTCAATAATTTATTTTATTTCAAGCTTTTTAGTTTTATTAATATATATATTTGAAAATTACTCATTACTAGCTTTTATTTGATACCAATATTGTTGCAATTAATTAAAAAAAAAAACTTCCCCTCCTTTTTTGTATTTGCAGATGCAATTTATAAATATTATATAGCCTATGTCACTCCCACAATCAAGACGAATCGAAAGACACCTCATATGTTAAAATCCATCAAGCCGTTTAGGCTACAGAGCGTGCCAAGGAAATAGACATACATACACACATACATACATACATTACATACATACTCTCGAAAAACATTACCCTCCTGAGGCATCCGGGTAAAAAGGCCGAAACAAACGCACGAGGTCACAGCCTATTTTAAAGTCCAGACATAATCTTGGTCAGATCATGTGAAGGCCATGTAGATTCGTGTCTGAAATGGTCTTTTGAGGAAAGAACCACAGATTGAAAAAGAGGTAGGTCCACTCAGGACCTGCCCAGTCAGTGCACGATTTTGTCAGTAATCTGCAGTACCAGTCAATCAACATATACACATATACACACATATATAACATCAACGATTCGACGACCAATACCAAAGAAAGGACATTTGGGTAGGCCGCATTACTCAAACGGCCATTGTAAAAGTTAATAAAATAAAAATGTTTCGTCTTTCTTGCAGACGATTCAACGCGAGTGATATTGAAAAACGGACCAACAGGAGACTATATCAACGCGTCATACATTAACATGGAGATACCGAACTCTGATTTAGTGCTTACGTACATTGCAACACAAGGTAAGAAAAATATATATGAACGATGAACAATAAAAACACGATAAGAAAAAGTAGCTGTTTAAACTAAAGTCGAATTATTAATTCACTGGAGTAATCTGACATGTGCTAGCTGTTATTAATTCACTGGAGCAATCTGACATGTGCTAGCTGTCACTTTGTGTAATAAAATGGTCATATTTATTGTATTGGTGATCGTTTAGTTTAATCGATTTATATATATGAAGAATAAATATTCTTACACCCGTGTTTACTTGCCCGTTTCGTTTAAACAACATAAAACATGTTTTTTATGATTTTGCGCATTCCATAAACATGGTTTGAAACTTAAATTAGTACTTAAGCAATTTTATATGTATTCTTTCTAAGCGAAAATGGGAAGTTTTGCAGTGTCTGTGACCATTTTATTACACAAAGTGACAGCTAGCACATGCCAGATTGCTCCAGTGAATTAATAATTCGACTTTAGGGGGCTACAGGACCTAAACGCAAATTTTATAATGCCTTAAAGTCCACTGCAGTAAACAAAATCAGAAAAATATATGATATTCTTAAGGATATATGCTAAGTAGATAGTGTGTTGAAACCATAATATAATTTATTTGATACGATAGAAAAAAATCACGAAGATACCTCTAAAAATTATTTTAACGATTAAAAACCATACTAATATACATGCAATCATTCTGATTTTTTGTCAGATTATTCTACAAGCAACATATTATTATTAGCATAATAGTGTTTTCGTTTTTTTTATACAATCTATAGCTCTTTTGTAAATCGATAATTGCTTCATATTTTACAATAAATTACCAGCGTTGTGTCATCGCGCTTCTCTTTCTTTTCTATGCAGTCCGACAGTGACCGCGCTTTAGGTGTTGTCGGCCTCTTTAGTAGCAGGGGAAAATCGGCTGCAGATGTTTGGAGATAGTTTTGAACACTTTCCTAATTACCTGCAATTTACGTTATATCATCTGACGTACGAAGTGGTGGTACAGAGCTGTAACTGCAATATTAATACTCAATACAAGGGGTCGTTTTGCATCCTCGTCAAATTCAAGGAGGTAACTATGCTAATGATTCTCGACACGAATCAATAATAAAATAAGCAGGTCTTCTTTTTTATTCTTTAATTTTCGGAAATCGGCATGTATGGGACACGCATGTTAAAATGCCGCCCGTGTGATACCGCACTGTAACTGCCCTTTACTCACACACCACCGCATACGCAACGGGGTGATTCTGTTCCGTGAAAGTGGTGTATTCTAAAATACTGTCAAACTTAAATAACTAAAAAAAACAAGTATGTATTAATTATTGAGCAGGGGGGTAACCATGACCTCTTATAGCAGTATTACTTCAATATTACTTCAGCGTGAGAAAGAGATGGAGCTATAAGTTCTGTATAGCTCCATCACTTTCCCACTGGAAGTAATATTATAATAATACTGCTATAAGAAGTAATGGTTACCCCCCAGGTATCGTAATTTTATTGATTATATGTGTCTTTCATAATAGCCTCCTGAAATTTGACGAGGATGCAAAACGACACCTTGTATATTTATTGCATTCCACAACTAATAATAATCTAAAACAATAATAGTCTGCCTAATCTGCCTAGCCTTTTCCCACTATGTTGGGGTCGGCTTCCAGTCTAACCGGATGCATCTGAATACCAGTATTTTACATGGAGCGACTGCCTACCTGAACTCCACAACCCAATTTTTGGGCAACACGTTACCCCTTGATTAGACTGGTTGTCAGACTTTCGGGCTTCTGACGAGCCGTAATGACTGTCAAAGATTTACAAATAACAGCCGGGACTAATGGCTTAACGTGCTTTCCGAGGCACGGACGGGTCTTGGTATATAAAGATGGTCACCCATCCACGGACCAATCGCGCCAAGAGTAGCTTAACGTGATCGATCGACCCATGCGGCTGTTATTACTTAGGCACAAGTTGTTGTATGTTTGTTTATAAATGTCGTGTAATGTTAATAATGTTATTTTAACACTTTTCAGGACATTAAACGTCCCCAGACGTAATAACAGTCCTTCAACCGATTTATAATGTTCCCCACGCTGTGTACGCGGTCTTGGACACATTGTTCATAAGACTCATATGCCGAATCTCGCCCAAGTCTGCTATGTATCGTTAGCAACCATACCTTGTCTAAAATCTTTCTTTTTCGTGTGGGTTGTGTCTAACGTAGTGTCAAAGTTGTTATGCCGCCCATGGGCCTCTGACTTGGCTTCACATGCCGTGTGACATATTTATTTATTTATTAACTGTGGATGACTTACAGCGTAAACAAACAAAATAAAAATTTGTAAGTGAGACTGACAACCAATTAAGTCTTCACTTCTAAAAACAGTTTGGAAAGAAATAGTGTGATCGGTACAATACAGCTACGCGCATATGAATCTGAAAGTCAAGGGTGCGTGCCTTGGTTCGAACTCAAGACCTACGCATACTTGGCAGTCCGATGGTCACACCACAATAAAATTCATGATTTATATTTTTGTCTAAAATAATAAAACACTTATCTGATTTTAGGATACGATCCTAAGACAGTCTGCTCGTTTCAAAACTTTTGAACTTTAATATTCTACAAATAAAACCTTATTTTTACAGGTCCTCTATCCACAACAATAGGCGACTTCTGGCAAATGGTATGGGAATCAGAAAGCAGTCTCATAGTAATGCTAACAGTTCTATCAGAACGGGGCAGAGCCAAGTGTCACCAATATTGGCCCAAGGTTGGCAATACGCCACTGAAAGCGACCAACAGTCTGACGATATTGACGACGAGTGAACAGAACCATGGGCATTACGTTAGAAGAGAGATGACTATGAAGGTAAATTGTTATTTCATTTTTGTTGTTATTAGTAGAGCAAATGGCTGGTAATATTTAGTATATGGCTGCGATTTGGTACTGAATGGCCTTTTTTTTTTGGTTGGGAAATTAACAAATAACTTCTCCCGCTCTGGGCGGAGCGGGGGGTGTGTCAGGCTCTTACTGACTTAAACCCACCCGTAATCCTTCCGTTGCCTGCGTTGCAAGGGGCTTCGGTACTGAGAGCGGTCTGAAATACACTTTTATGATCCATAATGAAGAATATGGTTAAATCAATCAACTCAGCCTATAACAGTCCATGCTGGACATAGGCCTCTCCCAGGCTGCGCCACAACACCCTGTCCTCCGCCTTCCGCATACAGTCTGTTCCAGCCACCTTTTTAAGGTCGTCGGTCCATCTAGCTGGGGGGACTACGCAGATATATGATTATGATTGATTGATTAAAAATATAACATAACTTCACGAATATGTTTATATTCATATCTAGGTTACTTTTCTGCGAGTTTTTTTTTATTTGGAACAGCATACAATGACATAATAATAATAAGTCCCACCGCCGTATCTCTACGTTGACGTCGTGGTAGGGCTTGCGTGCTCCGAACTCTTATAAATTATTTAACTTTAGCTCTCGGCGGAGTGGTGGGGGTTTATGTGCTCGTCGTATTGTCTTAGGAGTAAGGTCCAAAATCGCTTAAAGTAATTAAGGATCAGAGCTAAAGATAAATGCCGGCCGATTTATATTAGTAGTTGGGAAAAGGCTTTTTAGCAAATCATTTTTAACTTTAGACTATTAACATGCGTTGTTTCCCCGAAGGGTTGGGCAGAGGTGTACTTATAGTGACACCCCACATATCGCCAGTTATGTTTAAGTCCCATGTAATAGGAGAGCCTATTGCCGTGAACCGGGCACAAATCCAGACTCCGGGCTGCTCCTAGGAAATTCCTATCACTAGTAACACTTAGTATCTTCGGTGAATAGTATTACCGATACACGCTGTGTACTAAGCGAAAGCGAGCACACTATAATGTTTTCACTAATTTATTCTTGTTTTCTTGTCTAGGAAAACACAGGTGCCTGTCGCAACGTAACCCAACTCCAGTACACAGCATGGCCGGACCACGGCGTGCCCGAGGATGCCGCGGCCTTCATCAGCTTTACGCAGTTGTGCAGCCAGCTGAGGAAACATACGACCTGTAAGTGTAAACATACGGAATAAGACCAGCACAATCAAGGACTACAATTTCATCAATCGTTCTGCCTACCCTTTTCCCAACCATTTTGGGGTCGGCTTCCAGGAGGCTTCGCACGAGAACCGTACGGAAGCGTTTCGTCGACGGAAGAGTAGACAAAAATGACGTTTCCGTGTAGACAGTTTTCTACCGAGACATGTAGGTATACATGCGATTTCTATTTTACAGTAGAGTAGAAAAAGAAAGGATCATGCTAAGCCTGCAGTCTAACTGGGTGCAGCTGAGTACCAGTATTTTACATCTCTTCACAACCCAGTTACTGGGTAACACGACATCCATTGGCATGACAGGTTGTCAGACTTCTGGGCTTCTGACTACCCGTAACGACTGTCAAAGATTTACTAATGACAGCCGGGATCTACGCAACGGCTTAAGACGCTGACAACACCTAAACCGCGGTCACTGTCAGATTGGATAGAAAAGAAAGAGAAGCGCGACGACAAAACGCTTGTAATTTATTGCAAAATATGAAGTAATTATCTATTTACTCAGAATTGAGTTGAGTAATCGAAAATAAAAAACAACCAAGTTCTGCATTAGAATAAGATGTACTTGTTATTAATTAAATACGTAATTTATGTTGATATTTAATACAGATATTTTGGATTAGAACTCAAGGTAAGAGGTTCGTTTAACGTTAGTTTGTAGCGAGATTTTTTTTTCAAAACGTGTTTTGGTGACAACCAAGTTCTTCAAGCGGAAAAAATATATGTTAATTTTGAACATATTTCCCATATGTTCAAAATTAACATATATTTTTTCCGCTACCACAAACTATACAGGTTTGGCATTTTTTTTTTTCTTAAGAGAAGCATATTTTGGTCAATTGGATCTTGTCAGCGCCTTAACGTGCTTTCTGAGGCACTGAGGGGTCTTGATATGGGATGATAACAAAAACATAACAAAAGTCATTTATTTAAACAAGGCTGAGACTCAGCACTTTCAAACGTCAAAATTACATAAGATAGTCCCTCAAAAACGCCCGCCCTTCACCACTTCCTAGTGCTTTAGCTGGGAAGAAGAAGTGGCGCAACAAACTCCAGCAGCACACCTGTACGTTCAGTTAGAAAAATTACCTATCATCGTCAAATGGTCACCCATCCACGAACTGACCGCACCAAGAGTAGCTTGACCATCGATCGACCTGTGCGGCTGTTATCATCTGGCCAAAAAAACGAAACTGAGCGTATAAACTCCTGAAGCTGCATTAATAAACAGGAAATTTAAGAGCGTGACCCTAGCGAGACGAAAGGGCGACGCTCGTGCCGCGTTTACGTACCGAGCTCGGCACGTTTGTGCAGCGTGTGCGTTACGAGAGCGTAGCGTACAAACATTAGCGGAGGTGTGTTAGCGTGCACAACGTGATGATGCGGCTAAAGTTGTATTATTCATTCAACATTTGACAAGTTCTAGCTGTCACAGAAAATTATTTTGTAAAATAATTGTTATACTTTATAATTACTATGAGTGATCCTTTTGCGGGTATGACCGATTTTTTTTAATTGGCTAGCCTCGATGACGCAATGGGTATCGATATCTAAACACAATAAAATAAAAATATTTGATGTTTTTTTTTTTGGGAGGTCAATTAGTGTTACTTGAAGAATGAGTTGAAAAAAACTGTTATCTGTCTTATTTATGTTTTATTGTGTTTAGGTTACTAATCACGTCTGCGAAGTTAACACAAAAAAAAAGCTTTTTGAGATGATATTGCAAGTGACTACAATATTTGCGGTCGTCTTTAAAAATCATCATATTTATTTAATAAGAATTTAGCCTATATATCAAGTATTTCTCTATTAAATGTACTAAATATTCGTCGGTTATAAGTAATTTTGTTCTGATTGTTTGTTTGTATTTTGTCATTTGCCAGTGTCGTAACACAGAGTTACGCAATCTAAATTGTCTTTGGCCCTTGTTTTTTTGGGCGGGAAATCATCAAATAACTTCTCCCGCTCTGGGCGGAGCGGGAGGGTGTGTTAGACTCTTACTGACTAAAACCCACCCGTATTCCTTCCGTTGCCTGTGTTGCGGGGGCCTCGGTGACCCATTAGTACCTTCCCGCGACCCCTGTCTTTGGCCCTGACATCAAGCAATGGGCAAGATTGTCAAACTTTTATGGCTTGATATGAATACGATTGTGTGTGTGTATTTTAAGTAATCTTTTTTGCAATGTGCGTTATGTTTGTGCAAAATAAACAATTTTTCTTTCTTTCTTATAAAGTTTGAGTGTTTGAACTGTTTCAAACCTCCGATTTTTTTAATGAATTAATACTTTGCGGGACACTAAATCCCTCCAGACGTAATAAGAATAATACTTTTTTTGTGTCTCGTTCAGTGTCTTTCAACCAATTAATAACACAACTTTAGTTGCAAGCACATTCACGAATAGGCTGTCTGGAAATACGGTTGTATATAACCCACCAACCAAATGTAGTTTATATTAGATTTTGTAATGATGATTTTTAATATGTATTTGTTTGTTATATTGTAAGATTATTTGTGTATTTTATCAATGGACCTTAGTTGCCTGATAATAAATAAATTATTATTATTATTATTATCTTTTATTTAATTATTTACACATTTTAATTTTATTTTTAAATATTAGAATATAAAAAATATATAAAAACATTTAAAAATATAAAAAAAAAAAAATGGTAGCCCACCGGTATCGGGAACAGGGTCCAAGCTACCGGCGGTCAGGGCTCCAGAGAGAGGAACCTCCTGACAATGCGAGCCGTGTCCAGAAGTACCGCTTTCTGAATCAAGCCCTTAATCCAGCCGTGCAACGTGAGCCTCTTTAGGTGTTGGTCGAGGCTCTTGGCAATTAAGCCATTGGCTGATACGACTATCGGCACAATGATTGCTGAATCCACATCCCACATGTCGACAACCTCGCGAGCCAAGTCAAGATACTTGATCTGTTTATCTTTCTCGGCTTTCACGAGATTCCCGTCATGAGGGACTGTTATGTCAACAATCATTGCGCGCCGCTCTGTTCGATCCACCACCACTATATCAGGCTTATTGGCAACAATAGTCCTGTCAGTGATGATGGATCGGTCCCAGTACAATGTGATATTTCCATTGTCGAGAACTGGGTCGGGCACATACCTGTAGTACGGCACTTCAGATTCTACAAGGCTGTATTTCAGAGCAAGTTGCTGATGGATAATCCTGGCTACAAGGTTGTGTCTATGCAAATACTCTTCGTTAGCTAGAGACGAGAACACCCGGAGATAATGTGTCGGATTGATTCTCCCGGACGGTGGCATGCCCGACACACGTCAACCGTGCCGTCCTTCACAATAAATCTCCGGTAATTCTTCGTCATGATAACTTCGTCCATAATTGCACAGACAAAACCTTCGGTTTCCCCAAAGAGGTCACCAAAACGTAGCCAGGCTACGGACGCTTGGAAATCTACATCGGGTTCATGTAGGGCCCGGAAAAAGCGTCCGTGAAGCTCCTTACTCTGCCATACCTCCCTGCGATCGTTAGTGTCAAGCACTACAAGCTTGCGCCAGTTCTCTTTAGCCAAGGAGAGTGGGGTGAGGCCCTTGTCCACCGCGACCACATCTCGATGCATCCCCACATCGGCTTCTAGGAAATATTCCCTGAGACTGCATACCTCGCGATTGTGGA
Source organism: Atethmia centrago (assembly GCA_905333075.3). NCBI lineage: Eukaryota > Metazoa > Arthropoda > Insecta > Lepidoptera > Noctuidae > Atethmia > Atethmia centrago. The sequence goes on from HG995376.1 coordinate 23,679,612, forward strand.
GGATCTTAGCGTTTAAAAAGCCTCGACCTCCACACTTTCGCGGGATATACAGTCTCATTACCGACGACCGTGGGTGATGCATTCGATATACAGTCAGCAGCGTACGGACCCTCCTATCCAGGGCGTCGAGTTCAGTCTGAGTCCATTTGAGTATGCCGAAAGAGTACATCAAAACGGGCATGACCCAACCGTTGAAGGCACGCACCTTGTTTCCGCCTGACAGAAGACTATTAAATACTTTCTTCAGGCGGCCAAAAAAGCGCTCCTTCAACGATTGCTTCATGTCAGTAACATTGATGCCTAACGCTTCCGACATACCCAAATACTTGTAGGTTTCGGATGCGGAGAGGGTTCTAAGGTTTATGGAATCCGAGAGTTGGGTTCCCACGGATTCCACAATCTTCCCTCGCTTTATATGCATGACCGCACATTTATCCACTCCAAATTCCATCCTGATGGCGCTACTGAAACTTTCAGTTATTTTCAGTAGCTCCATCAGTTGCAAATTATTGGAGGCAAAGAGTTTTAGGTCATCCATGTAGAGGAGGTGAGATATAACCTGACCACCTCTCCTCATACGATAGCCTAGACCTGAATCTTCCAGCAGTGTGCTTAGAGGATTCAAGGCTAAGCAGAACCAAAGCGGACTCAAACTATCGCCCTGAAATATGCCCCGCTCGATCCTTATCGGTTCGCTATTCCTCTGGATATTTCGACATCCTGGATAGCGAAGGACCGTCCTCCATTGCCCCATACACGAAATCAGGAAGGTGCGCAGAGTTGCATCTACTTTATACAACTCCAGCACCCTCATGAGCCATGTATGTGGCACCGAGTCATAGGCCTTCTTATAATCTATCCAACATGTCGACAGATCCTTTCGGGAACGACGAACTTGTTGGCTAATGGTCATATCAATGAGGAGTAACTCCTTAGTACCGCGGGATCCGTTCCTACATCCATTTTGAGAGGCAGACATGATGGAGTTGGTGTCTATATGTTTGTTAATTTTAGCTCTCAAAATAGATGTAAGAAGTTTATAGACCGTCGGTAAACACGTGATCGGCCTATAATTTTTGGGTTCCGCGGTGCTACCTGATTTATGGAGCAGGTGGGTAACTCCTGTCGTTAGGAATTGGGGTAGCGATCCAGACTCCAAAGCAGTCTGGTACTGAGCTGCCAAGCGAGCGTGCGACCTTAAAAACCATTTGAGCCAGAAGTTGTGCAGTCCGTCCGGCCCTGGGGACTTCCAGTTAGGTAACGGACCGACTGCACGAGCTACATCTTGGGGGCAGATGGTAATAGCCCCCATTTCTGGTATTGGATCGCAGGCTCGCTCGACTTTTCGAGCCCAATCACCTTCGGTGTGACTGACAGGCACCGACCAGATACTGCGCCAGAAAGAACACATGACATCATCATCCGGTAGGCGCGTGTCAGTCACATCTTGGTCCGGTCGCTCCCAACCCCTATAAACCCACCTTTCATCGCTCTGGAAGGTACGATTCTGAGTGTATCGCTCTACTCGCCGCTTATACCTACGAATACGGTTCGCCCATGCATACACTTTCTGCTTCAGGAAGTCGATGCGCTCTGTGACACGGGTCATATAGTCCTGAGGGCCGAAATCAGTCCCTGAGAACGCTCGCCTCACAAAGCGCATCACTCTAGGGCGAGTATTGCCCTCCCTGAAGCACATTAATTTGCCAATGAGCGCTCTGGCCCCACCAATACGGCTTTCAATTCTGCACTGCCAAGCTGGTACGGTTGGTTTCGGTCGTGTAGTTCTAGAGTCTTTAGCAAATTTCACGTGAGCTACACGACATACCGCTACAGCCGCGCAGTACAGAATCGAATGAGTATCAGTGAGGTCTTCGCAGTCATCAAAATAATTTGACAACTGCGAATCCAGAGCTGCCACCAGCGCCCTGTTTTTTTTATGCATGGGCAAACGAGGTAAGCGTGGTCTTAGTTCGGGCGACATGAGCCGATATTCTCGAATCGCATCTTCCAAAGCACTCCTCAATTCCACATTGCACTGGGTACTTACATTTGTAGCCCTGTCATCACTCCCCTCGTCAGCTTGATTCGTGCTTAATTGAGGTGAATGTACAACAGTCTGCGACGGGGGGACGATGACATGGCTACGCTGCATTTCACTTCGTAGGCGATCAAGTACAGTGTCATCCAACATATGATTACGCTGGATAACCCGTACCTGATCCGACAGTCGTTGTGCCGAAACGTTGACAGCTGGCTCAAGCACCTGAAAAAGAGAGAGCATCCGAACACGGTAAGCAGTTTATTATTATTATTATTATTATACCGCTAGTGTGAAAACGCCCTCAAGTCTAACGGATTCCTGCCGGGGTCGTGGGAAGGTACTTATGGGTCACCGAGGCCCCCGCAACACAGGCAACAGGAAGGAATACGGGTGGGTTTTAGTCAGTAAGAGTCTGACACACCCTCCCGCTCCGCCCAGAGCGGGAGAAGTTATTTGATGATTTCCCACCCAAAAAAAAAAAAAAAGTCTAGCGGATTATTTTTTCTCCAACAGTGATACCGACAGTCGTAGACCCCGACGAGATCGAAGAGGAGCGCGAGCTGTCGCCGCCCATGGTGGTGCACTGCTCGGCCGGCGTGGGCCGCACGGGCGCGCTCGTGCTCAGCGAGCTGGCGCTGGCGCTGGCCGCGCGCCGCCAGCCGCTGTACCCGCTGGACCTGGTGCGGGCCATGCGCGCGCAGCGCCCCATGTGCATACAGAACGCTGTGAGTGCATGAGTTGCTGGCTATACCTACGTCATGCGGGACCCTACTATTTACGCAATTCCTGGGGGGTAACCATAACCTCTTATAGCAGTATTACTTCAATATTACTTAGCGTGAGAAAGAGATGGAGCTATAAGTCTTGTATAGCTCCATCACTTTCCCACTGTGAAGTAATATTATAATAATACTGCTATAAGAGGTGATGGTTACCCCCCAGCATAAGCAGTGACACTACAATTTTATTACGCTAAAATTCAATACGACAAAAAGTTACAAGACATCGTAACAAAATATCATCAGTTTTCATATAACCTGAGTCAAACGTAATCCCCATGCATCAAATCTACGATATTTATTTATAGTACGTTGTCAAAATACGACGAAATGTTCAAGAGTTATGAGGGAACAGGTGAACATACATACATACGACATAACCCTTCTTTAGCGTTGCTGTAGTCGGGTAAAAACGGCTCATTCCAGATATCGACGGGGCCTATTAATTTTAATTCTCATCATTGAACCCCCAACATATTTCAGACAACCGACACGAAAACCTAAGTAATACTTCTGATTGATAGTGAATTTGCGACAATTCCAACGTGGAATTATTGACAGAATCTAAGTTTTATTAATGGGCAAGTTTACATGGGTAAAAGAATACATCAGTTCAACCTCACATTCACATTACACAAACCCCTGACCAATTTTCATTCAAACACGAAAGCCTCATGAACCCAATACCATTACTAAACCGTTTTTTTTTTCTTCCACAGAGCCAGTACAAGTTCGTATGTGAAAGCATACACACAGCCTACACTCAGGGGCTAACGCAACCGTGTTCCGAGAACGGCTCCAACTGATAGTGAGCTAACTCCCTTGCCAATTATATTTTACAGTCGTTGTAAGACCTGACTGATCGTATTAGGAATGTGTGTTTATTGTATACGCTGAATTTGTGACGTACTGAAGGACTTGTAATAAGGATGATGCCTGGGTAAAAAAAAGAAATTCTATTTAGTCTGTTAGTAAGATAATAAAAAATATTAGACACTTATTTTTGCTTTGATATACAAGGTGTCGTTTTGCATCCTCGTCAAATTTCAGAAGGCTGCTATGAAAGACATATATAATCAAAAAAAAATACGATACCTGCTCAATAATGAATACATACTTGTGTTTTTAGTTATTGAAGTTTGACAGTATTTTAGAATACACCACTTTCACAAAACAGAATCACCCCGTTGCGTATGCGGTAGTGTGTGTAAAAGGGCAGTTACAGTGCGGTATCACACGGACCGCGTTTTAACATGCGTGTACTACACATAGCGAAATCCGAAAATTTGAAAAAATAAAGACCTACTTATTTTATTACTGATTTGTGTCGAGAATCATTGCATAGTTACCTCCTTGAATTTGACGAGGATGCAAAACGACACCTTGTATTAATTTAAAAAAAACTCAGATAAAACGCATTAAAGTTGGAGAGTGGGGGCTCGCTACGTCACAATTCAGTATAAAATCTAGCAAGGCGAGACGTAATGACACATTTTAACTCAAGGTATCGCCGTAAACTTTTGATTACGTAAAATAAAAATACGTGTCCAATATTGTTCTAGTAATCTACCTGACGAACGAAAATTAAATCATCATCCCTATTCTGAAGCAAAAATAAGCAGAGGGATAACTTAAACTCGACTTAAGTAACTTTAATATACGTACGGCTGAAATTGATAAAAAAATAATAATCATCGAATTGGTCGCATTTAAGGGTTTCCGTTTTAAACTGATTTATTTCGTGGCTGCACAAAATATGCACAAGATTCTGGTGAAGCGCAGGAGACAATAAATAAACTCGCATAATTATCTACTTTTGGATAACCATGTTCTCTGCAATGGAGTTTGAAATATGGAATTCCTGGGAGAAGGTAATGACACCTATTTTGCCACCAATTATTCTTCAAAAGCCCTTTCTATGAACAAGTTCTTAGTCCTAAATGTACAAATTTAGTGTATACAAAAAAAAAAATGAACGAAATAACAGTGTGTTCATGGTTTCAAGTAGTATAACAACTTTTTACATGATTTAGAATGCTGTTTAGTCAGAATAATAATAAGTTTTAATTCTTAGTTTTTAGATACAAGGTGAAAAACGCAAACTGGCCTCAGAATTGAGAATTCTACTCAAACAGTTGGGCTCAGTCATAATAACAAAGTATACTTCGTACGAACTTTACTTGTATCTTTTAACAAGTCAGTGATAAAATTTTCTATAAACTTTTTTCACTTACACAAGTTGTCGTTTTGCATCCTCGTCAAATTTCAGGAGGCTGCTATGAAAGACATATATAATCAAATAAAACTACGATACCTGCTTAATAATTAATACATACTTGTTTTTTTTAGTTATTTAAGTTTGGCAGTATTCTAGAATACACCACTTTCACAAAACAGAATCGCCCCGTTGGGTATGCGGTAGTGTGTGTGTAAAAGGGCAGTTACAGTGCGGTATCACACGGGCCGCGTTTTAACATGCGTGTCCCACACGTGCAGATTTCCGAAATTTAGAAAAAAAAAACCTAAGTACTTATTTTATTACTTATTCGTGTCGAGAATCATTAGCATAGTTACCTCCTTGAATTTGACGAGGATGCAAAACGACACCTTGTATTTATTTCTAGTGTAACTCTACCAGTGGTTTGTATATTATTAATTTATAAAGTTTTATAAAAAGTTTGCTTCACGATGTTATTCGATTATCGATTAACAACTCGAATAATAATAATCGATCCAACATATCAATGTTTAACATAAGATACCTTTATTTTCCTGTTTATTATTTATTTTTAAGTTTAATTTTTCTAACGCTTGACGTGATTTTTCACTACACATTAATAATATATGAATATAAGTAATCTGTAGTCTTGCCTTTCCAACGAATTTAGTAATTTATTTGATACAAGTTGTATAATTTTAAAACATACCTATAATGTTTGGTGACAGGCTGAGCGTATTAAATGTCGATATCATTATAAATATTCATTTAACTATGTTTTGTTGTATATAATGCAATGATTCTAAATTATGACCGTTTTCGGAGAACAACGAGAATTTGGAATCCAAAATAATAGGTTCCTCAACGGTACACCCCGATTCAAACTTCATGGCAGCTCGGAACTTGAGGCGAGTCGCTGCGCAGTAACGAATTCATGTGTCAGCGGGGGTGAGGTACTGCGTAGCGAGTAGTGCAGTTCAGAGCCGCTATAAAGTAGCCTTTGACAATATTGCCTGTCTCCAAAAAACAGATATTTTATCGCTTCTTTTTCTGTGCCATTTGTAATTATATTCATAAGAAAACTTGTACATTATACTAATAATATATTTCTCAGACACGACATGTATATTACGTTATTTTGTTTTTATCAAAAGCCCAGAATACAGTAATTTGGAAACTATCTTAGTGTTCGATCGATATAAGTTATAGGGACCCAAAATTACGATAATATTGTATTGTGTACGATTTACAATTATAAGTAATATCTAAGTAAAACGAAGTCGATAATACGTAATTTTATTGAAAATATATGGTATTTTTGCACCTTTAAAATATAGCATCGTGTTTGAATGTGTCGTAGAATCCTATTTGAATGATACTATTATTAACTTGTAAACTGATATCCAAAAACGACCGAAACGAACAGAACTTAATCGGCGTTTGAATCTGGAATGTGCATGTTCAAAAAGTTTGCAATAGTTATTATCTAACCTCTATTGAACTTTCTTGGTCCGGTGAAGCCGTTACAGGAGGTCTACTCCAACCACGAAATCCGTAGTTTCGGCCGAAGTTACGGCATTTCCTACTCCGTGTCACCTACAGACCTAAGAATGAATGATAACACGATTAGACAGTTATCCCTACTCGCGATGTGATTTTGATCGTTCGAAAAATTAAATTTGTCAATCGCTTTGACGGATGAACTACTTTCGGACGGGCCCGTATCTTCGGTGACGGACTTAGAGAGTAGACCCCCTTGAGCGCAGACGCAGTGACGTCATCGCATCGTATGGGCTTGACAACGCAACAATGTATTTACAGTTTGGCCGTCGAGATAATGCGTTCTTGACATCTGTCAGTTTCATAGTCACAAATATGTGTTTTGCGAATTTGATCCTTATTTCAACTAGAAATAGTCAACTGACAGGTTTCAGGAACGCATGCTCTCGACGGTCGGACTGTAATTACTCTCCTATCGCTTTGTCACTTCTTCAGAACCATCTACTTTTCTCCCGTTTACATCGTTTTATCGAGACTTTTTAAATTAACCTTCTTAAAGCAATTACACCATATTCATCGATTTACCCAAACATATCAAGTACCTATAGATATTATATACTTATATTATTATTATTCAGTAAAGTACAGTTTACGAACGCTTGTAAATAAGTCGTTTATAACTTCGTCATATAACTCCTGGGTCACACATTCAGACGGAAACTGGTTTAGACATACGCAAAACTAGCTTAGACAACTATTTTATTGGCACATGAATGTTTTTTAATCTATTGTTGTGAAGAAACATTTAAGGTGAAAATTAACATTAAGTATATACATTACACATGTTTATGTGTAATGTATATAATGTTTATTCTTAACATTATTTACATTTTTATCTATATTTTTTATGGTGTACATAATAAAGAGTATTCTATTCTATATAGCATTGTGAATGAAAATGAAGTTCGTGGCCAAGTAATAACAGCCGCACGGGTCGATTGAAGCTTAAGCTTCCCTTGCCGCGGTCAGAAACCCACAAGTCTGAAAACCAGTCTTACCAATGGGTATCGTGTTACCCAGTAACTGGGTTGTGGAGGTTAGATAGGCAGTCGCTCCATGTAAAATACTGATATTCAGTTGCATCCGATTAGACTGGCCGACCCCAATATAGTTGGGAAAAGGCTAGGCAGATGATGATTCAGATTTTCCTGGTAAAGAATAGTCACTTGAGCACGATTTTTGTTTTTTTGGGAGTGAAATCATCAAATAACTTCTCCCGCTCTGGGCGGAACGGGAGGGTGTGTCAGACTCTTACTGACTAAAACCCACCCGTATTCCTTACGTTGCCTGTGTTGCGGGGGCCTCGGTAACCCTTTAGTACTTTCCCGCGAAAGAAACGGGTCTGGTTTTATTGGTCAGACTGATTTTGTGCGCCCACTCCCGGCCGCTATCCCACTACTGCCCGATGCGGCAGCAGACTTTTGGCTGCTGGGATTCCCCCCTGGCCCGTTTCGCCCCTCTTTAGTAGACCTGCATCCCCTAGAATCCTCCAGGGGATCCATATCTACACCGGGCTTAGTGTGGACGTCCAGTCAATATGGGCCACTCAGCACCAGGACCCCCGACCTCAAACCATCCTCCGCTTCAGACCTCCGAGAAGCCGGATTACAGGAGACGCAACCCTCCCAGTCACTTGAGCACGATATAGTTTTGTCATCGTATGGAGGTAGAGCATAATCATACCTACCGAGCAAATTCATGACCCTCGTTACTTTTTTTATGAAATCTACTGAAGCTAAAGTTTACCAACACAATATTAATACCTACCTTTAGCTTGAATACAGGAGAAGGTACTGCGGAAGTCTAAAGAGATCTCTGAACCTACTCAAGGACAGCATAAAAATAATTATAGACCATTTTTGAATAATAAACCTTTTTTTATAGTTTAATTATTAGAATAGAATAGAATACTCTTTACACCATAAAAAATACAGATACAAATGTTGATTTTTTTTTTGTAGTTTTGTGTTTATAAACGAAACCATACCGAACACTCATTCATTCATTCATCAGAATCTGAATAATTTTTAGCTTTTAATTCTTCACTTATACCATCTGGAATTTACAAATAATAAGTACTCGTTATGAATTTACTGTCTATAGCAGTTTCACAGTGAGTAACATAATGTTCCCACTGCTGGGACACAGGACTTCTCTGTGAGAGGGAGTGGGCCGTAATACACCACGCGGGCCCAGTGCGGGTTGGTAGATGTCATATGGCTTCGAACTTTTGGTTCTCGGACGCGCCGGTTTCCTCACGTGTTTTCCTTGACCGTTTTGAGAGCAGTGGTGATTAAATAATTTACACAAAGCAAAGCGCCTGCTTGGGTTCGAAGCTACGACTTATAACGCGTAAGTCGCAGCAGTTACCATTGGGCCACCACTGCTCCAGCTGCACACTGCAGCAGCACTGCTCGCAGTGAGTGATTACCGCATAACCACAAAGTTTGTTGTTTTGCTCCCTTAAGTTGTAATTTGACATGATCTTCATGCGTCAAGTTGAAGAAGATGGAAAAGTATACCATATACAAGGTGTCGTTATGCATTCTCGTCAAAAAAAAAAGTCATATATAATCAAATAAAATTACGATACCTGCTCAATAATTAATACATACTTGTTTTCTTAGTTATTTAAGTTTGACAGTATTTTAGAATACACCACTTTCACAGAGCAGAATCACCCGGCTGCATGTGCAGTAGTGTGCGTGTAAAAGGGCAGTTACAGTGCGGTATCACATAGGCCGCGTTTTAACATGGGTATTCCGCACATGCCGATTTCCGAAAATTAAAAAAAAACTGACCTACTTATATTAATATTGATTCGTGTCGAGAATCATTAGCATAGTTACCGCCTTGAATTTGACGAGGATGCAAAACGACACCTTGTATAAAACTGTTTGGGGGTTGGCCATTTATTCCAATGAAGGCTGCGTGGCCAGACTCATGTCATCTAATATCTTCTTTGTCATATTTTAAATGTAAGCTATTTCTTCTAAATGTGTGACCTAATCTATACTGTGCCTATAATATTAAGCGATGATTGCCATAATAATATATACATAATTAGTAGTGTTTGAAATTAGATATCTAACGGTAGGTTTTATAAAATTAAGGATATTATCATAATATTGTTGTAATACCTACGCATGAAACTCCCATACAACACTTGCAATAACAGATATAAAATTATGTTTTAATGTTGTAGAAATAAGTAATCGTTTTTAATTTGTTTTTCTGTAAATAAAACTGAAGCATAAAGCTCTGGCGAATCCCGCGCTGGATGCGGGACGCGACCGACCGCGTCGATAGTTTTAATGATTAAGAAGGCGCGCAATTATTTGCACCAGTTTGAACACCCCTTTATAAGTTAATTGTGCGACGCGAGCAAATATCTTCCCGCATTCTGCGCAACTTAGGCCAAACTTAACTAGGGCCAGAGTTTAAACGTTTTTTTTTTGGACTAGATTAGCTAACACAAATTTGAATTTTGATTCAACTGTTTGACACAATAATATAGCATTTGATACACGCACTATTTCTTATACTTAAGTACATGCATTCAATCGCATTCTATTTTTGTCAACAATTTTGCATCCTTACTGTTTATTGAATAACTCACGCTTAAATATTTCCTTAATTAATTAATAAGTTTAACATTGAATTAATTAATTATATTTTTAATTTATTGCAGTGTCTATAGACTTTATTTACTAACAAACAGTAAATTCAACAAAGTATATTTCGTTAAAATGTTTTGTGTATTCATTCAATCACTTTTTCATATAGGCCTATGTCATCTTCACCTCATATTGTGTGCCTGAATTAATAAAAAAATAAAAAATAAACATTATTTTGGAAGGCGATCTATGCTACCTTAAAACTAGGTACAGAGTTTACCTTAGTCGGTGTATTCTTTAGAATTATTTCTGTACACGCCCTTTTTTGAATTCTGAACCAAATTCTTCATTATGGCTATGATATTACAATAAAATTTAATTTAATTTATGAAAAAAACTTGTATTCATTAAAGTTTTTATTAAATTAAGTGTAGTGTTAGTTTTGTGTGAATGACTGATGTAGTTATAAGTGTTTTAAATGTTCAATTATTTTGTAGGGAGAATGCGGATCTAATATTGTACGTACCCTGTTGTAATGTTTTCTATCTTGTGATGTATATGAAGTGCTGTGCGTTTTATTTTATGTCAAATAAAAGTTTATTGATTTATACGGGGTCTTTCATTTATCGTGTGCTATCCACTTATCAGGCCATAATCGTTGCATAGTCTCCACACACAAAGTACTACAGGTACTTATGGGCGTCCCACGCGCCGTGTATGCCTGCACATAATGCGTAGGACGCTTAATACCTACTTACTTGGCCAAAATATATATTCTATTTTCGTTATGTATTATGACTATTAATAAAATTCGATGTAGTGGTGTAGACTTATTAGCACTGCTGGAATAATAAAGTCATTTACACTCGAATTAAATGTAATTTTATTAGTCACTGTGCTTAGAAAAGTGATTGTTTTTTTCTCTACGTTGGTGGTTCCGTAGTAAACAAGGAACTTACAGTTTCGCCGTGTCTGTCTGTCTGTCTGTCCCCACTGTAGCTCAGAGACGCTTAGTACTACAAAGCTGTAATTTGGTATAGGTATTGACAAGTCTTTTTTTAGGGTCCTTTGCACGTATAAATGATATTGGGGATGACAATTTTTTCTCGTCTATCGCATAGTGTGGAGTATCGTTGGATAGGCCGTTCAAAAATATTGCGGGTCTGTGAACACCACTTTTCGATTCAAGGATCCGTTTACGTAATATTAAGCACTAAAGAGCTAATTTTTGTTAGAGTCAAGTGTCCCCCCAGCTGGCAGAGGCCAGCTAAATGGTCACATAAATTGTATTTATTGTATTCTAGACTTTTACACATTTATTTTACACTTATATAAATCGATTAAACTAAACGAACACCATTACAATAAATATGACAATTTTATTACACATAGTGACAGTTAGCACATGTCAGATTACTCCAGTGAAATAATAATTCGGCTTTACAAGAATCTGCGCGCGGACAGAATCTGAACTAATTCCGCCATCTTGATTTTTCAATACATTTCATGAAACAATCGCACAATTTTTTACCAACAGCGCCCCCTTTTTTTTGTGTGGGAAATCATCAAATAACTTCTCCCGCTCTGGGCGGAGCAGGAGGGTGTGTCAGACTCTTACTGACTAAAACCCACCCGTAACCTTTTCGTTGCCTGTGTTGCCAGGGGCCTCGGTATCCCTTCCCTTTCAGACTCCCACAACCCCGGACCATGCCATGCCCCCCTGTCAATATCATTCGAGCGCCAAAAGTTCCATGTAGCAGTGTATTGTATATGAAAATGGTTTCACCGTATATTAATGACTAGCTTTTGCCCGCGACTTAGCCAGTATTTCACCATTTCATTCATCATGTCATGTGTTTTCATTTGTCATGGTCTACCCATGTTACAAATTTCATCCAAATTCGTTTAGCTATTTTAGCGTGAAAGCGTAACTTACAAACAAACAAACAAACTCACTTTCGCATTTATAATATTAGTTAGGATTTACCACGGCATACGCAAGATCCTATGGAAAATGGTTTCTTTTGACTGTGTGACTGTTCCTAAATTACCATAGGCTGATAAAATTTTCGTTTTTCCTAATTCCGTTAATATGACTGTTTAGGTCGGTTACCCCTTTTGGGGAAGAGCCGTACTCCGCCTCCGAACGACTCTGTAGAGGCGGCTCGTCTCCAGACGGCACTGTCCCACCGACAGAGATTAAATGAATTCCAAATATGAAGAAGTCCAACGCCTTGTCTCTTGCCTTGTTGTGTTAAAAGAGCAAGGAAAGGATTGAAATAAATAGTAAATAAGATTTAGGAATTCATAGTTATGAAGTTGGATGTGGTTTTAGAAAGACAATACATAATAGAGGGATGCTAAGTATATTATTATATAGATTTGTGAGTAACTCTTACGCTAGCGTAAGAGGTATTTGGTCAGGCATTACTCACACGATACTTTACATCTGTACTTGGAGTAGGTACTCAGAGTATTACATCCATAAAGTGACGCAAGTGGCTTTTCAGCGGTATTACATCGGAATCATGCTCTTTTGGAGACATGGTCCCTAGCAGTTCTTTCGAATTGATAAACGTGACGAAGCGGCTTTCCCTGCGGCAACCGTGTAAACCGTCCTTGTCTAACAACGGGGCGGCTAGTTCCAGCGGCATTGCGTCGGCATCATGCTCTTAAGGAGACATGGTCCCTATCAGTCCTTGGACTGGATATGAGATAGATGTGGTTTCCCGAACCCCTGGAAGTTCACTCTTTGCACAACAAGCATATCTGCAAGACACGTGTTCATATCAGTATAACCGAATTATTGGTTTTTGATAAAGAATACGACATTCAAGACTGACTAGATAATAAGAGTTGAGAATCGAAACTCAAGAATTATTAATTAATAGAGCTGTGGATCAACTCTCTTAAAGATCTACAGACAGCCACAAAGCGCCCACCCTTCATCACTTCCTAGTGTTTGAGCTGGGGAGAAGAAGTGACGCAACAAACTCCCCAGCAACTCGTCTCTATCTGTTTAGTTACAAGAACTTTAATTACACTATCAGACTAGAATAAATATTATAGTGAAAGACTCACCCAGTCGTTGCAACAAACACACACACACAACATTAAGTACTAAATTAGTCTAATCGGGGCTTTAACCCAACTATAACGAATACTCGCTATCTAGCGACAGCCCACTCGGACATGGCCCTTGGTATTCACCAAGCCTCCTAACTTAACTCGCCTAGACTCGAGCGTCCGTATCTTTCCGTAGTCTTAAATCGCTTTGTTGCATTCGTCTTGGATAGTTAGGACAAGGAGGGATTACAAGTAAACAATGTCAATATAAAATAAGGTTGGGAATTCTTATGTAAGAACGTTATGGAAAGGAATCGAATTTATCTACTTTTCTTTTGATTATGAAAGTTTGAAGACATGTCAGTAATACAAAAAGGTAGGTATGTGACACGTAACGCTTGCGTTGTGGAATACGAGTATATTACTCTTAGTTACGTTAATGGATTTCTTTACAATAACTACAGACCCACCCCAGTGACGTGGGGCTGCTTTACAGCAGCTGACAGCGCCGTGCGTGTATTGTTAGACCTGAACGCATAGGACCACTAAGGACACTGCTACGATTCTTACAAGCCACGTTCCCTAAGCTCTAGTCATGTTTACTCAATCCTAAGGTAGAGTACTGCGAAGTTCAACTGTCATTGAGCGAGACACGTTCCAGTAATCACTGGGCGCGTACTAATGTAATGAACCCCTTATAACGGCCTAATCACCCGTTACAAAGACTATATAAAACTTGCACAAGCGTACCGCATCGTCAGTCGGTAGTAGAATTCTTTACGATTACTCCTGCTATACGCCGAAGTGGTTATTCGAAATCGTCATTTCTGATTCTCTTAAACTTCCCCATTTAGAGGATGCTTTCAATGTAATCGGCAACCGTGCGACTGTGGCAAGCAACGGAGCGTTTCTATCTCGGCATCCAAATATCGTGTCTCGCTAATGATAATTTGTGAGAGGGTCGAAAGCCAGATGTGGTTTAACGAGACACAATTCCTAGCGTTCCTTAAAACGAACTATCAATCCAGTTTATGTAATTTTGTGAAGCCTAACCCCTTTTCCCGGAGAATGTGCATACATCAAGGGCAATGCAAAATATCCTTCAGTTAGTCAGTCCATAGGGATAAGGTAATCATCACTAGCATTTGGTTTGTTTGTGTTCGTAAACAACTACAAAGTAGCATTGTAGCTCAAATAGGCCCTAACGAGTTGCGAGAATTAATTCGGTTCAGCCATCCATAAGCGGTGTGACTGCCGGCCGTAAGTGTCATGTCTTGGTTGTGGTTGTCTATAGTCTGTTGGTAGAGTAGTCTACCGTCTATTGGTAAATGTCACACCCAATGGAAGGCTTTCTCCGAGTCCCTAGAACCAAACGCTGGTGTAGGATACCTCGGTCGTCATAGAAAGGAATAAGGAGGAATAGAATAGTAAACACTCACCCAATCGTTCACAGATACACTCACTGAGATTTGCGCGCCTTACTCACAACTTACATTATACTTGACTAATATAACCTAGTCTAAATCTACACTTATTATTACAATTTAACGTATTAAACTGATAAGACTTTCGCTACCTATCGCGATCTCTCCAAAGTGACAATTGTGTCATTATTATCGACCGATAGTTCTATCTCTCCTAGCCAAGCCTAATTTGACCGCTCTTTGTCGTAGTCTTAAACGAACTCCTCTAACTTAACTCGCCTAGCTATCACGTCCGATCCCTGCCGTGTCTCCCCACTGACTCCCCCAGCAACACGTCCCTTTCCATCTCCAAAACGACGTGACCGTGGGATTTTTCCCATACCAAAAGAATACGCAGAATAGGTTTATTGCCTTTTTTTGTACCATTTCTCAATTGTTTTATTTAATCGATTGTTACAATATTTTCAATAGTCTAATCATCCAGCTGTAAGAGTCGAATCTTCTTTATAAGACCCGAGAAGATCTCATTAAATTTTAACTGATTGGTCTAGTAGTCGCAAGCTGAGCATGAGGTCCTGCGTTCGATTCCCAGGTCGAACAAAGAGTTATTGGATTTTTCTATTTGGAGTCTGGATTTGTGCCCAGTTGGTTGATAGCAATAGGCTCGCCTCCATATGGGACTTAAACATAACCGGCGCAATGTGGGTGTATTATTGGTAGGTACCTACATCTCTGCCCTATCCTTCGGGGAAACAAGGCGTGGTGTTATGTAAATTTTAAGTTACCACCTAAGTGGAATCCCATAAATGGTTGAGTAGGAAGGTGTTGACAAATTTTACCATTGCTTGACATGGAACAAGCAAGTGGATGATAATGATGATTCTAATTACTTTTATGTAATTTATTGTATTTACATTAGGTATCTCTGACTAACTCGATGTCAATAACCGATCCGAGAGTGCATTTCATATCACTGCATATTATAAACCAAGTCCTCCTGCCACGTCTGTCTATCTAAACGCGATGAACTCAAAAACTACTGAACGGGTTTTCATGCGGTTTTCACCAATGGACGGAGTGATTCATGAGGAAGACACTTTTTCAGACATAAGGAAAGGAGGGATATTACTGCGTGCTCTGTTTATAGACCACCAGCATTAAACTTGTCATAATTTTTAATAATTATGGAAGAAATACTAAGCAAACTTTTTAAAGATAATAAATTCGTTTTTGTTTGTGGTGACCTAAATATTGATCTATTAGTTAATTGACTGGATAAAAGTAAGCTTATATCATTGTTTAAATCATTCAATTTAAAATTGATATTTAAAAGAAGCAACTAGAATAACAGCAACATCAGCTTCTTGCATAGGCAATGTATTTACTAATTGTAAAATAAAAGAATTCCTTAATTAGTGGCGTCAGGTCTGACCATACTGAACATCTTGTATCATTTGACGTAGATATAAAGTTGCATGTAGATAAAACCATTCAATTAAGACCTCTCACTAAAAATAAATTGAAAATGTTTAATAATAATGTTCTTAGCAATCTTTCAACAGCTAGTTTTGATTCACAAGACCCCAATATAAACTACGGTACATTATTTTCTACAGTTTGCCAGGAATTCAATAAAGCATGTCCTGTGAAAAAAGTTGCAATCAATACTAAACCAAAATTTAATGAATGGGCCACTGCTGGCATTAGAAAAAGCAGAGATATTTTATATAATGTGTACTACGATAAATCATTGACTTCTGATCAAGCCCTTCATAATTATGTCAGAAACTATTCTAAGATATTCAAAAGAGTCTGCGCTCAAGCTAAATTTAAACTAATAAGTAACAAAATTAGTATTTCTAACACTAAAATAAAAGCTGAGAGGCAGGTAATTAACAAAGAAACTGGAAACGCAAAACAGCGAGATCAGAATTAATTGTCTTTAAAATTTAATACTGAAACCATTACACCTAAGTTAAAAAGTTGCTGAGACACTAGAAAATTTCTTTACCAACATCCCAATAGACGTTACGAAATCTCTCCCCTCATCAGCTATATTAGCTGAATCTCTTCTCAAAAACACTTCTCTATCGACATTCCAAGTTGTGAATTCAAGCCCATTTCTATGGTCACAATTAATTAAGAAGGCATTCAAAAGTCTTAACATAAAGAAAATTGAAGACTTATGGGGGATTTCCGTTAAGGTTCTTGGATATATCATTGACATAATAGCCCCTGTTCTAACAGGCATATTTAATCAATGTTTAGACAGCGGTACGTTTCCTGATTTAATGAAACATAGTAAAGTAGTACCAATTTTCAAATGGGGTAGTAAGAGTGACCCCTCTAATTATAGATCTACATCTGTGCTACCAGCATTGAGTAAAATATATGAAAAAATCATGCTCGACCAGATGCTGTCACATTTCAATTCTAATGGGATTTTACATAGTCGCCAGTTTGGTTTCACGAAAGGTAGGTCGACGATTGACGCAGGAGTAAAACTCATCAGTCACTTTATGGAATCCTGGGAGAAATCTCAGGATGTTATTGGCATTTTCTGTGACCCCTCAAAGCATTTGACTGCGGGCACCACAATACTCTGACCTGTAAATTACACCACTACGGAATTCGTGGACAAGCTGCTGATCTCGTTCTGTCCTATCTATCAAACAGGCAGCAAAAAGTAAACGTTAACGGGGCGACGTCCTCGGGGAATTTAGTAAAGATGGGCATGCCCCAAGGTTCAATTTTTGGCCCTTTCCTATTTCTAGTTTATATTAATGATCTTCCTTACATGATGGCTAACTTATCGGATATAATTCTATTCCCTGACGACACTTCTCTTATTTTTAAAATAGATAGAAAAGATACGGATGTCTTACACGTCTTATTTCGATATGGTTCGCAGCTCTCTTACTTAATGCAAACAAAACAAAATGTCTTAAGTTCTCATTACCAAATGTACCCCAAGTGGCTCTAAATTTAAAACTTGATGGCAAGAGGCTAGATGCTATTACGGAAACTGTATTTCTAGGAAATACTCTAGATTCTAAATTGCAATAGAGAGCCCACATTAGAGCTCTTTCAGGTAGCTTAATCTCAGCTGCATATGCACTAAGAAAAATTAGACAGTTGACTGTTATAGCCACAGCTAGGTTAGTATGCTTTGCTTATTTCCACAGTATTATGTCTTATGGCGTTCTGCTGTGGGGATCGACAGCTGATGTAGATTCAATTTTTATTTCACAAAATAGGCCAATCCGCGCAATCTATAGAATGGGTCGTCGTGAGAGTCCCTTAGAAACAAATTTAAAGAAATTAATGTACTAACACTGCCTTCTCTTTATATCTTAGAAAGTATTTTGTATGTTCGCAAAAACTTACGTCTTTTCAAAACAATAAGTGATTTCCATAATATAAATACACGTAGTAAACATGAAATTGTGATACCCAAATTTAGATTAACAAAAACAAGCAAATCATTTGTTATCAACAGTATCCGCTTTTATAACAAGTTGCCAAAGTCGGTTACAGAACTTAGCGATGGAAAGTTCAAAACCCACATCAAACGTACCCTTATCAAAAACGCATATTATAAGATTAAAGACTACGTTGAAGACACGGAAGTTTGACAATAATTCCTTCTGCATATGTGGCTTCCCTGGTATCTCATAAACGGCATAACTATGTGAATGTCTATTAACTGGTGCCAAATTACGATGTTAATTTTTTATTTTTTTTATACATACTTTTTTTAGAGCAGTGGTGGCCCAGTGGTAACGGCCGCGACTTACGAGTTGTAGATCATAGGTTCGAAGCCAGACAGGCGCTATAATTTGAGTAAATTATTTCATCACCACTGCTCTCAAAACAGCGAAGGAAATCATCGTGAGGAAACCGGCATGTCCTAGAACCAAAAATTCGAAGACATGTGACATCTGTCCATTTTATATAAATCACAACAAACACACAACAGGCACGCAACAGGCGGGCCGCACCGCACTGTTTTGTAGACGAATATTGGAATGTGATGCGGTGCGGCCCGATGCGGTGCGGCCCGATGCGGATGTAATGTGCGTTTGGCTTTACGATGCCAGGTCCTCAAGCATAGGAGACGTCTTTTGGCAAAGACGATGCTAAAATTTAAAGCCCCGTATCTATCTGTAAAATACATCATGTACGAGTAGGTATTACAATTTACTCAATCCTGCTTACTTTTGACTCATATGAGAGTGATCCTGTCCCAGTTCATAATTTTATCATAAAATTGTTTGCATGGCTTTTCATGCTCAAGGCAAATAGGCACCTACATTTCGTTTAGATATTTGAATAGTAGGTACGTAAAGTTATTTTTTTAATCGCAGATAGTAATTTGACATTTCAAATCTTTGTTATTTGTTTTTTCAATTTGTTTTACATGTGGACCTGTGAAATTAACATCTGGGATTAAAAAACGAACTTTAGAACTTTACATAAACCTACCTACGTACTATTTTGTACGTGTCGCCAGCACATCAAGTAACTACAAACTGTCATATTTTCTCATTCGAGTTTGAACTTAACCACCAACATTCCTGTTAAGAGGCCGACAACACCTAAATCGCAGTCACTGTCAGATTGCATAGAAAAGAAAGAGAAGCGCGATGACACAACGCTGGTAATTTATTGCAAAATATGAAGCAATTATCGATTTAAAAAAAAGCTATAGATTGTATAAAAAAAATAAAACATCATTATGCTAATATGTTGCTTGTAGAATAATCTGACAAAAAATCAGAATGAAAGAAAGAAAGAAAAATATTTTATTTGGGACACGCACAAGAAATACAAAAGTAAAAAAAAAGAAGCATTTAAAACTAAACTTCGAATAAACAAAAAACAACAAAGAATGTTCAATAAGAACGACTTGTGCGATGCCAAAAGGCTCCTATCTCAGCATAATGCTGCGATATTTAAAAAATAAATACCGCAGCGCTGGTATTCTGATAGGGCCCGCTGTGATGCCACGGACACATCTACGGACACATTATATAATATATCCCACCAGGGGAATAAAAATTAAATAAAAAGACAATTTATAATGAATAAAATACAGAAGTAAATAAATATATATATATATAATAGATGTACAGTAAATATTAAGATTGACTCCGACGCTCGTACTTCACTTGTCCATGCCATAAACTATTGATGAACTATTAATGATTGCATGTATGTACATTAGTATGGTTTTTAATCGTTAAAATAATTTTTTAGAGGCATCTTCGTGATTTTTTCTACAGGATCAAATTAGTTATATTATGTTTTCAACACACTATCTACCTAGCATATATCCTTAAGAATATATATATTCTGATTATGTTTACTGCAGTGGATCATATACTTTGAGGCATTATAAAACTTATAAAAGTTGCGTTTAGGTCCTGTAGTCTCCATAAACCCCGCGCGACACCGATTCGGTGAAAAACAATAGAAAATAAATTTTGTCTCATTAGCTGTCCTTGACCGATTAAAATTATTTGGAGAAATTTGACAGTTCGTGGTAACTTGATGTGCTGGCGACTGTACCTACGATTGATTATCTATGATTCATACTGAATTAAGGCGCTGACAAGACCCAATTGACGAAAATAGGCTTCTCTTAAGAAAAAAAATTGCCAAATCTGTATAGTTTGTGGTAGCGGAAAAAATATATGTTAACTTTGAACATATTTCCCAGAACTTGGTTGTTACCAAAAAACGCTTTGAAAAAAAAACTCGATACAAACTAACGTTAAACTAACCTCTTACCTTGAGTTCTAATCCAAAATATCTGCATTAAATATCAACATACGTTACGTATTTAATTAATAACAAGGACAATGCAGAACTTGGTTGTTTTTTATTTTCGATTACTCAACTCAATTTTGAGTAAATAAATAATTGCTTCATATTTTGCAATAAATTACAAGCGTCGTGTCATCGCGCTTCTCTTTCTTTTCTATGCAATCTGACAGTGACTGCGGTTTAGGTGTTGTCAGCGTCGTAAGGCTCCTTCAAACAGGCGCGACACGCGACGCGACAGAAAGGCACCGCGTGTAGCACTACAAGCGGTGCCTTCGTGTCGCGTCGCGTGGCGCGCTTGTTTGTAAGAGTCTTTGAGCATTAAATTTGAGGAAAACCGATATTTGTAATAACTGTGCTATAACGATTAAATACGGATAACTATCGCATACAAAATATTGTCATGTAAAGAGCACTTTAGATAAAAATCCACTGCTGGATACGTTGACCTTGACTACCTCTATTTCATGGAAGCATGTGCTAGATTAAAAATATATTTTATCCGCATTGTATTTCCATAGAAAATTATAAATAATTTGTTCGTCAGTTTGACCGTAATAGCGAAAATGCTACACAAATTATCAATACTCCTGTATTCCTTGAAAATATAGACGCTATAAACAAAAACAAACAAATACTACACCCATATAATTCAGCGTAATGTGGGGAGAGCCTATTGCCGTTCACGAGACAATATGTGTCCCGTGAATCGAACTGACCGGCGGCGCTGCTACTAAGAATTATGTCGTTAACGGAATAAGGATACACTTAGTAACGCTTCGTCAAACTCGGGGATCGAACTCATGCTATTTTGTGCGTTCTCCTTATGCTCAGCAGCCGCGCTTACAACCAGTGGTAGTAAGAGCGGCTCGCGGTCAGCGAGAAAGTCACAAAATGTTAAGAAGGTTGCATTGTATAATTATTTATTCATCTTTAATTTAGGCTCATTACCCATAATTTATTAGTATTACTTAAATTATGACACAAACATAAACAAATTAGAAAGAATAATAATTTATTAATTTATGGCAATACAACAATACAACACAACACTTAAGGAATACTATCTATTAGGATGCTATCTTTTGGAGACACCTGCAACAATACATGCACTGCGAACAGGTTTTCCTTCAGTCTTACTAGCAACAATGCACAGGATACTGCTGTCGCTGCCACGTGCATTGTTGTATTGCACAAGCATTTTACGTTTTTTACGTGTTCACAGACTGCAGGTATAAAAAGCCTGGCAATATATAAACAGTGGTAACTTGACATTATTTTTGCACTTTGCAAATTTGTGGGCAGGCATATTGCGTCGTACGGCCAATGCCCTGCGCTTTCTCTCTCTCTCTCCAATATCACGGTTGTCAGTGCCATCTTCGGTAACTCAGTGACCAAGGTATTTAAACTGCTTTACTCTATTTAGAGTTGCACCACATAGCGAGACTGGTGATACCACTTCATAGGTCTTGTTTTGTGCCATAAAAACTAACGTCTCGGTTTTCTTGGCAATAGCCAGCATAGGACTCACATATATTCAATAGCTTCCTGATAGCACTGATCGTCGGATTCAGCAGCATCATCAGTCAGCATAACTGATGTTGTTAAAAGACTCACCATCTACCGTGCATCCGATGCCAGTGCTGCTGAGTTCCTCGATCAGCGTTTTTATTTATATATTAAATAACTTGGGCGAGGTCAAACCACTTGCCTCACCCCGCATTCTAACCTGTACACATCTGAGTATGCGCCTGCCCATCTCAGTGTTATATTGTTTATCGTACCAGAACTTAAACATATTAATTATATTATTTCTGGCGGCAGGTTAAAATCATTCGACAATTTTTTCCATAGGATGTCATATGAGACAAGGACAAAAGTCCTGGATAGATCCAGAAAGCATGCACAGGTGTCCTCCTCCCCGTGTTTTATTGCACTGTGCTCTTAAGAGTCATAATCGCAGTCTCGGTTAGTAACCCATTCCTAAAACCAAACCTGTCTGTCATTAATGTTTAATTGTTTACCTAGATAACTGTCCTAGATCCAAAATTTTTGCTGTAACTGTTGCTAAGGAAATTGGTCTGTAATTGCTCCGACATATCACCTGTCTTATTCTTGAGAACGGGCGCCACAACTGTTTTCACTAGATCAACCGACAGATAAGAATGTCTGACACCTAGGTTGACCAGTAAAGCAAGAATCCTTGGGAGATGAACACCTGCGTTCTGCAGATGCTCAATACTTAAGCTGTCGTGACCAGGCGACTTACCTTTGGACATGTTTTTGATGACAGAAGACATGTCACGGTCAGTGAAACGTACACTTAGGTCACTACAGCTTACATTCGGTGTTTGGTCTGCTGGACCTAGGAGGTGGGTCGATTTTGAAAATCTGTCGAAATAAGTTAGCAATACCTATTAACTGACTCACCTTTACCCTCAACACAGCAGGGGAGTCTCGACTCATGATTCAACCGTTTCGTTTCTCTCCAAAAGCTTCCAAAGTTCCTCACCGAGTGATGAGAAGCCACGGAAAGCAATAATGTTCATTTTAATTTTTAATTATGTTAGGCTCAAACACCGAAAACGCTCATTAAGGGCAAAACCAGGCCTTTAAACAAGCTACTTTGCATTGTGGCACTCGAAAAAACGGGTAAGCGTTTTTGGTCTTTAAGCCTCACATATATTTACATACAGTAGAAATGACGATAAACTTGGCCTACATAATTTGTTAGTAAATAAATTTTCTAACGTGTTGTCTCAAAAGCTACCAGGATTGACAGCCCGATGTGTATGTATTAATTATTGAGCAGGTATCGTAATTTTATTTGATTATATATGTCTTTCATAGCAGCCTCCTGAAATTTGACGAGGATGCAAAACGACACCTTGTATACATGGAATAGAAAAAACAGTGGAAGTGCCCTTAGACTTCCTTAGTACGGGAACCAAACCAAAAAAAGAAACAAAAAAAAAAGTTGTTTTTTCTATTCCGTGTGTATATAGTACCTAAGTACATTATCGTCGTTTCGTAACTCGTTGATCTTCTTCCTGGACCGTTGAATTTGACTGTTGAGGGAATGAGATGAGAACTGAGCATTTATTTATTTTGTGAATGAATACCACTGCCTTGTTAGTGTAGTGGTCGCAAGCGCTACTGCTGAGCATGAGGTCCTGGATTCGATTTCCAAAACCGACCAGTATTTTTTGATTTTTCCATCAGGTACTTTTCAGTAGCAGTTCGGAGTCCGGATTTATGCCCGGTTGATGACAATAGGCTCACCCCCTTATCATGGGACTTAAACATAACTGGTCAAATGTGGGTATACCTGGTGAACGTCTGAAATGAAATGTAATTGTTTATTCTTTAAATAGGATATCAGAAACACTAATACACGTCATATTAAAAAATATATATAAAAAAATAAGCCAGATGGAGTCGACGTTTCCTATCTGACTACCCCTGAGATGAAATGGCGAAACAAACTCAAGGGTCTCTTTTAAAGTCCAGACATAATCTTGGTCAGATCATGTGAGGATCATGTAGATCCATGTCTGAAATGGTCTTTTAAGGAAAGAACCACACAAATTTGAATGGACCTGTCCAGTCAGTGCAAGCATTTGTCAGTAATCGTGTAGCTCAACTCTAGCTAGCTCTTCGGGGTTTACGAGGGTGATGTTATGTTATGAATATCATATAATAATAAGATAAAGCTACCAATGCCCATTGTGTTCACCCTTTTTTTTTTTTTGAGTTTGGGAAATCATCAAATAACTTCTCCAGCTCTGGGCGGAGCGGGAGGGCGTGTCAGACTCTTACTGACTAAAACCCAACCGTATTCCTTCCTGTTGCCTGTGTTGCGGGGGCCTCGGTGACCCATAAGTACCTTCCCGCGACCCCGGCAGGCATCGGCCCTAGTGGACCCCTACCTATGTGCTGACGACATCTCTTTGAGGCGCGCGTGGAATACAACGCGCCGTCGCCCCGGGCCTGGTCCTTACCGGACGGTGACCTACCCATTGTTCACCGTCCGCAAGCCCGCGCCTACGGTGGCCGGAAGTCCGCCCGGGATTCCCGACGCCCTGGGCGTCTCCTGCGGCGGCTAGGGGCGAGAGGGCGCGAAACTTGCCTTTCCAATCAACTGTCCCGCCTCTTCCTTCGCGAGCATTACTGCTTCGCAGAAGGAGGTGACGGCTGCCCATGCCCTCTCGCTCCGTACCATGGCCTGAACCAGGGCCGGACGCGAGAGGTCTCTGCCGCCGATCGCCTCCACGAGGACACGGCGGTGCTCTGCCCAAGCCGGGCAGACCTCCACCGTATGCTCCACCGTGTCCTCCGGGCGATCCACACAATGGTGACACCCGGACGTTTTCTCCCGCCTTATCCGACACAAGAACCTCCCGAAACTGCCGTGTCCGGTGAGGACCTGCGTCAGGCGGAAGGTGAGGACGCCGTGGCGCCTCTCTAGCCACTCCTCAAAGAGGGGACTTATCGCCGCAATCGAGGCGTGCCCAGCACTGGGTTGCGACAACCGTAATTGTGTCACCCTATGTAAAAACATGGGCAAGGGTTTCTACATTTATATCTGTAATGTTAATGGTGTACGCGCGTATTATAGTATACCATTTTGTTCTATTCTACTCAAAACTTAAATCGAGTTCCGAAGCGATAACAAAATGAGTTCCGTTCCAATAGTAGTCAAATCAAGGTCGTCGGAACAACGCTCCGTCAGTGTAACCGCGACTACCGGTAGGGCGGCCCGCCCAAACGTATCCGCCCAAACGTTTCATCAACTAACGACTCGTTAACACCGCTACGAGTCGGCAAAGTCGAAAAAACTACTTAATGTTAATGTGAAAAATAAAAGTGAAAAAATAATGTTTTTGTGAAAGATGTTTAATCGTTAAAGTGTATGTTTCGTTGTTTAATTATTTCGTGAAAATTAAGACGAGCTTTTATCCTTATTTCGCGGTGTTCGGAATCTTAAGCTCTACTTATAACACGCTTAGTTATTGAAAAAGCTTTCTCGTTAACAATAATTTTGTCTTTTGAAGCGCTGAAAGATAATTAATATCCAATAAAAGTTTATGAAAATATTTTTTTATTCCGTTTTTACTGTCGAGCTGTTTTTTTTTTACAGTTCAAATTCTGTTGGAAATTGTTTGTAAAGGATAAGCAGACTTTTAACCTAGGTACAGAAGTGCCGACTAGATTTTTTGAATCCAAGAGGATTTCAACACGAGATATCTAAGTTCTACTAGGTAAGGTAGATAGGTAGGTCCTACTATACCAGGTCTAGTTGAAAACCAGCGTCAGGCACTAGTTGTCTTGGTATTTTTGCTGAACTGTGCCTTTTTGGCGCCGTGAGGCCTGCCAATGAATCCCTGCTAATTTCTTACATCGCATTCAACACGTTTTATTTTTTTTTTATTATTTTTTATTTACTGGATATTATGTTGTGTGCCTTTTAGTCTGATCTAAAAAATGTATTTTACACGACTGCCCAAAAAAAGGAGTGTTATGTTTTCAGGGTTCATGTATGTTTGTGATTTTCTTTATTCCACCATAACTTCTCAACGGCTTAACGGTATGAAATTATAAAATAAATGATTAATAAATTAAAAAACACGCCTGCCTTGTCAAAAAGTGAATGACAAAAATTAAAAACAAGCTAAATCTCAGCCAGGGGATGGTTCCTTGGAACAGTTCTTTACAGGTCCCCCCCCCCCCCCCCGACTTCACTTTACAATTTTTTTTTGTTACTTCCGTGCAGCCTCTTTTCCTCAACCATGTCTTAGTCTTTTAGTATAATTAGATACCCCATTGATACCACATGGGACTTAAAAATAACTGGCGAAATGTAGTCCACATTTCGCCAGTTAGGTACACCTCTGCTAACCATTCGAAAGAACAGGCGTGAAGTTATGTTAAGTTGTTAGGTACAATAGATGAAATGGAAATCTTATGAAAATCAGAATCCAAGGTCTTGAAGTGAAAAGGAATGAAGTCAGAAGGCTATCTATGTCGCGACTGCCTCGAGGGATTGAACAAAGGACCAACCTAAAATAATTGCCAGTAGTGCCTACATGATATATCTCTAAGCTCACATACTACTTACTCCTCGTAGAATATAATAAGCTTATATACAATAAGCTTATATACTCCGAGTATCCGTATCATTATTATAAAGGCTAAAGTAACTCTATTTGTTTGTCTGTACCTAATGGCCCTTGATGTTTCTTCGGCTTATTCCCAGGCGCTCCAAAATTCGAAAATTAAAAAGCAATATAATAATAATAAATAAAACCTTTTCTATGAGCTCCAAACCAAATTGCGTAAGGTCAACAAAACACAAATTGCTAACATTAGGTACATTTTATGTCACACAATATGAAGTTAAAGAATTAAAAATGACTTAACTTCATATTGTGTGACACACAGTCAATTTCTGATTATGATGACAGAAAGTGCATTGTTCCCTTATTGTTTTCAATTTTATAATATGGATAAGTACATACTTAGCATAAGATTGACCTGTGACTGCCTATGTACTGAAATTTTTCTTTTGTTGACCTGTTTTGTTTTTTTGTTTTGTTTCTTTTGTTGGAGTCGCTGGGAAAAATTTTAGTATTTTATTATTTAACTAATAAAATCACATCGAAGGGTCGCTTCTCGAAGTTGTGAAGGAGTACGTCTACCTAGGACAAGTTATGCAGGTCGGTAGACACAACTTTGAGAAAGAAGCCGACAGGAGGATCCGATTGGGTTGGGCAGCGTTTGGAAAACTTAGTCAAGTCTTCTCGTCGCCAATCCAACACCAGTGCGTCCTGCCCGTTATTACATACGGTGCCGAAACGTGGACACTGACAGTCGGGCTGGTCCACAAATTCAAGGTCGTTCAGCGCGCCATGGAGCGGGCTATGCTCGGAGTTTCTTTGAAGGATACGATCAGAAATGAAGTTATCCGGAAGAGAACCGGAGTTACCAACATAGCCTGCAGAGTCAGCAAGCTGAAGTGGCAGTGGGCTGGCCATGTGTGTCGAAGGACCGATGGCCGGTGGAGCAGACGAGTCCTGGAGTGGAGACCGCGTATCGGCAAGCGTAGTGTGGGACGCCCCCCAGCTAGATGGACCGACGACCTTAAAAAGGTGGCTGGGACAGACTGGATGCGGAAGGCGGAGGACAGGGTGTTGTGGCGCAGTCTGGAAGAGGCCTATGTCCAGCAGTGGACTGCTATAGGCTGAGTTGATTGATTGATTGAACTAATAAAATTATGGTGCTCTTGGGAATCAATACATGGAGAGAAATTGTTTGGAGAACAATCGATTTTGAGTTTCTGGGATTAAGCCGTTTCTTCAGGCACACGGATAGACCATGACTTGGGTTAGGATGTAAGATACTTTTTTATCTTGGTAGTACATTATCGTTCTCGGTTGTATTTCCTTTGCGTATCCCACATAAAACATTTTTCCTTCTTCTTTTCTCGTGGGATAATTTCCGACTTCTAAGCGGGCGAAGCCACGGGCAAAAGATGTGTACCTATAATAATGTAAGTACTTATTTAACAAGATTGGAGCACCTAATTACGAAAGAAGTAAGTAGACTACAATGATTGACGGAGCCAACTTAAGAAACACTCGGAAATTGGAGCTCTCTTACAAATTAGTAGAACAAGAATGGGTCGTACTTATAAGTAATTATTTTTTAATTATTACTTGTCCGTAATTTCGTTTATTTGTGTTCGTAGCGAGTCGATATTCATGTTTGTTTTTCTTGAGAGTAGGCAGTTTCTGAGTTCGATTTCCAATCTTAAAATCAAAATATTTTATTTCACTTATACCTACATGGGCACTTATGAAACGTCAGAAGCTAGGTCGTTTCCTATGGAGAAGAACCGGCAAGAAATTTCACGATTACTCTTTTAAATTGGCTTTTACAATGTTTTCAAACTGGTGTTAATAGGTATGGGAGGACAGTGTAGGCCTGTCAACAAGTACCAAGTACTTAACAAAATAGAAATATATAAAAATATATAGTCTATTAAGCCTACAACGTTCTCACATTCACGAAATATATAAATATATATTTTCAAGACATGCAACACTTAATGACATAATCCGCCGGTCTCTTGCCAGCATCAATGTGCCTGCTCTTCTTGAGCCGACTGGCATTGTCAGAGATGATGGCAAAAGACCTGATGGTGTGTCTTTGGTCCCGTGGAGTTTGGGACGGATGCTTGTGTGGGACGCTACCTGTGTAGACACACTGGCACCGTCCCACCTCCAACGGACTACTTCTAAAGCGGGTGCAGCGGCAGAAAATGCCGAAAATCTGAAAGTTATTAAATATGGAGGCCTTGGCAGAGAGTACAACTTTGTGCCCTTTGGCGTCGAGACCCTCGGTCCGTGGGGTCCCAGTGCGCATAAGTTATTTGCGGAAATCGCGAAACGTCTAGTTGATGTAACTGGTGACCGAAAAGCTGGCGGCTTTCTCGCGCAACGCATCAGCATTGCAATTCAGCGAGGAAATGCCGCCAGCATCCTCGGTACAATGCCCCGAGGGCCTTTTTTAAGCCTAACTTAGTTTTAATTTAATTTAGTTAATGTTAATAATCATCTTGTAATTTGGTTATGTAAATAAATGAAAAAAAAAAAAAAAAAATATAAAA
Source organism: Atethmia centrago (assembly GCA_905333075.3). NCBI lineage: Eukaryota > Metazoa > Arthropoda > Insecta > Lepidoptera > Noctuidae > Atethmia > Atethmia centrago. The sequence goes on from HG995376.1 coordinate 23,708,814, forward strand.
GAATCTATGTAAAATAATAACAAAATAAAAAACTATTTAAAACAAATGACATGACTGCCATTACAACTGTAACAAATCTGAATTAATTTCATGTCCACAAAAGCCACTAATAAATAGTTGAAATTTATATTGTAATACGTACGAGTTTATTAAATATGTCCAGGCTAAGTTATTACTGGTTCGATTTTCTTACTTTTTTTCAGTTATCTGAATACAGTTTAAACGTCAAAAATTCAGTTGGGTAGGTCTCGGAAGCCGGCTTATCTCTATATTATAGGGACGAGTTGCCAACAGAGTTATTGGCTAGGGGGGCATCTCAGAACACACTAAAAGTAGCTCAGTATAGTCGAACTCGCTTTATAACCCTGTCCACCGCACCGTCAACGCGACGTCAACGAGAACGAGATGACCAAGAAATAGCGATAGTACATTTACTATGGCCGCGTGTCAGATTTTCTTGTTGACGTTCTTTCGGTGCGGTGGACAAACAGTGTAAAACTGTTTGAACGAGATTATTCGAACCGAAGGTGAAGTCCCAGTGGTGGTGTGTGGTGGACACGTGGCCATAGTAAATGTATGATTGTATTGCGACTTCGGCGCCGTTATCTAGTTTCTCGTGGACGTCGCGTTGTTGATGCGGTGGACAAACGACAGTTAGATAGTTTCAACCATAAAACCCCATTTACACGGTGCATGTTTCTGGAACGTTCAAGAGCAATAATCGCATGCCATAGAGCACGTTCAATTTTATTGCCATTCAAGAATTGCATGCAAGTATATAAAATTGCATGTGACTTACACCAAGGCAATTTAATTGCAAGGCGATTACTGTGTGGCGGCATCTACATCGCCACATGCAAACTACGCAACACACTGACGTCACGCAAAATCCTGCATCGCGCAAGCAGAGTTTACCACGCAACTAGCCTAAGTATTTAGTATATACAACATCCCGTTGGGCAGTACCCCACCAGACACGACACCCGTCTTTTTTTTTTTTTTTTTGAGGGTGGGAATTCATCAAATAACTTCTCCCGCTCTGGGCGGAGTGGGAGGGTGTGTCAGACTCTTACTGACTAAAACCCACCCGTATTCCTTCCTGTGGCCTGTGTTGCCAGGGGACTCGGTGACCCATAAGTACCTTCCCGCGACCCCGGCAGGCATCGGCCCTAGTGGACCCCTACATTTGTGCTGACATCTCTTACGACACCCGTCTGGTCGGAGGATCCTCTCTTTTCAATGGAGGATGAGTGAACTTTATACCCTGTTACTCATGTCTCTTTAATTGCATGCAAGTTTTGCCTCGTCCTAATACAGAGTAGCAAGTCCTTGTATAATTGATTCAAGTACATATTGTCCGTATTTGCGCTGCCAAATATTTAATTAAAATGTTATTGAACGTCTTCTCAAGATTTTTTAACTTTTTTCATTCGTTCGTTCTTGGTAGAGAATGAATTTATTGCATGTGCAATTTTATTGTCCGTGCTGTTTACACCTATACCAGTTTTGAACGGCAACTAACTTGCTCGTATCGTGCAACAATATTGTACGTGTTGTTTAGACGGTGCCAGTTATCCTTCAATTTGTTGGTATGCCATAGGCAATAAACTTGCACCGTGTAAATCGAGCTTCATAAAGTTTTATTTTACTGGGAATTGTCAAGAGTGCAATATCAAGGCTGACAAAAATGCCCTATTTGGTTACTGTTACTGTTAGCATGCATCATCCCACTGCTGGGCAAAGGCCTTTCGCGGTAACCTGTATAGGGTAGTCATGGGGAAAGGCCTTAGCCTAGGCTTGGGGTACCTATACAGGTACCTAAAATCTATATCATGTTGTTTTTGTTTGCCGCTAGAGAGAAAAAAAACCGGCCAAGTGCGTATCGGATACACATCAATTCTATGTATAATATGTGAATATTTAAGTACTGTAGTAAAATACTTTATGAAATAAATTCAGGAATTAATATCTACCCAAAGCATAAAAAACCGGCCAAGTGCGTGTCGGACCACACTCAAAGAAGGGTTCCGTAGTTGGGAATGTTGAGATGAATTAATCCCAAAAAACAAACTTAACATTGTCGTTGAAAAACATGTTCTCCCATACATCGATATGCGTTACGGTCAATTCTCCAACTGCAAACCTTATAATTTCATTATAGATATGTACCATGACTTTTTTATATCTCCAAAACAACTTTTTTATAACTCTAAACAAGCATTTAACTGAAAGGGGGGGGGGAGAACTTGACTAACAAAAATTTGCACTTTAAAGCTTAATATTAAACGCATCCTTGAATCTAAAAATGGTGTGCACAAACCCGCAATATTTTTGAACGGCCTATCCAACGATACCCCACACCATGGGATAGACGTGAAAAAAAATATCATCCCCACGTTAATTACAAGAGTGGCACCCTAAAAAATTTTTTTTTTTAAGATTTCATTTTTTCAATTTGTCGGCGTGATTAATATGTATACCAATGCCAAATTACAGTTTTCTAGTACTAAGCGTCTGTGAGCTACAGCGGGGACAGACAGACAGACGGACATGGCGAAACTATAAGGGTTCCTTGTTTACTACGGAACCCTAAAACGTCTACAGGAAGTCGTCTTGCTTATATAATATTAATATTACTGCCTACTTTCATGAAGATTACTTTAATTTCGTATGCCACAAGGGAATATTTGTAAGCCGAGACTTGTCATTGAAAATACGAGAGGCAGCCGTTCGATATTATTATCAAATGGGTATTTCCGAAACACACCCCAAGATAATAAGATTAAAATGCTGTCTGAATACGTAGGTATTATTTTTAGCCGACTTCAAAAAGGTGAATGAAGGAGTTTGTCAATTTGTCGCTTTTTTCTTTATGTTCTTACAAGCTTTTACCTACGGCTTCACTCCCGTGGTTTTTTAACCAACTTCATAAAAAGGAGGAGGTTTTCAATTCGGTTGTATTTATTTTTATTTTTTTTTAATGTTTGTTAACTCAGCAGGCTTAGGTTCTTCTTCTTTACTAAGAGTTCTAAGAATAATTTGTAATTTGTTTTAATATAGATTATTGGTACGTTGATTCCAGTTACCCAAAAGATTGCCCGTGAAGTTTCTTGCCCGTTCTTCTCGTACCAGCTACGCTTTGGAATGGGCAACTAGCTTCATCTTTTTGGCTGACCGACTTTGACATCTGAACATTGAAAAATGTACCCAAAGTCAATAATATTCAGTCAATAATATTTAAATTTTGTATAAAAGTGATCATGAAATCTTAATACCTACTGGTATTTAAAATTTCCCAATGGCGCCTGGTGCAAAACCAACAACGATTGTGCACTATCTGGTAAGAGTCTGTTACGTTTTTGTTCGTATGCTTACATTTCCTGTCTCTTAGAAAAGTCACTCAGAATATACGGAGCTCCCAGCAGGCTTAGCATGACACTTTCTATTTCTTCGAAGAATAGACACGGCTCTTTCTATACAAAGTGACATTTCGTTTCTCCATTTTCGACATCGCACCGTAGAAGTTCTTTTACAATCTGTAATTTTGTCTTTCGTTCTAACGATCTTTGTCTAGGTTATTTTTTATGTAGAAGGATTGTTGTGTCTGTTCTTCGTAGAAATAGAAAGCATCATGCTAAGCCTGCTGAATTCCGTCGTATATAAACGGATTTGGAAAATCTTTTGTTTCTTGACTATGTTGGCCACGTGGCTTCTTTATTTATCTGGACGAAGTAGAATACCAGTGTTTCACATGGTGCGACTGTCTATCTAACCTCCACTGTTACTGGGTAGCACGGTGCCTCTTTCCCCCTTGGAAAATTAAATAATACTTAATAGTTATTTTTAGCATTTATGCATCTTCTTTCTTACCAGTCAGATTGAAGCGCTTACAAAGGCCATCCCATCCTAATGGCAGCCACTTTTCTGGATTATTTTCCTTGTCAACTTAAGTATAAATTATCGACGAGTCCAACAAGTCATGGCATTTTGGAGCCTGTTCCCACTGTATCCTAATCCTGTATCGACCGTGATTATTTTATATTGTGGCTTGTTAGGTATTTTTATGGGCTTGTGACTAAGTAATCGCCGCTCGGGTCGATCGATTAGATCACTTGGCGCGGTTGGTCCGTGGATGGGTGACAATGATAATGATAAATGATAAATGATTTTATTTCTGTAAGTAGGTTTTTACAAACACTTTTACACGTCAAAACATATTTTTTAAACTAGATGAGGCCGGCGTTTCCTATCTGACTACTCTGAGAAGAAAGGCCGAAACAAACTCAGAGGTCACAGTCTCTTTTAAAGTCCAGACATAATCTTGGTCAGATCATGTGAAGACCATGTCGATTGGTGTCTGAAATGGTCTTTTGATGAAAGAACCACACAGATTGAGTGGACCTGTCCAGTCAGTGCACGCATTTGTCAGTCGTTGTGCAGCTCAACTCATAACTAAAGGAGCTCAACGATTCAACGAACAATACCAAAGAAAGGACATTTGGCTAGGCCGCAAAAAAATACTCAAAACTGCCAGACCATGTTAAAAACTAACTGAGAATAAAACAAAATTAAACAATGATCCACATAGTCTTCACATTTACAATAATTAAAACAATATAATACTACACAGAGTAAATATTCATGTCATTGCATAAATAAAATTCATCAATGTCAATGTGTATATTCGGACATAATCTTGGTCAGATCATTTGAGGACCATGTAGGTTGGTGTCCGAAATGGTCTTTTGAGGAAAGACCACACAGATTTGAGTGAACCTGTCCAGTCAGTGCACGCATTTGTCAGTTATCATGCAGCTCATCTCAAAACTTAAGGAGCTCAATGATTTGACGAACAATACCAAAGAAAAGACATTTGGGTAGGCCGCATAAAGTACTCAAACTGCCAGACCATCATTAAAACTAAGAGACAAAAAAAAAAAAACAAACAATGACCCACATAGTCCTCACATTCCTAATAATTAAAATAATATAATATAATACTATACAAAGTAAATATTCATGTCATTGTTTATATATAAACATAGAAAATATAAATAGCTAGCAAAATAAAAAGAGTAAAAAAACAACATTCACTGTAAGTTTATTGGAGCAGCTCAATCCCAAGCCTTTTTGTCCTCAATATAATCTTTAACAGTATAAAAGGCTTTTAGGCACAGTTTCTGTTTTATAAAACATTTGAATTTATTAAGGCTTAGTTCTTGAATGTGGCTGGGAAGTTTATTATAAAAACGTATACATTGGCATCTAAACGAGCTGCCTATTTTTTTGAGCCCGGTTGTAGGAACAACAAATTTGTGTTTGTTCCTAGTATTTACATTATGGATATCACTGTATTTTTTAAACAAATTAATATTTTTATGTGCGTACAAAAGATTTTCATAAATGTACTGAGAAGCTACAGTCATTATATTAATCTCTTTAAATTTTTCTCTGAGGGAGTATCTGGGACTTAATTTATAAATTGAACGGATTGCCCTTTTTTGTAAAACAAAAATTGTCTGAATATCGGCGGCATTTCCCCATAACAGAATACCGTACGACATTACGCTATGAAAATAACTAAAGTATACTAAACGGGCTGTGTCTAAATCCGTTAAATCACGAATTTTTCTAACGGCGTATGCTGCAGAGCTAAGCCTTTTTGACAATTTATCTATATGGGGGCCCCATTGAAGCTTGGCATCCAAAGTTATGCCTAAGAACACAGTGGTATCTTCGGGGTTCAACTCTTCACCCTTTATGAGAACACTAGTTTTTACTTGTCTAACATTAGGTATTGTAAACTTAATACATTTGGTTTTTTTCTCGTTAAGAAGTAGGTTATTAACATTAAACCAGTTAACTACTTTTTCAAGGGCACTATTTACATTGTCAGTAACCAACTGCTGACGTTTGAGTTTAAATAAAAGTGAAGTGTCGTCTGCAAACAGCACTATATCATGATTATCCTTTATGAGGCAAGGCAAGTCATTTATATAAATAAGAAACAAAAATGGGCCGAGAATTGAGCCCTGGGGGACCCCCATTCTTACTACAGATCCGGGTGATCTTTTTCCGTTAACATCAACTCTCTGAATCCTATCACTCAAATATGAAGTAAGAAGATCCAGAGAGGAGTTTCGGATTCCGTAGTGGTGCAGTTTTCTGATCAGTTTCATGAAGAACGCAATCGAATGCCTTGGACAAATCGCAAAAAATACCCAAAGCATCGCATTTATCCTCCCATGCATCATAAACATGTCCTAAAAGTTCAACACCGGCATCAGTAGTCGAACGACCCCTTGTAAAACCGAACTGTTTGCTATGCATTAATTTATGTTTATTGAAAAATATTTGGATTTGATCTAAAATAAGTTTCTCGAAAATTTTACTAAAGGTAGGTAGTACTGAAATAGGTCTATAATTAGTAGGGTCTGATGTACTACCCGATTTAAACAACGGTATTATTTTACTGTTTTTCATAAGATCAGGAAACTTTCCACAGTCAATACAATTATTAAAAATAACAGCTAAAGTAGGTGCTACTATGTTTATAATCGACTTAGCAACGTCCACAGAATTACCCCATAGATCTGCGGTCTTTTTAACATTTAACGTGTGAAAGGTTTTAATTACATCTTTACAGGTGACATATTGGAAACTAAATTCTGAATCACAAACTGGAACGTTTTCTATAAGTAAAGACTCTGCGGCAGTGGGTGATGAGTTTAGAGATTTTGTAGTTGATATGGGAATCTCTGTAAAGAAATTTTCAAATGCCATGGCGACTTCAGAATCTAATTTAATTATATTGTCATCAATAGCAAGGCTGTAGTCACTACTTCGGTTGGATGACCTTCCCGTTTCACTATTAATGATATTCCATGTCATCTTAATCACATTACCACTATTTTTAATTTTTGAGCTCAAGTAACGTGACTTGGCCATACAACAAACTTTTTTAAATAATTTAGAATCATTCTTAATATATAAGTTAAATTCAGCAGTGTTTATACTAATCCGTTCATCATACAAATCATATAGTCGTTTTCTACTTTTATGTATACCAATGGTGGCCCAGTCACTGAAGGAAGTGATACTATTAACCGACAATGTCTTAGGAATTTTCATTCCTAAGACATTGTCGGTGTTCTCAAATTGTGTGCAATACATTTTAAAAAAATCTTTATATTGTTGATTAGGGGCATCATTAGTTGACAATAGTGGTAATTTACTAAGAATTTTAGTTTTAAATGTTTCCAAACGCTTAGTCGTTTTTGGGTTGACAGTAATTTCTTTTTTAGTAACTTTTTTGCTTGGATTTGGAACAGTGATAAATTGTCCGCAATGATCTGATTCTATTAAATTAATAATTTTTTTGTGGGCTGGTGTAACATCTGTATAAATGTTATCTAGACATGTGGCACTAGTGGGGGTTATTCTAGTGGGCTCTAAAAATTGGTGAGCAAGATTGTATGACTGAAACAAACTTATAATTTTAGTACTTAAACCTGAATTTTCTAATAGATTAACATTAAAATCACCACAAGTGATGATAGACTTATTCGAATTACAGATTTTGTGCAACACATCATCCATAACCTTTTCAAAACAATCATACAATCCTGAAGGAGGTCTGTACACGCTTAATATAATGAACTGCTCCAATTCTATACAGGCTATTTCAATTGTCTGCTCAACTGAGAGGCTCACAATGTCCTTGCGGTCTTTAAATCTAAGCTGATTATTTACTAGTATTAATGAGCCTCCATGTATAGCATTTACTCTGCTGAATGAACTACCAACCTGGTGATTACTAAAATTGAACATGAACTGGTGGCTTTTAAGCCAATGTTCTGTCATACAAAGAATATCTATATTATTATAATTCAGGAATAATTCTACTTCTAAATCTTTGTTCAAAAACCCTTGAATGTTTTGATGCACCAGGTTGATTTTATTTATTTTTTTTACACTTTCATTTGATTTATTATTTACTTTCATAATATTTTTGCAAGAGGTTGACTCTATTGTCCTAATTTCTAATTTAAATGATAATCAATGTCATTAATTGTGACCAAATTATTGCCAGAAAAGTTTATAAAGTCATTGCATTGCTCAAAAGAAGCAATTTGTTTAGCCAAATATTTGGCTGAAATAGAAAAAAAATATGATAGCGACACAGCTATCTGTTTTTTGTGATAGTTTGAAAGATAGTACATAACAATATTATATCTATCTTTAGTCAAATACAAATTACCATCATTACATACGAAGACCCCTCCGTACCTTGGAAAGCACATTAAGCCGTTGGTCCCGGCCGTCATTCGTGGATGTTTGACAGTCGTTACGGGTCGTAGGAAGCTCGAAAGTCTGACAACCAGTCTCACCAATGGGTATCACCCAGAAACTGGATTATGGAGGTCAGATAAGCAATCGCTCTATTTAAAATACCGGTATTCAGTTGCATCCAGTTAGACCGGAAGCCGACCTCAACATAGTTGGGAAAGGGCTAGGAAGACGATGATGATGATGTTAGGTATTTATTTTCATTACAAAAGGAAATAATATTTCCTTTTGTCAAGACTACTAACAAAAGAATGAAAGATTAAAAACGTTAGTTAGCACGAGACACGACCCTGAGGAAACGGCTGAGACCGACTGGCGCCATTATCTGCATAGCCTTTTTATACTTGCCAAGTTGGGGTTGGCGAGTATAACCGGATGCAACTTTTAGTATTTTACACGGAGCGACCTATCTAACCTCCACAATCCAGGTATTGGATAATACGATACTTCTGATAACTCGTTACTACTGTCAAAGATGTATAAATGATAGCCAAGACCAATGGCATAACATGCTGTCGTTGACGATGTCGTTAACGATAAAAATATCGTTACAATTGTGGGGCATGAGTGGGAACCGGCGGGGTAATGGCGTAACACATATAAAATTACATTAAAATTTGGACATCTATAATTCATATGTTTGAAAAATTCGCCTGCTCAACAACATAGATAAACAAAAAACCAAACATAAACAAAACATAAAACAAAACACAAAACAAAAAACCAAAATTTATTTTCAGTTTTTTATTTTGTTATTTGTATTTTGTGTTTCACGAACTTGACGTTATTCTTTCTTTCTTTAAATGACGCAATTAATGTAGCTAACCTGTCAAAATTAAAGGCATTACGATCGATTATCATTTTACGTATATTATGTTACGCAATTTCCTCGCGGCTCTTATTCTTACAGTATTGCGGTTGGAAATTCGTGCTCTTCAATACCCAATTACGGTTTGGTATGCCTCACCTGTAGTCAAGTTAGCTCGAATATTGGTTTTGTCGCTATGTCACGTAACTTATGAGGATCTAAATAGATATTACTGAAGCTTGAGACATTCCGTCAAATATCCATGCCGTTATCTTTCTTTGTCTTTATAACTATGAGTAGATCAACGTAACATACTCGTAAAATGTAATTAACACAAATGAGAAATCCTAATGTATTCAATGCAACATGAAATGTAACAACAACTAAAGCCTAATTATTAATTCACTGGAGTAATCTGACATGTGCTAACCGTCACTTTGTGTAATAAAATTATATATATAATATTTATTGTATTCTAGACTTTGACACTTATACATTACATTTATTTTACACTAATTTAAATCGATTAAACTAAAAGATCACCAGTATAATAAATATGACCATTTTATTACACAATTGACAGCTAGCACATGTCAGATTACCTACTCCAGTAAATTAATAATTCGAATTTGTTTCAACATGTTTTATATTTCATGTTACGTTTCACTAATAACTGAAACACTGCGCAACTTCCCATTTTTGCTTAGAAAAATTACACATAAAATTGCTATCATTTTTATGCAATGTTTATATAAAAGAAAATATCATTTCAAGCTCGTAAGATAAGTACTAATTTCGGTTTCAAACCACCAGGTTGTTTATAGATTGCGTAAACTCGTAAAAAACATGTTTTACGTTGTATATACGAAACAAGCAAGTAAACGCGGGTGTAAGAACATGTATTTATTCTTCAGCCAATAGTACTTTGCTGAGTGCAAAGTTGGTTTTATATATGTAATAAATTCAAATTCAAGAAATGAGAATTTGTATTTATGTGATGCAAAGCGAATTGTATCATAAACTCACATGTTTTTAAAACGTGACTGTAAAGAAAAGGTGACTTTAAGGTCAAGCTATGTGTATAAAAATGAAACTGACAGAGATGTTCATATAGTCTAGTTAGATAGATAGTCAAAGCAGTGAACTCATCGAAAAAAATTGCGTCCAAAATTCACGCACACTAGAATAACACAATGTTAGCACAATGACGAGGCATTAGTTTAAAGCCGCGTTTCCACTAGGCAACAATTGACGCGCAACATGTTGCACAACAAGTTGCCCAACATGTTGAAAGTCAGCGCGGAACTTTTGTTGAACAACGTTGTCTGTCTACGCATCTACTACTTTACGTCAGTCGTGTCGTGGACAACATGTCGCCAGAGGTACTGGTGTTGATTTCAGCGGCAGTGGTTATAATCTTATCGAAAAATACATCAAAAAGAAAAAAACCACGTCGGTGGGTTAGAAAGTACCTACAAAATAAAGAAAATCACAAACCCATCTAGTGTCTTCGCTATTGAATCCCATGCATCTAGTTTTTTTAAATTTATTTTTATAGTCTCTGTGAGCGGTATTCCATAAACATTCATAGTTTTGGTACAGTTCGATTAATTTGAGCACTCGTTCGTTACACCACACTACGGACTTTGTTGCGCGTCACGTCTCCACTCGACAACAATTGATGCTCAACTAACGATGCTTAAAAAAAGAAACATGCCCCCCACCATCAAGCAGTTCATGAAGCGCATCGCGAAACGATTCTTCGACTCCGCCGCCACCCACCGCAACCCTCTGGTTGTGCAGGCCGCCAGATGTAGGCCCTCCACCATTAGCTCTATTCGCCGTCCAAGGCATACTCTCACCGACCCCGATGACCCCATTACCCTCCTCCAGGAAAGCAGTAGGGCCACGAGTACAGTGCACAAAACACACCGACCTATGTTCCGACCTCGCCGCCGAGGACCCTCGCGTAAACCCCGACGTAATTGTCCCTCCCGACCCTTGCTCGACGAAGCGCCAGCCCGCGCCGCAGCTGAGCCTGTAGTTTTAAATTCCCCGAATAATAATAATTCTGATCAGATCCAGCCTGTCCCACCTTGCTATCCTCCCCCCAGCGACGCCCTAAGCCGAGGTCCGTACCCCACAGGGGGTGCCCTTGGCGTGCAGTCGCTTAGTAATGTAAGAAATTCGCCCCTGGCTGGAGGCTTTGAGTTCGCTTAAGGCAGCCACAGGAAAGTCCGGTTAAGTAGTCACGACTTCTCAAGGTCAACTACGAGATGCCATACATAAAAAAAAGAAAATTAAACAAACAACAAGCCGCGCGTCATGTTGCGCGCCAGCTGGCAACGTCGCGCGCTGTTGTGCAGCGTTGCCGTACATGTTGAGCGTCATGTGTCGCGCGCCAAATGTTGCCTAGTGGAAACGCGGCTTAAGACTAACACGCCGAACACAGGCAACGGAAGGAATACGGGTGGGTTTTAGGCAGTAAGAGTCACACCCTCCCGCTGCGCTCAGAGCGGGAGAAGTTATTTGATAATTTCCCACCCAAAAAAAAAGCATAACAAAGTTGATCTGTTTGTTTTAGTTCTTTTGCAGCGCGACACTCTACCTAGACATATAAAAAATCAAAGGTATGGAGGTACCTATGTCAATATAAACGTTCTGTCTGAAATTATACGGTGGCATTATATTTATGTCTTTCGGTTCATTGGATGCACAGAAGATCAATCGGTCAATCAGTTACCAAACTGTTTTATACATCATACAATTTTTGTAGTGTATAGTGATGACGTCTTCGTGCGTTCTGTTATTTATAAAACTCGAGTACAGAAGAAGAAACTCTACATATTTATAATTAGAGATCCGTATTATTTTCGCATGGATGTAAGTAATTGAACTTTTGCCAGTAGATTAGATCCTACCTACGTAACGATTACGAGAGTAAGTAAAGTCGAAAATGTCAAGGAACAATGTTCTTTCTTTACAGATTACCTACAAAATTCTTTGGCTGAGTAAGTTCGTTTGTCCACCGCAGTCGTCACTGGGAGGTCACGATATGACGGCGCCAAAGTAGCGATACATACATTTACTATGGCCGCGTGTCTACCGCACGTCCGTCACCCGAGCGCCACCGTCATCCCGGCCGCCAACGTTTTGAGTAGTTCGGCGCGACCGCTAGAACTCGGGCCGAGATCATGGCGGGCCGATGTGCCAGTAACACAAAACACGTTTAATCTTCACACACTCCCGTCGCCCCAGAGCCGTTCGCCCGGCTTTTGTCTTGTCTATCATAAGTAGTTCTATAACATACTGAACCGCCGAGTTCGATCGCGGTGGACATACGATTGCCGTCACCGGGACGACATGTTCGGTTCGAATAATCTCACTTCTCGGTTTTTTTAGGTGGGAAATTATCAAATAACTTCTCCCGCACTGGGCGGAGAAGGAGGGTGTGTCAGTCTCTTACTGACTAAAACCCACCCGTGTTCCTTCCGTTGCCTGTGTTGTCAGGGGCCTCGGCCTCGGTGGTGGCTGCGGTGGACAAACGCTCTTAACGTAGACAAGGTAAAGGTTCAAACCACAGAAGATATGGATACCAATATTATATTCCAACTGAAATTGGTTTTAGTTTCCACAGGGTCTAGAAGCTCTACGAGAATCGAAATAATTACGGTATTATTTTCGTCGACGGTATAGCAAAAGAGCCAGAAACATTGGAAATGAATCTGGCATTAAATTAAATGAATAATGAATGAAACCGTAAAATTTTAAACAGTAAATGGAATTTAGCCGAGATCGCAAAAAGAATACTAAATAACTCCGAGAAATAAGACCATTCATTCGTTTTCCATCACTTCTTCGCTATTCGCTTCGTTCATATTCCGCATTTCCACGAAACACGTCGTATTTTCAGTAGAATAGGTATTTCCAGCTAATGTTACGTTACACACAGGAGTAAAATGGCGTATTACCGCGTATTACTATGTTACAGAGCCAGAAGGTCAAAGGTCACGTCGTGTATCTGGACGCAAGGTTCCTTTTAGGCTGAGAATATTATTACGTGTGGTATTAGACCTGGGGCTTGCAAAGAGTATAGTCGTAGTAGGTCACCGATGTTAAATTGGGTACTGAAATACTCTCTATAATATGGGTCTGCTAGGTGCCTGAAGGATTGGGTTTTTTTATACCTATATAACGTATTCGAGGCCCATTCGCCGAGGCCTGCTAGCATTGTGAAGGGATTGAATCATACCTTGTAATTGAGAAGCAATTTCTGAAACCAGAACTGGATCGTATACCAATCAAAGGTGGTTTAATTATTTGCCTTGTATAAATTTTATATAGATTGTATAGATTTTTCCAGTCAAGTTTGCTTATGACGGATTCTAGTATCGCAATAAAAAATTGCCCTAAAACCCCTTGCCGCACTCCTCTTTCCACTAGAAAGCTTTTTTTTTTGGGTGGCAAATCATCAAATAACTTCTCCCGCTCTGCGCGGAGCGGGAGGGTGTGTCAGACTCTTACTGACTAAAACCCACCCGTATTCCTTCCGTTGCCTGTGTTGCCAGGGGCCTCGGTAACCCTTTAGTACCTTCCCGCGACCACGGCAGGCATCGGCCCTAGTGGACCCCTACACTTGTGCTGACGACATCTCTTTGAGGCGCGCGTGGAATACAACGCGCAGTCGACCCGGGTCTGGTCCTCACCGGACGGTGAGCTGCCCATTGCTCACCGTCCGCAAGCCCGCGCCTACGGTGGCTGGAAATCCGCCCGGGATTCCCTACGCCCAGGGCATCTCCTGCGGCGGCTAGGGGCGAGAGGGCGCGAAGTTTGTCTTGCCCTCAACCGTCCCGTCTCCTCCTTCGCGAGCATTACTGCTTCGCAGAAGGAGGTGACGGCTGCCCATGCCCTCTCACTCCGTACCATGGCCTGAACCAGGGCCGAACGCGAGAGATCTCTGCCACCGATCGTCTCCACGAGGACACGGCGGTGTCCACTAGAAAGCTTGGACCGACAGTTTCTAGCTTGAGTTGACTAATACACTTATTATACACATTTCTATAGAATAGCGCTATAAAAAAAAATAAATTGAATTCAAACACTTTTCTTCCAACTGTACATTACATTGTTTACACATACAAATACGTTCGTGTAGGTAACGGTGTTGAAAGCTTTTTGGTAATCAATGAATAGGATATACAGTCTTTAGTATTCCTGGTACTAAATACATACATAAACTCACGCCTTCTTCCCACGGGGGTAGGCAGACTCTAGAGAACGCCTTCTTCCCTTTGGTACTTTCCATTTATTAAGCTTTTGCCCGCGACTTCCTCCGGAATTAAGTAGGGAACTTACCACTAGGATAAAATGTATTATATGTGTCAATCCAGGACATGTGCTATTTGTAGATAGATAGATAGATAGATAGATAAGACATTAATTCAGTGCACACAAAAGACATAGCACAACAAACAATAGCACAATTAATGGATAACAAATTACAGGAATTTATGTTAAAACAAGGTGCCAATATACAAACAAACAAAGAAAAACATACACAAAGAAATAGAGTGACATTATGATATACTTTAATTAATTATCAAACAAGGTGCGGTGTGCGTCTCAAGGTTGCACCAAATGGGAGTCCAGCTCAGCATGTGTGATAAGTGTCATCTAACTCCGTTCAACGGTTTAGACCCTAAGCGTGATTGAGTAACAAACATCTTCATAAAATTTCACATTATAGTATTAGTTGAAGGATTCAAGTTACCTACTACTCGGAATGACTCTTCTAAGAAACAGTTATTTTAATACCATACGTCTGGGTCCATCTTATTTTAGGCTGTCGCCATAATAACAATGTTAACAGCATTGTTGTGTGTCAGCAGTTAGAGGTCAGATAGCCAGTTCCGCTGTGGTTGAGGATTCCGGGTGAACCTCGCTACCACCTTCGGCCTGATCATCACTTACCATCGGCGAGATGAAGGCCAAGCTTCCGCGTCGTGGTTAAAAAAAATATGGGTTTCGGAAACTCTAGAAAACCAAGAAAAACTATTAGCCTTGGGAAATAACGTAGTTATTGTAATGCATATGCAAATCTAAACATCCTGGGCGTACTCTACTACAAAAAAATTACACGTAGGTAAGCTAAAATTAATCTATCGGATGTGTATGGAAAATATCTTCGAGGTAATAGATACTTCCACCTTGACTAGTTGAACACTAATTGATGAATTTGTGTTTTGTTTAATCTTAAATAAGTGCTGAATTAAGTGTAGGAGGAAAAAGTTATTTATTATTATTTATTTATATAAAGGCTTACCAACTAAATAAAACACAACATTAACCCACAATCTTTGTCATAATAATATAGATCTCAATTCTCAATCCCTCTCTGAGTTAAGTAGGTACGTTTTATTCGTTAATCTCATGATAGGAAAGTTACATCTTTCGAACTGATTACTGATCGTTTTTAGCACTACTCTAATAATTATAATCCTAATCAAAAGTTTATACCACCACAGAATTCAAATTATTTTGATTAAGAGAGGAATTTGAACGTAAATTATTTTTAGTGACTAATTCAGATTTTGTGAGAAATTTAGTGCAAAATTAAAGGATAAAGTTTTGACTACCCAATTAAGTGCTGAATTTGTTTCAGCTTTAATCAGCCAAACCAGCCACATCTGTGCCTCCCTAGCCAAAAGAACCAATTTTAAAATGTTCCTCGCACCAAGTGTTAGTGTATTAGTTCTACCAGTGTTAAATAGTAAGTGTTAAAACTCAATGTGGACCTAATCATGTGGTCACGATGAGGAAGTGGCATGCGGCAGTGTGCTCCATCCTCATTTGGATGATGCCAACGCCGACAGTGAACTTTCGAACACAAGAAATGGGTTTGATACTCCCAAAGTTCGAGCCGACCCCGAAAACAGTGACTCCGAAAGTTGGTGTTGTGAAACCTGCAACTCCGAAAGTGATTCCGAATTCGATCTCAGGGTTCTTCGGACAGTCGAAGGAGAAGGCTGGGACTACAACGGTGTCTATGAAGACTGTCAATGATTTCCAGTTTCTGAAGGATAAAACCAGTGCAAGCACGCTCAGCATACCTTATGTAAGTACTGTTTTTAATAATGTAGTGACCTTTTTTCTGTACTGTATAGGTAATAAGCGTCGCAACAACACACAGTTTTTCTCGTGATGGCGTTACCATCTACGTAAGGAGTGTAAAAAAAAAAACACGTAAACCTACATGGGCACTTATGCAACGTCAGAAGCTAGGTGCACGGTTCCAATTGGTCGTTTCCTATGGAGAAGAGCCGGCAAGTAACTACACGGTTACTCTTTTAAAAATAATTGGCTTTTACAATGTGTTTTCAGTGTTAATAGGTATGGGAGGACAGTGTAGGCCTGTCAACAAGTACCAGGTACTTAACGAAACATAAATGGTCTACAAATCTAGTCTATTAAGCCTGCAACGTTCTCACATTCATAAAATATAAAAGAATCTATGTAAAATATTAATAAAATAATAAATACCTATTTAAGTGTGGCCTTCATACTGTAGGATACTGAAACAGTTACATGTGGTTTATCAATTACTAGCTGCCCACGTGCTTTGAAAGTTAGTATCTATGTTAACCGAAAATCTCAATCTAATATACAAATAAATAAAATTGAAGTGTCTGTTTGTTATGTCAAAAAAACAGATTTTTACTAAATGCTTACTATTTTTTATTTTTTTGTCTGTCTGTCTTTCGTCTGTTTGTTCCGGCTAATCTCCGAAACGGCTGGGCCGATTTTGACGGGACTGTCACTGGCTGTCTGCCAGTGACAGTGCTGATGTTATAAGGAGTAACTTAGACTTTTATTTTAGAAAAGGCCACGCGGGCGAAGCTGCATCCAGCAGCTAGTTTTCAAATAAAATCTTTAGAATTTCCGTCACGCTGCCTCCGCGCGTTCTTGCGAGGCCAACCTTAATCTTATAGCAGTATCATTTCAATATTACTTCAGCGTGAGAACAAGTTGGAGCTATAAGTCCTGTACAGCTCCATCACTTACCCACTGTGACGTAATATTATAATATTGCTTGGTGGATGGTTGGCCCCCAGGTCAACAAATCAAATCAAAAAACAATATTTCACATAAACCTACATGGGCACTTATAAATCGTCAAAAGCTAGGTGCACGGTTCCAATTGGTCATTTCCTATGGAGAAGAGTCGGCAAGAAACTCCACGGTTACTCTTTTAAAACAAGATTTTATATCGATCTAACATAAATCCTGGGCCAAAGTAGCTTCCAATAAAATTAGATATTGGTTTAACTTCTTAATAATAATAATATCTAATATGTTTTGTTCCCATGTTCTGCAATAGTCCTGCATCAACCGGGGGTTGTCCTTGGGTGCACCTTCATAGAGCAAACAGGGATAATCATCGGTTGGTGCCTCATTCCATTAGAATTGTCCAAGGGGCCTCTGTGAGTTGGCTTTGGCCCCTCGTACGCCTTCCAAATGGTCCGGGACCCCATGGTCCCGAGGTATATAAGGACATAAAAATAATAATAATAATAACCCCACCGCCGTATCTCTACGTTGACGTCGTGGTGGGGCTTGTGCGTTCCGAACTCTAGGTCCGTGCCAGTAGAGTTTACTTTGCCGGAACAGGTCTAGAGTAAGGAGCCAAAACAAGAGAGATACAGAAACCCACAGGGTAGCGTGTGGCGAGCTGTTGGGCAGTAACGACCCCACGGACCCTATCTCCTGGGAGAAGTTTTGCTCCTCATCTCTGGCTTGCCTTTATTGGCTGGCTGGAGTGAACACTGACGGGGAACAGAGCTCCCACCTCATTCTTGCCTTTATTGGCCGGCTTTTTTTTTTTTTTTTGGGTGGGAAATCATCAAATAACTTCTCCCGTTATTGGCCGGCTTGAGTGGAGATTCGCAAGAGCAAACGTGCTCGGAGGAAGGAAGTATTCCAGTAAGATGCTGGTAGGGATCTTGACCGTAAAATACATCGATAAAATGGCAGGGGGTGACCCCTGCCATTTTATATAAAGCATTGGTCAGGTAGGGGCCATAGCCTTTCTATAGTCTTAGGAAACCGACCCACTATAGCCTCCCAAATCCATAGACCAATATGTTTTGTTCCCATGTTCTGCAATAGTCCTGCATCAACCGGGGGTTGTCCTTGGGTGCACCTTCATAGAGCAAACAGGGATAATCGTCGGTTGGTGCCTTATTCCGTTACAATTGTCCAAGGGGCCTCTGCGAGTTGGCTTCGGCCCCTCGTACGCCTTCCAGAGGCCGGGGACCCCTTAGGTCCCGAGATATGTAAGGACATAATAATAATAATAATATTAATAATCTTTATTTTTCAAAAACTTCAGATAAACGTTTCGTTTTTTTTTTTGTATTGGCATCGATTGCAATGCTTAAAGTGAATTACTGATGCAGCCAACGATCCATTACATTCGGAATAGGGATTTTCTAAATTTGGATTTCAATCTAGACTAAACTATATGAAATATTATACAATGTACGCCATTGCTATGTTCTATAATTCGAAAAGCTTTATTTTAAAATCGTGGCCATGGTCAGAGTCTTGCGTAGGATAAGTTCTAGATTTGCGGAAAACACTTGCAATTGTTCACCTAATCCAATAATGTATTGTAGTAAAACATTTATTTTCGAGTAACATGGACCCATAGCATCAGTAACAATTTACTGACATACTATGTTAGTATAGTATTTACAAAACATTATGACCAACATGACAACACATTTATTATCAAGTACATGTAGCTGGTTTAAATAGTGCCAGATAGGACAGTCCGGTTTGTTAGCATTGACCAGGAGCCAGGAAATTGTTGGAGCTGGCACGCCCTCTGTGCAAAGGGTGCTGCACCCCTGCGTGTGATCGCAACGAAGCCGTCGTTTTGCGCGTCTACGAACATTCCCGAGTAATGCAACATTTGGAAAAATCTTTTGAGGAAAAGGACTTAACAGCTTTAAAAAACTGTCAGGGACTGGCAAGTAAAGATCCTTCACCCTTGTGTGGATCGCCCGGAGGACACGGTGGAGCATACGGTGGAAGTCTGCCCGGCTTGGCAGAGTACCGCCGTGTCCTGGTGGACACCGCGATCGGCGGCGGAGAACTCTCGCGTCCGGCCCTGGTCCAGGCCATGGTACGGAGCGAGAAGGCATGGGAAGCCGTCACCTCCTTCTGCGAAGCAGTAATGCTCGCGAAGGATGAGGAGGCGGCTTGGGCGTCGGGAATCCCGGGCGGATTTCCGGCCACCGCAGGCGCGGGCTTGCGGACGGTCAGCAATGGGTAGCTCGCTGTCCGATAACCCCAGGCCCGGGTCGACGGCGCGTTGTGTTCCACGCGCGCCTCTAAAAGATCTCAGCACAAGTGTAGGGGTCCACCTAAGGCCTATGCCTGCCGGGATTGCGGGAAAGTCCTAAAGGGATACCGAGGCCCCTGGCAACACAGGAAAAAAAAGTAAAGATAAGTATCACAAAAATTAAGGGCGTGTTTTTCATTGCTTATGAAATTAGAAGTCGTTAACCCACACAAGTTCTACGTATCTTTTAGGTACTCATAAAATTCGCAGTACTCATTGTTTACATTGAGCCGCCATATTGTCTCTTTATTTATCCGACCCTTCAGTTTCCATGGTACTATTACAATAATAGTACAATGTAAACATCTATTTGATTTACCTTAAGAGGCTGACAACAGCTAAAGCGCGGTCACTGTCGGACTGCATAGAAAAGAAATAGAAGCGCGATGTCACAACGCTGGTAATTTATTGAAAAATAAGAAGCAATTATCTATTTACAGAAAATGTATTAATTGGATAAAAAAAAATAAAATAAAAATAATAGTGATTATGCTAATATGTTGCTTGTAGAATAATCTGTCAAAAAATCAGAATGATTGAATGTATGTTAGTTTTTAATCGTTAAAATATTTTTTTAGAGGTACCTTCGTGATCTTTTTGTATCGTATCAAATTAGTTGTATTATGTTTCCTAGCATATATATCCTGAAGAATATCATATATTTTTCTGATTTTGTTTACTGCAGGGGATCATATACTTTTAGGTATTATAAAACTTATAAAAATTGCGTTTAGCTCCTGTAGTCCCCATAATACTATATAGCGGGCAAACGGGGTAAGTTTTTGAAGTGAATTGCGTAAAATAGTTTATCGATAGTTCTGTCTATTATCTATCTGTTCTGGATAGTCTATCATAATATGGTTTTGGAACTGCCCTATCTATATCGATATTATCTGTTTACCATAACTATCGATAATGTTTATCTATCTATGATCTGTTTAATTTGGTGATGGTGAAAATTACCACTTTTATACTTATTATCGTTTGACGATTATTCTTTGTTTATCAAAGTCTTGCTTGCCTTATATACATCTTCATCTGCCTAGCCTTTTCCCAACTACGTTGGGGTCGCCTACCAGTCTAACCAAATGCAGCTGAATATTAGTATTTTACATGGAGCGATTGCCTATCTGACCTCCACAACCCAGTTACTGGGTATCACGATACCTACGCCTTGGTTGTCAGACTTTCGGGCTTCTGACGATCCGTAACAACTGTCAAAGTTCCATGAATGGCAGCACATGAACAAAAGCTTAACGTGCTTTCCGAGGCATGGAGGAGTCTCGGTATGTAAAGTCACCCATTCACGGACCAACCGCGGCAAGCGTAGGTATACCTGATCGATCTACCCGTGTGGCTGTTATTACTTGCTACTAGCTCCTCTCAACGTAGCCTGTCTTATAAACAGCATGCGTAAAAGTTTAAAAGCTAGTTCTTTAGTCGTTGCCAAAATATATCATTAATAGGTACAGTCACCAGTATATCAAGTTACCACAAACTGTAAAATTTTCTCATTCGATTTTGAACTTAACCATCAACATTTTAAAGTTTAAACATTATTTCTTTTATTTGAGTAATTCGCTATTTAAACAATATTTTTTCTAGAAATCATCATTTTGGATTTGAAACAGCAGCTTAATAATGACATTTTGTAGATGTAGTATGATTATTCCTTTACATTGTTATTTATTGATGAGGAAATTAATTATTTATAAAATTTAAAAGAAGAGAAGAAGAGAAAAGACTTTAAAATTTAATAATTTTTAATATAAATAATTATCTTAAAACTAATATTATAATATTACAAATATTTATAATATTAGAAACTAATACAATAATCATAATTTTATTTAATAAAATTATAATTATAATAAACCATTAATTTATAAAAAAAAACCTTCTCAGATCGAGAAAAAATGGGTTTGACCCTAAATCATCATCACGAATTCCATTTTCTTTACATATTTACAATCAAATATCGAGTGTGATCTCATTTCCTTTCCTATTTATTTTACCTTCTTGGTCCACCTGAAACATCCCATTTTTTTTTTTTTGAGGCTGGGAAATCATCAATTAACTTCTCCCGCTCCCGAGGGTGTGTCAGACTCTTACTGACTAAAACCCACCCATATTCCTTCCTGTTGCCTGTGTTGCCAGGGGACTCGGTGACCCATAAGTACCGTCCCGCGACCCCGGCAGAAACATCCCATAACACGTCACTCAAACAGGATATCTCGTACACCGCTTTAACATGATTCATATTCCAAAATGACAAAGCAACAAGCTATTCCACGCTCATACAACCATAATATAAAAACAGCAATTTATATCTTATCCGTTTTTATCTATGCGCACGTCAGCCATGCTTGACTTTTGGTATTATCAATAGATTGGACCGAAATTGATATCAATAACCTATCTTAATCATAAAACAATTCGCCTGTTTGTGAACATGCGCACGGACATATTTTTGAAGACATGTTCGATTTTTGTTTAATATTAAAAAACAAACAAGTTTTGTGTGTGACTTTATGTGTATGAACTCATTTATGTGCAGTGTGGAACTCATTTATGTGCAGTGTGGGTGTGTTTTAGTCAGAAAATGGGTGTGCAAAGTGTGTTTGTGTTAGTGGTTATGTGTTGTGTTAATTCTCAGGCTCAGTGGGATCCAAGTAACTCCCCCGGATATCCAAATACACCCCAACATCCGGGTATGCTTCCGAATGGAATACCACCTCAGTCTGGTATATTTCCAGGAATTTCTAACTCCCCCGAAAATCCTGTTATACATCCGCAAACAATGACTGCGCAGAATGGATATTCCGACGACTCCGATAATCCGCAACCCAAAGAAATGCCTCCTCAGTATAATCCGTCCTCCGGATTTCCCGACGAACCTAAATATTCGGATACATATCCACAAGGATTGGCTCCTCAATATGTCCCGTCCTCCAGATTTCCAGACTCTCAAAATAATCCATTTACGCATCCGCAAAGAAGGCCTCCTCCATATGGTCCATCCCCCGGACTTCCCAACAAACATAAAAATCCGCATATGCATCCACAAGGAATGCCTGCTCAATATGATCCATCCCCCGGTTTTCCGGACTCCCCTAATAATCCATATATGCATCCGCAAGGAAGGCCTCCTCAATATGATCCTTCCTCCGGATATTCTGACAACTCCGATAATCCGCATTTGCATCCGCAAGGAATGCTTCCTCATTATGATCCATCCTCCGGATATTCAAATTCCCCCAATAATCCATATGTACACCCGCCAGGAATGCCTCCTCAATATGATCCATCCGCCGGACTCCCGAACGTACCTAAAAATCCAGAAATAAATCCGCAAGGCATGCCTCCTCAGTATCGTCCATTCCCCGGAATTCCGGACATCCAGGAACATCCGGGTATGCATCCGCACATGATGCCTCCTCCGTTTGGACCGAGGCTGAACTATGTAAGTTTCTAATGTAAATATTTATCTTTGGACTAGATGACCTGGTGAACTTTGTATCAACTATAATTTATCTATCTATAATTGTATAAAAAATACTACCTATATAATTATATATATTTTTTTTTTATTTTAAATATAAAACACCGTGTCACCGCCGCGGGCCTAGGTTTTTTTTTTTAATTCACACTGACTGTCTATGTTCACAAGAGCGCAGCTTTTTTTATTTTAATCAATATTTTTCTTAATTATGTAACAGTTTTCGTAGTCGACTTCCTAACCAAATTTAGTTATATTTTTTAAATTCAGTCCCGCCCTAGAGAAGGAAGCAATTACTATGAGTTTTTCCCGCCCAAAGGTGGGGAGCAGCGTCTTCCTCCCGCTACTCGGATCAAAAAACACTACTTCCGAGTATGAAAAATGAAATAGTAGATGTGTTACAAGGGAGTAAAATAATGTATTGAGGGCGAGAGCGATTGTTTGAATCCAGATCGAAGCGAAGGATTCTAGAGCAGAATCCACTGTCTGAACGTGTATTAAAAGTAATCTGAAGAGGCGATGGAAGAAATTACGGTTTTGAATAGCACGTCGCCGCGTCGGTTAGACTATTTTCTATACTAAATGACTAATTTTGTTTTTAAGCGTTTCTTTAGGATTTCCCCTATTAAATAATAGGGAAAAGCTAATTAAACCACTAGCCAAAAAAAAAAACATTTCGGTCAAGCCGTTTTTGAGTTTTAGTGAGCCTAACGAACAGCAATTCAGTTTTATATATGTATATAACATACGACATCGCATCTTGTGCGTACCTACTCGTGCATGATAGCTCGGTACCGTAAACAAATCTTTTGTTATTCTTTGTAAAGGGCATAGATATTATGTTTGCGGAAACAGATTGTTTTGCTTGCCTATCATAACTTTTATAAATATCGTTGTTGGGTTCCTTGACAACAACGTCATGAAGAAGAGACTTATCATTAAATATTGAACAATGCGTAATATACGTTTTCTTGCCGTTAAAAACTATGGTTGATTCGCCGCGTGTAGGCACGGTCCCCAGTATTGTATGGACCACTATACTCCGTTGGTTTTAGTAATTACATAAAGGTAAACAAAAAAACCACGTGACGAGGAGCTGTCAAGTAACCGACTAAACGTAATACCTGTCACTTCAGTTGTCATGTTACGTCACAGTTGTACTCTTCAATTTAGCAGCATTATAATTCGTTGACGTTTAGTGAACCTGTCTTTTTGGGCTCTTTATAATAGCCAGATTAAAAAATATAATAATATTATTATAAATCTAATAATAAAAATGTACTCAAGCAGTTACAAGTTCTACGAAGAGTAGTTGATAAAGTGTTACATACATTAATAAAAGAGGAAACTATCGTAAAAATCTAAAATAAATTTAATTTTGTTATAAGTTACAACTAGGGCTTCCAAAATTACGGAAATGTCAATTACGTAACAAATTACGCAACCTTTTTCTCCAATTCCGTAATTACGTAATTACGTAATTTTTCCTATTTTTTTTTATCGACTATGAATAATACATACAATACATACATACATAAACTCACGCCTTCTTCCCATGGGGGTAGGCAGAAACTATAGAACGCCACCTGCTACGCTCCTTACATACTCCTTTTGCTTCGTTTACGTTCATACATCTGGTCATACACGCACGCCGGTTGCGAGTACTACGCACCTGACCTTTTTGAAGAACATCATTAATGAGGTCATATATGTCTTTCTGGGCGTCCCTCCCTCCCGGCATTTCCACTCACATATGCCTTTTTTTTTTTTGGAATTCATCAAATAACTTCTCCCGCTCTGGGCGGAGCGGGAGGGTGTGTTACTGACTAAAACCCACCCGTATTCCTCCCTGTTGCCTGTGTTGCCAGGTGCTTCGGTGACCCTTTAGTACCTCCCCGCGACCCCGGCAGGCATCGGCTCTAGTGGACCCCTACATTTGTGCTGACGACATCTCTTTGAGGCGCGTGTGGAATACAACGCGCCGTCGACCCGGGCCTGGTCCTTACCGGACGGTGGGCTACTCATTGCTCACCGTCCGCAAGCCCGACTCACGTCTGCCTTGTAAATACCTTTTGTTAGTCGCCTTTCATTCTTCCTCTCAACCTGGCTATACCATCTAAGCATACTCTTTTCAATTATTGTCACTATTTCTTCCTTTAAATCGCACCGTTGCCTTATCACATCATTTTCCAGCCTATCATTTATAGTCACGCCACACATGCTTCTCAAGGATCGCATTTCCACAGCAATTACTCTACTTTCATGCTTCTTTTGCCACACCCAACATTCTCTTCCATACATAAGTGTAGGCACCAGCACACCATTATGAACAGCCAGTCGAGCCTCTTTGGCATCGACTGGTTGGTCACCATCGCATGTATAGCACCATTAACTCTATTTCCTGCATTTACTCTCCTTTCCACATCTTCATCAATCTTTCCATCCCTTGTAAACAAACTCCCTAAATATACAAATTTGCTTACTCGCTCTACACTCTTATCATTTATTTTCACATCACACACCGATATATGAATAATATATTTGAAATATTATAGATAGAGATTTTTTACAATTATCTTTTACTATCTCAAATTCAAGGAATTATCAAAATGAACACAATATTTAAACAAAAAAATATTTATTGAAGAATTTATCATCGTACACCACTTAAGTCAAACCATTTTTTTTCTTCCCAAATATAATCTTTCTTCTTGAAAATGTGATCTCATAAATGACAAGGCATTTAAAGTTTTTTCACTACAAAAATATCCGGCGGATGAAAAGGCTCGGTCGGCTTCAACACTTGTAGGCGTTATCGAAAGCAAATAATTATACGCTGCAGTCAAAAAAACTTCGCGACCGCCGCCAGCGCTGTCGTAAATGCACATTTCTACCCTAATAATGAAATGGAGTGTTTATTGTTGAAATTGGTTTATTTACAGTCACTTTGTTTATTTCAACGTATAATACTTTTTTATTGGTTGACTATTTTGATTGATTTATGATACCAATAATTACGTAAATACGGAATTGACATCTTTAGTTACGGAATTAAAAATACTTTAAAATGTGTTCGTAATTACGTAATTGCGTAATTACGTAATGGAAGCCCTAGTTACAACGTATTTTTGAACAAGAAAGTATCATTTATAAAAACCCTATTTACGATTTGTTTACCTTTATTTAATTAAACCAATGGAGTATAAGTATATACGAGTAGTTTTTCATGTCAAAAAAACGTGTGTACAACCGGCTTGGCCAGAAACTATTTCCTAGAAACTGACGAATTTAAGAAAGTGTTCTTATTGGAAACGTTTTAGGAATCTTGCAATATTTATCATTAGGTACTTACTCCCTAAGTACTAAATCGTATCACCTACGGACATAAAATTACTTCGGAGCCCGAACTAAGAATGAATGACAAAACGATTTGACAGTTGTCCCTACCCGCAATGTGTTTGTGCCCGTTCGAAAAATTTAATTATTCACTTGTAGGTACTGACGGATCAACTACTTTCAGCGAGCCCGTATATTCGTTGGCGGACTTAGAGAGTAGACCCCCTAAGACTGTAAGACGGAGTCAGGGCAGGCCACGTAGGGGATGACAGGACAAACTGGATAGGTTCCATCAAAGCTAGAAAGAGGACGCGCGGGGTTGCGAAAGATGGAAGTAGTGGAGGGAAGCCTTTGCCCAGGAGTTTCATAGTTAATTTTTTTAGTTTATTAGTTTTTATTGTTGTTCCTATTTCTATCAAAGAGCGACGATCATAATATATTAATTTGGTTAGCTGAGAAAAACGGTTGGAAGTGCGCCCACACTCAGTTTGCTTTATTCAACAACATGTTGATGTAACTAAAATAGATCCCAATTTGAATGAAGGAAAATAGCATAACGTTACGTCTGTTATCCCCGAAGAATAAAGCAGAGGTGCCTAGGTACACGCGGTTCTTTTGCCTGAATAAAGCCTTTGATGCCCTTTGAAGCTCTTTACTGTATCCGGGGTCGCGGGAAGGTACTAGAATAGAATAGAATAGAATACTCTTTATTATGTACACCACCAACACCACCACCACTTTTATTAGGTACTAAAGAGTTACCGAGGCCCCTGGCAACACAGGCAACAGGAAGGAATACGGGTGGGTTTTAGTCAGTAAGAGTCTGACACACCCTCCCGCTCCGCCCAGAGCGGGAGAAGTTATTTGATGATACACACAAAAAAAAAGCCTTTAAATAAAAAAGGTGTCTACTAAGCAGATGATGTTAGTGACCAGAAACACAAATCATTACAGATTGTTAAATCTTGTGTTGTACCAACTTGTCAATGTTATCACTCAGAATCATCAGAGTGTGACCTTCAAAGTACTTGTATAAAGTCCAACCAGTAGATTCTGTTATATTATAACTAGAGGAACAATAGATGTGTACATCTATATACCGTGTTCTGTAGAACACGGTAGTTACATTTATCTTTTGTTTTAAATGACCATTGACCAGCCAGCATTTTTTACGTCTCCGGGTGTAGTATTGTAAACCCGTTAAAGGGTTTTTCCTAACAGGATGGTGGGCAAGGCTTCCGAAGGTTACAAAATATGATAAACACAGCTGCTAGCTGCGCCCCGCGGTTTCATCCGCATAAGTGTCGATCCCGTGGGAATATCGAATTAAAAAGTATCTTATGTACCCTAACCTAGGTCAATGATCTACCTATGCGTAAAAAATCCGTGTAGCCGATTTTGCGTGAAACCAAACAAACGATCAAACTCACTTTTGAATTTATAATATTTGTTAGGATGTATGGTTACATAGTTTGGTCATGTTGAGAGGACGAACGAAGGGCGACTAACAAAAGGTAGTTACTTATAAGGTAGATGTGAATAGAAGTGCCGGGAGGGAACAATATACTGACCTTATTGATGTTGTTCTTCAGAAAGGTCAGGTGCGTAGTACGAGTACTCCCCGGCTTGGGCAGAGCACCGCCGTGTCCTCGTGGAGGCGATCGGCGGCAGAGTACTCTCGCGTCCGGCCCTGGTTCAGGCCATAGCACGGAGCGAGAGGGCATGGGCAGCCGTCACCTCCTTCTGCGAAGCAGTAATGCTCGCGAAGGAGGAGGCGGGACGGTTGAGGCAAAGGCAAGTTTCGCGCCCTTTCGCCCCTAGCCGCCGCAGGAGACGCCCAGGGCGTCGGGAATCCCGGGCGGATTTCCGGCCACCGTAGGACGGGCTTGCGGACGGTGAGCAATGGGTAGCTCACCGTCCGGTAAGGACCAGGCCCGGGTCGACGGCGCGTTGTATTCCACGCGCGGCTCAAAGAGATGTCGTCAGCACATAGGTAGGGGTCCACTAGGGCCGATGCCTGCCGGGGTCGCGGGAAGGTACTTATGGGTCACCGAGGCCCCCGCAACACAGGCAACAGGAAGGAATACGGGTCGGTTTTAGTCAGTAAGAGTCTGACATAACCTCCCGCTCCGCCCAGAGCGGGAGAAGTTATTTGATGACTTCCTACCCTCAAAAAAAAAAAAGTACGAGTACTCGCAAGCGGCGTGCGTGATATATAAGAGAAGAACGTAAACGAACCAAGAGAAGCTTAATATGAGGATCGTAGCAGGTTATGTATGTATGTATGTATGGGTTAGGTTAGGTTAGGGTAGGAAGTGTGTAGACAGGAAGTGACAGCTTAAGCATGAAATAACTTAGTAATTTTTAATAGCATGGAATTAGTAATTACTTTATATTGGCATGAAATTACTGTACTTATGAAATTAGTAAGTACTTTATAGATTTTAAATAGAAGGAGTCGACTTTCGACCAGCAGGCTAAGCATGACGCTTTCTATTTCTTCGAAGAATAGACACGGCTGTTTCTATACAAAGTGACATTTCGATTCTCCTTTTTTGACATCCCACCGTAGAAATCTTTTTACATAAAAAAGAACCTAGACAAATCGTTAAAAACGAAAGACAAAATGACAGATTGTAGAAGGATTTCTACGGTGCGATGTTAAAAATGGAGAAACGAAATGTCACTTTGTATACAATGAGCCGTGTCTATTCTTCGAAGAAATAGAATGCGTCATGCTAATCCTGCTGGGGGCGACCACTAGTAATGAATAATATTATTTGCATAAATATTTCAGTATTTAACTTTTTAAATTCTGAGGTTAATTTCTGTCGCTGCTCAGTTGCTTATTACCAAGGTGAGATGTCAGATGTTCGACTTCGTATGCGAATACTGTAAGGCTCGCTCGTTTTTTTTTTTATTTTAAGCTAGCGTCTAATACACAACAATAATCATTTCAAAAATGTTTTTAGGTCCGACCGATCGTCATTGATCACAAATTTGATCTGTTTATTAAACAAGCGTAGGTATTTCCGAGATCCGAGTTTTAAGCTGCGTTTTTATAAGCCAGTAGCACTGATGATAGATAAATGTGTTTTCGTAATCCCGTCGTCATTGTACCGTATAGCGGTTCGTGATTCGTGATTAAAATAATTTATTTTGTATTCACAAAAATAATGACATTATATTTAAAACAAGCTTAAATACTATGTGACAAAGTTTATGAGAGACTGTGTCTGCACTAGGACGAGTAGGAGGTGCTTGTGGCTAAGTAATAACAGCCGCGCGGGTCGATTAATCAGGTTAAGCTACGCTTGCCGCGTTTGGTCCGTGGATGGCTGACTATCTTTATATACCGAGACTCCTCCGTGCCTCGGAAAGCACGTCATGCCGTTGGTCCCGCCTGTCATTCACGGAACTTTGACAGTCGTTAATGGTCGTCAGAAGCAGTCAGAAAGTCTGACACCTAGTCTTACCAAGGGGTATCGTATTACCCAGTTACTGGGTTGTGGAGGTCAGATAGGCAGTCGCTCCATGTAAAATACTGGTATTCTGGTATGCACCCGGTGAGACTAAAAGCCGACCCCAAGATAGGTGGGCAAAGGCTAAGCAGATTGATTGGTGTCTGCACTAGGACAACCTGTATAGCGGATCACCAATCTACCGTAACAGTTAACTCATTGTGGCGGTCTTAATCCGCATGTTTGATACTTCTTGACGCCTCAACTGTTGTGTGTGTGACTCGTGTCCTAAGTCTCGTTACAATCTGCTGATTGGATATAAACAGACTTAGGACACGAGTGTCTTACATTGAAGGGGGATTTTGGAATCCTGGCTCTATTCAACAAACTAACACTGGGTGTACTTGGTAGATTCCAGACACAGGTCTCCTCAGGGAATGCCCTTTACAGAGAGGAGATCTGTGTCCCAGCCCAGCATTAAGCACATTATAGACTGATTATGTTATTTAGTGAGATATGGGCAGTGGTGGCTCAGTGGCAACGGCCGCGACTTATAAGTTGTAGGTCGTAGGTTCGAACTTAGGCAGGTGCTTTACAATGCGTAAATTATTTCATCACCACTGCTCTCAAAACGGTGAAGGAAAACATCGTTAGGAAACCGGCATGTCCTAGAACCAAAAATTCGAAGCCATGTGACATCTACCAACCCGCAATGGGCCCGCGTGGTGGATTTCGGCCCACTTCATCTCATATATAGAGAGGAGGCCTGTGTCTCGGTAGTGGGAACATTATAGGCTGATTAATAATGTTATTTAATTAACCCAGATTTCTTTACTACGGCAGCTGTCAGTGACCATTATTGTCTTAATTATTTTATTATTTCGAACTCATAAATTAAAATTTTCGAGGTCCTCTAATATTGTTCTAAGCCGCATAATTCCCTCTTTGAGGAGTGGCTGGAGAGGCGCCACGGCGTCCTCACCTTCCGCGTGACGCAGGTCCTCACCGGACACGGCAGCTTCGGGAGGTTCCTGTGTCGGATAAGGCGGGAGGAAACGTCCGGGTGTCACCACTGTGTGGATCGCCTGGAGGACACGGTGGAGCATACGGTGGAGGTCTGCCCGGCTTGGGCAGAGCACCGCCGTGTCCTCGTGGAGGCGATCGGCGGCAGAGACCTCTCGCGTCCGGCCCTGGTTCAGGCCATGGTACGGAGCGAGAGGGCATGGGCAGCCGTCACCTCCTTCTGCGAAGCAGTAATGCTCGCAAAGGAGGAGGCGGGACGGTTGAGGGAAAGGCAAGTTTCGCGCCCTCTCGCCCCTAGCCGCCGCAGGAGACGCCCAGGGCGTCGGGAATCCCGGGCGGATTTCCGGCCACCGTAGGACGGGCTTGCGGACGGTGAGCAATGGGTAGCTCACCGTCCGGTAAGGACCAGGCCCGGGTCGACGGCGCGTTGTATTCCACGCGCGCCTCAAAGAGATGTCGTCAGCACATAGTAGGGGTCCACTGGGGCCGATGCCTGCCGGGGTCGCGGGAAGGTACTTATGGGTCACCGAGGCCCCCGCAACACAGGCAACAAGAAGGAATACGGGTGGGTTTTAGTCAGTAAGAGTCTGACACACCCTCCCGCTCCGCCCAGAGCGGGAGAAGTTATTTGATGATTTCCCACCCAAAAAAAAAAAAAAAAAGCCGCATAATTAGACAAGCACATTATTCACATTATAATCAGTTTGTTTTCTTTTGTTCCTACTAAATATACAGCCACAGACTATTTACCATTATTAATTACCATTTATCAAATTCAAATTAATATATTCGCTCATTTGGAGCGACAGTGACACAACTGCAAAAAATGCGAAACTGACCTAATTACATCAAAATTATCTGCCTAATAAGGCAGATAATTTTGATTTTAATTTTGATTTTAATTTTTTGCAGTTGTGTCACTGTCGCTCCAAATGAGCGAAAATTAACTTAGGTACACACAGTTATTTTCAAACAAATAACAAAATAAAATAGTAATACAAGACTTTTGACAGATTTAACAGCGGGTCCCAAACTAGACACAGCTGGTGTCTTGGTGACACAAAGAAAAATTATGCACAAAGTTAAGGGTCGGGTAAACTCCGTTGACCCTGGCCATATAAATGCGCGTCACGCCGCGCTGCCGTTCGGTTTCATGGGGAATATTTATTTTTAATAACGAAATATCAGATTATAGATAATACAATTATCTGTTCATACTAAAAATAAAACATGAGAATATCTTAAGTAGTTTGAAATTAATATTATTTTTTAGGGTTCCTTAGTCAACAAGGAACCCTTATAGTTTCGCCATGTCCATCTGTTTGTCTGCTTGTTGCTGTTTGTCTGTCTCCGGCTTAGCTCAGAGACTTAATACTAGAAAGCTGTAATTTGGCGTGAGGATGATATTTTTTAGTATATATATATATAAATTAAAAAGAAAACTACCACAGCTAAGTAGGCTTTACAAGTTAACGAGTAATAGTTGACCAACTTACATTTTCAGCTGGAGAATTGACAGTGACGTATATCGATGTATGGGAGAACACGTTTTTCAACTACATTGTTAAGTTTGTTTTTGGAATTAATTCATCCCAACCACTGAACCCTTTATTTTGCGTGGTCCGACATGCACTTAACCGGTTTTCAAGCTTTGGGTAGTCTATACTTTTTGAACTTGTTTCATAAGGTATTTTACTACACTACTTAAATATTCACTTATAGAATTTCTGTGTACGCGTTCTAATATATATTTTTTTGCATAACTTACTTGCATTATTTGGAGGCGAAATAACAGATTTAAAAGTCACTAAAATCATATATCTGCGCCTTAACGTGTTCTGCTAGCGAAATATTAACATTCATTAGTTCATTACATAAATTAATACAATTTATCAAACATGTGAGTTTAAGAAACTAATACATAACACATACAAAACAGTTAAGGTGAGTGAGTATGGAGTGTTGTGTGTGAGTGAGGGTATGTATTTAATCAGACAGTGTGCAGGTATTAGCTTCCCCCGACCGCTTACTATGTTCAGCAAGCCGATCGCCTCCGGGACAAGGGATCCCTTGGGATAAACGAGTCAAATATCTAGGTGTGACCCTCGACGAGCACCTTTCCTTCTCAGAGCACGTAAAGAAGGCACGCGCCTTCCGCGTGCCGCTTTCATTCTCGGTAGAATTCATTCCGTTCTAAATGCACGTAGCAAATTGTCCCTTGTGCAAATTGCGTATTTATACAGCATGCATCTGTGCTTCTCCTGTGAGGCAGCAAGCCTCCTTACCGGATTGCCGCCATGGGATCTGTAGGCAAAAGTCCTCGCGCACGTATGGGAGTGGCGCGAGGAGGCGAAACGCCGGGGCGTAACTCCGCTGCCGCGAGAAATCGCGGCACAGCGGACGGAGCTCCGGCGGGATCTCATGGCGACATGGAGAGTACGGTTGTCGCAACCCAGTGCTGGGCACGCCACAATTGCGGCGATAAGCCCCTCTTTGAGGAGTGGCTAGAGAGGCGCCACGGCGTCCTCACTTTCCGCCTGACGGAGATACTCACCGGACACGGCAGCTTCGGGAGGTTCCTGTGTCGGATAAAGCGGGGGGAAACGTCCGGGTGTCACCACTGTGTGGATCGCCCGGAGGACACGTGGAGGTCTGCCCGGCTTGGGCAGAGCACCGCCATGTCCTCGTGGAGGCGATCGGCGGCAGAGATCTCTCGCGTCAGTCACCGCTCGCGAAGGAAGAGGCGGGACGGTTGAGGGAAAGGCAAATTTTGCGCTCTCTCGCCCCTAGCCGCCACAGGGGACACCCTGGGCGTCGGGAATCCCGGGCGGATTTCCGGCCACCATAGGCTCGGGCTTGCGGAATACGCGCCGTCGATCCGGGCGTGGTCCTTACCGGACGGTGAGCTACCCATTGCTGGTGAGCAATGGGTAGCTCACGACGGCGACGACGGCGCGTATTCCACGGGCATTTCAAAGAGATGTCGTCAGCACAAGCGTAGGGGTCCTCTAGGGCTGATGCCTGCCGGGGTCGCGGGAAGGTACCAAAGGGTTACTGAGGCCCCTGGCAACACAGGCAACGGAAGGAATACGGGTGAGTTTTAGTCAGTAACAGTCTGACACACCCTCCCGCTCCAAAGCGCCCAGAGCGGGAGAAGTTATTTGATGATTTCCCAGCCAAAAAAAAAAATGCCTCAGTCCTAATATGACATATGCTTGTGCAGTTTTCGCACATGCTAGGCCCCACCACATCCAGAGGATGCAGACCCTTCAGAATCAATTCCTCCGCAAGGCCACGCGATCCCCTTGGTTTGCTCGTAACGAAATCCTCCACCTAGACCTGAAAATTCCCACTACCCAACAGTTCATGAAACGCAATTCAAAGCATTTTTACGATTCAGCCGTAAATCACGGTAACCCTCTGGTTGTCAAGGCCGCCAGTTATAGGCTTTCTAGAGTCAGCTCAGTCCGCCGTCCAAGCCATGCTCTCAATGACCCACCTCCAGGAAAGCAGTACGGCCACCAGTACAGTGCACAAACACAAAACAGACTAACTGTCCCCCCCGACCCTTGCTCGACTAAGTGCCAGACCGCGCCGTAGCTGAACCTGTAGCTTTAAATTCCCCCGATAATAATAATCACACAGTTCTGATCCAGCCTGTCCCATCTTGCTGTACGGACCTCGGCTTAGGGCATCGCTGGAGGAAGGCCCCCAGCGATGCCCTAAGCCGAGGTCCGTACAGTCTAACCGGATGCAGCTGAATATCAGTATTTTACATGGAGCGACTGCTTATCTGACCTCCACAACCCATTTACTGGGTAACACGACACCCTTTGGTAAGACTGGTTGTCAGACTTTCTTGTTTCTGACGACCCGTAACAACTGTCAAAGATCTACAAATGACAGCCGAGACCTACGGCTTAACGTGCTTTCCGAAGCACGGAGGGGTCTTGGTATGTAAATATGGTCACCCATCCACGGACCAACCGCGGCAAGCGTAGCTTAACCTGATCGTTTGACCCGTACGGCTGTTATTACTTGGCCACAAGCCCCTCGAACAAGCGAACAGTCGCTTAGTAATTTAAGAAATTCACCCCTGGCTTTTTTTTTTGGGTGGGAAATAACTTCTCCCGCTCTTTGCGGAGCGGGAGGGTGTGTCAGACTCTTACTGACTAAAACCCAACCGTATTCCTTCCGTTGTCTGTGTTGCCAGGGGCCTCGGTAACCCTTTTGGACTGCCACGTGACCCCGGCAGGCATCGGCCCTAGTGGACCCCTAAACTTGTGCTGACGACATCTCTTTGAGGCGCGCGTGGAATACAACGCACCGTCGACCCGGGCCTGGTCCATACCGGACGGTGAGCTACCCATTGCTCACCGAAGCTTTGAGTTCCCTTAAGGCAGCCACTGGATTGACCGGTTAAGTAGTCACGACCTCTCAAGGTCAACTAGTGCTACAACGTAAACTTTCAGTTCCCTCATAAGTCTGGCCCAGCAAGCATTCTTTTAGTTTAGTTTTGTCCTCAGAGTAGTTGTTCGGAACAGTAAAACTTTCGCTCACACTCGTATAGGTAAATACGACGAAAACTTGGTAGGAAAGAGGGTTTTTCTTATTGGAAGAGGGATTCTTTTAGCAATTATCTATATTTATGTAAGAATAATGTTCAAGTTATATTATTACTTACACGCATTACTTACGCTCTAGATGAAATTGTTTGAAACACAAATAGGCCTAAAGAAACATTGTTGAACAGTTTAAATGCACGAGTGGTTTTAGCTTGTGAGTTTAACTTTATGTTATGATAGATAATTGTGAATAAATCAGAGCTTTTTGTAGGCAAAGGATCCGGGATTTGTTTAGTTTATATTAGGTTCGTAAACTTGAGTGTGGATTTGGTTATAAAGTTGCGAAGTTTTAGGCTTAAGGTAGATCCGCAGTAATTCAAATTTTCTTACGTTTTTTGCAACTTGCGATCAGTTTCAGGTTGCATCTTGATCAATATATGATTGGTGACCAGTAAGAAAGAAAGAAATAAAGATAAAGTGTTTACTGGGACTCGCACAGGAGATCACAAATTAAACTAAAAACACACAGAAACACACAAAAAACAAGAAATCCTGTACGATGCCAAATGGCTCCTATCTCAGCATAATGCTGCGACACTTAAAAATAAATAACAATAAATAACCTAATATGTATTTACAGACAATCAATGATGTGAATCATTATGAATTCTCTTAGTAAGATTTGTTCCATAACAACAAATCTCTTATGGAAAAGTTCTGATGGAGAAAAATTGAATTTCGCGGCTACCATTGTGGATTCACCTTAAGACTATCACTCTTTTATTCAGTAGATAGGTAACCGTAATTATTTTACTAGGATAATTTAAAAGTGACCATCAAAACCGACCAACAGGTACCCATATTGGTAAAAAGTAAAGTACCTACAGTCAATGTTCCTGTTGTAGCCACTTCATACAACTGTCAAAGACTGTTGTGGTTTGAATATACGGACAATTTAAGTAAGTGAGTTCAATAATTTCCCTGACCTTGTCTAGTTTATTGAATCGACCTATTAATTTCCGCTTTTCATTCAAAGGGAATTTTCATTATGAACGTTATTTGAATCAACAAGTGGCCGTTCGTTGAAAAGCGACAGGTTGCGTCCATTCGTTCGCACCCCTAAGTTATACAGTAGCCTGTATCTAAGTATTTAATTATACATGATGTAATGGACGCGTATGTAAATCTGCATCCCAGTTACGTAACACACTTATCCCTAATCCATTGCTTCACATATTTGAAAAATTTGTTTACTTGACAACGTAAATAAAGCAATGAATTTTGACGAATTGTCAAAATAAAAGGCATTGCAATTGCTCTGCAAGCTTTACACGGTGCGATTTAATTGCCTGTAGCATGCCATCAGCTGAAATACAAATTGCACCGTCTCACTTTAAACAGTGTTTAGACAATGCAATTTATTTGCTGCTGCAGTTTTGTTGTATGCCAAAGTCAAGAAACTTGCATCGAGTAAATGATGTACCTTTTAGGGGTCCGTAGTAAACAAGGAACCCTTATAGTTTCACCATGTCCGTCTGTCTGTCTGTCTGACCCAACTGTAGCTCAGAGACGCTTAGTACTAGAAAGCTGTAATTTGGCATAGGTATACATATTAATCACGCCGACAAAGTGCTAAAATAAAATATTGAAAATATTTTTTTTTTGGCGTACTTCCCTTGCACGTTTCTAATGTGGGGATGATATTTTTTTTTTCTCGTCTACGCCATGGTGTGGGGTATCGTTGGATAGGCCGTCCAAAAATGTGAACACCACTTTTCGATTCAAGGATCCACTTGTATGTTAGAGACGAGTGTCCCGTCCCCCCCTGCCAGCTAAACGGTTGCTTATGGAGATGTGAAAAAAATCATGACAGTACAACATATTATATAATGAAATTAAAAGGAAAGCTATTACGGCTAAGGATTTACAAGTTAACGAGTTATAGTCGACCAACTTAAATTTGCAGTTGGAGAATTGACCGTAGCATATATCGATGTGTGGGAGAACAGGTTTTTCAATTACATTGTTATGTTTGTTTTTGGAATAAATTCGTCCCAAGTTATCCCAACTACGAAACCGTTCATTGTGCATGGTCCGACACGCACTTTTCTTTTCTTCTTCTTTCTTTAACTTTGGTATCTGTCTATAGTTTAGTATCGTTAGGACTCATCTACATACTTTATTTGGGTTCTTCGGCGGGATATTTGCGATGGCAATCGATCACAATGCCTTTTATTTTGACATCCATCACGGGTTTGAAAAATTCGTCTGCTCAACAAGTAAATAACGCAACCGCTGAATTGTCAAACGAAAGGCATTGTGATCGATTGCCATTGTATGTGTGTTACACAATTATCCCGCAAGTCTTAACAATATTTTACCAAGCAGACCGCTGAAAGAACAAAATATAATTTTGTTTCTAAGGTTCCCGTTTTCAATTTCATATTTTCCAAAAAAACAAAAAGTTAAAAGATCAGTAAAAATAACAGCGCCACATAATGTTTGCTTCCTGATTAAGTTACGCTTCTGTTTTGAATTCCATTTAAATTTTCCTTATTGTGTCAGACAACGTTTCAAACTGGAACTCAAGCATTTATTTTACTAAACCAATTACAGGCACTTTTGCATTGTCAAAGGGTCGGTCAATCAGAAAGAAGAAGCTAGTTGTCCATTCCAAAGCGTAGTAGGTTCCTATGTAGGAGAACGAGCAAGAAACTTTGTAAATTATGGTGTATTGGAACATCTCGATGGATACCAAATGATCTTTGCGATTTTTCCACCAAGCAGAGGCCATGACATTTAAACATCAACTTCAGTGCCTTGATAGAATTTCCCTCAATTACTCTGTTTAATATTTTCTGTTGATTGAAGCCGAGTTTTCCTTATAATTTCATTGTCTTTATTACCGTCAAAGAGACTTCGGACGAAGTAACTTAGTTTTGTACACAATATTTTTATAAAGCCGACATCACAGGGATCTTAAAAGATGAACTTACATAGGTATTAGAGCTGGCGATGGTTAGAATTTTTGTCAAATAATCAACCGGCTTTACATAATCAGCCTATAATGTTCCCACTGCTGGGAAACAAGCCCTAATTCACCACGCAGGCCCAGTGCGGGTTGGTGGATGTCATATGTTTTCGTAATTTTCTTTCTAAGACATGCTGGTTCATCATACACCTCATGTTTTCTTCACCGTTTTAAGAGCACAAACAATTAAATACAGTGTCTTTGTAAAATGCCTCCCTGGGTTCGAACTCACGACCTACAACTTGTAAGTCGGGGCCGACCACTAAGCCACCACTGCTCTTCTCTGCTCACAACCGGCTTAACTTCAAATGGTCAAAAACATGATCCAAGCACAGTCTAATTCATTCATCACCAGAAAGGTAATTCCCCAACTTAATAACGTTCAAAATCAAGTGTAGTAAAGGGAGTGCCTAACAGTATCCATTGTAGGACATTATATGCATGTCTCCAATTCACCATCTACCTAGGCATTTCCCAACTATGTTGGGGTCGACTACCAGTCTATCTGGACGCAGCTGAATACAAGTACTTTACATGGAGCGACTGCCTATCTGACCTCCGCAACCCAGTTACTGGATAATACGATACCCCTTGGCCCCCTTGATAACGGGTTGTCAGAAGCCTGAAAGTCTGACAATGATTATTTTGTTGTCAGACTTTCTGGCTTCTAACGACCCATAACGACTGCCAAAGATCCACGAATGACAGCACGGACCAACGGCTTTACGTGCTTTCCGAGGCACGGAGGGGTCTTCTTGGTATGTAAAGATGTTCACCCATCCACGGACTAACCGCAGCAATATGCATGTCACCAAGTGCTGATCTGTACTTACTTATAATAATAATATTATAAACAGAAAAAAATTGATTTTTGTTTGTTTGTTTGTAATGGATAAACTCAAAAACAACTTAACTGATTTTTAAAACTCTTTCACATATAGAAAGCTACGTTATCAGCGAGGAACATGGGTTGTATTTTATTATAAAAAAAAAATAGAGATACCTACGAAATATACAATAATGTAACCCAGTGTATCAACAAATTACCTATAAAAGTCATTATTTGTCGTGCGCTGTGAAAACTATTGATGATACATCAAATAACACACTGTACACATGTACTACATGTTTATACTCGTAGTACTCATTATTACCAAAAAATAGTTCGCGAGCCTATATTTCTAACTAGTATAGTTAGTAGTTAGTTAAAAAATAAAGCTAAAGCTATTTAACATCTCTCTACGACTCTTAGGAGCTGATCAAAAAGAAAAAAAGGACCAGGCCCGGGTCGACGGCGCGTTATATTCCACGCACGCTTCAAAGAGATGTCAGCACAAGTGTAGGAGTCCACTAGGGCAAATGCCTGCCGGGGTCGCGTGGAAGTTCGAAAGGGTTACCGAGGCCACT
This sequence comes from Atethmia centrago, assembly GCA_905333075.3. Classification (NCBI taxonomy): domain Eukaryota; kingdom Metazoa; phylum Arthropoda; class Insecta; order Lepidoptera; family Noctuidae; genus Atethmia; species Atethmia centrago. The sequence continues at coordinate 23,748,698 of HG995376.1, forward strand.
GGCAACACAAGCAACGGAAGGAATACGGGTGGGTTTTAGTCAGTAAAAGTCTGACACACCCTCACGCTCCGCCCAGAGTGGGAGAAGTTATTACCCACCAAAAAAAAAAAACTAAACTTGGGCTACTTTTATTTTAGAAAAAGTCACGCGATCGTGGGCAGCAGCTCGTAATCTTTAAAACTTTATAAATAACTAACTTACCTACTTAGCAGATATTAAAAGAAAAACGAGCGAGCCTTATAGTAGTCGCAATAATGTGTAACATCTGACAGCTCACCTTGGTAATAGGCAACTGAACAGCGACAGAAATTAACCTCAAAATTTAAAAAAGTTAGATATTGACATATTTATTCGAATAATTATTCTTTACTAGTGGTCGCCCGCTGGTCGAAATTCGACCCCCTCTACTTACAATCTATATAGTACTTACTAATTTCATGAGTACACTAATTCCATTCTATTATAAAGTACCTACTTACTAATTCCATGAGTACACTAATTCCATATTATTATAAAGTACTTACTAATTCCATGCTATTATAAAGTATTATTATTATTCCATGCTCAAGCTGTCACTTCCGGTTACACACTTCCGTCCCTTTTCAAGAAATCACTTCCACAGAAAGCGAGAGGAGAGATGTTACATGATATCAAAAACCGATACCCATTGTAATGCCGTCCGACCAACACCTAAACCGCGGTCACTGTCAGATTGCATAGAAAAGAAAGAGAAGCGTGATGACACAACGCTTGTAATTTATTGCAAAATATGAAGCAATTATCTATTTCCTCAAAATTGAGTTGAGTAATCGAAAATAAAAAACAACCAAGTTCTGCATTCAAATAAGACGTTCTTGTTATTAATTAAATATGTAATGTATGTTGATATTTAATACAGATATTTTGGATTAGAACTCAAGGTAAGAGGTTAGTTTAACGTTAGTTTGTATCGAGATTTTTTTTCAAAACGTGTTTTAGTAACAATAATGTTAGCGAGGCACAGCAATCTCATTTGTAGGCATGTACCTTGTGTATAATCAAGACATGCTTATAACTGTGAAACCCGACTGATTGGAAAGTTAACTAGTATGAAACACCATCAGTCGGGTCCCTTTAGATATTATATGTATCTTCTGGAACAAACGGAGCAGGTTTTGACCAGAAATAGGACTGGTTCAAACCATAATAACGCATAGTACATGGAATGTTGTACCATGATTACTCATGCAAGCTATGAAGCAATAGTACTCGACAAGTCACAACCTGATCCGTTGGGAAAGTCCATTTCTACAAGCTCTGTATGGAATATTGCCCGGGGGCACGATATAGGTGCTACCGCAACTTGTATGTAGGTAGAAAACTACTTAAGGTACACCACTTTGGTGTATCATGTGTGTATCGATCGTGTCTCAAGTCTACAGCAATAATGTAGCGTGTGTATCAATAGTGAATCAATCAGTAGTCATTAGGACTCAGTTAACAACGGTGTGTTATGCATCAGATGGCCATCAGCCCTCAGCAGACCTATATTTAGTTAGGGAAGTAAAGTAATTAGTTAGGATAAGCTTACGTAATTGTGTTCTCTGTGTTTATGTGTTAGTTTTAGTGATAATAGAAGATTGTTGGTAACTTTAATTATTGTGTATTGTGTGTGCGAATATACCGTCTTTTTAAACCAACCCCTGGCTCATTTGATTTGGCAAATATTTTAACCCGCACCTGAATAACTTAGAAATAAAGTTCTGGGAAATATGTTCATTATTAACATATATTTTTTCCGCTACCACAAACTATACAGCTTCGGCAATTTTTTTTCTTAAGAGAAGCCTATTTTGGTCAATTGGGTCTTGTCAGCATATCCGGAACTAGTAGGATTACCGCCATATTACCCATTGGTGGTACTTAGCTATTGATTAGCAGCCGTGATTGATAACAGAGCATTATTAGTTTGATATAAGAGGGGATGACATCATCCGTGGTAATCTCGGTTGAAATTGAGTACCTAATCATAATTACCCGAGTCCAAGGAAGGGTTATGTTTTTAGAGCGTATCTTGTATGTATATTTATTTGGATGTTTGTTTGTAAATGTCTGTATTACTTCGTATCTTCCAAACGGCTGGATGGATTTTGACAGTTAAGTGGCGGGACCCAATTGCAAATTATAAACCGAAAGAAAATGAGTCCCGCCAGCTACTAAACTTAATACGAGTAGTGTAGAGTAAGTCTACTATTGACATCAAGCACCCCACGCTTTTTTACGATAAAATAAATTTTGTTGTTAATTACTCTAGCCTCGGTCCGTGGGGTCCTAGTGCGCATAAGTTATTTGCGGAAATCGCGAAACGTCTAGTTGATGTAACTGGTGACCGAAAAGCTTTCTCGCGCAACGCATCAGCATTGCAATACAGCGAGGAAATGCCGCCAGCATCCTCGGTACAATGCCGCGAAGGCCTTTTTTAAGCTTAACTTAGTTTTAATTTAATTTAGTTAATGTTAATAATCATCTTGTAATTTGGTTATGTAAATAAATATATATTACTCTATTCTTATTTCAAACTTATTTTAAATTATTTTCTACTTTTTTAGTTTAGTTTTCTATTAAGGCTTTCGATTGTGTTTCTCATGATACATTGGTCAGGAAATTGCATCACTATGGTGTTAGAAACACTGCCTTGGATCTTCTTATTTCTTATTTGGATAATAGGATCCAAAGAGTGGACGTTAACGGTAAGCCATCGCCGGGTTCTATTGTCACTATGGGAGTTCCGCAGGGCTCAATTCTTGGCCCTTTTTTATTTCTCGTATATATTAATGACCTACCTTGCCTTATAAAGAACAGTCATGAAATAGTGTTATTTGCAGATGACACATCACTTTTATTTAAGCTTAAACGACAACAGACAGTTACTGACGATGTAAATAATGCTCTCTCTAAAATAGTACATTGGTTTAGTGTTAATAATTTACTTTTAAACGAGAAAAAGACCAAATGTATTAGATTTCTGACACCTAACGTTAAGCAGGTAAAAACCAATGTACTAGTAAATGGGGCGGAGTTGGATCTTGTGGACACCACTGTGTTAGGTATTACTTTGGACTCAAAGCTACAGTGGGGCCCACATATAACCAAATTGTCGAAGCGGCTAAGCTCTGCAGCCTACGTGGTGTATAAAATCCGTCATTTGACTGATGTAGAAACAGCTCGATTAGTATATTTTAGTTATTTCCATAGTGTAATGTCGTACGGCATTTTGCTGTGGGGAAATGCAGCCGACATTCAGGCTATATTTGTGCTGCAGAAACGAGCCATTCGAGCAATTTATAACCTAAGTTGTAGGCATTCACTGAGGGATACATTTAAGGATATAAACATAATGACAGTCGCATCTCAATATGTATATGAGAACCTGATTTATGTCAAAAAGAATATTAACCTATATTCTAGACACAGCGACATTCATAGCATAAATACTAGAAACAAAGACTTACTTATTGTGCCCAAGACTAGGCTCCAAAAAATTAGTAATTCATTTAAGTGCCAAAGTATACGTTTTTACAACAAACTCCCAAGCCATGTCAAAGAACTGAGCCTCAATAAATTTAAATCATTTATTAAACAGAAACTCTGTCAAAAAGGTTTCTATAAAGTTAAAGATTACTTGGACGACAAAAAGGCTTGGGATTAATTAAGCTACTCCAATGTACCAAACTAACAGCAAAGGCAACAAACTAATTTTATACTAGATCTATTTTTATACTAAGTGTGACATTGATGATTTTGTTATACTTATACACTATGACATTAATATTTACTTTTTGAAGTATTATATTCTTTTTTTAAATTATTGTGAATGTGAAGACTATGTGGATTATTGTTTTTATTATTTCTCTCAGTTAGTTTTCATCTTAATCTGGCAGTTTATGCGGCCTACTCAAATGTCCTTTCTTTGGTATTGTTCGTCGAATCGTTGAGCTCCTTAAGTTCTGAGTTGAGCTGCACGATTACTGACAAATGCGTGCACTGACTGGATAGGTCCACTCAATCTGTGTGGTTTTTTCCTCAAAAGACCATTTCAGACACCAATCTACATGGTCTTCACATGATCTGACCTAGATTATGTCTGGACTTTAAAAGAGACTGTGACCTCTGAGTTTGTTTCGGCCTTTCTTCTCAGAGTAGTCAGATAGGAAACGCCGAGCTCATCTAGTTTTTTTTTTCTAAGTATGATTGACGTGTAAAAGTGTTTGTATAAACCTACTTACAGAAAATAAAATCATTTCATTTCATCATCATTTCATTTTATTTCATTTCATTTCATAAAGCGTGTTTTTTAAACTATTATTTTTTTATGTTATGGGTCCTGAAATTTATTTCATAAAGTATTTTATAACAATACTAAAATATTCACATATAAAATTGATGTATCCTACCTACGCGTTCTACTTCAACATACATTTTTTGCATAACTTACTTGCATTATTTGAAAGCGTAATAACAGATTTAAAAGTCACTAAAATCAAATATCTGCGTCTTATCAGGAAAACGTTTCCAGACGAAAATTACGTATACCTTTAATAAAATACAGTTTTTTAAATAAATAATTAAAAAAATCAAAAACCCGACTGCAAAAAAAGACAATTTAAAATTAATGCACTAAAAAGACCGAAACAAGATTGAGAATAGAAAACAAAATTAAAATAATCTATAAACAAAGTAAACTCTACTTTGGTTTAACAGACTATATTATGAGCTGAAAGCCGTTTAGTCAAAATATTATGTGGCTTGGCCGTTTCGTTACTACAAGAACTATTGTATAGCAGAAAAGTAATGAACAGTGAATACATTTTTCCCTTTATGGCCATGTGCATGTAGCGAAATGAATAGCCATATATTTTGACTTAGGTGTAGAGTTTGTGAAGTTAGGGCTTGTTGAGTTAATAAAAGCTTGGCTCTACATGAGATTTGATAACTTTTTGACAGTGCGAGCCATGTGGTCTCGTCTTGGCAACATTTTACATGAAAATGGTTTTGGTGGTTTTATTGACAGATATTGGTAAAACTATCATTATTATGAAAATATCTTAAAAAGCACCCCACGCTTTTTATTTATTTTTTATTGTTTTCTATTAAAGCGTGGTTTTTAATTACTTATTATTTAAACTACAATCGATTTAATTTGTTAACATTTCTATGTTAACACTACAGTACACGCGCCCCTTTTTTTTACTTGAGTATACGCGTGGCCTACAATGGTAGGCCATTTTAAAATATCAATAACTTGTATATTCTTAATTATCTGAATAAAACAACAAATGTTATTAAAAGGTGTTTATTTTACTTAGTTTTAGAACCTTACTTTTTAGATTTTTTTTTAAGAAAGTATTATTAATCAACAATTTAGTAAATACATAAGAAAAAATAACAAAAATGGCACTTCTGAGATCAACATAACTTTTTTTTAACTTAAAACTAAACTGTATTTCTATTTTCTTTGTTTTCGTAGCATTCAGGACACAATACTGCTTGGTGATCGGGACAAATCCATTTATTGCAAGTCTTGCACCACTTTTTTGTCGACCGATTTCAGGCTCTCGAGCAGAGTGCATATCGACCAACTCGTCCTATCTTTGAAGACAAGTCGCGTTGAGACTCTTTTTTTTTTTTGGGTGGGAAATCATCAAATAACTTCTCCCGCTCTGGGCGGAGCGGGAGGGTGTGTCAGACTCTTACTGACTAAAACCCACCCGTATTCCTTCAGTTGCCCGTGTTGCCAGAGGCCTCGGTAGCCCTTTGGTAGGTACCAAAGGGTAGCGTTCCCGCGAGACTCTTGGGGTTCTTGAACTGTGTTGCCCAAAAGAGCGTCTATCCTGAATTTAAGTTGTCGTGGTAGTGTTTCAATGGATGCCCATATGCGTCAGATTCTTCCTCTTCATATTGACGGAATTCTGACTCGCGGACTAGGGTTAGCAAGTCTGGTTTCGACTAAACTTCATCTCTTCATCATCTTCACTCTCAATCACTTCTTCATCTTCAGTATTTAGCTCTTGCAGCCACCTTTCCACTTGTAAATTATCCATTATGTAATCAGATATATAAATCTGTAAAAAAATACTAAAATAAGCAAGAAAAATACATTTTACAATTTGTAACCTATAAGATAAATAGTAACAATTGAATATAGATTCATATACATGCATTATTAATAAGTAGAGCTATTATAATAGCGTCATAAATCGATAATACATCAAAAGTTACATACCTGAATTTGGTACACCAATACACGCGCGGCCTACTTTAGTAGGCCCACGGTTTTGGCGCCAAATTGCTTGTGCGTGTGTCGCGTACGGGGTCGTGCGGGGTACTGAAGTTGTGACAAATATACCAGACGAGGCTTACCTGGAATCACAAGTTTCTAGCGCGCTATACTAAAAAGTTATCGCAAAAAGAGTTACCCTGGTCTACTATAGTAGGCCGCGCGTGTACTGTAGTGTTAATGATATTTTTGAGTTTTATTTACCTCCATGTGCCTGAAGTGGGTAATTTGCGCGCCTACTGCCTTCCTTGGATATGGTTGCCGTTTCTCAGGCACCCTCTCCGAAAAAATAAATTAAAGTAAGTAGCTAATTCTGAAAATCCAGGTCAGGATAATGGGACATTTTTCTTTTTCGAGTTTAGTTGTTCTTTTACTACAGTATTAACGAGTTCCTAGAGGACAAAATTGTGTTGACATAGTAGCTTATTTGATTTTATTATTAATTATTTTGTGTTTATTAATTTACAATGGAATAATTCAATTTTTTTTTGACATGTTTATTGTATTTCAGTATTTTCAGTCTTACTTTTTATGTTCTGTTTGATTTTTCATATTTTAAATTTATTGCAATATTATTATTCTTTAACCTCGTAAGGCCCAACCCAAATTTAGGTCGATATATATTTTTATGATTAGATATATAATTTAAATGATTTTAAATAGTGTCTCGGGCCGGAGTGTCAAAATTTTTTTGTCATTAAATTAGGTCGTTGGGCCTTTACTTACTTAATTTATTGTTACTTTATGAGAATGTTTTAAATAATAACATTTCTGGACACTTGCACGTCACATCATGTGGCAAACATGCTGTACCTAATAATGTTGTTCGTGTTACCATCTTGCATGCATGTAATTTTTTTTCTTGTATGTATGACACATGTTTAGCAAATAAAATAAAATATTATCTTATCTTATCTTATCTTATCTTGTCCTTGTCGCTCCTTTGGTCTTTATTATTCTCTGCTTTGACGCAAGTTGCCTATATGTCTTTTTTAGGTATGTGAAAGGTTATGTTATACCTATATACATATTATACTATATATATATTATATAGTATATAGTAAGCTTAGATAAAATTCGTTGTTGTTTGAATATTCTAGGATTTATGAGACAGTTCCTCATTTACGTTTATTTAGGCTCATAGTGAAAGCACATAATTAAAAACCGGCCAAGTGCGTGTCGGACCACGCACAATGAAGGGATGAAGGGCTTTCCGTAGTTGGAAAGTTGGAATGACTTTATCCCAAAAAAAAAACACAACAAATCATGTTCTCGCTATATCGATAAATGACACGGTCAATTTAAATTGGTCGACTATAAATTACTCGTTAACTTATAAAGCTCACTTAGCGGTGATAGTTTTCCTTTTAATTTCATTATATGTACTACTGCCATGATTTTTTTCAAGTCTCCATAAACAACCATTTCGAGGCACGACTCTAACAAAATATAGCACTTTAATGCTTAATATTACGCAAACACCATGAGATAGACGAGAAAAAAAAATATCATTATCATTATGTGCAAGGGAGGTACTCTAAAAATGTTTTTTTTTTCTAGATTTTATTTTAACACTCGTAATTAATATGTATACCTATGCCAAATTACAGCTTTCTAGTAATAAGCGTATCTGAGCTACAGCAGGGACAGAAAGACGTACATGGAGAAACTATAAGGGTTCCTTGTTTACTACGGAACCTTAAAAATTAAACTAGGTAATAAAGGATTGATTTGTGGAGGAAAGATTTGTGTTTTATTTTTATTTGAAATTGTAAGGATGTACAGGACAATTTGTAAAGACGATGTCCTTTACATCCAAATTTTTAAGGTGACTTATTTTATCCACCCACCTAAGGTGGTCTAAGACAATTGATCATTTTATTTTACACCCAAAAATTGTTTTATACTTTGCTTTACTACCATAATGATTACACACGTTATTTACATCCATATTTTCACGGTAAACTTTGTTTAACCTGTCAAATTATTTGGGTCACGAAGGCATTTTTTTTTTGCGAATTTCTTAAAACAGATTGACAGAGAATTAAAAACTGAATAAAACAGCGTCAAAAAGTCCCTTACGACCAAATGTCCTTTACGACCTTTGAGCCCAGAGGTATCGAGATTATGTCGCTCATTGGCAAGTAGGGTGACATAACCAAAAAAACAGCATTTTTTGAGTTGGCTGCACTTGCCTCTGCCGTTGGTGTATAAGAGATGAGCACTAAAAATGAGGGAGCTACAGAGGTGTGACTTTATACTTCGTCGCATTCTTACCGCTGCTTTAAAACTTTTAATTCGTCATACCCAAAACTACTCTTTTTGTATTATGTCAAGCTTCTCGCAAATGAACGTAATTATATTCGAAAAAATCGTCTGCTCAACAAAGTAAATAACGCAATTAATGTTGCTGAATTGTGATAATGAAAGCATTGCTAGATACTGTTAGTGGGCGACGCAATGACCTCGCTGAATAATATGTATACATAGGTAGTTTAGTATTTAGTAAAAGCGGTGATAGTACTAGAAATAGGGACCTTTTAGCTCAACCAGGTTTCAGACTGGCTAAAGTAGACTCATCTTTCATGGGGTACTGTTTAAAATGTTACAAATAAAATTCCACCCCACATACTTCAACTGAATGAGATGAAATTCAAATCTTGTATAAAATGCACACTATGCAGGCAGGCGTATTATAAGTTGGGGGATTATATCGCTGATAAAAATGTTTGGATCAAGGCTGCTCCACAACCACAACCAATTGAATAATTAACATTTTATTTTGTTGGAGCAGCTGGACATTGTAAGACTATCTTTGCATTGCATAAATTAAATCTACTTTGTATTATATAATTGCATTGCACAGGTGTGAGTACTACTCGTATGCATATTAGAGCTACCATTTACCGGTTAATATGTCATTGACTTGAATGGGCCCTGGCGGCTGAGAGTCTGTCATGCTTACTCAGATGTCTCGCTGATGGTGGCGCGTGTGTTGGATCATTTAGCTCCCTTCAAAATGGTTGAGCTGAATGGTGCTGATCCATGCGTCATGCTCGTGAACGGTCGCCGTCAGTTGGGATTGGTCACCTCTTAGCTTCCTCGGCTTATTTGTAATAATTTTATTTTGAAATTGTTTTTTTTTTTTTGTTTATTTCGCTACTATGGATGCGTTTTTTTTTACACTGTCCTCACATTTAGTTATAAATTCATCATAATCTATAAGTAACAATATAATTTAAAAGAGTGTCCATGGAGTTTATTGGCCGTTCTTCTTCATAGGTACCTACTACGCTTTGGAATGGGCAACTAGCTTTATATTTCTAACTGACCGACTCCTTGATAATTCAAAAGTGCCTGTAAATGGTTTAATTGAAATAAATGCTTTGAGTTTGAGTTTGTTCAATTCCTACAACGGAGCTTCATTGAATTGCAGTTTTAAATGACAGCTCATTTTGAACTGACCTAGTACGAGTATCTACAGTGTACCATGTTCATAGCGTTTACTTCATACATTTCAACAATGGAGTTAATCCTAGCTCAAAATAAATCAAATACATTTGCTCATCCATCTCAATCATTCAGTAAATAGATATTATGTAAGGCATACAGTATCAATATTTAGATATGCCAAAATTTTGGCGCCAGCCCGCGTTTGTGTTATTTTTTCTCATCTATCAATCTCGACATGATTGTAAACTACATTTTGTGGCACATAAATTTATCATAACTATCCAACTAATATTATGAATGCGAAAGTAATTTTATTTGTTTGTTACGCTTTCACGCTAAATCGGCTGAACGGATTGGAATGAAATTTGGCACATGGGTAGATCATGACCTGGGTTAGGACAAAAAATACTTTGGATCCTGATATTCCCACGGGATCGAGAAGTATTTTTTTTTTTTTTTTGAGTGTGGGAATCATCAAATAACTTCTCCCGCTCTGGGCGGAGCGGGAGGGTGTGTCAGACTCTTACTGACTAAAACCCAACCGTATTCCTTCCTGTTGCCTGCATAGCGGGAGCCTCGGTGACCCATAAGTACCTTCCCGCGACCCCGGCAGGCATCGGCTCTAGTGGACCCCTACCTATGTGCTGACGACATCTCTTTGAGGCGCTCGTAGAATACAACGCGCTGTCGACCCGGGCCTGGTCCTTACCGGACGGTGAGCTACCCATTGCTCACCGTCCGCAAGCCCGCGCCTACGGTGGCCGGAAATCCGCCCGGGATTCCCGACGCCCTGGGCGTCTCCTGCGGCGGCTAGGGGCGAGAGGGCGCGAAACTTGCCTTTCCCTCAACCGTCCCGCCTCCTCCTTCGCGAGCATTACTGCTTCGCAGAAGGAGGTGACGGCTGCCCATGCCCTCTCGCTCCGTACCAAGACCTGAACCAGGGCTGGACGCGAGAGGTCTCTGCCGCCGATCGCCTCCACGAGGACACGGCGGTGGTCTGTCCAAGCCGGGCAGACCGAACTGAAAGACTTGTCAACATTCCATTGGGAACGATTGCCGCAGGGTCAGATAAACAATCTTATAAATTCAATCGTTGCCGACAAGTTTTAAACAACAGGGGCACACTTTGTATTGAATCACCAACTAATTAAAAAATAATATCATTATTTAATTTTGTAAAACATGGAGAGTTTAATTTCGTTTTAACTTTATTCTATACTACGTTTGTTATGGTACACATATTGTTAATTATTGTTAAATGAACAATTGAATGAAGGATTTTGTTGCTATAGTGACTAATGCATCAAAAAATGCTTACTTATTATATTTTATAAAAGAAATATGAATATATTACAATAGTAAAAATTGTTCAAAAGTTCAAAACCGTAAATGTTCCTTAGACTTTTTTGATGTGTGTACATGGAGAAATACTTTTAGCAAGCCATTCATTAAGTCGTAGAATATGCAATATACTACAGCGGATAATAGGACCACTTTTAGCTCAGCACTAACAAATAAAACGCAATGTTTCTTGCATCTAAATAGGCGCGGGCGCCGCCGCCGCCGGTTCGTGTGCAACTCTCCTATAAATTATTAGGAAGGTCAAGTGTAACATGTTTTGTCTGGTTTTCAAATGAAAAGCACCTGGATTGATCTTTCTTGTTATCTTATAATAATTATAATTGTCTTTCTCAGAAATTATTAAGTTCCGATTTAGCTTTGAAAGAAAGAAAATAATATTTAGATATTTGACCCAGATTATGGCACACAATATAAAATACAAAAAAAAACTGAGCAAGTAGTATCGTACACGTGATAGAAGTGAAACTTCTTAGAAAAGAAAGAATGAGAGAGATTTAGTGTGAGAGATAGAGAGAGAGAGAGTTATATCTTTCTTCTCTCTCATGTAACGAAATGTGCCTAAACGTGACGCGCCCTTGAAATTTCAGTCTTAAAATTTCGTACGTTAGTGACATTCACAGTTCTCTTCTGCGAATTTCGTGAGTATGACTTACTTACACACGTTTTACAATGACAACAAAACAATAATAAGGAACCCCTTGAACCTAAACTATCTGATTACCTATGTTGTAATTGGTATAAAAGAAGACCAATGTTATGTAGGTATTCATAGTCTTATTCAATTTTTAAAGGTAATAGCTAGTCCTAATACACTTAGGTATTTATTTTCCATTATATAGCACCCGTAGGACCAATATTCTAGTCTAGACAAATAGCCAAGACGAGACCACATGGCTTGCACTGTCTAAAAGTTATCAAATCTCATGTAGAGCTTCTAACTCTACAGGCCCTAACTTCACAAACGTTTGTCGCAACTCAGTGCTGGGCACGCCACGATTGTGGCGATAAGTCCCCTCTTTAGGGCAGTGGCTAGAGAGGCGCCACGGTGTCCTCACCTTCCGCCTGACGCAGGTCCTCACCGGACACGGCAGCTTCGGGAGGTTCCTGTGTCGGATAAGGCGAGAGGAAACGCCCGGGTGTCACCACTGTGTGGATCGCCCGGAGGACAGGGTCCACCGTGTCCCAAGCCGGGCAAACCTTCACCGTATCTAGCTCCAGCATACGGTGGAGGTCTGCCCGGCCTGGGCAGAGCACCGCCGTGTCCTCGTGGAGGCGATCGGTGGCAGAGATCTCTCGCGTCCGGCCCTGGTTCAGGTCATGGTACGGAGCGAGAGGGCATGGGCAGCCGTCACCTCCTTCTGCGAAGCAGTAATGCTCGCGAAGGAGGAGGTGGGACGGTTGAGGGAAAGGCAAATTTCGCGCCCTCTCGCCCCTAGCCGCCGCAGGAGACGCCCTAGGCGTCGGGAATCCCGGGCGGATTTCCGGCCACCGTAGGCGCGAGCTTGCGGACGGTGAGCAATGGGTAGCTCACCGTCTGGTAAGGGCCAGGCCCGGATCGACGGCGCGTTGTATTCCATACGCGCCTCAAAGAGATGTCGCCAGCACAAGTGTAGGGGTCCACTAAGGGCGATGCCTGCCGGGGTCGCGGGAAGGTAGTAAAGGGTTACCGAGGCCCCTGGAAACACAGGCAACGGGAGGAATACGAGTGGGTTTTAGTCAGTAAAAGTCTGAAACACCCTCCCGCTCCGCCCAGAGCGGGAGAAATTATTTGACGATTTCCCACCCAAAAAAAAAAAAAAGAGGTGACCATCATAAGTATTCAACATTCATTATTAATTTATTTACGTTACAATTTCTGTAACAGATGGACAGACAGACACGAGTGACTACAAGGTTTCCGTTTTTTTCATTCGGATGTACGCAACCCCAAAAAGCCAAGTATTTTGGGGTATTAGGTAGGTATTAAATAATTTTATAAACGAAAGCAATCATTATTATTATAACTCTCAAAGAGGCAGAGAAGAGGCATTAAATGCGAAACAAGTGTCTACTTCAGACACTTGTTTCGCATTTGATGCCTCTTACGTAAGAGCATAATAAATTAGGTGTGGAGTGCTTTTGGTTACCAACACTACTAATACCTACTTAAGTCCTTTATGTTGCGATTAGTACAAAATTATTATATTAAATAGTAATTGTTAGTCACAAAAAACTATCTTACAAACTATGTTAGTACAAACAATACAAAAAGGTAGGATACAAGGTGTGTCGTCATGAAACCTCTCATCAACCTCGAGTTCAGGATAGATTGCCACGCTATCCGACCAGAATCCGAACGAAAGCGTTCATGACTGCCGAGTCATACTTCTCAGCAATTACTTGAAGGAGACTGTTAGCTGCTTAGTAGGGAGGCGGTCCGCTTGCGCATTATAGCATGGAAGCCATCAACCCGAGCCTCCACAAACATACCCGAACCGCGATACCTAAGCGGGACAGCCCTAGCAGCATCCTGAATTCATTATTGTACTGGACCCGCAAGACATTGATCGACCTTTGAGTACAGCTGACCCACAGGCTACTCGTGTAAAAAGTTTGGCAGTAAGCTTTAAAAAGTGTAACCTTTACCTGTTTACTGCAGCGAGCGAACCTGCGTGCCAACATATTACTTTACTTTTAACCGCCAATGCCTTTTTTTTTTTTTGGTTGGGAAATCATCAAATAACTTCTCCCACTCTGGAGGAAGCGGGAGGGTGTGTCAGACTCTTACTGGCTAAAACCCACCCGTATTTCTTCCTGTTACCTGTGTTGCCAGGGGCCTCGGTGACCCTTTAATACCTTCCCGCGACAACCACCAATGCCGTGCGCTCCTTTTCAATGTCAACTTGGTCATCATGATCCTCAGTGAACTGAACCTGTATTTGAATTAGATCTAACTATATGCGAGCCCATATAGGCTTGTGATAGCTAAACAAGCTATTATATATTCCAGTTTGATCAGAAATATTTCCAAAAATATTATGTACGCATTTACTGACTTTTATATAAGAAAAAAAAATTGAGTTTCTGTTCTAAGTATGGGGAACTCCCATTTATCTCTTTCTATTTTTGTAAAAAATAGATCTAAATCCCATTATTTAGGTACTTACCTAATTAAAATGTTTACTTAACAATAACTTAATTTAAAAAAAAAACACTATAATGAAGACATCGATCAAAGTTGCAACGAACTACAAGAATTTTTATATTATGTTACTTGCTGCTACGGAACCCTTCATGGGCGAGTATGACTCGCACTTGGCCGCTTATCGTTTATTTTTTACTTAGGCACCTATTACAGATTTATTATTAGAAAATAATGGCTCACGATTTATGCATAAGGTTTATGTTTATGAAATTAAATGTCTTTTTTATTTTTGAGTTGATTGAATGAAAGGTAAATTGCGGTTTACGATTGTTGATACGTATTAAAAAAAAACTACTTACTAGATCTCGTTCAAACCAATTTTCGGTGGAAGTTTACATTTTAATGTACATCATATATTTTTTTTAGTTTTATTATTCTCTTATTTTAGAAGTTACAAGGGGACACACACATTTTACCATTTTGGGAGTGTCTCTCGCGCAAACTATGTATTTAGTTTAGAAAAAAATTATATTAGAAACATCAATATCATTTTTGAAGACCTATCCATAGATACCCACGTATGGACTGATGAAAAAAAAAATTTTTGTTTCAGTTCTAATTATGGGGAACCCCCAAAATTTATTGTTTTTTTTCTATTTTTCTATTAAAATCTTACTGCGGTTCACAGAATACATCTACTAACCAAGTTTCAACAGCATAGTTATATTATAGTTTCGGAAAAAAGTGGCTGTGACATACGGACGGACAGACAGACAGACAGACATGACGAATCCATAAGAGTTCCGTTTTTTGCCATTTGGCTACCCTAAAAAGGCCCTCGAGGCATTGTACCGCGGAAGCTGGCGGCATTTTCTTGCTGAATTGCAATGCTGATTCGTTGCGCGAGAAAGTCGCCAGCTTTTCGGTCACCAGTTACATGAACTAGATGTTTCAACTAGACCTAGATTAGGACATATGATACTTTTTATCCCGATATTCCACGGTATCGAGACTTATGCGGAAGAAACCGCGGGGCGCAGCTAGTACACACGGCTACACATCAGTGTAGTTAGTTCACACGGCTATACACACGGCTACGGTCAGCGTAAACTGGAAATGTATAGCTTGCTATACATTTCCAGTTTACGCTGACCTCGCATTGTACGGAAATTCTATACAATGCGAGATCAGCTTATACTGGAAATGTATAGCTTGATGTGTAGCCGTGTGTACCATGATATTTCTAAGCTTAGATAAATTAACAGTTGAATAAAGTATTTCTGAATGTATTCTAGATTCCAACAACTGATAGAAATATAGTTCTGTTCTGTTTAGTCTAAATAGAAACGTAAGTAAGTAAATCTTCGTGTCTATAAATTGTAGCATACAAATTTTGTTTAATAGATTTTATTTCTGGTAAGTGCATTAACATGACAGCAGTTTATACAAATGTATACAGGGTGTTAGGTTTAACTAAGGATACACTTTAAGCCCAGGTACGCATGGGCGATTTTTTTCGCGCACTGTATTTTCAACGCTCTGCTTAGCGCCAATAGTTGAAAATCACCAAAAACCAAAAGTGTGTCTTTTCGACGTGCTGGGATACACTCTGTTGAATTCTCAACGCTTGGCTCAAGACCAAGAATTGAAAATCCAGTGCGCGATAAAATCCCGCCGCGATATTTTTACATCCGTGCGAACGTGGGCTAAGGGAGTGTGGTACACATGAAAATGAACAACTATTATTATGGGATATCGTAACCCAGAGTGGAGAAACACAAACAGGAGTCTGACACTAGATGCTCACTTTTTGGCGCAGAACTACCAACTGTAATGAAACGCTTTAGGAGTACGAATATTTCTATGTCCAAGAATATAAAAGTCTTGGATACAGAAACAATATATTAAATGAACTGTTTAATTAGGTACTCAATATAATATCAGTATAGACTTTAGACTTCGTGAAGAGAACCTTTTGGTTCCGAGGTTCAAAGAGAATTGACTTATCAACTACGTGACGCCTCCATTCTGTTAAAAAAACCAATCATTTTACGGTAATTGTCAAATAAGATGAGAAGACTTTTAAACTTCATGAGTCTCCTGTTATAAGAACCATTTGACGCAAATCACATAATGCTTTTAATTTTAGATTTAGCATTTAAAATAATACAAATCATATTCATATTTGGAAATCATGACAATGCCGTATACTTTGGTTTTAGTAATGGTAAGTTAAGTAGGCGATTATTGTTAACTGCTCTTAGATTGAGATCTGGACACATGCCTCTCAACAATTTTGGATTTCTCATGAAAAAATGCAACTCTCCAAACTATGAGACATGTGGTAAGGTAGAAGACGTTGTGTATTTGTTGACGGAATGTGTCCGCTTTCAGACTGAGAGGGAAAAATAATAATAGATCTATAATTAAATAAAAATATCATAGGATTGTTTCACGAGATTTTGTTGATGCCAATGTCTGATGCTGCCAACACCGTCAAGTCACCGGTGACACTTTCAAACTTCTTTACTCATGTCTTATTCTATGCATTTGTGTCACACCACACATCCCTCTTATCATTCTCGTCTCAGCTGCATGCAACTGTCTTTCATTCATACTTTTTTATTGCCCAACATTCTGATCCATACCTCTTCCCCTTAAGTAACGCGGGACTTGCAGATTGTTCCCGTAACCTGCCGCCATTTCATCCATCTAGTGTTAATTCTGTGCTTAAAGCTGAAGCTCAGCTGCCATATAATATGATTTAAAGGAGTCTCCATGGAATTCCTTCCCCGTTCTTCTCCATTGGAACCTACTATGCTTTAGAATGGGCAACTAGCTTCATCTTTCTGACTGACCGACTCCTTGACCATTCAAAAGTGCCTGTTAATGGATTAATTGAAAAAAAAATGCTTTGAGTTTGAGTTTATAGTGCCGTCTCTCTCTGTCTTCCTTCAAAAATAGAATAAGTTAACTCCTATCCCTTTCTAATATGATCGCATTTGTTGCAGGCAGATGACCCAGAGCCTCCGGACTTACCCCACCGGTCAGCACCGGTACAGCATGCAGGTCTACCGCGGAAGGTGGAGGTCTTCCCTTTACCGTTGGAGAATTCGGACCATGAGCTGAAGTTTAACGTGTCATGGGTACCTTCTATGGGTAAGGCTTATAATTATATTATATACAATTTTTTTTTAGGGATCCCATAAGGGTGCCAATGGAACTCTATTTCTAAGTTAACGGTGTCTGCGTGTCTATCTGGCTGCCTGCTTGTAAGTTGTAGAAAAATATTTTTTTCGCTGGCATAAGTAGCCAGTTGAAACTTTCACAAAATAAGCATTACGATGGCCTCTGCCATGGCATAAGATGAGAGGACAAGTAAAATACCGTAGTTTTGGTAGTATAGAATCCTCAGCACTTTTAAAGTGTGTATGCAGCTCGACGGCGGACGGAGTTTCGTCGTAATGTCGGTATACATGCCTACTGAGGGCGCGGACAACCTGCCTCTGTTTACGGAATGCCTAGGTGTGATCAGTGCGGTTATGGAAGTGAACGATATAGAGAGTGTTTTTGTGCTCGGAGATTTTAATGCTGACGTCTCGCGCTCAAGCAGTCTATTCGGGTGTAAGCTGATGGAGTTCTGCCATGATCTGGGCTGGGTTTGTGCGGATCTTGCAATGCTTGGTTTGTCCTCAGATTCTTTTACATATTTAAGTGATGCGCATGGCTCCTCAAGCTGGCTCGATCATTGCTTAGCTACCTCAGCAGGGTTGACTGTAATTGATAATGTCCAGATTTTAAACGATGTTTACTACTCAGACCATTTCCCATTAGTAATTAGTTGCAATATCGATGCTATTATGCCTAAAATTAATAAATTACATTGTCAGAAAAATAATAAGGTAATTTGGGGTTCTAGAACTTTTGAACAGAAATGTAATTATGCAAAATTATGTGATAAGTATTTCAACTCTTGTGATTGGCCTAGTATTCCTTGCCAAGGTGTCTCATGCCAAAGTAATGATCACTTTCAACTGATTGATCAGTTTTATTCTCAAGTAGTTAAGAGTATATGTAAAGCTGCTAAATACTCGTATCAGGGCAAAACCTGTAACACCAAAAACACGGTTGTTGGTTGAAACTACCATGTTAAAGATTGTCACACAATAGCTAGACAGTATTATCAATTATGGATATTTTATGGACGCCCTACTCAGGGAAGGATTTATGATGACATGATTCACAGTAAAAAAGTTTTCAAAAATAAGTTAAAATGGTGCCAGTTAAATGAAAATAAAATAAATATGGATATTGTAGCTACACACAGATACAATAAAGACTTCGGAAACTTCTGGAAAGAAACTAATAAATTAAATTATAAATCTAGTCTCCCTTTGTCCATAAATGGTGATCAGAATCCTGTTAATATTGCAAATATGTTTGTAAATAAATTTAATGCGCCCCCTTCGCCACCTTCGACCACTACTGCCAGCTGTTCGAACGTGTCGCGCTCGGTCCATGGTGGCGCGGGGACGCCGCCGCTGCCGCGCGCGTCGCTGGCGTCGCTGCCGGCGGCGAGCGCGACGGAAGTGACGTCGTCCGCTGAACTTAGTGGGTTACACGTCACAGCTGAGGATGTATTTCAATGTGTTAAAGATATGAAGCGTGGCAAGTCCCCGGGCCACGATGGACTCAGTGTCGAACACGTTTTGTTTGCACCTGTTTTGGTATTTGATAAAATTGCTTCCTTATTTAATTCTTGTATTGACCACAGTTACTTACCTCAAGACTTTATGAAAACCACCGTTGTACCCATAGTAAAAAACAGAACCGGTGATGTGTCCAGTCTGTCTAATTACCGCCCAATATCACTAGCAACCATATTATCAAAAATTTTCGAAAACCTGATTATGAAACACCTAAATGAAACGAACATTCCGCTTTATAACGCAAATAGAGTCGGATGTCATATTGGTGGTGAATGTTTAAATAACCTCAGTTATGCAGACGACATGGTTCTGCTCAGCCCCTCGGTCAACGGCCTCAGAAAACTCATAGCCCTTTGCGAGAATTATGCAGCTCGACACCAATTAAGCTATAATGTTAAAAAGACAGAAGTAATGATTTTCAAACATGGCAACGGTCCTAATAAGGTCTTGCCAATTACCTTGTGTGGTTCAAAACTAAAAGTAGTTAGTCAATTTAAGTATCTCGGACACATCATAACGGAAAACTTAAAAGATGACGATGACCTGGAGAGGCAAAGACGTAGCATTGCATGTAGAAGTAACATGCTAAATAGGCGTTTCTTCCATTACTCGAAGCAAGTAAAAATAACTTTGTTCCAGGCATAATGTCAATCGTTCTACACCAGTCAACTTTGGTACAAATATACGAAGAGTGCATACAACATTCTTCGTGTACAATATAATAACGCATTTCGGGTCATGCTCAACCTGCCCTGGCGGTGTAGTGCGACTGAGATGTTTGCTGAGAACAGAGTAACCGACTTTTTTGAGCTCATGGGGAAGCTCAGGACGTCGTTCTTTTCGCGTGTGGTGGCAAGTAAAAATAGTATTGTCAAAGCTGTTTTTCATACTGTGCATTTACTGAGGGAGACAAAATAAATGTACTCAACAATGTTATGAAGTACATTTGTTTCGGCTTCCTTGGTGTGAAATAGTGGGCTGTTTCTATTGTTGTTTTTCTTTACTGTTTATTTTTATGTTCACTTGTTTAGTATAACTTTTGTTTTTAGGATAAGTTTTCAATTTGAATTTTATGGGTGCTAATACCTGAAATAAACAATTATTATTATTATTATTAAATTGGTGCGCTAAATGTATTTACATACATTATTGTGTAATTACGCACATTACAATTAATTAGTATCCCACCAAAAACATTTTCATGTAAAATGTTGCCAAGACGAGACCACATGGCTCGCACTGTAAAAAAGTTATCAAATCTCATGTAGAGCCAAGCTTCTAACTCCACACGCCCTAACTCTACAAGCCTTAACTTCACAAACTCTACACCTTAGTCAAAATATGTGGCTGAGGGTATGAGGGTTCAAAAAAACGACGAAGCTCTTCGAGAAAAGGTAGGTAGTGCCCTTGCGCTTCCCTTGGCTCGTCTTGGCGGGGGCACTACCGTGCCCCCAGATTTTTAAGTCACATGCTAAAATGGCAGAATTTACAAGGATTCTTAAATGCTGTCTCCGTCTTATTGTAAATTTCTACCTACATACACCCTTTGCAAATAAATAAATATTCTATTATATTCAAAGTGCACTAGTCCGACTCGCACTTGGCAGATTTCTCTCTTTGCACAGCACCGCAATTTCCTTCAGAGGTTCTTTTATTTTAGTCGCATTTCAAATAAACGTTAAAAATCCAGAAATCTTTGTTTAAATCGTAGACGACATTTATAAACTTAACGGTCGAAATCGGACACCAATTTTCTTTCATCAGATTGTCATTTCCTTTCATTTCAAATTGTCCAGAAGCTCAGACCACTGGAGGTAAGGTTCATGTCCGTTGAACCACCTAATGTCATAATATTGTGGTCCAATATACTATTGACTACTGTTTATTGGTCGTTCTTCTGCCGTAGAAGCTATCCAGATGGTGTGAAAAACATTCGACGTTCGGAAGTTATTGGGTTGCAAAAGTAATACGTCTTTTAAACAAACGCCCGCGGCCTATACGCATGTAGTAGAGGTGTGCAGCAGCGGCGAGGTGTCAATTTTTGCAAGAGAGAAGCCGAAGCGAAGCCGGTTTTAACTCACTTTCGTATCAATAACGTTTCATATATTAACTAAAAAATAAATCGTCCAGTACCAGAACCAAAAAGACCCTATGACTACACAAACAAAACTTTTAATGTTGAGAACCATGATGATGAACAGAAATCAACTCAAATATATAAGGTAATATCATTCTAAAATTATTAAAGGAATATAAAAAATCGAATTCAATACAGTTGAACAGGTGAAAACTAAATATAACGTGCATTTTTCCGCCAATTATATCTCGCTGACGCGTTTTTCCTATATTTGTGTCTCTATTGTAACCCGTTGTACAGCGGCTTACTCTTGTCCAATCATTATTCGGTGTCACGTGACCTAAAGTGACGTCATGACGGGATCGCTATTGTATGAATTTTTTAGTTCCGGATTATGACGTTTTGGTGCCGAGTTATTATAGAACATTTTTGTAAGCGTATATTCACACAACATATAGGCGTTTTTGTAGTTTGACAAATAATGGCCAGGAAGACGTGCCCTTAGGATAGGAAGGATTATTAGAGCCTACCGGATATGCATCCTAGAGCAAGCAATGGAATAGTGGAGAGACGGGTAATTTATCTATGGGCCCATCTTTTAACACCGTCGCCGCCAGGTTGGCTCAGGTCCAGTTACTTGCGGGGCGATTGGCTGATGTAGCGACATACGGAGCCGCGCGGCCCTGGTGGTGGAATGGCGCGACAGGCTTTCACGCCCTACCGTCGGCCTCGCCACCATCGAGGCGGTCCGGCCAGTGCTCGAGCCCTGGCTCGGGAGGAGGCACGGCTCCCTGTCGTTTCGGGAGACGCAGGTGCTCTCGGGGCATGGTTGCTTCGGGAAGTACCTGTGTCGCATAAACAGGGAGCCGGACGCCCGGTGTCACCACTGCGTCGACTGTCGGGAGGACACGGCGCGGCATACGCTGGCAGAGTGTGCCGCTTGGGAGGAGCCACGCCGTGCCCTCATCTCAGGAGTGGGCAGTGACCTGTCGCTGCCGGCCGTGGTCGAGGCGATGGTCGGCAGCGAGGAGTCCTGGGACGCGGTAGTATCCTTCTGCGAAACAGTCGTGTCGCAGAAGGAGGTTGCGGAACGGGAGCGGGATATCTCTTCCGCTCACCCGGCCCGCAGCAGGCGCACCGGGCGTCGGCAGAGGGCAGACAACGCCCTCTTCCGGCCCCCCTAAATGGGTTCAGGGTCGGCGGACTTGGGGACGTCCGCCACCCCCTATCACACTGGACCCGAGGTGGCGGCGCGTAGTGTTCCACGCGCGCCCCTTTCAGACGTCGCGGGGGGGGTTTAAACACCTAACCCCCCCCCAGACTTGAGGTGGCCCGCAGAGGCGGGCACTAGCCGGGGATCGTGGAAGTCGTATTAGATCCCATGATCCCCGGTGCAAGTGTGGGAGGGGAACACCGGGATGGTTTTTAGTCAGTAAGAGTCTGACAGACCCCTCCGCCTACCCCAGGGCGGAGGACATCCATGAGGATTTTCCAACCCAGAACAAAAAAAAAAGGTCCAGTTGCTTTCTCCACTCTTTTCTGTGTCACTGCTATGCTGTGTTGGACGTTGCTGTTTCCAATGTCTTCATCTGAGGTCTCGCTACTGTCTGTTTCTGATTTCTTGTAAATCTCGCTAACAGCCTTTCTAATCTTGTCTCGATCTTCATCCAAAAGTTGATTTCCTTGTCGAAGTAAGTCATGTCTTGCTTTATGTTGTCATTCTTATAACACTGTTGCCGCCAGGTTGGCTCGGGTCCGGCTTCACCGGATCTTGAATGAATGATGAATGAATGAATATTTTAGCGCGGTTTAACTGCTTTTTCGACGCTTTTCTGTCACTGCTATCCTGTGTTATACGTTGCTGTTTCCAATGTCTTCGTCTGAGGTCTCGTTACTATCCGTTTCAGGTTTTTTGGAACGAAGTTTTTTGACGCGATTTGCGGTAGGAGTTGACTGGTAGAAATCGGCACGTAATGAAGAGCGCGTTCATACTTCCGTGGAGTCTACGATAATCCGAATATCACCAAGATGGAATCCTCAATAAGACGAAAACGTTGCGTTAAAGTCACCTAGGATTACTAGTGTGCATGTCCTAGGTTTTTGTCTGATCAAGTGTTCTCGTAACTTATGTGCAATGTGCACATTTACAAAATATAATTTGGCCGCGGTGATCAGAATATCCACTCCTCCACAAAACATTGCGTTAAACTGTACCGTTATGTATTTTGCTATCCCTTGTTCCTGGGAAAGATTGCTGTTAGGAAGAAAGTCTTGAATAGTAATTCAGAAGTGCTAAGTGAATTCTGTCACCAACTCGGTTCACTGAAACATATGTAGCTAGGTGTCGTCGTATAAACAAGTGGTCGAAAACTAGCCCCATTATGTAATTAATTTGGTGACTTATTGCTTTGAATAAGCAGTTACCATCTCGTTCCATGGGAACAATTGTTGCCATTTTAAAAGCTTTTGTTTGGGTAATAAATTTGGCGTGCACGTGCGGATTTGGGACACAATTAGATAAGGGAGCGCCACAGGTGCACTGGCTAGCATTTGTAAGAGCTTTGTTTTTGTGAAGAGATGTGTCTTGTTATGAAGGGTTTTTTTTGCTGTTACTGGAATTCAACAGGGCCATTGACGCTTGACGCACATGGGTCTAATAAATCTTGATTTACGACCTTTCAAAAGAATCGGTAATTTGCTTAGCTGGTGACTTTTGTAGGCTAAGGAGAAAGTCAATTTGTTTAAAGTAGTTTCTGGGACTTTAGCTTAATGTTATGATTATAAAATACAAGAACTCAGTTGGTTAGAACCTTCGATCAATAATTGATCGAAGGTTAGAGCAGTTGTATTATCATCCAACAGCACCCCAGAGTAAATGTTGAGGGTTCAAGGATTAAAAGGATGATTAAGGGGTATTAGATTGACACACACGTATTACAGTTAAAGCGGGACTGTTCAGCAGATCCCTAACAGATATGGAAAGATCTCACCGGATTAACTTGGACGGGTTCAGGGTCAAGTCAGAGTTTTTCTGTTTTTCGTCTGTACTGGTTGGCACGCCTGGGATCGGAAGCGTACCTAGGCCCAGACCACCCCAACCTTGTACAGCTGTAGCGATTTTATTTAACGAGACCAAGACACAACAAAATAAACACTGTTCCGAATGGTCACACTTGCGCAAACATCTGTCGCGCACGGTGCGGTGTACAATAAAAAAAAAATGGGTATTTGATGGAGAACCCTAGCTACACGTCTGTTCACTGCGACGACCGACGAACGACCACGAGCATACCTTACAGTTACATACGCAAAATTAAAAAGCGTTTTACTCTTGAAATAAAAGTTACAACTTTGAGAAAAATAAATTTCAAAATACTGTGTATGGTTTGGATAATATTATTTTTGTAATACCACCAATTAACTACCAATACTTTAGGAGACTTTAGGACAGCCTCGTTGGTCTAGTGGTAGCAAGGGCTACTGCTGAGCATGAGGTCCTGGGTTCAATTCCCGGGTCGGGCAAAGTGTTATTGGGTTTTTCTATCTGAAATATCTCAGTAGCAGCCCGGAGTCTGGTTTTGTGTCCGGTTGATGGCAATAGGCTCGCCACCTATAAACATAACTGACTATGGGTTGACTGGTGGTTGTACTACGGGTACACCTCTGCCCAACCCTTTGGGGAAACAAGGCGTGGTGATATGTGTACTTTAGGAGAAAATCGCTTATGAATCGCGTATAAGTGTGTATTTGTGCTCGTGATCGTGACTGTACTCGGGCCGATTTTGTTACTTATCAATGTTTACGTGTCCTTAACCACACATTATGGCCCTCCTACGCGTATAAAATACCACCTACCTTCTTGAAATACTGAGAAAGGGACATATTACTTCACCTTGTCAGCACCGATACAAGAAATTCCGAGTGCCACCCAAATACGTGGGACACTCAGAAAGCTTTGCGAAAATGAAAATAATGTTCTATAGGTAAATGCTTTTTTATTAAATCTTTTCAAAGTACTCACCACTAGCCTCTATACAAAGTTTCATGCGTCTGAACCAGTTTTCGAAACACTTTTTCCAGTCCACCGCAGACACCTAGCTTACAGCCTGCTCGAACGCTGACAGCGCATCTTCCGGCGACAAAAATTTTATCCCGTTGAGCTAATTTTTTATTTTTGGTAATCAAAAGAAGTCACACGGTTCTAGATCAGGGCTGTAAGGAGGGTGACCCAGGAGTTTGTCCCGGCGTGCTGTCCAGGAAGACCCTCGTTTTGAGCGCGGTGTGCGAAGGCGCGTTGTCGTGGTGGAGCAGTAGCCCGCGGAGCCCTGTGTTTGGTCGCTTGTTGCTCAAAATAGTAAAAACTTCTGCCAAGCATTTGGTAGTATAACATACAGCGGTGATGCTTCTTTGATTCCATAAAGGAATTGACACCAAGTAGCCAGTCAAATTGAAAAAGCTCGCGATCAAAATCTTCCCCCCACTTCTAGATCGCTTCACTTTGTTAGGCGGTGATTCGTTTTGAAACACCCAAACCATTGACTGGCGCTTCGTTTCTTGATTGTATTAATAAATCCAAGACTCCTCCTTTAATGATGTCGTAAACACGAGCCTGCTTCAAATTTGTTTATCATATCACGGCTCCATTCCACTCGGGCCTGCTTCTGAGCATCGGTGAGGTTGTGAGGCACCCAGCGTGAAACTATCCTCCTCACGCGAAGATGTACGTGTAGAATTTCGTAAAGGCTTCCCGATCCAACCTGCAGTATGTGCTGAATCTCTTGATACGTAACTCGCCTAATGTCATGGATTACATTTTTCACTGCTAGCACGTTTTCTTCCGTAGCAGCCGTCCTCTTCTTTCTTCATCCCCCAAAGTTAGTCGACCGCGCTTGAATTCGTTATACCAACGATACACTCTTGCCTTAGAAGGGCCTTCATCCATGAATGCCATTTGAAGTCTATTGTACGCTTGAATTCGTTATACCAACGATACACTCTTGCCTTAGAAGGGCCTTCATCCATGAATGCCATTTGAAGTCTATTGTACGATTCGTCCGGTTTCAGGCGACACTTGAAATCATAAAAAAATCGTAGCGCGAAAATGTTCCCGGCGCAGATCCATTATTTAATGAAACACGATAATTTAAATTAGCTCGCAAACAATGTGGAGGGAAATTTTGAAATTGTAACGGAGCTATTTTTAGTTACAAATAATCATATTTTCAAAATAGATTATAACTGGCCAGTCTCTCATACATAAAAACTTTTTTTCGTAATACTGTCTGAGTGGCCTGGTATATCGACTATTATACCCATAGTTAGATTATAAATGCGAAAAAAACTCTGTCTGTCTGTTACCTTATACGTCTACACCACAGAACCGATCGTTATGAAACAGATAGGTAGCCTTAGACTAGTGGGGTCTGCCGGGGTCGCGGGAAAGTCCGATAGGGTTACCGAGGCCTCTGGCAACACAGGCAACGAGAGGAACACGGGTGGGTTTTAGTCAGTAAGAGTCTGTCACACCCTCCCGCTCTGCCCAGAGCGGGAGAAGTGATTTAATAATTTCCCGCCCGAAAAAAAAAAAGACCAGTGGGGTAATTGCATAACTCACTATTAGTAGCAATGGGTTTCATTTTGACAGTTCAACAAAATTCATTGCATTTTTTACGTTGTTGATTTTTAGAACACATGAAGCAATGCATTAGCAATATACTTTAAAATCATTCAAATTGTGATTGATAGTGTGTTACGCAATTAGAGCGTGGAACCCTAATTGCGTAAAAAAATATCATCCCCACATTAAACGGACAAAAAACACGAAACGGGCAAAGAACACACCCTAAAAAATCATTTTACAAGATTTTTTTTACCACTTTGTCGACGAGATACATACATATGTATGTATACCTATGCCAAATCACAGCTTTCTAGTACTAAACGTCTCTGAGCTACAGACGGAGTGACAGATAGACGGACATGGCAAAACTATAAGGGTTCCTTGTTTACTACGGAACCCTAAAAATGATGAAATACAATACAAACGCCGACGAAGTTGCGGGCATCAGCTAGCTGTTTTATATTGTTGGCTCGACGCACCTTGAACAGACAACTCAAGTCCCAACCTTGCTGAATGACCAATGACTTGGCCAACATTTGGTGCAACTTTGAGACACACATCGCACGTTGGTTAAAAACTAATTGTTTTCGACCGTGAATTTTTCCAAAGCCTCAGTAATGGTAATCTAGTTTTGCATAATTCGATACGAGAAAAGAAACCCGACCTACATTAATTCCACCACTATTTACGTCAATCACCCAATTATCGTTTCCAGAGCACGTGGATGAAACAAACAACGGATCGTAGCGGAAGTCTTAGCTATTATTGACTAATGTTGAAAGAGAAAACATACCAATCACAGCGGGCCCTATCAGAATACCAGCGCTGCGGTATTTATTTTTTAAATATCGCAGCATTATGCTGAGATAGGAGCCTTTTTGGCATCGCACAAGTCGTTCTTATTGAAATTCTTTGTTGTTTTTTGTTTATTCGAAGTTTAGTTTTAAATGCTTCTTTTTTTTACTTTTGTATTTCTTGTGCGTGTCCCAAATAAAATATTTTTCTTTCTTTCTTTCTTTCTATCAATCGTTCGCGAATTTTAAATGATTGCAAGTAGTTAATGCACTGTGTTGACGTGAATGAAAATATGGTATTTGAATTGGAAAGACGCATTTGCTTAAAATTATTGGATTGCCGCCATTGAGAAATTGATTTAGGGTTAAACACATAAGTGTCGATGTCGTGGGATTATCGGGATAAAAAGTATCCTTTGTCCTAACCCAGGTCATGGTCTACCCATGTGCCAAATTTCATCCACATCTGTTGAGCCGTTTCAGCGTGAAAGCGTAACAAACAAACATATAAAAACAAAAATTTTAAAAACAAAAAACCCGACTGCAAAAACACAAACAAAAGTTCCACCATATTTCAAGTTATTGGTTTCCCCGCCTGCGATACCAATTTTCTATAGCTTATAATGCTTGTTTTTCTCTTTTCAGTTAGGTATGTGTTTTTGCAGTCGGGTTTTTTGTTTTTTAAATAATTTGTTTTATTTCAAGCCTTTTAGTTTTATTAATATATACATACATGGAATTGACTCATTACTAGCTTTTATTTGATATCAATATTGTTGTAAATTATTAAAAAATGAAAGTTTCCTCCCTTTTTCTTGTATTTGCAGATGCAATATATAAAAATTATATAGCCTATGTCACTCCCACAATGAAGACGAATCTAACGACACCTCATATGTTAAAATCCATCAAGCCATATAGGTTACAGAGCGTGCCAAAGAAATAGACATACATACATACATACATTCTCTCGAAAAACATTACCCTCCTTCTGGGGCAGTTGGGTAAAAATACAAAAAGTAAAATAATTTCTCCTTTTAATATTAGTTTATATTTATTACGTGTTTCGATAGTTTCGTGTCGTAAATCCCGAAAAAACGACAAGGCAAAAATTGTTTGAAGAATCATTGATACATCTCTCTAAGTTAGTTTTTTGTTAGTTACCGAATGTCTTGATTTCATGAAACAGTCATTCAATGGAACAAATCTAACTTAGAGAGATATATTAATAATTTTAATTATTATAATTCTGTAAATACATATCTGTTATAGTCGCGAATCATATTTTAATCAAGATACGACCTGACAATGACCTGCAAATTGCAAAAATCGTAAGAAAATTTCAATTTCGCGGGCTACAGCTGCGGATCCTTCTTAAGACGCTGACAACACCTAAACTTCGGTCACTGTCAGATTGCATAGAAAAGAAAGAGAAGCGCGATGACACAACGCTTGATATTTTGGATTAGAACTCAAGGTAAGAGGTTTGTTTAACGTTAGTTCGTATCGAGATTTTTATTCAAAACGTGTTTTGGTAACAACCAAGTTCTGGGAAATATGTTCAAAATTAACATATATTTTTTCCGCTACCACAAACCATACAGATTTGGCATTTTTTTTTCTTAAGAGAATCCAATTTTGGTCAATAGGGTCTCGTCAGCGCCTTAACAGTTTTCGTCAGCAAATGCAGTGAGCAGTGGTGGCCCAGTGGTAACGGCAGCGACTTACGAGTTGTAGTTTCGAACCCAGACAGGCACTATACTTTGTGTAAATTATTTTATCATCACTGCTCTCAAAAACCGTAAAGGAAAACATCGTAAGGAAACCGGCGTGTTCTAGAACCAAAAATTTGAAGGCATATGACATCTACCAATCTACCAACCCGCACCGGCCCCGCGTGGTGGATTACGGCTCACTCCCTCTCACAGAGAGGACGCCTGTGTCCCAGCAGTGGGAATATTATAAGCTGATTATGCAGCCTATGCAGTTGTGTTGTGGGACACGTAGGTAGTTATTAATCGATGACGATGAAATACCTTCTATCTTTGTTTTGTAATTACAACATGTGTATAAAGAATATTTATCTTTTGCAATTTGACATTATTTCGGTAGATAATCGAGTACTTCTCGTATCTACTTCTAATCTAAATATGAGTTTAGCTTCCAACGTTTGGTAAGCCTTTCCAGTGACATTGCTACAATTGATAGTAGATTTTTCCCGCCAATATAAATGCCTTGGACAAGTTTTCTCTGTGACATTATAAATTTCGGATATCAATATTTTGATTTCCAAAGTAATCCTTTCTGCTGTCAAGATGGTGAAAGAAAACATCGTGAGGAAACCGGCATGTACCTATAGAACTAAAAATTCGAAGACATGTGACATCTACCAACCCGCACCATGGGCACGCGTGGTAGATTAAAGCCAACTCCCTCTCGAAGAGATGAGTCTCAGCAGCAGTGGTAACATTATGGGCTGATGATTATGCAATTATATAAAATGACCCATTTGCTATTTCGTCGCTGTACAATGAAAACCTCGTAAAGAAAAATAAATTGTTTTTCTTTTTATTTATTGGTTGTGTAGAAAACCTCGCAATGCATATTTAGAACAAACGTGCGCAACTCTAAGATGCTTCTTAATGCCTTTTTAATGATATGAGAACCCATGGTCATTTTTCAGACAGTTTTAACTATCTCTGTAAAATACCCTTTCTCGCAATCACGAGGTTTTCGCTGGGCGACGATTGTGTGAGACAGATGGATCAGTCTAAGAGTACATAATACCTCAGCGCCACCTCACTCTTTATCTCACTCGCACACTACTGTTGGCGGTTCGGCGAGTTAGCGAAACTGGGCGGCAGGGAGAAGCCTCCAAAGCGTCGATAGTTTAGGTAATTTCTTTTTACAGTGAAAATAATGGCAATTAAATCAATATTAAAAACGTAATATAAAAAAAAACCCACCGCCGTATCTTTACGTTGACGTCGTGAAGGGGCTTGTGTGATCCGAACTCTGGATCTATGCCGTGTAGTTTACTTTGTCGGAACAGATTTAGGACGAGAAGCTAGACCAAGAGAGATACAGAAACCCGCAAAGCAGCATGTGGCGAGCTGTTGGGCAGTAGCGACTCCACAGACCCTATCTCCCGGGAGAAGTCTTTTTCCTCATATCTGGCTTGCAAAGGCAATCCAGAGATAAACTAGCTGGTTAATAAAGATTAACCAGCTGTATTGAACATTGGCGAGGAACAGAGCTCCCACCTCATTCTTGCCTGGTTTGAGTGGAGATTCGCAAGAGCAAACGTGCTCGGAGGAGGGAAGTATTCCAGTGAGCGCTGGATACCTAGATCTTGACCATCTTCCGGGCACTGGCATTGTTCTTATAGCCGTGGAATACCTCTCCACTCCTCATAAGCAACTCAGTACATGTTGCCCCCCTTGTCGCGCACGTCACTATGTGCTAGTGATAGTTTCCGGGGGCCCATTATTGAGTGTGCAAGTCAACCCCTGCCATTTTATTTGTGTATATCATATGTATAACATTGATCAGGCTGGGGACATAGTTCCGCCGCAGGAGACGCCCTGGGTGTCGGGAATCCCAGGCGGATTTCCGGCTGCCGTAGGCGCGGGCTTGCGGACGATGAGCAATGGTAGCTCGCCGTGCGATAAGGACCAGGCCCGGGTTGACGGCGCGTTGTGTTCCACGCACGCCTCAAAGAGATGTCAGCACAAATGTAGGGGTCCACTAGGACTGGTGCCTGCCGGGGTAGCGGGAAAGTTCTAAAGGGATACGCTCCGCAGAGAGAGAGAGAAGTTATTTGATCATTTCCCACCCAAAGAAAAAAAAAGGATTTGATCTTGAAATACCCTTGAAAAAAGCATCTGCAAAAGACATCAAAGCAACACCAAGAAACACTTAAATAGCCACAAAAATAAATGTTCAAAGACATTGTTCAAAACATCTGCTAACATGAAAATGCCATTGATGACAATTTGAAACTCATTCTGACATCACTCGCCTTCTCTTCCACAAAGAATCATAAAACACATTGTAAACTAAATTTCGGGTACAATCAGCAACGAAAGTCGATTAATACTGTTACTTATATGAACCTATCCTCTAATAAAATAGTCACAAAGTAATTCGATACACTGCCTTTCAGCACTTCATGTTAATTATCTTAAAAATCTTAAAGAACTGTTTCATCTTCTAATTAATATCCTGCTCAACATTACTTTTAAAAAATCTGAAGTGTTAATTGTCTTTATTTTCTGACCGTACCTACACTCGGATCTATCATCAAAACATGCATATAAATTATGGGATGCGTGCATCGTCTGACCAGAAGTTGAAGTTAACTTTATTCTTGTTATATCATTTGACTCTCAAAATACAGGTTATGATACACCTAGTTTGAAAGGCAGGGTGTTAAAAAAATTTGAACAGATTTTACAACAAACATAATTATGTGTATAACTTTCTACCCACTGATTGTTTTTGTAACTATCTGTATGTATTTTTTTTTTGATGATTAAACAACAATTTCTAGCGTACCTATGTCATTTAAGGCTCCTACATACTGGCGCGACTTGTCGCACGACGCGTCGCGGCACAAAGGCACCGCTTGTAGCGCTACACGCGGTGTCTTTGTGTCGCGTCGCGTCGCGCGACAAGTCGCGCCAGTATGTAGGAGCCTCTATGATGGCGATGTAGAGAAAAAAAACGTTTTGATCGATTCGCTTGTTAAAAAAAGCTACATGTATTTGTATTTATTTATCTACTATTTCATATTAAAATCTTAACGAATTGAAACCTAAACATTCCATCCATGGGTGAAAACCGTATGACAATCCGTCAGTTCATTGCATTCAGACAGAAAGACGCGGCGAGGGACCTTTTTGTAATACACACATCAACACGGTCTAGGGATATTTTTAAAAAAGCGAATTACTATCAATGTGTTAATTATTTATATGACATGTATATATTTAAAAGATACGTTATTTAATATTCTACCATTTTTTAATAATGGTTAAGGTACTTCGATTAAAATTTCAGGATTTAATGGAAAAAAAATTAAGCATAGACGGAAACCGTATATGAATTAACTTTTAATTTATGAGTAAAAACTGAAAAAAATAGAAAAATCATTAAATTTGTGTTTATAAACTTGAAGTTAGTAGTCTGAGAAAGCGCCCATGATGTTCATAACACATCGGCAACGATTCGGCATGCTCAGAACAAGGTTGTCAATGTCTTGCTGCGGAATATTGTCCCATGTCCTTCTGAGGTGCGCAAAAAGTTGATCTTCTGTAGCCAGATTTTCAGGAACTTCCTTCAGAGCTCTTCTTTGTAGCATATCCCACGCATGCTCAATGGGATTTAGATCTGGCGATTGAGCAGGCCAGTCTAAGGCCCTAACATTGTGTGTATGTAACCAAGCTGCTACCGTTCTCGCCGTGTGTGCCCGGGCATTGTCGTGCATGAGCAGGAAATCTTGCCCCATTTGTGTTCTGTGGGGCAAGATTACGGGCCCCAGCACCTGTTGGACGTATCGTTCTGCCGTCATATTGCCCCGCACCCAAACGAGATCCGTCCGTCCTCCAAGACGAATTCCTGCCCAAACCATAATTGTTCCTCCTTGGTATGGGTGATCTTCCTGAGGGTTCTGAAGACGGCTCCATCGTCCAGGAACTCGCCAAACACGCGTCCTTCGTGAATCTGGATGGAAGCCGAACCTGGATTCATCCGTGAACAGCACATTGGACCATTGCTCACGGCCCCAGTCCACGTGGTTCCGAACCCATTCTAATCGTCGTCCACGATTGCCTCTCCGTAAAGGTGGGACCCGGAGTGGTCTACGAGAGCGTAGATTGCTTTCATGCAGTCGCCTTCTTACAGTTTGGTCACTCACAAGCACTTGGTGTTCCACTCGCAGCCTTTGGACCAATTGAGTCGCCGTTGCATTTGGTTGAGCTCGCGCAGTAATTTGCAAAAATCGATCTTGTCTGGGGGTAGTGATGCGACTTGGCCCCCGGTGCCTCTCCGCTACTTCACCTGTGGCACGATAGCGTGTCCACAATCTTGAAATTACATTTTGGTGGGTCCCTATGGCCTCAACAACATTACGCTGAACAGACCCAGCTTCCAGCATTCCCACAGCTCGTAACATCTCCGCCCTCGTCAAATGTTGGCGTTGCATGGCTACAATACCTCAATTTTAACTTTATCTTTCGTTTAAAAATGAAAAAAAACTGTAACTAAACGTAATTCGTATTGTTTTCTAAATTTCGCACAAATGAAAATTCCCTCTCCTACACATCAAGACATTTTTATGCCACCGAAACAAAAGAATTTTCAAAAATTTGAATTTGGAATTAGTCTGAGATAAATTACAAACAAATCGGTGTATGAAAGATTACAATGCGGCCAGTACTTTTCGAGTTATTTAATTGAGTATGAAATATCCCTAGACCGTGTTGATGTGTGTATATACCAGCTGACCCGGCGAACTTCGCACCGCCTCGGAATCAATAAATTTGTTAACAATAAATAAATTAGCACAATTAAATTCAGTTTTTTATTAAGATAAAATGACTACACAAAATGAACTAAGTTCAATAAATTAACAAAAATCAGGGGGCCCCCGGCTTGTGGCTGAGTAATAACAGCCGCACGGGTCGATCGATCAGGTAAAGCTACGCTTGCCACGGTTGGTCCATGGATGGGTGACCATCTTTACATACCAAGACCCCTCCGTGCCTCGGAAAGCACGTTAAGCCGTTGGTCCCGGCTGTCATTTGTAGATCTTTGACAGTCGTTACGGGTCGTCAGAAGCTCGAAAGTCTGACAACCAGTCTTACCAAATGGTATCGTGTTACCCAGTAACTGGGTTGTGGAGGTCAGATAGGCAGTCGCTCCATGTAAAATACTGGTATTCAGCTGTATCCGGTAAGACTGGAAGCCGACCCCAACATAATTGGGAAAAGACTAGGCAGATGATGATGATGATGATGATGATGAAATGAACAAAAATCAAAATGAAAAATAATTATTTTAATTACATTGAAATGAATGTAATTCACGTGGTAGCAAGGCATTGCTTTATTGAAGCGAATGAAATGATTCGCGTAACATTGTTGCACTACTCTCTGGATGAGTTGCACTCGGGTCGATTCCCTTCACTGAAGCACCTTGTGATATACGACATTTTTCGTTTTGTTGTCAGGTGCGAAAACTAACAAAGCGGGTGGTTTGCATACACGTGAATATGTTACACAACATAGACCGTGCTAGAAACATTCATTTTGTTTTCATTTCATTTTTTCATTTTTCATTTCTTTTGTTTTTTTTTTTTTTTCATTCAGACCACAAATACTCAAGGATTAGCCTTGTGATTTGTTGATTGTCATGGCGACTGCAAGACGAAT
Source organism: Atethmia centrago (assembly GCA_905333075.3). Taxonomy (NCBI): domain Eukaryota; kingdom Metazoa; phylum Arthropoda; class Insecta; order Lepidoptera; family Noctuidae; genus Atethmia; species Atethmia centrago. Next base: position 23,783,586 of record HG995376.1, read on the forward strand.
CGGAAATTGAATTCGTTGAAACTCTAATGGTATATCGGCTGGTATCATCAGCGATTTCTTGCATTGGATTGATTTACAATATTCCGAAGTCTAATTGCATTACGGCTTTGTTGTGAAATATTAGACCTTATGGCTCGCGGCAATGTAAATAACACTTTGTGAGATTATAATGTTTCCCCTGGCCGGTGGCCTCCTCTCTGTGAGAGGGAGAGGGCCGTAATCCACCAAGCGGGCCCAGTGGGGGTTGGTAGATGTCGCAAGTCTTCGAATTTTTGGTTCTAGAACATGCTTTCCCCACGATGTTTTGCTTCACCGTTTTGAGAGCAATGGTGATGAAATAATTTACACAAAGTAAAGCGCCTGTCTGTGTATTGTGCGGGCTTCGATAATTGCTTCGTTATGTTATTTTGAATTGTTTGATTAATTTTCCAATGCGCGAAGAAACTTCTAGAGGCCGAGATGAACAAAAAACAACATCGAAATCAGTCAATCCGCTCTCGAGATATCATCGAAAAAGCAGCTCCACACAAAAAGTATGAGAAAATTAATTTTCTTCTTATTTTTTTTATGAAGTTTTAATACTTATCCTGCTATTCGGGGCGGAGATGAATCCAACAAATCATCAAAATCGGTCCAGCCATTCTTGAGTTATAAAAGGTATAACTAAAACGACATTGTTATATTTATATAGATGTAGTAATCTGGAATCCTCATGAGTGGTCTTTAGGTTCATGGAACATGTTGCTCTAATTATAATACAACATTGGGACTTGGTGAGCTTGACCAACTTAGCATATGCTACCAACTTAACTTTTACAGTCTTATGTCCTAACCATATCGTACCGTGTCATAACTTCCACTACTCCGGAGAAATGGGTTTTAAAATTACCTCATCTTTTGATTGACTATTAATTATTCTTGAATAAATGAATGAATATTCTTTTTTTAAACACAGGCACCAAGAAAAAAGAGGTGTACTTTGCCAATTCGAATGCCAAATAATCGAATATCAATTGATCGAACACCATAAATCGAACGTCTAAATACTCGAACGTTCTTAATGTTAAGCCCCGCGCGACACCGATTCGGAATCAAACAATAGAAAATCAATTGTGTCTCATTAGCTGTCCTTGACCAATTAATATCGAACATCGTACACTCAATACATCGAGTGTTCAAAATATTGAATGTTTATTTGATCGAGCGTTCAACGCATCGCATATTCATATCATATTATCGTAATATCAGTATACTGAATACTTTTTATATAGAATACAAGAAAAACACAAAATTTACTAATAAATGACATTTTAATCTTTAGTTATTATTGTTTATATCGATATATATATCCCATAAATATATAAAAAGGCGATCTCATATATATATAGAAGATCGTCTTTTTTTCAGCAGCCCTAATATAAGCAGCATGTCTCGTCTACCGTCTAAAAAAGATGTCTATTTTATACAGAGTACCCACAGATGAAAATACCAACGATGTAATATAAATTCGGTTTCGTTGAATTTATTCTATATTCACACATAAATAAAATGTATGATGAAAGCCTTACCGCTTTAGATGTTGACGAATAGGGATGGCGACGGAATCTGATAACTAATATCAAGATATTATTAATATGTTTGGAATGAAATGGAAACATTTCGTGATATTGAAGCCACACGCGTTCTTTAACATCAGGGGTGTAGGAGAACCCTTACACCTCTAAAGAAGGGTCACAATTCCTATCAACATAGTTCTTCACATGGATATTGGAGGGTATGCTCCAAATTCATTTGATTTAACCTTTTTTGCTACTGCTTGAAACCTCCTGACCTTTTTTTGGTTTATCCTGATCAACAAAAATCGTTTGCACAATGAATACTCAATTTTCTGATTCAGGAAAAAAATGGGTCTTAAGGAGAGTCTTAGTACCTGCTAACACTAAGAAATACGTATCCGTGTCTGTATATGTAAAAATCTGTGTATCTAAGATAAGATAAGATGACTCCTGGTCATCTTATCTTCTGTAATTGGTAAAATTTTTTCTTCCTTCTATAAGGTATTATAGAACTTTTGTTAGGTTGTGGTATAGGTTCTATAGTGTTATGAAATTAAATGTTAATTTAGAAGTACACAATGAATTTAATAATAAAGTTACTACAACTAAACACGATTTATGAACAATAACTAAGATAGTGATTATAAAGTGACGCGTGGTGACGCGGGCAATGGGTAGCGATCGACTGTGGTCGTCGTGTCATAGTATAAAGAGGGGAAGTAGGCTATCTCCGGCCCAATCCGCGATGTAATTGCCTACTGTCTCAGGGTTGTCACTGTTAGCTAAATTTTAATTCAGTGCCTACCAATTGGCAAGGGTCGGGAAGTTGTATTTTTTACTTGTATTGTCTGGGTGCAGGGTTTGTGAGGTCGGTTTTATCTAAACGGTGATGAAAAAAAAACATCGTAAAACAACATAAAAAATAATGCCTGCCTCTTAGACTATAATCAATTTTTTGTTCTGTTGTTATGGTTCGAACTTTGCTCTATTTATCTGATTCACAATTAGTCAATTACTTATTTTTAATTACGATTTTATAACTGTAAGTAGGTACTTAGTTACTATACCTACAATACTGAGAAATCGGCATGACTAAACGTAAACAAAGCAATATTGGCAAATCAATTGACAGATCAAAAGTACCTAATACATTCTAGTGGGAAAGTAGGCCTACCTACTTCCTCTGTCTGATAGAAAACGAATACAACAAAAAATAAGTAAGTAGGTATCTCATCATCAAGTAAAAATAATATGCTAGAATAAGTGACTTGCTTACCTTTCCTGTTCAATAGGTAATCTGAACAGAGACAATTCTGGAATCGATGAATTATTAAGACACCCAAACACAGCAATACGTTCTCCCGCAATTATCACACATTTTTCGTTCATTTAGCGGTGCAGAAAAGCCGTGACGCGCGAACCTCGTGCGGTGTTAGCCCCGACTGGCGCTCTGAGAAACGGGTCGAGATTTTGTTTAAGTGTGCGTGCGGCGACGCAAAGATACTTTGGCGCACACATATACAAGCCGCACGCGGTGCGTTTGTATGAAGATAACTTACTTCTCCTCTTTATACTATGGTCGTGTTGGATACTCTATTCGAACTCAGACGTGAAACGTAATAGGTACTTGAGTTCACATGTTCTTGTGCATGTGTGGGTTACATACCACTACAGTATCACGGTTGGTGAAACTTAATTCACATTACAATTTAGCTTATTTGCTATTATGTAATTGGTATACGTAATTTGTATGATGAAGTCTTGTGAATAAACTACCATAACACTTATCTCTGATCAAACGTGACTAATTTTGACATATTTACTTTGTGGAGTTCAATATACTGTTTCGAACTTAATATTTACTTGTAAAGTATTTTATTGTTTTCAATTATTGTGAATGTGAAGCCTATGTGGGGGTCATTGTTGCTTTTTTTTTTTCTCATTTAATATTAATCATGGTCTGGCAGTTTGAGTAATTTATGCGGCCTACCCAAATGTTCTTTCTTTGGTATTGTTCGTCGCATCGTTGAGTTCCTTAAGTTCTGAGTTGAGCTGCACGATTACTGACAAATGCGTGCACTGACTGGACAGGTCCACTCAATCTGTGTGGTTCTTTCCTCAAAAGGACCATTTCAGACACCAATCTTCATGGCCTTCACATGATCTGACCAAGATTATGTCTGGACTTTAAAGGAGACTGTGACCTCTGAGTTTGTTTCAGCCTTTCTTCTCAGAGTAGTCAGATAGGAATCGCCGACCTCATCTAGCTTTATTTTAAAAATATGATTGACGTGTAAAAGTGTTTGTACAAACCTACTTACAGAAAATAAATCATTTATCATTTAACATTTATTTTAAGACGGTTGTTTACACTTGTAGCATTTTTTTTCTTCTCCCGCTCTGGGCAGAGCGGCTGGGTGTGTAAGACTCTTACTGACTAAAACCCACCCGTATCCCTTCCGTTGTCTGTGTTGCCAGGGGCCTCGGTGACCCTTTAGTACCTTCCTGCGACCCCGGCAGACACTTGTAGCATTTGACATGTGATTTGTTGGATGTGCCAGATGTGCTCTATGAACCGCCATCTTTGTATTCTTTCCCACTGACCATAGACTTATTTTTGCTTCTGTGTTACCATATCTGCGAACTCACCGCACCACCACAACTACATATGTTCGCTGACATCCGTTTCCACCACGTCAAATAATTTGGTTTTAATGGCGACCGATGTAATAAAAATTCAGCTATGTTCAATTGCCATTATCATCGGCAGATATTTGTCAGTTAATCCAGCCACTAAAAGACACTATTGTTTTAAGAAATAAGCTTATGGATAAAACATTTTCTTTGTTACAGGAGGCGTTGCGAATGGATATTCCTTGGAGGTGTGGAGTTTGACTGAAACTATCGACTGTCAGTCACCAAACTCACCAACAAACTTACCAATGTGCTATGAATACAACATTGCTGGGGTGAGTCAGTTTCTTACCGTTTGGTTTGTTTGGATGAGAATAGAAATACGTTAGAAAATAGTGTAGATTGAAGACGCACTAGGTCGGAATGGATCATTTCATTCATATTTCTTTAAATGAAGTTTTTTTGACGTGATAACGTCTTAAAAATCGATGAACGCCGGCTGCACGCACGAAAAAGTGTCACGTTCCGCCTGAGCCGAGCGTGGAAGCGAGAGCGCAGAACTAGCGATAGAGAGGCACGATCGGCCTAAGCATTCGGTTTGTGAAGCATCTCTCTCGTTGTCACGTAAAATTACCGTTCGTAATCCGACTTTACAGACAACCAGTTTTTTTTTACTGTTATCGATTGATTTAAGATACAGGAAAGGGAGGATTAGTCACTAAAACAAAACATTAAAATTACGTTTTTAATACATAAGAAGCTCTGGCTAAACATGCGAATCCCGCACGGGATGTTGGACAAATTTCGTTCGTACCGATTATGTCAACTAGCTTGTATGGAGGGATTCAAACTGGCGCTTTATTGTATTTTGTAGCTACTATATTTTCAGTATATTTGTATATTTTCTTTAGTAATATATTATAAATAAAAGGCCTTTAATATAGCAGGATAGTATATTATATAGTATCGTTGGCAACCCTAGTTACTACTGACATGTAGACAGACTAATAGAGAAGTATGGGAGAAGAGATGCTGCGCCCATTTTATTCTATGATCATTTTATGACATATTTTGTGTCTACCCCACAGAACGTGACGTGGTCGTTGATCCCTGCACTCTCGAGCACCGTAGCTGAGACATGTGCTATTCGCCCCGGATGCGCGTACAACGTCAAACTGATGTCGCATCCCTGGGATGGACACACCACTGCCAATTTACTTGTAGAACTTGATGGTGAGTTTGTATAACAACCTCAGGTTCCGTAAGCTTCATCGTGAGTTGGTAGAACCACCTCAGGTTTTCTAAGCTTGATGGTGTTGGTATAACAACCTCAGGTTCTGTAAGCTAGATGGTGAGTTGATATAACATCCTCGGGTTCTGTAAGCTTGGTGGTGAGTTTTGGTATAACAGCCTCAGGTTCTGTAAGCTTGATGGTGGGTTGCTATAACAACCTCAGGTTCTGTAAGCTTGGTGGTGAGTTGGTATGACAACCTTAGGTGCTGTAAGCTTAGTGGTGAGTTGGTATAACGCTCTCAGTTTCTATATCTGTAAGCTTGGTGGTGAGTTGGTATAACAGCCTCAGGTTCTATAAGCTTGAAGAGTAAACCTGCTGGAAAATATTGATTGAATAAAACAAATAAATCATCAACTACATTATGTTGAGTCAGCCTCAAAAAGACGGAGCTATACATCGACAAGAATCTGTTTGATTGTATGTATCTTTTTAAGTCAGGTAAGTGGTATTGTCCACTTACTTAATTATTTATATGTCTAAATAGAGTGTCGCGCTGCAAAAGAAATAAACAAATAGGCCAACTTTTGTTATGCTGGTGTGCGTGACAGTTACGTGTTACACTCGCGTGGCCGTCATAGTGCTATCATTGAGTTATTCTAGTGTGCGTGCATTTTGTGGCCAACAGTTGGACGCAATTTTTTCGACGATTTCGCAGCTTTGCCTGTCTACCTAGACATATTATATATTTGGATACATCAAACGTGGGGACTTGTACCAGAAATTTTCTTAAAAGCATATTTTGTTCCAGAATGTGTCGTAGGCGTATGCTCATGCGCACACTCGCCCCGCCTCCCCACACCGGTGGTTTCTGCGCAGTCAGTCACCATTAAAGGCGAGTTGTATTCCAACATTAGCTGGACTCTGCCTACACCCAGCTACCCGCAAAGACTGCCCTCTGCAAAGCTGGGCAAACAAAGCTATATTGTGAGGTTAGTATTATTACAAGTATTACGTCATCATCAACACCCATAGCCCGTCTTCACCCACTGCTGGGCATAGGCCTCTCTATTCCTGGACCAATCCCCACGCTCCTGTGTCAGCCTCATCCAGGTTCTACCCGCGATGGTAATAATGTCGTCCGCCAACACCCCGCCAAATTATTAGGTACCTACTTCATAATCAGCCTATAATGTTCCCACTACTCGAACAGGCGTCCTGTCTATGTGAGCGAGTAATCTGTAATCCAACTCGCGGGCCCAGTGCGGGTTGGTAGATGTCACATGTCTTCGAATTTTTGGTTCTAGGACATGCAGGTTTCACGATGTTTTCCTTCACCGTTTTGAGAGCAATGGTGATGAAATTATTTACACAAAGCAAAGCATCTGCCTGGGATCGAAATCACGACCTACGACTCGTAAGTCTAGGCCATTACCACTGGGTCACCACTGCTCTGGTATATTAGGTACTTAATTACATTAAAAGAGTGTCCGTGGAGTTTCTTGCCCGTTCTTCTCCATAGGAACCTACTACGCTTTTGAATGGGCAACTAGCTTCATCTTTCTGACTGACCGACCCCTTGACAATTCAAAAGTGCCTGTATTTGGTTTATTTGAAATAAATGCTTTGAGTTTGAGTTTTTTAAACATCAAGCGATTTCAGTATTTTCCACTAACGCGTTTTTTAATATTTTTATTCTTCAATCGGCTGATCAAGTTTTCAAAGAAGTGAATGTGACCCAGGTTTCTTTCAGTCATATACTTAAACCAAAGATCAAATACTTTAACAAGTTTTAGTTTAAACTAACGATATCAACCGATTTTGTAGAGGATATTACGAATATACTATGACTCCACGTTCCTATTAATGTATAATGCCAATATAATACAGAGTCACGTGAGCACAGTCGTGGGCACAGCTAGTTAATAAAATAACCAGCCTTCAAAATTACGAGACCTATGTCACCGATCTACCGCACCCTGGGTAGTAAGACCGAGATCTATAAACGTCACTTAGCAAGTATTTTGACTCATCGTCATTCCTGTCACGGTCGTGCAACTGCCAAACTTCAATTGCAAGAAAGAGACAGGAACATGTTTAAGACAAAGCACGTGCTAAGTGCCGTTTATAAATCACGGTACCTTTACCCGGCGGAATGTGCCAATACCAGGGAAAAAGAAAAAAAGCACATTTACTCAATTGAATTATTCATCTATACGTCAGGCAATAATAAGACGTGGATATTTTATCTTGACAAAAATACCTTTTTGTTTTCAAATATTTTTCCTTATAAAGATACAAAATTCTTACATGCGTGACATCTGCTTATTTTCCCACGTACTCTACGATCCATCGAATCGAGGAAGATGGATTGGTATTCCTGAGATATTTCACATTCATCTCCCATGTCACAAAAAAATGTAAAAATGTTTTTTGTAATTTCTGACTTTTCTAGTACTCAAACCTCAGTTGGGCCCATAGACTTTTTTGATCCTAATAAGGAACAGGATCGATAATTAGATATAAAAAAGTTTTTGTGAAAATTGCCTATTTTCTTGCTATGTATACCTACTTTTTTTTCAAAATGTGTAAATACAAATTAAAATTTCTCAAAAAGTTAAGGACAGTCTCCTAATACCCTTTTCCTATAGCAACAAAGGATAAGGTACCCGTCCTTACTACCCCATCTCATAAATCCACCCTGTATTAGATTCCATAGACAAATAATAAATAACTTATGAGAATATAAATTGAAATTATGAAAAACAGTTCGCTTAGCCTACATTTTTTCTGCATCGTACATCAGACACACATGATCTATAATTATATCTGCAATAAAATGTTCCATCTTAGAAAGCTTTCGTATTTCCTTCCACAGTCTCAGCAAGCAAATGGTGAGAGACGCCATTTCGTCCCCGTGGTTTGCCAACATCATGACCCATGACGTCGATGCTGATGGCTTTGTCTCCGAAGGCGACACCGTCCGTTCGATACTCTTCCCTATATCACGACAAATGGAGCTCAAAGTGAAACTGTTAGCTAGAGTCAAATTGGTAGATGAAAGGGGGTGCATTGGACCTGCAGGAAATGCAACGGTTTTCGGTTAGTATTCAACATTTTTCATATCACTGATCACTATCCCGTAAAATTCTCACCGTGACAACTTAGGTGTCATTACACCTGATGATGCTAGGGATCACTAGGGATTGACCGCTCACTTCAAGTTCACTGCATCTAAGTCTTCACGGTTAGATTTTCATACATAGAACAAATCGGCTGATGTAGAATCTCTTATGTAAGCCATAAACGCTACTGTCCACGGGAGAGGTCTACCTAGCTGCAGGTGTGCCTGTGCAACTCGACCACATGTCATGTTTGTTTCAAGAACTTACATGACAGCACAGGGATATTTCATTAAATATCCCTGTGCTGTCATAATAAAAAAGATAATTCCACACTTTATCAAACTTAATAATATAAAGAAAAATATCGAAACAAGAAAATATAAAAAAGTTTAAATAAAAAACATAACCTATTTATTTTTTATCTCTTCAATTAGGCTAACTATTTACCCGTCTGTCCCAGGATTACGAGATAACCTTAGTACATCAGCAGGCTTAGCATGACACTCAATTTCTTCGAAGAATAGACACGGCTCTTTTTATACAAAGTGACATTTCGTTTCTCAGTTTTTGACATCTCACCGTAGAAATCCTTCTACAATCTGTCATCTTTTTCAATTGTATGGAAAAAGCCGTGTCTATTCTTCGAAGAAATAGAGAGTGTCATAGTAAGCCTGCTGATGGTAAATCTTAGTCACGCATTTGGTTTACGAACCAAGAACCCGATTGCAATCGGTTTTTAGGTTCGCGACCACTAATTACGTAAACAATTATCTAATGAAAATGAACAACAGTTATCCCGCTATAAACAGCCCTAGTTTAAAAATAACTCTTGTTAAAAATATAGACCATTAGGGTACTGATAACTATAATAATTGAGTGTGATAGTTTAAAATGCATCATGTTTATGTGTTCAAACTGCATCGTCAAAGCGTTAAACGCCCAGCAAATTTGGACCTTCAGGCGTAGCCCGCCTGGACAGCATCGCAGCTAACGCACCAAAACATATTCATCGATCTCGAGCTCCAAGCTATGTGGCTGGTAAAAAGAACTAGAGGCACCAGCTTGGTGGATATTCCGACAACCGGAATAAAATAATGCCGGAAGCGGCCTTTTCAAGACAAGGAATTATACAGAAATAAAGACATTACATATAAGAAAGGTATTATACCAGAGAAAAAAATATAGCTTCCGTTGAGAGAGAGGTGGGGAATAATACATACCTACCTGCCATTAGAAGACAAAAATACACCATTTGCATAAAGTCTTACACCGTTGGCATCAGGCTTTGCAGAACTCAACAACAAAATACGTGTAACTTTTACTTGGCTGACTGCAGATAATACGATATCGTAACTTGATTAGGAATAAAATTTGCTTTGCACAATTTAGGATTAACATCCCAAAATTATTAAATCGACTTGATTCAATACATATTTTTCAAAGAATGAACGTTTTTTTATAGAAAATTTGACAGATCGTTTCGACTGTAATCAAATTTGATAATCAAACATTTTAAGAATACAAAATTGATGACCTGTGGCTTAGCATGATGAATTTCTAGTTCTACTCTACAATAGACATCGCTTGTCTACATTTCTCGGTAGAAAACTGTCAACAGTTTACATGGCACGGCAACGTCATTTTGTCTACGCTTCCGTCAACGAAACGCTTCTCTCTACGGTTCTCGTGCTAAGCCTGCAGCTGGAAACCAAAAACCTTAGAGGTCACGCTGCAATACGTAAGCACACCTGCTCCGTAGACCCTAGATTCTAAGGTGCTGGTGTACTTTGTGTTGACATTACGGTGTAGGGCCTAGACCATACCGTCCCGGGCGGATTTCCGGCCACCGTAGGCGCGGGCTTGCGGACGGTGAGCAATGGGTAGCTCACCGTCCGGTAAGGACCAGGCCCGGGTCAACGGCGCGTTGTATTCCACGCGCGCCTCAAAGAGATGTCGTCAGCACAAAGGTAGGGGTCCACTAGGGCCGATGCCTGCCGGGGTCGCGGGAAGGTACTTATGGGTCACCGAGGCCCCCGCAACACTGGCAACAGGAAGGAATACGGGTGGGTTTTAGTCAGTAAGAGTCTGACACATCATCCCGCTCCGCCCAGAGCGGGAGAAGTTATTTGATGATTTCCCACCCTCAAAAAAAAAAAAATACCGTACCGTACCGTATCGTATCTATGGCCGCCATTAGAGACTGTCTGACTTTCAGACTTGCAGAGATCGGCGATATGTTGTGTAAACGGCGATGTGTTCAAGACTTATGAAACTGAACGCGATTAGCAATGTCAGTGTCATTATTTCACAGCAATGATGCACATACATACAGACACACCAACCACACACAAACCAACACACACACATGTGTACATATGTAATGTACCAATAAGATTATTATGATATGTGATTATTTTTAATCAATTAATGTTACTTCCAATCGCCTGAAACACAGGATTACCTTGTTCAGGCATAAATCATTGGTGAACTTGACATAGATTTAAGAAAAACTGTATTTAACATTATACTTTTTTTTTTTTACGGAGTGCTTTTAAACCCGGTTTATGTGCTGATCGCGTTAAATGTTTCAAAATGAATAGTAGACGGTAACCAAGTTCACTTATTACTTAATTTTCCTTTCTTGCAGATCCTGAGGAACTTTCTAAGAGCAAATTTTCATTCGGAGTTTACGTAAGTAAATACCTACCTACACATTAAATTAATAAAATCTAAAAGTAAAGAAGCTACTAAGTTTTCTTTTTTGTAATGTCTGAAAAGGAACAATAACAATATTTTCATACAATTCAGAGACAAAAATAAAATAAAACATAATGGCTGCCATCCCACGCACACTAAGTCAATCGAATAGGAAATGGAAATGAAGGGAAATTGAATACTTTACGAACAAATGGACAAAAGGTCTTAATGTGGGTCCGTATAGTTCTTAACAAAGAGTAAAGAGAGTAGGTGAACTCCACTTTCCTTACGAGTGTCCTACATAGGGTTGCCAACTTTTTTTTACAAGAAATAAAGTATTTTTAGGTCTGAGAAGAATATTAATTAGTATTTTAGAAAAATGAACAGTATTTTATTTATTTAATGTTTTACATACATATTTTTAGAGCTTCTCGCAAAACTTATTAATTAACTCTTCTTCGTCTTTTTTAAAAACTTCATAAGCCTCACCACAATTTTAACTAAAATTAAAATGAGGAGCTCATTTTTTATTAAATTAATATTTGCTCTATTTCTATCATCCCGCCACTTTGCATTAATTACTGAAAAACCTCTTTCAGTAAATGCCGAGGTGGCGGGAATATAAAGTAGATATGAGACAATTTTAGTAATATTTTTAAATTCTTCTGAGGTGTTTACTAATAAATGGCTCCACTTTTGACCAGTACTCATTTCAAGAAAATCTTTGTCTTCTGATACATTTCCATAAATTACTTGGAAATGTATTAATTCTGAATATAAATCATCCGTACCAATATTGAGTCTATACAAATTTAAATTTTCTATAATTTTCTCAAAATGATCAAATGTGACCAACGACTTTAATGACTAACAGCTAATTAAAGAAAGCCAGTTAGTCTGATTGAAATAAAAAAAAATTTAGCATTTTGATGCTGAAATCAGTATTTTGTATACTTTATTTTTGTTCAACAGTAAAAAGTATAATGTAGTGAAAAACAGTATAATACTGTTTTAAACAGTATAGTTGGCAACCCTAGTCCTACATAACGACTGAAGGGTGTCAAGATGAATGTCGGAAGGGTTCCTCTTGCCATCGTCTAATTACAAGCCTACCGTCCGTTTAAGGCAAAAGTACCAGCGTTACCCGCTTTTAAATGTTATTAAGTTTTTTGCAATTTGCAGGGCTGTATTAGGCTGTATGTTGGTCAAAATATTATCCAATCATGTCAATGACCTGAAAAACTTTTGAAAATTTTAATTTCGCGAGTTACGTCAGCGCATCCACCTTAACTGAGACGGTCCCTGAGCTAGATATACGGAGCTGAAGGGATGTTCCGCTCTCTCGTGACACGTCACCACACCCCTCCCGCACCGCGCAGCTACCTCAGGAACCGTCTCACTTAAGCGATAGGCCTGTACAACATATTTCTACTATGAGTTTTATCGGTTGACGTTTCGGTTATTCCAAATGTAAATTTTGTCATTATTTTATACCTACTTGTACTTCTGCTTTGTAACTCAGTTTGCTTGTACCCTTGGGTACTTCAGTCTTAACCGTTTGCTCCTCAAGTGTTGCAAAATAAAATAATAAGTCAAGATCCTATTATCAGTGTGATCTCTAAAGTGTGATGCTAATCTAGTACGCACGACTCTTCAGATTATCAGAGGATACATAGTAACTGTCAATATTTAGCCCATCCCTATCTGAACTTCCATTCATCAAGCAGTCAACTCAGACCGAGCCTAGTTCAATGCCGGACATTCCCGGTCGCACTTTGTTAAGTCCCTGCATACCTATAGCGATGTATTACGTCCATCAGGCAATACTAGGAGCTCTAATCGGCGCCTGGGCAATGGGCGCGGTCTTCGTGCTAAGCGCGCGCGTTATCAAACGCGTTTTGAAGTCATTCCGCACCGCCCCCGTATCCGCTCCGCTTGAGCCACTAAGGCGTCGCCCTGCGTGGTTCCCGCTGCAGCTGCGTACGTGAGTAGTAGAATAATTAATAATTTAATATAATTATTATTGCAAAAAAAAAAAATTAAAACGGTGTTAAGAGTTGTTCTCAAAGGTTAATGTTTTTTTCATTATCTATTTAGTAAAGTTGCAAATAGGGTTATTACCTAAGGTGTTTCTATAACATTATTCGGTTCTGAATTTGTCTTGATTTTTGCTGCGATTTCGTTTTGTAAATTGTGTGTTATCAATATGGTAGTAAAAATTACTGGTAGAATTATATCTGTGGCTGTGACCACAGATATAATTCGTGTGAGTAATTGTGTGTTAATTTGTGTGCGTGATTTTAGTGAATGCAGCCGGGGTTAACTGTAGTTAACCCCGGCTGCATTGAGCTTTATGGAGCAACTTATTGCTACATTTCCTCTCGTTGTTATGATTTTCAACAGGTATTTAATTGCTCTAAAATTGGTCACGTAACAGGGCGAATTGATACAAAAATAGGAATCGAATCACCGAACGATATTGCTCTTTTTCCATTTTTGTAAAACCGATCGACACGTTCGCTTCCATAAGTTGTCAAATTAAAACAAATGAAGAGATTGGAATGAAAATTTGAAAAAAGAATTAAAAAAGAATGTGCTACACTGTGGTAAAACTCTTTTGAAACTACAGCGCCCTCTGGCGATGAGGCTGGGTACTTATTGAATGCACCTCGTATCTAACGTCCATAAAAAAAAGATAAACACTAGCTTCTGCCCGCGACTTCGTTCGCGTGGATTCGTAAGAATACCTCATAATAGGTAAGTAGGTACTAAAATAACAGCCACATTTTAATAAAACTTCCCTGAATAGTACGTTATTTTTGGTCTCAGCAGCCAAAATATAAAGAGAGTCTGGGGGGCAACCATCATCACCTCTTATAGCAGTATTATTACAATATTACTTCACAGTGGGAAAGTGATGGAGCTGTACAGTACTTATAGCTCCATCTCTTTCCCACGCTGAAGTAACATTGAAATAATACTGCTACTGTAATGTTACTGCTATACGAGTGATGGTTGCCTCCCAGGACTGGTGACACGGGAGCAAGTGACGTACATTTGTCCATGTGAGAAGCAGCTCATCCTAAGGTGGACATCTGCAGCCTTCAGTAACAATTTTATTTTCCATTACTTGCGAAATTTTTCGTTTTTAGTGAATTCATGAACGCCTGCGTTCCTGCATGGCGATCCATGCAGGTATGTGTGCACTAGTGTGCCTAATGGCTCAACCATAAATAACTATAAGAAAGAAGTTTGTTTTTTATATTTCTATGGGCACAACACTGATACACTGACTGATGGATTCTTACAGATTATTCCTAATGAAGAGATATCACTAAAATAATATAAAACAGTAGATTCAGTAGACACACGGGATTTCACATAACAGTCACTTAACCATAGATATTCATTTCTAATAGATACAACCATAAATGACAGAAGAGGCCTAAACTCAGTGATAGCCCGCGAAATTCTAATTTTCTTACGCTTTTTGCAATTTGCAGGTCAGGATCAGGTCAACCTTAGAAAAATGTATTAATGATTTTAATGATTATAATTCTGTAAATATTGTTATCGTCGCGAATCATACTTTAATCAAGATACAACCAAAGGCATTTGGTACACTTAAATAACAACTTAACCTTGGTATCCAAGGCAATGGACTAATAAACTATTAAAACAACCTTATTACCCTGAGCAACTATGTAACAAGTGCCTGATAAAATATTAATAGCAACTCACATCGCTACCCGAATGTTTCGACAAAGCCTGCAGGCGTTTGCTAGGAACGCTTTATAATTATATATTAACAAGTTTAAGGGAAACTTGGTTTGAAAACGTAAAGGCTCAATTTTGTAGTCCAAATATATACTGTTTATGTTTTAGACAGGGTTATATTACTTAATAATTAACTGTTGAATGTTCTTAGCTAGTTATGTGCAAAACTTAAGAAACCATTATGTTCGGCTAACTCTTGAATTTTCCTATTCCTCAAACTTTATTGCATGAGTCGACAAAGTAACTCCTATTTCTGTATGAACGAATTAAGTTACCTGAGGAGGGTTCAAATATGTTCGAGCTCGCTACGCTCGCTCTTGCATCCTGCGTTCTCTCTTTACTGCATAAGTTAAACTATATTAATGCACAGGAACAAAAGCAAAAATGTTCACCTCTCTACTCTCCAAGAATAGAGAAGGGCGCCACAGAAATCTCGCCTGGGGCGCCGGTAGAGCTAAAACCGAAACAGCATAAAGGAGGTTCATTTACAGAAATTAGTGCCATTTACTAGTACGTAATAAATTATAGTCCTAAAAAAAAGGATAACAAAAAAAAAAACATGCCTGTCAGTCCGTAATACCTACTGAAAATCAGGCAATATATTTTAGGTTTTTAGTTGATTAGCTTACATATTTTTAAAAACACTCGCTCTTGTTCAAAGTTTAAACATAAGTCAGGTTACAACTCAAGTAAGATTACAAGCGAGCTTATGTTTTCCAAGATATAATATCACACATATGTTCTTAGTGCTTTGATACACTTCAGGAGATAATGCCTCCTTTATTGGTAAGCCAGTGAGTAATGCAAAATTCTGTTTGATATGAATATTAGATCAATGGTGCCGATTCCCTTGTTCACAAACTAAACTAAATTTAAGTTCAGTGCATCTTTTTCTTTGTATTTCATTAAGAAGAGGACAGAAGATAAATTTTAGTTTAGTCCTGTCAAATTAATCAGCGCCTGTCACTACTCCATACAAGTTTAGACGTGATTAAAAACTTGCCTACTAAAATTACGTCAAGCGCTGATTAATTTGACAGGACTAAACTAAAATTTATCTTCTGTCCTTTTCTTAATGAAATAGAAAGAAAAAGATGCACTGAACTTAAATTTAGTTTAGTTTGTGAACAAGGGAATCGGCACCAATATCTAAATACATTGTGTTTTTGAGCACTTTTTTATGCAAGAACTTTTGTTAAATAGGTTTATAATACGGACGATATTAATCGAGGAGCTCGTGGCTAAGTAATACCAGCCGTGCGGATCGATCCATCAGGTTAAGCTACGCTTGCCGGGGTTGGGCCGTGGATGGGTGACCATCTTTACATACCGAGTGTGCTCTGTACCTCGGAAGGCACGTTGAGCTGTTGGTCCCGGCTGTCATTCGTGGATTTTTGACAGTCGTTAGGGGTTGTCAGTAGCCCGAAAGTCTGACAACCAGTCTTACCAAGGGGTATCGTATTTACCCAGTTACTGGGTTGTGGAGGTCAGATAGGCAATCCATGTAAAATACTGGTATTTAGCAGTATCCGGTAAGACTGGATGTCGACCCCAACATAGTTAGGTAAAGGCTAGGCAGATGATACGGTAATATTGACAAGTAGGTATAAGAATATATTGAGAGTTTATCTGAATTACCGCAAAAACCGACCAAAATGTTTTATCCATGAAGGGTTTGCCGGATAAGAGTTAACCTCGTTATTCAGAACATCATAATATAAAGAAGTTCTTTTCAGCTAAGTTTTCACGGTGAGATTTTTACAGAATAAATCAGCTGAGCTAAAGAAAGAAAAAAAGAAAAATATATTTATTTGGGACACGCACAGGAAAAAAAAGGACTTAAAACTAACAAAAACATACATTTAAACCATTTAAAAAAAATAACATAATAGTGAAAACAAAAACAAAATAGAAGACCTGTGCGAGGCTAAAAAGGCTCCTATCTCAGCATGGTGCTGCAATATTTAATAAAAAACAAATACCGTTTATAGGGCCCGCTGTGATGCCACGGACACACCTACGGACACAAAATAAATCCCAATAGAGGATGTGGTAAAAAACAATAATAAATAAAATAAACAATAAAATAGAATATAAAAAAAAAAAACAAGTAAATGAAAACCGTTTTTCTTACGACAACTGATTAGATGTTACGATCTCTATCTCCAGACATTATTTTACCGAGATTAAATAACATATTTTTTCTTTACCAACAAAAAATAACTTTGAACAAACCGAACTAATTTAAAAATAAAGTTTACCCTAACAAGCAGCTGTCAAAACTTCGAAACAGATTTAATGGGGTTTGCCGAACAAAATAATAGATGGCGATAAGTCTCTATATCGCCCATACTGTTGCCTTTTAGTTACGAACTTGGTTTTAACGTGAATTTGTTATAAATATTGATCGAACGTTACCGTTAACTTTTAATGTGGAAGTTTTGGGGTTTCCATGTTTTAATAAGTATAATATTTTATTTTATATTTTTACATAAAATGAAATCTTAGTATTCATTGCGGGGAACATCGACGTTGAATACATTTATAATAAAAAAGTCAAATTTTTCGTGAACTTCACGAAACATGAACAGTAATCGATAAGGAATGGTACCTCCCTACACCGGTAATTTTTATGGACCTCAAAGGCTCCTAGATACTGAGGCGATATCGCGGGCGCGACAGGCATATTGCTGCCTCTTCTATAATCTTCTTCATCTTCGTGGGGCTTGTGGCTAAGTAATAACAGCCACACGGGTCGATCGATCAGGTTAAGCTACGCTTGCCGCGGTTGGTCCGTGGATGGGTGACCATCTTTACATACCAAGACCCCTCCGTGCCTCGGAAAGCACGTTAAGCTGTTGATCCTGGCTGTCATTTGTAGATCTTTGACAGTCGTTACGGGTAGTCAGAAGCTCGAAAGTCTGACAACCAGTCTCACCAAGGGGTATCGTGTTACCCAGTAACTGGGTTGTGGAGGTCAGATAGGCAGTTGCTCCATGTAAAATACTGGTATTCAGCTGTATCCGGTAAGTCTGGAAGCCGACTCCAACATAGTTGGGAAAGAGCTAGGCAGATGAATATTCTAATCTTCAAGTTTGTTATATTCAGTACTTAAGCTGTGCATTGTTTTTACGGAACTGTATTCAATAAACTGTAGATAAGTAGTGGAGAGCAGTGGTGGCCCAGTGGTAACGGCCCCGACTTACGAGTTGTAGGCTCGAACCCAGGCAGGCGCTTTTACATAATCAGCCTATACCTAATGTTCCCACTGCTGGAACACAGGCCTCCTCTCTGTGAGAGCGAGTGGGCCGTAATCCACCACGTGGCCCCAGTGCACCCGCAAAAATTCGAAGACACGTGACATCTACCAACCCTGGTAGATGTCACGTGTCTTCGAATTTTTGGTTCTATGACATGCCGGTTTCCTCACGATGTTTTCCTTTACCGTAAAGCGCCTGCCTGGGTTCCAACCTACGATCTAAAACTCGTAAGTCGCGGCCGTTACCACTGGGCCACCACTGCTCTCAGGCGGCAGGCGCTTTACTTTGTTTAAATAATTTCATCACCACTGCTTTCAAAACGGTGAAGGAAAACATCGTGAGGAAACCGGCATGTCCTAGAACCAAAAAATCGAAGACTAAATATGTGACAACTACCAACCCGCACTGGGCCCACGTGGTAGATTACAGCCCACTCCCTCTCGAAGAGAGGAGTCCTGTGTCCCAACAGTGGGAACATTATAGGCTGATTATGTATGTAATTAGTTAAATTTAAAGTTCCTATAAAGTCCTTCACTTGTCGTCGATACGAAGCAAGTAGGCTTGACTCGCTCGACAACGTCAGAAAAGTACACACAGATGTAGCAAAGCACAAATGTTTACATTACATTGTTATTGTTGACACACCAATGTCATTAGACATGTTATAACTTCCTTTTGTTTCAATTTAGGCATCATAATTTCAGCCGAAAGACGTCCATTGCTGGACATAGGCCTCCCCCAAGCACCGTCACTTCAACCGGTTTTGTGCTTCCCGCATCCAGCGGATTCCTGCGGCCTTCACAAGGTCATCGGTCCACCTTGCAGGAAGCCGCCCAACGCTACGTCTTCCGGTACCTACGCGGTTGCCACTCCAGAACCTTGCGGCCCCATTGGCCATCTGTTCTGCGAGCAATGTCCCTGCCCACTGCCACTTAAGTTTGGCAATTCTTCTGGCTGTCGGTCGGTAACCTTGGTTCGCTTGCAGATCTCTTTGTTTCTGATTCGATCACGTAGGGAAACTCCAAGCATAACCCTCTCCGTTGCCCTTTGGGTGACTTTTAATAAGCCTTTTAATAAGTACTTTACAGTACTTTTAGTTCTCATATTTAAGTATTGTAGTAAAATACTTTATTAAATAAATTCAGGAAGCATAAAAACGATATTACTTTCAAACTACCTAAATTTCATTTTCATTTCATTTTCATGATTTATTTTTTTGTATGAACAGACTATTTTACTATCTATCATTGAGCGCAGTGGTGGCTCAGTTTTTACGGCCCTTACAACTTAGTTCGTGAGTTCAAACCCAGGCAGGCGCTTTACTTTGTGTAAATAATTTCATCACTGCTCTCAAAACGGTAAAGGAAAACATCGTGATGAAACCGGCATGTCCGAGAACCAAAAATTCGAAGACATGTGACATCTACCAACACGCACTGTGTAGATTCCACCCCTTATCCTCTCGGAGAGAGGACTCACCCTCTCGAAGAGAGGAGGCCTGTATCCGAGCAGTGGGAAATATTAATATTTTCGTTACTAAAAATAAATATTCCCTTTGAAACCGAACGACATCGGCAGCGCGGCGTGAGCGCGACGCGCATTTGTATGGCCAAGGTGAACGGCGCGTACCCGACCCTTAAGAAGGAAGGTATGAGTGACTCGATGATCCGACCATTAAGAAGGAAGGTATGAGCGACTCGATGATCCGACCATTAAGAAGGAAGGTATGAGTGACTCGATGATCTGGGGTATGAAACTACACGTTGAGGTTACGTTTTGTGGTAGACATACTTAATGTGATCGCTGGTCCTTGTCGGTCTCTCTAATGGTAAGCAAGTAGATAATATTAGTAGATTAGAAGATTTTATTTTGCGTCGGCAGGATTATAAGTATACTAGCTGCGCCCCGCGGTTTCATCCGCATAAGTCTCGATCCCATGGGAATATCAGGATAAAAAGTATCCTATGTCTTAATCCAGGTTGTGGTGTACCCATGTGCCAAAGGAGATGGGCGAATCTGGGCCTAACGTTACACAAATTAAATATTTATCAATATTTCTTTCAGTTTTTTTGTATTCAGGAAATATTAAGCAGTTTTATCATGGCTGCATAATAAATTTAATATTTAATAAAAAATACACTGATTTTATTTTTACTTTTAAACAATGTTGCCAGATGAAATAAGTTAATCGATTTATAGAATTCATAACAATACAGTCATTCTTTTGTGCCTTGCGCGACTTGTCGCGCGACGCATCGCGACACAAAGGCACCGCTTGTAGCGCTACACGCGGTTTCTTTGTGTCGCGTCGCGTCGCGCGACAAGTCGCGCCAGTATGTAGGAGCCTTTATGATATTATTTCTTCTTTCGATAAGTTTAACAAAACAGATATTTTAATAATGGTTACCTGGTAACATTTATCAACGTTTCTAAAAAACAAGACGTAAAAATAAATGGATTGAATTGATAAATAAATCGATTTCACAATCGGTCATCATATTTTATTATACAGGCAACAAAGTGGAACTCATGTCAATGTCAGATCAAACGTCAAACGAAAAACAAACCATTTGCTAATCGCTTCGTTTGCTTGTCTCTGGGCTTGCGGTAGTGGATTTATTCCTGCGCTAGGAGTAATAAATAGTGTTATGTGATATAGGTATTCGGTTGTGTTTTCGGGTGCTGTAATTATTATTCAATTAGTATTCTTTAGTGACTTTGGCTACGTTGAGAGCTCGGTGTTAGAATAACTTTCAGGAGCAACAACGTTGTTTTTAGACAAACCAATAACACCTTATATTTTTTTCTACCATGGAGTAGTCGTACACTTTATTATTTTTTAAATGGTATTAATATCTAAATAAAATAATGCAATAATCGTTACTGTAACGTCAGGCCCGACTTTGTATGAACTTTCGCCCGTCTCCTTTCATCCAAATCCATTCAGCCATTTTAGCGTGAAAGCGTATCAAACAAACAAACTCAATTTCGCATGTATAATAACAGTTAGGATTAGGATTAGGATTGTCTGGTTAAAGGATTTGCTGCTTTACGGTTACCTGAGTTGGGCTACCCAAAACCAGTCCCCACATTGAACGGTCAATTGATGGTTTGGTCGTCGTGATATTGTTTGCCGACCGAAGAGTTACAGCACAGAGTAAACGGACAGAGGGTAAGCTTGATTACAACCGCGCTGTGATTGTGCGGGCAACTGGCGTCTTCGTTGAGCGGGGTAACTGGCTGAGCCGATATAAACCGGTTTCTCTTCGTACGCGACGAAGCTGCCCGTTGGCACACACGCGCCTCATGCTTAGTAGTGTACCTATCAAAGCGCGGTTGTATGAAGCTTAATCTTTGTCCGTTTTTAAGGGTTCCTTAGTAAACAAGGAACTCTTATAGTTTCACCATGTCCGTCTGTCTGTCTGTCTGTCCCCGCTGTAGCTCAGAGACGCTTAGTACTAGAAAGCTGTAATTTGAAATAGGTATACATATTAATCACGCCGACAAGGTGATACAATAAATAAAATAGCCGAAGTAGCGGCACGCGGGGTTGCGACAATCGTCAAAAGGATCCGGCAATTGGGACTCGAGGTGGCCCTGCACAAGTCCGAGGCCATGTGTTTTCATGGTCCTCGGAAGGCGCCACCGTCGGAATCCCAAATAACGGTAGGAGGGGTTTACATCGGCGTTCAGTCGACGACCTGGGACTCGACCTCGACAGCCGGTGGAACTTCGTGTAACATTTCCGACGTTTAGCTCCCAAATTGGAGCGGGCAGGTTCTGCATTGAAGCTACTCCTGCCCAATCCAGGGAGTCCAAACACCTCCTGCCGGAGGCTCTAAGCGGGAGTCGTGCGGACCATGGCCCTCTACGGGGCTCCTGTATGGGCGCGTTCCCAGGCGCTGCGGCCAGCCCGCCGGTTGAGCGCGGCCCGAATGGTCATGGCCATCCGGATGGTCCGGGGATACCGCACGGTCTCCTGTGAGGCAGCGAGCCTCCTTGCCAGATTGCCGCCATGGGATCTGGAGGCAAAAGTCCTCGCGCACGTATGGGAGTGGCGCGAGGAGGTGAAACGCCGGGGCGTAACTCCGCGGCCGCGAGAAATCGCGGCACAGCGGACGGAGCTCCGGCGCGATCTCATGGCGACATGGAGAGTACGGTTGTCGCAACCCAGTGCTGGGCACGCCACGATTGCGGCGATAAGTCGCCTCTTTGAGGAGTGACTAGAGAGGCGCCACGGCGTCCTTACCTTCCGCCTGACGCAGGTCCTCACCGGACACAGCAGCTTCGGGAGGTTCCTGAGGCGGGACGGTTGAGGGAAAGGCAAATTTCGCGCCCTCTCGCCCCTAGCCACCACCGGAGACGCCCTGGGCGTCGGGAATCCCGGGCGGTTTTCCGGCCACCGTAAGCGCGGGCTTGCGGACGTTGAGCAATGAGCTCACCGTCCGGTAAGCACCAGGCCCGGGTCGACTGCGCGTTGTATTCCACGCGCGCCTCAAAGAGATGTCGTCAGCAAAAATGTAGGGGTCCACTAGGGCCGATGCCTGCCGGGGTCGCGGGAAGGTATAAAGGGTTACCGAGGCCCCTGGCAACACAGGCAACGGAAGGGATATGGGTGGGTTTTAGTCAGTAAGAGTCTGACACACCCTCCCGCTCTGCCCAGAGCGGGAGAAGTTATTTGATGATTTCACACCCAAAAAAAAAGGTGATAAAATAAAATCTTGAAATATTTTTTTTAGGGCACGTAATAATGTGTTGTTGCTTTTTTTATCGTCTATCCCATTGTGTGGGTCGTTGGATATGCCGTTCGAAAATATTGCGGGTCTATCAACACCATTTTTCTATTCAAATCCGTTTGCGTAATATTAAGCTTTAAAGTGTTAATTTTTGTTAAAGTCAAGCGTTGCCAGATGAATGGTTACTTTGAGATTATGGACTTGGAGAAAAAAATCATGGCAGTAGCACATATAATGAAATTAAAAGAAAAACTATCACAACTAAGTAGCCTTTACAAGTTAACGAGTAATAGTCGACCAACTTAAATTTGCATTTTTACAATGTTTGTTGTTTTTGTTTTTGGGATAAATTCATCCCAACATTCCCATCTACGGAACCCTTCATTGAGCGTGGTCCGACACGCACTTGGCCGGTTTTTATCCTCTGTGATTGTAGCCCAGGGTTTTGACATAATTCTAGCATCAACAGATAACTAACATGGCATACATAACTAACTAGCCATAACAGTGTCAGGGACTACCCTTATACTGTTAATGGCTTAGGACTTAGCGAACATTTCAATGTACGATAAGTCACTGGCAATTTCAAGTTACCAATACCTACGTATACGTACAGTTAATTACCTTATTGATAACTCAATAAATATATCACACGTTGATATCGACTTCCCTTAATGAAACTGTTATGATACGAAATACAAATTACATATTATTAAGTTAATTAATTAATCTTCTTGGCATTAAACTTGATAGCTGATAGGCATAAAGCTATCAAAGATATTCACTGTATTACGCATCTATACTTACTATAAATCATCTTGATCCACCTTGCTCTGTTAATGGCACCGATTCCCTTGTTCACAAACTAAACTAAATTTAAGTTCAGTGCATCCTTTTCTTTTTATTTCATTAAGAAAAGGACAGAAGATCAATTTTAGTTTAGCGCTGTCAAATTAATCAGCGCTTGGCGTAAATTGACGTAATTTTAGTAGGCAAGTTTTTAATCACGTCTAAACTTGTATGGAGTAGTGACAGGCGCTGATTAATTTGACAGGACTAAACCAAAATTTATCTTCTGTCCTCTTCGTAATGAAATAGAAAGAAAAAGATGCACTGAACTTAAATTTAGTTTAGTTTGTGAACAAGGGAATCGGCGCCATTTTATCGATTCCAAAATTAAAAACATTCTAAACAGGTTTAACGCTATGTGCCTATTTGCATTTTTAACCGACTGCCCCAGGAGGAGCAAACAAGCATATTATAATCTATAGAATTTTGGTATTGCAGGCGACAAACGAATAACCTGAAATATAGTGCCGTATAGGGTGGTGTGGTGGTATGGTGGTGTGGTGGTGGTGGTGATTGTCCCGCCTACGATACCAACATTCTATTGATTGTAATGCTTGTTTTTCCTTTTTCGGTTATGTGTTGTTGCAGTCGGGTTTTTTGTTTTTTTTTTTATAATTTATTTTATTCTTAAACTGTACCTACACTATAATTAAATTTAAAAAATATACATATTTCGTTTAATGTATCATTAATTAATAAATCAATAATATGAAAGAAAAGTCCTGACTGGCTCACTCACTGACTCTTTAACGCCCAGTTCAAACCCAGAGAGCAAGGAACAAGGCCGGAGGAACAGGGAATAGGTACCTACTTATGGGGCGAACGAAGTCACTGAAAAAGTGCTAGCTAATATAATTGCACAGCTTTTATCCTATCTAATATTATATATGCGAAAGTGAGTTTGTTTGTTTGTTTGCTTACCTTTTGTTCATATGTGATTGATATATGTATAACCAAAAAGTGGTGTAGTTACCAAAAATACAAACGTATCAAACGGAAAAAAACAATTTACATATGTATACGTATACATATGTGTTGATATATTTATAAATATTAACATTTTGTGCATTCAGCCCTTCACGCACACACCCAAACACACCCCGGTCACACACACACATATACTAACCCTAGAATAATTAATAATCTATAGTGTTATCTTTCTTCTGATTTTATATAACTTACCGCATTTGTCTACGAGTGCATAATTCTAAATAAATGTAACTGGTTCCGAAGGGGTGGAGACCTGGTGTCCTAAAATACAAGCCTTACGCCTACCATAGGCACAAGCAGGTATGCCAAATAAAAAATTTGTTTGTTTGTTACGCTTTCACGCTGAAACGGTTAAACGGATTTGGATGAAATTAGGCACATGCGTAGACCATGACCTGGATTACGATACAGGATACTTTTTATCCCAATATTCTCACGGGATCGAGATCTATGCGGGTGAAACCGTGGGGCGGAGATAGTATTAAATATATCTACGATTCTATTATATGTTAGCTTTGTAATTGGTGGGCCCAAATTACATCATCCAATCATATTCTCGACATCTGATAATACATTCAATCTATTGAATGTGTTGTTCCGCTAGCTAGAGGGTGGTTGAATACGATAATTAAGCCCTAAACATTAAGCCACAAATAGAGTATTGATGTCATCTTTCCTCTCGCTTTATTGATGTCATCTTCCCTCTCGCTTTATTGATGTCATCTTTCCTCTCGCTTTATTGATGTCTTCTTTCCTCTCGCCTTATTGATGTCATCTTTTCTCTCGCTTTATTGATGTCATCTTCCCTCTCGCTTTATTGATGTCATCTTCCCTCTCGCTTTATTGATGTCATCTTTCCTCTCACTTTATTGATGTCATCTTTCCTCTCGCTTTATTGATGTCATCTTTTCTCTCGCTTTATTGATGTCATCTTTTCTCTCGCTTTATTGATGTCATCTTTTGATGTCATCTTTTCTCTCGCCTTGTTGATGTCATCTTTCCTCTCGCTTTATTGATGTCATCTTTCCTCTCGCTTTATTGATGTCATCTTTTCTCTCGCTTTATTGATGTCATCTTTCCTCTCGCTTTATTGATGTCATCTTTCCTCTCGCTTTTATGGTGTCATCTTTCCTCTCGCATTATTGATGTCATCTTTCTTCTCGCTTTATTGATGTCATCTTTCCTCTCGCTTTATTGATGTCATCTTTCCTCTCGCTTTATTGGTGTCAACTTTCCTCTCGCTTTATTGATGTCATCTTTCCTCTCGCTTTATTGATGTCATCTTTCCTCTCGCTTTATTGGTGTCATCTTTCCTCTCGCTTTATTGATGTCATCTTTCCTCTCGCTTTATTGATGTTATCTTTCCTCTCGCTTTCTGTGGGAGTAATTTCGTGAAAAGGGACGGAAGTATGTAGACAGGCAGCTTGAGCACGGAATAAGAAAGTACTTTTTAATAGCATGGAATTAGTATGTACTTTATAATAGCATGGCATTCGGGTACTCATGGAATTAGTAAGTACTATATAGATTGTAAGTAGAGGGGGCGACCACTAGTACCTAATGAGTAACAATGATGTATGAGTAGTAATGAGAGAGAATTCGAATAAATATCTCAATATTTAGGTTTTAAATCTAATTTCTGTCGCTGCTCGGTTGTTGATTACCAAGCTGAGATATCAGATGTTACACATCATATTCAACTATTTAAGGCTCGCTCGTTTTTAGGGTTCCATAGTAAACAAGGAACCCTTATAGTTTCGCCATGTCCGTCTGTCTGTCTGTCTGTCCCTGCTGTATGAAATTAAAAGGAAAACTGTCGCAGCTAAGTGGGCTTTATAAGTGAACGAGTAATAGTCGACCAACTTAGATTTGCAGTTAGAGAGTTGTGGCATATATCGATGTATGGGAGAACGTCATGTTCAACTACAATGTTAAGTTTGCCTTTAGGCACTTCCCAGCTACGGAACCCTTCATTGTGCGTGGTCCGATACGCACTTGGCCGGTTTTTTTTTGTCTATTCTTCCGTCGAAAAAACTGTGCTCGTGCTAATCCTGCTGTAAGAGTCGCTCGTTTTTTAGTACAATAAACGGCCGTGAGATAGTAATGTCATAATCTGTCTTACCAAAATATACCTACCAACAAAAGTGGAGATGGACCGGCCACATATTAAGAGGCATTCAAGACAAGTGCAGTAAAGCCATGACAGCCCAGGGATGGCAAAAGGAACAGGGGAAGACAATATAAAAGATGGGAAGACGAATTGAAGCTCACAGTGGGTCCAAATTGGAGAAGAGTTGCGAGAGATCGGAATCAATGGAAGGTGTTAGAGGAGGCCTGAAGTATTGAGTGAGACATTCTGTAAACTACTGAAAATACCACAACGCAAAGATGTTCGGAAAAAAAGGGCTTATTATTATATAATCTGTTCTAACATTAGTCCGCTTTATAGCGCCTCATCAAATAACTTCTCCCGCTCTAGGCGGAGCGGGAGGGTGCGTCAGACTTTTACTGACTAAGACCCACCCGTATTCCTTCAGTTGCCTGTGTTGCCAGGGGCCTCGGTAACCCTTTGGTACCTTCCCGCGACCCCGGCAGGCTGGCGCCTACCCTGAGCCTGCAATCTCGAAATAGCTAGCGATCGCTTTACGACTGCATTTGGTCGCAAAGTCCTAATAGGGTCTCTAGACGGTCAAAATTGCTTGACAAGATTGTGATTCTTTCGTGGTAGTCAAGCAATTTTGAGTGTCTAAGGACCCGATTAGGACTTTGCGACCGAATTCAGTGGTCAATTGATCGCTATCTATGTCAAGACTGCAGCCACTGGATAAGATGAGAGAATGTAACATAATTTTAGCTTTGAACTGTGTTAGCAGTACATTAGCGACACTACGAATAATTAATTTTCAATTTCGTGCTACAAAGTTCATGACTACCTTCGTTCTTTCAAAGGTCATTGGGCCAAGCACGAAAGCGCAAAGTAAACGCTAACGTAAATTGGAGTGATTTTTAAATTCAACACATTTTTGAATTTGATCTATGGCCGTTTTGGGCGGATGTGACGCATGTTTTCCCTCAACTTGTTCTTTTTTCTATTTGTGTTCTACCTTTGCGTCATGTTTACCGCAAATAAACGTATATTCTCTCTTTCTTATCTGGAATCACAAACGAAGCCAACACAATCACTAATGAAAAAGAATAAAACAATTATTTTATACTTAAGGCTAATTTGACCAAACTTTTGTACCTTGTGTAAGTTTTATCCTGCTAATTGGAAACCGACCAAAACAATAATATTAACATAATTATGAAAAACGAATCAACTTAGGGTAATTTAAGAACAACAACATTTGGTGATTTTTTTACAGTTTTTGCATACACTAACTTTATTTCAAAATCAAAATATTTTATTTCACATAAACCTACTCGTATGGGACAACGTATAAACCTTTTTTAACAGAATTGATGAAAGACGTGTTTCGTATTTTATTGCAATTCATCCCCTAACGGGGTTAAAAAAGGGGTTGAAAGTTATTTTGGCGGTGATTTGCTTCGAAGAAGATATCAATACTCTTTAGTGCTTTTGATTTAATTTTGACACATGTTTGAAAACTCAATCTTTTTTTGTTTCTAATTGTCAGGAGAAGGTTCAGGGGAAGGTATGTAAGAAAAAATTAAGAAAATTGTTAGTGAAGTAGTAAGTTGTAAGTAAGTTGTTAATATGGTATTCTGTTCATGACACATTGCACAATTTCTGAGCAGTAACCCATCAAAAGTACTAGGCTTGCATGAATTGAAGGTAGTATTTTTTGCACAATTTCTGTACAGTAATCTAACAAAAAGTACCTATTATGCTTGCATGAATTCACAATAGTATTATGTCAATCATTAGTATTATGTTACTAATAGGATTTGAATGAAATTTGCCACACAGATAGTTTATATTATGGATCTGGAATAACACATTGGATACTTTTTAGTAGAACGTCATCGTGAGATAATTTCCGACATCCACACGGGCGAAGCCGCTGGAAAACACTAGTTAAAGTAATAAAAATATAACCTATTTCACATGTTTGCCATTACAACTGTAACACGTATGAATTAATATCTTCTCCACAAAAGCCAGTAATAAATAGTTTGAAATCAAAATTGTAAGTACATAATGTCAAATAATGAAAATATTATGTCAAAGAAGGATGTATATAAAAAAAACAAACATTTCTACTAAATTCACTGAGAAACAACGTACAGCCTAAACCACCGGCTAGACATTTTTCAGAATTCATTCCCTGAAGGGGTTAAATTGGGGATGAAAGTTTGAATGCAAGTTCGTCATTATTGCCGATGGAAAAACGTCGACTTGTCATGGATGAAAGATACCTGACTTTGGTAAATTCAGCCCTTACTGTACAAGTGTTTGGTTGGTGGTAGAAAGAAAAAAAAAAAAGTTTATTTGTCTGTGGCGGCATCTACATCGCCACATGTGAACTACGCAACACACTGACGTCACGCAAAATCCTGCATCGCGCAAGCAGAGTTTACCACGAAACTATATTGTTTGATTTGGTTGATGTCGGGATGTTGTATATACTATATACAACATCCCGAAATCATCCGACGGGCAGTTGCCCATCAGACACGACACCCGTCTGGTCGGAGGGTCCTCCTTTTTCTATGGAGGATGAGTGAACTTTACACCCTGTTCCTCATGCCTCTATACTGGTGACCCCGAATATGAACGTCAGCGCAGCCTTCGTGCAACTACTTCAGCGTGACGTCATCATCATCACTTTCTCAAAATAGCCAGCTAGCACCCACGGCTTCAACGGGTATCTTGACCACCAGCATGCAGCGACCGCGCATACCTGGTCACCTGTTTCGCATGTGGCGATGTCGATGCCGCCACAAATCACAGAAAAACGTGCATACAAAAAGATCTTGTGTAAGGAAACAGAAATATAAAACAAAATAGATCAACAAGGGCTGGTATGGCTTCTTCTAAGTCCGCCTGGCTAGCTATCACCATCTAATCAAAGTATGTCGCCATGACAACAATGTTGACAGCTTTGTTGTGTTTAGGCAGATAGAGGTAAGATAGCCAGTTCCTCTGTGGATGCGCATTCCGGGTGAAGCTCGCTTCCACCTTCGGCCTGATCGTCACTTACCATCAGGTGAGATGAAGGCCAAGAGTGTCCCAGTTGTGGATTCTAACTAAATATAATAAATGCGAAAGTTTATTTGTTTATTTATTTGTTTGTTACGTTTTCACACTAAAACGGCTGTACGGATTACGATGAAATTTGGCACATGGGTAGACTTTGATCTGGATTAGGACATAGAATACTTTTTATCCCTATATTCCCACGAGATCGAGATTTATTTGAGTGAATCCACGGAGAGCAGCTAGTAAAAAAAAAAAAAAACTAAATGTGTACAACATGTTAAGTATGATAACAGGACTTTTTAGTAACAGTCAAAAAGCAATTAGAAACTTTTACGTCTGCATACATTACAACGAACTAATATTGCACTCTAATGAGACGTCGTTAATCAATATAATTAATTGATGTTTCTTAGAAGATAGAAGTGAATATTTTTGTGTGCATTTACATACCTAATTATTTTCTGACGGAGATAGTTGGGTGTGTTTATTAAATACTCTGAGATTCGAAATCGTTGCCTCGTTAGTTGCTATTCTAATATTTATTAGGATCTAATACGTATTACAATTTTTGAAAGACATTCATAAAGAAAATGTTCCTATTTTTGAAGTCAGTTAAAAATAACAACGTCCTGTCACTGTCATTTACTTAGCAGGTAGTGGTATTCGAATTTGTGTGGGGTAGGTACGATAGCTAAAAGTGAAAAATAAAAACTTTTTGCAAAAAAAAAACGACTGGATTCTAAAAAGAAATTCGGAAGTCGGTGTCTTTGGTTTTGTTTTCGTTTTAAGCCACCGACTGTAGGTAGAGTTTTTTTTTTAAGTCGATTGTGTTTTTTTTTGTTTTGTAAAAAACTTTTTATTATAACATCATCCACAGACTCAGTGGAAAAAATACGTATACGTATATTGATGCTAACTCAAAAACTACCCAATCAAAGTTAATAAAATTTATATGAACCCTTTTATTACAAAAAAATCCCTAATCGGTCTAGCCGTCCTTGAGTAATCGGGGAATATACATAAAAAAAAGAAAAATAATCCAAAAATTGAACTGAGAACCTCCTCTTTTTTTAAGTCGATTAAAAAGAGTTGGGTGCCAATATTAACACAACCGACAATCCGACATGGTTATTAGGAATGCCGAAATCCAACATCGCGGCTCTCTAATGAATTCATTTTTCACTTTTGATTCATTTTGTAGACGTTTTACTTCGAATGAGATGCCAAATAAGACAATGAAAATAAGTGAAGCGTCTGATAATCAGCTTTAATAGACAACGTCATTAGTGTCATCTACCTACCGATACCACTCGTGGAGTCT
The DNA here is from genome assembly GCA_905333075.3 of Atethmia centrago. Taxonomy (NCBI): domain Eukaryota; kingdom Metazoa; phylum Arthropoda; class Insecta; order Lepidoptera; family Noctuidae; genus Atethmia; species Atethmia centrago. The sequence continues at coordinate 23,814,926 of HG995376.1, forward strand.
TCGGTCTCGTCCTGAAAAACAACCTAATTTGTATTCCGAAACAGCACTCGAGATAAACACAGCGAACTCTACCTTGTCTTGCGAGACACTTATTAGTTAAATGCATATTCAAAAGCCACACAACAAAAAGCCGAACTCATCTGCAACACTGTCCTAAACGCAGCATGCATCATTATTTCATCCTAGCCACTGGCGCGAGTACTTTCCTTCCTTATTCAGGCTATTATTATTCGGAACGGGGCACAGTGAGTCATTCTTACATAAATCGGTGCAAGAGTTTTCTAGAAATCTTTACTATTTGATGCTTTTTGAATACAAATTGCGAACTATGGTGATTGTCGGCTAGACGTAGTTTGAGTAATATTGATGAAAGTAGGTTCTGGCATGCCTTTTTTACATATAAAAGAATCAGTCGCAGGCAACATTATTTGTTGCCTGCGACTTATTTCGCATACAAACTTATACCTTAGTAAAGGGTGTGAGATATTGGCGCGTAATGTTCCACGCGCGCCCCCCACTTTGACGTCACGGGGAGAGTCAAACACGTGAGGTGTTTGACTCTCCCCCCGCTTGGCCAGACGGAGCCCGCAGAGGCGGGCACCAGTCGCGGGCTGCGTTGAAGATTGCTTAAGTGCCCCCGTAGCCCACGGTGCACGTCCGGCCCTGGTTCAGGCCATGGTACGGAGCGAGAGGGCATGGGCAGCCGTCACTTCCTTCTGCGAAGCAGTAATGTTCGCGAAGGAGGAGGCGAGATGGTGAGGGAAAGGCAAATTTCACTCCCTCTCGCCCCTAGCCGCCGCAGGAGACGCCCTGGGCATCGGGAATCCCGGGCGGATTTCCGGCCACCGTAGACGCGGGCTTGCAGACAGTAAGCAATGGGTAGCTCACCGTCCGGTAAGGACCAGGCCCGGGTCGACGGCGCATTATATTCCACGCGCGCCTCAAAGAGATGTCGTCAGCAAGTGTAGGGGTCCACTAGGGCCGATGCCTGCCGGGGTCGCGGAAAGGTACTAAAGGGTTACCAAGGCCCCTGGCAAAACAGGCAACGGAAGGAATACGGGTGGGTTTTAGTCAGTAAGAGTCAGACACACTCTCCCGCTCCACCAAGAGCGAGAGAAGTTATTTGATAACTTCCCATCCATAAAAAAAGCCCTCGGTGCAAGTGTGCAATACACGGAGTGGTTTTAGTCAGTAGAAGACTGACAGATCCCTCCGTCCGTCCCAGTGCGGAGGACATCCAAGAGGATTTACAAAACGTTACAAAAAAAAGGCTTAAGGACGGAAAGGGAGGACATACGAAGATCTTTTAAGTATATCTCACACCCTTTTTTTTGTAACGGGTTGCAAATCCTCATGGATGTCCTCCGCCCTAGACCCGTGTATGCAAAAAGCTGTGTGTGCAAAAAGTACATTATATAATACCACCAGCGTCCCACCACCGCTCTTGCTTCGCCCGGATCTTACGACTTGCAAAAATATAGAGATTTCTTTATTATGTTTAAGTATAATATCACACAAGCCTTCTAGAACAAATTACCTAAATTATGGTGAATACAACATCAAAATCCGTTGCGTAGTTTAGAAGAACAACGCGGTTACACAAAATGTGAAATACACAATCTGTCAAAATTTGAACTGTCTACCTATAGCGGTTCATGAGATACATCCTACTGACAGACAGACCGACGCACAGTGGGTCGAAACGATGATTTTAGTTTAGACTTAGGGATCAACTTTGTTTTTTTACTTTTTTCTTTATGCGGATCGATAGAACTCATTAACCTCAATAATAATTGTTCTGATGCTTTTTTTCCTAAACTTGCTCCTTTAGGTGGAAAAATGCATTTTGTGATATTTTTGTATGGAGCGGATCAAATTAAATTAAATTCCTGCTAAGTGGCGAGTGATCCCGCTTTGAAACTATATTTTTCTTAAAGCTTGCCCAGTCTACTATCATTTGATGCTATGAACATTTGCATAAAGTTGCAACACTGCCAAATAAATGAATCGAAAAAAATGAAAAAATACATTGAATAATTTTTATTTTCTCAAGTTCTTTTATGTTAAAATTGATGTGGAATAGTAAGTAAAAGCACTTAATAATTCACACAATTAATTAACAACTAACGACAATATATGAAGGTTTGTTATTAGCTTAAATTTACTAATTACGTATTACTTAAAAATGTGGATATCATTTATCTATAAATTTCTATTGACTGTAATTAGCTTGACTTTTTACTTTATAAAAAACAATGTTTTTCACTTTTAGTCATTACTTTAATGTTAATGAGGGTAGTAGAAATATTAGTAAACATTTGATTGTCACTGGAAGTATAAAATTACCATATTTCTTATATATTTACTAGTGTTCGTTTATTCGTACTACTATTAATATCTATTGTGATTGTGATCGTCCCTTTTCGTTATAATGGAAAATTTAGTTAACAATTTAGATTTATTTATGATTTTAAGAGAGCTTAAGGCGCTGTCAGATAGTAAAAAACTCTTCCAATACCTACAAAATAAAATAAACGTGACGCAAGAGAACAGTGCTAAGCTCCAAAAATTCTGTACGCGCTTTTGTTCAAATTAAAGTGCAAGATGGGAACAAAGTAGTCGCACGTTTTTAAGAAGAAATGGTGATTGGTTAGAAAGTGCGATAAACTGGCCCGAAGGAGTAATACCTGAAACTGTGAACACTGAACAGGAAAAGCTCGAGATTTGTGATATTGAAGATGTTGAAAATCTACCACCATCTGCTACAGAAGGTTCAACATCTACATTTACACCTCGAAAACCTTTCGAAGAATTGGGCTCCAGGCAAAAACGAAGACGCGTTGATCAAATAAACCAATCGCTTTTGTTATCTCCGGATGAACTGTAAGCTACTACAATTGCTAGTTTAACACTACAGTACACGCGCCCCTTTTTTTTACTTGAGTATACGCGTGGCCTACAATGGTAGGCCATTTTAAAATATCAATAACTTGTATATTCTTAATTATCTGAATAAAACAACAAATGTTATTAAAAGGTGTTTATTTTACTTAGTTTTAGAACCTTACTTTTTAGAATTTTTTTTTAAGAAAGTATTATTAATCAACAATTTAGTAAATACATAAGAAAAAATAACAAAAATGGCACTTCTGAGATCAACATAGCTTTTTTTTAACTTAAAACTAAACTGTATTTCTATTTTCTTTGTTTTCGTAGCATTCAGGACACAATACTGCTTGGTGATCGGGACAAATCCATTTATTGCAAGTCTTGCACCACTTTTTTGTCGACCGATTTCAGGCTCTCGAGCAGAGTGCATATCGACCAACTCGTCCTATCTTTGAAGACAAGTCGCGTTGAGACTCTTTTTTTTTTTGGGTGGGAAATCATAAAATAACTTCTCCCGCTCTGGGCGGAGCGGGAGGGTGTGTCAGACTCTTACTGACTAAAACCCACCCGTATTCCTTCAGTTGCCCGTGTTGCCAGAGGCCTCGGTAGCCCTTTGGTAGGTACCAAAGGGTAGCGTTCCCGCGAGACTCTTGGGGTTCTTGAACTGTGTTGCCCAAAAGAGCGTCTATCCTGAATTTAAGTTGTCGTGGTAGTGTTTCAATGGATGCCCATATGCGTCAGATTCTTCCTCTTCATATTCACGGAATTCTGACTCGCGGACTAGGGTTAGCAAGTCTGGTTTCGACTAAACTTCATCTCTTCATCATCTTCACTCTCAATCACTTCTTCATCTTCAGTATTTAGCTCTTGCAGCCACCTTTCCACTTGTAAATTATCCATTATGTAATCAGATATATAAATCTATAAAAAAATACTAAAATAAGCAAGAACAATACATTTTACAATTTGTAACCTATAAGATAAATAGTAACAATTGAATATAGATTCATATAAATGCATTATTAATAATTAGAGCTATTATAATAGCGTCATAAATCGATAATACATCAAAAGTTACATACCTGAATTTGGTACACCAATACACGCGCGGCCTACTTTAGTAGGCCCACGATTTTGGCGCCAAATTGCTTGTGCGTGTGTCGCGTACGGGGTCGTGCGGGGTACTGAAGTTGTGACAAATATACCAGACGAGGCTTACCTGGAATCACAAGTTTCTAGCGCGCTATACTAAAAAGTTATCGCAAAAAGAGTTACCCTGGTCTACTATAGTAGGCCGCGCGTGTACTGTAGTGTTAAGAAACACTGGAAATGAGAATGTAGGAAAAATAATGAACCATTTGCTAAATCACCCCGAAGATCTAGAAAAAGTTAAGCAGTATTTAAGTGCAAATAAAGAGATTTTTTCTCAAAGAGAAAAAAACGAGGAAATGTACCAGTATGGTATGTCATCCTTACATGCCTGGATAAGATGCATGGAGTGCTTACTGCATATCGGTAAATATAATTTTATTACTTCATATTTTTTCATGTTTGTAGTTTCCTGTGAGATTATTTTTAAGTGACATTTCTTTTTTTTTTGCAGCTTATCGTTTGGACTTCAAAAAATGGAGTTGCAGAGGCGACGACAAAGAAAAACTGTCCCTTAGAAAGAGTGCTATACAGCAAGCATTTAAGAGGGAATGCGGTTTACTCATCGACATAGTCAAACAAGGAGTAGGCACAACCAATGATGGCAATACTGCCAGAAGATTTTTCAGGGATGCAGCAACAATAGCCCGCATAACTGGGATTCGTGAAGATTTGATAGAAAGGTTTCACGTGATTCTTCAAACCGTTGCATCTGGAGAGTGGACCTTTCTAAATTTTCCGAATTTTGTAAAGATACGGCAGAATTGTATGTTACCTTGTATCCCTGGTATTATATGCCTTCCAGTGTACATAAATTGTTGGTACATGGGAGTGACATAATAAAGAACTTTGGTGTCATACCTGTAGGGAAACTGTCGGAAGAGGCAGCGGAAGCTCGTAATAAAGATTTTAGGAAATATAGAGAGAGTCATTCTAGAAAGGTAAGTAGAACGGCGACAAATGAGGATGTTTTACACAATCTTCTTTTGTAGTCTGATCCAAAGATCACAAGTCTACGGCCTCGATTGGCGAAACAAAATAGAATGGTTCTCTCTTCAAAAGTCAAAGAGCTTCTGCTGAGTTTTCGTTCAGAATCCGATTTAGATTTTATTGATGTAGATAATTTACAAGATAGTGAATAACATTATTGATAGATTGTAAGTTTCTTGATTTTTTTTTTATTAGTTTGTATGTCATGACTGAAAGGAAATAGTAAATTTGTTGTTGTATATAGTTAGTTTTAAGTTTTTACCTTTAGTAAATTTGTATGTGCATGTATCTTTACTTACTATTCAGTATTAAATCTAATTTAAAAGATTTTATAAGTTCATTAAATAAACAAATAGAAATGAATAGATCCACATTTTTAAATAATACGTACTTAGTAAATTCAAGCAAATCAGGGACCTTTAAATGTATTGTCGTTAGTCTTTAAGTAATTATGTGAATTATTAAGTGTTTTTACTTACTATTACATATCAATTATAACTTAAAAGAACACCCGAAAATAAAAAATTAAGCTTTTTATTCAAAGTATTTTTTTAATTTTTTTCGATCCATTTATTTAGCAGTGTTGCAACTTTATGCAACTGTTCAAATCATCAAATGATAGTAGACTGGACAACCCCTAAGAAAAATATAGTTTCAAAGCGGGATCACACGCCACTTGGCAGAAATTTAATTTAATTTGGTCCGCTCCATACAAAAAAATATCAAAATGCATTTTTCGGCAAGTGGCAAGTGTTTCCATTGAATCGGAGCGGGGCGGAGTGGAGTTGAGCAGACCAGAGCTGGATTGAGCCGTGTTTTCCAATATGTCAAATTCAATCTCTTGGAGAGATCATGCGTTATGTTGTCGGTAAAGAAAAGAGCGTAATATAGCTTACTAAACTAGAATGACAACTGACAACTCTACCCTACCCGTCGCGCCGCGCCGTCCCGCTACCCTCCGTTTCGTGCCCTACGCTCGGCACCACAGCCTGCTCGACTCCGTTCTGTCCGGCTCGGGGCCGCGTGTTCACATATTTTATTTGAAAGTCCGCTCAGCTCCGCTCCACTCCACTTACGCTGTTTCCACTGATGCAGCGTGGAGATTTCGAGCACTGTCGTTGGCCAATTCACGGTCCGCTCCTCTCCTCTCCGCCCAGCTCCACGTCAGTGGAAATGCACTCGTACAGTCGTGCGCAAAGTAACACCCGTTTTGATGTGTTTAAACCACTAAATACATTATATTTTAGGTTGTTTTCCCTTTGTACCGTCCATCACACATACATAATCGAATTGGTCTCGAGCCCTGTAACTATCACGATTTGATCTGGGTAAGGCGTTGGCCTGTTTCAATGGTAATATAATTGGAACCTGTTTATTTAGGCAAGTGTCAAAAGGCTTTCGCGCTGAGATAGTACCTATCTGTTACTAAATTAGCTTTACCTATGTAGGTGTGTTTAATATTAACTTATCACGTAATTTAATCTTATTGCGTGGGTTTCCCAAAAGGAGTATATTTTCAAGGTAAAGTGTACAGCTATATATATTTCGCTATCTGAAATCAGTCATCTTCGATTAGCTGGGGAGGGGGGGAGTGGGCTGTAATCTAACATGCGGGCCCAGGGGGTAACCATCACCTCTTAGAGCAGTATTATTATAATATTACTTCACAGTGGGAAAGTGATGGAGCTATACAGGACGTATAACTCCATCTCTTTCTCACGCTGAAGTAATATTACAATAATACTGCTATAAGAGGTGATGGTTACCCCCCAGTGCGGGTTGGTAGACGTCACATGTCTTCGAATTGTTGGTCTTAGGACATTTTCTTTCACCGTTTTGAGAGCAGTGGTGATGAAATTATTTACACAAAATAAGATTTTGTTATCAATTGTAGTTTTTTTTTCTATTTGTTTTGTGTTTTTCTTTCTAGGTTTGTTCAGAAATAAAAATACAATAGACACGTTTAAACGTGATTGATTTTCTGTAATCTATTAAGTAAATCTATTGTAATGTATTGTATTGTCTGTAATCTATTAAAATTAATATTAAAAATTAATATTATAAATTCAACGTTTTTATTCGTGACAGCACGTTTTGGAGAGACTGAGAAATACAGTGTGCAAAATGCCTACTCTCCTCCACTTAATCCTAGTGTTTCTTCTAAGACTTCATAGAAAAACATTTTTTTTCCTATGTATACACAACTTTCCTAATATCATTGCTTATCCTAACAAGATCTTCATCAGTTTAACATCTGTCGTACTGTCACATTACAAGACACGGATAAATGAAACGTCAACCAATCATAAGATGATTGACATTCGATAATACGGAACCCTTGTATTATTCAAAATGTCTGTCAATCTGGCGATATACTGGGCTTGTTAAGGCAGGAACATAAATAATGTTTTTTGAAAGAAAATGTTATCTACAACTTTGAATATCTGACTTTATGAATTATGGTTTTAATAATATTACATTTTTGAGAGTTAATTAATACCTATTCCCCTCGTATATAGAACTTAATTTCATCATTAATTAAGAATTAAAATAAACTGTTCATAAATAATAACTAATAATATAATTAATAACATACATAATCAGCCTATAATAATGTTCCCACTGCTGGGACACAGGCCTCCTCTCTTCGAGAGGGTGAGGGCTGTAATCCACCACGCGGGCCCAGTGCGGGTTGGTAGATGTCACATGTCTTCGAATTTTTGGTTTTAGGACAAGGCGGTTTCCTCACAATGTTTTTCCTTCACTGTTATGAGAGCAGTGGTGATGAAATTATTTACACAAAGTAAAGCGCCTGTCGCGAACCCACGACCTACAACTCGTAAGTCGGGGCCGTTATCACTGGACCACCACTACTCACTGTAATTAAAAATTAAAATATTATACGAGGTGTCTTTTTGCATCCTCGTCAAATTCACGGAGGTAACTATGCTAATGATTCTCGACACGAATCAATAATAAAATAAGTAGATCTTTCTTTTTCTTTTTTTTTTCTAAGTTTCGGAAGTGGGACACGCATGATAAAACGCGGCCCGTGTGACACCGCACTGTAACTGCCCTTTTACACACTCAATACCGCATACGCAACGGGGTGTTTATGTTAGGTGAAAGTGGTGTATTCTAAAATACTGTCAAACTTAATAACTAAAAAAACAAGTATACGATATTAATTATTGAGCAGGTATCGTAATTTTATTTGATTATATATGTTTTATTTTATTAAGTATTATGTTTGACGTAAATACGATTCCATAAAATTTTCACTTCAAAACTGAACAATAAATTGCTAGTATTAAAAAAAAAACGTCAATTTAGATCATGAAACTTTGCATAATAACTGAACTAAATATAAAGCAGATTCCATGTTTTTTTCATCGTAAAAAGAAATTACCTAAACTATCGGCGCCTTGGAGCCTTCACCCTGTCGCCCAGCACCACACTCAGTCTCGCTTGCTTGCGTGACCGCGATCAGTAGTGTGCGAGTGAGGTAAAGAATGAGGTGGCGCTAAGGTATTTTAGACTCTTTAAGAACAAAATAGGGTCAAGGACACATCCTTGTGGAACTACACTCTCAATGTGAACTTGGTAAGGTCATCATCGACCCAATCCGCTGGATACGCAAAAAAATGCCTGCTTCTTTCACCAATTTTGCAGTAATAAGAATCAGACTATATCTGATAGATGTCTTTGAACTTTTATCTTATTTGGGTCTTAATAAAGTCCTTCAAAAATATCACATTCATTCATCATTAACTGTATTCAGAAATCCACATTCAACAACAGACTGAGAGCTTTTAGGATCAAATAAATACCTACCTACGTTTCATTCCTATCCCCAATCTACCCAACTAAAGAACATAGTAAATAAAACTACCCACATATAGGAAATACAAACAAACTGTAGATTAGATTACGCCCCATAAGGAGACAAGGTCGAATTACGATCACATCAATCACAATTTAACTTGCCAAGCAAAAATAGTTTTTAAAATAAAGTACAGAAAGGTTATACGTATGTCGGAAGTTTGGCGTGAGGGTTTGTAATCTCGCATATCAAAAGGGTACGTTTTGCTTTGTAGAGCGGCCAAATTTGATAAAGAGAGTAGAGGTTGGCTGTCGCTGACAGAAATGGGGGAGTGTCTTGTTGGGTAGACGTATAAAAATAAGCACTTAACGTTTCCTGAATAATCATGACATCATGATTATTCAGGAAACGCTAAGTGCTTATTTTTACACGATAATAACGTACGTTAATACGTCTAAATAGACGTATTAGGTTGAAAAGCGTCCTACAAGGTGGACCCATGACCTAGTGAAGACCATAGGAATCCGCAGGATACGGGAAGCACAGAACCGATCGAAGTAGCGGTGCTTGGGAGCCTATGTGGACGCAGTGTTAGTGGACGTCTTTCGGCTGAAATTAATGATGATGATGATGAGACGTATTAATAAAAATTACGGGTTTATTTCTCTCTATATATATATATGTATCTCTTTTTTCGTGAGGGCTATAGCTATAATAAGCATCCATTTATATTCCGAGTTTTGCCGTGATAGTGGTCGCAAAGGCTACAAGAGCATGAGGCTCTGGGTGCACTACTCAGGTCAGCCGAAGTGTTTTTGCGTTTTTCCATTAAAAACTTCTCAGTAGCAGCCCGGAGTCTGGATTTGTGCCCGGTTGATGGCAATAGGCTCGCCCCGCATTACATGGGACTTAGAGATAACTTGCGAAATGTGGATATTATAGCTCTGGCTAACCCTTCGGAAAAATTAGGCGTGATTTCTGCAACATTGCTTTCACCAAGGCATCCTAGCCAAACGGGCTTGGCTGCCAGTAATATGTAATTCTTATTTGTAATTTGTTATAGTGCACAATAAAATCTATAGTATTCTATCTATTTATTATAGACACTACATTACTAAGGTTCCGTAAGGCCTTGCGCTCAAGCGGGCGCACGGAGCGGGTCTTCGCTCCGTGCGCCCGACGCGGACACGGCGCCTGCCTCATTTCAGCGCCGCTAGAACAACTTCCGACTCGAGCGTGTTCAGTTGTGTCATCCATGGATTATTTACTGATTTATTGTTTGACAAAAAGGCGTCGTCGACAACGAAGCCGATAGATTAGCTACGTATTGCCACAATTATTTCTAGCCACGCTTTTCTCTTTTTTTGATAGGCATCTCCATCTTTATATAAATCATGCGCCATGTTCCCTAATAAAGGGCACTTCAATTATTACGCGCTCCGTATCGATATTCATATTTGTGCACCACGACGACCCGACGCGACGCGACTGTTGCGATGCGTGCGACCCGTCTGCAAACAGCGGCGCTATTTTATCAGCAAAAATTACAACAAAGTCCATAAAAACAACTTAAAACCTAGTGTTACCCCCCTAGCCCTGATGACTGCTTCCATGCGTTCTCTCATTGACCTAATTAATGTGACAACAGTCTCTTGAGGAATGTTGTTCCACTCTGCAACGACGGCATCTTGGAGATCTTGGAGAGTGGTAGGGGTAGGATCACGTGCCCGTACTCGCCGTTTCAGTTCATCCCATACTGCCAACAGAACCAGCATAAGGGACAACCTGCTCCTCTAAGATCTCTGTTATGTACCGAAGAGCAGTCAGCGACCCTTGCCTGCGAGCACTTCCAGTCCGAGAAACACACACTAGGTTCGTTTTGCCGTCGATTGACATGCCAGCCCCAGAACATGCACGAGCCACCCCTGTATTCCACTGTCTCTTGAATACAGGCTTGTGCGAATCGTTCCCCTTGCCTCCTGTACACTCTTCGACGCCTGTCGTTGCAGAAAAGACACACCCTCGTCTCATCCGAGAAGAGCACAGCCCTCCATTCGTCTATTGTCCAATCCACATGGTCACGCGCTAATTGCAACCGGTCTCTCCTATGCTGTGCAGTCCATTTTGGCCCTGTAGCAGCCCTGTGAGCTGCAATTTTCTTCTCCCGCATTCTTCTTCTAACTGTGGAGACGCTTACAGAAGTTCTGCGAGCTGATCGCAGTTGTTGTTGCAGCTCAACAGCATTGGAGAACCGATTACGTAAAGACGTCGAAACAATGAAGCGATCGTCTCTTTCGGATGTGCACCGTTGTCTTCCAGATCCACGTCTTCGGATATAGCCTCCAGTCTCTTGGAAGCGTTGGAACACTCGTCGAACGGAAAAACGACTCAAGTTCAGTTGCCGAGCAACATCACATTGCCGCATCCCTGATTGCAGTAGTGCAATGACTTGAGCGGCTTCATCTGCAGTGGTATCCATCTTCTGGGGTATTTTTCTTGCTGTAACTGTTCACGTGTGTTCACTTCAAAGGTTGAATAGCCAATGACCCACATTTTATTTTTTGATAATGGCATCTCGTAGTTGACCTTGAGAGGTCGTGACTATTTAACCGGACTTTCCTGTGGCTGCCTTAAGCGAACTCAAAGCCTCCAGCCAGGGGCGAATTTCTTATAATACTAAGCGACTGCACGCTAAGGGCACCCCCTGTGGGGTACGGACCTCGGCTTAGGGCGTCGCTGGGGGGAGGACAGCAAGGTGGGACAGGCTGCATCTGGTTAAGACCCACATTTAACCTGGGTCGCCCGTTTTATACCCTTGTAGGGAGGTGCAATTAGTGGCCGTTGTAATGCGTATTTTGACAACATTTTTTTTAAAGTTACGTGCTAATGAGATCTGTTGTGTTTAGGAATTCTAACTGTTGTTAATTTAAAGGTCGTTAAACATACTTTCAATTGATACCAATATTACATAACGTACATAATCATTAATCAGCCTATAATATTCCCACTGCTGGGACACAGGCCTCCTCTCTGTGAGAGGGAGTGGGCCGTAATCCACCACGCAGGCCCAGTGCGGGTTTTTTTTTGGTTCTAGGACATGCCGGTTTCCTCACGATGTTTTTCCTTCACCGTTTTGAGAGCAGTGTACCAATATTAATTGGGTTTAATGTATTCGTTGCTGGCGGGACATGCTTGAAACTTATTTTCGAAGAGGTGCGATTTTTGTGACGCCAAGTGTATTTTTCAAAACAGACACCCGAGCATGCACCCGCGCGAGGTTTAGCGCACGGCCTAAAATAAAGGCCAGAAACCCTTTTTTTTGTTCCTGGGTGGAAAATCCTCATGGATGTCCTTTGCCCTGGGGCGGGCGGAGGGGTCTGTCAGACTCTTGCTGACTAAAAACCACCCCGGTGTTCCCTCCCACACTTGCACCGGGGATCATGGGATCTGGTGCGACTTCCGCGATCCCCGGCTGGTGCTGCCCACCATTTATTCAACCTCGAGTCACACATAAAAGACGATTCCTATAAATTGGAAAGTTATTTTTCACTACCACAAATCAATCAATATTTTGTGTCAAAATATTGATTGATTTTTTTGTGGGTCAAAGGCCAAAAACGTAATTTATTTCCCTCAAAGAAAACCTTCGTATTTAATAACTTTTATGTTCATAGTAACACAATTTTCTTGAACACCTCAACTTTCAGCCGCTTTCAAATAATCCCGGAGAGAGAAACCTCAACGAATGTTTTTGACAGATTTGTAATTGACCTAGGATATCTGCGTTGAACTTCATTAATGTATTTTGGCCCTGAAGTTGGTACCTACAGCTTTATTGATTTTATCTAACATCAGGTAAACATAATCTGCCTATAATGTCCTTTGATACGACTTGCCGTCTCTGTAAGAAGGAGAGGATCGTAATCCACCACGCTAGATCAGCATGGTTTGCCGATTGGTATAACTATACTTAACCATGCTTTAAAATGAGGGTTACGAAACTCTAAGCCTAGATCAGTCAAAGATCAGTCAAGTCCGTGTCAAGCTTCTACGTCCTTGAAATTCCGTAAAAAAGGTTCTTTTGCTGGAAATAAAGTTTATATTGTACCCAGCTTTGATCTACATCCACATTGTCTCGAATATTATAACTAGGTACGTTCGTGAGTAACAACAAAATGTGTAGTACTTTTTACTGCAAAAAAAGCGTTGAAAGCTCACGCAGAACCCAGTAAAATTAAAATAGACTTGTCCCTTATCCAATGCTCCAAAAATGGTCACTACCACCATTGTTATTAAAGTGGTCCACAACGAAAAAGAGCCATTTTATTTTAAACTCAAGTGTTTTTTGATGCAGAAATGTTATTATTCGATAAGTGATTTTGAAAAAGCCTGACTTATTGTCACGTTCCGCCTGAGCCGAGCGTGCAAGCGAGAGCGCGGAACCAGCGATAGAGAGGCACGATCGGCCTAAGCGTTCGGCTTGTGACGCATCTCTCTCTCGTTATCACGTAAAATTATTGTCCGTAAACCGACTTTACAGACAACCATTTTTTTTTAATAACCCTTTGTGTGACATCTCAACAGTTTAGAATTATTGACAATATTTGATACACTTTTGTGCACAGTCTGGACTTTTTAAAATAATTTAAATTTTTGTATGCCAAAACTCAGGCAGAATGTACCCGGCTCACTATATTTTTTATTACAACTTTATTGTTAAATACCTACATTTAATGCGAATAAATTATTTGATTTGATTTTGCCCGCGGCTTCACCCGCGTGGATGTTGGAAAATATCCCACGGGAATGTACTACCGGGATTAAAAGTATGTGTTACCTAATCCAGGTTATAAACTATCTGTGAGCCAAATTTCATCCGAATTCCGAATATGTAGCCATTTGTGGCAATCCGGGACATCGGACAACAATTTTACGTTACAGTTGTGTTTTAAGACCAGCAGGCTTATATGACGCTTTCTATTTCTACGAAGAATAGACACAGCTCTTTCTATACAAAGTGACATTTCGTTTCTCCATTTTTGACATCGCACCTTCTGCAATCTGTCATTTTGTCTTTTGTTTCTAACGATCTTTGTCTAGGTCCTTTTTTATGTAGACTATTATACCAGAAAGTTTTCTATCCCAAACTGTCAAAATCACACTGAAAACTGACAGTTGTCTAAGGTAGTGAAAACAATTTGCGTTTAGGCTCCTACATACTGGCGCGACTTGTCGCGCGACGCGACGCGACACAAAGACACCGCGTGTAGCGCTACAAGCGGTGCCTTTGTGTCGCGACGCGTCGCGCGACAGGTCGCGCCAGTATGTAGGAGCCTTTTTTCTAATCGACGGCCACAAGGTATATACGGTTAACTACAAAATCATGATTTTACAGGAGAGCGTTTTGAACGCAAAACTGTGACAATTAATAGAAGCAAAAAGCTATCGTCTCCTATTTTACATCATTAAGTTAATAGGGCATTACCAAGGAAATGGCGAAGGCCAATATTACTATAATATTTTTTGTTCCAAAATACGTTACTTCGACACTTTGAGAACAATTGTTGTAGTTGTCATTACATACGTGACTTAATGTCAGTAAAAATTGAGAACCAAACAGAAAAAAATCCTATGACAAAACAAATAATTCTGAGTCGAATTATGTAAAAGAGTGAATTTCGCAAAAAGTGCAGTGGACTCTTTCTACTTTGCTGTCGTCGTACTTTCTACACGGAACGTCATTTTTTGTCTATTCTTCCGTAGACAAAACGTTGTTCGTGCTAAGCCTGTAGACCGTCTGCCCTTGTTACATCATGAACATCCAAATATTGATCTAACATATTATTATGACTCACAGAACGGAAAACAATATGTGTAAAACAAATATGTATTGTCTTCCAATACGTTGTGTAAATATCCAGCGCTGTTTATAAGATGTTTGCTTATCGATATTTCCGTCCGGAATTTCTTAATAGCTCGGAGACTGGATTTGTGACTACTTTGGATTGGAAATCTACTCGCCCACGATTCTTATTGTTTATTTATTGAATGTCCATGCAACTAAAAAGTATATAATTCTTTCGGCACCTACAATTCTAAGTCAACCAAGGGTAGCGGAAAGATAACCTGTAGTGGTATTCTGTAACAATCTCTCCGTGAACACTTAGGTGAAGTGAGCGTGGAGTGAGTTGTCAGTGTCGTCCCACCTGATGCTAGCGTTTGATTTACAATCTTAATCGAGATTTTAATAATATTTTTTTAGCTAATTATTTTGACAATTTTATATTATTGACTATATCTATGGGGTTTTTAGAAATAAAATAACATTTTTTTTTTTCAATCCAAATATTTCTGTTTTGCTATTTTATTTAAAAAAAAACCCTAATAGTAATGTTTAGACACTTAAATACTAGCTTTGAAATAATATAAAATGATCAATCGAATTAGCATACAAAATATTATTAAAATCTCGATTATGATTGTAAATGTAATCCTTGGTCAATCTCTAGCATTAGTGGGATGACACTGACAGCTCACTCCGCGCAAGAATTCACGGTGAGATTTTTACAGAATCGACATGCTGGCAGGTGCATTTCCCCGCCTTCTAATCAAAATGATCATTCGCGCGAATGCGCGATCGTCGCGTTCATTTATGATGTTTTTTTTCGGAAAACCTGACACGCCTTCTGTCGGCGCGAACACATGTTCGGGTTAGCCGAACAAAATTAATGAGACGGTATTGGGTTCGCGCGAACATCGCTTTGGTTGAGAGGCTGACAACAGCTAAACCGTGGTCACTGTCGGACTGCATAGAAAAAAAAGATATGCGCGATGACACAACGCTGGTCATGATGACACAACGCTGGTCAACGCTGTTATTGTAAAATATGAAGCAATTATCTATTGATTGGATAAAAAATTAAAACACTATTATGCTAATATGTTGCTTGTTGAATAATTTGACAAAAAATCGGAATGATTGATTAGTATGGTTTTTAATCGTTAAAAGAAATTTTTAGAGGTATATTCGTATTTTTTTCTATGGTATCAAATTAATTGTATTATGTTTTCAACACACTATCTACCTAGCATATATCCTGAAGAATATCATATATTTTTGTGATTTTGTTTACTTACTTTTCGGCACTATAAAACTTGCGTTTAGGTCCTGTAGTCCCCTTAAGACGCGGCCTTCCGTTTTAAAACGAACGCAAGACGTAGGGTTAATGTGAAAATTGGTGAAATGTACACATTTCTGCCGTGCTACTCCTTCGGGAAAAACAAGCGGGATGTTATATGTTGTTTTGCTAGCTTGCGGAGTGAAACCTTGCCACATCAAAAATCTCGCATAGCTGACAAGACAAAGGAAATTCAATAACATCAATCCGATATTAAGCGTTTGCTCTCTTGTTTTACTCTGTAACGCCTTACATAAAAGATAAAGATCGTATTGGCTCAGCGGAAACTATCGGTCCATTGTTCGATGTAACAGGTTCGCTTCCCCGGTCGATTTTATCTCCTCTTCTGTGTCAGGCTCATTTAAATTCACTTTCTACGAAAATATTCTCATACGTTGAGATTATAATATTTTTTGTAGCATGCTTTTTTGCACTATTCTTGCTTGTACAGTCAGCGTCATTATTATCGGGACGAACAGGCTGTTCAAAATGATCTAAACAACTATGAAAATTAAATATTAACTTAATGACACAATAACTGTTTCAAGATGAACTCAAGTACACGACAACTGTCATTCTGACAAGAATTTTATCAAATCGAGATAAAGTTTAATTTTCTTAGTTGTTGAGATCATTTTGAACAGTCGGTTCGTCCCGATATTTCTGACGCTGACTGTACTAGATAGTATTTTTTGCCTTTGTCATGTTAATTCTTCTTATATTCCACTTTCCAAGTTCAAACTTACTTTCTTCAGGGGTCTGCTTCTAATCTTACCAGATGCAGTTGAATATTAGCATTTTACATGAAGCGACTGCCTAACAGCTTGAGCAGTGGTGGCCCAGTGGTAACGGCCCCGATTTACGAGTTGTAGGTCGTGTGTTCGAACCAAGACAGGCGCTTTTCTTTGTGTAAATAGTTTCATCACCACTGCTCTCATAACGGTGAAGGAAAACCATCGTGAGGAAACCGGCATGTCCTAGAACCAATAATTCGAAGACATGTGACATCTACCAACCCGCACTGGGCCCGCGTGGTAGATTACAGCCCACTCCCTCTCGAAGAGAGAAGGCCTTTTACCCAGCAGTGGGAACATTATTATAGGCTAAATATGTTACGTTTATCTATGACTGCCTATCTGAACTTCACACTCCAGTTACTGGGTAACACTGACCCCGTTGGTCTCATCGTCGCAAGCGCGACTGCTGAACATGGGGTCCTGGGTTCGTTTCCCAGGTCGGGCAAAGTTTTATTGGGTTTTTCAATTAGGAATTTCTTAGTAACAATCCCTTTTTTTATGGGAAATTATCAAATAACTTCTCCCACTCTGGGCGGGGCGGGAGGGTGTGTCAGACTGACTAAAACCCACCCGTGTTCCTTCCGTTGCCTGTGATTCCAGGGGCCTCGGTAACCCTTTCATACTTTCCCGCGACCCCGGCAGGCACCGGCCCTAGTGGACCCCTAAACTTGTGCTGACATCTCATTGAGGCGCGCGTGGAACACAACGCGCCGTCGACCCGGGCCTGGTCCTTATCGAACGGCGAGCTACCCATTGCTCACCGTCCGCAAGCCCGCGCCTACGGTGGCCGGAAATCCGCCCGGGATTCCTGACGCTCAGGGCGTCTCCTGCGGCGGCTAGGAGCGAGAGGGCGCGAAATTTGTCTTTCCCTCCGCCCCGCCTCCTCCTTCGCGAGCATTACTGCTTCGCAGCCCTGAGTTTGGAAGTTAGCGGTGTGATACCCCGTGCCTCGGAAAGCACCCGTGTGAGTGTACCTGTGTCTGCGCACACACCTGTGCACTATTAGGTATATCTCCCGCGCCGAAGGCTGATCTCCGTTGAGATTTGTCGCCATGGCCGAAATTCTGTTATTACTAGCTAACACGATACCCCTTGGTAAGACAGGTTGTCACACTGCTGGCTTCTGACTACCCGTAACGACTACCAAACTTTTTTGTACACACATTTTTTATCTGCTGAATAGAATCCTAATCAGAGAGCAATTTCCATAAAGACCAACAATTCGTCAACTCCCTGAACGATGTCACATATCAAATATATAATTAATTTAAGTAATATGTATTTTCTTAATTAATGTAAGTAATATGTATTTTCTTAATTAAAGGAAGCCACGAACCTAAATATCATATTCTAACTAAATATAATTACTTGAGCTACCTACGCATGTATATTTACCTACGTAACCTTGCTAACTTCATGGCCGAACCCGCGAAAGGGTGGGTGGGTATAGATGACACTACCTACTTACTCTACGGAAAGTGGATGGCGGGCTGGAAGGTCGAACTTGTGGTGTGGTGGTCATGGGCTTATTATACGCGGGGAGAAAACGTAACGTAAATTCGAACGATTTAAAATTGAATAATAGTTTCGACAAAGTAAATATTATGTGCGAAACAAGTAAGATTTTATTCATATCTATGGCTTTTATCATTTATGCTTGTCGCAAAAAATTCTACCAAATCTGTAAGATAGTAGTGATTTTCGATTCAAAAAGTCCAGTGAGTAGTGGTGGCCCAGCGAGCAGTGTTGGCCCAGTGAGCAGTGCTGACCCAGTGAGCAGTGGTGGCCCAGTGAGCAGTGCTGGCCCAGTGAGTAGTACTGACCCAGTGAGCAGTGCTGGCGCAATGAGCAGTGGCGGCCCAGTGAGCAGTGGCGGCCCAGTGAGCAGTGGCGGCCCAGTGTGCAGTGGCGGCCCAGTGAGCAGTGGTGGCCCAGTGAGCAGTATGGCCCAGTGAGTGGCGGTGGCCTAGTGAGCAGTGGTGGCCCAGTGAGCAGTACTGGCCTAGTGAGTAGTGCTGGCCTAGTGAGTAGTGCTGGCCCAGTGAGCAGTAGCGGCCCAGAGTTGTACGTCGTTGGTTCAGACCCAGACAAGCGCTTTACTTTGTGTACATTATTTCATCACCACTGTTCACAAAGCAATGAAGGAAAACATCGTGAGGAAACCGGCATGTCCTAGAACCAAAAATTCGAAGATATGTGACATCTACCAACACGCACTGGGCCCGCTTGAATGATTACGGGTTACTCGCTCTTACAGAGAGGACCTGTGTCCCAGCAGTGGGAACTTTACAGGCTGATTAAGCATATGTTACGTTATGTAAACATCGCGAGTTCTTGCTAGGGCCTCTGTTGACGTAAACCTATTCTTAATTAATAGCTTTTTTCGTAGGTTTTCACAAATTCTCGCTAATAATTTCCATAAGTCTATTTCCCAGAATTTGATCATGACCTACTGGTTCTACCCGACTTGTATCCAAGATTAGCAGTTCGTACTTCCGCAATAAAAGTTTAATATTATGCAGTGCCTAAAGTTATTAGGTAAAGTGTTATATGAGAAATGAGAATGGCCTGTGAGTCCATAGAGCTCTGCCCCGCAATCATATGATGTAATGCACCAGCACCGGTAATTAGGGCCAAAGAGTAAGCGGGGCGATGAGCAGAGCGATTCGTAAGAATAATTTGGAATATATAGAAAATAGTATCTATGTAATACTTCATTAAACACTTAGGAAAAGTTGTGGTGACATTGTGAAGAAGTTGTGGTGAATTGAATTTTCTTGCAATACTCTGTTAGAATACAAAACTCCATCTTCACATACCAAGACTCCTCCGTGCCTCGGCAAGCACGTTAAGCCTTTAGTCCCGACTGGCATTCGTGGAACTTTGACAGTCGTTATGGGTCTTCAGAAGCCCAAAAATCTGACAACCTGTAAGGGGTATCGTATTACCCAGTTACTGGGTTGTGGAGGTCAGAAAGACAGTCGCTCCATGTGAAATACTGGTATACAGCTATATCCGGCTAGACTGGAAACCGACCCCAACTTAGTTGGGAAAAGGCTAGTCAGATAGATTGATTGACTCCGTTGGAAAATGTCCAGGTTTGAAAAACGTATCATTATAATGTAAGCCAAAATATTGTGCGTTAAATAATGAATGTAATTAACATGTATTTTCTTAATAAGTAAGTAATTGAACTCAATTGTCATCTTTTGGTATAACTTAGATAAAAAACACTTGAATGGAATTAACACAAAAACAAAAATCTGCGATTACTTTAACTCACACACTGACCTATTACTTTATTTATTATTTTTAGGAAAACGTATACTTTTATAATGTTTGTAACTAAGTGAGCATCATGTACCTATCACATAATTAATTTATCTGTCATTGCTTTATTTTTCATTCTTTTTTTACCTATTTTGGTATAGTAAGCATCGTCTTCACATATAACTTTAAAATGTACCTATACAAAATTTTATAAAACATTTTAAAAGAGTAACGGTGGAGTTTCTTGCCCATTCTTCTCCATACGAAACTACCTTTTGGAAGGGGCAACTAGAATCAATTTTTTTTTTTTTTTGTTAATTTTGACGTTCAAAAGTGCCTTTTATGTGCCTATTTGAAATAAATAATTTGACTTTGACTTTGACTTTGAACACAGGAACACAAAATTATTTGGAACTTTGAAATAAAAGTAATACGTAGGTACGTATGCCATACTTTCAAATTGATGTTGTATTTGTACACTCTAAATATAAATAATTACATTCTCAAATCGCTTATTTCGTGGCCACACACAATCACGTGAGCAATTTTCTCGCTAAACTAACTGCCAGACAGATTATAATGTCTGTAATAGCCTTTATGTCTTTAGGCTGATTTTATCATAATACGATTAACACTAATCGACGTCTTCATAATACTGAGCTCAGAGAGTTTTGTAAAGAAATGTCACCCGTTTTTAATCGAATATTTTTTTCTTCATAATCTTACACTTCCTTACACGGTGGATAGTCTGCGTGTGTGCTCAAGAAACCTATCTAAAGTTCGTTTTACAAATCCAAAGGTAATTTGACAGGTGCAAATATCAACTCCAAATTGAAAAAACAAACAACAAAGATTAGAAATTTCAAATTACTTTATTGAATTAAAAAACGAACTTTATCATTATCAATCAGCCCTTTATTGACTAAGTACATATGGCGAATTCGACTTTTTAATCTCTATACGCCGACTACCAAATGACCCAAGAGGGACCCAAATGCCATAGGACATTCTTACATTAAGTCGGTAGTCAGATACAAGATACAAGATATTTATTTTGTAAAACATGAGTGCAGAATTATACAGGTCTTAAAAATAATAAGGGGTAGCTACATGTTTTGCCAATCATGGCGTACAAAATTAGTCGCACTAAGACAACTATTACAAATGATAATTATAAAATCGTTAATAATAAATTAAAACAATGACAAAGAAAAAAAAAACAGCATTAAATTAAAATGTCAACAATTTATATTCAATTTAAGTAAAATACAGATTAGAGGGGTAGACTGACTTTTCTATCTTTGTAAGTCATTGCTTTAATCTGTATTTTACTTAAATTGAATTTAAATTTATTTACATAACCAAATTACAAGATGTTTATTAACATTAACTAAATTAAATTAAAACTAAGTTAAGCTTAAAAAAGGCCCTCGGGGCATTGTACCGAGGATGCTGGCGGCATTTCCTCGCTGAATTGCAATGCTGAGGCGTTGCGCGAGAAAGCCGCCAGCTTTTCGGTCACCAGTTACATCAACTAGACGTTTCGCGATTTCCGCAAATAACTTATGCGCACTGGGACCCCACGGACCGAGGGTCTCGACGCCAAAGGGCACAAAGTTGTACTCTCTGCCAAGGCCTCCATATTTAATAATTTAAATTGTTGACATTTTAATTTAATGCTGTTTTTTTTTTCTTTTTCTTATCGTATTGACACAGATATTCTTATATCAATATTCAAAACGTGCTCTCCAATGCTTATGTAATCTGCAAATAACAGTCAATTATGCGTAGCGAGATTAATTAAGTATGAATTAACAAAAATCTGTCGACTATAAACTAAAAGGTGACAACATCTTCTTCTTCTTCTTCTGCCTAGCCTTTTCACAACTACGTCGGGGTCAGCTTCCAGTCTAACCGGATGCAGATGAATACCAGTATTTTACATGGAACGACTGCCTATCCGACCTCTACAACCCAGTTACTGGGTAATACGATACCCCTTGGTAAGGCTGGTTGTCAGACTATCGGGCTTCTGACGACCCGTAACGACTGTCAAAGATCCACGAATGACAGCCGGGACCAATAGCTTAACGTGCTCACGCAGGGAAGGGTCTTGGTATGTAAAGATAGCGGCAAGCGTAGCTTAACCCAATCCAACCACCTTAAGTGACAACAAGAGACACTTAAATAAACCTATAAATCTTGTCAGTTTCGAGACGTCCAAAAGATAAGGACCAAGCATATTGATGACCACCATGAAAACCATTACAAAACATCATAAAATATACCTATCCAGCAGAGAAATGGTGAAACATGCAATTATTAGTTACAAATATGACGTTAGCTCTGAGTTTCAAATGCCAAATGAAACGCATTCCTATTAATTTTATGAAACGCGTTTAGATCTGATGTTTGAAATAGCCGTGAACATTTGTAATAATATTTCAGTAATATCTGATCTGTGATCTTTTGAAATTATGAACACGAACGCTCAATGTAATTAACTTATTTAATTAAGAATTATAATACTTTTTATTATGCACTTCATATGGATTCAAGATATAAATGTAGAAATTTTACATAGGGTGACACAATGGGCGGTCTTATCGCTAAAACAGATATTTTACAGACAACGTTTGGATTGATTAAAGGGAGAAGGAGAGACAATGATGCAGGTATACCTACTGCCGCTTTAACGTGCCGTTTCGGCTCCCGTGGTTTGGTCCCACAGGAACTGAGCTTTCCTTCAGGACAACAATTTTACAACAACTGTCCGGCAGACCCATAAACTATCTCTATGCCAAAAATCACAAAAAGGCAAACCAATAAATATACATCAGCATTAGACAATTATTATTATTTGATTTGAGTAATTATACAAATTAGTAAGCTTTATATAATTACTCAAATCAAATCAAAAGTCATTTATTCAAACTAGGCTGAGAATCAGCATTTTTCGAACATCAAAATTACATAAGACAATCCCCCAAAAAAGCCCGCCCTTCACCACTTCCTATTGTTTTATCTGGGAAGAAGAAGTGCCGCAACAAACTCCCCAGCAGCACAGCTGTCTGTTTAGTTAAAAAAAACTTGATTCTATACAAATCTTATGCAAAGTAATTAACACTACGAAACACAAAACATTAAATTAAATTACTTGCCTTAAATTAGCTAGCACTAGCACTTACTGCGCCCCACGGTTTTACCCGCATAAGTCTCAATCCCGGGAAAATATTGATATAAAAAGTATTATATGTCCTAACCCAGATGATGGTATACCCATGTGGCAAATTTCATCCGAAACCGTTCAGCCGTTTTAGCGTGAAAGCGTAACAAACAAACTCACTTTCGCATTTATAATATTTGTTAGATGATTAAATGATAAAAGCCGTAAACACGCGAAAATCGTTTCACAGATTTTAGTGAAATTGTAGGCAGTGAGGGTATTTCAATTTTGTCTCCCAGGTTGGCATTTTCGACTACACTTCGAGTCTTTGACTAACCACTTGGAATTGTGGTTCTAATCATTTTCCAAAGGGTAGAAAATTCCGTCGACGTGTTTTTCAACCTTTTTACATAAAAACGTCTGCTGCTGTATATGGTCCCAGATCCCTTTGTCGTCTTGATATTGGTTCTATTTATGTAACAGGATTCCGAGTTTCTGACGACCAGTGTTCGCTCAATATGAGCCAGACCTTAACTTTCTTATAAAATTGCGTAGAAAAGTAATAAAAAAGTAATGCCTCAATGCCAGCAGACCTCCTTTCACAAAAAGCTAGATAGATGATAGACCCCATAATAATATTATCATTATATTAATACGTGAAGCGAAAACTCTGTACCCCTTTTTTACGAAAAATATGCGGACGGAGGAGTATGACTTGGCACAGTTAAAGTTTATATGGAGGAGGAGTGCAGAAAGCTAATATTTTTATATAATATGCATTAGAAATAAATAAAAAAAAAAAAACATTTCACACACTACCCTGCGTTTGACACACAAACACACACACATAGTACCAGGGCCTCATGACTTGAAGATAGATAGGTCACAGCTTGAGCATGGAATAAGTAAGTCCTTTTTAGGGTTTCGCAGTAAACAAGGAACCCTTATAGTTTCGCCATGTCCGTATGTCTGTCTGTCCCCGCCGTAGCTCAGAGACGCTTAGTACTAGAAAGCTGTAATATGCCATAGGTAATACATATTAATCACGCCAGCAAAGTGCTAAAATTAAATCTTAAAAAAAAATATTTTAGTGTACCTACCTCCCTTGCACGTAATGTGGGGATGATATTTTTTTTCTGGTCTACCCCATGGTGAGGGGTATCGTTAGATAGGCCGTTCAAAAAAATATTGCGGATCTGTGAACACCACTTTTCGATTCAAGGATCCGTTTGCGTAATATTAAGCATTAAAGTTCTAATTTTTCTTACATTTAAGTGTCTCCCCCTGCCAGCTAAATGGATGTTTATGGAGATGTGGAAAAAATCATGGCAGTAGTGCTTAGAATAGTGAAATTAAAAGGAAAACTATCACAGCTAAGTGGGCTTTACAAGTTAACGAGTAATAGTCGACAACTTAAATTGACCGTGGCATATATCGATTTAAGGAAGAACATGTTTTTCAACTACAATGTTAAGTTAGTTTTTGGGATAAATTCATCCTAACTTCCGAACTACGGAACCCTTCATTGTGCGTGGACCGACACGCACTTGGCCGGTTTTTAATATCAAGAAGCATAGAATCAAGGTACTCATGGAATTAGTATCATATAGATTGATGATATACTCGTATAGATAGATTGATGTAGAGGGGGTCGAATTTCGACCAGTCGGCGACCACTAGTAATGATAGTCTAACAAACAGTAGCTTATAGCTGTGAATTTTATATGCGAGTGTGTAATAACCAATAACTGATTACCGGATATGGCTCCATAATATTTTGAAATATTTTGAATGAGTTACGTTAAGTTGAAGACAAACGCTTTAGTTAAATGTTTCCAAACACTTTTGGCAATTAGAATGCTTTCAAGTATTGAGTCAAACTTCAGTTTGAACTAAGTATGTGCTGTTATAATTAGCGATATGTTGGTATCTTTATTTACGTTACCAAATCTTTATTGCCTAAAGATTTGGTAACGTGTAACGAATAGAAGGAATAGGTAGTTTTTTCCCAAAACTCTCTCGTAGGCGGTCTTTAGGACATGCGTGGGAATTCCGGCATCTCCAGTGGAACTACTGGTTCTTAAAATTGTCCTTACTAGCTCAAGAACGGTTAGCCCGCACGACGTTTTAGTCTTTAAGAGGACTACAGGAGCTAAACGCTTTATAATGCATTATAAAGGTTTTATAATGCCTAAAAGTATATGATCCAGTACAGTAAACAAACTCAGAAAAATATATGATATTCTTCAGGATATATGCTAGGTAGACAGTGGGTTGAAAATATAATACAACTAATTTGATATGATAGAAAAAAATCACGAAGATACCTCTAAAAAAATATTTCATCGATTAAAAACCATATTAACATACGTCAGATTATTCTGCAAGCAACATATTTACGTAATAGTGTTTAATTTTTTTAGTCCAATCAATAGATTTTTGTAAATAGATAATTTCTTCATATTTTGCAATAAATTACCAGCGTTGTGTCATCGCGCTTCTTTCTTTTCTATGCAGTCCGACAGTGACCGCGTTTTAGCTGTTGACATTCTCTTAAGAATCGCATATGCCGCAAGAGTCCCACATACTCCGCTTCTCCAAACAAAAGGAATCCTTGTAGTTTTCCACTAAAAACATTTTATCTCCAGACAAAAGGAATCCTTGAGGGTTTACACTAAAACATTTTATCTACGCTAACTAGTCACCAAATACTTTTAACGTTTAATATTTTAAAACTTTGGCAACTCTTCAGCGCTAACGAACCGTCAGTGCCATTGAATAGGCATACCAAATATCGAGGTTACCTTGCGGTCAATTAGTAGGAAATTGCAAAAATCTACCGATTTAGTACGTATAATTGAATATTCTCTTGATCCCCGAAAGGTCAGGTACCTGCGCCTATCTCGAATCAGTCGTAAGTAAAAGCTACTTCATCACCACTGCTTTTAAAACGGTGAAGGAAAACATCGTGAGGAAACCGGCATGTCCTAGAACCAAAAAATAGAAGACGTGTGACATCTACCAACCCGCATTTTTGTTTTTCTTTTGGGTGGGAAATTATCAAATAACTTCTCCCGCTCTGGACGGAGCGGGAGGGTGTGTCAGACTCTTACTGACTAAAACCCACCCGTATTCCTTCCGTTGCCTGTGTTGCCAGGGGCCTCGGTAACCCTTTTGAACTTCCACGCGACCCCGGCAGACCATGGGCCACTTATGGCCCACTCCCTCTCACCGAGCGTAGGCCTGTGTATTCCCAGTAGTGGGAACACTTTCTTGGAACAGATTCTGATACACAAATCTTGAAATACTGATCTACCAAATACAAACTCCAACTACCTACAACGCAGCATGTCTTTAATCTTAGAATATTGGGGTAAGCCTCCAATCTAATCAAATGGGACTAAATATACGATTTAATAATAAGTTACGACAGCCATCTGACTTTCACAACCCATTTACATACGAGGGTACCAATGTCCAAAAGGTTTGACTGGCCGCCAGATTATATACTTGACGGCTTCATTCAGACCGTACCTAATTCCATGACTAAGAATGTGGGAAATGAAAGGAATGGGTTTTGTGCTAAATACGAGTATATAAGGTGAAATTTAATTATTTGGCGAAATTTCACAGTATAGATATCTTACGACGATAAAACAAAATTGGCAAACGTAACAAAACGGCAAAACTCATGATTTTTAGTTTTCAGTAACAACAGTGCCTGTGAAGTTTCGCTAGTTATTTTTATTTTAGATTGTATTTGTCCTACGTACTAACATTGTTTTTCAAGTCTGAATATCTAATGGTATTTGTATAAACAAATGTAAGTCAAAAGTCAAAAGACAATAATAAATAAATAAACATTGTGGCAGGCGTTCCAACGCTACGCTATTAAAGGTCTGATTAAAGGTCTGGTCTCTGCACACAGCCGGCGTGGCGTCACGGGGCGCGGCGTGGCGGGGCGGCAGTGGTCACACTGCGGTCGCGATCACGTCCCGTCCCACCACGCCCCTTCACGCCGACCGTTTCGTGACGCGATTCATTCATCAAAAAGATATTGAGCGATTCATGGCCCAAATCGTACAAATATACGTGAGCACGAACACACTCGATTAGTTATTCGACATCCATTTTTATAAAACAATACAAAATCACATTCACGCTCCGTCGCGTCCGACGTGACGTGTTCACGTCCCGCCGGCAGTGTCACTACTATATACGTAAACCGTACAACACAAATCGTCGGCGTCCTGCCGGCGCTGCGCTCGCGTCCCGCCCCGCCGCTTCTGACTTGTATTCCCGCTCGGCGCGGCGGCGGCGTGGCGCGACGGTTACCGTCGCGTCCAGCGGGACGGCTCTGTGTGGCGTAATCCGTAATACAAGGGCTGCACTAAAAGTATCGGGAATGGAATATTTCCACCGTTCCTGTCATATTAAAATCTTTTTAATTGAAAACTCCTTGGTTTTAAAAATAACATTTATTTATTTAAAAAAAGATTCTCGGTCTTGTCTCAAGGTTTTGTCAAACTTGTTTAGTCGTTGAGAAAATGGAATTGTTTCGAGAAAATTCAAGAGCGATGATTTATTATGACTTTCGAAGTGATTTAACACAAAAACTGTGTTGACCGGATGATTTCTGCATTTGGTGATGAAGCCCCATCCAAAACCACAATTTATCGCTGGTTTGCTGAATTTCAACGTGGACGTGTCAAGCTCAGTGATGATCCCCGTCAAGGTCGTCCAAAAACTGCAGTCACCCAAGAAAACGTTGATGCTGTGCGTAAGCTGATTGAGGAAGATCGACATGTGACATACCGCGAAATTCAGGCAACTTTAGACATTGGCATGAGTCAAATACTTAATACAATAATCTTGCATGAACAATTAGGTGTAAAAAAGTTGTTTTCCCGATGGATACCGCATTCGCTCTGTGAAGAGCAAAAAGCGGCTCGCGTTACTTGGTGCGTCAAAACTCTCGAAAGATTCCACGCAGGATCCTCAAATGCTTTATACAACATCGTATCAGGTGACGAATCCTGGATATACGCGTACGAACCCGAAACAAAAAACCA
The DNA here is from genome assembly GCA_905333075.3 of Atethmia centrago. Taxonomy (NCBI): domain Eukaryota; kingdom Metazoa; phylum Arthropoda; class Insecta; order Lepidoptera; family Noctuidae; genus Atethmia; species Atethmia centrago. The sequence goes on from HG995376.1 coordinate 23,843,260, forward strand.
GTCACGAGTTTTGGTGTTCGAAAATGAGTTAAAGCCAACAAAAATTGTTCGTTCACGGAGTGTTGCAAAAAAAACGGTGGCCACGTTTGTCTCGAAAAACCGGCCATGTTACGACTATTCTTCTTGAGGGACAAAGAACGGTTAATGCAGAATGGTATGCTAGCATTTGTTTGCCACAGGTCGATCCTGAACTCCGTAAAGAGAACTGCAGCCGCCGCATCATCCTCCATCACGACACTGCGAGTTCTCACACCGCGCACAGAACAAAAGAGTTTTTAGAGCTAGAAAATATAGAATTATTAGACCATCCGCCGTACAGCCCCGACCTAAGCCCTAATGATTTCTATACTTTCCCTAAAATAAAGAATAAATTGCGTGGACAGAGATTTTCATCACCTGAAGAAGCTGTGGACGCCTACAAAACGGCCATTTTGGAGACCCCAACTTCCGAATGGAATGGTTGCTTCAATGATTGGTTCCATCGTATGGAAAAATGTGTCAAATTTCGCGGAGAATACTTCGAAAAGCAGTAAATACATTTTTAAATAGTAATGTTGTGTCACTTCCTTGATTCCCGAAATTTTCAGTGCCGCCCTCGTATCTAGTACATTACAACATGTCAGCGTTGCGTCGCCGTCCCGTCCCGCCGCGCCGCGCCCGCTGTGTGCAGAGACCTTTAGATAGCGCCGCGTAAAGGCTCTTACAGACTGGGGCGATATCGCTGGCACGACAGGCACGCGATATCGCGCTAGTCTGTACCAACCTTAACGCCTAACGCTTTTTATTTGTTTCAGGTATTATTAAGATACCTAATTAATACCTGAAACATGTAAAAAGCGTTCATGGAAAATAAATAAATTCTAACCAAATGAAAACTTCTATTAAACTTCAATTTATTCTCAGTGTTGATCCATCACCACTTACACTCACTTAGTTTCGTATTCCCTAGCGCAATGAATCCATTTTCCAAACTTCAATCAAAACAGAAAACAGCCTAAAACTGAACCGACCTTTTCAATTCCCAAAAGAATGAAACATAAATAATAGAACTGCCATAGATAAAAAGTACCAATTTGTTGCGATCACTTCTCTTTGTGACCCCTGACCAAAATTTGTTGAAGACATCGCCCACTTGATATTTATCAGGATTATAGCGATGCTCAACCTTTTTTGCTCGGCTTACACTAATTTTGATTACGTCATCTCTTTTTGAGGTTATGTTCTCCAAAATCAGCTTAATTATGTTGTTGACCATTCTGGGCTCGTTCTTAGCATGTCGATGGCAGATAAATATATGTATATATTGAGTAGGCCCAGAACATAGCTACGAGTTTAGCGCTATCACTAGCGTCTATCAATCCATTCACGTTTAAGATAGTACTTTTAATATATTGATATTTATGGTGTACCTATTTATTTTGATTTATTACCGTATTTTTTTTCGAAGAGAAGGTGTCTAACAAAGCCTATTTATATTAGCATCAATTTTAGCCAACCAAGTTTAGAAAATATTTGAGTTTGAAAAGACCAGCCTCTAAAATCTCACCGTAAAACTTAGGTGAAGTGAGCTGTTACTCCACCTGATGACTTGCCATCTAGGGATTAACACTAATGATCTCAATTTTCTCTCAAGGTTAATTCAATTTTGGACAATTTAGCCTCAATAGAATGAGTGTCGTGGCTTATTCTCCAATGTAAAATTTTACCTCTTGCAATGTGTCTAACGTCCGCTACGTTAGACACGTTGCAAGAGGCAAAAAGAAAAAAGTAGGTACTGCAAATGTTCTCATTTATTCATATAAACTAAGTTTTGTAATATTAGACAATAATAAAGTTAATGTAACATAAATTTTAAATATTGCAGCAATTAATAAACTAGACATCTAGACCCACTAGGAAATACTGTTTGTCGAATAATTTAAGCCGGTGCTGCAAGGTGTCTGGCTTAGCACAACACTGCTTAGCAGCAGTAAATTATGCTATTGAACTGTCTGCTGTCTTGCTCATAAATAAACTAAGTTATTCGGGCCTTAATTCACCGACAAACACTGCGGGCCAAAGGTTGGCAATCTCGGTTAAGTAGTTTTGTATCTTATTCGGAAAATCAAGAGGAGATTAGCACTTTTTTTAAATAAAAATCCTAATATCTACTTTCATGGCTATTATACGGAAAACAAGCCTTGAATTATTAGACTTTCACGAAATTCTTTAGAAAATTAAGATGTTTTTTATAGACGAACGTTTATAAAAAATCCTAATTTTATGTGTTAAAGTGAGCTGAGCACCTCAATATCTTAACAATAATGGCTAATTTATTATTCTACAACATTAAAAACTAAAATCAAGGAAACTAATTGTTTGGCAAACAACTGAAATTGTCCGTAAATTCAAATCACAACTGTGATTCTTTGACAGGTTCTATGAAATGACTATAACGCGGCAAATTGACGTAGGTAGGGCGTCGATTTGCTTAAACAATTAATTTCCCTGACTTTAATTATGAGCTACCTACCGATCATACCATAATAGAATTACTTCGGTAATAATTCCCGCCCGCGCTCAGCTCAGGCAATTATAATAAGTAGGTGAAGGTACAAAAGGCACAATAAGTACACAAATAATAAACGTAATTGGTACCTTCAAGTACCATTCAACTAAGGGTCAATAAGTTTGCTTCTCAAACGAAAAACTGACCTTTGGAAATTATAAAAAGGAAAGTCAAGAGTATTGTTCGATATGGGCTAACGGGTGTACAGAATTAGGAACGCTTTAATTGTATAATTAACTTTGAAGCCACTCTTGACATCGTTTGGTTTGTGTAAGACTGGAAAGTTACTTTATTTGCAAATAACAACTAATTTGCACATAAAGACTGTTCTTAAAGGAAAATGGATTTTTCAGAGTTTTCAAATAGATTTTGTAGTTCTTTGGAGCTTTTGTCTACCAAATTCACAATTTAGCTTAACGCTTTATATATCTACTTAGCGTGTCGATATTAAGTTAAATTTCCTTTTTGACCCAGAACTCCTCAACGCTAACACCACACGCTTTTTTTTTGGGTGGGTAATTATCAAATAACTTCTCTCGCTCTGGGCGGAGCGGGAAGGTGTGTCAGACTCTTACTGACTAAAACCCACCCGTATTCCTTCCGTTGCCTGTGTTGCCAGGGGCCTCGGTAACCCTTTCGGACTTTCCCGCGACCCCAGCAGGCATAGGCCCTAGTGGACCACTACACTTGTGCTGACATCTCTTTGAGGCGCACGTGGAACACAACGCGCCGTCGACCCGGGCCTGGTCCTTATCGGACGGCGAGCTACCCATTGCTCACCGTCCGCAAGCCCGTGCTTACGGTGGCCTGAATTCCGAAAGGGCGTGAGGGCGCGAAATTTGCCTTTCCCGCAACCGTCCCGCCTCCTTCGCGAGCATTACTGCAACACCACACGCTGACGGAGACATTAGGACCTCACGTATACAAGTGACAGGCATGGGGTGCAAAATGGAAGGTGGGGCATGGTCTGCGTATTTTACATTTTATTTTAAACCTCCACTGGCTAACCTCAGAGCAAAAACGTTAAGCTTTTCCCGATCTTCTTTGGCCATGTCTAAGATTCAACACAAACGTAATCCCGCCATCTTGTTTTTCATAGTTGTTTGATAAAGCATATTTATTTTCATCTTATCTACATAAAACCATGACTAACGTTTTCATACCAAATGCCAATTCAAAATAATCAGACCAAGTATCCCTCGGGCTATAATATAATCCCTTGGGCAATAAGAAGTAGGTACTTATTCCTTTCAAAGGTAGATTAGGTCGAGAGCTTCTTAAGGCTATTTTTGTTGCTCGTCAATGGAGATACAAAATGTTAAAATAATTTATTTAAGGTCGGAATCGTGAAGTCAATTCGTCATCATTTGAAAGTAGGTACATACATAAAAAAATGTATAATCTTTCTTCACTTATAAACTGCGAATAGGTATATCTAATAAAAACTTTCCATTTCTGTATTAAAGAAGATTTTGTTGATAACCTTGAGTGACAAAGCTCACCTCTGTCAAATTAAATTGGGCTGAATTTCATGAGCTCAAGTGAAGGTACTAAAGGGTTACAGAGGCCCCTGGCAACACAGGCAACGGAAGGAATACGGGAGTCAGTACGAGTCTGACACACCCTCCCCCGCTCCGCCCAGAGCGGAAGAAGTTATTTGATGATTTCCCATCCAAAAAAAAAGTGGTGGGAACATTTCAAAGCGTCTATCTTCTATCTCTATCTCTTGGACAATACGGATATTAATAAAAATATAATTATATTACAAAACGTTTATGTCAAACAAACAAACAAACAAACAAAAATGTAAAAATTGTAACAGTTGTCTGTCCCCAGAAAATAAACAATAGCCAGTTTTTCACGAAACGAAAGTGGCACGTGTGAGACGGTCATATTGCTTCCACCTACATCTGCCATAAATAATCATGTGAGTCCTACCCTTGTCCTTGTGATGGATAGCAATCTTATCTCAATTCCAGTTTCAGAAATTCAAAAAGTTCAATTATAAAGCTAAATGACTCGTCATCCATACTTAACGCTTTCGAGGACACTAAACACCCATAGACGTCATAACAATAAAACTTCTATTGTGTCTTGTTCAGTATCCTTAAGGGTCGGGTAACCGCCGTTGATCTTGGTTGGATCCATACAAATCCGCATCGCACTCACGCCGCACCGCCGCGCGCCATTCAGTTTCATAGGAAATATTTATTTTAGTATCGAAAATACGAATATTTGAAAAACAATCATACAAAAAACATCATGAAATTATCTTGAGTAGTTTGAAAGTAATATCGTTTTTTTATGATTTGGGTAGACATTATTTCCTGAATTTATTTCATAAAGTATTTAACTACAATACTTAAATATGTACCTAAAGAATTGATGTGTATGTGCTCTAGTTTAACATATTTTTTTTGCATAACTTACTTGCATATATATATTTACATAACCAAATTACAAGATGAATATTAACATTAACTAAATTAAATTAAAACTAAGTTAAGCCTAAAAAAGGCCCTCGGGGCATTTTACCGAGGATGCTGGCGGCATTTCCTCGTTGAATTGCAACGCGCTGATGCGTTGCGCGAGAAAGCCGCCAGCTTTTCGGTCACCAGTTACATCAACTAGGCGTTTCGCGATTTCCGCAAATAACTTATGCGCACTTATGTTTGTTGCCAAAAAAGTACAGGCCGCTTTTCAAGACATGCGACACTTAATGACATAATCCGCCGGTCTCTTGCCAGCATCAATGTGCCTGCTCTTCTTGAGCCGACTGGCATTGTCAGAGATGATAGCAAAAGACCTGATGGTGTGTCTTTGACCCCGTGGAGTTTGGGACGGATGCTTGTGTGGGACGCTACCTGTGTAGACACACTGGCACCGTCCCACCTCCAACGGACTACTTCTAAAGCGGGTGCAGCGGCAGAAAATGCCGAAAATTTGAAAGTTATTAAATATGGAGGCCTTGGCAGAGAGTACAACTTTGTGCCCTTTGGCGTCGAGACCTTCGGTCCGTGGGATCCCAGTTTGCTTGCATTATGTGAAGGCATAATAACGGATTTAAAAGTCACTAATATCGTATATCTGCGCCTTAACGAAAGTAACTATATCCGTCTGACTGTTTCTTTTTCACGGCTTAACAGCAGAACTGAGCTCGATGAAATTTGTATCCATTTAGACCATGACTTGGGTTAGGAAATAGGGTGCTTTTCATCTCGGTAGTACGTTCCCGTGGGATTAATTCCGACCGGGCAAAACTGCGGGCAAAAAGTTAATAATGGATTAACTAAAATATGAGTGAGTAACTCAAATTTTCTAATCCTTGTGATGGATAGAAATCTCATCTCTGCTTCAGTTCAGAGCTACAAAGCGAAATGACTCATCATAAGTCATAACTCGTAACATTAACAGAGTATTATCAGATTTTCGACACATTTTCGCTAACAGAAAGAGCCATCATCCGTGCAATCTTGAGATAGTTGATCAAAATGGCGATGACACAGAAATTCTACGGTATCTGCGTCAGATCTCACGAATTTGAGACGAACTGTCTTGTCTAATCTAGATATTACAACTTTTGTCTATTTTGTAATAGGTTGGTTTATTCTAGTTTTAAGGACGGCGAATGTAAATCAAAATCAAAATCAAAAGTCATTTATTCAAACTGAGAATCAGCACTTTTCGAACGTCAAAATTACATAAGTCAGTCCTCCAAAACGCCCACCCTTCGCCAATTCCTAGTGCTTTAGCTGGGAAGAAGAAGTGGCCAACAAACTCCCCAGCAGCATAGCTGTCTGTTCAGTTAGAGAAAAAAAAATGGATTCTATACAACAGTATGCAAAACAATTTACACCACGTGCAACACAAACCATTAAATTATTAGCCATATGTCAGCTAGCACACCACTATACCAACAAAAAAAAAAAAGAAAGCAAAAGACCGAAAACTATTCTCAAGCAGAGATAAAAACGTAAACAGAACTTAAAACCTAAAGAAAAGCCTCCAAGTATAAAGGGCGTGCCCGCTTACATATTATCTACAGCTGTAACAGTCAGAAATGATGAACTAGGACCATCAAAGTAAAATAAATAAACAGTTAATAACTAATAACAAAACAATGGTCAGCAAGACGACCAGTCACCACAAGCAGCACCCGTTCACGAGCATAACGCAAAAATCAGCCATTAAATGGTAGGTTTGGCTTGTTTCGTGGAGTGCGATAATGTTAAAATAAGTGCTCTGAATAATTTATGAAACTCCACTCCGCAAGATATGTCGTCAAAAACAACAGTAGCTTAGTAGGTACCCACTATCCAACACCTGTGGTTCGTTCATTCCTATTGGTTGATCTGTTTTCATTTCAGTTTAATTCGTACTAGCTACGCCCCGCGGTTTCACCCGCATAACTCTTGATCCCGTGGAAATATCGGGATATAAAGTATACATAATCAGCCTATAATGTTCCCCCTGCTGGGACACAGGCCTCCTCTCTGTGAGTGGGAGAGGGCCGTAATTGTTGGTAGATGTCACATGTCTTCGAATTTTAGGTTCTAGGACATGCTGGTTTCCTCACGATGTTTTCCTACACCGGTTTGAGAGCAGTGATGATGAAATAATTTACGCAAAGTAAAGCGCCTGCCTGGGTTCGAACCTACGACCTACAGCTAGTAAGTCGCGGCCGTTACCATTGGGCCACCACTGCTCCGATATAAAGTATAATACCATGTCCTAACCCAATTCATGGTCTACCCACGTGCCAAATTCCGTCCAGCCGTTTTAACGGCTGGACGGATTTGGATGAAATTTCACGCTACACACGTTACACTTGCACGCTAAAGCGTGAAAGTGTAACAAACAAACAAATCCACTCACTTTCCCGTTTATAATATCATTTAGGTTTCCTTTTTATAGTGTTTGCTTACCGACTAATTGAAAGTAGGCAGATTAAATGCGAAATTCTAATCTGCCCACTTTCAATTAGTAGACGCAAACCAAATCCAGTAGTACAGAACAAGAGCCTAGAAACCTGAACATTACGTTTACCCAAAGACAAGTTTAATGCCTTATTTGCCGTCATGCACATCTCCATGGTCAATATGGTCATGGACTTGACCGTCAGAACTCAGAACTTGTTCCAGTGAACAAACTCAAAGATAATTACGCAAGTGCAAGGTCACTGCACACCCTTTGTGTCGTAACGGTATCATGTTAACTTTGTATTAGGTGCTACGTACAGCCGGTGTAACGGGCCTGTTCATTTATTACGTAAGACGATTTGAGGGGGTAGGGGGTCCGAACAAGTCTTATTTTTTCTTACACGGGGGTAGGGGGACTAGATTGTTCTTAAGATAAAATCACAAAATTAAGCAAAAATCATAAATTTTAAAATGCGCGCAGTCCCCGATGTGGCAGTGAAAAATTGTGAACTGGGTAAAATGGGTTAGGTTAGAACTGTGACCAACCGCGCGCGAGCCGAGCAGCCGACCGAGCTAAGCAAGCGGTGCCGCGGCAGCGGCCTGCGAGAGTTACTTCCAAAGTGCTCGCAGCTAGGCAGGATATTTACGAGTAGTATTAGCTCAAGGTGCGTAACGTCGCAAATAAGTTTGATACCAGTTCACTATTTCTCAGTTTCCCGTGGATAGATTATAAACTAACGAAATTCATAAATATACGGTAACCTATATATATCACACTAGAAATCTACATGATTATGTATCTACATATATGCTAATTTTCTGTAGCAAAATAAGCCTGTAATTTGTAATAGAGGGAATTACAAATTATAAGCTTATTTTGAATAGGTAAATTATGTTCTAATGAAATATAATTATTAGGTCGAAATAAGATGGCATTAGATATTATTTTCATTTTAGTAGGTACTTACTAAATTATTTTAGGTCAACGAACCTACCTAAACATTCAACGTGACGTCAAAGCCTTCTCAAGATACCTTTTTGTAACATAACAACAACAAAAGAGTGTCCGTGGAGTTTCTTGCCCGTTCTTCTCCATATGTACCTACTACGCTTTGGAATGGGCAACTAGCTTCATATTTCTGACTGACCGACTCCTTGCCAATTGCCTGTAAATGGTTTAATTGAAATAAATGCTTTGAGTTTGAGTATAAAGGCTCCTACATACTGGCGCGACTTGTCGCGAGACGCGACGCGACGCAAAGACACCGCGTGTAGCGCTACAAGCGGTGCCTTTGTGTCGCGACGCGTCGCGCGACAAGTCGCGCCAGTATGTAGGAGCCTTAACGCTCAGCTCGAAGACATCATCACCCTCGTGCCCTCCTCTCAACTTATTTATGAGGAAGGTTATGGTTTATGTGTATATACCAAATAAACCTTCCTCATGATTACTCCGACCACTGGTGAAAACCGTTTAAAAATCCGTTCAATAGTTTTTGAGTTTATCGTGTTCAGACAGACAGACGCGGCGGGGGGACTTTGTTTTATAATATGTAGGGATGACACTTGGCAATGCTATTGCTTCATATTAGTGAAATAATTTTCGGAATCGGATCAGTAGTTCCGAAGATTACATCCTACATACAAACTCATAAATTTTGCCTCTTTATAATGTAAATTAATATTTAATATTTCTCTTTCTTATGGTAGTTTTTTTTATAAAATAAAAGTAATTTAAGTTACTCCTTATATAACATCAGCTATCTGCCAGTGAAAGTCCCGTAAAAATTGGTCCAGCTATTTTGAAGTTTAGCCGTAACAAACAGACTGACGACAGAAAGACAGACAAACATTTTAAAAATTGATTTTTTTGTTATAAGTACCGTAAGTTTATACTTTCATGTGGATTTAGTAAAAAGCTATTATCTTGACATTAAAAACAGATTCAATTTTATTTATTTGTACGTACAGATGAACAGGTAGAAATGCTACAATTTATTCTTCTTACAGTTCTGAAATGAATCCTAAAAGATACCACAAAGCAACACAAGCTGACATCAAGCAATGGACAAGATTGTCAAACTTTTATGGCTTAAATACGAGGCTTTTGGCTACTTTGTATGTGTGTGTAAACTTTTTGTAATGTGTGTTTTGTTTGTGCAGAATAAACAATTGTTCTTTCTTTTTTTATAAATAATGTTACTTTTAAACCTAAGTGCTTTCTTGTGTTGTAGACGTTATGCCACTCATTTAATGTCAAGAAGTAACACGTGTCAATTTATCCACTATGAAATTTCTTGTGGCCCCAACCACAAAAAACACAATTACGGATAATCAAATAGTCTTTTCATACAAAAAATATCATAAAAATACCTTAAGGCGCTGACAAGACCCAATTGACCAAAATAGGCTTCTATTAAGAAAAAAAATTACCAAATCTGTATAGTTTGCGGTAGCGGAAAAAATATATGTTAATTTTGAACATATTTCCCAGAACTTGGTTGTTACCAAAACACGTTTTGAAAAAAGCTCTCGATACAAACTAACGTTAAACTAACCTCTTACCTTGAGTTCTAATCCAAAATATCTGTATTAAATATCAACATACGTTACGTATTTAATTAATAACAAGAACTTCTTATTTGAATGCAGTACTTGGTTGTTTTTTATTTTCGATTACTCAACTCAATTTTGAGTAAATAGATAATTGCTTCATATTTTGCAATAAATTACAAGCGTTGTGTCATCGTGCTTCTCTTTCTTTTCTATGCAATCTGACAGTGACCGCGGTTTAGGTGTTGTGAGCGTCTTAAGTAGTTTGAAAGTAATATCTTTTTTTATGCTTTGGGTAGACATTACTTCTTTAATTTATTTCATAAAGTTATTTACTACAATACTTAAATATTCACATATAGAATTGATGTGTATGCATTATAGTTTAAAATACATTTTTTGCATAACTTACTTGAATTATATGAAGGCGTAATAAATAACAGATTTCAAAGTCACTAAAATCATATATCTGCGTCACTTTCAGTGGCAGTCCAGAGTCTGGTATATAATGATAATAAACGTTACAAACAATTTACGGAAATAAATATAATTTATCTGAGTACACACGACTTTTTTTTTTTTGTTTTTTTTTTTTTTGGTGGGAAATCATCAAATAACTTCTTACGCTCTGGGCGGAGCGGGAGGGTGTGTCAGACTCTTACTGACTAAAACCCACCCGTATTCCTTCCGTTGCCTGTGTAGTCAGGGGCCTCGGTAACCCTTTAGTACCTTCCCGCGACTCCGGCAGGCATCGGCCCTAGTGGACCCCTACACTTGCGCTGACGACATCTCTTTGAGGCGCGCGTAGAATACAACGCACCGTCCGTCGACCCGGGCCTAGTCCTTACCGGACGGTGAGCTACCCATTGCTTACCACCCGCAAGCCCGAAGTACACACGGCTACACATCAAGCTATACATTTCCAGTTTACGCTGACGTCGCATTTTGCGGAAATCCTATACAATGCGAGATCACCTTATACTGGAAATGCATAGCTTGATGTCTAGCCGTGTGTACCTGACTTTATCGCTAACTCATAATTATAGGACTGCCTCGCTGGTCTAGTGGTTGCAAGCGCTACTGCTGAGCATGAGGTCCTGGGTTCGATTTCCGGGTCAGGCAAAGTATTATTGGGTTTTTCTATCTGAAATTTTTCAGTAGCAGTCCGGAGTTTGGAATTGTGCCCGGCTGATGGCAATAGGCGCGCTCCCTATTACATAGGACTTAAACATAACTGGCGAAATGTGGGTGGTACTACAGGTACACCTCTGCCCAACCCTTCGGGGAAGCAAGGCGTAATGTTATGTTATGTTATGTGTAATACATAATCAGCCTATAATGTTCCCACTGCTGGGACACAGGCCTCCTCTCTGTGAGAGGGAGTGAGCCGTAATCCACCACGCGGGCCCAGTGCGGGTTGGTAGATGTCACATATCTTCGAATTTATGGTTCTAGGACATGCCGGTTTCCTCACGATGTTTTCCTTCACCGTTTTGAGAGCAGTGGTGATGAAATAATTTACACAAAGTAAAGCCGCCTGTCTGGGTTCGAACCTACGACCTACAACTCGTAAGTCGCGGCCGTTACCACTGGGCCACCACTGCTCCTATGTGTAATAATTACTAATAATTATAGTCCTTCAGACAAAATTTCGGCCATAGCGTCCAATCTTGGTCTGTTTCTGTCAAAGACAAGTTTAAGTTTGGAGATGACTTTTCTTCAAAAGTTCTTGACGTGAGGACGAAAGTTTTCTTCTTTTGATAATTACTTAGCTGTCTTCACACACACACAGAAGAAAATGGAGTGCAGAGTAAGTGGAAGGTATTTATTTATTTATATTTGGTTGTAGCACCAGAAAATACATACCGACTCGCACTTGGCCGTTTTTTTGTTAGGTAGGCTAACAAAAAAAAAACGGCCAAGTGCGAGTCGGACTCGCGCACGAAGGGTTCCGTACCATTTCTATAAAAACGGCAAAAAAAAAATGTTGGTTGTATGAGAGCTCCCTTAAATATTTATTTTATTCTGTTTTTTTAGTATTTGTTGATATAGCGGCAACAGAAATACATCATCTGTGAAAATTTCAACTGTCTAACTATCACGGTTCTAGATACAGCCTGGTGACAGACGGACAGCGGAGTCTTAGTAATGGGGTCCTGTTTTACCGTTTGGTCTAGTTTATCATTTCTCACTTCGAGCTACAGCAATTGCCTTATGTAAGCGGGCATGCCCTTTATGCCTGGAGGCTTTTATTTAAGTATTAAGTTCTATTTACGTTTTTTTTTATGTTGTAATTTTTATCTACTTGAGTACAGTTTGTTCATTGTTTTGTTGGTATACTGGCGCGTGCTAGCTAACGTATGGCAAGTGTGTAATTTAATCCAATGTTTTGGGTTTCGTAATGTTAATTACTTTGCATACGATTTGTATAGAATCAAGTTTATATAACTAAACAGACAGACGTGCTGCTGGGGAGTTTGTTCCACCACTTCTTCTTCCCAGATAAAGCACTAGGAAGTGGTCACGGGCGGGCATTTTTGGGGGACTGTCTTATGTAACTTTGACGTTCGAAAAGTGCTGATTTTCAGCCTAGTTTGAATAAATGACTTTGATTTTGATTTTGATTTTTGGGTACGGAACCCCAAAAACCGGCACAGTATCTGTCGGACTCAATGAAGGATTCCGTAGTTGGGATGAATTTATCCTGGGCGAAGCGGGAGGGTGTGTCTGATTGTTACTGACTATAAGCCAGTCAGTAAGAGTCTGATATGCCCTCCTGCTCCGCCCAGAGCAGGAGAAGTTATTTGATAATTTTCCAACCAAAAAAAAAGGCCTCCTCTCTGTGAGAGGGAGGGCCGTAATCGACCACGTGGGCCCAGTGCGGGTTGGTGGATGTCACATGTTTTCGAATCTTAGTTCTGGTTTCCTCACGATGTTTTCCTTCACCGTTTTGAGAGCAGTGGTGATGAAATAATTTACACAAAGTAAAGTGGGTTCGAAGCTACGACCGTAACTCGTAAGTCGCGGCCGTTTCTGCTGGGCCACCACTGCTCAAAATAATTTCCTATGAATAGACCAATTGTTAAGTCAACAAGTAAGTATTCCCGTAATCTCATCAACTTGATTTACTCTTCGAAGTTATCCTATGAAATTAGGTAAAATTGAATTTGATAATTTGTTCTCTTGAATTTAGTTACCTCACTTTGAGTTCCTAAGTACCTCAAATAAGTATTTAAATTTTGTTATTCATAAAACTGATAAAATAATATACAAAATGGTTTTCGAATAGATTCGACCCAAAAAATTGCCTGTAGAGGCGGAAAATTAAATAGTTCCCTTCTACAAAGAAATTAACTACATAGGAAATTTAAAAATTCCTTAAAATCACTACAAAAGTTTAGTCCCAAAGAAGGATTACTTAAAGGCTCTTGCATACTGGGGCGATATCGCCTACGCGACAGGCAGCAATATGCCTGTCGCGCCCGCGATATCGCCCCAGTCTGTAAAAGCCTTTACAGTTCCTGGAACTGTTTCTTTAATCCATACAACAGAGCTTTGTAATGTATTCGTAAGCTCTAATCACGTGCTTGAACGAATTTAACTAGTCTAGTTTTAAATAGTACTTGATCGTTCAACCTATTTGGAGAAATGCACGAAATGTTAGTTACATCGCTAATAGTCATCGTACTGTAGAGGTTCTATGATAATGCATCATCCTAGCCGCTAGTTGATACTGGCAACTAAATATTAATACATATTTAAAACCGAAATATACATTAAAAATGATGAATTGTCAGAGAGATAGTCTTTAAAAACTCACAAGCGAATGTGTATTGTATTATAAAATATAAATATATAAACAGTTAAAAAAAAGGAATATTATTTATTTAGTGTAGCACGTGGACACTACAGTACTTATCTTTTAAATGAATAAATAGCGTAACATTACAACACACCATACATAAACACCACGGCTGTTTTCCTCGAAGGAGAATAACAATAGCTAACCGACTTGAGGGTTGAACCCAGGAGCGCATGCTCAACAGAAGCGCTTGTGACCACTAGGCCAAGGCAATCCAAATTACACAATTTCTTTAGAAGAGTAACACTGGCACATGCGTGACCCCGATAGAAAGTGCTTATGGATATTTAACCTCCCTGCAGGCCACTGCAGGTCCAATAGTGACCGCGCATTAGGTGAAAACACCTAATGCGCGGTCACTATTGGACTGCATAGAAAAGAAAGAGCAGCGCGATGACACAACGCTGGTAAATTATTGCAAAATATGAAGCAATTATCTATTTACAAAAAAAATATTAATTGGATATAAAAAATAAAACACTATTATGCTATTAAGTTGCTTGTAGAATAATCTGACAAAAAATCAGAATAATTGCATGTATATTAGTATGGTTTTTAATCGTTAAAAGATTTTTTTAGAGGTATTGTCGTGATTTTTTCTATCGTATAAAATTAGTTGTATTATGTTTGCAACACACTATCTACCTAGCATATATCCTGAAGAATATCGTATATTTTTCTGATTTTGTTTACTGCAATGCATAATATACTTTTATGCATTATAAAACTTACAAAATTTGCGTTTAGGTCCTGTAGTCCCCTTAAGGAAAGATCACAATCGATTACGTACCCAAGTAAGCAGGTGCAAACACAATTTGACGAAGTAGGGAATTACTTACCAACAGCCAGTATGAAAAGAAAAAGAAAGAAAGCAGTTAAACATGACGCAAAGAAGGAACACAAAAAAAAAGAACAAGTTGGAAGAAAATACGCGTCACATCCACGCAAAACAGCCATCAATCAGCATAATGCTGCGACCCTATGCGAGACAGAGTCCCAGCGCTGGTCTTCAGCGACAGCCGGCGTGTGAGTCCGGTGCTGATCAGATCATGTCCCACTTGCTGGAGTGTCCGAAGTGCCCGTTCACTTGCACCTGCTAAAGAATGCCACTGATACCGCAATCAACATAGCCACAGTCTGGGTTCAAACAATATAGGTAATAATTCAACGAAAGTATCGTCGACACGAAAATAAGAAGATCCTACATACCAAAAAGTCTACAAATTCTAGTCTAGTCACACGGGAAATATCTACACAAGTCAATATGCATTAGTACTTCCTGAACAGATATGTTTGACCTAGATACCAGGCTAGATTGTAGCTAACGAACCGAAAAAGAAAGTCATTATTTATATACGATCACAGAACTGCTGCTTAGGATCGAAGCAGGTTTTGATTTTGACAAGCACATTATAATGTCCGCTTTCACTGTCATTCGTGAGGAATTTTATTTTAAAAT
The DNA here is from genome assembly GCA_905333075.3 of Atethmia centrago. Lineage (NCBI taxonomy): Eukaryota > Metazoa > Arthropoda > Insecta > Lepidoptera > Noctuidae > Atethmia > Atethmia centrago. The sequence continues at coordinate 23,858,598 of HG995376.1, forward strand.
ATGTTTTTGGCCGGTAATTATAGAGTTGGACATCATCTTGTGATTGCAGGTTGTACTCGTAGATCTTGTGTTAAATTGCCGAATCGAAGAGTAATTTTGAACTCAAACTCAAAGCATTATTTATTCAATTAAACCATCCACTGGCCCTTTTGTATGATCAAGGAGTCAGTTACTCAGAAAGATGAAGCTAAAATGATTCGGATCCAAAACGTAGTTCCTATGGAGAAGAACGGGCCAGAAACTCCATGGATGCTCTTTTAAATCAAAAATATAGTTGTGAAATATTGGTTACATCATCCATATTGAAATTATACATACTCGTATATAACAGTGTAGTAAGACTGTACTATTGGGTATCGGCAATTTCGCAGCCCTGATTCTGGACATGGACCCTATAATTGCAATAAACTCGTTACTAGAGAATAAGATAACTAAATGTGACACTTTTTTTATAATTGCAATATGCTCGTTACTAGAGAATGAGCTATCTAAATGTGACCCTTTTTGTTTTGGTGGGAAATTATCAAATATTTTCTGCCGCTCTGGGCGGAGCGGGAGGGTGTGTGACTCTTATTGACTAAGACCCACCCGTGTTCCTTCCTTTGCCTGTGTTGCCAGGGGCCTCGACAACTCTTTCGGACTTTCCCGCGACCCCGGCAGGCATCGGCCCTAGTGGACCCTGTGTACACTTGTGCTGACGACTCTTGATCGCTTTTAACTATAAGAACGCCCATTTTGTCATCCTATGTAAAATTTCTACATTTATGTTTGTAATTTTTATGGTGTAGATAATAAAGAGTATATTATATTATATTCTAAAACGATAATTGATTTATTTAAGAATGGTAATCTTAGATGTTTTAAATACATCGCCGCCCACTCTTTTATTTTTATGATTCACGTCTACTGTAGGTACCCTCTACAGTAGCCCGCTCCTATGTCTGATTTAGGTTCAAACTCAAAGCTGCAACTTACTTTCTTCTTTCTACCAAGGCGGCCAGTATCAATGGTCAGACACATAATTGACACAATAACTCAAGAGATTGGTAACTCTTTAGACAAATATATTCAACCTATTTACATTCTAATCGCAAAAAAATATATACGTACCAATGACGTCACTCACCTTAAAAGGCTTTATGCAACTGTGCCACTAAACAGGTGATTGTTTACTAAAGTCATGCTTTACTTACTTAATCTTACATAGCGCCGCCATTTTGAAATCTTGAGGAAATCAAGATATATTATTACGCGCGAAACGTCTGACATTCGTGTTTGAGTGATGGACAGATCTCGATCTTTATCGATAAGAATTTCCTATCAAAAGTAATAAGTGCAGAAAGTTTTTTGTGGTCTAGGTAATGAATTTTATGAAAGCAATTTAAGTCGTGGCAAAGATAAGCTAAATTAAAGAACATATATTGTTATATATGTTCTTAAAATCACGCCTGTAATCCCCGAAGGATAGCAGAGGTGGTCTGTCTATAGTAATCGGCTTATTTGTAATTATTTTATTTAGAAATTGTTTTTGTTTCTTTTGCTACTATGGATGCGTTTTTTATTTTACATCGTCCTCACATTTAGTTATAATTTCAACATTATTTTTGTACTAATCTTTATGTATCAATTTAATTTAAAAGAGTGTCCATGGAGTTTCTTGCCCGTTCTTCTCCATAGGTACCTACTACGCTTTGGAATGGGCAACTAGCTTCATATTTCTAACTGACTGACTCCTTGACAATTCAAAAGTGTCTGTAAATGGTTTAATTGAAATAAATGCTTTGAGTTTTGAGTTTGAGTAACACCCACAAATAAATTAAAGAAATCTAAGAAAAATCACATTATATCGTAGAAATCTTTACAGTGTGATCATTAAAATCAAGTCTACATGCTAAAAGTTATGATCATACCAGACATAAAAACTAAAAATCGTCAAGCGATCGACATTGTATTATTTGAAAATTGAATTCATTATAAATTTTGCTACTTGCACGTGCATTAATCATAAAAGCTACATCCCTAGTAAGCGATAATAATCGTAGAATCCGTATCGTCTATGACGAAAGTATAACCGCAAGATTGATAAATACAAAAATTAATTTTAATCACTTTATGATTGGGTAACATCCAGATTATATTTAACTCTCAAGGTTTTAAAACACGCTAATTATAGCTTAGGATTATGTATCACATGAAGATTCAGTAAAGAAAAAAGAAATATGGCAGAATTTACATATAAAAAATACTCTAGCCGCCAGGCTCCTGTATGCTTTCATCTTAGTATTACAATAACAATTTCAGTAGGAAATTGCTTCGTCAATATAATAAAATGTGGCACCTGGTTTTGACAGGGGTAACAGGATCAAAAGCCCACGTTTGTTGATACACAAAACCATAAGGCATCTGTCCCACTGCCGACGAGGAAGCAACTAGCTTCATCAACAATCTTCTCGCTCAAGAAACATACAAAAGATTGTAGGTCCCGTGTAAGTAAAAGAGACATAAATCAATAATTGTCGCAGCGACAAGAGCTATCACAGAGAGTTCTCGCTCAGCGGTGACGCTCGCTTGGCGTCTCAACGCAACTCAACTCACGTACATATGCACCAGCGAGTAATCGCTTGTCGCCGTCGCGCACTCGCTGCTCGTTGCTCGCCAACTCGTTTTTAGTTTTTAGCTTTACTCGCTTCTCGTTATTAATCGCCGGCGGTGTGATAGGAGCAGTGGTGGCCCAGTAGTAACGGCTTATGGGTTGTAGGTCGTAGGTTCAAAGCCTGACAGGCGCTTTACATTGTGTAAATTATTTCATCACCACTGCTCTCAAAACGGTGAAGGAAAACATCGTGAGGAAACCGACATGTCCTAAAATCAAAAATTCGAAGACAAGTGACATTTACCAACCCGCACTGGGCCCGCGTGGTGGATTACGACCCACTCCCTCTCACAGAAGGAGGCCTGTGTCCCAGCAGTGGGAACATTATAGGCTGATTATAGTGGGACAGGTGCTTAAATATGTTTATATTTCTTGAAGCCGTGTGTGGATTTACCGTATCATTATGTTACAATACTGTGCGATCAATAAATGCCTGAATACGAGTAAATGATTACATATCTAGGCCGGGTTTTCATCAAAGAGGAGAGGCTTTGCCTTGTTGGAACAAGCATCGTTATTTTGACTATTTGGTTAGCTATAATACAATAACCTTTTTATTGGTGGTTTACGACACTTCGCGTCCCTATCGACTTTTATATAAATGTCAAAGTCAAGTACACTACAAATACCTAACAAACATTTCATTGTTTTATAAAAATGTGTAATAAAAGGAAGCATATGTTATGTATTAGAAAACATTATTATTATGGACACACTTGTAACGACACAACTTTGTTAATAATTGCAGCAATGTACTTAATACCAGGACCACTTGACCTGAACATTGGAAGTGCAACACGCAACTTGTGTCAAGATACACCACTTGATGCTTATACTTGATCTGTTACAAAAGCAGTTGCTCTCGCAAGCAGTAAATTGACCTAGCTTCTACCATTAACCCTTAATTACTCGCGCGGGGTTTGACAGACCCCCGTCGGTATTTACAATTCATATTTCTGAGATTTTTACGCCTACCGTCTTTTAATATTAAGTTTTTGTTATTATTATTATTATTTAATATACTTATCTACATATCTCGGGACCCTGGGGTCCCGGACCTTTGGAAGGCGTACGAGGGGCCGATGAACTCGCAGAGGCCCCTTAGACAAATTTAAATGGTTTGAGGCATCAACCGACGATTATCCCTGTATGCACTATGCAAATCCACCCAAGGACAATCCCCGGTGCAGGACTATTGCAGAACATAACAACAAAACATATTGGGCTATGGGTATATAGTGGATTGGTACCCTAAACCTATGGAAGGACTATGCCCCCTGCCTGATCAATGTTATGTAATACACGGATAAAATGGCAAGGGGTGACTTGCACACTCGATAATGGGCCCGCGAAAACGGCCGCTAGCACATAGTGACGTAGCGACAAGGGGGCAACACTTCCTGAGGTGCTTGAGGAGTGGAGAGGTATTACACGGCTATCAGAACAATCCCAGAGCCCGGAAGATGGTCAAGATCCCTACCAGCACTTACTGAAATACTTTAATCCTCCGAGCACGTTTGCTCTTGCGAATCTCCACTCAAGCCGGCCAATAAAGGTAAGAATGAGGTGGGAGCTCTGTTCCTCGTCAGTGTTCACTCCAGCGGCCAATAAAGGCAAGCCAGAGATGAGCAACAAGACGTCTCCCGGAAGATAGGGTCCGTGGGGTCGCTACTGCCCAACAGCTCGCCACATGCTGCCCTGCGGGTTTCTGTATTTCTCTTGGTCTGGCTTCTTATCCTAGACATGTTCCGGCAAAGTAAACTCTGCCGGCACAGACATAGTTCAGAGCGCGTAAGCTCCACCACGACGCGCGACGTCAACGTAGAGATATGGCGCGGCGGTGGGGTTATTTTAATTATTTTTATTTTGGCAGATTTTTCTTGTTTTATTAGTAATCCAAAATCGGGATCTATCAGACCTCGCGCAACTGATATTTTAAGTATTTTGGCGCGAGTACCTAAGGATTAGTAATAAGGCTTCTGAAAGATTACTTAATAATCTTACTAATCTCCTGTCATTTATTTGATCGGCTTCTATCGTTGCTGTAAACCAATCACAGTTCGGTTTATTAAGGCGATCTACAGTCAAATCACGATTGATTTGACTGTAGATCGTACTCTTAAAGAAACCGCGAGATAATCTCATGTAATTTGTTATACCTATTTGGATATTTTTCTCAAATTGTATTTACTTATTTTCTCACTACAAGGTAAATGTATCCCCTCATAGTGACACACCTTTTTACCGACTTCAAAAACAGGAGGTTATCAATTCGATACGTATGTGTGTAACATTATTTATATAATTTTTATACATATGATAACCTACTAGAGCTTCCAAATAAATATACAACATTTTCATACGTATATGTATGTTTGTCCACGCATTTCTCCGAAACTATAAATCGGATTGTGATCAAGCAATAAAGTAAGCAAAACTTCAACTTAGGGAACAGTGCAAGTTCATCAAAATCGGTTCACTAGTTTTCAAGATATGGACTAATACATGTAAGTGTGACGGCCTGGCTTATTGATATGAGTTACTGGTGTGGTGTCAAAGGGAAAACATCTCAAACCCTTGGTCAAATTCTAGTGCATGTATGAAAAATCATAAGAAAAACAAAATATTAACAACTTATTACAAATAAATATTCCATCTTTTACTTAAAACTAAAAATCACTAAATAAAAAGTAATTTAAAAAAGTAATCGTCTTCAAAAAGACATTAACTCAAACTTATGAAATAATATTTCTATATAAACACGAAATTAACCAACAAAACGTAATCAAAAGTAGGTAGGAAACGAATTAGGCGCCTACAATTTTTTTTTGAGGTCGGCCAGCAAAGCCATTTTTATACTTGATAGGTAGGTACTTTTCTTAAGTGCTGGCACCGACCTCTAAAAAATTGTAGGGCGCTAATTTGTTTCGTAGCTACTTTTGACTTCGTTTAAATTACTTTTTTATTTTTGCGTGTGGAAATGACTTCGAGCGTTGCCTTGACTGATCAATTTAGTATATACTGTGCAACGTCTCAGATACGAACAAGATATTTGACTGTTCCCTCGAAGTCAATTAATTAATAGGTATGAATTAATTTACAACTTAGAGATCAATCGTAAAACTAAAAGATTAACAAATTACAGAATTGAATCTGGCGTCCTAGCTAGTTTACACGGTAACCTGTATTAAGACGATTACAACAACTAAACCGCGGTCACTCTCAGATTGCATAGAAAAGAAAGAGACGCGCGATGACGCAACGCTTGTAATTTATTGCAAAATATGAAGCAATTCTCTATTTACTCAAAATTGAGTTGAGTAATCGAAAATAAAAAACAACCAAGTTCTGCATTCAAATAAGACGTTCTTGTTATTAATTAAATACGTAACGTATGTTGATATTTAATGCAGATATTTTGGATTAGAACTCAAGGTAAGAGGTTAGTTTAACGTTAGTTTGTATCGAGATTTTTTTTTCAAAACGTGTTTTGGTAACAACCATGTTCTGGGAAATATGTTCAAAATTAACATATATTTTTTCCGCTACCACAAACTATACAGATTTAGCAATTTTTTTTCTTAAGAGAAGCCTATTTTGGTCAATTGGGTCTTGTCAGCGCCTTAAGGTTCGCAAGCCCAGGTTCCCACAGAAAAAGTACTCTGTGTACCTAAAATACTGTGTGTACATAAATCATAAAATAAATGATAAATGATTTTTATTTCTGTAAGTAGGTTTGTACAAACACTTTTACACGTCAATCATGTTTTTAAAACTAGATGAGGTCGGCGTTTTCTATCTGACTACTCTGAGAAGAAAGGCCAAAACAAACTCAAAGGTCACAGTCTCTTTTAAAGTCCAGACATAATCTTGGTCAGATCATGTGAATGCCATATAGATTGGTGTCTTAAATGGACTTTTGAGAAAAGAACCACACAGATTGAGTGGACCTGTCCAGTTAGTGCACGCATTTGTCAGTAATCGTGCAGCTCAACTCAGAACTGAAGGAGCTCACTGATGCGACGAACAATACCAAAGAAAGAACATTTGGGTAGGCCGCATAAATTACTCAAATAAAAAAGGTAAATAGAGACTGATATAAGTACTTATAGAGATATTACAGTAATCACTAACGGTATTGCACAACATTAAACAATATGGTATTGATTGCATTAAGAAACACATGTATACATTTATTTTAAGTTTAGATTCAAGATCTTTATTCAAAACAAACAATATTTACTGTATACAACACAATGTGTTGATGCAATACTGATCGGCGTCTGCTATTATCTTTAAATTAAACATCACAATGAGAAACGAATGTATGTAACGTTTTTAAGAGTTATTGTCATTTTAATCGAGGGATATTTACAAGTTAATGCAATACTTTTAATCAGTGTATACCATTACCTTTTATTGGACTTTTAATCTTTAAAAGGGTGTGGGCAAACAGCGGGTGTTTAAAACAAAAACGCAGTCATTTTGGCATTATAGCATAGCACAGGCGGCATGTTTCGGTCTCCCGTTACTGGGACCACCGGCCAGAGTAGAGATTTCAGATTTACAGCGAAAGATGTTAGAAAAGTTTTTAACAGTATGCGCAGAGGCAAATCCCCTGGATATGATGGTCTCAGCATCGAGCATCTTAGGCATGCTGGAGTCCACCTGCCGCGCGTCCTTTCCTTGTTGTATAATCTCTGCCTTTGTCATGGCTACTTACCAGAGGAGCTTACTAAAACCATAGTGGTTCCAATTATTAAGAATAGAACTGGGGACATTTCGGAGAGGAATAACTATCGTCCCATCTCTCTTGCGACCATAATAGCCAAGGTGCTGGACAGCCTGCTTAATAACGTTCCTATCAAACACTTAAAACTGCACGACACGCCCAGTTTGATTTCAGATATGGGCTTTCCACCGAAAGTGCCATATTATGTCTTAATCAGGCTGTACAGTACTATACGGACAGGAGAACACCGGTACACGTGTGTTTTTTGGATTTGTCAAAAGCATTTGACACAGTCCTATATGATAAGCTTTGGGACAAACTGGGCAGGGCGGGGGTGCCGGTGGAAGTCATATTATCACTGTTGCAAGAGTGGTATCAACACCAGCGGAACCAAGTGAGATGGGCAGGAGCCTTGTCCAAGCCATATGCCATGGAGTGCGGCGTTAGGCAGGGTGGACTGACCTCTCCTTTGTTATTTAACCTGTACATTAATGACCTCATCGGTGAGCTCAGCAGCACTCATACCGGTTGTCATATCGATGGTGTATGATAAATGATAAATGATTTTATTTCTGTAAGTAGGTTTTTACAAACACTTTTACACGTCAAAACATATTTTTTAAACTTGGTGAGGCCGGCGTTTCCTATCTGACTACTCTGAGAAGAAAGGCCGAAACAAACTCAGAGGTCACAGTCTCTTTTAAAGTCCAGACATAATCTTGGTCAGATCATGTGAAGACCATGTCGATTGGTGTCTGAAATGGTCTTTTGATGAAAGAACCACACAGATTGAGTGGACCTGTCCAGTCAGTGCACGCATTTGTCAGTCGTTGTGCAGCTCAACTCATAACTAAAGGAGCTCAACGATTCAACGAACAATACCAAAGAAAGGACATTTGGCTAGGCCGCAAAAAAATACTCAAAACTGCCAGACCATGTTAAAAACTAACTGAGAATAAAACAAAATTAAACAATGATCCACATAGTCTTCACATTTACAATAATTAAAACAATATAATACTACACATAGTAAATATTCATGTCATTGCATAAATAAAATTCATCAATGTCAATGTGGATATTCGGACATAATCTTGGTCAGATCATTTGAGGACCATGTAGGTTGGTGTCCGAAATGGTCTTTTGAGGAAAGACCACACAGATTTGAGTGGACCTGTCCAGTCAAATCTGTGTGTATAATATATAAGTATGCATCAATAATATTAGCTACGCGGACGATATGGTGCTGCTGGGACCATCGGTGGGTGCTATTCGTAAGTTGTTGATGATATGTGAGACGTATGCGGTGGAACATGGACTGACGTATAATGTAGTAAAAAGCAAAGTTCTGCTTTTTAAGGGTAAATGCAGTGTATCCGTGCCAGTTTGTGTTCCTCCTATAAAATTATATGGTGAGGCACTGCAGAGAGTGACCAGTTTTAGGTATTTAGGGCACATTGTGACAGAGGATTTGTCCGATGACGCAGATTTGGAGCGGGAGCGCAGGGCATTGGCGATCCGAGGGAACATGATTGCCCGTAGATTCGCTCGCTGCTCCTTTCCAGTAAAAATCACTTTGTTTAAGGCTTACTGTCAATCGTTTTACGCGAGCAGTCTATGGGTAAATCATACTCGTCGGGCTGCCAGTGTCCCGCGCGTTCAATATAACAACTTTTTAGGATGCTGATGCGGCTGCCTCCCTATTGCAGTGCGTCGCTAATGTTTTCTGAAGCTCGAACGGATGGCTATCCAGCTATAATCCGAAAAAAGGCTGCTTCTTTATTAAGACGAGTGAGAGACAGTAGCAATAGCGTTCTCAGGATGATTGCATCTCGCACAGACTGTCCGTTCCAACATACATAGATGGATGTGTAATGGACAATACTGACATGTTATTATTTTATATTATTTTATTTTATTGTAATTATGTATTGTTATTAATTGAATTCTTTTTTTTTGTTATTTAGTTTTTTTTTTTTATACTAATGCGCTGACTTGTTTTTACTATAACGCTTTATTATTTTTATTATGGGTGTGACTCCTCACATTACTAAAAAAAAAAAACAAATAATATGTGAAACCTACGATAAGCTTGTCATTGTGAGGAGAAATAAAGAACTTATTATTATTATAGTGTTGTAGGATTGTAAATCATTACATCCCCAGGGGGGTAACCATCACCTCTTGTAGCAGTATTATTTCAATATTACTTCAGCGTGAGAAAGAGATGGAGCTATAAGTCCTGTATAGCTCCATCACTTTCCCACTGTGAAGTAATATTATAATAATACTGCTATAAGAGGTGATGGTTACCCCCCTGGTGTTTTCGGTGTTTCAGGAAAATATGCGGGAAAATAATTCCTTCGTTCGTTTCTAAAGTATTTTGGCCCATTCCGTAGGTCAAATCATATAGAAAAAACCGGCCAAGTACGTTTCGGACCACGCACAATGAAGCGTTCCGTAGTTGGGAAGTTGGGATGAATTTATCCCAAAAACAAACTTAACATTGTAGTTGAAAAACATGTTATATGTCACATACATCGATATACATATGTCACGGTTAATTCTCCAACTGCAATTTTAAGTTGGTCGACTATTACTCGTTAACTTGTAAAGCCTACTTAGCCGTGATAGTTTTTCTTTTAATTTCATTATATGTACTACTGCCATGAATTTTTTCACATCTTCATAAACAACCATTTAGCTGGCAATTTTTGTTAGAGTTAAGTCCGTCCCCCCCCCCCGACTTAACAAAAATTCGCACCGCGCAATATTTTTGAATGGCCTCATTCCCACATTACGTGCAAGGGAGGTACCCTAAAAAAATAGTTTTCCTTGATTTTATATCAGCACTTTGCCGGCGTAATTAATATGTATATCTACCTATGCCAAACTACAGCTTTCTAGTACTAAGCGTCTCTGAGCTACAGTGGGGACAGACAGACAGACAGACAGACGGACATGGCGAAACTATAAGGGTTCCTTGTTTACTACGGAACCATAAAAAATTACAGTGAGATTTAGTGGGAACAGTTAAACATTTGAACCTTTATAAAAAATAATTGATATGGGAATAATGATCATCTTGCTCCAACAAATAACCTCTAAAAACCAAACACAGGCAGACAAACCTCTCTCTTGTTAGCACACTTCATGAACAGTAGAAATTTACTTTGTGAATCCGAATTGCATCAGTGTTCATCTTAAACTCGCTTTCTTTACCGGAAAGGATTTTGTATTCATTCTCCGTTCGGACTGAGATCAAATCTTGTATGTGCCTTTCACTATAAGTATACCTATATACTTAAATTCTCAGTTCAACTTGTTAGTCACTTATCCTTCGACGTCCAATATGTCTGAGGTCACGACTTTTAGGCCTTTATAAGTATCTACTTACGTAATATATTTTCCATACTAATATTATTTACAGGTACATAATATAAATTATGATGTTCTTCAAAAAGGTCAGGTGCGTAGTACTCGCAACCAGCATGCATGACCAGATATATGAACGTAAACGAAGCAAAAGGTGAAAGTAAGGAGCGTAGCAGGTGGCGTCTATAGTTTCTGCCTGCCCCCATGGGAAGAAGGCGTGAGTCTATGTATGTATGTATGTATGTAATCTAAATTAAAATCACTATTTTCACTACAATTTAGAGAATTTATTTCGGAAGGTTTTTTTATTTATTTATTTATTTATATTTAATACACAGGTACCAATGGACTCAAATGTAAAGTAACAATACTTCTTCTTAACAATTATGTTAGTAAACTTAACCTACACACTTAAACTAACACTGCCACATAGTTACGAGAATCCCTGCTATAAGCTCAATACCGATGTGGAAAGCTTGCAGCAGCGATTCACACACAAGCAGTGCAGTCTGCTCGCGACACACTGCAGTATAATGTTGGAGCTGGCTAGTTTATTTGTATAATAAATATTAAACTTCATCATCATCATCATTCCAGCCGAAAGACGTCCACTACTGGGCACAGGCCTCCCCCAATGTTGGGGGGGTTTGCCATAATCGCCACGCTTGGCAGGCGGGTTGGCGATCGCAGTATGGTGTTAAAATGCATAGAGAACGCTGCTGCCCATTCTCTAGTAAGTCTCTTAGTCGCCTTTTACGACACCTACAGGAAGAAATGGGATGGTGCTATTCTTTACGTCCGACACCACACGGAATTAAAATATTAAACTTACATTATACTAAAAGAATCTCCATGTTTTGTTAAGCCGTAAAACCGTGCGAAGCATGGGGCGGGTCGTTAGTAACATTATAAATGCGAATGTGTCTGTCAGTGTGTTGTAAGTTTTAAGGCGCTGACAAGACCCAATTGACCAAAATAGACTTATCTTAAGAAAAAAAATTGCCAAATCTGTATAGTTTGTGGTAGCGGAAAAATACAGATTAATTTTGAACATATTTCCCAGAACTTGGTTGTTACCAAAACACGTTTTGAAAACAAAATCTCGATACAAACTAACCACTTACTTTGAGTTCCAATCCAAAATATCTGTATCAAATATCAACATACGTTACATATTTAATTAATAACAAGAACGTCTTATTGGAATGCAGAACTTGGTTGTTTTTTTATTTTCGATTACTCAACTCAATTTTGAGTAAATAGATAATTACTTCATGTTTTGCAATAAATTACAAGCTTTGTGTCATCGCGCTTCTCTTTCTTTTCTATGGAATTTGACAGTGACCGTGGTTTAGGTGTTGTCAGCGTCTTAAACCGCTGAATCGATTTTAATATAGCACTCGCTCAAAACCCGTGAGCTCGTGGCTAATTAATAACAGCCGCACGGTCGATCCATCAGATTAAGGTACGCTTGCCGTGGTTCTGCCCTGAAAGGGTGACCATCATACCGAGACCCCTCCGTGCCCCGGAAAGCACGTTAAGCTGTTGGTCCCGGCTGTCATTTGTAGATCTTTGACAGTCTTTACGGGTCGTCAGAAGCCCGAAAGTCAGACAACCAGTCTTACCAAGTAGTAGGTATCGTATTATCCAGTTAGTGGGTTGTGAACTTACATAATAAATATGACAATTTTATTACACAAAGGGACAGCTAGCACATGTCAGATTACTCCGGTTGATTAATAATTCAACTTTAGAACAATCGTGGACCTTGTCGGGCACAGCAGAAGAAAGGTAGTAGGTAGAGATGAGGACTTATCATTTATCTTATATCTAAGGCAGTTGGCCCACCACCGGCGATTAACGAGTAGCGAGTAGAGCTAGCAACTGAAAACGAGTTGGCGAGCAGCGAGCAGCGAGTATGTAGTTCCGATAGTTTTGTCGCTGGGCTGTCAGCGAGTGTCCGAGTGCGACGGGTACTCGAACCACTCGCTCGACCGCTAGTTGGTCTCTCGGTGTAAGTTCTGGGGGGTAACCATCACCTCTTATAGCAGTATACTTAGCATGAGAAAGAGATGGAGCTATAAGTCCTGTATAGCTCCATCACTGTCCCACCGTGAAGTAATATTATAATAATACTGCTATAAGAGGTGATGGTTACCCCCCTGATCGCCACACGAGCATAGCCGAGCAAGAATCGCTGAGCGAGTATTATCTTTGATAGCTCTTGTCGCTCAGCGACAAACGAATGGAGTGAGTACTCGCTGGCTCGTGAACAGTCAGCGATCAACTATTAATAATAATAAATATTTTATTTCAGATAAGATCCATAAGATGTTAGTAAAAGTCTTAACCTAATGTTAGTAAAACCATACAACATTGAAACGACTGACATCTACGTGTGCAGCCGTATCCAGTGGGCCAGCATGGGCTCCAGCCCATGCTGGCTGGCAGCCAGCTGTCCCACCTATCACACAATACACGCAGGATGCTGTGGGAGCTAGCACGTATTCTACCGACAATGGAACCGCACCGTTACAAAAGAATATGAATATGCAATATGCATCTCTTTTGTTTACACGGAATATGTATCTATTGTTCGTTTCTTGAGCGAGAAAATAGCCGATAGTTAGTCGCTTCTTCGCCGGCGGTGGAACAACTGCCTAACTTATTTAACCTTTTGACCGCCACAGTCATGTATAGATGACAGACCAAAATGTGCCCAACACGCCGCGGTCACGACTACATGACAGATTTTAAGGAATAATTCGTAGCTTGGCGCCGAGAGCACGTTCTTTCTTTTTTGACGTGATGTTCAATAGGTTAAAAAAAAACTTTGTTTCTTTGGTAAAAATATGTAGTAACATATTTCGCAAAATAAGGTAATGAATGATTTAGGCTGTAACCTTGTGTATTGTATCGTTAACATATTCAGACGTATTGTATGGAGTTGAATGAAAAGCTAAAAAGGCTGTTGTTTAAAGGACGTGTAATTGTTAAATGATAAATGGGTTTGGGAGCAGAAAAGTAAATGGATTTTTCTTAGGAAGACGATGTAAATGATGGTAACGATGCAAAAATTATCCTTATTGTCAGATATTTACCAGCAGTGATCATCTCAAGAATACATAATCAGCCTATAATGTTCCCACTGCTGGTACACAGGCCTCCTCTCTGTGAGAGGGAGTGGGCCGTAATCTACCACGCGGGCCCAGTGCGGGTTGGTAAATGTCACTTGTCTTCGAATTTTTGGTTCCAGGACATGCCGGTTTCCTCACGATGTTTTCCTTCACCGTTTTGAGAGCAGTGGTGATGAAATTATTTACACAAACTAATGCGCCTGTCGTGGCGAACCTACGATCTACAACTCGTAAGTCGAGGCCGTTACCACTGGGCCACCACTACTCACCCCATCTCAAGAATTAACATTTTCCTAATAGTTTTGAGGTTTTATAAAGATTGTTCTAGAACCGAGGACACATTATTTAGTTAGGTAATGATAATCTAGTTATAACTGAAACGGAATTTTCCTTTTCAATTTGAAACAAGAGTATATAATAATTTCAATTAAAACATTACTGGATCCTAATTTAATTAACACATTAATTAATTATTATTCAATTAGCTCTAGCCCGCGACTTCGTCTGCGATCTAGGATGCAAAGTAACGTATGCCGTTTTCCAGGTAATGGTCTAACCATGTATCCAAATCCGTTCAGCCGTTTCATAGAACGAAAGTGTAACAAATAAACAAACAAACTCACTTTCGCATATCTATTATAAATAATATTATATATATATATAAATTAGAATTAATTTATTGAAACATCCAATTACATAAACCAATAATTAATTTGACCTATCGATATATTGTTTGCTCAATGAATAACCTTCCTTTCAAGATAGACACTTGACATGACACTGACTACTTTAAAGTACCGAGTTGACACCATTGACACCTCGTTGCTTCACATACCTCGTTTATTTAAAGCGTAACGAATATCTTTATAAGGTATTTGTTAAGAGGTGGCACTTACCACCTCTTACACATGTGGTACTTGCCACTTGGTAACTTTTTAGGGTTCCGTAGTAAACAAGGAACCCTTATAGTTTCGCCATGTCCGTCTGTCTGTCTGTCTGTCCCCACTGTAACTCAGAGACGCTTAGTACTAGAAAGCTGTAAGTGCTAAAATAAAACATTGAAAAAAAAAAAAGTTTTTAGCGTAAGAACATCCCTTGCACGTAATGTGGGGATAATATTTTTTTTCTCGTCTACCCCATGGTGTGGGATATAGTTGGATAGGCCGTTCAAAAATATTACAGGTCTGTAAACAACACTTTTCGATTCAGGGATCTACTTCCGTAATATTAAGCATTGAAGAGCTAATTTTTGTTAGAGTCGAATGTCCCCCCCCCCCCTGCCAGCTAAACGATTGTTTATGGAGATGTGAACAAATTCATGACAGTAGAACATATAATGAAATTAAAAGAAAAACTATCACGGCTAAGAAGGCTTCACAAGTTAACGAGTTATAGTCGACCAACTTAAATTTGCAGTTGGAGTTGGAGGGGCTTGTGGCTAAGTAATAACAGCCGCACGGGTCGATCGATCAGGCTAAGCTACGCTTGTCTTGGTCTGTGGATGGGTGACCATCTTTACATACCAAGACCCCTCCGTGCCTCGGAAAGCACGTTAAGCCGTTGGTCCCGGCTGTCATTTGGAGATCTTTGACAGTCGTTACGGGTTGTCAGAAGCTCGAAAGTCTGACAACTAGTCTTACCAAGGGGTATCGTGTTACACAGTAACTGGGTTGTGGAGGTCAGATAGGCAGTCGCTCCATGTAAAATACTGGTATTCAGCTGTATCCGGTAAGACTGGAAGCCGACCCCAACATAGTTGGGAAAAGGCTAGGCAGATGATGATGAACTTAAATTTGCAGTTAGAGAATTGACCGTGGCATATATCGATGTATGGGAGAACAGGTTTTTTAAACTATATGTTAAGTTTGTTTTTGGAATAAATTATTCGTCCCAAGTAATCCCAACTACGGAACCGTTCATTGTGCGTGGTTCGCTACGCACTTGGCCGGTTTTTGATGATGGTATCGGTATTGCGTTATTATGTTGTTGCTACTGTGTCCATGATTAGTATGATTGCGATGAGATTCATGGGAGTTAAAATTTATTTCATGTATATTACACACATACACACATACATAAGGTCAATCGCTCCAATGGGGGAAGACAGAAAATATAGAACGTCACCTGCTACGCTCCTTACATACTCCTTTTGCTTCGTTTACGTTCATACATCTGGTCATACACGCACGCCGGTTGCTAGTACTACGCACCTGACCTGTTTGAAGAACATCACCAATGAGGTCACTAAATGTCTTCCTTTCCTGGGGCGTCCCCTCCCGGCGTTTCCAATCACATCTGCCTTCTAAATACCTTTTGTTAGTCGCCTTTCATTCATCCTCTCAACATGTATATTAAAATGTTTATTAACAATATATAACACAACCAACTAACTACACAGATAAATACAAAGACAAAAACACTTAGGCGTCGAAGTACTCGTCCGCATCGCTGTCATCCGAAAACGTGCCCAGAAGACTGGCAGCATTACCATGTTGAATGGCAATGCTAATTATTTGGCCAAAGAACGAGCCTCTGTTCACGTGCAGTGTCGACCAATCGGCGAGAAATTTCCTTAAGAAAATTGTTATGAATGAACAACCTTACTTTGTGTGATAGCGGTTTATTGGTTCTTCGAATACTTAAACCCACAAACGGCATCGGGCATACTAGTTGCAAGAGACACTTAACAATATTGCATTTTATGAAAATGGAGTCCCGAAATTTTGCATTTTAAGTTTCCGAATGGAAAAACGGAACACTAATTATAGGATCACTCGTGTGTCTAAATATCTGTCTGTCCGTCTGTTTACCCTATTTGCAAATGGACTGATTAAGTTGAAATTGAGAATGAATTTCTGTGACTCAAACACGGACGTGTAACGAAATAAATAAATGAATTTTGAATATATATAAACTTTTTTTTTCTTATTTGCATCTCAAGTGATGCCCCCGGTCACTTGAGATGCAAATAAGAAAAAAAAAGTTTTGCTAACTGTACCGTGTGTCATATTAAATAAAAGGGCTTACTGTAGGGGTCTTAATTTATTTTTAATAATTAAATAAATATATATTTTAAAGTTGTTTAGGAAAATAGATGAAAATTTACCGTTTATCTCCGAATCTACTGAATGTTAAATTTTGAAAAAAATACAGGTCTTAGTTCTATAGGTACTTACCTACTTGTAGATGACAGGAAACCCCATAAGAAGTACCTATATAGTCTTAATATAAAATGGTAAATAATAATAATAATAATAATAATTTATTTATTTCTTACCACAAATTACAGAGAATGTCAGTAAAAAGTCTACAGATACAATTTTATAATTAATTTGTGGAAGACTGGTGCCTAAACTAAGTTTTTTAGAAAACCTGTATGTTAGGTCACCAGGCCCCCTAAAACAAAATTTTACATTTTTGATTGTTGTACTGGAGACGGTCTGATTCGCATAGAATATTCTTCAAATAAAAATCTCATACATTATAATTTTGCAATATTGTTCATAAAAATTGATTTACAAAAATAAAAATAAAAATAGTGAAAATAACGTAATTAAGAATACATGCAAGGGAAGATGTAAGTAAATGTGTGTGGTGTGTGTGCAATGTGGAGTTCGTGGGTGTGGTGTGGGGTAATTGTGCATTGCAAAGGGAAGATTGTGTTAGGACATGGTTTTGAAAAGATCTTCAACTTGGGTATAATCTAAGGTAATAAGCCAGTCAGTTATTTTTCTTTTAAAACTTGTTTTCTGTAAATGTAAATCTCTCAATATCGTGCGAACAAACTAATATTTTCAGTTGGAATGTTGGAAAACCGGAGAACATGCTTTACAACTACAATGTTAATTTTGTTGTTGGGATAAATTCATCCCAACTACGCACATTTCCCTGGTATTATTTATATATTGGCACCGCCTCGGTTTTGTAGTATGTACTTAGTGTGTTTGCATTTAGTGTTGTGTTTTTTGCTCCAATAAAACCATTTATCTATTTATCTATATTACCATTACCAATTTTATAATTTTAAATCAGAATTTATTAAAGTTTAATTTGTTTTTAATTTAACTTTTTACCGATGTTACCGCGTTTTTTTTTCAATATTAACGCTTATTACCTACTAAGTAAGTTAGCTTATTTATCTCATTCGTTGTTTTATGCATGCGGTGTTTACCTGTAAAATAACTGATGCACTGTTATTTTACTTAAAAAAAATGTATTATGTGATGGATCGGTGTAGTCAATTCTTGGTGAACCTAATAAAATATATTAATTAATTAATATATTTTTAGGTAAGTATCTACTTCTCAATTAGGGCTCAAAACTTCGAGCCATTATCGCCAAAAGTTGACCAACCGTAGCCAAACCCCCGCTGTGTCGTACGTCCTTCACTTACCTAATGAGAATGATCTATGACAAGAGCTAATACTATAAAACAAAAGTAACAATCGGCGGCGGAAATCTCTCGCGTCCGGCCTAGTCCAGCCCATCGTACGGAGCGAGAGGGCATGGGCAGCCGTCCTCTCCTTTTGCGAAGCAGTAATGCTCGCGAAGGAGGAGGCGGGACGGTTGAGGGAAAGGCAAGTTTCGCGCCCTCTCGCCCCTAGCCGCCGCAGGAGACGCCTTGGGCGTCGGGAATCCCGGGCGGATTTCCGGCCACCGTAGATGTGGGCTTGCGGACGGTGAGCAATGGGTAGCTCGCCGTCCGATAAGGACCAGGCCCGGATCAACGGCGCGTTGTGTTCCACGCGCGCCTCAAAGAGATATCGTCAGCATAAGCGTAGGGGTCCACTAGAGTCGATGCCTGCCGGGGTCGTGGGAAAGTCCGAAAGGGATACTGAGGCCTCTGGCAACACAGGCAATGGAAGGAACACGGTTGGGTTTTAGTCAGTAAGAGTACGACACACCCTCCCGCTCCGCCCAGAGCGGGAGAAGTTGATAATTTGCCACCCAAAAAAAAGAGGGTCAATTCATATTAGCTCAGAGTCGAAGGGCAGCAAAGCCTCAATGATAACATAGCAAATTCATCCTTATCTCTACAAGGTAACGCGCGCGCACCAAACAGTGCTGGTCGCTCAAAGACGCTCGTATTCCGTAGAATGCGCACGCATTCACGCGACTTTTTTTATCTCAGTAGAAAATATGAGCATTGCGTTGTCGAGATAAGGGTGAATTTGCTATGTTATCTTTCAGATTGACGTTTCGCTGCGCTTCGACTCTGCGCTAGTATGAATCGACCCTTAGGTATATTTCCCAAAAAATCACATCCTCCAAAAACCGCTAACAAGTCAATATAATGCATTCCAAATGCGTTTCCAACACTTCGCATGAGAGTCAGATATTTCACACATTCTGTCAAGTTGGTTAGAATAACAATGTAGCGAGAAAAGAAGGTCCACTCACTTTGCGAAGTTTATCTCTTTGTGATTATGATAGATAAGAAAAGAAAAATATTTTATTTGGGACACGCACAAGAAATACAAAAAGTAAAAAAGGAGCATTTAAAACTAACAAAATTTATTCGAATAAACAAAAAAACAACAATTAAATAAATAAAAACAACTTGCGCAACGCCAAAAAGGCTCCTATCTCAGCATAATGCTGCAATATTTAAAACATAAATACCGCAGCGCTGGTATTCTAACAGGCCCTGCTGTGATGCCACGGACACATCTACGGACACATATAAATCCCGCTAGGGGAATAAAAATTAAAACATATAACATAATGACGTATGTCAGGAAAAGCACAGTTAGCTTTATTTTATACGAATTCAATATTAATATACGCCTGTTTTAAAACTAAAACGAAGCTAATGCGTCGTCGTCAAGATATCGTTGAATGAAAATGTTTGTAATACCACTGTTGTAAACTTGCATGAGGAAATACAAATGTTTAGAAGGACTGTATCAATGCTTAGAGATGTAGGGGATACAATCATTTAAACCCAAATTAAGACGCTGACAACACCTAAACCGCGGTCACTGTCAGATTGCATAGAAAAGAAAGAGAACGCGATGACACAACGCTTGTAATTTATTGCAAAATATGAAGCAATTATCTATTTACTCAAAATGAGTTGAGTAATCGAAAATAAAAAACAACCAAGTTCTGCATTCAAATAAGACGTTCTTGTTATTAATTAAATACGTAACGTATGTTGATATTTAATACAGATATTTTGGATGAGCACCCAAGGTAAGTTGTTAGTTTAACGTTAGTTTGTATCGAGATTTTTTTTCAAAACGTGTTTTGGTAACAACCAAGTTCTGTGAAATTTGTTCAAAATTAACATATATTTTTCCGCTAGAACAAACTATACAGATTTGGCATTTCTTTTTCTTAAGAGTAGCCTATTTTGGACAATTGGGTCTTGTCAGCGCCTTAATATGATACGTATAATAAATTAAACCGCGTATCCCCATATTTTTCAGTTAATCGTCATAAAACATTGTGCTGTGTCCTTATAATTTTAAATAACAGACTTGGTAAATTGGATAAGTTACAGTTGCCAGCACATCACATAACCAGCACATCAAGTTACCAGAAATGAACAAATTTTCTCATTCGATTATGAACTTAACCATCAACATTTTAACAGCGCCAAGCCTTATATGCCAATACCACCCAAATTTGACCTTACTGAAAAAATTTTTTTTTTGACCTAAAGCCATCTAGATGTTATAGTGGATAATTTTTTTTCTACCCCCACCCTTCCCCACCCCCTCCCTCTAGTGTGTATCTTTTTCGATACACGGGCCTGTGACAATAGTTAACACCCAAAACTTTTTCATAGGCCATGTGTGCAAAAAAGATACACATTGATAATTTATTCTTATATTGTTTTTGATTTGCAATTGGAGCTGAGAAAAAAGAAGAAATAAGAAGAAAGAAGCAAATGAGAAGAGAATTTAGGAAAAGCAACAGTTTTTCATAAATTTTCTTCTCATTTGTTTCAGGAATAAAGTAATAGAGTTAGTAAAGTGAATAACAACCGAGAGACGCGTTAGAATATTGTAAAAATGGATTATAGTAGTGATGATTCAATGGACGATCCCGATTTCTGTCCCAGTACAGAAGATGACGACGATCCAAGTGAATCAGATAGTAGAAATGAAGCTTGGAATCCACCAGCTACATCAAGAAGAATGTCAACATTTTCAGAGGATCAGTTACCTGCACTGCCAAATATACAGAGACGAAGAACTCCACGATCAAGAACAATGCCACCAGATGATATAGCCAACCTTCCAAGTACTTCTGGAACTACTTCAGGAGAAATATCAGAGTCTGAATGGGTCAATGATTTGGGAATTGAATAGGAATTGAAGTAAATGGCAAAGTAGTACGAGCGTCACAAGTTAACACAAAATGTTCTATTTGTGATGTAATTATTTGCAAAACTGGTTTCAATCAAACTCACTAACTATAGGATTACTTTCTCTTCATCAAACCTTTTGATTTTTTTATAATAAAAGTTCTACATTCAAAATAAAAAAAAATTACCAACCCCAATACACCAGAAAAATCCCCTAGGCCAGAACAATATTTTCGTAGTATAAAATGTATAAAAACGTGCTTGTTAACGATACACGAGGCTAAAGACTGGAATGGTGTTCGTTTATCGAAAAAGATACACAAGTGTTTGTACAGTGTGTATCGAAAATGATACACATGGCGCTTAGCGTGTGATTTAAAATCATTAGAAGAAATTTGATAGTTTGTGGTAACTGATTAACGGTTAACAAATAAGTGATAAGTTGTTGTTTGAAACTGAATGCTGGCGTATTTGAAAGCATCCTGTTTCTCCAAACGTCTTAATAGTCGTGCAGACTGGCGCGATATCGCAGGCGCGCAACACGCAGTGCGACACTTTCAAAGAAGTTTTCATAGGAATTGTGCTACAAGTGTCGCGTCGCGCCAGTCTGCGGAAACCTTGACTCAATATGTTTTCATACAAGCTCTTTTTGTCCCAGCGATCTCACACTTTTGTAGTGTATCAAATCTAGCAAACTTTTGAGCTTGTCATAAATGATAAATGATTTATTTTCTGTAAGTAGGTTTGTACAAACACTTTTACACGTCAATCATATTTTTAAAATAAAGCTAGATGAGGTCGGCGTTTCCTATATGACTACTCCGAGAAGAAAGGCCGAAACAAACTCAGAGGTTACAGTCTCCTTTAAAGTCCAGATATAATCTTGGTCAGATCATGTGAAGGCCATGTAGATTGGTGTCTGAAATAGTCCTTTTGAGGAAAGAACCACACAGATTGAGTGGACCTGTCCAGTCAGTGCACGCATTTGCCAGTAATCGTGCAGCTCAACTCAGAACTTAAGGAGCTCAACGATGCGACGAACAATACCAAAGAAAGAACTTTGGGTAGGCCGCATAAATTACTCAAACTGCCAGACCATGATTAATACTAAATGAGAAAAAAAAACAACAAAGACCCACATAGTCATGCGGAGTAAACCTTCTGTCCCTATTTTCTTTGTCCAGTCGAGTACGCAATCCTACAATTGCAGTTTAGAGCCCCACGATTATCTACTCGTACAAGTTGGCACACTGGCCCCGGTGAGAAAAAAATAACTTGGTGACGTAACGGTCGGTGTTTCGGCTCGGTAATGATCGATGGCTGTCTTGTGTAGCCTTTGGTTTTCTATAGGCAACGTTACGATGTAATGTAGGTGCATTTGATATTTAAACTTGTCTGTACAAAGATTTGTAAGTTACTGGAGGGACCGTTGCGATGCTTTTTAGGGTTCCGTACCCGAAGAGTACCAATCGGAACCCTGATCCTCCGCTGTCCGTCCGTCGGTCCGTCTGTCTGTCAGCGGGCTTTATCTCATGAACTGTACTAGGTAGACGGCTGAAATTTTCACAGATTATGTATTTCTATTGCCGCTATAACAAAAAATAATATAAATTAAATTAAATTAAAAATTAAAGGGTTTGAGATGATTAAAATAACTTATTAAAAAAAACATTTTTTCTGTGGTAAAAATATGTAGTAACATATTTCGCAAAATAAGGTAATTAATGGTTTAGGCTGTAACCTTGTGTATTGTATCGTTATCATATCAGATCCTTTAATTTTACATAAGAAACGTGTATTTTTCGGCGTTTTTACTTAATATTGGTACTGTGGTACGGAACTCTTCGTGTGTATGTCGAACTCGCACTTGACCAGTTTTTCTTTTTAGCGTTAACACTAATAAAATTATAAAGGATGGGCTTTTATGGCCTGTGTGAAAGTACAAAATAAATAAGGTGTTTGTTTTGGATTTTAACCTGTTAAGTCCCGTGTGACACAGATTCGGAGTCAAACAATAAAAAATCAATTGTGTCTTATTAGCTGTCCTTGACCAATTAAACAACCTACAAAAGGTGATCGGCAGCTGCTATTTATTCTACAGCAAAATTCAACCATGCTTGCTAGATTTGGAGGGTGTGCTGCCACGCCTGCCACTCCTGTTGACGGTAGAACATATACTTTAACTTTGGACAGAAACGTATTTTTGTCGACTAGAAAAGTACTTCTTTTTGTTAAAAATAATTTGTAGTTTAATTTCTCCTTTTATATCAGTAATTCTTATATTATATTATAATTAATTATTTATATGTCTAGAGTGTCGCGCTGCAAAATAACTAAAACAAACAGGCCATCATTGTTATGCTGGTGTGCGTGACAGCTAACTCTTACACTCGTGCCACGTCATTGTGCTGTCATTGAGTTATTCTAGTCCCCTATCAGAATACCAGCGCTGCGGTATTTATTTTTTAAATATCGCAGCATTATGCTGAGATAGGAGCCTTTTTGGCATCGCACAAGTCGTTCTTATTGGATATTCTTTGTTGTTTTTTGTTTATTCGAAGTTTAGTTTTAAATGCTTCCTTTTTTTTTTACTTTTGTATTTCTTGTGCGTGTCCCAAATAAAATATTTTTCTTTCTTTCTTTCTTTCTAGTGTGCGTGCATTTTGCGGCCAACAGTTGGACGCAATTTTTTCGACGAGTTCACAGCTTTGATTGTCTATCTAGACATATTTATATCTTTGGATGCACATAATAAAAAGTATCTTATTATAGTCTTGTTAGGTAATGGATTTAACAATTAACATTGTCTAAATAGCAATTACTGTTATTCCATTTGACAATTGTTTCTGCAATTTCGATACAATTGATAATGTTGCGTCGACCAGCAAGCAACACTGGCCAGTTTTTCTTGATCGATTAAAAGTGATAACATCGAATGAAAAAAAACTCGTCTAGTTTTTATTTTGTTTTTAGGGTTCTGTACCTCAAAAGGTAAAAAACGGAAACCTCATAGGATCACTCGTGTGTCTGTCTGTCCGTCTGCCAATTGGCTCCGAATCTACTGGACCGATTAAGTTAAAATTTGGTACACATATAAATTTCTGTGACCCAAACGCGGACGTGTGACGTAAATAAATGAATTTTGAACACTTTTGGGGAGCAAATTATTTTTTTTTATACAAACTGTACTGTGTGACATATCAAATGAAAAGGTAGTTGTAAGGAATTTTATAGTTATTTAAGAAAAAGACGTAAATTGACCATTATCTCCGAAAATACTTAACCTAAAATGTTGAAAAAAAAAAAAAAACAGAAAATAGTTTTTACTTACAGATTACAGGCAAACCTATAATACAAAAGTCTATGGTCTTAAAAAAAACATGGTAAATCTCTCGATATTGTGCGTACAAACTTACATTTGCAGTTGGAATGTATGAGGGCCCACATGTTTTTTAACTACAATGTTAAGTTTGTTCTTGGGATAAATTCATCCCAACCAAGGAACCCTTCATTGTGCGTGGTCGGACACGCACTGGGTTGGTTTTTTAATCACCTTTGTTTAACCTCTATGACCACAACTTTACCTTTTTTTCGTTCTCAATTTCATGCCTTTCTTTTTAAATATCGAATGAAATTTCACTAAATTTCAACGTGAGGCGCAGGAGTGACAGATGATGATCACTTAAGTGCACAAGCAGCATAGGTAATCACTTTGTGGATCAAAAGTTATCTCCGACGTTGTGCTGCGAATAATTTTGGCCATAACTACATCCGGTAAAACAGATTTGTGAATTAGTAAGAGGTGAATGGATGTTGAGGTTTTTTTGGTTAGTCGCCAAATTGGTAGAAATCTCGGCTGCAATAAGGAAAAAATATTACAAACGTCGCACGTCGTACGAACTTTCGTTCCTTCAGGAAAAAATATAACGATATTTGGCTACAAAATAGATCCCAATTTCTAAATATGTCGCCAAAAAGTCCTTTTTTCTTAGGAATATTTATATTCACCAACTGCCAAACACCCTTATTTTAAAACACCCAAATTATAAATTATTTTTTACTTTTTTCCCTACCCCTTTTTCCTGTCAGAATTTTGGCAAAAAATTTTTTTTAACGACTGCCATGAATGGGAACCCTGATTACTATTTAAAACTAACCTTGCTCACGCGCCAATTTTTAAAAAGCTTGCAATTGCGTGTTCAGTCTGAACCTTCGAGGTTCAGCTGAAACCTTGGCCCTGACCGACCCACGTAACAGTGACAACACAGTAGCCAAATACGAGTAAGTGACGTATGGATTTGACATAAGGTTTAAATTGCAATGACTGACTTGCGGTCGTGAAATGGAAAACGACTATACAAATATATCTGAAATTAGCAAGTTTTATTTTGGGAACTAAGTAAGAGGTATTGGACATGTTGGAAATCGAAAGGATGTTGTCAAGTTTTATTATTCTGCAATAAAAATATTGAGCCTAATTTATGTGTATTTTTACGTTACGTTAATCAGGTAATTTTACGATGGCAAATTACGTGATGCAAAGGAATGAGGAACTTGGTGTGAAGAAAGTTTTGAATATGCATGTGGATAGCTTTATGAGAAGGAAGCCAAGGAAAGGATGGATGGTGTGAACGATGATATGACTAAAAAGATTGTGATTACTGAGATGATGACTCAGGCCCTGCATCCACTGGCGGCACGGCACGCCAAGGTATTTTTATGCGACGAATAGGAATGTAACCTAAAACTTGAAAATAAAGTTGAAATTTCAATGATAATCTTCGTACGTATAAAAACAAAGCTGCAGTATGCTTAAGCATGCGTGTCATTGAAATTTCAATTTTATTGTCATACCTACAATTAAGTTATATTCCGCTTATAAATATTGACGGGCAGTGGGCGCAGGACCAAACAGAGATGTTTGGAGAAATTGGAATTTTAGGAGGACGATGAAGATATTGAAAATAACTGACTTATAAGTATCGATGATTAGATGAAGATTAAGCAGTCCACCGAATAACCAAAAATTCAATCATCTGCCCAGCCTTTTCCCAACTATGTTGGGGTCGGCTTCCAGTCTTACCGGATGCAGCTGAATACCAGTATTTTACATGCAGCGACTATCTGACCTGCACTACCCAGTAGCTGGGTAATACTGGGTAGTAGTTTTTAAGTTTTCTTTTGTAGAAAATATGTATTAGTTTATAGTTATTGTTTTTTATACTTATTTATGTATTGTGTTTTTATGGACCTTAGTTGCCTGAAATAAAGGATATTATTATTATTATTATTATTAATACGATACCTCTTGGTAAGACTGGTTGTCAAACTTTCGGAATTCTGACGACCCCTAACGACTGTCAAAGATCTACGAATGACAGCCAGGACCAACGGCTTAACGTGCTTTCCGAGGCACGGAGGAGTCTCGGTATGTAAAGATGGTCACCCATCTATGGACCAATCCCGGCAAACGTAGCTTAACCTGATGGGTCGACCCGTGCGTATGTTATTACTTAGCCACGAGCAATAGAAAGGAATTCGTTCACAAAAAGGAAAGTGCTGTACCTACCAAAACGAAAGCAGTAACAAACTTGAGAAACAAGTGACATTTATACTTAACTGATATTTGAGCACTCAATCGTAAAATCATTCCTACACCGAAATTATTTTTACAGTCTTTGAACTTTGGCATTTAGGTTAAGAACTATTGACCTAACTGATTTATTTATTTATATATACTTTATTGTACACCAGATTATATTATACGTTACAAAAGGAAAAAATATACACTACAAAATATACAATGGGTGGCCTTATTGCTTACTGCTGTCTCTTCCAGGCAACCTTGGAATGGACAATGATTTTCTAGACATAAAATGGGGTTGTCTCTGGTGCAAATAAATAGTATGCAATAGTAAATTGTGTCATAAGGGACCAAAATAATGTATTGAGGTCGAGAGCGATTGTTTGAATCCAGAGCGAAGCGCAGGATTCTAGAGTAGAATCCTAAGCATAGCGAGGGAAGTACGTCGCTCGAGGTTAAATAATTTTGGTACCGTGTGACACACTCTGCTTTTCATCCTCCCCTCTATGAGAAAAATAAATAAGAGATGCTTTTAGTAGTGACGAATATTTATATTTACATAACCAAATTACAAATTTATATTAATATCAAATTAAAATTGTCTGTAATATTTTGACAAAAAGTAATCAAAAAACGAATGAAGTTCCCGTGTATTTTTTTTAATTTGTTTAACCAATGCCTCGTCGCCAGGCGCGCTTTTTTATTACCGGCCAGAACTTTATCGAAGCGAATTGCGTTCAAAATTCTTAATTAAATAGTGTTCCAAATTCAAAGGTCATTTTGTCATTGTTATTAAGTGCGCTGGAATTACCCATTTTGCTCGCACTTATCAAGAAACCATTCGCCTCTTTTCGAATAGAGGGAATGAAAATATAAGTACAACATACTTTATTAGATACACAGAAATAAGCTATATAATAGATACATAGACATTAGTTATTTATGTAACTGTTGTATAATAAGGGGTATTAAAATACGAACACTAGGCGAAGCCGAGTGCGATAATAGTTTTAACACCTAATTATATACATGACTTTATCTACACACATGATATGAATCCTCTATAAAAGGTTCTGAAACCACAGGGTGTTGTACAGTGTTGTAAGAACTATGTAAATTTATGGAAAGTTTCTGGTAATAATTGATTAGAAATTTCCTTTGCTGCATTAGTAATATCTGGTGGTGTGTTATCAAAGCTTGTATCACTCATTTTAGTAAACAACAAAGTAATAAATGTTTGCAATACTAAGGTCGAACAAAAATGGCGGGATACGACGTGAATTCGAATAACAAATAAGTTTAAAAAAAAATTGGCGCTGTGGTAGTGAAACGTGCGAGCATGACAGTGTTCTTTTTTGAAAAGGAGTTGCGTAATGAAATTTAGTACAACATTATAACACTCGTTTGGATGATATTATGGTTACTATGACACTGGTCGTTTTAATGTTGGCAATAAGCTAACTTTTTTAGAGGATTTATAGCATGGGTGTAGATAAACTAATATAAGCAACGAGAATAAATGAAGGCAGATTATAACAGCTAATAATAGCTAAAAGGTAATACGGGCTGGTGTCTGCAACTTCACGTCAATGCGCGTATTTTGCGTACGGGTGGGAAATCAACACCCCAGCTCCTCAAGGAAGGCCAACAACGCCTTGGTGTTACTGACCAGCTCACGGAGGGTACCTGAGTTACCGAAGTACTTTGCCCTGTATGTGGCGACCACCGGGAAGTTTAGTAGCACGTATGCTGCTGTCTCGTCGTCCTTCATGCAGGCCCTGCACAGCGGACTGTCTGTGACTCCTATGACAAAGAGGTGTTTGTTAAATGACCCGTGGCCTGTTATAGCTGCTGTTACAGTGCGCAGCTGTAGTTTAGTTAGTCGGAGAACCCGTTTCGTGAGGCGACCATCAATTGTAGGGAGTGCTTCCTTGGCCTGCCTGCACTCACCTTGGTCCGACCATAGTTTGAGATGTTTATCTCTGGTGCGTTTCCTTACCAGAGTGCGTAAGTACCCGAACGGGAGTGGCACGATGGGTTCAGGTCCCACTGGTGCCATGCTCGACCCCCGTCTGGCAAGTTCATCGGCTGCATCGTCGCCTTGCGAACCGCTGTGTCCTTTAATCCATTGAATGGTTATGTTGTTGAGGCTACCCACCTAGTTGAGGCGCTGGTGGCACTCGTATATTAGCCCAGAGTCAACTGTGTGACTGCTTAGCGCTTGCAGGACAGCCATGCTGTCTGAGAGTATGCGGATCGAGTGGTCCTTAACTTCCATGGTCATGATGGCTGAGGCGGCCAGAGAAATACCTAAGCACTCGGCCTGGCACACTGTGTTATGGACCCCCAATGGTGTGGCTATGCGTATGTTGAAGTCCTCCGAGAAGATTCCAGCACCTGTGCCACTACTTGTTTTGAATCCATCTGTGAAGATACGCAGCTCTGCGGGGCGCAACACCTCGCATCGGCGATCCTCGTGAAGTTGGATTTTGTATTTTTTATTAAAGATAAATTGTTTGGGTACCTGGTCATTTATTGCTTTCGTAATGGGGAACTTTTTAATGAGTCCCTCAAGCAGCGCGGTGTGTAGTGTGTCTCTCTTGCCCCAGAGATTCTGTGAATTTAGTCGTACTGCCGCCATCGTCGCTTCCTGCTGTATGAACAGGTGGAGCGGCGGCAGTACCAGCATGGCTTCGACTGCTGCAGTCGGAGTTGTCCTCATGCAGCCCGTGGTCGCCATGCAGGCAAGTCTTTGCATTCGTTGTAGTTTATTATAACAGCTAATAACGAGAACAAAACCTCAACGACAAGAAATGTTCCTTCACGAGTATTATAAGCACAGGCAACGATTGCGCGCGTTTTTATTGAAACTGATAATTAATTCCAAAAACAAGCGGCCTGGGCAGTATAGGATTTGTCAAAGAAAGTTGTGGAATGCATTAACATGTTAAGCTTCAAGTCATCTAAAATTTCGTGTTCCCACACGAAATTTTAGATGACTTGAAGCTTAAAGTCGCAAAGAAACTTGACACGTTTCTTGAGCTAGAGAGGGGTGAAAGGGGAAAATAACACATTATACAAGAGAGAAAGAAAATGAGTATTCCGGTGAAGGCGAATTGGTAACCACTTGAGCTTCACACGAAATTCGGAAACACGGTCGTATTTGCGTAAACCGTATAGGAACGGTATACAAAAATCTTGAAGCCGCTCAAGTTTATCGAGTTGGTCTTGAGTAAGGTCAAAAAAGCTGGCATCAGCATAATCAAGGATGGTAGAAGAAGTGATTGTGCAAGCGCAGTCCACCAAAACTGCACTTGCAGTCGGTAGAAAATTACGCAGTCTTTTAGAAGATGCCGCGGAAGTAAACAACTTAGAAACTGAACTTCGAAAGCTAGGAGACATTTTAAGGCGCTGACAAGACCCAATTGACCAAAATAGGCTTCTCATTAGAAAAAAAATTGCCGAAAAAATATATGTTAATTTTGAACATATTTCCCAGAACTAGGACGTTACCAAAACACGTTAAGAAAAAAAAATCTCGATACAAATTAACCTCTTACCTTGAGTTCTAATCCAAAATATCTGTATTAAATAACAACATACGTTACGTATTTAATTAATAACAAGAACGTCTTATTTGAATGCAGAACTTGGTTGTTTTTTATTTTCGATTACTCAACTCAATTTTGAGTAAATAGATAATTGCTTCATATTTTGCAATAAATTACAAGCGTTGTGTCATCGCGCTTCTCTTTCTTTTCTATGAAATCTGACAGTGATGTGGCAGTGGTTTGGGTATTGTCAGCGTCTTAAGTAAAGCTTTTTGCTTATTACTTCACGTTTTGATCGGATTTTCTTTCTTTTCGTGTGGTTAGTTTCTAACCTGGTGTCAGAGTTTTTAGTCCGCCCATGGGCCTCTGACTTGGCTTCACATGCCTTTGAGAAATATCTCTCTGGCCGTTTCCTCACGATGTTTTCCTTCACAGTTTTTTAAGCAAGTGATAATTATGCAGTACGTGCATGAATCTGAAAAGTCAGAGGTTCGTGCCTTGATTTCGAACCCGAACCCTATGACTTGGCAGCCCGATGATCACACCACTAGGCTATCACTGCTTTAAATGGATCATACAATAGCGCTGAGCAACATAGTATTGGTTACTGACATGCAGCTGAAACTGGACATCGAGACTTAATGAGAAGTCTTTTTATGACAACCATTTTCATAGATCCCATAATTGGTATTACCTACTATAATATGGATGCACTTTATGGGGTCAAAATCAAAAGTCGAAGTTCAACCTAGGCTGAGAAACAGCACTTTTCGAACGTCAACATTACATAAGACAGTCCCCCAAAAACGCGGGTGCCCTTCACCACTTCCTAGTGCTTTAGCTGGGAAGAAGAAGTGGCGCAACAAACTCCCCAGCAGCACACCTGTCTGTTTAGTTAGATACACTTGATTCTATACAAATCATACGTAAAGTAATTAACACTACGAAACACAAAACATTAAATTAAATTACTTGCCATATGTTAGCTAGCACACGCCAATAACCAACAAAACAATGAAAACTGAGTTACCTCCGCGACCACTTTAGCATAATCAGCATATAACGTTCCCACTCGGGGGACACGGGGACACTTTCTGTGAGGTAGGCCATAATCCACCACGCGGGCCCAGTGCGGGTTTGTGGATACCATCACCGCGACGACCTTGCTGATTGGCAAATTTATACCTCTACTGAAGAAACTTAAATTATCTTCTGTAGTAAAAAGTACGGTTGATCCCTCAAAATTATATAAAATTAAACGTAATATCGAAATAGCTGAGATGTCCATCTTTGTCTGAAAATCAAATCGAATTAGATAGACACGCATAATTATATGAGAATCTAAGATTTTACTGTGCAATAGTGAATGTAATACATTTGATGTCACAACTTTAATGGAAACGGATTTAAAATCGTTTTGCAAACTGAATATTGGTTTAAGTTTAAAATTGTTTATAAATGTGCGTTGATCACTGTTTAATAATGTCGAATTTATATTAGAGTTTGAAGATGGTATTGTATAGCTTAGCCGTAAAGTTTTGCGAGGTGTATAAATATTATACAAAAGTGGATTCCAAAACGAATGGTCTTATTTTTTCTAAAATTACGTATCTGATCTTCCACTTCTTTTTTTTTTGTTTTTAAACTATTACTGTAGCTAGCAGTTGCAGTGGTGGCCCAGTGGTAACGGCCGCAACTTACGAGTTTCAGGTCGTAGGTTCGAACCCACACAGGCGCTTTATTTTGTGTAAATTATTTCTTCACCACTGCTCTAAAACCAATAATACCTGTGTCCTAGAACCAAAAAATCGAAGACATCTCCGGAACATCTACCAACCCGCACTGGGCCCACGTGGTGGATCACGGCCCACTCCCTCTCACAGAGAGGAGGCCTGTGTCCCGGCAGTGGGAACATTATAGGCTGATTATGTATGTTATGTACTAAGTATAGCTAACATACAAAACAATTTTAAACATACCCAGCATTATAAGCCCAGCTAACCCAGGTTTTTCATACATATTTCGGCGGTAGATATTTAATTTCTCTTTCAATTTCCACCTTGTTATTATTTGTATTCAGCCGAAACTCATTCATCTAATAAAAACTCACACGAATAAACGCCAACGTGTCCTTTACCTACCTCAATGAAAAATTCAACAGCTCATGAATATCAATCAAAGAAAAGTATGAGTTATCAATAAAATTTGACTAAACCCGGATAAACAAATCAATATAACGGAGATCACGGGTTGCTAGGCAACGACCGGGCCAAATGTTTGTCCAAACTTTTGCAAATTAACTTGAAAAATGTTTAGCAAGTTTTATCAGATAGGTACTGCGCACTTTGTTGAGTATATTTTGATGTCAATATCTACTTGTAAGTTAGTAAGTTCAAAGATTCGATATAAGTTTTGATAGCGGCTATTCGTTATAATAAAACTTAACAATGTGCCTGCTCTTCTTGAGCCGACTGGCATTGTCAAAGATGACGGCAAAAGACCTGGGCCTCAAGTCTGCTATTACAATAGTGTCAGAATGGTCTGTTCCGATTCTCATTAATGACGCCATTATATTAGTAGATTACCAAACTTGTCAAAAAAATAATTAAGAAATCAATGATTTTGACCATTCTGACACTATTGTAATAGCAGACTTGAGGCCCTGATGGTGTGTCTTTGGTTCCGTGGAGTTTGTGACGGATGCTTGTGTGGGACGCTACCTGTGTAGACACACTGGCACCGTCCCACCTCCAACGGACTACTTCTAAAGCGGGTGCAGTGGCAGAAAATGCCGAAAATCTGAAAGTTATTAAATATGGAGGCCTTAGCAGAGAGTACAACTTCGTGCCCTTTGGCGTCGAAGTCCCAGTGCGCATAAGTTATTTGCGGAAATCGTGAAACATCTAGTTGATGTAACTGGTGACCGAAAAGCTGGCGGCTTTCTCGCGCAACGCATCAGCATTGCAATTCAGCGAGGAAATGCCGCCAGCATCCTCGGTACAATGCCCCGAGGGCCTTTTTTAGGCTTAATTTAGTTAATGTAATAATCATCTTGTAATTTTGTTACGTAAATAAATGATTACTTAACATAAAACCTAACTAGCGACTTATAAGTTTTATCAAGATGTCGTAGGTATATCAATTTTTTGGTATATCAGTTTTCAAATTATAAGTACTATTCAACACACACATCACGCCTTGTTTCCCCGAAGGGTTGGGCAAAGGTGTACCTGTAGTACACCCACATTTCGCCAGTTACGTTTAGGTCCCATGTAATAGGGGACGAGCCTATTGCCATCAACCGGGCACAAATCTAGACTCCGGGCTGCTACTAAGAAATTCCAGATAGGAAAACACAATAACACTTTGCTCGACCCGAGAATCGAACCCAGGACCAGCAGTAGCGCTTGCGATCACTAGACCAACGAGGCATTCCTATTAAAGTAAAAAAAAGTTTATTGTCACTAATGACAGCATTCACAAGAATTTGGTACAAATTGCTACATGTCAAGGTATACATTTCCAGTATAGGTCGGCTTATACTGGAAATGTATACCTTGACATTGTAGGGAAGTCCTATACAATGCGAGATCAGCTTATACTGGAATGTATAGCTTGATACGTAGCCGTGTGTAGAGAGTCAAATGAAACCACCTAGCGAAACTCTGCAGACCGACAGGTCTGCAGAGTTTCGGTTTCGGTATCGTATCGGTACCGATATCTAAAAACGATAGGAAAAAATGTAAGATTTGAAGTTTTTCGTTTTGGGCGGCAACGACAGCTGGTACTGTTGTTACTTGAAGTATTAGTTGAGAAAATCTGTTTTCTTTTGTTTTATCGTGTAGACCAATCACGTCTGTGAAGTTTAAACAAAAAACACAGTTTTTTAAAACTGCTATTTCAAGTGACTACACTAACTGCGGTCGATGGTTGGTTTAAATAGGCTTTTATTTTTATTATTTTATTAATATTTTACATAGATTCCTGTGTACCTTGTGAATGTGAGAACGTTGTAGGCTTAATATTAATAGACTAGATATTTTGTAGACCTTTTTCTTTTTTTTTTGTTAACTGGTACTTCTTGACAGGCCTACACTGTCCTCCCTTACCTATTAACACTGTAATTTGAAAATATTGTAAAAGCCAATTATTTTTAAAAGAGTAACCGTGTAGTTTCTTGCCGGCTCTTCTCCATAGGAAACGACCAATTGGAACCGTGCACCTAGCTTCTGGCGTTTCATAAGTGCGCATGTAGGTTTATGTGAAATAAAAATATTTTGATTTGATTTGATGACCCACAAAAAATCATCAAATTTGTTTATTTTTTATTTTATTATGTTTAGATACCTAAACATGATACCCATCACGTCTGCGGAGTTTAGCTAACTAAGTTAGTTTGACCCTGTAGATACAGTATTTATTTATTTTTGCTTCAGGTACTGAAACTGATACCCAAACTAAGGCTTGTATTATTATTATAGCACTAGATGCGCCCCGCGGTTTCACCCGCATAACTTTTGACCCCGTGGGTATATCGGGATGAAAAGTTACCTATGTGTTATTTCTGGTTATAAACTATCTGTGTGCCAAATTTCATCAAAATCCGTTCAGTACTTTTTGCGTGAAAGAGTAACAAACATCCATCCATCCATCCATCCATCCATCCATCCTTACAAACTTTCGCATTTATAATATTAGTACGAGTAAGATATATTCGATCTCGTGTATGATGACTTCCCTTACAATGTAGACTAGCGATTCCCAAAGTGGTCAATATCGACCCCCTTTTTTTTTGGATGGGAAATTATCAAATAACTTCTCCCGCGCTGGGCGGAGCGGGAGGGTGTGTCAGACTCTTACTGACTAAAACCCACCCTTGTTCCTTCCGTTGCCTGTGTTGCCAGGGGCCTCGGTAACCCTTCCGGACCTTCCCGTGACGGGGCATCGGCCCTAGTGGACCTCTACACTTGTGCTGACATCTCTTTAAGGCGCGCGTGGAACACAACGCGCCGTCGACCCGGGCCTGATTCTTATCGGACGGCGAGCTACCCATTGCTCATCGTCCCGACGCCTAGGGCGTCTCCTGCAGCGGCTAGGGGCGTGAGGGCGCGAGATTTGCCTCTCCCTCACCCGTCCCGCCTTCCGTCTTCCGCGTCCTTCCATCCGTCATTCGCGAGCATTACTCCTTCGCAGAAGGAGGTGACGGGTGCCCATGCCATCTCGCTCCGTACCATGGCCTGGACCAGGGCCGGACGCGAGAGATCTCCGCTGTCGATCGCCTCCACGAGGAGATATCGACCTCTTGGAGTCGATATCGGTTTCCCATGGGTCGACATAAACTGATTTTGGCGGTCGACGAGATCTAAAAACGACCGTCCCCTATAAATTACCACAAGTTCTTATTTGAAACTTTCAAGATACTGTATACGAGGGCTGCACTAAAAGTATCGGGAATGGAATATTTCCACTTTTCCTGTCATATTAAAATCTTTTTAATTGAAAACTCCTTGGTTTTAAAAATCGAATACCATTTATTTATTTAAAAAAAGATTCTCGGTCTTGTCACAAGGTTTTGTCAAACTTGTTTAGTCGTTGAGAAAATGGAATTAACTCGAGAAAATTCAAGAGCGATGATTTATTATGACTTTCGAAGTGGTTTAACACAAAAACAGTGTGTTGACCGGATGATTTTTGCATTTGGTGATGAAGCCCCACCCAAAACCACAATTTATCGCTGGTTTGCTGAATTTCAACGTGGACGTGTCAAGCTCAGTGATGATCCTCGTCAAGGTCGTCCAAAAACTGCAGTCACCCAAGAAAACGTTGATGCTGTGCGTAAGCTGATTGAGGAAGATCGACATGTGACATACCGCGAAATTCAGGCAACTTTAGACATTGTAAAAAAGTTGTTTTCCCGATGGACACCGCATTCGCTCTGTGAAGAGCAAAAAGCGGCTCGCGTTACTTGGTGCGTCAGAACTCTCGAAAGATTCCACGTAGGATCCTCAAATGCTGTATACAACATCGTATCAGGTGATGAATCCTGGATATACGCGTACGAACACGAAACAAAAAACCAGTCACGAGTTTGGGTGTTCGAAAATGAGTTAAAGCCAACAAAAATTGTTCGTTCACGGAGTGTTGCAAAAAAAATGGTGGACACGTTTGTCTCCAAAACCGGCCCATGTTACGACTATTCCTCTTGAGGTACAAAGAACGGTTAATGCAGAATGGTATGCTAGCATTTGTTTGCCACAGATCGTTTCTGAACTCCGTAAAGAGAACTGCAACCGCCGCATCATCCTCTACCACGACAATGCGAGTTCTCACACCGCGCACAGAACAAAAGAGTTTTTAGAGCAAGAAAACATAGAATTATTAGACCATCCGCCGTACAGCCCCGACCTAAGCCCTAATGATTTCTATACTTTCCCTAAAATAAAGAATAAATTGCGTGGACAGAGATTTTCATCACCTGAAGAAGCTGTGGACGCCTACAAAACGGCCATTTTGGAGACCCCAACTTCCGAATGGAATGGTTGCTTCAATGATTGGTTCCATCGTATGGAAAAATGTGTCAAATTTCGCGGAGAATACTTCGAAAAGCAATAAATACATTTTTAAATAGTAATGTTGTGTCACTTCCTTGATTCCCGAAATTTTCAGTGCCGCCCTCGTAAGTTGTTTTACGTGTACCAAAATGTTATAAGAATTACTAAAATTTTAGTAGGAAGTATCATTGTTGTACTTTTAAAAAACTCAACAAGTCGATAAGCGTGCACATGTTCGTACAAGATGAAAAATTTGGCTATGGGTCTGAGGTATCAGTATATTTTGGAAAAGGGGTCTCTTGCCCAAAATAGTTTGGGAATCCCTGGTGTAGACTAATCACCGAATTCAGTTGCTCCAACGTGAAACAGACAATTGCTGGTATAAATAGTTGTATTTTCTTATACTCTATCCTTTTCCAGATCAACGATTTATATCATCCATAAAATTCTTTCAAAATAAGTCTGACAATTTATCAACCGTGAAAATGTACAAAAGAAACGGACTCACTTTCCATTTAAATTGTGAATTACTTTGATCAAGAAGACTGAAAAAAGAAAACTAAATATCCTTTTTTACAAACCACGATAACAAAACTCTAAAAAGAATCAGCCTAAAACACCCATTTTATACAAACGAAAAATAATTCGAAGATATCCAAAAATAGAACTAACCCCGTATCTTTACGTATTTTCAAGAAAACTGATCACACCATTTGAGATAACTGTTGATGTATTTTTCGCCTTTTTTTCCACTTCATGGCAATAGGCTCGCCCCCTATCACGCGCGCCTCAAAGAGATGTCAGCACAAGTGTAGGGTTCCACTAGGGCCGATGCCTGCCGGGGTCGCTTGAAAGTCCGAAAGGGATACCGAGGCCCCTGGCAACACAGGCAACGGAAGGAACCCGGGGGGGTTTTAGTCAGTAAGAGTCTGACACACCCTCCCGCTATACCCATTGCGGGAGAAGTTATTTAATAATAACCCACCCAAAAAAAAAAATAAGGCTTGTCGCCTATGACATGGGAGATAAATATAACTTGTAAAATGTAGGTGTACTATAGGTGCAGCTCTGCCTAACCCTCCCTTAAAAACAAGGCATGTATGTTATGTATTTTTTGGGGTCCCCTATTCAACAAGGAACCATAATATATAGACTCGCTATGTATGTGTGTCTCTCTGTATCTCTGTCCGCGGCTTAGCTCAGAGACTCTTAGTATGTACTAGAAAGCTGTAACTTGGCATAGGCATATTCATTATTCACGCCGACAAAGTGGTAGTGACTTTAAAGTGCTAGTTTTTGTTAGAGTTAAGTGTCCGGGGGGACACTTGACTCCCTGCCAGCAAAATGGTTGGTTTTGGATATGTGAACAAAATCATGGCAGTAGTATACATAATGAAGTTAGGAAAACTGTGACAGCTAAGTAGGCTTTACAAGTTAACGAGTAATAGTCGACCAACTTACATTTGCAGTTGGAATGTATGGGAGAACATGTTTTTCGACTACAAGTTAAGTTTGTTCATGTGATAAATTCATCCCTACTATGTAACCCTTCATTGTGCGTGGTCCGACACGCACTTGGCCGGTTTGTTTCTTCTTCCTATTTGCGTATACGTTAGTGAGACAATGGCGCCGATTCCCTTGTTCACAAACTTAACTAAATTTAAGTTCAGTACATCTTTTTCTTTCTATTTCATTAAGAAAAGGACAGAAGATCAATTATAGTTTAGTCCTGTCAAATTAATCAGCGCTTGACGTAAATTGACGTAATTTTAGTAGGCAAGTTTTTAATCACGTCTAAACTTGTATGGAGTAGTGACAGGCACTGATTCATTTGACAGGACTAAACTAAAATTAATCTTCCGTCCTCTTCTTAATGAAATAGAAAGAAAAAGATGGACTGAACTTAAATTTAGTTTAGTTTGTGAACAAGGGAATCAGCACCATTAAGCTTTATATTTTCCAGCTCATTGATTCCAAAAATGATGCTGTCACGATAGATTTCGTAATGCTTACATGGACTGCATATAGGTAAACATTCGATTGTATTGAATTTGAGGACTATACAGGCTGGATTTTTGTGACGGGGCAATAAGGGCAGCTACCTTAACCGTTGTAGCTACAGGAAAACAGCCGTAGGAGACCGTCATCAACTTTTTGAGAAAATTAGATCTGCAGTCACAGATTTTGAAAAAAAATGTACAGTCAGCAAAAAAATGGGCAGTATGCATAAAAACTTATTTTGGTGCCAATCGATCCTGTTTCTTACAGGGATCAAAACATTGTATATTAGACCAACAGAGGTTTGAGTACTAGAAAACTCAGAAATCGCAAAAACCTGTTTTCATACATTCCGTAGGAAATAAACTCAAACTTACTTTTTTTTATGATGGACAGATTAGCCGACAATAAACAAAAAAATAAACTTCGAATGAATCGTTCTACGTTTATTTGCTTTAAAAACACGATAGTTTGTTGCTTATGATTTCCGAGAAGAAAATGACCTCAAATAATTTAGAACTTTCAGACTTATATGGGAAACGTTAAAAATGCCTGTCCTCTACAAAAGTCAGAAATTGCAAAAAGCCTTCGTATGGGTAAAGTTTTTTCAAAAGCAAACTGTAAATATTATTCTCAAACCAAATTAAATTATAACGCGTATTCATTTGAAATTTGAAGTTCAACATTTTTTGTTTATTTTCGGATCTTGTTTATCCATCATAAAAAAGAGTCTCATTTCCTACAAAATGTATGAGAATTGTTTTTGCAATTTCTGACATTTCCAGTACTCAAACCTGATAAAGTTTTTTGATCCCTGTAAGTAACAGGATCGATTGGCAACAAAAAAGTTTTGTGAAAACTGCTCAATTTCTTACTGACTGTACAAATTTTTCAAAATCTGTGAATGCAGATCACCGACGAATGCGACATTACCGACGATTTAGTTTTTTTTTATAAGTACCGTTTAAACTTTCATATGCATTTAGTAAAAAGCTGTTATTTAGACATTACAAACAGACACTTAAATTTTATTTATTTGTATATATAGATATCCACACATCATTATCAGGGTAAGTCTTCGGTAACTTTGGGGCGTCTGGGCTCAGAGTCCTGTTAAGGACGGGAAAAACATTGCTTGAAACTATACGGTACGTTTTATTTGTTTTTTTTTTAATTAATTGTGAAATATCACAGTTAACGATACTTTATTCACATTAAAATCTAGTCTATTGGCTAATCATATAAAATTTTCATAATAAATAAACTGACAGTTAAGCTAATAAGTAATTTAAATAGAACCTAAATTACTAAGTAACTTTAACATAAAAAAATCGTCCAATAACGTCTTTCTTGTCCACTTTATGTTCAGCAAGCTTAGCACGAGAACCGTAGAGAAGAGTTTTGTCGAAGGAAGAGTAGTCAAAAATGACGTTTACGTGTAGACAGTTGACAGTTTTCTACCGAGAAATGTAGACAAGCGATTTCTATTCTACAGTAGAAATAGAAAGCGTCATGCTAAGCCTGCTGTAAAAGACACTGGACACGTGTTCTTTATAATAGTCAGCACTTCATTCAAACAATTATTAAACATGAAGAAAGATTATTCGTGGGCACAAGCGCTATAACATTATCCCTCGTTAAAGTGGCAGTGAAAATAATACCTTTGGCCAGATTTTTTTTTAAATGTGTGCGGTCGGAGGCCCCCGTCACGAACGAATTCTGTAAGGATCATTTTCAAAAATTACAACTAAGTTCAGTATTGAGGTTATACAATCGGGCGCGCACAATGTTCGTCTGCTCAAAATCTCGATACTCGCACGCACACACACAGTCGTATAGAAAGAGACAGAGAGGCAGAGGGAAAGTCGCATGGAGGGGGCATAACGCTTTTTCCTTACGTGACGTTTGTTGAGGAGTTGACTAGCAGAGAGAGTAGTCTCTCTGCTAGTCAACTCCTACCGCATGCTGCGTTAAGGGTCCTGCAGACAGACGCGACGCGACACTAGTAGCAAAATGTATATGAAATATTTATCGAAACTGTCGCGCAGCGAGTCGCACTGCCTGTCCCGCCCGTGATATCGTGCAAGTCTGCAGAAGCCTTTCAGGAACTTCGTTCCAAAAACATAAAAAAATCGAATGTATTCGGACCGGTCATTAAATTGGCAAAACGAATCACAAATAAAAGTTTAAACAATTAGTTACATCATTCTTTCAAATTCTTAGCCCACATTGTTTCAAACTCTGATCAATCCTAACGATTAACAATTAAAGTTACATAAACATCTTAAAACATTCCTCAATGGCTTCGCAGCCGACTAGACCACGCACGATTAACTTAACTGGCGTTTAACGCAACCAGCGTTTAACTTAACCTGTGTTTAAGTGATACGATCAAAATGCTCGGTTTACAAGCAGCCGCTTATTATGTATCGTTGGTTGTCTCCGACAATCGAATGATTGATGGGTAGGCTTTAACTTTCACTTTACTTTGACAAGTTGTTAAGTTCGGATTACCTACATCTTCCTTTGTGTTCGCTGGTTGAATATTAATTCCGATACATCACCGTCAAAGCTGTATTCATTTAAGGTTAAGCAGAGATTATAATAATATTATATTTTAAAATAATGCAGACCCTTATGGAAGGTAGTTAAATAAATGGTAATTGAAATAACTGATCCTTCGAAATAAGAGTGAACAAGTCGGACGGTGAGCAATGGGTAGCTCACCGTCCGGTAAGGACCAGGCCCGGGTCGACGGCGCGTTGTGTTCCACGCGCGCCTTAAAGAGATTTCGTCAGCACAAGTGTGGGTCCACTAGGGCCGATGCCTGCCGCGGTCGCGGGAAGGTACTAAAGGGTCACCGAGGCCCCTGGCAACACAGGCAACAGGAAGGAATACGGGTGGGTTTTAGTCAGTAAGAGTCTGACACACCCTCCTGCTCCGCCCAGAGCGGGAGAAGTTATTTGATGATTTCCCACCCAAAAAAAAAAAGAGTGAACAAGTATCTTCTGGGCATGCTTGTTCCATCATAGACCTCATCCATCGCTTTCCATCAGGGGATATCGAGATCAAGAGCATGTCCATTCAGCCATTAAAAAAAAACTGAAAACCTCTTAATGGGTCATTGTACTCATCTTTATGAATAAGTTTTCCTATGGGGCAAACTCTTATTTCGCGAAAAACAATCAGCGTGTCATACTTTGTAGTGGTGACATGATTTTATACGAACTTCAGTCTAATGTTTAAAATATGTATGAAAAATGGTGTCATACTTTCTAGCGGTGACATGACTTTATACAAAATTCAGTCTAATGTTTAAAATATGTACGAAAAATGGTGTCACACTTTCTAGCGGTGACATGACTTAATACGAACTTCAGTCTAATGTCTAAAATATGTACGAAAAATGGTGTCATACTTTCTAGCGGTGACATGACTTTATACGAACTTCAGTCTAATGTCTAAAACATGTACGAAAAATGGTGTCATACTTTCTAGCGGTGACATGACTTTATACGAACTTCAGTCTAATGTTTAAAATATGTACAAAAAATGGTGTCATACTTTCTAGCGGTGACATGACTTTATACGAATTTCAGTCTAATGTTTAAAATATGTGCGAAAAATGGTGTCATACTTTCTAGCGGTGACATGACTTTATACGAACTTCAGTCAAATGTTTAACATAAGTACGAAAAATGGTGTCATACTTTCTAGCGTTGACATGACTTTATACAAAATTCAGTCTAATGTTTAAAATATGTACGAATAATGGTGTCATACTTTCTAGTGGTCACATGACTTTATACGAACTTCAGTCTAATGTCTAAAACATGTACAAAAAATGGTGTCATACTTTCTAGCGGTGACATGACTTTATACGAACTTCAGTCAAATGTTTAAAATATGTACGAAAAATGGTGTCATACTTTCTAGCGGTGACATGACTTTATACGAACTTCAGTCAAATGTTTAAAATATGTACGAAAAATGGTGTCATACTTTCTAGCGTTGACATGGCTTTATAAAAAATTCAGTCTAATGTTTAAAATATGTACGAAAAATGGTGTCATACTTTCTAGTGGTCACATGACTTTATACGAACTTCAGTCTAATGTCTAAAACATGTACGGAAAATGGTGTCATACTTTCTAGCGGTGACATGACTTTAAACGAACTTCAATATATTAGCTGTTACTTTCGGTTTCACTCTACCAACTGCTTTTCATTCATCTAGATCGGTAGATATACCTCATAATCACCTTATAATGTACCCACCCACTGGCCTCCTCTCTGTGAGAGGCAGTGGGCTATAATCTACCACGCGGGCCCAGTGTGGGTTGGTAGATGTCACATGTCTTCGAATTTTAGGTTCTAGGACATGCATTGTTTCTTAAATTTATACGGTATTTTAGCTATTTTTATTTTTTAATAAATTTTATTATTATTATCTTTTTTTTCATTATATACACATAAAATGATATGTTTAAATATTAGAACATAAGAAATATAAAAACATTTAAAAATATAAAAAAGGTAGCCCACTGGTATCGGGAACAAGCTACCCGGCGGTCAGGGCTCCAGAAAGAGGAACTTCCTAACAATGCCAGCCTGTCCAGATGTACCGCTTTCTGAATCAAACCCTTAATCCAGCTGCCTAGTTCAGGCCATGGTACGGAGCGAGAGGGCATGGGCAGCCGTCACCTCATTCTGCGAAGCAGTAATGCTCGCGAAGGAGGAGGTGGGACGGTTGAGGGAAAGGCACGTTTCGCGCCCTCTCGCCCCTAGCCGCCGCAGGAGACGCCCTGGGCGTCGGATTTCCGGCCACCGTAGGCGTGGGCTTGCGGACGGTGAGCAATGGGTAGCTCACCGTCCGTTAAGGACCAGGCCCGGGTCGACGGCGCGGATTGGACTCCACGCGCGCCTCAAAGAGATGTCGTCAGCACAAATGTAGGGGTCCACTAGGGCCGATGCCTGCTGGGGTCGCGGGAAGGTACATATGGGTCACCGAGGTCCCCGCAACATAGGCAACTGAAGGAATACGGGTGGGTTTTAGTCAGTAAGAGTCTGACACACCCTCCCGCTCCGCCCAGAGCGGGAGAAGTTATTTGATGATTTACCACCCAAAAAAAAAAAAAGCTGCCCAACGAGAGCCTCCTTAGGTGTTGGTCGAGGCTCTTGGCAATTAATCCATTGACTGATATGACTATCGGCACAATGATTGCTGAATCCACATCCCACATGTCGAGAACCTCGCGAGCCAAGTCAAGATACTTGATTTGTTTATCTTTCTCGGCTTTCACGAGGTTCCCGTCATGAGGGACTGTTATGTCAATGTCTGTTCGATCCACCATCACTATATCAGGCTTATTGGCAACAATAGTCCTGTCAGTGATGATGCATCAACAAGAACTGGATCGGGCACATACCTGTAGTGCGGCACTTCCGATTCCACAAGGCTGTATTTCAGAGCAAGTTGCTAATGGATAATCCTGGCTACAAGGTTGTGTCTATGCAAGTACTCTTCGTTAGCTAGACGAGAACACCCGGATATAATGTGTCGGATCGATT
This sequence comes from Atethmia centrago, assembly GCA_905333075.3. Taxonomy (NCBI): domain Eukaryota; kingdom Metazoa; phylum Arthropoda; class Insecta; order Lepidoptera; family Noctuidae; genus Atethmia; species Atethmia centrago. Next base: position 23,903,065 of record HG995376.1, read on the forward strand.
TATTTTTATTATTATTTATTTTTATGTGCTTACGTATCTCGGAACCAAGGAGTCCCGGTCCTTTGGAAGGCGTACGAGGGGCCGAAGTTAACTTACAGAGTTCCGTTGGACAATTGTAATGGAATGAGATGATGATGACATACCTATTACATAATAATTAATTAGTAATTTTTTTAATCAATAAAATTAATTATGCTAAAAAGAGAAATCTTCAAACTGCCATTCTAACATAATATTTGTTGCTATCCGTATTACTTTCTAATGCTTAGATTATCCAAATACTAGATACATTAACTTTAGCAGCATATTTAGTTACGTATATTTACAGAGTGTTTTTTTCCCGCCTTCCGCATCCAGTCCGTCCCAGCCACCTAATTAAGATCATCGGTCCATCTAGCTGGGAGGCGTCTCACACTTTACTTGCCGATACGCAGTCTCCACTCCAGGACTCGTCTGCTGCACGGGGCATTGGTACGGTTTCGGCACTGTTCGTGAAAAAAAAAAAACCTCATCTGACGAAAAAGATACACCTGGTCAACCTGTTTAATATAACTGAGTAAAACAATGCAAGCACCACCTTGACGTGTTCAAATTATGCTAATAGAAGTTGCAATAAATACAGATACGCTAAAACATCCAAATAAAGTAGTTTTTATTTGAATAATAGATTTAATCAATTAGATCGTACGAAACTCTTTATTTAATCAAATGGTTTTGTAACAACGTGTTTTATTCAGCGTGGGTGTTAGAAGAATATTAATATCTTTATCGGTATTGCAAAGCTAACAAACCGCTGGAAATTGTCTATATTAAGGGTCAGTTGCCGTTGACTTTGGCCATATGAATGCACGTCAGTCGAAGTGCCAGCCCGCGCCGTACCTGAGCTCGTAGCTTTAAATTCCCCAGATAATAATAACTATCCAGTTATGATCCAACCTGTCCCACCTTGCTGCCCTCCTCCCAGCGACGCCCTTTTATTTTTTTAGGTGGGAAATCGTCAAATAACTTCTCCCGCTCTGGGCGGAGCGGGAGGGTGTGTCAGACTCTTACTGACTAAAACCCACCCGTATTCCTTCCTGTTGCCTGTGTTGCCAGGGGCCTCGGTGACTCTTTAGTACCTTCCCGCGACCCCGGCAGGCATTAGCCCTAGTGGACCCCTACATTTGTGCTGACGACATCTCTTTCAGGCGCGCGTGGAATACAATGCGCCGTCGACCCAGGCCTGGTCCTTACCGGGACGGTGAGCTACCCATTGCTCACCGTCCGCAAGCCCGTGCCTACGGTGGCCGGAAATCCGCACGGGATTCCCGACGCCCAGGGCGTCTCCTGCGGCGGCTAGGGACGAGACCCTAAGCCGAGGTTCGTACCCCTTACCGTACAGTCGCTTAGTACTTAATATAAAAATTCGCCCCTGGCTGGAGGCTTTGAGTTAGCTTAAGGCAGCCACAGGATATTCCGGTTAAGTAGTCACGACTTCTCAAAGCCAACTACGAGATGCCAACAAAAAAAAAAACATGAGATAAAAATACTGTATCATTGTTACAGTTGACTTCTTGTGGGTTCATCACTAGTGGGGTAATAGGGTATTTAACTATATATGAGAAAAAATCTATAAATATATTATTGAGATAGTTTAGGCAAAAAGGAGTCTGAAAATGTTAGTTTTAGTTCATAAAATAACAAAATAAATTTTAAAATTCAATTTAACATTTTCAGTTTTTCTAATCTGTTAAAAAACATCATGAAATAGTAGCCGCCATGCTATTACGTCATACGGCTATGTAAACTAAAACGAGTCAACTGTCAACTGATAGTTAGATAATAGATCAGCGCATTTGTTTACATAGCCAAGTGACGTCATGACCACAGAGCAACATGGCGTCCACTGCGTCCAGCGTTTTCGTCAAACTACGCGCGAAATTTGAAGATGTAACCTTAAATGCATTTTTATGGCACTTATCTATTGAATAAAAATTTTATGATATTTTTAGGGGCCGATTAGCACTATAGAATTTAATTAAGACACTTTTCAAAAATGGATGTAAGACCCTATTCCGCAACACACTATCGTATCAGTAGCAAAGGGTTTTATTTTGACAGTTCAACATCAATCATTGCATCATTTAGGTACGTTGTTGAGCAGACAAAGTTTTCGAACAATGTAGCAATGGATAAGCAATATACTTCAAAATCATTCAGATTGTGATTTACAATGTGTTAAGGCTCGTGCACAGGCGCAACTCGACTCCAGGTGCAACAATTTCTATGAAATCTTCACGGAAATTGTTCTACCGATGTCGCGTCGCGCAAGTCTGCACGCCTTTACGCAATAAGGGTGCCGTTCAGTATAGACCTGACAGATTTCCGAACAATGCCCATAAGATCATACTGAATTAAAACCCACAATCGTCGAGGTGTAAGTCAGAGAAGGCTTCGAATGAGATTAATAGAGATAGAAAAGCCACGTGATAAAATTCTACCAAGATTGAATGTCTACTCTACCTAGTCTACCTACCTCAAAAATTCACGCATGTCGCTAATATAATCGCTATAATTTTTGGCTGCACGCAGCGGGTCGTGAGTGCTCCGAGAGTTCAGTATAACAACGCCTTCAGGGGGTTGATGGGGCCGCCGCCGCCTCGCTATTGCAGTGTGTCAGCGATGTTTGCCAAATCACATACAAGTGTATGGCTATTATGCCATAATTAGAAAAAGAGCTGCATCGCTGATGCGCAGTGTGAGAGACAGTTCTAATGACTACCTGCAGGCTTAGCACGAGCACCGTTTTGTCGACGGAAGAGTAGACAAAAATTACGTTCCGTGAAGACAGTACGACAGCAGCAAAGTCGAAAGAGTCAACTGCACTTTTTACGAAATTCACTCTTATAAGGCTTCTACAGACGGCGATATCGCCCCAGTCTGTAGAAGCCTTTACATAATTCGACTCAGAATTCTTTGTTTTGATATAGGATTTTTTTCTGTTTTTTCTCATTTTTTACTGATATTAAGTCACGTATATGAAGACAACTATAACATTTTTTCTCAAAGTGTCGAAGTACCGTATTTTGGAACAAAAAATATTACAGTAATTATTGGCCTTAACCACTTCCTTGGTGATTAACTTGGTGAATGATGTAAAATAGGAGAAGATAGCTTTGTTCTTCTATTAATTGTCACAGTTTTGCGTTCAAAACGCTCTCCTGTAAAAGCATGATTTTGTAGATAACCGTATATACTTTGTGGCCTTTGAGTATAAAGTTATCTACTGTCTTTAGCATGACCATTACAAAATCCAATTGTCTTCACTACCTTAAAATCACACTGACAACTGACAAGACAACAGTCAGTACGCGCGAAATTTGAAGATGTAATCACAATGACAACTGACTGTTGTCCTGTCAGTTGTCAGTGTGATTTTGACAGTTTGGGATAGAAAACTTTCTTCTGAAATAGTCTACATAAAAAAGGACATAGTCAAAGATCGTTAGAAATGAAAGACAAAATGACAGATTGTAGAAAGATTTCTACGGTGCGATGTCAAAAATCGAGAAACGAAATGTCACTTTGTATAGAAAGAGCTGTGTCTATTCTTCGTAGAAATAGAAAGCGTCATGCTAAGTCTGCTGAACATATTGAGATTCCTATCTGGAGGCACTGGATTTGCCTACATATAGGCTAATTATTATAGTTTGTTTTTGTATGTGTGTATTATTAACATAGCTCTTAAGTTTCAGTGTATTCCTACTACTCTATGGACAACCTAGTCTGAAATAAATAATAATAATTATTATATACTTGAATATGGATGGAAGAGACTTGTGGGATTGTAAACAAGTTTAAGTATATATGATAAATCAGAATGCACAACCCAATCACATAAAAATAACGAACCGGTTTGAACATGTCAACTCCGAACTAAAACAGCTGTTACAAAAATTGAACAAAACCGGGGCATGTTATAAAACAAATTAATAATATGTATTCATGACAAGAATCGAATGTTACAATAAATAAATAAGTAAAAGGATTTACTAAATTAATAATAAATTTAAATAATCCTAATAAATTTACATCAAGTTTTTTATGCAGTCGTATTAAAAGATACTTTTTATCGGAATTTCGAAAGCGATGCATTATGTATGGAAATTAGTTGATTAAGCAGCACAATCGGTTACATTTGAGTATATTAATATTTATTCGGTTTTTACTTTATAATTTGTTGCTATTTGTGGTTATATATTTAAGCGAAAGACGAAGTGAAACACACAAAGCTTATCTTCAGTGTACCTAGTACCTATATGGACTACAAGAATAATAAATGAAGGGTTTCATAGTTGGGATGAATTTATCTCAAAAACAAACTTAACATTGTAGTTGAAAAACATGTTCTCCCATACATCGATATACGTCATGGTCAATTTTGCAACTGCAAATGTAAGTTGGTCGACTATTACTCGATAACTTGTAAAACCTACTTAGCTGTGATGGTTTTCCTTCTAATTTCGTTATATATACTACTCCCATGAATTTTTTTACATATCCAAAAACAACCATTTAGATTACAGTAGGGGGGGGGACGGCTCTAGCAAAAATTTTCACTTTAAAGCTTAATATTACGCAAACAGATCAATGAATCAAAATGGTGTTCATGGACCCGCAATATTTTTGAACGGCCTATCCAATGATACCCAACACCATGGCATAGACGAGAAAAAAAAATATCATCCCCATTTTAGGTGTAAGGGTACCCTAAAAAAATGTATAGCCATGTCAAATTACAGCTTTCTACTAAGTCTGTGAGCTAAGCTGGGGACAAACAGACAGACAGACTTATATGGCGGAACTATAAGGGTTCCTTGTTGTCTACGGGACCCTAAAAACACTGTCCTATTTTAGACAAACCCGATTATAAATCCTTATAACATAGTATTATCAGAGTACTTGCATATATGTTTCTTTCTGTTGAACATAAGTCTCGAGAATCAAAGATGATTAAACTATGTATACTATGTTTATTTACCATATTCTTATATTGGCATTGAATTCTATGCCAACATTCGTAAGAAAAACACGATTACGGTTATTTTATTTATTTAACTGAAACAAAAAACTGCAATAAAAACCATGTATAACCAATAATAATGATAAATATTTTATTTCCGATCAAATTACGAGATCCATTTATTGTTAGTGACCGTCTTAACCTAATGTTAGTAAAACCACACAATATACAACATTGAAACGACTGACACCTGCGTATGCAGCCGTATCCAGTGAGCCAGCATGGGGCTGTCCCACCTATCACACAATACACTCAGAATACTAGCTAGCACGTATTCTACCGGGAATAGAAGCGCACCGTTTCCGTATAATGGCATGAAAACCATCAACCCTGGCCTCGGTGAACATCCCGGAAGCGCTACAAAAGCGTGGTAGACCCAACAGCATCCTGAATTCATTGTTAAACTGGACACGCAAGGCGTTGTATGGACTCAGCGTATATCTGACCCAGAGACCGCACGTGAGACTGGCAGTATGCCCTGCGACGTACAACGTGCAAATCTGCGGATCAGCATATTACCTCGGACAGCAATCGCAGCAATGGCCTACCGCCATATACGCTTAAAGCAATCATCATACCATACATGACTAAGAAACTATCAACCAGTTACGTAAGAAAGAAAGACAAAACAGCCAAACATTTTTTGCGCATACCTACATCTAATCGATTTATCGGAATCGATTACAAATAAATGTGCTTGTCAATCGATATCTGAATCGACTTTTATTATACTAATTTGTGACAGCATTATGTTTCAGGGCTGTTGAACTTTTGGTACGTGTATGGGTATATATTAGTTAATGACTATGAGTATGAGTGGATAGATGAATAAAGAAACGTTTACATAGAATAAGGCTGACGAGGGACTGGTTAAGTTTGGGTACCTAAATAAAATAAATAATTCACTATACTTTTGGAAGAATTACTCCAGGGTGCGATTTTTGTCAAAAATATTTGACCTACAGCGGCTAAAATGTTTACCATCTCTGCTTAAAAAGCACTAGAAATTCTTCGAATGTTTTTGTGATTTTAGAAAGTAGATAGAGCTGTCGAGACTCGATGCATCGTAATAGGAGGTAGCTCGAGTCATGCGGTAGGAAGGAAGACAAGGTTTAGTTCGAAAAACATAGAATAAACATTGAAAACATTGGTTTACTGCTACAACTGGAGAGCTAGAAAATAATGAGAAAGAGTTTAACCGGTGAAGCCCCGCGCGACACCGATTCGGAGTCAAACAACAGAAAATCAATTGTGTCTCATTAGCCGTCCTTGACAAATTAAATTACGTTGTTAAAAATACTCTACAATTTCGGAGTTTAAAAATACTAGTCAGAGTATATCGAGCACCTTGAAACTATATACGAATATTAAGACCATTTACAGTGTCCTATGTAAATAGAAAGCCTAGTTTCTCGAAACTCATAGATCTTTGAACTACACAAGTTACAGGTACACAGTTATCCTGCGGTCACTATTTCTTTCACTGGTTAGAGCGTTACCTATTGGCCTACTGAACAACACTTGATAAAGGCATATAGTCAAGATTACACGTCCACTCGGTCTGAGTGACAGCCGTGCACTAGAAAGTGTCATCCTCAAACGCACTCTACGCCCACTATTTGAGACCAACGAAAGCTGGTTGTTGATATCGAGACCGACTTATCCATTCAAATTGCGCAATATAATGACGTCACACCTCACCTTCTGCATCTATCTTACTGTACCAGTGAGCGAAGCGGGCGCTTCCTTGATGTGCACTCGATCAACGGTCGAACGCTGAAATTATTCGCTAGGGGACTAGGGTTACCATCCATCCGAATTTGTCTGTGGCGGCCATCTACACACGCCACATGCGAACTACGCATCAAAGACATGACGTCACACAAATCTTGCATCCTGCAAGCAGAGTTAGTCGCGCAACTGACATACATATATACAACATCCCGACGTCAACTGTCGGGCAGTTGGCCACCAGACACAACACACAACATCCGTCTGGTCAGAGAATTCACCCTTTTCTATCTATAGAAAAGAGAGGTACAGGGTGTAAAGTTCACTCATCCTCTAGGATAAGTGAACTTTACACCCTGTTCCTCTTGCCTCTATATGTCGAGACATGTCTGGATATTTGGCTCCCCGTCCTGACTTTTCTACTTAAATGGATTTTATAAAGAGAGATGAAATGTTTTTTTTTGGGAATGGCATCTCACAGGTCCAATATCGAGATCACACATCGCGGTCGAGGATGCCCGAATTGCTGTCGAGTCTACTATGAAGTACCTGGGACGGGTGCTCGACAGCCAGTGGAACTTCGGCCCCCTTTTCGACTGCTGACGCCCATGTTGATAGGTGCGGCGGACGCGCCCGCAACACATGCTTTCCAATCTGGCGGGCCTGAGCACCAGGAGGTCATATTGCGGTCCAAGTCCCTGTACCCCCGGTGTGGACTTCTGACCAGACGGCCGGCAGCATTACAATACTGCTGAAACCACAGACGGCGATGGCCGTCAGAGCTATCAGGGGGTATCGCACGATCTTCTACGAGACGGTTTGTGCACTTGCCGGATCTCCGCCCTAGGAACTAGAGGTGAGAGCTTCGCTTCACAGTACCGATGGCGCGAAGAGGCATGAACGCAAAGTGGTGGACCGATGCAGCAAGAGATCGAGCTTCGTCGGTCACAGCTCCGTGAGGTCCTGGTGACGAGTTGGTGGGACAGGCTTCTGCGCCTTATCTTGCCCTGCCTCGCTACAGTCAAGGCAATCCAACCAGTGCTCGACAAATGGCTCGGGAGGAGGCACGGCTCCCTGTCGTTTCGAGCGGCGCAGGTGCTCTCGGGGCACGGCTGCTTCGGGAAGTACCTGTGTCGCATAAACGGGGAGCCGGACGCTCGGTGTCACCACTGCGTCCACTATCGGGAGGACACGACACGGCATATACTGGCAGAGTGTACTGCATAGAAGGAGCCATTCCGTGCTCACATATCAGAAATCGCAGTCGACCTGTCGTTGCCGGCCGTCACTCGTTAAATGTTCGGGAGCGCCGAGTCGTGGGATGCGGTGATATCCTTCTGTGAAACCGTCATTTCACAGAAGGAGGCGGTAAGGGAGAGGGAGTTCGAGACCACTCTCCCGACCCGCAGCAGGCGGACCAGGCGTCGGCGGAGGGTGGACAACGTCCCCGTAAAGAGTTCTGGAGGTCTATTCGGGGATCGTGGAATGCGCACAAGTTCAAATGATCCCAGTCGGTAAGAGTCTGACAGACCCCTCCGCCCGCCCCAGGGTGGAAGACACCCATGAGGATTTAAATCCCGGAATAAAAAAGAGAAGGAAGTTGTCGGCTGCTTAACCGAGCTGTGGAAGGGCAGCAAGAGACAGGCTGGATTGGATCAAAATTAATTAGGAACGAATTTAAAGCTGACTGACTCAGTGGCACGGGCTGGCTAGAGCAAGGGTCGGGGCGAAAAAAGAAAGTGTTATTTCTTTTAAAAGTAAAAAGTCCGAATTAAAGAAATTTTAAAATTTCAAAATGGTAACCCTATACGGGATGGATTTAGAAACACAAATGCATTGTCCGAGGCTACTTGATTTCTTAGTGGAGTTAATGCGGTGTACAATCTGTGCATGTAATCTGTTATTTAGATGTACAGATGAGAGGTAGAATGTAATTGTGATTTACATATGGAGCGATGTGCAACTGCAGAGCGCAGATGTCTATCTGAACGTGTGCCGAACTTTATAAAACATAACATATTACATCACCCCTGTATGACCAGAAGGATTAGGCAGAGATGCACCTACACCCACATTTCACAAGTTATGTTTAATTCTCAAGTAACAGAAGCCTGAGACAAGCAATGTCGACCGCCACCGTTTCTGGACAGTGGGACGTCGTGTCGCTAATGTCTCATTAGGCCGCGTTCACACCAAACTTTTAGTCACTGTCAGACGCCGACAGTAAGTATCTACTTCAAAATATATGCCAGTTGTAACGGCTGACTGAGAGCGATTGTTACATTTGCTATTACCGCGGCCTTATGCAGTCTATCAGAGCCTTTATAAGTAGGTAAGAGACACACAGTCGGGTAGTAAGTAAAAGGGATGTATTGACCATTGAACCAAGAGGCTAATCATATTTGTGTCTTCTTTTTAATAAATTAAATTGCTGTTACTGCATACCATCTTAGAATATTACTCAGCAATGTTGTAAAATACTATTTACACATTGTTATATAAGAGCTAGTACCATGTTTAATTTAAATTGCGAAGTTAATTCAATTTAGAAGGTTCTAAAAATATATTAGGCGTGTAATGTTATCTAACTTTAGTAGGAGAAAAATATGTGAGATGATAATATTATTATTAAATGGAATATTCATTTCACACAACAACTTCCTTTAAACAATTTTTTGTCTAAATATTTTGCGTATACTTAATCATTTTTAGTTACGATTGGTAGTAATGATAGCAATATATTAATTAATATAACCGAACACCTGCTGAATGTCTTGAAATATTATGTTCACTATAAAGTGCTTTTTTTGAGTGGGAAATCATCAAATAACTTCTCCCGCTCTGGGCGGAGCGGGAGGGTGTGTCAGACTCTTACTGACTAAAACCCACCCGTATTCCCTCCTGTTGCCTGTGTTGCGGGGGCCTCGGTGACCCATACCCTTTAGTACCTTCCCGCGACCCCGGCAGGCATCGGCCCTAGTGGACCCCTACACCTGGGCTGACTACATCTTTTTGAGGCGCGCGTGAAATACAACGCGCCGTCGACCCGGGCCTGGTCCTTACCGGATGGTGAGCTACCCATTGCTCACCGTCCGCAAGCCCGCGCCTACGGTGGCCGGAAATCCGTCCGGGATTCCCGACGCCCAGGGCGTCTCCTGCGGCGGCTAGGGGCGAGAGGGCGCGAAACTGGCCTTTCCCTCAACCGTCCCGCTGCCTCCTTCGCGAGCATTACTGCTTCGCAGAATGAGGTGACGGCTGCCCATGCCCTCTCGCTCCGTACCATGGCCTGAACCAGGGCCGGACGCGAGTGATCTCTGCCGCCGATCGCCTCCACGAGGACACGGCGGTGCTCTGTCCAAGCCGGGCAGACCTCCACCGTATGCTCCACCGTGTCCTCCGGGCGATCCACACAGTGGTGACCCCCGGGCGTTTCCTCCCGCCTTATCCGACACAGGAACCTCCCGAAGCTGCCGTGTTCGGTGAGGACCTGCGTCAGGCGGAAGGTGAGGACGCCGTGGCGTCTCTCTAGTCAGAGGGGACTTATCGCAGTAATCGTGGCGTGCCCAGCACTGGGTTGCGACAACCGTAACTATAAAGTGCTTAAGACGCTGACAACACCTAAACCGCGGTCACTGTCAAATTCCATAGAAAAGAAAGAGAAGCGCGATGACACAACGCTTGTAATTTATTGCAAAATATGAAGTAATTATCTATTTACTCAAAATTGAGTTGAGTAATCGAAAATAAAAAACAACCAAGTTCTGCATTCAAATAAGACGTTCTAGTAATTATTTAATACGTAATGTATGTTGATATTTGATACAGATATTTTGGATTAGAACTCAAAGTAAGAGGTTAGTTTAACGTTAGTTTGTATCGAGATTTTGTTTTCAAAACGTGTTTTGGTAACAACCAGGTTCTGGGAAATATGTTCAAAATTAACATATATTTTTTCCGCTACCACAAACTATACAGATTTGGCAATTTTTTTTCTTAAGCGAAGCCTATTTTGGTCAATTGGGTCTTGTCAGCGCCTTAAGTGTGTGATTATTATTGTAGAACGAAGAAGACTGACCTACCGTGATACAGTTTTTACTAGTATGGAGGTCAGTGTGAATTACTCTCTAACAACCATAATAATGTCCACGCACGAAATGAGATCTTTTTTTTTCTATATACGTTTATATGGATCTCATTTGTAGTCTTAACAAATAAATGATTATTATTATTATTATTATTATTATAAATTGTAATTCGTAAGGTTGTTATTGCTCGCTGTTGGAAATAAATGTTTTTGTTTATTTATTTTTTTTTTATTTAGGTAATTGAAAATGGGCCCTCAACAAAAAGGCGCCGTCTTCCACGGGCGAGAGAATCACGGCGATAGTCACTCCGATCATAGGGTCATTAAGTTCCCTTTAAAATGATTGAGCTGAATGGTGCTGATCAATGCGCCATGTTCGTGAACATGGCCATCAGTAGAGACTGGTCATCTTTTAGTCGCCACGGCTCATTTTATTTTTTTTTTTTTTTATTGCGGATGCTTTTAACGTGAACGTCTTTCTACATTGTTGTGAGAACAATGTAGAAAGACGTTCGATACGACGTTGTATAATTTCAACACGAATGATGTACTTAACCAATATTTTGTTTTAAAAGTGTGTCCGTGGAGTTTCTTGCCCATTCTTCTCCATAGGAACCTACTACGCTTTGGAATGGGCAACTAGCTTCATCTTTCTGACTGACCGACCCCATGACAAATCAAAAGTGCCAGTAATTGGTTTTGAATTTGAAATAAATGCTTCGAGTTTGAGCTGAGTTTGAGTTTGAGTTTGCCATGACATCAAATTCTGTAGAAACTTTATGAAGCAATCTCCACACGGCGAGACTATCGCCGCGATTCTCTCGCCAGTCGGGATGGCGCCTAAGTTGGCAATGCTAATGTGAGTAAATATGGCGGCGTATAATATGAATTGCTATAACCAACTTTCAAGGTCGGCTCCAATCTAAACTTAGTAACCTAAACTTATTAATGGATGCATCACCATCAGCCTACAGCAGTCCATTGCTGGACATGGGCCTCTCCAATTGCACGCCATTCAGCTCGATTCTCGGCCAGCCACCCTGCGAAGATCGTCGCTCCACCTAGCCTGAGGGCATCCTACCTTACGTTTGTCGATTCACGGTTTCTCCTCAAGAACACGTCTACTCCAACTGTCATCGGTTCTACAGCTAATATGGCCGGCCCATTGCCACTTTAGCTTGCTTATTCTATGAGCTATGTCGACAACGGTTCTAATTAAAGGAGTAAATAATATCAGCCTATAATGTTCCCACTGCTGGGACATAAGCCTCCTCTCTGTGAGTGAGCCGTAATTCACCACGCGGGCTAAGTACGGGTTGTAGATATCACATGTCTTCGAATTTTTGGTTCTAGGACATGGTTTCCTCATGATGTTTTCCTTTACCGTTTTGAGAGCAGTGGTGATGAAATAATTTACACAAAGTAAAGTGCCTGGCTTGGTTTTTAACCATTTTTTTTTTGTTCCGAGGTAGAAAATCCTCATGGATGCCCTCCGCCCTGGGGCGGGTGGAGGAATGGGGGGAAGAGATCTCTCGCTTCCTTTCCGCAGCCTCCTTCTGTGACATGACCGTTTCGCAGAAGGATACCACCGTGTCCCAGGACTCGTCGTTGCCGACCATTGAGTCGACAGCGGCTGGCAGCGACAGGTCACTGCCTATTCCTAAGATGTCCTAAGATGAGGGCACGGCGCAGCTCCTCCTAAGCGGCACACTCTGTCAGCGTATGCCGCGCCGTGTTGGGTTCGAACCTACGACAACACGATACGTAAATCACGGTCGTTCCCACTAGGCTACCACTGCTCTCACCATTAATGGAGTGAGTCTACCATATTCATAAAATATAATTTTTTGATTAGTTATTTCTTTGTTTGCGGGCAGTACATTTCCCGATACATACCTACTTAGTTGGTTTTGATTGTAATAACTAATTAAGATTAAGGTTTAACAACAGTAACTTTTCACACTAAACACAAAACGTGATACTAATGTCTGTTCCAAGTGTATCTAATCAAAGTGTAAACAAACCCGAATCAGGTATTCTTACGCAATTTATTATTACTGGTACGTCGCCCACTGGTCGAAAGTCGACCCCCTCTACTTAAAATTATATAGTACTGTAGTGTTGGGAGACGTACTACACTAATAAATAATATTCTTTTTTTAATAACTGTTAATATATTTATCTTTTTTAATACAAATTCGTTTGTGAGTTCAATCAATGACTTTTTGACAATGCATCATTATCAATCTATATTCTGATTTTGAATATTTATTTTTATTAAGTTGTCAGTGTCAACTAGCGGCTAGGATGATGCATTATCATATCATAGAATCTCTGCAGTACTTACTTATCCCATGCTCAAGCTGTCACTTCTGTCACCAATCTATCTTCAAGTCATGAGGCCCTGGTACTATGTGTGTGTCAATAATGATAATCTATCAATATTCTAACTTAAGGGGAATTAGTAACACATTCATCTGTATTTAAAAGGCTTCAACTTCACCAGGTTCCAAAAAATTATGGTTTGAATAATATTATTAAATTGTAATTGAAAAATCATCAACGATAATTGAAGTTATCAAATGAATTATGCATCTATTTTATATCACTGAAGACAGTAGTATAAGCCCAATAACAGTATTAAAAGTTGAATTCAACTAACTGCTTGTTGCTCAAAAAAATATAAAATAAAAGTTTTAGTATGCAATAATTGGAGCAGCTCAATCCCAAGCCTTTTTGTCCTCAATATAATCCTTAACGGTATAAAAGGCTTTCTGGCACAACTTACTTTTAATAAATGATTTGAATTTATTAAGGCTTAGATCTTGAACGTGGCTTGGAAGTTTATTATAAAAACGTATACATTGACATCTGAATGAGCCACCTATTTTCTTGAGCCTTGTTGTAGGTACGACAAATTTGTGTTTGTTCCTAGTATTTATATTATGGATATCACTGTATTTCTTAAACAATTTTATATTTTTATGGGCATATAAAAGATTTTCAAAAATATACTGAGAGGGCACAGTCTTTACATTAATCTCCTTAAATTTCTCTCTGAGAGAGTGTCTTGGACTTAATTTATAAATTCATCGAACAGCTCTTTTCTGCAAAACAAAGATAGTCTGAATGTCCGCGGCATTTCCCCACAACAGAATACCGTACGACATTACACTAAAAAATAGCTAAAGTACACTAAACAGGCTGTCTCTATATCAGTTAAATTACGAATTTTTCTAACAGCGTATGTTGCGGAGCTTAGCTTTTTCGACAATTTATCTATATGTGGGGGGTCCACATATAGATAAATTGTCGAAAAAGCTGAAGCTTAGCATCCAAAGTTAAGCCCAAGAATACTGTGCTATCTTCAGGATTCAATTCTACGCCCTTTATCAACACATTAGTTTTCACCTGCGTAACGTGAGGAAGCGTAAACTTAATGCATTTGGTTTTTTTTTTCATTAAGAAGTAAATTATTAACATTGAACCAGTGAACTACTTTTGAGATCGCACTATTTACATCGTCAGTAACTAGCTGGTGACGTTTAAGTTTAAACTAAAGTGAAGTGTCATCCGCAAACAACACTATATCATGATTATCCTTTATGAGGTACTTACGGCAAATCATTAATATAAATAAGAAACAAGAAAGGACCAAGAATTGAGCCCTTAACGGTTTCTGCAGACTGGGTCGATATTGCGACAGGCATATTGCTGCCTGTTGCGTCCGCGATATCGCCCAGTCCGCCTTTATTCAAGCAGACATCGCACTTAGGTACTTACTTACCTTAGTGAAATGTCAAGCAAAGAATAGATTATTCACATGTTTTTTTACGTCACTTCCGGCAGCATCGAAGATGACGCGTAAGATAGCATTCCACCAAAAAAAAACGCAACATAAAATAATGAAATATAAAATAAGTAATGCATTAAAAAAATTAAAAAGTAAGAATTTGTTTCTTCTTATACAATTTATATTTATATAATGAATAAGCTTGTGGCTAAATAATAACAGCCGCACGGGTCAATCGATCAGGTTTAGCTACGCTTGCCGCGGTTGGGCCGTGGATGGGTGACCATCTTTACATACCAAGACCCCTCCGTGCCTCGGAAAGCACGTTAAGCCGTTGGTCCCGGCTGTGATTCGTAAATCTTTGACAGTCGTTACGGGTCGTCAGAAGCCCGAAAGTCTGACAACCAGTCTTACCAAGGAGTATCGTATTACCCAGTTACTGGGTTGTGGAGGTCAGATAGGCAGTCGCTCCATGTAAAATACTGGTATTCAGCTGCTTCCGGTTAGACTGGAAGCCGACCCCAACGTAGTTGGGAAAAGGCTAGGCAGATGATGAATTAATAAGTTTTGAAATACTTGTACGAGTATATTCCCTATTGTCAAATGAAAAACATCTAAGGGCATTTAAAATTATAATTTCGGGTGTAAGTACCTATTCAAATAATAAAATTAAAGTAATTAATTTGAAAGTACACAAACAAAATTGACACAAGTTTGTAGTACAAATTGGCATCCACGCGAACGTTTTCTGATCCACTTGTTTACATTCACATGAGATACTTTTGGAACAGAGCATACGTTTGATCGCGCCTACTTACGGATCGTAGTAAATTCGTTACAAAATATTTAATTTACGGCTCCCGGGCGTGGGACCGCGTGCTCACGCGCACACGAGAACGGTCCAACCATGAACTTACGCAAGATTATATTTGTGTCCACTGTAACTGTCATTTGTTGCCGCATTTTATTTGAAAGTAAACGGTGAAAAAGAATTTTAAACCTGCTCCAAAAGGTGATTTTGTATTTAAAAATTGGGGTTTTGTTTTGGCAAAATTTGTCTCACATAAGGCATATCTCATCCGGGTAGGATAAGCTCCGGTCGACTTATAGGCTGGTAGTAACTAGTTATTCGACCGAAATTCATGTTCCATTTAATTATTTATCTGGTACATATTGTGTGGAACCCCATGGATGTTACGACTTACAGTTTTTGTTCATTTGATAACTTCAATTATCGTTGATGATTTTTCAATTACAATTTAATAATTTATTATAGTGGTATGTAAATTAATAGTTAAAGAAAGAAAGAAAGAAAAATAAGTTTCTTAGTCACAGAAACACGTGCATACAAAAAGATCTAGAGTAGATAAACAGAAAAAAAATAAAAGAAAATAGATCTACATACAATCACATTAATCACAAAACACACACAGCTACATGTCATGACTGTGACAAGAAGGCTTCCACTCAGCATGATGCTTAAAAGTTATAAGTAAGCGATATAAATGTATGATAAAAGACGGCAAAAGTAAATGAATGACTCTATAATTACAATTTAAAAGAAATGTATAGTCTAGGAAACTAAGAACAATGAATAATAGAAACGATAAAAAATCTAGATAAGCATGACTAATGTTAGGAGACGCAAAACATTCTGCTTTCTATTTAGTTTAGAAGTAGTGTTAGGTAATGTTTGGTAGCTTTTGCTTGCGCTGCTATTGAGAATTCTTCAAAACGAGCTATAAATATTACCCACAGCGTCATAAGTGCGTAGCGTAATGGTTTAAACATATAAAGGTGGTTACAAACTCATCAGTTCTAGCTTGCTTTATTTAACTAATGCTGTTTCTTGAGATTCTGTACCTAGCCGATAAAATTGCTGTGGATATGTCATGTTCGTTTTGGTCGAAGCTAATTAAGACGATGACAACAACTAAACCGCGGTCACTCTCAGATTGCATAGAAAAGAAAGAGACGCGCGATGACGCAACGCTTGTAATTTATTGCAAAATATGAAGCAATTCTCTATTTACTCAAAATTGAGTTGAGTAATCGAAAATAAAAAACAACCAAGTTCTGCATTCAAATAAGACGTTCTTGTTATTAGTTAAATACGTAACGTATGTTGATATTTAATGCAGATATTTTGGATTAGAACTCAAGGTAAGAGGTTAGTTTAACGTTAGTTTGTATCGAGATTTTTTTTTCAAAACGTGTTTTGGTAACAACCATGTTCTGGGAAATATGTTCAAAATTAACATATATTTTTTCCGCTACCACAAACTATACAGATTTAGCAATTTTTTTTCTTAAGAGAAGCCTATTTTGGTCAATTGGGTCTTGTCAGCGGCTTAAAGGTGTGACTTAAAAAAACATAGGCAGCATGAGGACTATCGACAGATTTGAAAACTTGAACACGCTGGGGTCGGTGCATTTCATTAATTTATTCATTCATTCTGTCAAAACATTATCAACAGACTATTTATATCCCGCAAATAATCGATGCATTTAACCAAATTCATGCAGAAATTATTCCTATCCTAGGAAGGAAATTTTTAATTAACCATATTCTCAAAACTTAGTTTAAACTGTACAGTGGGCAGTGTGAGCACGGCAATCTTTACGTCATAGTGTGAAACAAAGTCTAAAGAACAGGGCAATTCATACTTTCGATCGGCATATCTGTAGCCAACCTAAAGGTCATTCAGTCACTCGCCTCGGAACGCTAATTGGTTAGCAGTGACTTGCCGACCACAGTTGAAATAAAAAGTTTCACGTCCCGAAGAAAGTTGGCTACACAGATGACATTTTATACTCACTTTCCTCAATATACAGGGTCAAATTAAATTCGCTAGCCAAACTCCGCAGACAATATGGATTTTTTTTAACGACCGCTGGTAGTGTTGTTACTGGAAGTGTGAGTTGAGAAAATCTGTTGTTTTTTTATTTTTTCGTGTTTAGTTATAATAATAATAATATAATAAACCATTTATTATCAGGTTACAAAGACCCATAGATGAATACCTTAACCTAAGTATACATATAATAACAATTGTGTTAGTAAATAAAACTTAAAACTATGTTTGTAAACTTATGAATCTATGTGATACTCACATAGATTGAAATTCAAATTCAAAAATCATTTATTTGCTAATATGGGTAATTACATGAAGTTGTTACAAATAGAGTTCAACCATATTACGCCTTAGGCATGCAAATCTCAAGTTTTGACTGTATCACAACACTATTAGGCAATTACATGCAACAATAATATATAATTAACAACACAATTTTGGTAATTTCACCGTGGCAATTAATATTGAGAAACTTCACAAATAAAAAATGTCACTAGAATAATATTAAAAAGTCATGTATTAAAATGAGAATGTCAAGATGTTTTGGAAATAAATGTCAATTATAATAATGGCTAATTAATCAGTGCATTAATCACATGTCACATCGACAACAATATTATTGACAACAATATGTCCTTACATCCTTTATTAAATATTCCTGAATAAATGCACTATCTCTTTGTGCGTTCCGGTAGCACTTGTCCGCGAAAGCGGTGGAACACCACACCCTGTGGCTAAAAGCTTTCTTCCATCACCTGGTGCACGTAGCATGTTGGTATGCTACTTGCACCAGGGGGGTAACCATCACCTCTTATAGCAGTATTGTTTCAATATTACTTCAGCGTGAGAAAGAGATGGAGCTATAAGTCCTGTATAGCTCCATCACTTTCCCACTGTGAAGTAATATTATAATAATACTGCTATAAGAGGTGATGGTTACCCCCCAGGTAGTTATTATTACCCATCACGTCTGTGAAGTTTACACAAAAAAAAACTGATACTACAAGTGACTAGACTACCGGCGGTTGTTGACACCAAAAAAAAACTCATCAAATTCAGTTCTTTTTTGTTTTATCATGTTTAGATATAGATACTCTTCAAGTCTGCGAAGTTGCGCTAGCTAATTGAATTTGACCTTGTATACGAATTCGTTTTATGTAGGAGCTTATTTTTTTTATTGAAAATTTATTCGTGTCATAGGATAATATGTATTTGTAAGAAAGAAAGAAAAAGTAATTTTAAGGGGATTACAGGACCTAAACGCAAATTTCATAAGTATTATAATGCCTTAAAGTATATGATGCACTGCAGTAAACAAAATCTGAAAAATATATGATATTCTTCAGGATATATGCTAGGTATATAGTGTTGTGTTGAAAACATAATATAACTAATGTGATACGATAGAAAAAAATCACGAAGATACCTCTCAAAAATTGTTTTAACGATTAAAAACCATACCAAAATAATACATGCAATCAATCTGATTTTTTGTCAAATTATTCTACAAGCAACATATTAGCATAATAGTGTTTTTTTTTTTTTATACAATCTATAGCTTTTTTGTAAATCAATAACAATGAATTACCAGCGTTGTGTCATCGCGCTCCTCTTTCTTTTCTATGCAATCCGACAGTGACCGCGCTTTAGGTGTTGTCGGCCTCTTAAGTGTTATTATTTAGTTATTTCATTTCGACATAAGTGATTGACGGTCAATATCTACAATTTCCTGGAGCCTTATAGATAACTCTATACAAAAAATAAAGCTAAAAAGTTTGTATTTTTGTTCGTTTGTTTGAACACGCTAATCTCTGGAACTACCAGTCGGATTTGAAAAATCGATAGCTCTATTCTTGAGAAAGGTTATAGACTATTTAACATCACGCTACGACCCTTAGGAACCGAGCAACCTCTCGCTTTTAAACTACAAACAGATATTGATGTGGTTTTCACCATATTTAGAGAAATTAAAAAGAACTAAAACAAACTGGCCTACTTTGTTATGCTGGTGTGCGTGACAGCTACATTTTACACTCGCGCCACGTCATAGTGCTGTCATTCTACAGCAAATCAAGTTATCACAAACTGTCAGATTTCTCCAAATTAAATTAAACCTTAAAATGATGAGGGTTAAGTGCAAAATCAAACTAGAAAATTTGACATTTCACGGCCAACAGTTGAACGCCATTTTTTCGACGAGTTCACTTCAGCTTTGGCTGTCTATCTTGACATTATATCTTTGAATATTAGTATAAAAAAAACGCTTAAAGAAACACATCATCTGCCTAGCCTTTTCCCAACTAAGTTGGGGTCGGTTTCCAGTCTAACCGAGTCATTCCCGCTCGTCCACACTGCGGACGACTGGAAATGTTGCGTTCTGTTCGTCTACACTGTGGACGAACAGAACGCATTATTCCCAGTCGTCCACACCCCGTCATCTCACGTCTAGTCTAAGAGTTAATAAAGAAAATATGATGATAGTATTTCCTTATATAATAAACATAGGTACTTTTAAAATATTATGTACTTAGCTTTATTACTTTAGTAAGACAAATACTTTAAAAGTACATACCTAGTAAATCTAAAGCTTTTTTGCGTATTTTATACTAAATGTATAGCATAAGAATGTTTCACATTTTAATTTTACACATTGGGTATTGTATTAATATCAGTTTAAATGCAATTAATATGTAAAAAGTTTTAAAGTTACAATCGCCTGGATATACTCAACTAATACCTGCACCCTGTCAATCCTCCAACAAAAGATAGTCTTTGCTTATCAGTTTTGACGACGCTTCCGGGAATGAACAATAGATACATGGCCTTGAAATAGCCAATCAGCTCGCTGCATATTGCAAGCCCACGGTATATGGCAATAAAGTGACGATGAGCTTTTGCATTCGGGATCATGTCGGGGTTAAGTGCACCGGCTGGTGGTTCCAGTGACCAAACTGTGTTCGTATATATAAAAAGAAAGCACGGGACTGTTTTACTTCATGGAGGTCACCAATAGTACGTTAGAAGAGCACATAAAAGTGGATTAAACGTTTGGTGTTGTATTAACAGCAAAAAAATATTAATTTTTTTTTTTGTCATTTATTTAATTTAAAATTTCTTTACACTGGCAGACATGAATCGAGGTGCGGACGACTGGGAATGTTGCGTTCTGTTCGTCTACACTGTGAACGAACAGAACGCATCTTTCCCAGTCTTCCGCAGTGTGGACGACGGGGTGTGGACGAACGGGAACAACCCGTCTAACCGGATGCAGGCAGTGAAATATCAGTATTTTACTGTAAAATACAAATATTGGAAGGTGCTCCATAATAAAATTCGTCGTTATCGTAAAAAAGTAAAAAAAAATGCCACCTTTACCTTCAATATCTCCAGTACCAATGGTTTCCCAGGTACCTATGTTCTAGTGGAAAAAAATGATCCAAATAATGGGTGAAATATGTGGCTTTCGGCTTCGGAAAGTGTCTCTTACACCCGATATAAATATAAATCATAACATAGCATCACGCCTTGTTTCCCCGAAGGGTTGAGCGGAGGTGTACCTGTAGTACACTCACATTTCGCCAGTTATGTTTAAGTCCCATGTAATACGGGGCGAGCCTATTGCCATCAACCGGGCACAAATCCAGACTCCAGGCTGCTACTGAGAAATTCCAGATAGAAAAATCCAATAACACTTCGCCCGACCCGGTAATCGAACCTAGGACCTCATGCTCAGCAGTAGCACTTGCAACCCCTAGACCAGTGAGGCAGTCATAATATATAATTTTAATATCATTTACATGAAGTGAAGTGACTTCCTATCTGACCTCCACAATACAGTTACTGGAAAGAAAAACAACAAAAAACAAATTTATTCATCTATCCTTAAGGCGCTGACAAGACCCAATTAACCAAAATTGGCTTGTCTTAAGAAAATAATTTGCCAAATCTGTATAGTTTGTGGTAGCGGAAAAAATATATGTTAATTTTGAACACATTTCCCAGAACTTGGTTGTTACCAAAACACGTTTTGAAAACAAATTCTTGATACAAACTAACGTTAAACTAACCTCTTACCTTGAGTTCTAATCCAAAATATCTACATTAAATATCAACATACGTTACGTATTTAATTAATAACAAGAACGTCTTATTTGAATGCAGAACTTGGTTGTTTTTTATTTTCGATTACTCAACTCAATTTTGAGTAAATAGATAATTGCTTCATATTTTGCAATAAATTACAAGGGTTGTGTCATCGCGCTTCTCTTTCTTTTCTATGCAATCTGACAGTGACCGCGGTTTAGGTGTTGTCAGCGTCTTACTCAAAGGTACAATGGAAACCCACATTTCTCTAGACCAGTAACTACGTACTTAGTTCACTTCGCACAAGTTACCGTATTCGTTACATATCATTGGCTGGAAATTCAATATATTGCGTCATAATCGTATTACATAGGCGTCTGTATACAATATTTGTTGTGTTGTAAACTTAAAGCTGTAATGATGCAGGTAAAGTCTGTTCAAATCCTTGTTCCCAATCGATGTTATTTCTACTTTAACGAATAGCAACTTTATGCTAGCGTAAATGGAGTTGATTTTATAATGACTGGGATGCAGAAGTCATAAAAATGTTTGAAGTATAGTGCAACTGAACTTCCTGCCGGGGTCGCGGGAAAGTTCGAAAGGGTTACCGAGGCCTCTGGCAACACAGGCAACGGAAGGAATACGGGTGGGTTTTAGTCAGTAAGAGTCTGACATACCCTCTCGCTCCGCCCAGAGCGGAAAAGTTATTTGATAAGTGCCCACGCAAAAAAAAAAAAGTGCAACTGAACTTAATGTGTGGGTATTAAAGATAATTTCAAAAAACATATATCTACTTGTGTACATGTTTGGATAATTAATGGCGAACGTAGTATAGTCTCAGCTATTGGGGCATGTTATTTGCGTTTGAGTTTATATGTTCATCAATCTTCGTGAAGTTCTAAGATGATTTGCTTTCTTGGGAATCGATTTTCACGATAAACTTAGGTTTTGTTACTGGATGGACTATTGCTGAATGATTGATTAAGTAAAAAGGTCCCACTGCTATTAGGTATAAAGGTTCAAAAAGGCTGAAGTTTCTAAATTGTCCCAAAACTCTCGCTTCTTTGTCTGCTAATACTGGTTTAGTTGCAACGTACTTTTATTATATTCCGCATGTATTACTTACTAGTGTCTGCCCGCAACTTCATTCGCGCGGAAGTTGTAACACACGACAATATACTAAAATAAGAGCCACATTTTTATAAAACTTCCCAGTACCTAACCTACCTAATGTCACAACACTGATACAATGACTGATGCATTCTTACAAATTATTCCTGATGAACGGTTAGAAAAACCCAACAACAATTTGTCCGACCCGGCAATCGAACCCAGGACCAGCAGTAGCGCTTGCAAACACTAGACCAACGAGGCAGTCACCTCTGCCCAACCCTTCGGGGAAACAAGGCGTGATGTTTTGTTTATGTATGTTATGTTATGTGTTTAAAAAAAGAATCAAAAATATAAATTGTTGCGATTCGAACGTACAACCACGGGTTTGCTAAGCATTCGTCGAAATTCGAGATGCAGAAACCCGTAGGGCAGCATGTGGCGAGCTGTTGGGCAGTAGCGACCCCACGGACCCTATCTCCCGGGAGAAGTCTTGTTCTTCATCTCTTGCTTGCCTTTATTGGCCGGCTGGAGTGAACACTGACGTGAAACAGAGCTCCCACCTCTTTCTTGCCTTTATTGGCTGGCTGGCGTGGAGTTTCGCAAGAGCAAACGTGCTTGGAGGAAGGAAGTTATCCAGTAAATGCTAGTAGGGATCTTGACCATCTTCCGGGCTCTGGGATTATTCTAATAGCCGTGGAATACCTCTCCTCACCTCAAGCACCTCAGGAAGTGTTGCCCCCTTGTCGCTACGTCACTACGTGCTAGCGACCGTTTTCGAGGGCCCATTATTGAGTGTGCAAGTCACCCCCTGCCATTTTATCCGTGTATTACCTCCATAACATTGATCAGGCAGGGGACATTTTCCTACCATAGTTTAAGGTTACCAATCCACTATAGCCCCCCAAACGCATAGCCGAATATGTTTTGTTCCCATGTTCTGCAATAGTCCTGCACCTACCGGGGGTTGTCCTTGGGTGCACTTGCATAGTGCAAACAGGGATAATCGTCGGTAGGTGCCTTATTCCGTTGAAAATTGTCTAAGGGACCTCTGCGAGTTGGCTTCGGCCTCTCGTACGCCTCCCAAAGGTCCGGGACCCCAGGGTCCCGAGATTTGTAAAATATAAAAAAAAAAATAATACCAGCTTATCAATATCCCACTGCAGGGCAAAAGCCTCTCGTACATGGAAGGCACGAGAATTGATCACCACGCTTGCTCAAGACGGGTTGGGGATGGACTTATAAAAGGTGTCGTTTTGTATGCTCGTCAAATTTCAGGAAGCTGCTATGAAAGACATATAATATATAATCAAATAAAATTACGATACCTGCTCAATAATTAATACAATATACTTGTTTTTTTAGTTATTTAAGTTTGACAGTATTTTAGAATACACCGCTTTCACATAACATAATCATCCCGTTGCGTATGCGGTAGTGTGTGTGTAAAAGGGCAGTTACAGTGCGGTATCACACGGGCCGCGTTTTAACATGCGTGTCCCACACATGCCGATTTCCAAAAATTAGAAAAAAAGACGTTATTTTATTAGTGATTCGTGTCGAGAATCATTAGCATAGTTCTCTCCTTGAATTTGATGAGGATGCAAAACGACACCTTGTAGATACTACGAGCTATAAGTCCAGGTTTTCTCACAATGTTTTCTTCACCGATGTCAGTAACATCCAAGATAAACTCAAAAAGCACATATGAATTGAAAAAGTCATGTTAGTACTTGCGCGGATTTTTCAAAACTTACAAGCAATCCACAATGAACGCTAGCTACAAAATATTTGCTATAATTACAGAATTTCACGCCTCTCCCCTCACGTGATAAACAGACCCAGAATGAGAATTAAACGCGTGTAATTATTATGCCATGCTTTGCAATATCAGTAATATCCAAGATAAACTCGAAAAGCACATATGAACTAGAAAAGTCACGTTAGTAATTGCCCGGATTTTTTCAAAACTTCCAAGAAATCCATAATGAACGCTGACTAAAATATTTGCTATAGGTAATTACAGAATTTCACGCCTCTCCCCTCACGTCACAGAAAGATAATCGTGTAATTATTATGAAATGCTTTGCAATATCAGTAATATCCAAGATAACTCGAAAAGCACATATGAATTGAAAAAGTCATGTTAGTACTTGCCCAGATTTTAAAAACTTCCAAGAAATCCTCAATGAACGCTAGCTACAAAATATTTGCTATAATTACAGAATTTCACGCCTCTCCCCTCACGTCATAAACAGACACGGAAAGAGAATTAAACGCGTGTAATTATTATGAAATGCTTTGCAATACCTATCAGTAATATCCAAGATAACTCGAAAAGCACATATGAATTGAAAAAGTCATGTTAGTACTTGCCCAGACTTTAAAAACTTCCAAGAAATACTCAATGAACGCTAGCTACAAAATATTTGCTATAATTACATAATTTCACGCCTCTTCACGTAATAAACAGACACAGAAAGAGAATTAAACGCGTGTAATTATTATGACATGCTTTGCAATATTATGTTAGGTTTCGAAGCGGCTATAATCGAATGTTTAGGCACACGCAATGCTGAGATGTTGCGAATGTATCGATACGACTACCTTTCGTTTCAGATGATTCTGGAAAACGAAACAACAGAATAACACTGTGGGAGATGTGGATGAGATTTGATGAATGGTTTAAGAAACACACATACCATAACGCCCGTATTTCCCGAAAGGCCAGGCAGTCGTGTACCTATAGTACACCCACATTTCGCCAGTAATTTAGGTCACATGTAATAAGGGGCGAGCCTATTGCCATAACATATTTATTCAATAGATTAGATATTAGATAATTAGATATTTGGTTTAAGAAATTATGGGTAAAATCTCAATTTTGCTTGGCAATTGCTACCAAACTAAGCCATGTACGGAGATTTTAATATTGGGGAGCTTTTAGGCTGATTATGATTATGCTATTTTAATTTTAAGTTTCAATCTAGGAGTAAAGAAATTATTTAAGAAAAAACCGGCTAAGGGTTTAGTTGGGTAGAATTTATCTCAAATACAAACTTAAAATTGTAGTTGAAAAACATGGTCTCCCATAAATTGATATACCTACGTCACGGTCAATTCTCCAACTGCAAATGTAAGTTGGTCGACTATTACGCGTTAACTTGTAAAGCCTACTTAGCTGTGATAGTTTTTCGTTTAATTTCGGTATATATACTACTGCCTTGATTTTTTTCACATATTTACCAACTCATCAGACACTTGACAAACAAAAATGAGCACTTTAAAGCTTAATGCAAACTTCTATCTTCTATCTTTGTTTCAAGATTTTTTTTCCGCTTTGTCGGCATGATTCACATGTACCCATGCCAAATTACTGCTTTCCTAGTACTAAGAGTCTCTGAGTTAAGCCGGGGACAGACGGGCGGACATGGTGAAACTATAAGGGTTCCTTGTACGGAACCCTAAAAAGTGAAGTAGTTCAGCTACCAATCTTCCTGACTTTCAAATCTTTTTAACGCGACACGAAGGCCTGCACAAAAAATACAGAAGCAACCACATAGCTACTAAACATTATGGCTGCACGCACAATCTCTTCTTCGCTAACAATTATTACCTATTAACCTGTTTTTATTTGTATGCAAGCATGAACTTAGAGACCGAGGGCCCCTAGGCACTTGATATTTGAGGCCATCCCGAAGCCGTTTTAGAAATTTTGGAAATAAAATGCTCTAGTACAGAAATTATAATTTTTTACAGACTTTACATAATCAGCCTATAATGTTCTACTGCTGGGACACTGGCCTCCTCTCTGTGAGAGGGAGTGGGCCATAATCCACCACGCGGGCTCAGTGCGGGTTGGTAGATGTCACAAGACTTCGAATTTTTGGTTCTAGAACATGCCCCTTACGATGTTTTCCTTCACCGTTTTGAAAGCAGTGGTGATAAAATAATTCGGACAAGAGGGTTCGAACCCAGTGGCGTGCCTAGGGTTTCAAAATAACGCAAGCCCAATAAAATGTTAACCGATTTCAAAAAAAGAAAGTTCAGTTTTCGACTGAGTATGTAGGTACCTACGTATCTACGTATGTACCATCGCAATTTTCTCATAAACTACTGGTTAGGTACAATAAATTCTCTATCGAGCATTATAGTAAGGCTTTTGGGCTTATATGAAGGTACCGCCACTGTTCGAACCTACCACCTACAACATGTAAGTCGCGGCTGTTACCACTGGGCCACCACTGCTCTCAACCGATTTTAATTACTATGAATAATCATCAGATATAATACAGTCTATGCTATATACGTTACCATAGTTACGTCCGTCGTCATAAATCGACGTTTCTAAACAAAGACGGTTATTTCCTCGTATTCCTTAGCACTCAAGTTACCTACTTGAACCAACTTACTTTCTTCAAACAATACTAATTATAGTACTTTTCTAAAAATCTACATGATTGATTTCTCGCATAGCTGGCGGCAGTGATTGAACGGTGATCTTTCTAACAAAAAGTTTTTAGAAGCAAGAGCGAGCGAAGCGAGCCTGAAATTTTTTACACCTCGGATAGGTTAGGTTAGCAATTCCTATGACTGTATGAATAGTCGAAAGAAGACTATTCATACAGTCATAGGAATTGCTTGACTTATGCAAGAAAGTTTAAGAATTCAGAGTAACTAAGATGCAATAGAGAGCGACGCGAACTCGAAATTTGTTAGCATCCCGCCGATTTCGATTTTGATTTACAATAGAAAGCTCTAGCGTGTGACCTTTAAACTAGAATAGGCCACGAAGGTGGTGACCTTGTGAAACAGGGTGCTGTTTAAAACTGCAGAAAGTAAGAGATCAAAAGGGAACTTCACGGAGTTATTAGGTATCCTAAATAGGATAGAAAGTATTTTACCAGTATATTTGCTCCTGGTTAGAGTTTATAATTCTGTTCAGCTCTTTTAGCGTGATTGACTTACAAACATCCAAAGTGTCTCATTTCTGATAAGTAAAACTAAATTACAGAAAACAACCTAATTTCTTCTAGCTAGAGCTATGATTACCACACTGTCTAAAGAAATTTTAAATTCGCAAGCTCATCACAATAAATCACAGATATTAAACGCAATGATGAATGGAACACCTTTCTTTTTGACCTTTCGCAAGTCATGACACTGCAATTTGAATGCGAAACTTTTTTCGATTAATTACACGATGAAACGTCCAAACTTAAATGCTTTAGAGTACGAAATAATATAGTACCACGGTTTTTTTTTTCATACTTACTCAATTGTATTTTTACCTCATTTCTTAATGAGGTGAGATTTATATCTGTCATTTGTATGTTGTATATAATAAAGAGTATTATATCTATCTATCTATTTCAAAGTCAAACACAAAAGTCATGTATTCAAACTAGGCTGAGAATCAGCACTTTAAAATAATATACACTACGTGCAACACAAAACATTAAATTAAATTATTAGCTATTGTCAATTAGCATACGCCAATATACAAAAAAAAACACTGAAAACTATACTCAAGCAGAAATAAAAAATAAATAAACAGAACTTAATACCTAAATAAACGCCCCCAGGCATAAAAGGCCCGCTTACATAAAGCTATATTATTGTGGACACAAGTCAATTTTCGGCAATACATCAGGAATTTCTAAGTAGGTATGTGTAAGACTGTTACGCTGTAAATCTGAAAGGCAATCGCAAAGTTAAGGGGGAAACCCACACTTATGCATCATGTAATTTAATCAAACGACATTACGCGAATGAAAGACGGGCCACCAAAGCTTTACAGGGCATGGTACAATTTGTATGGAGCTTGGGGCCCAGGAAAAGTCGAAGTTGTAACTATATAAAACCTTGATTAATTTCAAGTACAGCATTAAATTAAATGTTAAGCCGTCTTACCACAAGATTACATAGCAACATAAGTACGCTAGACATTTATTTTTAGTACTTACGCGTGTGTGTAATCACTTTTAAAAAGCACGCAACGTTTTGTCTAACAATAAATGGGTTAGCATTATCTTCTGATATAAGGTTACTGTTTCCCACGGAGATAACATGCGGGTCAGTAAGCCGACTGTTATCAAGCGTTTAAGGCTTTTAATTTTATTCTATTGTAACCCGTATAGATATAGTAAGAGTTAAAAGATAGTAGTATATCTATCAAATAGAGTCGATTTTTGCATGCAGCATGAGATCTGGGAGAACGCAACGAACAAATATTCTTATGGTAATGGTTACAAACAACTGTTTTATGTTAAGAGCAGGAGTAATCTAAAAACGAATTAAACTACTAAGAACTTAGAAAAGTTCTTAGTAGTTCAATTCATAATTGGAGTAGAAACTCCAATTATGAATTGAATTGGATCAATGAACCAACAAAAACTTATCTACGGCTCTAGCTTTACAGTTTGTTTGATGAACTTATACAAGGTGTCGTTTTGCATCCTCGTCAAATTTCAGGAGACTGCTTTTTTTGGTTATTTAAGTTTGTTTGACAGTATTTTAGAATACACCACTTTCACAGAACGAATCACC
Source organism: Atethmia centrago (assembly GCA_905333075.3). Lineage (NCBI taxonomy): Eukaryota > Metazoa > Arthropoda > Insecta > Lepidoptera > Noctuidae > Atethmia > Atethmia centrago. The sequence goes on from HG995376.1 coordinate 23,932,332, forward strand.
CCGTTGCGTATGCGGTAGTGTGTAAAAGGGCAGTTACAGTGCGGTATCACACGGGCCGCGTTTTGACATGCGTGTCCCACAAATGAAGATTTCCGAAAATTTGAAAAAAAAAGACCTACTTATTTTATTATTGATTCCTGTCGAAAATTATCAGCATAGGTAACCTCCTTGAATTTGACGATGCAAAACGACACCTTGTATATTATGTTCCGTGGCACGGGGGTATCACACCACCAACTTCCAAACTCCGGGCTGTTATTAAGAAATTCCTAATGGAAAAACCCAATAACACTTTGCCCAACCCGGGAATCGAACCAAAGACCCCACACTCAGAAGTCGTGATTGCGACCGCTAGACCCACGGGGCACACTAGTCCACACGCGCGTTAACCCGTTGGCCCTACGCCCTGGGGGCTACTCTTTAAGTCCATCATCAAAGATACGGACCCGTCCGAAAGTAGTTCGAAACTTCGGAGTGAACTCTACTCCTTATTGTCCCTCCATAGTTTCGAACAGAATGCGGCTTTTAATGAGGTTTTTATTTAGGTATTACGTTCTGTTTACGTTTTTATGTTGTAATTTATGTCTGCTTGAGTACAGTTTTCATTGTTTTGTTGGTATATTGGTGTGTGCTAGCTAACATATGGCAAGTAATTTAATTTAGAGTGTGTTTCGTAATGTTAATTACTTTGTATACGATTTTTATAGAATCAAGTTTATATAACTAAACAGACAAGTGTGCTGCTGGGGAGTTTGTTCCGCCACTTCTTCTTCCCAGCTAAAGCACTAGGAAGTGGTGAAGGGCGGGCGTTTTTGGGGACTGTCTTATGTAACTTTGACGTTCGAAAAGTGCTGATGCTCAGCCTAGTTTGAATAAATTAATTTAATTTTGATTTTGAATGATCTTTGATCTCTCTCCGGTCATCTCAGATTGCCGTCCCATTGGACTATGAGAGTGAGGAAAGAAAGAGTTGACCTTTGTCTGCGCACACACTTGTTCACTATATCTCCCGCGCCGAAGGCTGGTCTCCGTTGAGAATGGTTGCCACGGCCGAAATTCGGTCTGGAGGACTATTATTTTATGTTACATATATTTTTTCTTTCTTCTTAGAGAAAATAATAAATCTCCTCAATAGAAAACTGGCAATTCCTGTCGCCCACGTTCGTTTTGATGTAAAATGTTAATCTATACATATACGAGTAGCCAAGCCATGATTGACTCATGATAGCAATCGTCTCATTTTAATTGCTACACCATCGAAGCAATTAAGAATTTGCTTAAATCCATACAAAATCATCCATCGTACGTCAACCAAACGTACAAATATGAAGCAACTTGGAATTATAAGGCAATTATAATGGGTACTATTGCGTTGCTCACGCGCAATCGAATAGTTAGCAGCCCAAACAGTTGCGCAACGTTCTGTCGTTGCCCATTTTTGGGAGATTTCGATTTCCTACGATTAAATAGTACTGTAACTAGTTTTTATAGTTTGTCGGTTGTAAAAGTTCCGGTGTGATGACAGGAATGCAAATTTTATGCAGAAATTAATTTATCATCCGTCAATTTGAGATTTGAGCTCGTGTGTCTTTAATAGGGTATTTTACTATATATATTTATTTACGAGATACGAGAAAAAATCTATAAATATATTATTGAGATAGTTTAGGCAAAATAAGACGGAAAATGTAAGTTTTAGTTCATAAAATAACAAAATAAATGTTAAAATTCAATTCGTTTTCAGTTTTTCTAATCTGTTAAAAAACACCATGAGCCGCCATGTTATTACGTCATACGGCTGTGTAAACTTAAACGAGTCAACTGTCAACTGATAGTTAGATAATAGATCAGCGCATTTGTTTACATAGCCAAGTGACGTCATGACCACAGAGAAACATGGCATCCACTGCGTCCAGCGTTTTCGTCAAACTACGCGCAATATTTGAAAATGTAAAATTTAAATGCATTTTTAGGGCACTTATCGATTGAATAATTTTTTTTTGATTTTTTGGGGGCATATTAGCACTATAGTATTTAATTAAGACACTTTTCAAAAATGGGTGTAAGACCCTATTACTCACTGCACATGGATCGATTGGTAAGGTTAAGTTGCGTTTGTTGAGGTCAGACAGTTGATGGGTGACCGTTCTTTACATATTGATCTCCGATGCCTTGGAAGGCATGAAAAGTTGAAGGACACAGCAAATCCATATGTTTGTACTTACAATGATCGTTATTAAGCACTTAGGCAGTCACGCCAGAAAAATTGTTAGTCTTTTTTTACAACCACGTTGATTGAAGTTTATATTGAGATCCCTCATAAAATAACTGTTGAGCAATAATTACTTGAAACAAATAACACTTGACGATCGGATTGATTGTGTAGTTATCAAATACTTAATTAAGGCGCAGATACACGATTTTGGTGACTTATAAATCTGTCATTACGCCTCCAAATAATGCAAGTAAGTTGTGCAAAACTAGAACGCATACACATCAATTCTATATGTGAACATTTAAGTATTTTGGCACAATACTTTATAAAACAAATTCAGGAAGTAATATCTACCCGAAGCATAAAAACCATATTTCTTTCAAACTACTTAAGATAATTTCATGATTTTTTGTTTTTTGAAAAGACTCTTTTATTGTCTATAATTCTATTTTTTTTTTAATATTCATATTTTAGTTACTAAAAATAAATATTCCCTATGAAACCGAATGGCGCAGCGGCGCGGCGTGAACGCGACCCTTAATCAAATTCTAATCAAAGATTCTGGAATTCGTTGAGGTTATTTACTCTTAAATCACTCCTCAAGTTTGTACTGCTCTATAAATACCTATTATTTGAGAGTGAGATATTTTTAATTACTTACTCCTTGAAAAAGAGAAAATGAGAAGCTTTCCTTACGAATGGAAGTCGATACTTAGGCAGACCTAATGCCTTGGTTCTGTCTACTTATTGAACAAAAACACTAGCTTGTGAAAAATACAATAACTTACATGAGCACGCCACATGCCTGAGAATACAATGTATACCTACCTACATTTGCACATTCATAATGGAGCTCTAAACAATAATTAATTGAAATTTTAAACGTAAACTCATCTATTCCAAATGAGCTTATTTCTTTACATCTATACTAGATAACATAAGCATTCTGGACATAATGCACAACAACAAGAAACAGTAAAATTCCTTAACTTTCGTAAAAAAATTCTAAGCGTTGCCAACTTCGGGGCATAAACTTCTTCGCTCTGGAAACACACAAATAGAGAATCTTCCTGTCTCTTATTAATACGAACGATATGAGAAAGGCAATAAAAGGCTTGCCCCCTATTACATGGGACTTAAACATAACTGGCGAAATGTGAGTACCTACTTCTTATTTTTTTTTTTTGCGTCAGGCAGGATGACACACCAAAATGTTGTCTTTTCAATCTTATTTTTTTTTTAATCATTCGGTCACATAAAATCAATCGTTATGAATGTGCACAATAAGGATAAAGTTATGGAATTATGGAGAAATGTCTTGACGCTGCGTGAGCGTGAGTGATCTTTCGTGATTCGCCGCCCGGTCGACGTCCACCCCGCTCAGGATGGATGGATAGCAGCACATGAAGTAATTTTTTGCTCCGTTGGTATAATTGCGTTCCAGTGGGACGATAAACAAATATAGTACACCTCGGCCTAACTGATATGAGAATAAGTAATTCATCGCAGTCAGCAAGACAGTAGCAAGGCTGTCTCTCCAGGGCGCACCAATCCTACATTAATAAGTATTGCTACTCGTAGAGGCAATTTGAAAAAAAATATATATACCATAACAACCATAATATCACGCCTGTAATCCCTTTCTTTTTTTTTTTTTGAGGGTGGGAAATCATCAAAGAACTTCTCCCGCTCTGCGCGGAGCGGGAGGGTGTGTCAGACTCTTACTGACTAAAACCCACCCGTATTCCTTCCTGTTGCCTGTGTTGCCAGGGGCCTCGGTGACCCATAAGTACCTTCCCGCGACCCCGGCAGGCATCGGCCCTAGTGGACCCCTACTTTTATGCTGACGACATCTCTTTGAGGCGCGCGTGGAATACGACGTGCCGTCGACCCGGGCCTGGTCCTTACCGGACAGTGAGCTACCCATTGGTCACCGTCCGCAAGCCCGCGCCTACGGTGGCTGGAATTCCGCCCGAGACTCCCGACGCCCAGGGCGTCTCCTGCGGCGGCTAGGGGCGAGAGGGCGCGAAACTTGCCTTTCCCTCAACCGTCCCGCCTCCTCCTTCGCGAGCATTACTGCTTCGCAGAAGGAGGTGACGGCTGCCCATGCCCTCTCGCTCCGTACCATGGCCTGAACCAGGGCCGGACGCGAGAGGTCTCTGCCGCCGATCGCCTCCACGAGGACACGGCGGTGCTCTGCCCAAGCCGGGCAGACCTCCACCGTGTCCTCCGGGCAATCCACACAGTGGTGACACCCGGACGTTTCCTCCCGCCTTATCCGACACAGGAACCTCCCGAAGCTGCCGTGTCCGGTGAGGACCTGCGTCAGGCGGAAGGTGAGGACACCGTGGCGCCTCTCCAGCCACTCCTCAAAGAGGGGACTTATCGCCGCAATCGTGGCGTGCCCAGCACTGGGTTGCGACAACCGTACTTTCCATGACGCCATGAGATCCCGCCGGAGCTCCATCCGCTGTGCCGCGATTTCTCACGGCAGCGGACTTACGCCCCGGCGTTTCGCCTCCTCGCGCCACTCCCATACGTGCGCGAGGACTTTTGCCTCCAGATCCCATGGCGGCAATCCGGCAAGGAGGCTCGCTGCCTCACAGGAGACCGTGCGGTTTCCTCGGACCATCCGGATGGCCATGACCCTTTGGGCCGCGCTCAACCGGCGGGCTGGCCGCAGCGCCAGAGAGCGCGCCCATACAGGAGCCCCGTAGAGGGCCATGGACCACACGAACCCCGCGTAGAGCCTCCGGCAGGAGGCGTTTGGACCCCCTAGATTGGGCAGGAGCCGCTTCAATGCAGCGCCTGCCCGCTCCAGTTTGGGAGCCAAACGTCGGAAATGCTCCACGAAGTTCCACCGGCTGTCGAGGACGAGTCCCAGGTACTTCATCGTCGACTCGACGCCGATAGAAACCCCTCCTACCGTTATTTGGGACCCTAACGGTGGCGCGTTCCGAGGACCATGAAAACACATGGCCTCGGACTTGTGCAGGGCCACCTCGAGTCCCAATTGCCGGATCCTTTCGACGATTGTCGCAACCCCGCGTGCCGCTAATTCGGCCGCCGCCTGGTGCGACCTCCCCTGCGCCAGGACCAACGTGTCGTCAGCGTAGCACACTACGCTGACGCCGCTAGGGAGGTCGGCGCGCAGCACCCAGTCGTATCCGATGTCCCACAGATGCGGCCCCAGGACCGATCCCTGTGGGACACCGCATGACATCTCTTGCCGGTTCCACACTCCCTGGTGACCGGGGTAGATGACGGCCCTGTCCGTCAAATAGGCCTCGACCACACGACAGAGGTAGGTCGGCATCCGGTGATACCGGAGTGCCTCCCTGATGCAACTCCAGGGCAGGTTATTGAAGGCATTGGCGATGTCTAGAGACACCGCCAAGACGACCCCACCCTGGGCAACAGCATTCCCCGTCGTCAGAGCTCGCACACGCATGATGGCGTCCACCGTAGAGCGCCCTCTGCGGAAAAAAAACTGGCTCTCCGCCAAATCCGGCCCCACCTGCACCAGCTGGCCGACGAGGCGGTCTGCAATGACTCTTTCAAAGAGCTTGCCCACCTCGTCGAGCAGCACGATGGGCCGATAAGCGAACGGAGAGTCCGCAGGGCGCCCTGTCTTCTTTATGAGGACCAGTTTCCCCGTCTTCCAGCGAAGCGGGAACTGGCCCCTCTCCATGCATGCGCTTAGGAGCCCCCTAAGTCCTCCCGCCAAATTTTTGACGTGTTGCACAACGGAAATTACAACGGAAATGTATCACACTGGAAAATAAATGCGCGCAATATAATTATTATGGTGTGTGTAAATCGTCGAAATATTTTAGGCAAATGTAATTAATTTGATTAAACCTGCCTAAAATATTCACACAACCCTAATAATTATATTGCGCTGCATATATTTTCCAGTGTGACACATTTCCGTTGTGCAACACGTCAAAAATTTGGTCCTGACCCGATTATGTTTAAGTCCCATGTAATAGGGGGCGAGCCTATTGCCATCAACCGGGCACAAATCCAGACTCCGGGCTGCTACTGAGAAATTCCTAATGGGAAAACCCGGTCACTACCGACTATTACTTTGCCCGACCTGGGAATCAAACCTCACGCTCAGTAGTAGCGCTTGTAACCACTAGACCAATGAAGCAACGAGAATAGATAAAGAATCAATAAACATTATTATATCAACAGAAATGGAATATTACAAAATTTCATATGCCAACCCCAAAAGGCACTCAATATCTTTAATGTTTTGAAAAGTTATATTAGTTTAGTTCTTGCTTGATGGGAATTTCTCCTGAGATTTGCCCCGATGTTATTCCAAAGTTTGCCCAAGTTATTACACGAAATGTTATAACAACTAGAATAAGCATTTCTGCGCAAATACAATTCGAGATTCGGAAATTTCGTTAAGCCGTTGGTCCCGGCTCGGCTGTCATTCGTGGATCTTTGGCAGTCGTTACGGGTCGTCAGAAGCCTGAAAGTCTGACAACCAGTCTTACCAAGGGGTACCGTGTTACGCAGTAAATGGCTTGTGGAGGTCAGATAGGCTGTCGTTCCATTTAAAATACTGGTATTCAGCTGCAATCGGTTAGACTGGAAGCCGACTCCAACATAGTTGGGAAAAGGGTAGACAGATACAATTCGAGGTTAACATATAAGTCAATATTTTTATAAAGTTAAAAGAAAGTATGGATGTTGTGAATTATTTTGGAGTTGGCATTTGACAAAGAAGTTAAGGCGCTGACAAGACCCAATTAACCAAAATAGGGTTCTCTTAAGAAAAAAAAAATGCCAAATCTGTATAGTTTGTGGTAGCGGAAAAAATATATGTTAATTTTAAAGATATTTCCCAAAACTTGGTTGTTACCAAAACACGTTGGAAAAAATAATCTCGATACAAACTAACGTTAAACTAACCTCTTACCTTGAGTTCTAATCTAAAATATCTGCATTAAATATGAACATACGTTACGTATTTAATTAAGAACAAGAACGTCTTATTTGAATGCAGGACTTGGTTGTTTTCTATTTTCGATTACTCAACTCAATTTTGAATAAATAGATAATTGCTTCATATTTTGCAGTAAATTACAAGCGTTGTGTCATCGTGATTCTCTTTCTTTTCTATGCAATCTGACAGTGACCGCGGTTTAGGTGTTGTCAGCGTCTTAAGTTACAGAATTTAATATTGATTGATTTTATATGAAGAAAAATAATAGATTTTTAGTTGTTACTCACGCTGCAAGATTACCTATTTGCCTAAGTGTAAAAGCGTACAAAAGTTTTATTTTTAAACAATTTACCTACAAAATATAAAAATATCAGCAAATTTTTCAGATTATCACAAGCTTGTTCATCATTCATCATCCATCATTCTCTTGCTCTTATCGCGATTATTTCACAAGGATAGAATCATTTAGGTCAAATAAATAATTTCAGAAAAGCACCTTACTTTTTTTGGAAATAACACGGAACGCCTTTATGGTACCGTTTTTGGTTATGTAACAGAAGGTTATGCTTTCAACATATTTTATACACTAAAAAATATCGAAAAGCCAAAAATATTGACACCTGAAAGCAACCTTGCTCTAATTATTTCAACATCCTTGTTTATCTTGAGAAAACAATCCAAGCCCACATTAGAGGTCAAATGCTCAACCATAAACTCCGATTACCTACTAGTGACGTAACGTCAAATTAATATGCTGGCAACACCCAACGCTAATTTGATCTCCGTAGGCCTACCGCGAATCGTACGCACTTTGAATGAACTATCACGTATGACGGGGTGCGCTTACGCATAGAAATCTGATAGAAATAGAAGATTAACTCATAGTATGTTGTAGCTATTTCTACGATTACTCACTTTTAAAGTTTCTCTAAAGCATCGCGTAATGTAACGTAATAAGTTTTTGTGGGCTGGCAACACGGATGGGAACGATTGTGTACATGCAAATGCATGCTAATACAATGAATGTTATTGTTTATGTGATAGGAATGTATTGATGCAAGGGGTTCCCGATTCAAGATTGGTTCACATCACGCTTAGTTACGAGATTTATGTAAGGCCGATAGATAGTTAGTTTATAGATTTATAACTACAGTGTCCTGTTATGTGATTTTTTTATATTTAGATAATAGGGAATAGCTTTAGTTTAAACAGAATCCTTTTTTTTTTGGGTGGGAAATTATCGAATAACTTCTCCCGCTCTGGGCGGAGCGGGAGGGTGTGTCAGACTGTGACTGACTAAAACCCACCCATGTTCCTTCCGTTGCCTGTGTTGCCAGGGGCCTCGGTAATCCTTTCGTACTTTCCCGCGACAAACAGAATCCCTATCCCATTCAGATAAATGGGATAGGGATTCTGTTTGTCGCGGGAAAGTACGAAAGGATTACTCAATCAAATAACTCAATCAAATATGACTTTACTTTTGTTACAAAGATCTCTTTGTAACAAAAGTAAAGTCGCCCAGTGGTAACGGCCGCGACTTAAGAGTTGTTTGTCGTATGTTGGAACCCAAGCGCTTTACTTTGTGTAAATTATTACATCGCCACTGCTCTCAAAACGGTGAACGAAACGGCATGTCCTAGAACCAAAAATTCGAAGACATGTGACATCTACCAACCCGCACTGGGCCCGCGTGGTGGATTACGGCCCACTCCCTCTTACAAAGAGGAGGCCTGTGTCCCAGCAGTGGGAACATTATAGGCTGATATGTATTTTATGTATCCAAGCAATGTCAATCAATGACGTTCACAGTAGAATGCTCGGTTAAATTCGTCTAAAATCGGAAAAAAATTACGAATTATGTCGGCCGATGAAAGCGAACGACTTATAAATTAAGTTTTATTAAAATTGTTTCCTATTGAATAATTTCACATTATTGACAACCCAATTCCCCGGTTTAGCACAAAATCTTTATCGTTCAAGCATGCGATTATTTTCAGTCGAACAGTTTAGTCGAGCGATACAATGGTGCCGATTCCCTTGTTCACAAACTAAACTAAATTTAAGTTCAGTGCATCTTTTTCTTTCTATTTCATTAAGAAAAGGACAGAAGATACATTTTAGCTTAGTATTGTCAAATTAATCAGCGCTTGACGTAAATTGACGTAACTTTAGTAGGCAAGTTTTTAATCACGTCTAAACTTGTATGGAGTAATGACAGGCGCTGATTAATTTGACAGGACTAAACTAAAATTTATCTTATGTCCTTTTCTTAATGAAATGGAAAGAAAAAGATGCACTGAATTTAAATTTGGTTTAGTTTATGAACAAGGGATTCTGCACCAATGTTAAGAATTCCATAATCGGCAGTATAAGCAGATGTAATCGACATTATGTAACTGTAAAAGATATGGGCAGGACGTAAATACATGTGTTTGGATTAGGCAGTGATAATACTCCCACGATTTGCCTATAAAGTGATCTTACGAGATACAGATTTGTATTTACTTCACGCAGTGTGGTTCTTTAAGAGCAGCAACCTGTCTTGTGTGCAATGCTAGGATGTCACTTAGCTTTCTAAAGGCTTTGAGGTGGATCCGCAGTAATTTGCAGGCCAGTGTCAGGTCTTGATCAAAATATGATTCGCGACTAAAAAAAAATGTATTTACAGAATTATAATCATTAAAATAATTAATATATCTCTCTTAGTTAGATTTGTTCCATATAAGAGTTCTTATGGAACTAATCTAAGTAAGGGCCATATTATAGAACCTTACTCAAGGCTCAAGCATTACTTTAAGGGGACTACAGGACCTAAACGCAATTTTTATAAGTTTTATAATGCTTTAAAGTATATGATGTACTGCAGTAAAAGTTGAGAACATAATATAACTAATTTGATACAATAGAAAAAAATCACGAAGATACCTCTAAAAAATTCTTTTAACGATTAAAAACCATACTAATATACATGCAATCATTCTGATTTCTTGTCAGATTGTTCTACAAGCAACATATTAGCATAATAGTGTTTTATTTTTTTTATACTATCTATAGCTTTTTGTAAATCGATAATTGCTTCATATTTTGCAATAAATTACCAGCGTTGTGCCATCGCGCTTCTCTTTCTTTTCAATGCAGTCCGACAGTGACCGCGCTTTAGGTGTTGTCGGCCTCTTAAACCAGTTTCAACCAATGATATGGTTGAAACTGGGTTATGATACCTTTAAACGAGTTGTAAGTAATGGTAGAGTTTTCATTGAAGTTCCGTAATACGAGCCTAAGAGAGATGAACCTACAAATTGCAAAAAAGTGAGAAATTTTGAATTTAGCTGCCTACCACTGTGGATCCATCTTAGGTTATCAACTTGAGAGAAGCCGATATCCAGCAATGCACACACTGCTGGATATTTAAGTCTCTAAAGTTGTGTTCCGCATCCAGTCATCCCAGCATCTAGGCCTCTAAAGTTGTCTTCCGCATCCAGTCTATCCCAGTCTCCTGCCGCGCCGCTGCCGTGCCGGGGAAGATACTAAAGGGTCACCGAGGCCCCTGGCAACACAGGCAATGGAAGGAATACGGGTGGGTTTTAGTCAGTAAGAGTCTAACACATCCTCCCGCTCCGCCCAGAGCCGGAGAAGTTATTTGATGATTTCCCAACCAAAAAGAAAAAGTATACATTTAATATTTTCTCGTAAAAACTTAAAAGGGAATTGAGCAAAAGTAAGAACACCAAAAAATTACTAGTGGTCCGTTGGACCTCAACTAAAAATTCTAAAGTAGCGAAGTTAATAATTGTTACATAAGACATACCTACTCTAAACTAGAAAAGTTAAACATTCTTACGACAGATCCTACACACCAAAAATGTACTACATTTATAAATGTATCAAGCCCATGATAATATTTTGTAACCACTTTCAAATCCATAATTTCGAGTAACATCGACGGACGCAAAGTACGAGTATCTTGCATTATCTTGCATATAGTATCGCGTTATAAATGAATTCATTTTATCTAAAGCTCGTGGGATGATTCGAGTTCTACTAAACCTAATTAGGACTTATAAGGTAAGGCTTGCCTTGTTGATTGCACGCACTTTGCCTTACATGATGACATCCGATTCTGTTATATAAATGAATGATTCATCCTTGCCCCATCAGTAGGTCGTAACACATCGACCACCGAGAAAGAAGTTCACTTAGGGCGTTTGGTAGGACAATTATATGTTGAGGTAATGGAAAGTCAAACGGAAGTCTGCCCATTGTAGAGAATATGAATAATGGTGAATAGTTACCTAATGAAGATGAAGAAGTTTGCCTAATGTAGACATTAGGTAGACTTCTATTTTGTTTTTTTTATCTTATCTCAACAACCTTACAGCGTTTTTAGACATTTTTCTTTCAGACTGGTCTTTAAATAGGTGCCTGAATTAAGGAAATTAAAACATCAACTCACTACAGCTGACGTGCGACTCTAGAAAATAAAAAACTATAAAACAATACTTTGGAAATGAGTAAGTACCTACTGTGCTAGAGAAATGCGAGTAATTTAGCCTAAATATGACAATTACAATCATTTATATTCAGAACAATACACAGACAGATATACGACAGACAGGTATATGTAACACTCAACACTGGTGTTGAGCTAAATGAGCCAACTAGACAGAGAGAAAGAAATATTCTAAACGACAGACAATCTCATTCAGCTCACATAACCACTATTCACATGATTTATACATTAGATAATATATACGTAATATAGAATGCTGGACATTCTGGTTGTTCAGATCACGATCATCTCAATACTCGAGTGAAATGAATAGCTCGGTTTAAAAGGAGGAAATAAATGTTAGATGACTGTAATTGTATACGACTATCTAGGAAATATTTATAGAATTGAGAAGGGGTTTCCCCTTATAAGGTAGCCATAATGATGGTGTTATGGTATGGACTCTTTCATACTGTTTAATTGCTGTATAATCTTGGAATATAAAAGATGAATTTAGAACGGACTGGCTAGTGGAAGCATCAAACGCGATCGCTCAAGTCTTGAGTTCGATCCAATTTTGAACAGGCTTTTATTAGCTTGATCCTTTTTTTTTTTGGGTGGGTAATTATCAAATAACTTCTCCCGCTCTTGGCGGTGCGGGTACCACCCGTATTCCTTCCGTTGCCTGTATTGCCAGAGGCCACAGTATCCCTTTCGGACTTTCCCTCGACCTCGGCAGGCATCGGCCCTAGCGGACCCCGTCATTTGTGCTGACATCTTTTTGAGGCGCGCGTGGAACACAATTATTAGCATGACGTGTATCTATGTAACGGAATTTTTTAACGTAATTTTCACCAACTTCTAATTGTCGCATGAAAATACTATAATTTGGTATCTTGGAGCTGATGTGACGATGGAGCCAGGACGTGGGTAGTGGAACTCTTCAGAGGCTACTCATAAACCCCTCGAGTTTGGGCTCATATGGGGTTTATCCAATGATTGATTAAAAAAGCTTGGGGCGCTTTTTGGTTGTGTGATTTTTTATTATTAATTTAAACAAACGCTCCACACTTTTGTATTATCCATTGGATAAAAGAAGTGATAAGCTGTATAGGTACCTAGTTATATCGTAACTAATACAAATCAATTTAATTATTTTAATAGTTTTAGTGCTTGAAAGCGTGTTTTTTTTTTAATTCTCAGTACTAGCCTGGAGTCGTGCATCACCATAATTAGGACACAGGCCTCCTCTCTGTGTGAGGGAGTGGGACGTAATCCACCACGCTGGCCCAGTGCGAGTTGGTAGATGTCACATGTCTTCGAATTTTTGGTTCTAGGATATGCCCGGTTTCCTCACGACGTTTTCCTTCACCGTTTTGAAAGTGGTGATGAAATAATTTACACTGTTTTTTTTTTTTTTTTTTTTTTTTTTTTTTTTTTTTTTTTTTTTTTTTTTTTTTTTTTTTTTTTTTTTTTGAGGGTGGGAAATCATCAAATAACTTCTCCCGCTCTGGGCGGAGCGGGAGGGTGTGTCAGACTCTTACTGACTAAAACCCACCCGTATTCCTTCCTGTTGCCTGTGTTGCGGGGGCCTCGGTGACCCATAAGTACCTTCCCGCGACCCCGGCAGGACACTGTTAGTATCGTGATTACTCTGGAATTAAAGTCAGTTAATGTCACTGTTTCGTTTGTAAAGTGGTCGCAAGCACGGATGTTAAGCATGAGGTATTGGGTTCGATGAAATTCTGTTGGTGCCAACAGGCTCCCCCTATAACCTCCATGGGACTTCCACATAACTAGAGAAATGGGATGTAGCATACATGAACACCTCTGCCAACCCATTCGGTAAATACAAGTGCGATGTTTAGAAAGAATATTTACTTACGTACTTTGTGGACAGTTGTAATAATATATTATTATCTGTCCGCTATTCCGGCGGTTCAGACAGCGAATGAGCGAACGGTCTCGGCCTCTCTCGGGCTTAGATATAAGAGCATTGCTGGAGGCCAATTAAAATTAAGTGTAAGTAACGTTCGCGATGAATTTATGGGTTCAAAGATTATAGCAATTAAATAATTAGTTTATAATTATACCTATTGGAGATCCCCACTGGTTCGGGATCCGTACATATTCTGCTTTATATTTCTGTTCTGTGCTCGTGAATAATCACGATCTAGATAGACCGATAAAGATCTATTTTGTTTTTTTATTTATTATTATTATTCGACTTACCTTATTTATTTATTTATTTATGATAAGCACACCAACAGCACTGTCACTTACATAGGGTAAACCGTCAAGTTGGACCTTTCATTATATAACCATGCCATATAATGATGAATGTAGATGATGTGTGATGGATATAGGCAATTGAAAAATGCGATGATGTCGCTTGCTGCGTTGGCTAGTCCTAAAGTTAAAATAGTTTATCAATTGCACATCTATGGAACCATTAATAATTTCGTGAAGAATCAGTAACTCAGAAGTGATCCGTCTTTCTTTTAAGCTAATCATATCATAGTGCCTTAACCTGTCATTGTAATCAGGTATAGCTTTTCTGATCCCATTCTTCACACATAGATACCTAACAAAACGGGCCTGAACAGATTCAACATTATTAGTATAACTTGAGTAATATGGAGACCAAATAGTGGAACAATACTCCAAGGAGCTCCTTACCAGTACGTAATAGAGTAGAATAATTCTGTTATAATTACGGAAAGGTTTTGACTTGCGGATTATAAAGCCAAGCATTTTTTTATGTTTTTGTATGCACTTATTTCTGTGACTAATTAACATATTTTTTCTTTCTTTATTTACATAATATTTTTAAGGCAGTTATGTGACAGTATTAACTAATTACTTTATGTAACACCGCACATGGTACGAGACCACGTGACATTTCAGTTTTTGACAACTATCGACCTGATTTAAGAGTGTATCGTATGTATAAATATAAGCAGTACCACCTAGCTCTGTATTTGTCTTCAATCAATCAATCAATCAATCAACTCAGCCTATAACAGTCCACTGCTGGACATAGGCCTCTCCCAGGCTGCGCCACAACACCCTGTCCTCCGCCTTCCGCATCCAGTCTCTCCCAGCCACCTTTTTAAGGTCGTCGGTCCATCTAGCTGTGTCTGTCTTACTGAGGGCAAAAATTAACCATGTCACATCGAAATTAATTACCTCTCGGAAAGATTTAACCTACTTACAGACGTCCACCTATATGTCATTATTCATCGTTTGATAGGCCAGTCTCATTATAACAAAATCCGAAGTTTATATTGTATAGTTCGTTACAAAGTTTTGCCAGTGCCAATTATCTTACGGGAACGCAGATACCATCAGGATGAAAAGACACATATTAACCCAGGTCATGATCTACCCGTGCGCCAAATTTCATCCAAATCCGTTCAGCCGTTATGGCGTTCAAAAGTAACAGACGAGAGTTACTTTCGCATTTATAACATTAAAATAGTATGGATGGACCAGGTGAAACTAAACCATGACATTACAATACGAATCTCATTTTGGCCAATCACAGGCGCGAATACAATTATGACAACACATCATCTCGTATCGTTCGATGCAACACCATTATTAAGGTCAAGTGTCCGAGTTCAAAGATCATAATCATTTTAAATTTTTTGTTGAAATAAAATCACTTTATATACATGTGTATAAGTATTACATACTTACTCTGGGTCAATTCGACCAAACTCTTATATATCTTATATATTTTTGTTGAACTTTTTAAGATGTACAATCCTGTAGAACATAAATTGTATGTATCTCGTACGGTTTACACGCCAGTAAAGTTCCCAGTCGGCATGATTTTCTTCCGACATCTTCAACTATAATCGTCATTTCAGCCAATTTGCACAAAACCGTAATGAATTATACACATAAACCTTCCCCATAATTCAATCCATTTATAGCCGTTTCAAAATCCGATCCGTAGTTTTTGAGTTTATCACGTTCAGACAGACAGACGCGGCGGACTTTGTTTTATAATATGCTTCTGCGAATAAAAAAGAATACGTCTGACAGTTTTTGTAGGGCAAAACTGTAAAAACTTAAAAAAAAATACAGGATAAGACTTATACTTAAATGAATGAATTCACTCTATAGAAAGCCAAATCCTGCCGACCTATTCTGTAAGTCTCACCGTGAAGAAAACTTTGGTGATGGGAGCATGAAGTGAGCTTGAAGTGAGCTTTTTTTTTTGGATGGGAAATTATCAAATAACTTCTCCCGCTTTGGGCGGACGTGTCTCTTACTGACTAAAATCCACCCGTGTTCCTTCCGTGCCCTGTGTGTTGCCAGACGCCACGGTATCGCTTTCGGACTGACCCGCGACTCCCGCAGGCATCGGCCCTAGCGGACCCCTACACTTGTGCTGAAATCTCTTTGAGGCGCGCGTGGAACACAACGCGCCGTCGACCCGGGCCTGGTCCTTATTGGACGGCGAGCTACCCATTGCTCACCGTCCGTAAGCCCGCGCCTACGGTGGCTGGGAATCGGCCTGGAATTCCCGACGCCCAGGGCGACAACTGACATTCCAACAGCTGACATTCCAACTGATGCTAGGGATTGACACTGTTGACGGCTCATTTCAAGCTCACTTCACATATGTTTTTACGGTGAGGTTTTTACATCGGCTGGTATATTTACTTCGTTATTACCTAAATCCTTCGAGTTTTACCTTTCACGGAGTAAATTGAGTTTAAAAATCAATGGTTAATTAAAAGTTTGTGCATGGGACGGTGGGTATTAAAAGTTCTGTGCCGCTGTATTTTAATTGGATTCATTATAATTATGTATTCCGTTTCTCCTTGTTTATTTTATAATTCTCTAATTAGTACAGTATATAATTTTTGGAAAGGTCATGTTCAACAGCAGATGTTTACGGTCTCTATTTGTTAATATTATGATGCGATTAATAATGTGTAATGGCCGCGACTTACGAGTTGTTGGTCGTAGGTTCGAACTCAGACAGGCGCTTTACTTTGTGTAAATTATTTCATCACCACTGCTATCAAAACGGTGAAGGAAAACACCGTGGGGAAAACGGCATGTCTTAGAACCAAATATTCGAAGACATGTGACATCTAACAACCCGCACTGGGCCTGCGTACTGGATTACGGCTTACTCCCTCGTACCGAGAGGAGGTCTGGGGAGGAGGTGTCCCAGCAGTGGGAACATTATAGACTGATAATGCTAAATTAATAATCTTTTGACGTTTACTAAGCAAGTAATTTAAAGAACTTGCTTTTTTTTCTAGTTCATAATTTCATAGTTTTCCATCCTGAAATTCAGACTTGAAAAAACACGATCAAAAGCGATCGCATTTTGAGAGAAAGTTGGAGATTTGGCAAATATTATTTTTCATACAAACTTGCCAAGTTATATAATTATGGTAAAATATCTGGTAATTTTCGTTCGTAATAAAAATAATCTTAATTTAAAGTTGTATACTTGAGAGTTGGCCACCCTACCAAATGAACCTCAACAAGTCAAATCCAATAAATCGCGCTTAGTTATTTCTGTGCTATAGCGTATAAACGAGGGAGGCAGCCGCATAATTGGAACCAAATGAAAGACCGTGAAACAAACTAGCAACAGGTTGGTATATCATACCAACCTGTTGCTAGTTTGTCAATAAATCTGCAACAGGTCCTGGAAAACCACTACATAATTAGATAGTGTATAGGTATATAGCATTTTTTATGGAGCGACTGCCTATCTGACCTCCACAACCCAGTTACTGGGTCATACTGCAGGCTTAGCATGACCTTCGAAGAATAGACACGGCTCTTTCTATACAAAGTGACATTTCGTTTCTCCATTTTTGACATCTCACCGTAAAAGTCCTTCTACAATCTGTCATTTTGACTTTCGTTTCTAACGATCTTTGTCTAGGTCCTTTTTTATGCAGTAGGATTTCTACGGTGGGATGTAAAAAAAGGAGAAACGAAATGTCACTTTGTATAGAAAGAGCTTTGTCTATTCTTCGAAGAAATACGAAGCGTCATGCTAAGCCTGCTGGTAACCACTTGGTAAGACTTGTTGTCAGACTTTCGGGCTTCTGGCTACCCATAACGACTGTCAAACATCTACAAATGACAGCCGGGACCAACGGTTTAACGTGCTTTCCGAGGCATGGAGGGGTTTTGATATGTAATGGACTTCCCCCATCCACGGTCTGACCTCGGCAAGCGTAGCTTAACCTTCGATCGCCTCGTGCGGCTGTTATTATTTATCCACGATTACCTCCCAGTATGCAACAGGTTGAGGAAACCCAAAGTACCCAGTATGTAGGCTCATTATTATTCCGCCCCGTTTCAACTGTAGTCAGAATATATTGAAAATATTTTTCTCTCACATTTTTTTACATGTTTTTCTGAAGAAAACTCCTCATTTTGTTGTAATTGATGGTATAAGGAACACAACAAAATATTCTATTAAGTTCCTACAAAGTTAGTTATTCTGTGAGATACTTTGGGATGATACAGATTGATCGATATACCCTACGCGATTTATTTCAAGGTTCATTGACTTCGCCGGCTTTTGCACGCGGCCTTGCCCGCGTAGAGGCGGGAAATGATCCCACGGGAACGTACTTCCGGGTTAATAACTATTCCTACGACCTGCAATTTGTAAGTCGTGGCCGTTACCACTGGGCTACCACTGTTCTACATGGGTGTATGCATAGTTAACTAAACTTCAAAAATAGTCCCAAACCCATTACACAATCAAAGTCAACTGTAAAACGTTTAGTAAGCAAACGTAAAAAAAGAAAATAACGTCAACTCCGGTAGCAGTCACACGTAACGCACTTAGTTTATTTAACTAAAAGGTTAGTTTGAACGGAAGTTGTTTAAACTGTACAGTAGTAAACTATTGGACATGTCGCTTAAACCAATATGACTAAGTAACTGTTACATAATGAGTAGGTAAATAAGAGGCTATGTGAATACATTGCGAATGCAAACACATGTTTGACGCCTCTGTCAGATGGAACGACGATTGATAAACAAGGAAAGAAATAAAATAAAGCAAAAACAGTCTTTGAGACTGCCGATAGAAGTGGTATACTTTAAATTGAAATAATGTTGCACAACCCGTCACCCTTAGAGCGACAGATATACTGATATTACAGCATGCCGGAGACGAGAACTCATAGGTTTTCCACCTACCAAAAATCGCTCGACGCGCTAGGAGAACTCACTCACTCACTCACTTCAAAAATAAAAATATTTAGCACAGGCACACAAAAAGGCATAAAAGTGTGTATTCCGTTGCAAGGAAGCTGAATTTTCGAAGAGGATTGATTGAGTTTTATGACAATCTTTGGCTGATACAGTTTTGGTTTGCTGTATGGTTTTGGCGTGCTACTGGGGAGTTTGTTCCGCCACTTCTTCTTCCCAGCTAAAGCACTAGGAAGTGGCGAAGGGCGGGCATTTTTGGGGACTGTCTTATGAGTCGAAAAGTTGACGAGAAAATTTCAGACCGACCTTCAACATAAACCTTCATTTATAAAAAGCCCTTCGATGAACTGTCAGATCTAATACACTCAGCTAAGCTTAAAACAATAAGTTTAAAATTGACGTGTTCTTTGCAAGCAGTGGTGACCCAGTGGTAACGGCCACGTCTTACGAGATGTAGGTCGTAGGTTCGAACACAGACAGGCGCTTTACTTTGTGTAAATAATTTCATCGCCACTGCTCTCAAAACGGTGAAAGAAAACATCGTAAGGAAACCGGCATGTCCTAGAACCAAAAATTCGAAGACATGTGACATCTACCAACCCGCACTGGGACCGCGTGGTGGATTGCAGGCCACTCCCTCTCAGAGAGAGGAGGGCTGTGTCCCAGCAGTGGGAACATTATAGGCTGATTATGTTGCAAAGGTATGGTCATGCTAAAGATTTAAATAGACTTACGGACAATGGCAGCAACCAGTCCGTTTTTTCCCGGTTACGGAAAAGAGATCCATTAATCGAAAAGAACTACTGCAGGCTTAGCATGACACTCTATTTCTTCGAAGAATAGACACGGCTCTTTCTATACAAAGTGTCATTTCGTTTCTCCACTTTTGACATCTCACCGTAGAAATCCTTCTACAATCTGTCATTTTGTGTTTCGTTTCTAACGATCTTTGATTAGCTCCTTTTTTATGTAGAAGGATTTCTACGGTGGGATGTCAAAAATGGAGAAACGAAATGTCACTTTGTATAGAAAGAGCCGTGTCTATTCTTCGAAGAAATAGAAAGCATCATGCTAAGCCTAAAATAAATAAATAAATAAAGCCTGCTGGATTATGTGAAAGTGGAAAAAAGCTAAGAAATATTAAAACACTATTTTTTGTCAAAGTAAATCTAAGCAGGATCTGTTTATTACTTGAATATGTTAACAACTTTACAAAACATGTTTTGCTTCTTTCACCTACAAATTCATTAATCATTCCACTAATATAATGCGGTTTTTAGGGTTCCGTACCCAAACGGTAAAACGGGACCCTATTACTAAGACTCCGCTGTCCGTCTGTCTGTCTGTCTGTCCGTCTGTCACCAGGCTGTATCTCATGAACCGTAATAGTTAGACAGCTGAAATTTTCACAGATAATGTATTTCTATAAAATAAATATTTAAGGGGGCTCCCATACAACAGACATGATTTTTTTGCCGTTTTTATAGATAATGGTACGGAACCCTTCGTGCGCGAGTCCGACTCGCACTTGGCCAATTTTTTTATATTCCTACGTGCATTATTGATATCATGACTGTGTCTTTTTTACTAGCCTCTAGGCAATAATTATTGGCATACATATTAATTTAATGATTACATGAATATGTAATTTATTATCTCTAATTATTTTAATAATGTTTTCTGCAATCGATTTCTTTTTTTCGTTCATCTTGTTGCTTTTAAAGGATATATCTATACTTCCATAGTTATGGTCTAAGTTCCATAATAAGGTAAAACAGACTGCCTCTGCCTGATAAGTCATTAAATTATATCGCGAAGACAAAAGTTAAAAAAAAAACCGACCATGTGCGTGTCGGACCACCCACAATGAAGTGTACCATAGTTGAAATGAATTTATACCAAAAACAAACTTAACATTGTAGTTGAAAAACATGTTCTCCCATACATCTCAACTGCTAATGTAAGTTGGTCGACTATTATAGTTTCCCTTTTAACTTCATTATACATATATGGTATTGCCGTGATTTTTATCCCATATCAAAAAGCAACCATTTTAGCTAGTGGGGTGGGGGGGGGGGCTTTACTCTAACAAAGATTAACACTTTAAAGCTTAACATTACGCAAACGGATCCCTAAATCGAAAAATGGTTTTCACAGATCCGCTATATTTTTGAACGGCCTATCCAACGATACACCAAGAGATAGACGAGAAAAAAATTATGCTGGGACACAGGCCTCCTCTCTGTGAGAGGGAGTGGGCCGTAATCCACCACGCGGGCCTAGTGCGGGTTGGTAGATGTCACATGTCTTCGAATTTTTTAGTCCTAGGACATGCCGGTTTCCTCACGATGTTTTCCTTCACCGTTTTGAGAGCAGTGGTGATGAAATAATTTACACAAAGTAAAGCGCCTGCCTGGATTCGAACCTACGACCTACAACTCGTAAGTCGCGGCCGTTACCACGGGACCACCACTGCTCTCAATATAAATATACCCATGCCAAATTACAGATTTCTAGTACTAAGAGTCTCTGAGCTAAACCACGGTCAGACATGTCTGACCGTGTCTTCCTTATTGACTACGGAACCCTTAAAAGCAACTTATTTATTTGTTGCCTAGTTGCGATGGCTAAAAATAGGTCAGTCCATTAACAACAATCCCGAGGTACACTTACAGAAAAATGCCGACGGGCCCACAGGGGCCTGTGCAACAAGTAAAGTTATGATTCATGAAGTTTTGCAGTTTTACACGTTGCGCCCACCGAGCCGAACAGTTTTGTCTGTAGTCAAAAATCAACGAATTTTTCAGTAGATTTTTGTAAAACATCTGCACTGGGCCAGCGTGGTGGATAACGGCCCACTCCCCCTCACAGAGAGGAGGCCTGTGTCCCAGCAGTGAACATTATAGGCTAATTATGTGATTATGTTAACTTTAAAACTACTTTGAATGCGACAGGGGATTCTTGACTAAGATCTGCGCGCAGCCTTAGGTCACGTCAAAAGGCGTTATTTAATTTAATGTTCCCGGTAAATACGAAAGTGAGTTTGTTTGTTTGTTACGCTTTCACGCGAAAACAGCCGAACGGATTTGTATTAAATTTGGCACATGGGTAGACATTGACCTGAATTAGGACATAGGAAACTTTTATCACGATATTCCCACAGGATCGAGACTTATACGGGTAAAACCACGGGCGCAGCTAGTTACACAATTATACGTAATAATTGGTTAGTAAGATAGTAGTACTGTTACTCAATACATCTTGAAACTCATGAAGTATCTCTTGCATCCGTTTGTTTTCAGTAGTTGCGTACTAGTGCTTATGTTTCTAAGTATTTAGCGGCTCTAGAGGTTGAGTACTGTAAGTGCAAGAGTGCTTGCTTGTAGATATATATTTATATACCTATGTATAGACTTGGTTGTTTCTAAGACCCCAACCGGAACCCATCGTGCCACTCCCCTTCGGGTACTTACGCACTCTGGTAAGGAAACGCACCAGAGATAAACATCTCAAACTATCGTCGGACCAAGGTGAGTGCAGGCAGGCCAAGGAATCTCTCACTACAATTGATGGTCGCCTCACGAAACGGGTTCTCCGACTAACTAAACTACAGCTGCGCACTGTTACAGCAGCTATAACAGGCCATGGGTCATTTAACAAACACTTCTTTGTCATAGGAGTCACAGACAGTCCGCTGTGCAGGGCCTGCATGAAGGACTACGAGACAGCAGCACATGTGCTACTAAACTGCCCGGTGGTAGCCACATATAGTGCAAAGTACTTCGGTAACCCAGGTACCCTCCGTGAGATTGTCAGTAACACCAAGGCGTTGCTGGCTTTCCTTGAGGAGCTGGGGTGGATCGAATAATTAATTTCCCACCCGTACGCAAAATACGCGCATTGACGTGGAGTTGCGGACACCAGCCGTTTTACCTATTACCTATATTACCTTCTAAGACCCCATAACTAATAACACGATGCCCCTGCGTTTTGTTTACAGGTATGTAAATGTCATCGTCCTCTGCCTAGTGTTTGCCAACCATGTTTAGGTCGGCTTCCAGCCTAAGCGAGTGCAGCTGAAAACTAGTATTCTACATGAAGCGACTGCCTATCTGACCTCCACAACTCAGTTGCTGGGTAACACGGTACCCCTTGGAAGACTGGTTGTCAGACTTTCGAGCTTCTGACGACCCGTAACAAATGACAGCCGGGACCAACTGCTTAACGTGCTTACCAAAGCATGGAGGGGTCTCGGTATGTAATGGATGGTCCACCATCCACAAACCGACCTCAACATAAACCTTCATCTATAAAAAGCCCTTCGATAAACTGTCAGATCTGTGAAATGACCGTTATGATGGTGATAGCGATATGACTTCGCGACGTTTTCCGTACTTCCAAAATAATACTCTGTTATTCTATGGCAGCAGGGCCATAGAATAAGAAAGTATTCTTACAGCCAAAGGATGGCCTAATTTTTACCAGAATGTAGAGGGTTACATTCCTAGCCACCCTAATACTCAGAACGGAACTCACACTTGGAGGGAGTTCTAGGAACTAGTACTAGTAATAACTAGAATACTAGTAGGAACTAGTACTAACTAATAGGTAGTCGCTTCATTTAAAATACTGGTATTAAAAGGCTGGAAGCCAACCCTTGGGGACAGGCAGATGATGATGAGCAGTGTACAGAAAATTGTATGACAACATTCTATTTGTCAAAATTATTAGACCCACACGAAAGGTCATTAAACGACACAGCTCCGAGGGCACATATAAAACACGACCAAGTTCCTCGGCACATTTGAAGGGAGTTCCGGGAACACCGCAGGAATGCCCCAGTGCCCTTCTTTCAAGCTTTCCGCAAAACTGCGTACCTTTGACAATTCCCTATAGTTTTGCTAACCACCTACGCAGACTATGAGAGAGTGCCCACAATGAGCGAAAAAATGCAGTGCTCCAACTACCAACACAGCCCACACCCGACTGAGCTTCGCCGATATGTTTCTTTTTATTTTATTCACACAGTATTCTTCAAATTGTAACGTTTCACAATGTTATAGTGCAAATCTCTGCGGTTTTATCAAATCATAATCGCATTCTCTTTTAATTTTACATCGCGAGGTCGACGGTCGTTACGTCACTGTGAAATCCTCTCACATGGGCGATTTATGACAATTTGACTTGGAATCGTATTTTTTATTGAATTCTTTTACCTTTTTCTTGTCATTCAGCTTTTTTATGAGCCTTTGTGGATAGCGACAGTGATGCATTAATTAGATGTAAACCAATAGCACTGTAGTATTTAGATTAACTATTAATTTCACTGCTATTATGTAGATTGTCATTGTCAATTTTATTGTAAATTACATAACATAACATAAAGTAACGTAACATAACATAACATAGCATAACATAACATAACGTAACATAACATAACATAACGTAACATAACATAACATAACATAACGTAACATAACATAACATAACATAACATAACATAACGTAACGTAACATAACATAACATAACATAACATAACGTAACATCACGACTTGTTTCCCCGAAGGGTTGGACAGAGGTGTCCCTATAGTAGTACACCCACATTCCGCCAGTTATGTTTTAAGTCCCATGTAATAGGGGGCGAGCCTATTGCCATCAACCGGGCACAAATCCAGACTCCGGGCTGCTACTGAAAAATATCAGATAGAAAAATACTTATTGATTTCTTAGTTCTAGATATGATTTGTTACAAGAGGAACTGTCACAAGATCACGGCGTTGCTGCTTTCAAGAAGCCTTCTGCGATGAAGATGTTTTAGTACGTCCGACGCGTGATGCTTCCTGAACAGTTATCCTTACCAGATGATCATTGATTAATCCTTTCACAAAATTGATGAAGACAGTTGCAAACCTTAGAAAAATCGGTTTTTAAGTATGCTATAACAATGTACAGAAAATGTTGAAAATGGAGGGGCTTGTGGCTAACTAATAACAGCCGCACGGGTCGATCGAACAGGTTAAGCTACGCTTGCCGCAGTTGGTCTGTGGATGGGTGACCATCTTTACATAACAAGACATCCGTGCCTCGGAAAGCCGTTGGTCCTGGCTGTCATTCGTGGATCTTTTACAGTCGTTACGGGTCGTCAGAAGTCCGAAAGCCTGACAACCAGTCTTACCAGGGGGTATCGTATTACCGAATAGTTGGGTCGTGGAGACCCAATAGGCAGTCGCTTAATTTAAAATACTGGTATTCAGCTGCATCTAGTTAGACTGGATGATGATGAGCAGTGTACAGAAAATTGTATGACAACATTATATTTGTCAAAATTATTAGACCCACACGAAAGGTCATTAAACGACACAGCCCCGAGGGCACATATGAAACAGATCGACATCTCCAACCCATACTTATCACGTCCAACAAGATATAAGATACGATTAGCAAGTGAAAGTAATCAAAAGATTGCCTCACTGCATCGGTAACAATGTAGATTGACAATGGGATTATTAATAGCGACCATAAACAATGAGTCTATGACCAGCGCTAATTATAGACTGTTACTAACGCAATATGATATTGTCGTGAGAATGAACTGGTCATGGGATTATTTTATGTGTAAAAGAGACCACCTTAATAGACTTTATAAGAAGTTAAGCTCTTTTTAATATTGGTATTCCGTGATTGTACACCAAGGGTAAATGCTCGTTCCTTTTTCGTATGAAGGAGAGACCTTTGACCTGTAGTGGAGTAATTATAGTAGGGGTCCCGTTCCATGCGGAAGCAAGGGTTGATGGCTTCCACGCCATCATAATCAATCAAATCAAAATCAAAAGTCATTTATACAAACTAGGCTGAGAATCAGCACTTTTCAAACTTTTCGATCGTCAAAATTACATAAGACAGTGCCCCAAAACGCCCACCCTCACTACTTCCTAGTGCTTCAGCTGGGAAGAAGAAGTGGTTAACAAACTCCCCAGCATACGTAAAAGAACTGCTTCATTATTGAGCAGGTTGCGCGGTAGTTCTAACAGCATCTTGCAGGTTATTGCGGAGAAATTCGATTCTCCAATTATGAAGGCCTTCATCCGAGTTTTGATCGAATAACCTCTTAGTAGGATATTCGATCAAGGCCAAAATGAATCGTCCTATTTGTTATTCTCAATGTATGTAATTTATTTCTTACTAACATAATGTATACGTCAAATTGTTACTAACAAAGTGGACTATATGTCTGAAATAAAGAATTATTTTATATTTATATTATTATTCCTGTTTCTGTCACCAATCAACATAGTTATGTATCGACTTGAAGGTCATGGATATAACTAAAATTAAAATTTTATATGAATCCTGGACAGGTTCGACTCTCTGAAAAGCAATCTTATGAAAATAGAAAATAAGATAGAGTTTATTATGGAGAAACTTGTGGCTAAGTAATAGTAGCCGCCCGCAGGAATCGATCCATCAGGTCAAGCTACGCTTGCCGGGGTTGGTCCGTGGATGGGTGACCATCTTTACATACTGAGACTCATCCGTGCCCTGGAAAGCACGCTTAAACTGGTCCCGGTTGTCATTCGTGGATCATTGACAGTCGTTTAGGTGTCGTCAGAAGCCCAAAAGTCTAACAACCAGTCTTACCAAAGGGTATCGTTCCTGGTACGGTACCCAGTTCCTGGGTTCTGGAGGTCAGATAGGCAGTCACTTCATGTAAAAGACTGGTATTCTGCTGCATTCGGTTAGACTTAAAACCGAACACAACATGGTTGGGAAAAGGCTAGGCAGAATTGATTGATGTTGAAATAATAACCATGGATAGGCAAACGAATTAGCGATGAAAACACTACAGGAAGAATCATTCTGCCTATCTTCTTAACAAACCACTGAATCTCCTTTTAAATTCTTCCACGGAATTAAAGAAGGTGCCCTTCTTAAAACAGTCTTTTATTTCTATGGACATTGTTATCTTCCCTTGAGTCTACTAAAGGGTTACCGAGGCCCCTGGCAACACAGGCAACGGAAGGAATACGGGTGGGTTTTAGTCAGTAAGACTGAGAGTCTGACACACCCTCCCGCTCCATCCAGAGCGGGAGAAGTTATTTGATGATTTCCCACCCAAAAAAAAAACCCTTGAGTCTGAGCTCTTACAATATCCCATAACCATAACTCATCTTTTCCATAACCACGCCATACATAGGCTACCATGAAAAACATTACCTACCTTCGTAGTTCGAGCAAAACACAGTAGCCGGCTCATTTGCAGAGCTAGGCATAAAATATATCTATATACTGCCAGTTACATGACCGGAACACATAAGAGATGAGAAAGTCAATAACTTGGAAAGGCAGGTCGGGTCATTATATCTTCATGACTTTACATAAAGGAGATGGGTAGGTAGATGTTATGGTTAACACAATTGTGATGATAGTGCTGTTTTTGTGTACGGAGACAGATTCGTATCTATGAAATTCTTTAGAACTATTTTTGAATTTTATTCTTTCAGCAAATATGTGTGAGTGAATTATAAAGTTCCTTCACTATTTGACAGCGACTTCGCATAAGATGCCTTGTAATATTTATATTCCCATCAGTACTACGAATTTTTTTTAATGTTATTTTATAATATTTATTCTTTTGGTTGTTTGTATAGTTGCATTATATTCTAAGTACTATTTATTTTATATTATTTTGTGTATATTATTATGTACAACTCATTAAACCTAACTTGGATTCCGTACGTCTGTTTCGGACCACTGAAAATCAGCGCTGTGCTGTGGGTCCCCCATAGCACAGCATCATGCTGAGTGGAAGCCTACTTGTCACAGTCATGACGTGGAGCTGTGAATGTTTTGTGATTAATATGATTATATGTATTATTTATATTACTTTTATTTGTACTATTTTGTTTTATTTTTCTGTTTATTTACTCTAGATGTTTCTGTGACAGCAAAAAGTATTTTTCTTTCCTCTTTTCTTTCTACTAAAAAGCTTATCAAGAAGAACAAGACATATTTAAATCATCCCGTTGAAAATCCTTTTAAAAACATCCATACACCGATAAAAATAACCTGAAAACAACAAAAAAAAAAATAGACAATTCAAAATATAAGTATGAACCGCCTTTATAACCTGGAAACATTGACAATATAAATTGCCAGTCTCTGCATGCCTTTTCTATGATTTCAATATAGCACTTTAGGGGTCTCTTTAGTATCACGATGTGTAAGCCCCTAATCAAGACTGCCTCGTCTGGTTGTAGATGGTTACGGGTCCATTAATTAAACTCTTATGTTAAGTTAATAATGTTTATGTTTATTACATGGAAAACCCTTTAAGACGACCTTCCACACGGACCAGCGCACAGTAACTGGCCCCCATTCATACTTCTGGCTTGTAAACATTTTTTCTTATCAAGCGTTCTGCCTTTCGTGTTTGTATTGTGTCCCTACAGGACAAAGAGACAAAAAAAGTGGTTTTTCTTCAGGATTTTTTCAGTAACGGCGGTGTCTAGGTTTGACCCTAGTTAATCACAATTATTACATAGCACGTAAGTGGCGAAATGTTGGTGTATAGTTTACACTTCTGTCTATCCCTTCGGGGAAAACAGTCGTGATATTATGTTATGTGTTGCGAAAGAACAAAAACAAACATTTAAAATATTAATGGCATGATTTTCTCAAGACACTGTTTTTAAGAGCAATATATTAATAGCCTAGTTGAAATCAATGAAAACTGGTGCTATGTGTTTCAATGCCTTAATGCGTAAACTGTGTTCTTATGAAGGTTTTATGTTGCAATTAAATTTAAAAATACGTCATTATTTCTTCTTTATTTTGGGATACATATACGATTGGTAATCTTACAAGGTCAAACGACCAAGAACTAGTTGTAGGTCAAACTAATGACGTGTTGATTGGCGCCATGGCGCAGTGGCTAAATGGTTGGTTATAGAACTACAGATAGCAGGTTCCAAGTTCCTCTGAGCTACAAATAGTTGTTCCAGATCTGCTTATGCAAGTGTATGTAAACCCACCCGTACCCATCCTACAATAGGAAAATATTCAAGAGAATGAGGGTGATCCCTGGATCCCAATAGTTCGTCAATCTTAATCATAATTTTTTCTGTCAAGTTATTTTAATTTTAAATCCGTATTTATCTGGACTACCTACATAACTGCTACTAACTTAGTCTTAAGACGCTGACAACACCTAAACCGCGGTCCCTGTCAGATTGCATAGAAAAGAAAGAGAAGCGCGATGACACAACGCTTGTAATTTATTGCAAAATATGAAGTAATTATCTATTTATTCAAAATTGAGATGAGTAATCGAAAATAAAAAACAACCAAGTTCTGTATTCAAATAAGACGTTCTTGTTATTAATTAAATACGTAACGTATGTTCATATTTGATATAGATATTTTGGATTAGAACTCAAAGTAAGAGGTTAGCTTAACGTTTGTTTGTATCGAGATTTTGTTTTCAAAACGTGTTTTGGTAACAATCAAGTTCCGGGAAATATGTTCAAAATTAACATATATTTTTTCCGCTACCACAAACTATACAGATTTGGCAATTTTTTTTTCTTAAGAGAAGCCTATTATCGTCAATTGGGTCTTGTCAGCGCCTTAAGATAATTAATTTGTTACTAACAAAATATGGACATTACCTAGTCTGAAATAAACATTTATTTTTATAATACATTATTAAACAAACTCGGTTTTCGTGTCTGTCTGACCGCTCAATTCTTCTTAATTGCACAATGAATTCGGTTTCCACCATCATTTAGTGAATTTATGGAAGGGTTATTTGTATATTACCTACAATAATATTTACTCATATTCATACTCATTTATTGCATTCCATATTGTGAAAAGGATAATAATAATAATAAAAATGTTTATATCCTACATTAAAAAAAATATAAGATACAATTTAGTAGGTACATGAAAAGTATTACAATTGTTTTTTTCTGTGGTGGTTATAATGAGGTGCACAGAGTATTGACCCTACCCCCTGAACTAGGCGGGAACCTGTATCTCAGAGTATAGTTTTTAGCTATTTACAAAAATATGGACCCTATAGCAACAATAAAATTTAAAAAAAAATACTTAAAACATAGTAAAACTAATACCAATCTACAAAAAATATATACCTATCTATGTTCTCATATTGTATGTTTGTATTTAAAATAGTGTATTTTTTATTTTATCTATTTTGTTTTCTCTTTTACACTTACACACGTTGTCTGTATGCTTGCTGTATGTTAGAGATGTATCTCTTTGTCT